>OU565291.1:12573448-14035751 GCA_913789915.3 Sphecodes monilicornis | reverse complement strand
ATTTTCGTTTCCGCCTGCGGAAATTCAAACGAACGTTAACGGATTCTTTCAGGTGCCGTACTCGGGATCTACGAGCGAGTGAATTAATGCACGGCGAAACATTATTCGTGAAGTTTTTTCGTTAAACGAACAAACATTGTCGTCCTGCACACGGAAAAATAGGAAAAACAGATTAAGAAACGTTTTGTGGTATAAGTATAAGAAAAATATGAATAGGGGGTGAATTAATGTGCAGTGAAATCTTATTCGCGGTGTATTATCGTTGAACGTGCAATCTTCGTCGTCCTGTAAACGAAAGAATAAGAATAACAGATTAACGCGTGTACTGCTACGCGAATTTTACGTGTTTCGTACGAGTTTCGTCTCTTTCATTCGTAGAAGCGATCAGCGTTATTAATAATGATTGATAGGCACTCGATGATGCAGTTATTTCCCGAAACTACAAACTAATTGATATTCAATGGCATTAATTTTCTCACTATCGGTTTTAACCTCTTGTCTTAAAATGACGTTACAGAGACGTCGTGGGTTCCGGAGCCATACTTAATTACTTCTAACTTTCCGTTATGAGATCATATATACAGGGTGGTCCATTTATCTTGAGACAGTCGATTATTACGGAAACCAGCAGGAATATGAAAAAATGTTTTATATAAAATATTCTTCATATGAAGGGGCAAATTTAATGGCGCTATGCACATTTTTCCATAATGGCTCTTTAAGGGTCAGATGAAGGGCGACTTCATCTTTTCAAATGGAAACCCATATTTTTTATTTCATATTCTTATTCTACGATCGAAAAATAATAATATTTCATATAAAACATTTTTTCCTAGCGTACACGATTTTATTAAACAAATTGTGGTGAATATCCCAATATTTGTAATGACAAGAAATACTGAGTTTGATCTGAAGTCATAAAAATATAGTAAACGGTGACAGGAATACGTGTGTAGTACATTGAGCATAGTAGGTGGCGTTGCTCCAATGACTTTTAATCATTTTCGTTTTCCCTTTTCTGTTTAATGTAGTATGAAACATTCGAGATGGATGCTTTGTTGAAAAGTTCCCTCGAGATGTTCATTCCACCGCGTTGTGCAACAATTCAAAAGAAATGGTAACGTTCAAGAAAAGAAGAGAAATCGTCGACGAACTGTCACCAATGCTGACGGAGTGAATGAAGTAAACATCATAGCCGCAGTAAATTATAAACTATAATAAATTATCTGATAATGTAGTACTTCTTATCGCCGCCTACTAGATGAAGATTCACAATACATGTTGTATGCCATTATGTAAGCTTTGCAACATTCATCATGGTATCGTTAAAAAATGGTAAGTTCAGGAAAAAAATGTTTTATATGAAATATTATTATTTTGCGATGTAGAATAAGAATATAAAATAAAAAGTATGAATTTCTATTTGAAAAAATGAAGTTGCCCTACATCTGGCCCTTAAAGGGCCATTATGGAAAAATTTTCATAGCGCCATTAAATGTGCCCGTTCATATGAAGAATATTTTATATAAAACATTTTTTCATATTCTTGCTGGTTTCCGTTATAATCGACTCTCTCAAGATAAATGGACCACCCTGTATATAATAGCAACCTATCCACATTGATTTTGAAGCAATATAAAATTGCTTTATTTCCCATCAATGTGTATTCAAATAAGGTAGCATGTTTCAATCTGAAAGCTCACATCAGAATTAAATTGTAAGGCAAGGGTCAAGAGTAATGCCATAGCGTCGGTCTCTAATTACCCTCGTGATATTGTACAAGTTTAAAAAACGTTTTGTGGTACAAATACAATAAAAATACAAAACATAGAACGTGCAAAGTTTGTCAGTTTAATTATGAAACACCCCGTAGGTTGGAAAAAATTGTTCAAGGGATGAGGGATGAGGTTGTCTTCGACGAATATCATGTTCCTCGTCTCTAGAATATCAAGTATCGAAACACACATAAGCGAGTAATCACAAACTGTAAAAGACCAAGACACAATAAATAGACAACGACAGAATACGGTGTACGAAAAGTATAATACAGAAAGAGCTTACGAATATTGCGTTAATGGAAAAAGGTTCAAAACACCTCGTGCAGATATATATATATATATATATATATATATATATATATATATATATATATAGAAGTACAAAAGGATAATAATTCGAATATCAAGAGTTTCACAAGTCCGGCATTCCAAAAACTCGTGAGGTCTTTTCGTTTCGAATTTTTCGTTGTTTCTTCGAGCAGACGAGCTCGCGGTGAAACGCAGATCAAATGGCAGGGAAAAGAAGCACATCAGGATCGACCTGACGTTCCTCTGGTATCTATGGCAGCCAGGACGAAGCCAGTTTCGCCAGCGCGAAACTGGTTTCATCCGTGGACGAGGGTTCGAGAAACCTCGTTTT
This sequence comes from Sphecodes monilicornis, assembly GCA_913789915.3. Taxonomy (NCBI): domain Eukaryota; kingdom Metazoa; phylum Arthropoda; class Insecta; order Hymenoptera; family Halictidae; genus Sphecodes; species Sphecodes monilicornis. The sequence goes on along the minus strand of OU565291.1, from coordinate 14,033,333 downwards.
CGTCGATCGATGGTTCGAGGCTCTCGCGCGTGAAAGATCAATGAAACGTGTGAAGCGTAGGCGACAGTATACAATGGGTTTCCCTACGGTTTTCTCATGCTTAAGGGCGCAAGTTTGTCATGCTCACGGCACTCGTCACGCTGACACACAGAGAGAAAATAAAAAAAGGGATAGGTGACTGGTGGTGATGGATTAGCGGTCGAACATGTTCGGAGGAATCGGCGAAACCAATTGTCGCTCGTCACGTTTTTCGCTAAAAGTTGCTCGCAATCATCAAAAAGTATGTAAGTCTACTAGTGATAGCTTCGAGCTAGGTGTACATTTGTCCAAAATTAAAAATTGGCTAGGTCATTATTCCTGGTGGACCAGGCATATTTTTTAGAAATTTCTACGCCCAAATGTTTGTTATTTCAATTTGCCCTACACTATTGAGTAGAAGCATTTCTGACAAGAATGGATTGTGGTTTATGACAAGAAATACAAAACTGTGAAGACATGAAACGAATTTTACACTAATCCTACCAGCGCCGGTCAAATGACCGCTTTCAGGATTTTCATTTTACAATTATTGAAGTTACAAAGATGCTTCCACTGGAAATGATTATGCACACTTTTTTATTCAAATATACTTTATATTAAAAATGGCACAAAATTTAAATAAATTCAATGGTGCCATTTTTATAAGAGAGCACATACTAGTCACTTTTAATGGTCGGTAGGTTTAGTGTTAAGCATTCACATCATTTTCGACTTATTCAAATTATCTAGAGAAGTTACACATTTTTATTTAACTTCTGTTCCATATTGTTGTCTTGAAATGTTTTTATGTTATACAAAGATCCGCTGCCTTTTAATAAACTGGGGTGTGTATATTCATTGAGCACATACAGTCTATAATTACTTCTGTCCTGGTACATGAATTTTATTCAATCTTTGTAAAACAATAATTTCTTTTTGTATTAATCGGTACCTTATCTTATACTATCTTGCCAGTTATGTTAATAGTGTGCACAGTTCAAAATTATTCTGACAATTCATGAAATGAAATCATAAATTGCTTTGTAAAAGACAATGTACTGTCTGCATCGAGAGAATAGTCTGTACTGTATAAAATGATATTAACAATCCATAAAATAAAATCATAAGTGGATTCCTATTATGGGGTGTACTGTCTGTACCGAATGAATAGTCTGTATTATTTAAAATGATATTAACGATCCATAAAATAAAATTATAAATTGCTTTCTACAATGAAATTGCATAACTGTTCTCATAAGAATAAATTGATGAATATTAAACATAAAAGAAATATATAAATGTTAGAAAGATGTATGTAAAGGTTTAGTAATGTTCGTTTTACCAAAACTTCAGTGAAATTGTACGTTTTATATTATTAGACCGGAGTCAAATAAAACCAATACGAACAGGACCTTAAAACCAAGATCACGATGTAAAAACATACAAATAAGAGTTTTTAGTAGTTTGTTGCTCGAAAAGTACATGAACAATCTCGTGAGTCTCTGCAGCTGCTGCCAATCCTTTATTTTACTGTTGCAAGACTTTCGTCCCTCGCTACACACATCGAACCCCGACGAAGTTCAAATTATAGTAAAAGTTGGAATTTCTCCTGAGAACACGCGAGTTTCCCGAACTCCGAGCGTTCCTTGAAATAATCCAGACTTTTCGTTACAGAAGTTGAAATATGTCCGAGCGTGATTGGCCGCTGATCCGTCGGTATTTAATGTTGTATGATAATAGGATGATAAAGGATTATTGGGAGGAGACAGAGAGACGTTGTCTCGTTCTCTGCGATCAACCGCCGTGGATAAAAGACAAATATTTATACAAATATATATATGTATTATATATATAATAATATATATAAGTAGACGTGTATATATATGCGTTAATATATATCGTGTCGGTTCGCGCATGCTTAGTTAGACCAATGCCCAATTACCATATTCTCATCCTAGGCCTCAACGGCCTTCTGGTTAAGCATAAGAAAAATACGACACTTTACTCGTGACTGATACATGATACGTGATGATAGTATACAAGGTTTTTGCGTGGAGCATCGTTCTCGATCCCTTCGACATCCGATCCAAATCGAGCAGTACCGTTGCTCATACGAGTCGATTCTTTTCGTTCGATTGTACAGTGTTGCACGAAAAAAAAGAAGTTCAAATGTTTTTTATATCGTATTTGATACATTTGCAAAACTATATCTCAACTATTTCACAATCTTCAGTACAAATCGTGGGACAGAACGATTATACAGATTTTAATACACACTGTACAACCTTCGAAGCAAAATACCGAATAGTTCATTATTCAACCCTCGTGCACTGATCGCTAATTTAAAGTCCAACTTCTCTTGTTGAAATATATAAATTGATTTAATATTAACAGTTTGCATCAGGGATCGAAAAAGTTATGGATAGACTGCGGAATTTTATGCAGAATAAAAATTGTCTGTACAAGTAGTAAGAAATAGAAATCAAATAGAAAACTTCTTCTTGCTTTAACAGTTTTAATAGACAGAGACTAATATGTTGACATGATTAAATTCGTTTAAACCTCATGCTATTTTATATTTCATCTACTCAATTTAACCATAAATGCATAAAATCCGCAGTCCAGTTATGGAATTTTTTGATAGTTTAAAACAAGTTCGAATAGGACTTACAAAATACAAAAACATAATTTTTGCTATTACAGGGACTGGTATTCTATTAACCACTTGCACTATGATTCATTTTACGGTTACGGTGATTAGAACTTAATTATCGTGAATCATTTCTTAGAACCAAAAGGAAATCTAAATTTATTATATGCTTGTATATTCCCCAATGGCTATATATCGACAGCAACAAAATAAAATTTTATTTCGCTTCAAAGGAAATTAATAATTTACATGTTTAGTAGATGTTGTTCGAAATTGTTATCTCGAGTCTGACTTGTTATTATAGTGCAAGGGGTTAATAGATATTAAAAGAGTCGTCGATCATTGTAAGAAATATTGAATGACAAATAGTACTATTAGCACTACTAAATAATTGTTACAATCAAATAGATATTCTGAATATGTGTTCTGAATATGATTCAAACCTTGCTAATGTTTCTCTTATACAATCCCTTTTTAATAAACGTAATGAAATAACTTGTTTGTATAGAAGTCTTATTATACAAATTCTAAGATGTCTGTCCCATAAGAACACTTTTTGAAGAACTACGGGAACAAATATTTTCTTGAACGAAAGTAGAAGTTTGAACAGATTATTTTTAGAAACGAAATACAATTGTTTAATTCGATCCCTGACTCGTACACAATGCACACCGGTTAACAACCAGATCTTGTCCACAATCAAACACCAACGGTGATCTAATGTAGCTCTCAAGATATAGATGTTCCAATTTCTCGAAGAGTGCACAAGGGTTGAAGCGGACTCGATCGAATTAGGGGCGCTCATCGGAAGGATTAAACCGGAAGTGATGCAGCGACCGAGGTGAATAATGATCGTCGGAAGTTGCGAAAGAGAAAGAAAGAAAGAAAGGAAGAAAGAAAAATTGCGAGAATGGAGGGCGCGTGAAAAGAAATGGCGAGGTTAGAAGGTGAAGAACGATGTTCCAAACGAGTCGGCCGGCCTCCTCATGGTTCCGAGTTCCGAGACGTTTTCATTAAAGCCCGCGGTAATTAAACCGTTAGAGACGGTCACCGGTCCTCCGGTTCCTTTCACCATTCGCCGTTAAAGCAGTCCGAGAAGCCGAGGGACGTTTCAATTGAAAAAAAGGAAGAAGAAAAACGAATCGTAAAATGGCGAATGATCTCTCTTTCGTCTTCGAACCTTGATGGAGGCGTTGCATCTTCGCGACGAATATCTTGTTTATGATCGTTCGGCGAAGAAAAGACTCGTTGACGAGCATTCGCGAAACAGACGAGGCTTCGACAGAGATATTTTTGTTTGAGATCGGTCACCGAGCCTTTCGAGAATGGAGGAGATCATCGGGATTGAGTCGAGAAGCATTCGGGGGTGGTTCCACTAACTTGAAGGAGGCGTGCAGCTCCTGGCGAAGCGTCAACGGCCTGTTCTCTTGTGTCGGAGTGTTCTGCGGCGTTCCGGGTCCGCTTCCGGGTCCTCTTTTCTTCAGCACGCTCTTCAGGGGCACCGCGTGAAACTTAGGCTCCTTCGCAGGGATCTCCTCGACCCGCGACGTGTCGATCGCTGGATCCGGCTGCGACATCCTGAACACAAACATGTTGTCCTCCTCCTCTACGTCGAAGTCCTCTTCGTCCTCTGAAATCAAGAAAAAGGGTTCGATTAGCTTCTTCTCCCCAGTATTCAGGATCACAGGGATTGGACAAAATAAAGTGTGGCGGCTACTTCCTATACTCGTCAACAGAGGGACATTACGACAACACCTTTCCCGCTACTACCTGAATCTTCCTCTGTTTGTATATATACCGTCCTAAACTGTCCTTACGACATCCCGCGTCTAAGGCACGGGTCCGCTAGATAGCCTTACTGACGAGTCCTCTAGCGGGTCTAGGACGAAACGCTTCCTTCTCCTTTTTCCTCCTCTCACACACTTTTCAGCCGCCATAAAGTGTTGTGCGCTCATAAGATTGTTAATTGTCAATATTTAATTGTGATGATTTCGTTAAAACAAATAGTACAACAATATAATTGGACTCAGTTTGAAGTTTAAAGTACCGTTGATATCGTTCATTTTCATGTAACAAAGGGACACATTTAAGTTACAAAAGATACATTTTAATTAAAATTTTGTGAGATGCAGTTCTCAAAAAAATATTCCACACATGTTACTTTTTATCGGCCATCGCCCACATTGAAGAGGTGACAACAGCCTAAAAGGTTGGGAATCAGAAACATACTTTATCGAATATCTTCGAAACTATACCAACAAAAGTGTTCCTCATTTTTGTTCTATAAAACAGCCGAGAAAATCGTACATTAAGTTTTAAGTAGTTGTTGCACAGGGGAAAATCCAATCTTTAAATTTGTAAGAGTTTCGTTTAGAATGCTACTTCTGGCACAATTTTAATACACATGAGATGCAGGAACTCTAATTCACGAAGACGAAACTACACGATTATACAACTACATGTGTGAATACTAAGTACCGAAATTTCGGGTACCCGAGCCTCGGGTCGAGTCGGGTCGGGATCCCGAAAGTTCATAAACTTCGGGTACCCGCGATTTAGGGGAACCCGAAATGGTAGTCGGGTCGGGTCGGGATCCTGAAAGTTTGCGGGTACTCGAAGTTAAAGTTTTATTTATATAAGCATAATGCTGTTTTATGATTTTTCAGTTCAATCTTTTATTTTCAATGGCAAGTTCAGAATGATTTTTGTATTTTTAGTGTAATCGGTTATCAAACTTCGCGAGGAAAAAATATTTTAGAATACATTATGTGAAAGAATGTGCGTAAAGGACGTTTCTGTTTCTAGTAAACACTGTTCTTACAATACAAGGACTTTTCGTCCGCACACTGTTCGTATAAGAGCACTGTTTCGTAAACAGTGTTTACTACAAATCAAAATATTATTACAACCGCTGGACGTCTTAATATGCACAGAGTCACAGAGTTATTTATTGCTGATTTGACCGCAGACTTGCCCCAACTTTAACTTCGAGTAACCGAATATTGCAAACTTTCGGGACCCCGACCGGACCCGACCCGACTACCTTTTCGGGTACCCGAGGTTTATAAACTTTCGGGATCCCGACCCGATCCCGAACAAATTACCCGACCCGACCCTAACCCGAAATTTCGAGTACTCGCAAACCCCTAGTGAATACACTTGAGGAAGGACAGTGTAGTGACACAGCGAAGGCATCCTGAAATCGGCGATTTATTTCCAGCCTAATAGACTACACGGAATATATATCATGAAACGCAATAGCTCGAACATAAGCAACACCGTAGAATGCGCATGTAGAACGCATGGATTGTACTAGCGAACGTGGGACGTTTTACAGGAGTACGGTCACAGAATACGAAGAATACATGTATACATATTGTAGCAGAGTGCGAGTCTAGAACACAGCGAACGTATTCTATTCTAGTATCGTAGAATACGAGGATTATATTGTAGTCTACGAGAATAGAATGCCGGGATCATTATTGTCGTGTACGACCGTAGAATATGAAGAGAAGTAATATAATATACCGAGCGAGTCTCCTAACGCGAGCCATTTGAATAATTTCTGCAGGTTTTGCGATGGAAAATGTTTGAAACGAAAGTTTGGAGAATAAAAGACTCGGTTCTGAAACTCTCAATTAGGAAGATCATTTCCGTAATCTAATATTTTCGACTACAATGCTCGGGCAGATGTAGAATAACGATAATGTTTGATCAACATTAGTCTTTACTGGATCAACGTATAGATAAAAGTGAAATAATCATTAGACTGTGGATTTTATGCATTTCTGACAGAAATGATTAGGTACAATTTGAAACAGGAAAAGGATAAAGAGAAATTAGAAACATCGATGTATTATTTTTAACTCACTAAAATTTTTAAAGGACGATGGAAGTTTTTACTTGGCTCCTGTTTCTTATAATTATGTGTGCCACATTTTATGTGATGTATTAAAATAGAAATAAGTGTTTTGCTATGTTTTGGGAGTTGTGCATTAAAATGTCGATAAACGTGAAAATAGATTTATCGAATGATTAGAAAAATTCAATTTTTCACGATCAAAAATGATGCTAGATTTATTAGAGGCATTCAAATTCGTAGATAAAAAGGTTTGAAGAAAAATGAATTAGAAATTAGGTAGAACTACACAATTATATTAATCACTTCTCCATTGAGTAATCCGCCAAATCGATCGAATATTAATCTTTCAGTTTTTAGAATTTTCCAGAAATAAGCGATGCTGATTCCAGATTTTATTTTGTCATGCAATACTTGAAGTATTGCAAAGTGAGAAATTACATTGAAAAATAGTGTTTTCAGATTCCATTGAGCCTATCTATCAGTTCTAAATTTGACCTAAAACTAATCAGCTGTTTTTGGATCATTATTGAAATTATACAAGAAATTTCTCTAGTAAAGCATATATAGTTAATTCCAGTTAACCGGGACACCCGGTTGAAACAGATACGGAAGAACGGAAACAAAATATTATACAGTGTCCCAAAAATGTTTTACGTCCTTGAAAGGGGTTGTTTCTAAGGCCATTTGAAGTAACTTTTTTCTTCGCGAAAATGTTCAACGCGGAGTCGTTAAGGAGTTATTAACGAAAAACACGGACCAATCAGAGCTCGGCTACAACGGACGAATTACAGCACGGCCAATGCCAATGTTTCGCTCAGCGAGACTCGTTCGGTGTAATCGAATTCTGATTTGTCCATGTTTTTCGTTAATAACTCCTTAACAAAGCCGCGGAGAACATTTTCGCAAAGGAAAAAGTTACTTCAACTTGCCTCAGGAATCACTGTTTTCAAGGAAGGACAACATTTTTGGGACACTCTGTAGAATAGAATACAATGATACTGGAACCATCGCTTAATTGGGACAATTACAACAATTAACCGGAATCCACCGTATTGCAGTGAGATCAGCGTAAAATCTAAATACCTTCAATTTCGTCGTTTAAGGGGGTTAAGTGTGAGTATGTAAAAGTGAATATGATAGCATACCTTCTTCCTCGTAATCCGATGATAACGTGTTCCGTATGTACCGTTGTTTGGCCAATAATAAGGTAGGACTCGAAGAGCTGAACATCGGCGGAGGCGGAATCGGCCCGATCTCGCTCAACGGAATCGGCGGTTCCGGAAGCTCCGACAGCATCAACGGGTTCTGAGGCGGAAGAGGGTAACACCTCTCGATCACCTGCTGGCTCTCGCTGCTTTGATCTAGGACCCCCTTCTCCACTGCAAACAAATAAAAAATAATCGTATCAATACTTCTTTCTTTCATCAAAATAATTACTTAATATATGTGTTCCGTAAACAAATTGATCTTTCTTCATATCATTCGAAAGACCTCCCAAAGAAAACCCTGATGTTTCAAGTCAGTACCTCTGCCACAAGCGTAGTTATAGGGTGAGCATGATTTAACGAATTATATTCAATTTCTTGCGTTCTGCTCAACGAAAAATTAGGAAAAAATCCATGAACATTCTACCTGATAGCACATACGGCTATGATTTTTTTCGAATTGTCGGCTGCAACATCGATTTTTAAAAAATTCTGGAAGCTTAACATTGCCACAGAGTGTTTTCTTTCGGAGCCCTATTGAATCGTATGAAAAATTAGTATCTCCATCTGCGATAAAAAAGGGCAAAATTAATCTCTATTCATCAATTCAATGAAATCAAATATATTAATTAAGTTGTCGCATTTTGGAGTCCCTTCTGAAAGCACCTTCTTAATCAGGGATGGGCATTTTTGTCTCAATTGAGACAAAACCGTCCCCACTACAGCGCCCACTGTCCCCCACCAGCATCCGCCGTTACCATAGAGGAAAGAAGTGCTTCGCCCGTCGCGAACAGTGCGCAGGCCTCGCGCATGAAAGAGAGGTTGGTGGGAGAAGCAGGCGTTTGAGGGGCCCCTACCGTGCCCATCACGATTCTTAATGGTTGCAGTACAAGACCATCGTTTATAAATGATATATTAATTTTCCTACAGGCAGAGGTTTTTTTTCCAATCATTTCCTTCAAACCATAATAATTTTTTTAGTGTAGTTATATCTTTTTCGAAGAAAGTAACTTATTATTCTGTTTGTAAATTAAGACATCCTTTCAAGTAATTTATTTGCGACATGCTTTGTGATTGATCCTGATTCATTGGAAAGTGTGTGGACAATAGTTGTAGACCTTCTGAAACTTTCACAATTTTCAACACCATCCCCAAAAAAATGTTTTCATGTAGAATGACGGGAGTTCCAAAAATACGAGCTAGTTTTTTTACATTCGTTTGCAAAATGTGTAAATAAATAGAAAATACAAGCACGTGAAAACTCAGTGTGCGGTTATTCTCAATGGATTGAAGTGCGTGTTTGTTACTATATTAATCACAGTAGTCATGGGAACAAATTGTACACTCTATAAGACATTTCTGGCAATTGTCTTCCTCATGACTTTGTGTTTCCAGTTATTTATGTTCACTGGTAAATAACTCAAAAGGATGGCCGCATTTTCGGAATCTGCCCAATTTTAAATGATAAATGGACTGATATCCACAAAATGTCTACAGAAATAATTTCTTTCAATATGTTATACTTGACAGATATATTTAGACTTTATATAAGACGAATTAATAAGAAACATTTTGTAGATACATTTCAGATCAATAAAAACTAAATTTATAACTTTCTATACATATAACCGGGAAACATAAATTATTGGAATACATAGTTAACCGAGCACAAAGAGCCTTCCTCGTTTCTCATACACGTTTCGATGCCAATGCTTGTTGGCAAGAGGCCTATTAAAGCTTGTTTGAATGTGGATTAGAGACATTGTTCCGTCAGACAATTGCCCATTTTACCAAACCCCCCTTTACAACCCCCACCCAAAATTATCGATCACACAAAACTCAAATAAAGTGATCAAAAAATCTGAAAATACAGTAAAACTTTATAATTTAGATAAAGAAATATATATTTCAGTTCAAATAGGTTGTAATTTTTTCAAAAATTCATTTTTTTTAAAGAAATAGTGTTTACAAGAACTAGCTTAACCTTTCGACGACGTTGCCTGAGTCCATTTTGACCCAGAGTACTGAAATTGTCATTTCATTATTCAATTTCCGACGATTCTATTGAATAAATCGCGGTTATATTAAGAACAATAAAAAGACTAACGTGTCTGCAAGAATATGTGTTTTTAAAAAATTGATAATAATACTGAGAATGGCTTTATGCAACATTAATTGTAAAAGTGCGAAAACGCTCCGAGGGTTAATATAAAATTGAAAAGATGTATATTAAAACCATTAAACCCGTTAAAACACTATGGAGATATATCTAGTACCATAAATGGTGTTCTGAAAAAATGGCTGCCACGTATTTCCGGTTTAAGATATTTCTCTCAATTTGAAATCGATGTTTAATTGAATAAGAGATATGTATTAATTTTTTAAAGAAGCATTATTTTACATATAAAAAAGTGGTTGAATATCTCTTATTTTACAACTGTTAACTTAACTCGTTGACTGTCGGGTCCCTTGCACATTGGTGACGGAATTATTTGTCCAGCTTTAAAACTGAATGTCTGCGCTAATAAATTCAGTACAACAAATCTGGTTAAGTTGTGCGAAATGTTAAACGGTCAAAAGAGTATCATACACACCATTGTTGTATATTCTAACTTTTCAATGTTTGGTTTACTTAACGAGTTGCTTTGATTTTGTAGAAGTTTCGAAGCTTTTGGGTTGGCAATCAAAGTGCTAATCGAATAAAACACAAGGAGATGGGACAACCGTGCCAGAGACAAATCGAAACCCATATTCATCTCTGTAATTATTCTAGGAAACGGCTCGAGCGAATCCTAGCAGTCAAATACTACCAGAGGTCTTCATCATTCTCTCGTTAATCGATCCTGCAAACTCGGTCGGTTCCTTCGATTTCTGGAACGACCGTCGAGCGTCTTGTTATTACGAGTTTCGTGCTTCACCGGTAGTGTCACAATCGGAGGACAACCGTGTTATTCATAGACGCGCGCCGTTGGAGAAGAAGCGCGTGCCAATCCTTTCGGGAAACATGATTCACCGAGGACTATAGCCGTGAACGGAAAAGCTTGGCAAGCGTGTGCCGGTATATCGTTTCCTCTTGCCTACAACTGTCGTCGCGAATTACAAAATTCCGCCGTGAAAAGTTCCGCAACCCGCTTCCTCGTCCTTTTCGCATTTCTGTGTTTCTGTTGCGTGACACGCTGTCCACTCGACGCAAACTATAATGAATGGAGGCGCGGCCGTTCATGTCACCGTGTAGAGATTCCTCCAAAAATTCCGCTTTCAAATTGAAATTCCTGCAGTTCAATTAACGTGTCCGAACGCTGGATCCCTTTATGATTGTATTTTGTTGCGGAAAACCGGCACAGAGAGGAACCAACGTTTTAAAACGAAATAACCTTTCGTACACGGAATAAGTAACAAGGAAATTGTATATATTTGTAAAGAAAAAACAAATGCGGCGAATTTGATTCTACTCAACAATGTTTTTTTCCGGATTTGTAAAATCTCACTTTAATGTTCTAAATGGCACCTTACACAATATCTTTTCCAGCGACGAATAAAATAAGATAGTGTGAACATTACTTCAAACAACCAAGATGCATTTAGAAAATAATTTATGTAAATACTGTTCGAATTGTTAAAATTGTATGTCTCAGAGCAAGGTAGGTATTCTCATTAACACTAGATTTACGGGGCCCGACAAAATGACGGATTCAAAAATTTTTAATTTACGATTATGAAGAGTGTAAGGAGGCATTCGTGAGAAATTATTAAATATATTTATTTTTTTGTGTACATATTACAATAAAAATCGCTGAAGATCTAACTAAATACAATTTTATTATTTTTATAAAGCAATGTAAAATAATCAATTTTAGTGCTCCGTAAACCTAGTGTTAAAATGTGACCAAATATGACTTAATTACGGTGCACATTTGCCTATGTACATTTGTACTTTAAAAACATCGTCAATTAAACAAGTAAATATAATCCAAATTATATCGTGTTTGGTGTCATTTTAATAAAAACAATGTCACGAATGTGACGACAAACGATTCATGAACAAATAATTAAAAACAAAACACTTTTGTCATTGCATTGGTATTGGCTCGCCGACACACTGGTGCCTGTAGGGCAGGGATGGGCATTTTTGTCTCAATAGAGAAAAAACCGTCCCCATCATAGCGCCCACTGACCCCCACCAGCATCCGCCGTTACCATAAAAGAAGGAAGTGCTTCGCCCGTCGCGAACAGTGCGCAGGCCTCGCGCATGAAAGAGAGGTTGGTGGGAGAAGCCTGGCGTTTGAGGGGCCCCTACCGTGCCCATCCCTGTAGAGGTTCGGTCGCTCGGTTCGACGCTGGTTTCAAAACATAAAAGAATTTCGATGAATCGTGCCCGTCGTGAAGAGCGCAATGTTTCGGGGACCCGAAGTCGCTGCATTCTTTGCGACATTACTGTCTATCGATCCGGAGTAAAAAGACGCGAGAAACAGCAATCTAGGAAACTCACTCGGGTCGCAATTTCCACGACAGCGCGTGTCGTGCGCGAAGAAACTGACTGCTGCGCAAATTCCTGCGCGCATTTCGCAGAATTCCGGGCAAGTGCCTCGGAGAGAAGCAACACCTAACCACAAGTCCGTCGCTCGAAATTTCGCCGGGGCACAACTTCGAGAATAGTTTGAGGGGATCGGTGAAATTCCAAGCGTTCCCCGCTATCAAACAGTCACCTACCCGTGAACCAATTTCCAACTCGTCGCGGTAGTTAATATCGATCGCGCAGCCACTTATCGTAAACCGTCGCCTCCTTGTGTCCCGTTCGATCGAATCGTTCCCACCTGTATATAAAAATTCATTTTATCGGTGCGAGGATGGGGATGATAAATTTCCCTGAAATTTACAATCCCTGCCGTGCTTGATACAGAATCATAGCAAAATCCTGCGAGCAGGATTTATGGTCGCTCTCGCAACGAGAAACCAATGGTATTTTGCTCCTCGTGATCGGTGATACTCGTGTTGTTCGATGCTGTTTTACAACACCTTCGAACCATGCAGCAACTCTTATTCTTATCCCCTATGTTGATTTCATATTTTCTGGCGCATGATGGCGCTGAACGTAAAACATGTGCGCGTCTTGTGTACTATACGTTGCACGTCGCGTCAATCTTTACGAATGGTGCAAAGAATTGTATAGTAAAGCGATTCTGTTTCCTCTTATTTTTTATGTACAATGGCGGACAAAAGTTTGACACCAACCTTGAAAAACGAGTAACTTTTTAGAAATTGGTCTAAATGACTACAAGTTTCTTTTGAGATGTTGGAAGAATTAGTTTATTAGATAATGTGTAAAAGAACTTGTTTTAAAATTTCTATCGGCCGGAGCAGATTAAAATATGCTTTTCGTATAGCAATGCTAGAATTTCCGAGATAAGATTTTATCAAATCAAAGCCTCTGGTGAGCTAATCAGTGACAATTTTGGTGCGAGACAATGGAAACTAGGAGCTTATTATTCGAAACTAGAGATCGGTGATGCTAAAAAGCCTCTTCGATCTATAAATTTCAGGAATTTAGCATTGGTAACGTTCTGAATAAAAATCTAATCGAATTAAAGACTTCCAGCGAGTCGATCAGTGCCAATATTGCTACTAGACCATGGAACTTAGGAGTTTACCAGTGAAAAGTAGAAAAAACGCTGAAGAGTCACCAGAACTTATGGAGTTTAGCAATCTACCACTAATGAAGTATAAGAATGAGTAAAAAGTCAGTAGAATTATAGGAACTAAACTAATCTAAACTGTGGAACATAAAAGCTGCAGCGTAATATGAAAATTAGGAAACGCTGATTTTACGGAGCTATCTGGACCTATGGATCCCATTAATATAACATTGACGAGGTTCTAAATTCATGGTGTTTTGCAGAGCTAAGCCTCTAATGAATCAGAATACAATGGGAAAAAAAGTATTCGTCCACCCTTTAAAAACGAATAAACTTTTTAAAATTGGATCAAAGGGAGTGAGTTTTTTTTAGACATTAAAAGGAGTTTACTAAATAATTTATAAAAAAAAAAGAATTAAAAATTACCATTGGTCGGAATTACGAAGAAAAATATGCCTTTTGTAGACCTGAGTAAGATATATATATACGCATAAAGTTTCATCAGAAGCGATTAAGATTGCTACGAGTTATAAATAATTAAAAATGGCAAAAATTGCGGGAAACTGATTTATAATAAGCCTAAAATTCAAGAATTCTTACGGCTTTCAATGCCCATAGCTTTTTTATGCGTCAACCGATTTCGGTGAAACTTTGTGCATGTACAAGCTTACTTAGATCTACAAAAGATATGTTTTAAATGTTGATTATAAGCGCAGACAAAATAGTTAAAAATCATGACCATTACTTTTTTCTTCGCTATTTCGATCATCGGTAATTTTTAAATAATTTCCTTTATAAATTACTTAGTAAACTAATCTATCTAACATCTCAAAAAATAATCAATCCGTTTCATGCAACCTTAAAGAGGTTATTCTTTTTCAAAGTACTTGCTAACAGTTTTTTCACCCACTTTAAGCAATTATCCATCAGAAGTTTTCCTGCTTAAGGACGTCTGAACCTGACAATTCGGACCCTAGCGTTGAAGAAGTCCTTTCCAGAGCTTCAATACTATAGTTGTTTATAGTGTGAGAGCTACGTAACCAATCCAAAGCAAGAAACCCAAGTGCCCATTACCGCAAAGCTCGGCGAGAAAGGGTCCTATTGTTTGGGGAATCCAGAAATTAGGGATCTCGTCGCCTTAAAAAGATATTGACTCAAAGCTCTGCCAACTGACGGTTAGGCTATCTCTCGATTAAACAAAGGAGTAAAAGAGCCGCGGTAAATCCGTTGGACAGGCTGCCGGGAAATCTTGTTATCAAGCCGTCGGACAAAACGTGTAACGGTCTGGCAAAGGGAAGACACGTTTACCAGCGGTTGGCATTTAAAATCTACAAGAGTCTGTTTTCCGGGGATCGTGTTTCGTAATGGCGGTGGCGTGTACGACGGAAGATTTTGTTGGAAAGTAAATTTGAGACAGAGACAGAGACAGAGACAGAGACAGAGACAGAGACAGAGACAGAGACAGAGACAGAGACGGAGACAGAGAGAGAGAGAGAGAGAGAAGCGGGCGAAGAAGCGGGGACAAGTGGAAAATAAAAGGGAACTTGAAAGTTCGGAAAGTAAACGAGAGTTTTAAGGGCGATTCGCGACGAAACCGGTGGAACGTAAAAGTTTATCGCTGCGAGAGCTCGACGGGCGACGTTCTTCTACCACGGAATCGATGCAAAACTTTCCTCCAAGTTCGAGTTGAAAACGCGGATGCTGAGTGTTTTTATCCTCCGTTTACGAACGGCTTTTTGACGGGGCATGGCGTGTTTCGGGGAATCCCAGTGATTTCGGATCAGGGGGAGTATTCTTTTCTTTCGTTCGCTTCGGCACTTAGCCCGCGATTCAATGCTTTGCCCCGCGCACACCAATGCTCAGAAATATTTGCTCGTTCCCGCGATAAACAACTCGGATTTCGTTCCGACGAACGCTGAAGATTTTATTTTGCGGAAGCTGCTACGTGCTCCGGGAGGAAATGGCGGAGAACGAATCGCGAAATTATGGGCAGTGCCCCATTTTCCTTTGTTAACCTTCAGACGCTCCTCAAGGTGAAAATTTACTCATTTGCTGTCTTCTGATACTTTGAAATCTTGCATTTCTTCTTTGTGTTCCAAAATGTGTTTATTCAAACTGTGAAATTATGAGTGACTCACGGTCTGTTGATTTAAAGCGTACAGTATAACTTCTTCAAAGCACACAGTTAAATATTTGCTAGCACCTGTGTTTCTTTTTTAACAATTACTTAAAAATGCAAACTTTTATATGACACGCTTTACAAAAGATTCCAGTAACCTCTAACTATGGTAAAAGCTCCACTGCCATTTATGAAATTCTAAACTCAGACAATTTTCAAACATTATGTATCACAGGGAAAATGAAAAAAAGTTTCAATCTATTACATCCAGTGGTTCAAAGAAAATTTAGAGTCGGATAATGATCCTAGTTCTAACTAGTATAAATTCTTATTTCGTCGACGATTGTTTACAATAAGGTATGAAATCTTGAATTTCTTCCTTTGTGTAGTTAAATGTATTTTTTTAAACCGCAAAGTTATGAGTAACACACAGTTTATTGATTTAAAGCGTAGAGCATGGTTCATTGATGTTAGGAAGCTAGATATTTGCTGACCTTTATGTTTCTTTCTTAACAATTACTTAAAAATGCAAACTTCTGAATCATACGCTCTAAAAAAGTTTACATTAACCACTAACTCTGATACAAGCTCCACTGCCATTTATAAAATTCTAACCACAGGGTTGTCGTGTACAGATTTCGAATTACGCGCGCAGTAGTGGAGATTGCGCGCCTCAGGAGCAGAGGGCGCTCGTAAACGTGCGATCGGCAACATCTTGTTACGAGTCGTAACGCGAACCACGACTTTGTAGCTGGCTTGCATCCCGTTTGTATAGATGTAGTGCTATTAAATATATCTTGTTACAAACCTTACAATTATCTTGTTACAAACTTTACAGGGATATTTAAAAAAAATTGTGTAGTATGGGGAAAATGAAAGATAAGTCTATTATATCTAGTGCATCAACGAAAATTGAGAACCAGCCAATGGTCGTATGAAACCAGCCAAATTCTTATTTCATCGACGATTACTTACCATTAGGTACCGTCAAATTTTTAATTTCTTCCTGTTTGTATATTAAAATGTATTACTTTAAATTGTAAAATCATGTGGGAAACACAGTCTGTTGATCTAAAGCAGGGGTGGGCATTTTTATCACAAGTGAGACGAAACCGTCCCCACTATAGCGCCCACTGTCTCCCACCAGCATTCGCCGTTACCATAGAGGAAAGAAGTGCTTCGCCCGTTGCGAACAGTGCGCAGGCCTCGCGCATGAAAGAGAAGTTGGTGGGAGAAGCAGGCATTTGAGGGGCCCCTACCGTGCCCATCCCTGATCTAAAGCATAAAGCATATTTTATTGAATTCTAGCATCTCTCGTGCAACTAGTTTGTAAATGATGAACAGTGTAGGCAATAAAATATTTTCTCCAATTTCTTTTTTCAACAATTAATAAAAGCAGACATTTCTAAAGTACTCTACAAATGATACACAGCTAAACTTGATAATTCAGATTAATCTCTAGCTGCGATAAAAGCTACTATATAATTCAAAAAATTTTAACCACAGGGAATTTCCACAAATCCTGTACCATGGAAAAAATAAAAGACCTCAATTTATTATATTACATCTAGTGTATTCTATCCGAAGAAAATTCAAAATTAATTAATACCCGAGTTCTGAGTCTAAATTTTTATGTCGTCGACGAACATTTTTGTTCTCGGTCAAGCACGGAACAAATTCCGGATATAAATCGGGCGGTGGAATTTCATAGCTCACCCGAAAAAAAATGGCGTGCGCTATATTAAATTGGAACAAATTTTCCGGATAATAGCAATATCGCAGTTTCACCGTGGGTTTAATACCAACACGTTTCTCCTACAATATCACCAACAAGTTTATTTCCTGTTATTTTTCCCTGTGTTTTCTTTCTTTTTATTTTATTCGAAAGCTATTATTTCAAACGCGACGCTACCAATGAAATTTGGAAAAATCGATAATCTGTACAAGCTGATCGAATTATTTTCACTGGTTTCGTGCATCGACGCGAATCGTTCTGGGGTATTGCAACCAATCTGGTGTTGCACTGAAACAATATTAAAAAAAAACGAGTGGATGTTGTTATTATTGGTGAGGTGGTATTGCGTTCGAGTGGTCTGCGATGTTCGATTTCTGTCTTGTTATAAGGTTAGAAGCAGATAGATGGATGAAGGATGTTTGAAACTTTCAACAACTGGTAATGAGATAATCTAGGTTTGATGTTTTTTGAAGAACTAATTTTTGAAAATTTATAGTTGTTGCTGAAGATTAACAACTCCGAAGAAAACTGTAGGTTCTGCTGAAGAATGTTTCTTTGCAAATTATTTTCTACAAACTGGATGTACATACTTGTACAAAAGCCTAAGAATATTAGGGGTGCTTTTACACGTCTTTTAAAAGTGAATAGTTAATGAAAAGTATCCTGTAATTTTTCAGACACCATATGTAATATTATATATTATACTATTTTTTAAATCTTTTGATTTGTAAAAAAGAATTAACTGTTCTGGGGGTTGTTTTCCACCCGTGAAGATAATTAATAATTAATATCTGCGATTATGTATATATATATATATATATATATATATATACATACACATCCTGGCTGTTTAAAAAATGTTGTAAATCCTTGAAGTGGACGATTCCTGCGGTTATTTAAAGTAACTTTCTCCTTAGCGAAAATTTTCACCTCGGCTTACTTAAGGAGTTATTAACGAAAAACACGGACCAATCAGAGCGCGGCTGCAGCAGACGGATCCTGGCTCGGCCAATGATAACGCCACGCTCAATGGAACCTGTCGCCGAGCCGAAATCCGTTTACTATAGTCGCGCTTTGATTGGTCCGTGTTTTTCGTTAATGACTCCTTAAGAAGGCCGAGGTGAAAATTTTCAGAGAGGAAGAAGTTACTTTAAATAACCTCAGAAACCACCCATTTCAAGAGTTTACAACATTTCTTGGACATCCTGTATATAATGCATATGTGTACGAATAGCTCACCAATCAGCTGACTATCGACTGGATACAAATTAATTTTCAGCTGCCAATATCTTAAAAACAAAGCCATAATTCCCAAAATGGTAAATACAATCTCTTGACTTGTGCGTGCATCAGGAATGTTCCTCCAGGTCCCATATATTTTAAATATCTTGTATTAAAAACTGACCGTTTCCGGGGATATATTTTCAACATTGGCGATTGGAAAAAGTTTTCTAAAATTTGAATTTCTTCTCCCCGCGGGGAAAGAAAGAAGGCCGAGGCAAGCGATTGCGTGTATCGCTCGCGGATCTACGTTCTACAAGCTCGATCTGTCGATCGTGGTGCGCGCAGACGATATATTTCTCGGTGAAAGTGTTAGAGCCCGTCACCTGGTGAGTCTACTGGTGTTAAGTGTATACCACAGCCGTCTACAGATCAAACAGTACTCACTGTCGAACAAGATCAGTCTCCTGGTTACCACCCTGGCTTCCAGGGTGTTTGGCCTACACGGCTTTTGCTGGTCCCCCGAATTAGGGGTTGCGGCCGAGACCGGCACGCTACCGGTCGTAGCCGTGCCCTGATTCGCTTGCGGCTCACCGCTCGGCGATAACGCGCCATTTGCACTCTGTTCAGTCTTTTCCTTCTTCGGCTCTGTAACAGAAAAAAAAAATGTCCAGACCGTCAGACCGATGAGAACACGATCTACGAACGCGCGCGGGTCTCAACCACACCGACCAACAATAGCGTCGACGAAAACCGTTGGCACGTTAACATTCGAACTGTTATAATTCCGTGAAAAACAGTCCGCCGACCACAAACCAGCGCTCATTTCAAAGCTCGAACCGTCTGCTTTCACACCATGTCTTTCATTTTCTTCGAAGATCTTTTCACGTGACACAACGAATGGGAAGCTAGGATAAAAAGATACGTTTCTCTTCTCGAAAATGTTATACATAGAAACATCTCTGGAAACGTTGGAACATTTTTTTTCTTGACTAAATCCAACACAGATTGGAAGATTGAAGCTTCCTTTCGATAACGACACTCTAAAACTTGATCTACGATTTTATTTGGCCGTTTTATTGAGCTTTGAATGAAAGGCGTGTTGGTAGTTTTGGCATCAGTGAAGAGCGGATCTTGTATCGCGAACTAGTTCCTCGTTTCTTGTTTAGAAAACAGCTAAATAAAATCATACATCAAGTTTGGCGTGTATTTATAAAGGGACAGGACGAATCTTCAAATCTGTATTAAAGTTTATCATGAAAAAAATTTTGCAACGATTTTAGACATGCTCCAACATGTATCATTTTCAAGAAATATCATGTTTTCAGTCCTCCACCCACCACATCACACGAAAATAAATTCCAAAAAAATGAATGAAACAACGTAGAAAAAAAATGACCGATGTATAGCGAAAGTAGAGGTTTCAAGCTTTAAATTCAACGCAGGTTTATTCTTGTATGATTCTTTTTCACGAAATTATAAACGGTTCAAGGTATCGACGATTGTTCGGAAATCGGAAATTTAGTGTGGCAATGCTGTTCAAAACCACTGCACGTCTAATAATTCTTTAATTAAAAACGTCCAATTCGTTCAGTGTCCCCCTCTCGTCTGTATAGCTTTTCTTTGTACGTTTCATTTGTCGAAGACGATTTTTCTATCAGGGAGTTCGAACAATATCGCGGAGGCGTGGTTTCACGACGAGCGGGAAGCCGCAGGTATTCCGCCCGTTCTTGGGACGAATCAGAGCGGATCGATGGATCTCTGCCCATCTCGTAATCTCTTTCTGTCTAGCTCTTCAAGGGTGGCTAGTCTCCTAGTTCGATCATCTCAAAGTATTCCCACGGAAAATGTGAAGTGCGGAGACCGAGAGAAATATTCGAGTTTCGAAGCTTTTTGTTGAGAAATCTCAAAGAACTTGGTGCCGGCAATATCGCCGTGGTATCTTATGGCAGAAGACTTGTGCTACCATTTCTGCACATCAAAGTTGTGCTTTCTGGAATTTGTGCACGGTGTGTTGGAAATGTAATGGGACTCAGGATGTATTAATTCAAGCTGTGAGCATATTTGTAGAAATTGTTTATACCTATTCGAAAACACAGAAAAATCGATGTTTTTATAGATTTTTTCTATGTACTACATTTTGAACATGTTTTCTCTACATTTTATGGTTGAATTCGTTGGAATAATATCATACAAGTGGCTGTTGCATCGGCATTATTTAAATATTTTGTAGCAGAAAAATTACTATAAGTTGCACAATAAATGCCGTTTTAAGTGCAAGTAGTTTCTCACCATCACCATCATCCATTGTGATTTTTACAATGAAATTCCCAATACTCAAACTTGTTTTAATCCTGATGTTACGCTGGTCTTTAATTCTTACGTACAAGGTTTCAGTACCAAAGCGTCATTTTTAAATGTAAGCTTTTCGGTTTCATAGTAATAACAATTTTCATTCATATGACCGCTTCAGAATAATTTCTTTCGTAAATTCCTAAAAATCGCGTGTGTTCGGATTGTCACAGGCGTGAACCCTTAAACCGTGAAAGCTCGACTTGATGCTTCTTTCTGCAAGTTGTTTCTCCTATCATTTCATTCATAACAGGTTTTACCTCGTGTCTGCGAATTACGTTCGCCAAACAGACTGGCGACGTATCCTCGAGATTGCGATTTCTCTGCGAGGGATAATAAAGCCCCGCGTTTAGGATTCTCGCGTAAACCGTGATTTACGGAGCGCTGGTGTCCCTGCAGTAAGCTTTATTGGCCAGACAAAAAGCGTGTCGCGAGCTGTGTTCAGTACATTAGTTTGAATTAGACGTGTCCGCGGCGCGAGTTTGTCATCGTTTCCAGTTAAAAACCCAGCCCCCGGAAGTCGTTCGTTCGAATCCACTTTGTCTCGGAAATTATCTCCGCTTTATGACATCCGCGGCCGCGAAGAATCATTTTTACTTTGCGCGAACGCGAGCAAAAAAATTGTGCAAAATGCCCGCGGAAATGTGAACTTTTGCAACAGCACACAGTGTAACGAGTAGGTATATAAGTAAAAGAAAAATCAAAAATTAGTTTTCCATTAAAATATTCATATTTCAATATTATTAAAACGATTGAGTAACAAATAGTTTTCAAGCAACATGCAGGGAAATATATACATTTTGTAATATATTCAAACATAAATGAATAACGAGAAAGCAAAACAATTAGTAACAAATAATATGTAAATAAATTACTGTGATAATGTATTTTTAAGTGTCATTATTATCACTTACTAACAGATTTTAAAAAATAAAATATCTCAAGAAAGAGCACCCTGGAGCAGATAAAACTTAGGAGAGAGTACGATTTCCGTGGCCCATCGTTTTGAGGTTATATTTGTGTTCTTGGGGTTATTTCAAGAAAAAAATGTATATATAACATGTTGTCAATTTGGGCTGCTTTAGCCGGTAAAGTAGATTTCCTGTTTTTTATAAATTTGCAAATATCTCGGTAACTATGCGAAATATGGCAAAATATCAAGAGACCTTTTTTGTAGAAAATGAAATTTTATTCGCATAATCTTTCCATTGTAGCTGTCATCCAGAATTTGAATTAGTAATGAAAAAATTATGTGAATAGAATGAGTTGTGGTTAGGTCGTGGAGGGGGCGGAAATCGTACGAGGGGCGACGGAAATCGTACTCGTGCCAAAACTTATACCAAATTAAAGGAAATAGAAGGAACTAATTTGGATAATATTACACGATGATAATATAAATTTGATACATAGGAGCGCGTGTGACGTGAGCAGATCCGTTATGTGGGAGCACGAGCACATAGGAGTGACTTTTGAAAAAGCGAGAGTGAGTTTTGATTAGGTTGGGGGTGAGAGGTCTGGACGTCAGGCCGGCCTGACCTTTCATATCCGCTCCTATGTCCGAAAACCAATATGGCAGCGTTCTAACTTGTCAAATGCACTTGAAATCGAGCAACTTTAGTCGTGTATTACTTTTGAACGAGTGAACTCCGCGCAGTGAAATTACGATTCCGCGCATCAGAACTTAAGAGTTTTATCATTTTTTGTGACATTGTGTAATGTTTTATTCAGGAAAGTTAACAATTTTTTGTCCGCTGAGGGAAAGATTAACCGTCCAATTTATCGACTAGAAAATTCCTTATAGTAAGCATATAGTCCAAATGTTGTTAATGTTCGATGCTACACACGTTTTCTTGTATTTGAAAAATGTGCACATACTATAAATGCATAAAAATCTTATTTATAAACGTATTAAAAGTTTCTATATATTACATCAATGTTGCAAGGTAATTGCAAAAATGAAAGTTCCCTAACTTGTTTCCGGCGTTTATATTTCATAGCTTCCAACGAAATATCCAAAAGAATTTCAGTAAATTTTTACGGAATTTTTAGAAAGAACACAGTGCGATACTTCACAGTTCGATGAAACGCGATACCATTTGAGGGTAACTATAGCGAGGAGCGAAATTTGTAAAATACCGAGTGCCTCTGTCAAAATTTCGGAAGCGTGCCGGGAAGCCGGTTTTACTTTTTCAGGGGATGGCGATCGCGTTCAAATTTGGAAATCCAAGAAAGGTGGATGCGCAAGTGCGGGTGGAACGAATTCGTCACCCGGCACGAAATTGTCCGGATAGAAATAAATTCACGGATCTGGCTGATGCAGATGCGGGATCCGGATCGTTGACCATGACTCCGGCTCTGTTTTCGTCATTCCTCACGTCGTCCGTGGAACGCGTATCGAGCGTCACCGGTGACTAACTCTGTTTTTGTGCCCGAGGAAATTTCGCCTGCGAAACTGCGAACGTAAACACGCGCCACCACCATTTGTTTCTCCCAAATTGTTCTATTCCGTCTCGGCGAGAAACCAAAACAAAATCCCTCTCGCTCGACATCGTGAGAGAAGAGCGTCGCAAAATCGGATCGACCTTCTCGTAACTTTTCGAGAAGGGAAACATGAACTACACCGTTGGAAAATGCTTGCAAATAGTTACAAACAAAATGTTGCATTAAATCTGTCACGGCTAAATGACCAGTTCCTTGGTTTTATAATTAGTAGGCAGTAACTTTTCGAGAAGAGAAACATGAACTACACCGTTGGAAAATGCTTGCAAATATTTACAAACAAAATGTTGTATTAAATTTGTTGCGGCTAAATGACCAGTTTCTTGGTTTTACGATTATTGGACTTTCAATTAGCGGGCAGTAACTTTTCGAGAAGAGAAAAAATGGAATAAACCGTGGGAAAATGTTCGCGAATATTTCTACAAAATTTTGCATTAAATCTATTAAAATCAAATGACCAATTTCTTTATTGTGTAATTATTAAAATGAATAATATGCTTCTACGGGAATTGATTGAATACATTTTAATGCCGAAGCAGATATTACGATAAAACCGTATAAATTGTAAAAAAATTAATTTTTTCACTTATCAATCATTGTTAACACGTTAACTGCCATCGGCCATATGTGGGTGACACAATTCTTCGTATATTTTTAAAAATTAATTTTGTTCATAATCGATTTGCTTGAACCGAAATTCATTAGGATTTATACGACCTAGAAGGGTTCAAGAAGTAATCCGGACGTTAAACTTTAATTCTACAGTCTAATTACAATGATTACTAAATTACGTTGATTGTATGGGTATGCTGGGAATGAAAGCTTAGCAGTCAACGTGTTAAAGCTCAGTAGATTTATTGTTAACACGTTGGCCGTCGATTCAGGGATTATAAAATTTAGATAAAGTCAATCATACCACCGGAATAAAATTTCTAAGTATCAGGTTAGGTTGGACTGTACTAATTCATAATAGTTTAAAATAAAAAGTTCCGATCATTTAAATACACTGCAGCAGAAAATTAAAGAACATTCAAGAAATCAAATAATGACTTCCTGACACAAACGACAAGAAATTAATTCGTCGAACTCTCTAGAAAAATAAATTAAGAGTCATGCCGAGTTTTTGGGTCGGAAGAAAAAGAAGATCGAAATTCGAACTATTGGCTCCATGAAAATATCGCGTAAAAATTCTTCCGCATGCTTCTCTCTACAATATCTCGGACGTCGATTTCCGCCAGGCTGGCCTTCAATCCCTCTACATTGTTGTCGTTATTAGTAACGTCGACTTTCGGAATTCCATTGGCACTTTTCCAAATCGCCGCCGAGGAACCCCGCGGACAGAAGCCCGAGTGTATCACAGGCTATTCGCGACTCGACGGAAATCTCATTTCGTACGGTGATCCGTCAGACCGACGGATTCCCTCGTCGCATATCCGAGCGTCACCGACAATCCGTAAAATTTACACGTCATCGTGGTATTTCTTCATTTAAATGCCTCATCCTCGGAATACCGATCTCCGCAGTGAACATTCGATCCAATTTTAGCGGACACGAATATTATCTGTTTCTCGTACGTTCAAATTTAATATCAGCAGTGGTACAATATTATTTGTACAGTTGTACGTTCAAATATCATGTCCACAGTGATACAAAAATATTTTTTCCATTGCCAACAATATTATTTTTTCCTTGTACGTTCAACTACAATATCAGCAGTAGTATTAACAATGCCGTTTAAATTGAATACCAGCGGTACTACATTGTCATTTGTTTCTTGTATGTTCGACCATAATGTCAGCACTAATACCAAATTCTTCTTTCCATTGCTAGCAATATTATTTGTTCCTTGTACGTTCATCTACGACAGTGGTGGGCACGGGTGGAGACCCTCAAACGCCTGCTTCTCCCACCAACCTCTCTTTCATGCAGCGAGCACGTTCGTTGCATACGCTGATGTCTCGTGTCTTCGTTGGCCCATTGTACTGCGCTTGCTGGAAGGGGACAGAGGGCGCTACGGTGTGGATGGTTTTGCCTCAATTGAGGCAAAATTGCCCATCCCTGATTTACGATATCAGCAGTAGTATTAACAATGTCGTTTAAATTGAATACCTACAGCACTGCATTGTCGTTTGTTTCTTGTATGTTCGACCATAATGTCAGCAGTAATACAAAATTCTTTTTTCCATTTCTAACAATATTATTTGTTCTTTGTGCGTTCAACTACAATATCAGCAGTAGTATTAACCGTTTGAGTCCCAGGGGGTATTGAAAAAACACTGTCGAAGAATCCCAAACAGCGCAACCGCGCTTTCTCTAAATGACCACGAAAGCAGCACGATAGCGCTTGTTTTATTTTATTTTGTAATGTATTATTGCATTATTATAGTATTATTCTACCTATTGTAAAATGTACTATTTACATGAAAAGGAGCTGTGTGATGTACTTGCGTCAGTAAATCTGATCGCGCGACTTCGACAATCGGTAACGCACCGTCAGTTGTCCACAATGCTCGAAATTTGCTGGGTTTTCTCGACATAAAATCTCAACAGCGCGATCGCGCTGCTTGGGACTCAAACGGTTAACAATATCGTTTAAATTTAATGCCTGCGGCACTACAATGTCGTTTGTTTCTTGTATGTTCGACCATAATGTCAGCAGTAATACAAAATTCTTTTTTCCATTTCTAACAATATTATTTGTTCCTTAGATGTTCAACTATAGTATCAGCGGTAATTTACATTGACAAACGTGCATTTTATTTGTACTTTATTTTTATAGTCGTTTTTAATTGTTGAAATTAAATTTTTTTCTTGTTATGAGACAAGGTATGAAGATCGCGATTTTTATAAAGACCCACAGTTTAATTGCCAGGAACCACAGCTAGGCAAATATTATTCACATGTGTAGAACATAATATAACTATATTGTTTTCACGACAGATCAATATTGGAAAATGAATTTCACCTAAAACGTTCTTTGAAATAATCAAGACCTAAGGAACAAGGGCTCTATATTTAAAAAATCAGGTCAAGTTTTCACCCTAAAGATAGAATACTAATCCTCTGGGAGACCACGGTATTCTGATACAGTGAAATACCATGAATTCCTACGTAATTACGAGACCCCACCATAAAGTCAACCGTTCCTACATTCAAGGGAAAGCCAATAAAATTGTAAAGCTTGCGAGCAAAGGCGTTTCAAAGATCACAGACGGTGGATTTTCACGTCGAAAGCTGTCTTATTTATGAGACAGAAGCTTACCTATCCAAAATGAAATTATTAAAGCAATTTCAAACATCATTAACCCTTTGCCATACCATTTCCTTTGCGGCTATAATAATTAGAACGTCTTCACCCCCAAAAATGACACCGAAGAGGAAAGAAAATTTTTATTTTTGCCTTACTACATTTACTTTAATGCTTAAATATTGATTACACAAAAGTAAAATTTTATTTCGTCTGAAAATAAAGGTATAACTTTCATCTTTGTCAGACTTTATTTAATAGCTTCATCACGAGTCTGACTCGTTAAAATATGGCAAGGGGTTAATTGATCATTTACTTGATTCGCATTCTCGTGACATTTAGGAAACTGTGTATTAATTCACATGCTTGGTACTTGTAGCGTCTAAACTTATTTTTATCCACAAGATAACGTCATCTAGTACAATTACCTTTTCGTTCTAATTGTTATTATTAAAATATTTAGAACAGTTCTACAAATTATTGTTCCTATGAACAGTTGATATCAATTATTCGTATATCCTTTTGATATAAAATTTAATTATCGATTTCTATCTCAAATGCAATTGATCTCTAACTATTCTCAATTGATCTCTAGCTAAAATGAATAAATTTACAAAAGCCTAATATGATCAATTAGTACTTCACACATATTATATGCATTAAAATGAAAGAGAAAAAATACTTTTCTAATCATTGTATTCACTGAAGGAAAAATATATATACTTAAGATCTTTTGTTATTTACATTATTAAATTATTTCTATTGAACTTCAGAGACTAACTAAACGAGCCTGACGCCACCAATATATCAACATTCACCGCCAAAGGGTTAAAACAATTGATAAACCGAAAGACTACGAACCAAATGTAATCTTTAACTGGTACATATAGATCTCTCATGACCCTAATCAAATTTCTGATACGCTAACTTTCTCTACTGTATCGTAGGTGAATTGCAAATATCAAGTTTCTTTAACTTTTTTAGAACATTTGGGTTATTTAGTCATCAATTATATACTTAAAGGTATCTGAGAAAGTTTTTACAGAATTTTAGGAAGATCTTAGTACGATACCTTGTAATCTAAGTAAACACTGTATCACTTAACACATTATTTACCGGCGATTATTTCATAATTTTCGAGTGCCTATTGTCCATGACTAACGATTTTTGAATGGATCTTTCAATAGTAATAACAATTTTAGTCGTGAACAGCCGATTAATAGGCTTCCAGTAGATAAAGCGTTAAAAGTTCAAAACCAAGACTTTAGCCCTAAGAATTCAAATCTTCGCGCGAACGTTTCTCCGGGAAGCTACAAAATGGTGAAACTTCACTTCGGGGGTCCCAACAGTTTGGACTTTTCTAATGAAATCCCGTAGGGTTCAACGAGACAAACCCAAAAATGTAAGTTTTAAAATCAGGAATTGATTAGTTCATAAGTTATACATCTATAAATGTTAAGGAATTTTAACAATCTTGATATACACATAACGATCTTGAATACTTTGCGTTTTGTGAGTGTAGCCTGCAGTAGAGAGACCTATGTAACTGTGAACGCTTGGAATCGCTCAACTTTACACATGTATAACTTTTGAACCAGCGAATTCCTGACTATAAAACTTACATCCTTGCGTTTAACTCTTCAAAATGAACGAGGTTATAGAAAAAAAGTTCAAAATTTTTGGTTTCCCGAAGTGAAGTATAGCCTAGAAAATTGCGTCCGGAATGAGACAGCGAAAATTCCTCGGTCGAAAAACCGTCGTATAAAGCGTCTCTTCAACACCCAAGGGAGAAGCCAATAAAAATGTAAAGCTCGCGGGGGTAAAAGCGTTCCAAAGATCACGGACGATGGTTTCTCACCTCGAAAGCCACACTCCGGTTCTATTTATAAGACAAAAGGTCTACACGTTCCTCGAGAAAAGCGAGACACGTTCCGTTAGATTTCTCACCGGTAAAACGGATCGATGCTTAACTCGCGATCACCCCCAAAGATCGTTCTCACTCGAGAGAGAGATCTCGATCTTATCGGAAG
Organism: Sphecodes monilicornis; assembly: GCA_913789915.3. Taxonomy (NCBI): domain Eukaryota; kingdom Metazoa; phylum Arthropoda; class Insecta; order Hymenoptera; family Halictidae; genus Sphecodes; species Sphecodes monilicornis. The sequence goes on along the minus strand of OU565291.1, from coordinate 14,004,762 downwards.
TTTTTCCTGAAAACCGTGTGCGCCGTTCCGCGTTGACGGAACGCGCGGATCAGACTGTTAGAAGCTAGAAACGCGGCCCTGCTCAAAATAGTTCCCAGAGGAACGTGTCGGCCGACGGATTGCGCGATGGACACCGACGCCGACCTTCTCGACGAGCGTCCCTCGTTACCCCAGATTCCCTGTTGTCGTTGTCATTAGCTGTCGCGCGAGACAACGACGCGCCGTGATTTCGTCGAGCGTTCTACTCAATTTCGTCGGGAACACGCGTGTGCTCGACCCCTCTCAATCCGCCTCTTCCCTCTTTGTTTTTTGACTCCGCGTTTCACCTATCATCGCACTTGTGATTTTTAGTGACTTATTGAAATGTTTTAAATGGACAATGTCCATTAGACTGTTGACGTGTTGTCTGTTCAGTGAACAGTCCGGAAAGACACGCAAGATCAAAGATATTTTGGTAATGAGACTGGGAAAGACCAACCAATGTACGTTTAGCGTTTGAAATTATTCTGTACATGGTTTTTGGAAATTTTTACTCAAGACGTTTGTAATGAAAAACGCAATTTTGTCCCTTAAAATGTTGACTGTTAAATGAAAGCTAAAGTGAGATCCATTAATGTATATTTAACGTCTGCAATTATTCAGACGATGTTTTCTAGAAAATTTTAATGACGAAATTTTGATTAAAAAACGGATATTAGACCCTTCAAATGTTGACTGTGAAATGAGCATCCTGAAAATCGTACAAGATTAAATTTAGATAATGAAAGCTAAAGCGAGATCCATTAATGTACATTTAACGTCAGAAATTATTCAGACGATGTTTTCTGGAAAATTTTATTGGAGAAATTTTTATTCAAAAACGGATATTAGAGACTTAAAATATTGACTGTTAAATGAGCAGCCTAAAAATCTTACAAGATTGAATTTAGATAATGATAGCTAAAGTGAGATACATTAATGTATATTTAACATCTGAAATTATTCAGACGATTTTCTGGAACATTTTATTGGAGACATTTTTATTCAAAAACGGATATTAGACCCTTAAACTGTTGACTGTTAAATGAGCAGCCTGAAAATTGTACAAGATTAAATTAAGATAATGAAAGCTAAAGTGAGAACCATTAATGGACATTAAGCTTCTGTTAAATGAGCAGCCTGGAAATCCTACAAGATTAAATTTATATAATGAAAGCTAAAGTGAGATCCATTAAAGTACGTTTAACATCTGAAATTATTCTGATTAAACTTTCTGGGAAAATTGTATAGAAAATTTTTTTAACTGAAAACATGAAAATTCCACAAGAAGTATAGATAATGGAGTCATTATCGCGCATTTGATGCGTTGGACAGTCTGAATTATCTCAGAAAATGAAAGAAATATACAGGATGTTTCAAATGTAGTTAATATAGACAGAAAGATTGTTGAAAAGTTGAAAATATTTAAATTGCGTTAAACTAGAATTATTATAATTTAATTCGAGAAAATCGCCAGGTCAATTCGAAAATTCTTACTCCATTACTCTAATGATTAGAGAGCTGGAGTAAGTAGAATTGGCAGGTTATGATCAGACGCTTCGACCGAATTTTTTTTCAGTATCCCGTGTATTTGTTGTATCTTCAAGACAATAATCAGGGCAAATAGATTTTGTCCGATCAGTAATACTATGCAAATAATAAGACCTGGAATATAATAAAGTAGTGTCATCCTGCGACTATCAAGCGAAACAATAACACAGGAATATAATTAGAAGCTGAACAACTTTATTTTGACGCGTAGCTACATCTACAGGAAGCATTGCGACAAAGCATTTGAGCTTATGCAACCGATCACGAATGAATTATGTGATCTATTACTCATACAATACTGAGTTTCGTAATATTCAGCCAATGTATCAGCTATAAACATATATACATTCTAACTTCATGTAGCAACGTTTTTTTTCAGTTTCAAAAGTCGTTAAAAAGAACGTTCGTAGGGAAATTTACAATATGTCGTGATAAATCCCCTTAACTGTAATTAAAATTCTACTGCTTAACATTTAATATGTCTTAGGAATCTTTCTGGAATGAACCATGGACTTTTATTACCTCGCTACTTACAGTAATCTCTTTTAACGAAAAACATTTAGATACATTTCACAGTTGAAAACTTACCTGTTACAGACTTTTTAATTATCAATTATTCAAGCTACACAAATATTTTCATGAGAAATTCTTTAGTATATTCAAAATATTATATTTGAATAATTTCTAATCTTCTTATTATTATAAAGGATTTAGACATCAGTTGTGCTTAGCGCACGATAGTTGTAGTCATAGTCTAATATTAAACTTCCTCACACAACATTTGCTTCTAACTTTCCAACAGAACATTTACAAACAAATTCCATATACCCTTTGCTTCTCATTATTATCTAAAAATTAAACCCTGCCTGATTTTTAAACGAAACCTAACATGGAGATATTAGTGTAAAAAGTCCATTTTTGAGCGAAACTATACTCGCTGAAGTTTTACATATATTTTTTTATATTCCTGATTGTTTGGTGTAAGAATTACACAATTTTCAAAATCTGGCTCTACCTGGATTTTGCACCAAGGCCTTCAAATAGTCTCTATAACGAGTATTGCCACGTATATCATCTTTCTTTTTGACCATGAACATTCTCGTACCCATTTGCCGTCTTTAAATCGATCCAAGGAGAATCACGGTGATCGGTCGGTAGTCCGAGTTCAACGTCTCCGAATCGCAGTTCGAACGGTCCAGGTTTCGCATAAATTTGCCAGAAGCGTCGGGGAATCACGCTCGAAATAATTCACGAACAGCGGCCGACAACTTTCTTGCTGGTCGAACTACACCGCCAAAGTTCGGAGCAGTTGTTGCTCGAGATTCCGCTCGCGTTTTCTATGCCAAGTGCACGCACACCAGCCGAGGGCCCCGAGTGCATCGACGCGCACGCATCTCGCACGCATCAGTTGCATCGCGTGCAACCGCGGAGACCTCGCGACAGCGTGCCAAAACCGGCGGTCCCCATTTGCGAACCGAACATTTGTCATAACCGCGTGTAATTATAAATATCCGAATTACTATAATCCACTAACCAAGAATAAACGCGAACCTACAAATCGAAAATAATTCAACACTTTCCCAAATTAACATGTCCTGTGCATCGTTACATTCTTGTCTTTTAAAGCTGTTTTTGTTGAAACTGTTTCAAGATTGAAAACAACGGACAATTCTACTGCCAAATATAAATATCTTTTTATAATTATTAGACAAAATATGCATAAAGTAGTGCTTGTAAATGAAACTAAATTTTAGGAAGGTCTGAGCATAATTCATTCGCATGCTTGTAGTATAAAAATTAATAAAGTCTTAAAATGGCTAAAATATTGAAAACAACTGATGATTCTTGTGCCAAATGCAAACATTTTTTTTAAATTATGAAACAAAATATGCATGGGATGGTGCTGTAAATTACATTAAATTTTAAGAAGATCTGGACGTGTTTTATTCGCATCGTGTCCGTGTAATAATTAATACAGGGCCTTAGAACGATCATTAAAATTAATTTTATAGGTTAATCTGTACTTTGGAGGACCAATTTTTTAAAACTTTTTTTATGCAGCCCTGTAGATTTCGACGAGAAAACACCGAAAATGAAAGTCTTATTGCCAGGAGGTTTAGATTATTGGCACTGGTTCAGAAGTTATGCGCGTGTAAAGTTGAGCACTTTTAACTAATCCCAAACCAACTTGGACTATACCGCTCAGTACTACTTAGCCGATGAACTGAACATCCACCATCTATTCAGCGCATGCGATCAGCAGTCCTACCTCTACCACCCAACGAATATCCAATATGGCGACGCTCTAACCTGTCAAAAATGCTTAAAAATGCTCATGTTTACACGTGTATAACTTTTCAATCAGTGAACTCTGGTAACCAAAACTTGAATTTCGTGTACCAAAACTTATACGTCTATCATTTTCTCGTAAAAATGTGTAGCATCACATACAGAAAACTTGAAAATTTTTGGTCCTCCAAAGTACAGTTCAACCATTTTATACATTTAATGTGTATCAACCGTAAGTTTAAAAAATAAATTTGTATTTTGTACATAATAAATGTGTCATAAGTGACATTCATAAATTGGAACAATACCAACACTTTAACTGAATTGTTACTTCACAAAGACTTTTAGAACACAAACGGTAAAATTGAAAGACAAAGAATGCAAATAAAAGATCACCTCAAGAAGCGCTAACGAACCTCATTTAGTTAACAAAGTGGATTTAAGTCAAGAAAATTCATGTAGATTTAGCTGTTTGGTATTCTTGCGTGGAATTAATGCATCCTAAAAATGATGAATTGGCGACAGAGTAAACGGTAACGAATTCCCAACGGGTTCCCCGATCGATCTATCAAGAAAGTGGAAGCGGACGATGCTGGCCAGACGCTCGGTGAAAAATTCATGCGATCAACGTCGCCTGCTCACCGTGGTAAACTATTATAACGAACCCAGCGGCTTCCTCGCGCATAAATAAAACCGCCGTTCCTCCAACGCGTCATCGACGTCCTCTGGATTCTTTCTCGTGTACGGGGAAACTGGGAACGAGCTACCTGACGCGATGCATTATGTCGTTGCCGTGGTCTATAATAAACGAGGTGGCTTTGGGAGAACGACAGTTCGTTGGAAATTATTTTTCTAGAGGCACGCGACCTCTGCTATGCCGGAAATTAAAATGTTCTCCGAGCTAGTGCTCGGGATTTCTTAATTTTCCGACGTAATCTTGAATTTTCTTTTGAAACTTAAATTACCCTACCACAAAGTGCAATCTTCCACCTTTAATTTGAGCCCTCAACCATTCGAAAATTCCTACGGGAATGCATTTTTATTTTGAAGTAACATCTTAAAATCCAATCATTTTCTCCGATCTACCAGTTGGGGTTTACAAATTTTATTTTTCCTACGAACCTAAATGGTCTTATTATAAAGTACGATCTGTCATCTTTAATTTCAGCCGTCGAACGTTTAAAAATTCCCACGGGAATATATTTTTAAATCGATTGTAAATAACCTCTTAAAATTTCACCATTTTCTCCAAGATAGCAGTCGGGATTTATAAATTCGACATGATTTCGAATTGTCCTATGAACATAAACGACCCTATCTTCCACCTTTAATTTGAGCCCTCAATCATTTGAAAATTCCTACGGGAATACATTTTTATATTGAAGTACCCTCTTAAAATCCAATCATTTTCTCCCAGCTAACAGTTGGTGTTGATAAATTTTTCTATGTGATTTTGAATTTTTCTACGAACCTAAATGGTCTTATTATAAAGTACGATCTGTCATCTTTAATTTCAGCCGTCGAAAGTTTAAAAATTCCCACGGGAATATATTTTTAAATCGACTGTAAATAACCTCTTAAAATTTCACCATTTTCTTCAAGCTAGCAGTCGGGATTTATAAATTCGACTTGATTTCGAATTGTCCTATGAATATAAACGACCCTATCATAAAGCACGATCTGCCACCTTTAATTTAAGCACTCGAACACTTGAAAATTCCATCAGAAAGATGATGATGCTCGAATATTTCCAAAAATCCGCGACAGAGAAGTATACTGTACGTTCGGTCTATTCCTGTATGTATCTCGTCAGTAGTCGCATTCGGTTTCCCCAAAACAAGCGACTGACACACCTGGCCAGAAAGTGCATCATTTCGCATGCCGCGGGTCACGCGTGCGAATTTTGGTTTCCTCGTCGTGACCAAGCTTGGAATCGCGGCGCGTGTTACGGATTGGAAACACGTTCTCGGCTACAATGGTATCCTCTGTGTTTCGGCGGCCGCGGTAGGAAATTGAAATCACCAGGAGCGCTGACGCTCGTTTATTTTCAGCGGAAGCGACCAACGAACGTCACAAAGATACCAGTGTCTGAATCGCGGCCGAAGAAGTTCGTATTTGGTACGGTGGAAATGTTCTTCGGGCCGTACGTGCTTTGTGGAAAATTTTCGGAAACAACGATGACTACTGACACGAGCCGCACGTGCTTCGAATTTGATCGAACGTAAAATGTACAAAATATCAGTCCACGAAACGTGCTTAATAATACGCACCTACATTGTTTTATTAATTATAATTAGACTGCGGATGTTTATGCTATTTGCAAGATTTGTAGACAAATTTTAAGAAAGTGGATTCAAATAAAATCTTATTTTCAGTAGTAATAGCCTTTGCAGATCTGAAATAAATAAAAATTGTATTAAATTTTGTTAAATTTTATATTTTAGCATTTTTGGAAAATTTTCAGAGACCATAAATGCATAAAGATCCGCAGTCAAATTATAATTCAATTTATTTAATCATGTAGTGATAAACATTATTAGTTTCATTTTAGATTATTCTGTTAGTTTGTATTTTTGTGTATTTTGTTTTTGTGTAAAAGATAGTTTATATCGAGACACGCAGGAATCGCATTTCTCTTGTATATTTGCATAAAATAGTGAATAGAATGTATTTGGTAATATTCGTATATTTTTATAAAATAGTACAAAATAATATACTTTTTGAAACTCGTGTTATTTTATGAAATACATAATGTGGTGGCTGAATTAAATAAATTGTCACCTACAAACTGTGTTCCTCAACTTGCTTTATCGATTTTTTTTACATTAAACAGCACCCTAGCAATTATGTAAAACGAAAGCAGTATTTTAAGCGAAGAAAATTAAATTCAATGATAAAATCGAGCATAGAAAACGCTAATGCCTTCTTCAGACAACAATAGATCCTAATAAAAGTTTAGAAAACGTTTGAGTCTGTTACGGTATGGAATTAAATTATATATTAGAAGCAACATTGAAAAACGAAGAATCCGTAGAGTAGTCATCTTTATGTTTTCCTCAAATATGCAAGAATATCTTGTAAACTAAACTCCTGTTCAAAAAACAATGATTGGACATAAATAAAAATGGAAATTGCATTTCCAAGGGAATCGGGTCCGCGGGGAGCTTTATTTGATTTAGTACAGTGGTAGTGGTTTATGTGTCGACTCAACTAAAACGGAACTGTGTTTAATGAACTGCCGATGGTGCACGCGAGGGAGCAAGACGTATCCGTTGTTTATTCGAGAAATTTCTTCTCTTGTCAGGCCACTGGACAGAATTACTAAATTTGTTATAGCCGTTGTTACGACGTGCAAGCTGATAACCCCGCCATCTGCTAAAACTTAACTCTCGTTCCGGGAATACTGCGCGAATTAGCCGAGCGCGAACATCACTGGAAGTTCTCCAGAACAATTCAATTTATCCAGTAAGTTTCAGCTGTGTACGTTTCCCTTGTTACACCCCGCGATTATGTTGTCGGTTTTACTGCGACCGTATTCTCACCTGATGTACAGTCGCTTGTGAAAGCACCGGAGTGCACCGTGAACGATCTTTTTGAACAGCAACGCGCAGAAATTGCGGAAACGGCAATTGCTTGAAAATCTTTTATTTTTGGCGAATCACAAATACTCGAAATTTGCGATGACAAAAGAGAACTTCGATAATGATGCATACTGAAATATACAGTGACTCTGAGATAAAATCTCTAGAAATTTTATGAATAATGTCAATTATAACTGAACAATTCCCTTCTTTTTCTATAAATTGTGGAATTACACCAATAAGATGACCTAATACCTTTAAAAGTAGATTTCTGTCCTCTCGTGCAATTGTTTGTAAAAGCTTGCAATAAGACAATGAAGCGTTCGATGGATCAGTGTAGAACAGCGATGTCCAAACTCGGCTCCGGGAGCTGAACGCCGTCGCCACCACCGTTCGCCGTTTCCATAGCGCTGTGACGCGGCGAACCGGTTACAGTAATTCCGCGATCTAAGTCCAACGGAATGTTGCGATCTATGTCCCTTGGCCTACTCCTTCCACTACGGAGCATGAGCTGCCTTGGTCGCCGAGCAGTGTAAACATGCCGCGTAATCTGATCCTGGGTCGGGTATATCGGTGTGAATCAGACTAATTCAATTATAAAACCTCTTTATTTTTTATTATTTTTTCATGGAACTTTCGCCAACATATTCGTGTCACTTTTCTAATGAAAATTATACCAAATATGATATAATTCCGACAATATTTACTTGTGTAATGAACGATGAAAGTTTTTTATTGGCATTACATTGTACGGACACGCGGGTCTTAGAACTGTGCCGGTGACCGCGACTCTTGTCGTCTCTTTCTTTACGCTGTCCTTCTTTATGTCCAAAACTTCCATCGTTTATTACACAAGTAAATATCATCGGAATTATATCATATTTGATATCATTTTCATTAGAAAAATGCCACGAATATATTGGTAAAATTTCATTAAAAATAAGTAAAAAATAAGGAAGTTTTATTATTGCACTAGTATTGTCTCACCGATACGCTATTTTTTGTTGCGCCTCCGGCCGCGCGGTCCGTGTTTGCATGCTGTCCGTTTCTACGTTCGGCACGGTCGACGCGGTCACAAAAGAATAGTGTCCCTTCGCGATCTAAGTCCTGGCAGAGAACCGAAAAAGGACTTAGATCGAGGAATTACTGTACCAATATGCTCGCTTCCCGTGTTAAAAAGATGATCGTCGATTGTTTTATGACACGCGGGTCGGTTACTCGGTTTATTGGTCGGCGGATTGAAAACACACTGCGCCTGCGCAAACTGGCAGTAGGAAGGGAAAGCAGGCGCGTGAGGGGCCCCCACGCTGGACACCGCTGGTGTAGAAAATTAAGAAGTTTACATCTTTGTAAACTTTGTAATATTAGTTTGATATTCTTGATCCCGGAGGAGCGCAGAATTCCTGCAAACCCGGAAAACAAAGAGGAACAAGCGAAACTCGTCGAAGTTATAATTGATCTATCGAAGAGCGCTGTGTTTGTATTTAACACAAAGAAAACTCTTGAGCGATTATCTTACAGAATTCATTCCTTCGAACGTTTCGCTAAAAGCAATATCTCGACCGGTGTTTCGAGCTGCGTTACTCTTTTGGCCGACGAATGACTTTGCAATCGACTTACCAAAGCCGGAAAAACCGAGAGAGAGAGAGAGAGAGAGAGAGAGAGAGAGAGAGAGAGAGAGAGAGAGAGAGATACACATAGAGAGCATAACAGAACTGTCTGGCGATTCCGGAAAAAAATGGAAACGCGTATAAATCGATTATGTTCTTTCCAGCTTGCCGGATTGCCGTGAGCCACCGTTTTTTGTCTTCAAAGGGCATACCGAACGAGGTCGATGGAAATAAAAGAGAAGAGAACTAGGCCGCGCGCGAGAATTGTTTCGAGAAAATTTGTTCGAATGGACCGCCATTTTATCTGACTGTGCGTGGAATAATTTCGTTGGGATAATGGGAGCTCTCACAAAAGCATCGCGTTTTCGATCTTCAATGCAACCCGACTTTCAAATTCGGTCCACATTTTATGCAAATTGTCCTACGCTGAATAAACTTAATCCTCTCGAAGTACCCCATTATTTAAACATAAATGAACGGATTTTTTCATTTTTCAACAGTGCACCTATTTATTCTATTTTCGATGAGCATTGCACAGTCCAGCTTCTTCATAGGAAATAAGTAAAAATAAATTTCGTCATAGAGGGTCGCAAGCAGAATAGTCCTGCAACGAAACATTTTAATCATCTTGGAATGTCCCATTATTTAATTATAACAGGATAACAGGTTTTTTCCATTTTTGATGAACATTGTAATAACCGTTCACTTATTTTCTTCGTGGAAAATAAGAGAAATAAAGCTGATCATAGAGATTCGAGTTGCTAGTAGAACAGGACTTCAATGATCAGACATAGCTATTCTGGTGAACCACGTTCGATGAAGTCAATTATTTTTCTTCGTAGGAAATAAGAAAAATAAAGTTGAACATACATGATCGAGTAACAAGTAGAAAGGGTCTCCAATGATCAGACATAGTTAATAATCCTTGTACAATGCATTAAGTTCTTTTTCTGTGCATTTAACAAAATTCAGTAGTGTTATAAGACAGTACACACGATATTTCACATAAACTTTCTTTAATAGTATACAATTATAATTCCATAACATTCCTTAAACCATCAAATTTTTATGATAAATTCGTAAATTATATTTTGCTTGAGAATTTGACCTGTTTCGACATAAGAAATCGTCAAGTATGAATCAAATTGTTGCAGGCATTACTCAGAAACCGCCTAAAAATGGAAGTCGATGGAATAACAACGATGGAGTTCGTATTTTATTCTATGAATTTTTACGAATTTAGAAATGTTTAAATTAATTACATAAATGACTTTTATATGAAGTTAACCAAAAAATCATACTTTTCTTATAAATTCGTAAATTATATTTTGCTTGCGAATTTGACCTGTTTCGACATAAGAAATCGTCAAGTATGAATCAAATTGTTGCAGGCATTGCTCATAAACCTCCAAAAAATGGAGTAACATTTGCACAAATAAAGAAATTGTTAGCAAACATGCTTTCGCCAGTGTAACACATGTCAAGCGACATTTTTTATATTCCGGGACAGAACACAGTCGTTGTTTAAGTTTCTCGTCTCGTTTTATAAACGAGCAAAAATCTTTATATTCGCACCGAAACAAATCTGACTGCTGCATATTATTTCGTTCGCTGACAGTAAAAATATGTTCCACGTCCGACATACGAATAACATTTGCAATGGGCGTTCACATTTTCGATATTTGACTTTTTGCCAGTATACACAGGTTCCACCGGACACAACACCCGCAATTCGAAGAAGAAAATAAAAAGTTAACAGCTTTATGACTATTATTTTAGCATTTCTGTTCGGCTACACGTGTTATACTTCAAATGTACATCAGCTCGAACCATTCATTTTCTTGAAATGTTCTGTGATCTTAGATGTGTGGCTCAACGAGATTTACAAGATATATTTTTGGTTAAAAATTACTTATTCTACGATGTTTAAAGAATTGATCGTAAATGTCAGTCACCTCGAACAGGAAATTTTTCCCCGAGAAAATGCATGCACGACTCCAGGTGCACACAAATGCCATCAAGTTCAGCGCTCGCGGTTCTCTCAGCCCTTGATGGGAGAAATGTGTTTCATGTTACTATTTTAGTGCTGGGTATTTTAGAAACTTTTTGCAGCTTTCGTTCCGGGAAAACACCTTTCCCTTACGAGCACAATAGTTCATGCAAGCACCACGACAAAATACTAATGGCCCGTACTCGTGCCACTCCATCGTTCCCTTCACATTCTGAAATACTTTCTGGCATAAAAATATCTTTAATACTTTCAGTAAGGGAAACATTTTTCCTCCACAAGTTTAATAGCGTCTGTATACACTGCAAGAATCACAAGAATCTGTTTAAAAACTCCGCAAAGGTTTATGAAAATAATTCAAGTTACACAGCTTAAGTTGCAAGCGCTGAACGTTCGCACGAAGTCAAAGCAATTTTATATTTGCAACTATCATTTCGCTATACAGTAACGAAAATCAGTATTGAAGACACTGTGCAATGAATGAAATCATGGAAATCTACATCATCTGTCGGATTGAACAGTTCCAAATTTTATATTCTACAATTATTAAATTATAAAGAAGTTTTCGAGGGAAATGTTTAACTAAATATATTCAGTAGAGCACATATTATAATACGAACTGCACAAAGTCAAAATAAATTCAATCTTTCGATTTTTATAGGGCAACATATGGGCCTTTTATTATTGAGAGTGGTGTAGGTCCATTTTTGGAAAAAATTGAGAAATCACAAAATAAACAAAAAATTTAGAGTGAACTTTTTATTTATAAACAATTCATACTTAGTATTTTAAAATATCCATATGTTCTTATCAATTTGAATTTTGTCAGTAGATGAAATTGTCTAACGGTTGGTTATGAAAGTAGTGTAAGTCGATTGACCACCCAGAATCAATATATAATTTTAAAAGTCATTTATGTAATCCATTTAAATATTTCTAAATTCATAGAAACATTGCCAAACTTAGTACACGTTATTTATATTCTCGAATCGAATAAAATACAAACTCCATTGTTGGTATTCCATCGACCGCCATTTTTAGGCGGTTTCTGAGTAATGGCTGCAATAATTTGATTCATACTTGATGATTTCATACGTCGAAACAGGTCAAATTCGCAACCAAAATATAATTTACGAATTTATAACCAAGGATTTAAGGAATGTTATGGAATTATAATTGTATAGTATTAAAGAAAGTTTATGTGAAAGATCGGGTACTGTATTATAACATTACTGAATTTTGTTAAGTGCACAGAAAAAGAACTTAATGCATTATACGAGGATTATTAACTATGTCTGATCATTGAAGACCCTTTCTACTTGTTACTCGATTCTGTATGTTCAATTTTATTTTTCTTATTTCCTACGAAGAAAAATAACTGACTTCATCGAACATGGTTTACTACAATAGCTATGTCTGATCATTGAAGTCCTTTTCTACTAGCAACTCGATTCTCTATGATCAGCTTTACTTCTCTTATTTCCCACGAAGAAAATAAGCAAACTGTTATAAATAACTCGAAAGAAGAACTTCAAAATAATCGGTCCATATATGTACAAGTTAATTTTAAGACTCGGTAGGTTTAGTGTTAAAACGATCACAGGTAGAATATTCATGTTCCTTAAATTTTGTGGAGCAGTGTAGTTCGTAAAGCCACGGGTATAATGAAAGGAATCATGGCAGGTTGAGCTGCAGTGTAATAAAAGAAATCATGGCAGTCGAAGGCCAGGTTAGCCCGTTCTCCGGGCGCAATCACAGGAACTTCCGGGTTTTCGGGGATGGGAAACCGCCGTTAAACGGTCCCGAAGCTTCAAACCTCAACTGTGCACTTCTGCTGGATCGGTGGTGGGGTTGGGGGAGGGGAGGGAGCAGCGGCTAAAAATCGCCTAAGCACCCTCGAAACTCGAGCGGCCCGTAAACAATGCTGCCGTCGGATAACGTTGGCCTTTATTGCACGCGTTGCCGGCCCAATGATGCGAATCTGCAGTTTAGTATTATCGTTCGGATACAGAGCTTCAGATACAAGCGATGGCAGGGGTGAGACGATCGATAACGTTTCACCCCCCCCCCCGTTATTGTCATGTCCTGTGCGAATGACACGTCACGACAATTTCTCGCCGATCTACGCCGTCATCGTTGTGACACGGGGATTTTCTGATATCAGGGGATGACGACCGGAGGGCAAATACCGTGTGTCGATTTTCGGGGAGGTTTTTCAGGTCTGTGTTTAATAGTACTGCTTGCAGGTTTTGCGGAGCTTTCGCTTTTGGATCCTTGTGTCTATCGGGTGTGGTTGTGATAGAAAGGTTCGTTGGTAGATTACGGATTTTTAGATAAAATATATAGGGTTTCCCCGATCTGGTGGCACAAGGAGGTCTGATTTTAGAATGCAAATGTTTCGAAGCGTATAATATTCAAGTTTAATATAGAGGGTGAGGTGCCTAAAATTTTTATCTAAAATATCTCCGTTGCTTTTAGTGGTACGAGAAAATATGCAAGGACGGACATATTTGACTGGCAGCAGCAATTCTTGTAATAGAAAAGATAATTTTCTCGAGGTTATATTTTCCAAAATTTTAAGGTCACCGTTGTTCTTTTTTAAATAGGATGACACAAGGTGATTGTAGCTAATAAACCTAGTTGACCTTCAAATGACCTTTGGAAGAGATATTTTTCAAAAAGCATAACTTAAATTACCAATATGTTATTCAAGCTTACCGTATTCAATTATTCAATATACAGGGTGGAGCACTTAAAACAGGTCACCTGAATAACTCGCTTGCTTTTGAAGATAGAATAAAATGCATCAGACCAAACATACTTGATATCGAGGCGCTCGTGATCTGATGTAATTAATTTTTTTATAGGTGAAGACGTCGAGGAGATATGAAGGTCAACTCTGTTTTTTTAAATAGAACGGTATTGTTTTTTATTTAGATTCTGATGTGTGTTTCGTGACGAATACAATGACCAATTATGAAGGTCAGTCAAAGCCACGCAAGGTCAACTGCAATAGAAAATAAAGTGTCTCAAAGCACTGTTCGAACACTACGACGATTTACATGAAACATGTTATTTACGTATTCACTGCTACTTCAAGTGTTCAAAATGACGACCTTGAACACGGACACAGAATGTAAAACGTTGCAATACTGATGATACTGCCTGACAAATTTCAGTTGTATCTATTACACAGTAAAGTCTTTTTATAAGTTCTTGCATATCAACTGTGGTTGTTGGTTTTTCGCGGTACACTTGTTCCTTCAATTTTCCCCACAAATAAAAATCTAGTGGTGTCGGGTCTGGGGAACGTGCTGGCCATTTATTACTTCCTGATCGACCAATCCAAGGTCGTCATTTTGAACACTTGAAGTAGCAGTGAATTCGTAAATAACATGTTTCATGTAAATCGTCGTAGTGTTCGAAAAGTGCTTTGAGACACTTTATTTTCTATTGCAGTTGACCTTGCGTGACCTTGAATGACATTCATAATTGGTCATTGTATTCGTCGTGAAACACACTATCAGAATGTAAATAAAAAACCATACCGTTCCATTTAAAAAAACAGAGTTGACCTTCATATCTCCTTGACGTCTGCACCTATAAAAAAATTAATGACATCAGATTAAGAGCGCCTCGATATCAAGTATGTTTGGTCTCATGCATTTTCTTCTGTGTTCAAAAGCAAGCGAGTTATTCAGGTGACCTGTTTATAGTGCCCCACCCTTCAATGGCTAGAACATTATACCAATCAAAGTACATCATTCCATTTAAAAAATCAATAATGGCCTTGAAATGTCGAAAAATATGGTCATGAAAAAAACTGCTGTCACAATAATTGTCCTTTTGGATCAAATATTTTCTTCCGTGAATATTTTCCCGTATCGCTAAAGACAAAGGAGATATTTTAGGTGAAAGTCTTAGATGACTTACCCTGTATGTCAAGCTATATAAAATAGCTATATAAACTTAAGCTATTGATATACATATAACCCAAAAAACCAACTAACCCAACACCATTACAAAGACAAACGTTCGACTGTTTTCCCAAGTCGCAGGCTAAACCCGAGGGGACAAAATCTGTATAAAAAGCTCATGTACGTCATTGTATCTGACATACTCCCACGCAGAAAGAAAGTTGAAGCTATCAAGCAGATGTTTCTGTACTGCGGCAGGTTCATTGCACCGGTAGTGAAACGAAAAAAGAGCTCTATTCATCGAAAGAGCAAGAGTCACCGCAGGCTGTTGCACTTGGCTATCGGACTATCAGCGGAAGCTCGTGAGAGCCGTGAAAGAAATTACGTGTTCCAACGGAGCAATATGAAGCAGGGCGAAGAGGACCGTGGTTATGGTCCGTGTTCCCGGGACAAGAAAAATTGAAAGAGTCTCGGGGCAGCGGGAACGATTTAAATTGGCGGTACAAGGGCAACGTGTCCCGGGGAAACGCGTAGGTCGGCGGGTGGATTCACTTCTACGCGAGATGAGAACCCTGGGCCCGGGGCTACGTCTTCTACGACGAGATTACTCGGCTCTTGCGCCTTCATCCGACCTGGTATCAGCAAAACCCGTGGCGGGCAAAACTGATGGCCGCTGAATCATCCCGTGGGGGATCCGCGCTACGCTTGTTCTCGCTAGACCGTGATGAAGAAGCGTTATCGCGCCTCCCTCGCACTTGATTATTCTCCGGCCGTCTCTTCATCTCCCTCTCTCTCTCTCTCTCTCTCTCTCTCTCATAACCCTCCCACCTTATCATTCAGTCCCGTGCTCCCATTGCTACCCGCCAAGGAGGAACGTTTTTCATGCTCGAACGGTATTTCAAGTTTGCTCTTAATTAGAGACTTGCGCTACCACTCGATAGTCGAGACGAGACAACCTCTTCTCTGCTGTCGACCTGCTCTTTCTATTTCTCTCGCTCTCTTTCGCCTCTTTGTTGACTGCGGAAACGAGTTTTAATCAATGCCGACTTGAATTAAACCGGCTCCCTCGGGCTGCGTTTAGGTTCAGTAGTTCCAGGTAAATAGTTTGTACGAGCAGCTCTATGACGAAGTTAAAACTGGGCACTTAAAACCGTGATAAGGGGTGGGGGGTATGGTGGGGAAGTTAAGCAAACAGTCCAAAAAGTTGATAATCACAGTTGTTCAGTCTCTGAACAACATGTATTTTGCGTCAGTCATTCATGTCGTCGACAATATCTAGCTTTTGCCAAACACACCCTGCGACCGAAGATGCAGTGACCGCGCGCGGCCCCCTGCAAACTACCCGAGACCAACCGATGTCACACTTGATTGGTGCGCTACATGAACACCAAAAAGGTATAAATACCGCACATTTCTCATACACAACACACTTGGAAAAGTCACCTCAAACAGTACACTTACAAGGAGAAGACATGGGGTCTCAGATTTTCTCGAAACTTTGCAGATTGGTAGATTTCGTTCTCCTGTTTATGAAAATGTAGCATTATAGGCGTTGACACTCAACAACTTTTGAGATACGTTAAGATTTATGAAGTTAGTGTTTCTTTCATATTATGTTCCTTTTCAATAACATTTTTGTATTTTGTTTCCTATAGATGTTATGAGTGAATTTTTCATGTGCAAAATACAATTAATTAAAGTAGATAAACTGAACAGAAAAAAAGGAAAAAAATGGAAAAAAAGGAAGAAGGGATTTGAACACTGGCCTTCTCGGTAATGAATCTAGTACGTTACCATCACGCCGTTTGGCACTTGTCAAAAACTTTTGTTAATATAAAACGTTTTGTTATCATGTATCTTTATTTTGTCTTAATATTTATGCTCGCAAATAATACCATCGGTGGCGTAAAAACAAAAATACAAAGACTCTGCGGCAAACCTAATACTGTCGGATAATTTGTCTATTTAGCGAATGTCGACTGTAGAAGAGCAACAGCGAAGCAGTTGCGTTTGTGTGCACTCGGTGCCGAGGTCATCGACCCAATAGCAGAAGGAAAACTCCGTCGGTAGACAGTGGAGTTTCCCAGGGCGTTCTCTCGTCGGTGATTACATCAGCATGCTAATTATAGAGTAATCTGCGCCTAATCTATTCTTAATCCTCGGATTTGTTGATTCAACGTGGCTGACGTAGGCTCGATCGATTTGGCGAATCGGTCAATTCCCACCGCGGGGGCAACGGAGGCGAGCAGTGCACACGTAAACGGTGGCAGCGAAAGATCGATCGAGCAACGGAGGCTGTCATGGCGAAATTACCGTGCCTGTGTGCCGTTGCACTGACAGGCCGGGTGCAATGTTATCGTTCGCTGCCGGTTCGGGAGAGTGAGAGGCCCGGAGATGCCACCGGTGCACGCTGCAGCGCATCGCGTTTGCACTTCGATCGATTCTACGTGTTAAGGGCCTGCTAAGCTTGATTCACGTTACATCAGCTGCCGCCGCTCTCATCCAACTCTAGAGAAAAAAGTTATTACGTTGATCTAACCCTTTAAGCCCTCACCGGTACTTTACTGCACTTATCTGACCCCCATTTGTAACACCTTTCTGTTCTTCCTGACGTGGAATTTCATTTAGCTGACTATAAATGTTGTACTTCTATTAAGCGCGCGAACTTTCGGAGAAAAATGATTTGAAGATTATGTCCGGAATTATTCATGAAATTCAGTGTGGACATTTTCCGAAGTTTTCCTTGATTGTTTTGGTTTTAATGAAATCCGATGTGCTCGGTATGATTGCATGGATATTAATCTTCTTGTTTGAGTAATGGAATGTGTTAGTCGTACCAGTGATGCATAATTTATCTATGTTTAGTAAAAATAAAATTTTGAGACTATTACTTTAACGTGTTAAGATAATTTGAAAGAATTGGACTCAGAGCCTATTAGAGCATATTAATACACATGACTTTAAACACATGTGTCTTCAAATGTATTCGATGTTTGCTGCTCGACTGTTTTAAATTTTCCTTTAAGTAAAATGTTGCACGATATAAGTTGTAATTATGTCCTTATCCTTTACATCCTAAATATAAAAATGACAAGTGTCAGTAAATGCCACGCGAATGAACGCTTATGTACTAACAATAGGGATTCGTAATATTAAAATTAAAATATTTCCCGAAGCAATAGTTTTTCGACAAAAATAGGTTAATGCATTTTTATTCAGAATACCGAGATGCATCTGTAGTGTATGAAAAATGATATGATTCTATTAAAAAACATAAAGATGACCTTCATGTGACCTTCATGTGTAGATTTACAAACAAAATTCAAAAAACAGGAAAAGTTTCGTATGAAACATTTTTTCAAATAACCAATAGTTCTGGGGATACTGTAGATTTATACAAGACTTCTCGATCCACAATTCTCAAGACCTGAATGATCAAGGAAAGCCCAAAGACTGCGATGGAAAATGTGTTAGCAGGGCAGCAATTACCCGTCCTGGTGCACGGGTTTCGTTTAATCGACCGAGGTCTCCGACGGTTTCGAAAACTTTCAATCGCGGCGGACAGAAACGTTTGACTCGACAGTAGTTTGGGTCGGCGTAAGGTCAGACGCGCCGTAATGCGGCTTCCAGCGGATCTGCTGCGCGAACGGCAGATGAAAGGCAAACGCTGCCTGTGTATCTGCAACTCTGATCACACCGTCGCATTGGTCAGATCAGAACTAACTAACCGCTATTACGTCGAACTTTGGAAATTCAAGACTATTACTCTACGACGATCAGATCTTGTTGGATTTCAGATTTCGTGCCACAATGGAGAAAAGACCCATTGTCGTGAACTGCGAGTGTACGCAAATTCTGAGAATTTCTTCATTTACCCGGAGTTCATTAATACTTTGCCAAACCTTTCACGTCGTAACACTGCATTATCGATAGTGACGACTTCACGTCGTAACAATATGTTGCCATTAAAAAAAATGGGTCTGTTCCATTTCACTGATGCACCGATGCACAAAAGCGCATAAAATCATTTGCATATTGTGCAGTCTGATAACCATTTGATTTATAACAGTTTGTTCTATTTCCAACCGTTTAGGAGGTAAAGGCCTGTTCCAGGGGGTTCCTAGGGGGTTAATTAAATAAAAATAGGTTATTATAAAATTTTGGTTATAATTTAAATTAGTAATTTAGTATCGGTAAAATTGTATAGGATTGAAATTTTTATTTAAAAATTTAGGGGGTTAACTAAATAAAAATGGGTTGTTATAAAATTTTGATGATATTTTAAATTAATAATTTTGTATCGGTAAAATTGTATAGGATTGAAATTTTTATTTAAAAATTTAGGGGGTTAACTAAATAAAAATAGATTATATAAAATTGTAAAATTGTAGTAAATTGTATTATGTAGGTAAATTGTAAAATTAGTAAAGGCCTGTTCCAGTTGCGTGGGAACCCTGTGTAAAGGTGAAGAGTCTGCCAATAGAGGACGGGATCCGCGTAAATAGGTTCGCAGAATGAAAGATTGCAGTGTTGAGACGGTTTTAATTGGCCCGAGAGAAGAGGGAGGATCGATAAAGTCCCGAGGCCGGTGAACTCGGAGAATCGTAGCGAAATCACTGGCAAACAGTAGTCGAAATGCCGCAGAGCGATTCTGCGGCACGAACCGGCGGATTTCGAACGGCGGGGTCGCATCTGTGTGCGTCACGACGGGGTCGTCGACACTGGCGCGTTTTCCTCCTGGCATCGATCGGTCTCTTCCTTGTCGCGAAAGGGTGAGAACCGAGAGAGAGAGCTAACCGGCCGGCTCCATGCATCGCCGGAATTCGCGATCGATAACGAATCGGCGAGATAACAGAGAATTTTCGTCCCGTCGACTCCTGATTCCCAGAAACGGCACGGGTGAACGTTGAACCTTCGCCACTTGGACTCGTTTAGTTAACGAAGTCACGATTCCCCCACGTTTATTAACCCATTTCACTACGATTTGTTTTACGGTTACAGTAATTAGAACTTCCTCGACGTGCATAATATCTTACAAGGAGAAGACGCGGTCATCGGGTCTTAGATTTTGTCGAAACTTTGCATACTGGTAGATGTCGTTCTCCTGTTTATGAAAATAAAACATTATAGGCGTCGATACTCAATAATTTTTGAGATATTTACAATTTAAATTTTATTATATCCGTTAAGCCGTTAAGTATAGTTTTGGTTGAAGTTTTTGTCAAGTGCAAACGGCGTGATGGTAACGTACTAGATTCATTACCGGGATGGTCAGTGTTCAAATCACTTTTTAATTTTTTTCCATTTTTTTCTTTTTTTTACTGTTCAGTTTATCTATTTTAATTAATTGTATTTTGCACATGAAAAATACACTCATAATGTCTATAGGAAACAAAATATAAAAATTTTATTGAAAAGGAACATCATTTGAAAGAAACACTAACTTCATAAATCTTAACGTTCCTCAAAAGTTGGTGAGTATCGACGCCTATAATGCTACATTTTCATAAACAGGAGAACGAAATCTACCAAGTTTCGAGAAAATCTGAGACCATGTAGGTAAATTGTAAAATTGTTATGTACATAGAAATGTTGGGATTTACATTTGCATTGAATGTGATGTTGTTGCAGAAACCTTTCGAACGAAGTTCCTTACAATTGTCACGATTTCTTGTAGGAACCAAGATGCTGCAATCGAATTTCGTGTAAGACTTGGCGTAAGTGGCTACAACAACATTCCGAATGACTTGATAAACGGACTCGACGTCTGCCGACTTCTTCCAATCCTCTTAGCAAGAAGTAGCTACGACAAGGAGCTGATTTGATGATGTGGAATCGATTCGGGGCAATGCGGCAGCAATTCTAAACAAGGTTCTAAAGGAACAGTATTTTCACGTCTTCCACAAGCTGTGAAACTGCTTCAAAGTCTTTATGACCATCGATTTTATTTTGTAATAATCTAGAATTTTTCCGAACGCTTATTGCGCATGGAAGTTTTTTATTACTCGATAAATTGTTGATATTTTCTTGAATTTCATATCATTGTCTGCGAACGTTCACGTTGGCGCAGAGTACTTGAATAATTTTCCATAATTGTTTCGTACGAATTGTGTTGAAGTAAACGCCGCAGTCGTCAGTGTAGATTGCAAGTGGAAGTAGTCGGTAATTGACAGACACATTAACCGGTGTTCGCTACAAGTAGAAGTAACGGTAATGGACAGACACATTAGTCGAAATTTATTGCCAGCAGAAATAGATGGCAATTGATAGACGCGTTGGACCGTATTTATTAGCGCATATTTAGCAGCACTGTTGGCAATGAACTGCCGTATTAATAAGACTTTATTGTCGGTATCGACAGCGAGACAGACACATTGACCACTGTTTCGCGTGGAGAGAACTTGCGAGATAATAATAGACACGTTAGTTAACATTTGATACAAGTGAGAGCGGTCTGGAATGCTCAGACATGCCAATCTCAATTATAAGTGAAACAGAACGGCACAGGTCAGATACGCTTAATACAACTGGGAATAATGAATAATAGACAAATTGATTAGCTAAAATTGTCTATAAATAAAGAACAAACATAATAGACTCGTTGGAAACTTCTTAAAACAAGCAAGAAAGACATGCAATGATCATCAAACCAATATCAATTATCCATCTCAACTCCAAGTGGAACAAAACAGTAATGGTCAGACATATTTATAACGAATAGAAATAATGAGTAATAAATGGACAGATTAGCTAAAGATTGTTGTCAATAAATTGTATACAAAATAATACACTAATGTAACCCGCTCGATATAGATTTCACAGATTAGGGTTGATTTTGCCGTGTAATTGTTTTTGTGAATTGACGAATGTTTAACGATGCCAATATACACACAGAATATATGGCATGTAAAAGCTTCAATTTTATGTTAGAAAAAAGCGGTTTTCATTTTTTTCTACCACGACGCGTCACATAAAAATGTCTCAAAAAATCATGAACAATATTATTACCCATACACTGATACTGTAAAAATATGAATGGTGTCGCTTTCAAACTCCTATGTCACATCTGCATTTTTCCGATTTTTGTTAGATGTCATTGATTTTTTACAACCAGGATGTTCTACTTAAAAGTCCGAATTAATTACAGTATATGTGCTAGATTTTTTCAGAATTTTCACATATGAATAAATAAGGAAAATAGATCGAAAATTAATCTTTTCCATTTTACCTCTTAACCACCATCCCGGTCGAGATATAAGGTTAACATTATAACACAACGTAGTTTTTCTTGATGCTCTATCGAATGATCCAATAGCCTATAAATTTTGTCCAAGGGCATTTTCAACAATATTATTCGGCCACACTCTTAGTACTTTTTAAAACAAGTAGTAGCAACGTGTAATTGTCGGACATGCTAACTATTTTTGCGAGTGGAATAAGTGAAAACTGGCTAAGCACACCAGCGTTTATTACAAGAAGGAACATTGGATCACAGACAGGCAGATTAATTAATGTTTATTGTATACCGTAAGTCGGATGTCGCGTAAAAGATCACTTCTTTTCATTTTTATAATAAATTACTCTCCATCCTGAATTTATGGGAGCGATCTGTCTCCACGGTGCCATGAAATTTTGCGAAGGGATTTCCACCCTCCCTGCACGATCCCAATTAATTAATTAATGTCCCTCGTTCCGTGTCAGACGCGGAAAATTACGGGTGGAGGGATTGCACCACAGAAAACGATCCAAAAGAGGATCACATCGAATTAATTCACTTACTAAAATTTATTTAACGAGTTTCATAATATACCCGCCGAAAGATATAACTGTCGTTTAAAGCTAAGATTAGTGGAAAATGAAAGTTAATGATCTTCTCGCCCGAAGGACCATCGTAAAGTCTATGAATAGGTTTTCAGCGCCTGGGTGTTACTAAAACGATTTTGTTCGTTCGTGAAACAAATTTTACGCGTTTCTATCGTGCACAGTATAATGAAGCGATTATTATATTAAATTTTAGCAACGCTACGTAATATTGAATTAGACGAATTTTTCAGAATTACGAAAGAGCAAACGGTATAGACGTTTGGACGTACGAAAATCCTTCCCGAAGGTTTTATCCGCTTTAAAAATGCACAAAATTAATTTCTTCATATTAACACGCTCAAATCCCGACGGAACCGCCTCGAAATAAGGGAGAGCTGCGAGACAGCGTTGAACTTAGTTAGCACGGTGTTCCCTGCGAAACCTCGTGTTGTTTTATTAAATGATCTTCTTCTTTGTCCGCCCAGCAAGCGGGCGAACTAATTTTGCGCCCGCCATTTTCAACAAACGTGGAAGTGCTGCGCTGGAAAACAGCTCCGAGGGTCTCGCTTCTCTTGCACAGTTTCGTTTCCTCCTCGGATTCGCATTGCCTCCCGACAAATCGACTTAATTACCAACAATCGTTCTTCTCTTACATCACAGTTTCCCTTTTCGTCCACGGTCACCTTTTCAAAGTTTCTTTGTTCATCGACTTTGAATACAACTGTATTGTCAAAACTTCCACGCATACTTCCGGATCTTACGAAGTTGGAAGCTACAGAAATTGTAACACTTTATTTTATTCACTTTCTTCACTTTCACAATGGGAAATTATGTTTTACGCGTTTCAAGACCTTCCTTCGGATATCCCTCGTTAGTCATTTTAATTCGTGGATTTTCCGCTACGAGTTTCATCTTTGAAAGTAAAAAATCGATGTATTTCTTATTTGAAAATAATGTTTGCCTTGCCAGGATAAATATTTATTAATCCTACATTAATTCCATGTGTCTCCTTATACTTTCTCTTTGTATCTTCATTACCTTTCTTTCTTCGTCCTTCCTCCGTTTCTTATCACTTCTTGCGTCCAACTTAAAGCTTCTGCACCTTCATTACTGCTTCTTCTGTTTCCCAGTTAATACTAATGCCACTTCTTTTTGAATATTCTACAGAGTTTCCTATCTTTCTCGTTCCAATACCTTTTTCCTTTCTGTCCATTATATCATCCAAACCTCGTTAGAATTTTTAGCTCTTTCTTCTGTCCAACTTTAGTTTACTTCCTTTCGCTGCGTATAGTCCATCTTTTCTGGTGTTCTTAATTTCCTAAATTATTTTCAAATTATTAACCCATAGCACTCGAATGGCGACTCTGAGGCGCCACTACAAATTGCTACACCATTATTCAGAATATTGTATGCATGATTAAATTTGTTTAAATATAATAAATTACCAATCATTTGAATATTGTATGAGGTACTATATCATTTTCGTACGCATATAATGAAACAAAATTATGTGCAATGGAAATATTCTAGGTTAGAAGAAATGTTTGGTATTTTAGTTGAAATAGCTCCGAGTGCAAAGGGTTAAAGCTATTTATATAAATTGAGAAGTTTCCATCCAGACAATCCAAGTTTTAAATTAAAATTTAGCTACACAGAATTGTAATTATGTTTTCACGAAATATACATTTCGTAAAATATACATTTCAAAACACTGTGGACAAACATTATTCTGTCGATAACATTCTAAATGTTTTTCATACAGCAGCTTTAATAATTCTATCACCCACAGCACTGTTCATTTATCAACAATCTATAATTCAAGATCGTTCGCTATAAACAAGCGCATGTGGTTCAGTTCCATCGAGCTCGAAATGAATGATCGAGTTTTATTAAACTGCGTGATATTTTATAATATCGGGAGATAAATTAATGATCACTGTCAATGTTAGTCTAATCGTTTAACCGATCATACGAAGCGTTGGCAAATATTTCGCAAGTGTCATTATTTGCCGATTAAACACGAGGACGTCAAAATGTTGAATACGTATAACCTGATCGTGCAAAATAGTATTTCCATCAAACGACAACGTAACCACCCACAACATTACCGTGACCACGCTCGCCGCAAATACGTTCCTGCAAGAACGTATCAGTGCGAGCTCGATTACTCCACTGAGAGCTTAATGTGATCCGACGTTACGCTGTCGGAGTCATTATTTATGAACGCAAAACCAGCTTTGGTCGAAGGAAATTCTATTTCCGAGACACAATCGGTATCAATTTTGTATCAACAATGTATCAATTTCAACGACTACAAATGAGATTCTATTTCTTGTTACCGTGTAGATATTCCTGCAAATTTCGTGTTACTTGTGCTTTCACAGATCAATTAATCACTATTTATAACGTTTTTGTCTAGAACATTCGAGGTACGGGACTGGAAAACAAGTGAAAGAGTTTCATTTGCAACAGGATTAAATGAAATCATCGAATTTTGTACAGACTAATTAAACATATTTCAATATTGCCAAAACATGACGAAGAATCTATCTTTGAAACTCTTGAGACTCCTCAGTGACAGGCTTAATTGAATAAATGATTTTTGTACCGATTGATTAAAAATATTTCAACATTGTCAAAACCTGTTGAAGAATCTATTCTTTAAAACTCTTGAGCCTCCTCAGTGGTTGGCATAATTAAATAAATTCATTTTCTACAGACTGATTAATAATATTTCAATATTGTCAAAACATGACGAAGAATTTATGTTTAAAACTCTTGAGTCTCCTCAGTGGCAGGCTTAATTAAATAAATGAATTTTGTACAAACTGATTAAAAGTATTTCAATATTGTCGAAATATGTTGAAGAATCTATTCTTTAAAACTCTTGAGCCTCCTTAGTGGTTGGCATAATTAAATAAATTCCTTTTCTACAGACTGATTAAAAATATTTCAATATTGCCAAAACATGACGAAGAATCTATCTTTGAAACTCTTGAGACTCCTCAGTGACAGGCTTAATTGAATAAATGATTTTTGTACCGATTGATTAAAAATATTTCAACATTGTCAAAACCTGTTGAAGAATCTATGTTTGAAACTCTTGAGCCTCCTCAGCGGTTGGTATAATTAAATAAATTCATTTTCTACAGACTGATTAATAATATTTCAATATTGTCAAAACATGACGAAGAATTTATGTTTAAAACTCTTGAGTCTCCTCAGTGGCAGGCTTAATTAAATAAATGAATTTTGTACAAACTGATTAAAAGTATTTCAATATTGTCGAAACATGTTGAAGAATCTATTCTTTAAAACTCTTGAGCCTCCTCAGTGGTTGGCATAATTAAATAAATTCGTTTTCTACAGACTGATTAAAAATATTTCAATATTGTCAAAACATGACGAAGAATCTATCTTTAATACCGTCGAGTTTCTTCTATGGTGGACTTAATTATATCATTGAACATTGTTTACGCTGACTAAATATATCTAAATGTTGAATGGAATATAACGAGGTAATCTTTGGAAACAAATATAATTTGTTTATTGAACTTAATACAGGCTGATCAAAAAGAAATATTATGAAGACTTGAGAACAAGAAACCTAACGAGGAGATTCTTCAGCTATTTGTAAATACCTTTATGCACAGAGCTGTACGAGGTGATCAGGAATTGATTTTCAATGTTGAAAAAGGTCATTGACAAACAATAAAGACAGAAAGCAGGCAAATAAACTATTTTTGGGGACTGCTTCAATTTTTCAATGCATCTTCTAAGGTTGATTCAAAAGTAGCTAAAATTCTCAAGATACGATGAAACAAGATGTAAATTCTACAGTTTTGTTAAAAAATACCCCAATATTATTAATACATGAGAAAAAAAACTGAATTAAATGGAAAAATTTATTTTTGAGTCCACTAATCAAAACGATGCAGTTTTTAAAGAACATGCAGTTCAATAGAGTGATCCAGAATTATTTTCAATATCGAGGGAGAATATTGAAACAATTCAAACTGGAAAGACAGATGAAGTAATTCTGTTTGAAGCGTTTTCAATTTTTTCAAAAGTATCTGAATATTCTCGATATATAGTGAAACGAAAAAAATGTACATTAATTTCTTCGGATCATAACCACATTCGTACTAATTAATAAACAACTTCATTTTTTGTTTCTGATCAGTAGAAAGTCCGCAATTCTATCAACCGTCAACACACGATTCCCAAAACACGCTCTATACAACGAAATATATAACTCATGTAATTTTGAATAATATTACTTTTAAAAAATCACACGCGTACTTCAAACACCAGTAAATATGTGCGCAGAATCTCGATGCAAAGGGATCAATAGATTACCAGAAACGAATGTTTCAAATTTCGCGCGTTAACGGCTTCGAAAACCAAGCTACCCTGTTAACCAATGATTTTCCAGGTCGCTTAAATTTAAGTAACTCGAGCGCGGCTGTGCCTTAAGATTCCAGAGGGTTCCGATGATATTCATTTTCCGTCGACACGGCTCGCGGCCCTTTCATAAAAATTCCAAGTTCATTTCGCGTTTCTTCCGGCGCTCCAATTCCGCGTATCGAGGCCCGGAAGTCCGTGAAAGAGAGTCAGCCGCGGAAGGATTCTATTTTCGTGGGTAAACTGCTCTCTCCGGGAGCAGTCGATCCCGCATTTATGAATTTTTATCCCGAGGAGCCAGGCCGGCGTCTTTTCGCGAGTCGTCTCGAGATCCTGCGAGATGCTGCCCGCTTCAATTAAGGAACGGTGTACGTGTTCTTTTATTGGAAGACGA
The DNA here is from genome assembly GCA_913789915.3 of Sphecodes monilicornis. Lineage (NCBI taxonomy): Eukaryota > Metazoa > Arthropoda > Insecta > Hymenoptera > Halictidae > Sphecodes > Sphecodes monilicornis. The sequence continues at coordinate 13,977,187 of OU565291.1, read as the reverse complement.
ACCTCTCTCTCTCTCTCTCTCTCTCTCTCTCTCTCTCTCTTTCTCTCTCTTTCCCTTCAGTTTCTCTCGTCTCAAACGCTCCGCCCCTTCCGGAAGTTCAAAGAGCCGTTCATTGAGAAGTTGTAGGGTAATAGAAATATTTAAATTGACCGGCGCGAGCCGGGGAACATTTAAATTGGCCCGAATCGACTTCATTGTTGAAGGAGACGTCGGAGCTCGCGACGAACGAGAAACGAGAATTTTTTCCCGACAATAAAACGACTATTTCATATTCTTACTCCCTCGTTGATGACAGAGAGTGGCGTGCAAAAGTTCCCGGAGACAGATACATTTTTCACTCGTTGTTCCCCGGGCCGATGTCTCGAAGAACTTTAATGTGGAATCTGAGAGATTGGGCGCTGTTTGGAATAATATTTAAGTGAATTTCGTATCGTCCTATGATTAATTGACGTGTCACCAGACACTAGAAAAGAGCACGAAGTGGAATTATTAACAAGACTATCATCGTTGTTTTTACCAATTATGTGAAATATTCTGGTGAAACATTCATGTGAAACATTCTTGTAAAATATTCTTGTGAAACATTCTTGTGGAACATTCTTGTGGAACATTCTTGTGAATCATTCTTGTGGAACATTCTTGTGGAACATTCTTGTGGAACATTCTTGTGGAACATTCTTGTGAAACATTCTTGTGAAACATTCTTGGGGAACATTCTTGTGGGACATTCTTGTGAAACATTCATGTGGAACATTCTTGTGAAACAGTCTTGTGAGACATTCTTGTGGAACATTCTTGTGGAACATTCTTGTGGAACATTCTCGTGAAACATTCTCGTGAAACATTCTCGTGAAACATTCTTGTGAAACAGAATGCCGTTTAATTGATTGACACTCGAGTCAACAAACGAGAAACAATCTGTCCATTCTGGTATACAAAATTATTATTATACAATTGAATCGAATATCATTGTAGAATAGTTACCAGTTCCTGCTATATCAATTTTCTTGTATCTTTTTTATTTATTCTTAATGCAAACGATTGAAGAAATTCGAAACATAACACACAATACCCTGCAACAATATCCCAAAGAATAAGTCTCTAAAATATTAAAATATAGTAATGTTATGGACATATAACATAAAAGACATTAACCAATTTTCTTCCGACTTTTCTATCTATTCCCAATGTAAACGTTTGAAAAAATTATAGACAATAATAAACAATATCCTAAGACAATATTCTAAACAACGAATCTTTAAAATCCTAAAATTTAATGAAGTTACTGCTCGAATTAGCTTGAATCATGTATGTAACTACCTACTCCGTTAGCATCTACCATGTCAAGGACATTAGACGCGATTTATTCTCTCTCTCTAAAAAAAAACAAATTTTTTACAAAGACTTCCAACATCCTGTATACCTTTATTATACTTGTTAATACGATCTTTATGCCACAGTTAAGTCAAACCAATTTTCTGTACCAATTCTTCTAGACCGAAAACGATTGTTATTTTTCGAAATGCTGCCATATATTCGATATTTCATATTTCCACGCGGTCCAGTGGTGAAGATACCGTGCAGGGATCTACATTTACTTTTTCTATCAGGTGAGCAAAGCTGGTGGAATCACGAGCGACGTAAAAATATCGGTACACCACCCTATTTGAAACGCCCTGCCCATTTCCCGCAGCAGCGGAAACCGATCGGCACGGCTGACCGGAGGGAAAGTCGATCTGCAGATAAAACCGAGGTCCATAGAACTGGGTCAACAGTGGCGAGGAGAGTTCTGTCCTCGGAAATCTGCGCAGGCCGCTCGTAAAAAACAGCACCGGCCACGATCAAAACCGAGGTTCGAGCTTTTCGGCCTCTGTCTTCCCGCCGGTTTAACGTCTGATGAATGGCCCGTGGGGTTTTCGCGATCTACCAGCTCTCGTAATCTCGCCCTTTATCCCCCGGGTCCGACACTGGCAGGCTTGGATTATCAGTGTTCAACAAATTCTGTCTTTTTCTGGTTCTTTTTCAATAACCATCTCTCGGACTTCCGATCGAACATCGCGCGTCTGTGAATTTTATTTTTATCTGACTCGTGCGGCCAATTTTCGAGTTTGAACATGTTTTGTGCATTGACAGTAAGTAATATGCAATTGGTTTTTTAGTTGGAGTTATTCTTTCAACTCTCTGGAACAAAATGATATAATTTACTGTTATACTGCTAACAGGTAATTATATTTAAACAATTAAAATGGCACCGAACGCGCGTCTATGAATTTTATTTTTATCTGACTCGTGCAGCCAATTTTCCAGTTTGAACATGTTTTGTGCATTGACAGTAAGTAATATGCAATCGGTTTTTCAGTCGGAATTGTTCTTTGAACTCTCTGGAACAAAATTATATAATTTACTATGGTATTGCCAACAGGTAATTATGTTTAAACAATTAAAATGGCACCGAACGTGCGTCTATGAATTTTATTTTTATCTGACTCGTGCAGCCAATTTTCCAGTTTGAACATGTTTTGTGCAGTGACAGTAAGTAATATGCAATTGGCTTTTTAGGTGGAATTGTTCTTTGGACTTTCCAGGACAGAATGAAATGATTTAATGTTATGTTATCAACGTGTAATTATATTTAAACAACGTACATAATGCCTAACGCACATCTATTTTGATTTCTTGTCTTGGTCGTGTAGCAAATTTTCAATTTTGAAAATGTCTTATGCATTATGAATAGCCTGGTATAATTTAGTGCTATACTATCACTACGTAAATATGTTTAGGGCTTAAACATTATAAATGACGTCGGAGATATTTATCCCCTCGCCTAAGTGTAGTAAAAATTATATTACATATTCATTCTATCTCTCACTCACTCAAATCAGTCTTAATGAAAATAAAACTTTATTTAATTTCTGCTTCCCACAATTGTTTTGAAGACATGAATAAAATTTGCCTATATATTGCCTATATAATCTCAAATGTATGAAACGCGTTGATAAACGGACCGACCAGTAATAAGCGAGTTAAAACTGAAAATACCGTGAGCGTGAATGTTTGTTTATAGGTTTTAATAATGCGAACGGTGCAACCAGTAATCGGAACACGGTCGGGAATGAGGACGTTAGCCTCTCCGTAAGTTCAAACTGGGGCACAGCGTAATAAATAAATTAAAATATAAAGTTCTACCGTGTTTCACGCCTTTTCCCACGTCTGTCATTTTTTTTTAAATATTTAAACCGTTCTCCTGAGTCCAACTTTGTTGCAAAAGTTTTCTACAACAGAAGCAGACTTGTTTTATTTATTTTCAGAAGCTGCGCCTGCCTTCCGGTTATTAATAACTGCATTTAGAAACGCTTGTATATGAAGTGGAAAATATAATTGGATTAATCATTAATAATTACAATTAATAACACACTTGACGAATAAATCCCTCTTTAATTTTAACTACGGTTTTCGAGTGTTCTTATAGTTTATTATAATATTATTATGGAGCACTTTTCAATTTATTTCAGAATATTGGAACTTGAAAATTCATAACAAAAAATGATTAATATTTCTCAACTGCATGATGTGTTTCCGTCTTAATTATCTGTTCTAAAATTTTCTAATGATATCGTACTATTTATTATTAATACTAAAACTATTAAACGGGTCAAAGTAACTTGTTATCGATTTTTTCTTTTACAATTATTGAAATTGTAAAAATGTTTTCACGAGAAATCTGAATAATCCTGTCATTATTATGAAACAACACAGATAAATCTATGATTTACTGTTCGGTAGTTCTAGAGTTAAATATACCATGAATTTGCAATGTTTCGCTAAACAAGTGATCCGAGCATCGTTCCTCAAAAACAAGCATGTACATGTAATGTAACGATTGTTATACTCCATCCCGGTAATCGAATAATCAATAAATACCATAGCTCGAATGTTCCCGTATTGCATAATGCCCGAAATTATGAAGAAACAATCGGAACGCCTCGTTCGAAATTTACAATTGGGTTATTAATAGACCGCGGATTTCATGCGTTCACGGTACAACATAATTATCTAAAATCCAGCGAAACCTTTAATCAACCTCCGCGCGTGCTTTCCCGCATAGGTATACATGGTGTCTCACACGATTATGACATTTTGATTTTCTCGTTATTATTACTCGTAGCGGAAAATGTTTCACTGGAAATTTCGGTAATTATATAGAAAAGGTCTGCGTACTCCGATTTTGATGAAAGTTTAATATATTATAGATTTCGACATTTTGAACAACTTTTTCCTTTTCCAATATAGGGGGGTCGCTTTTAGTTTTCGAGATATTTGCAAAAAACTATCGTTAATGTTAATTTCATAACGGAAACCTTCTTTTTCGAAACACTGGGTGCGTGTGAAACACTGGGTGGGCGTGTGTGGTATTGTCGCTTCTCATCTCCACAACGTGTTTACAAACAAAAAATAAACAGATGCGGTCCGAAAATCCAGGAAATGTCTTCGAAAATTGAAAGCTCAGCCTATATATGTATGATCAGAGTTATCTACAGGAGTTAATTCTGCTTGTTTCTTCTGTCATTCCATTTCCTGGATTTTGGGCCGCATCTGTTAATTTTTTGTTTGTAAACACGTTGTGGAGATGAGAAGCGACAATACCACACACACCCACCCAGTGTTTCACACGCCCCTAGTGTTTCTAAAAAGAAGGTTTCCGTTATGAAATTAACATTACCGATAGTTTTTTGCAAATATCTCGAAAACTAAAAGTGACCCCCTTATATTGGAAAAGGAAAAAGTTGTTCAGAATGTGTTGCTCCATAACATATTAAAATTTCCTCAAAATCGGAGTACGCAGACCTTTTCTATATAATTACCAAAATTTCAATGGTATCGAGTGGGAAATATTTTGGTGCTATTGATTTTTCCGTGAGTGAACGCTTAAAAGTCATTTAAAGGTCAACCTTGTTTTTTTTTAAATGGAATGAGGTATTTTTTAGTACATCAAACAAGCTAGTAATTTGAAAGATATTGTTCCTCGATATCCTCGACTCAGGTTTTCCTGACAACGCGTATTTAAAACGAATTCCCTACGACCTAGTCCGGTTATAGGGATAGTAAATTTGTATGTAGACAGGATTTTGTTAACACAGATAAAACTTCAATATATTTCAACAACAATTTCAACAAAATAGACGGTGTTAAGATGGAACGATGAGAGACTGTTTTTTGCGAATGAACTGGCTATCGTACGTGACGGATGAAAAGGGAGTGAGGCTTAACTATCTAATAACAATTCAGTCGGATCTTGTCGGCTGAAGAGATATTTCAATTTAAATAATTCTAAAACATAACTGTTTTTCACACACCGTACTCTTCCCAGCTTCCAAATACGCTGGAACCGTGTCTACTTTTTCCGCTCTTTAGTACTACATTTTAGAACAAACAAACAGAACGATCAGATATCTAGAGAAACTCAACTCAAACTGAAGAATGATTGTCATGATCGAATAGTTCTCAGATGTTTACGTTTCAACGCAGCTGAGCTCAATCAATCATTTTTGTAAATGTAACGTTGGTATAAACATAGCCGACGTCTTAGCGCGGCAGATGAATGATGCCTTAGAATGTAAATAATTTCTACTCTACTAACTTTTCTACAGGTTAGCACACTTATTTTATAACGAATATCCAACTTCATCGACTGATGTATTAAAAAGTACTTCATTCCATTGAGAAAAACACACAGTTCACCTTCATGTGACCTTTAGAAAAACCAATAGCACCAACGTGATACCATTCAAATTGCCTCTGAAACATTTTTCGCTACGAATAATAATATCGAGAAAATCAAGATGTCAAAATCAGGAGAGATACCCTGTATATTGCGTGGGTGGTCCGATAAAACCCGATTTTCCAAACAGCTTAAATGAATACCCGATAGTTTCGAGTTTCTATTAATCGGCCTGTAAGAGAGTATGCGCGAGTATCTGCAACATAATTATTAACAATTCTCGAATAATCATGTACGCGTTCTACTGCGGATATAGGCAGTTCGTTTATTATTAATCAATAGTTGCTTTGTACTCAGTTATCGCTGGGAACACATCGTGGCCTTCGCCCGCTTCCTATCATCTTTTCAATTAAATGGCCCCAGTTTTCGGGGCTTAAGGCGAACGCAAACCGACGTTGCGGAAAATATTATACAATAACCTGTTCGGCGATTCGTAATTGGAAACACGTTGGCAAACAAAACCTTACACAATAGCGCTGCGGTTTGCCCTTATTTTATACACGATTGTCCTGCGAGACTCCCTGCACAATTTCCCGACCACCAGTGTGCCCCTTTGTTGTCCAACCTGTATTTAATTTGCGACCCCCACGTTCACCTGCAACCGATTGCGATTCAATTAACCTTTATGTTCGCCGGTCGATCAGTTGTATGCAATTAAATAGCTCGATATGTTTGCTCGAAGGAAAGTGCGCGGGAAACTTTAACAGGTAAGACGATGGTACAAGATTTCGTATTACGTCGTGCTATTCTCATACTAATCATACAATCCAGTCGGAAATTAAGTTGACGCTCTTTAACACTAGATTTACCAGATCAGTCAAAATGACTGGTTTTGCAATTTCAATTCAAAATTCCTACTGCATGTAACATTTCCTTTCCGAAATGATATCATGGCTTTTGTAGCCATAACTAAGAATCAGTTTTATGAATTTTATATTATTTTATATATATTCGTAACAAATATATTTTTTGTTATTGACACTTATACCAGTACCAGTCAAAATGACTGGTGCATGTTTCTATGTGATGAAATGACATTGGGGCAGCTACAACAATTGATAAGTACTGCAACGTTTTTTCGGGACAGAGTATATGATTCCGGGAAAATCATGATTCTGATGCAGTACGCTAGCGGCCCTTGGAATTGTATATTTACTCAAGGTTTTGGGCCGCACATAAGGTTCTCCTTGGGTCCCGGACACTTGGCTATCTGTAAGTGCGAACTCGATACTCGGGGTTTCTGAGTGTCTTGGCCGTGCTTGGTCGACTCGCTTATGGTCGAGTTGATTGAGTTGTGGCCCGTAAATTTCTAGCACTGGCCCTATCGAGCTTTTGATTAATTGAAAATGTCCATAAATCTATTTTTATATTACAATTAATATTATTCAACTTTTTTTGTCAATTTTTAAAAGTAAATAAAAACTCATTCTGACTGGTCTTGGTAGAAACAGATATACTTAAATAGCCGGTAAGTCTAGTGTTAAAAGCTAACACCTTTTTTGGTGTTTTGCCGAACGACTTGAATTTTTTTTGAGATGTTAAAAAAGAGTTGAATTATTTTCAAAAGTCTAGTTATCTATGGTTAACAATGTAGAAAAATGAATATAAAAATACATAATAAAAAGGTCTATAGTTGGAACGCGTTCTTTGAAATTATTTCGCAAAAATGGCGCATAGGCTTTCCAGCGTAGTTAACGCATATTTTCCCGTGAAAAATGTTAGATTTTCCGGTTCGTCAGAGCCGTGAGATAACGCGTCCAGGATATCGAATCGAATTATCGTTCGCGCGGAATGACCGCGAGTTTTCGAGTCCGGAACACGATGGAATCCGTCTGTGTGCGCGATATTCGGTTTAATATGGCGGCACAGCGATGCTTTTTATCGGATCGTTGGACACAGCTGCGAGTGCTGAGGCATGGTGCAGCTGCGGCTGCAACCGGAAAAACGTTTAATGCGATTTGCGACCGTGGTCCAACGGAAAAAACAACGGGGATCGCGCGATTCTTGATTTTCTTATCGGGTCCGCGCAATCTGCTTCCATTTGTCGTCTTGGTCGAACAGGTTGCGGATGGGATCTTCGGTCATTACTGCTTCCGATTTCATTAAAACCGTTCTTTATTAACACTGAAACAACATGTGGATTCTTCCATAGTAATCGCTTGAAAATTTAAAGCGTAACATGATTGCACGATAGTGGTCAACGACCATTGCCTCGCTGAAAAAAACGGTTCTCGTCATGAATAGGGTTTTTTGAACGTAATTTTCCCTTTTCAACCTACTAAACAACATGATACCAAATATGTACAAAAAACACATACTAGACATAAGAGATATAATGCATATCGACTGATTAGGCATAGTAGTAGGTTAACACGTTAAGCGCCACGTCAGCACGTGACAAAATTCCAAGAAATCAAGATTCATGTAGGATCTTAGGAAAAAGGAGGAATTCCGCGCCGGGAATCGAACCCAGGACCTCGCGGTTGTAGCTGCTCAGTGTCTGCACATACCCACGGAACCCACCGACTTTTCCTAATCCCCATACAGTATTTGGTCTGGGAGTCCCGATCCCACATTTATTACAGTCACTGCTTTTTTAACTTTCTTATAATTCGTAGGTCCAAACAAAATTTTGATTTACTCCGCCTGTCACCCTACGAAATAACGATGAAATCTAGTAAAAAAACTTGTGTCAGTCACGTATGAATGACGTGGCAGTGAACGTATTAAGCATTAACCCCTTGTCGTACCCGCTAACTCCCGATTGCTCGGGCCATAATAAACAAGAAGGTCGGTCACGCGTCGAGCCATTTAGCTGTTTAGCCGTGTGCTCGAACTTGCGCAAAATGTATGCGTCTTATGACATGTGTATTTCGGCGCAACGAAAGGAATTGCGAAATAATAAACACGTTTGGGCACAACTAATACTTTTAAGATGTCTGGGAAGTAATTATGATCAATTCATCGGTGAACAAAAATGATTTATAATTTAAAAGTGGATAATGTATCAGTAACAATTTGTAAATTAATACTTAATTTAAATTAATAATGTTTTGATAAAATTCGTAGAAAATTAGTAATCACCGTGTTAGTGTTGTTCACGTTTGGACCGAACGAAGTGCAACGAGTCAGTCTCGTGTTGTTTACGTTTGGTCCGATCGAAGTACCACGAGTTAGGCTCGTCCTTATTGTTTTTGGCCCAAAATTTCTTACCACGAATCTCACTCGTTGTTCTAGAACAAGGGTTTAATTGTAGGAACTACACATAAGTGCAATGATTATAAGAGAAAAAGTTTATAGGTATACGATTGTTCCTTATGCTATAAATGTAAATATGTGAAATAATAAATCGACTTTTACAAACAACGTCAGATCACCGAAGTAAAACAGCATTGAGCGCGGCCAGTGCTTGGATGGGTGACCGCCTGGGTATACACCGCATGTTGTTGGCAAAAAGTGGTTCGGGACCAGTGTCGCCAGATCAACGCAAAACTGGGTTGATTTTCCTCTCCTCCTTTTCCCCTTCCACTATCCCATTGTACTACATCAGCACACTCCAACGTCCCCCACTAAGACCGTAGACTGGTCACGTGACGTGCCGTGCAACGTGTTATTATACTACTCTGGTCATCAGAGAGGTGGTAAACTGTATTCCCCTCGATTTAACCGATCTGGCGACACTGTTCGGAACCCAAATTAATAAACGGTAGGTCTCGCTGAAAAGTAGGCTGAAATAGGCTGACGAATTAGGCGATAGTGAGAGTGGAAGAATAGAAGAAGGGGGGAGAGTGGTAAAAATGGGTTTGAAACTCTGATGGGACCAAATATCATTGCCCAACCTATTGCACGACAGTGACTTCAAATCAAACGAAATGTTACGTCGGTGAATGCTTGTCCCGTGGAAAATAACTGCTGCAACGAAACGGCGCGGCGATTTAAAAATAAACGACTTTTTAATTGAAAGTAAATACTGTTCAATAGTTTAAACATACAAAAGAGCGACAGCCTATTAAACTGTCTGTCCTGTTCGTTTTCATACATCTTTATGGGCCGTAAATGTATAAAAATGTCAGTAGCTTAACAATACAAAGAAGCGACAGTCGGTTAAACCATCTGTCTCATTCTCTCTCAAATGTGTTTACAAGCCACAAATGTATACAAATGTATTTATTTCCTAACAAATGATATAAAAATCGAAATAGCAAAAAGTGTCGCAATTCTATGAGTACAATCCACAACAACATATAATATAAATATATTTGCCAATCTTCGTGTAAAACAAAAATTGTTTGCATTGATTGCAACAGACAGGAGCGAAATTACCGAAAGCCGATTCACAGACTTTTTAACGACTGTATCTAAACGATCCTTCGTAACGTTGTTTCAAATCATAATTTCAAAAGAAGTTGTGACATTACATTCAATCAAATAATTTGCTGGATTTAGAACGAAATTGTCATCGCTTACAGACAATCCACCAAGAAACCCTTAGCTGTTGTTCAAGAGGTCTATCATAAAAATTGACAGTGAACAAAGTGTTAATTGATCTTTTTAAACTTTTATAATTCTTTCACTACTTTAAATTCTTCCTACCCAGTTCTTCCGCGAGAACATAAAATTCGCAGTCCAGCGGTAATAAATATATATCGTTTTTCAAAAAGATTGTTTCATCGGAAGCATTTAATATAAATGTTATCGGCCGTCGTTCGCGCCCCGGAATAAATTTCCGCGATGAATAATTGGCAGTAGGAAAATTGCGAGAATCCTCGATTTCGAGCGAATTATCCGATCCTATTTTATCGCGAAATCAACGCCGTCCCACGAAAACGCGTCACTAATTAGCCGTCAACGTCGCCACGAATGATCCCAGGCTCGCTGTCGCCCGACACCCGATAATTATCCACAATTTCAATTTCATGAAACGATTCCCGTATCGGAGTATTGGCATCCCCGTCGATTCCCGATGAGGTGAGCCACACTGCGCCGCTGCTCTGAAAGCTAATTACCAGCCAATATTTTAATATTAATCTATCGATATTACTATAATATTGTTTCTCCGATGTTCGTTCACGGTAATGCGACTCCACTTTTCGTCATTTTTTATTATGTCGGTGATATAATTACCCAGCGATCGATCCTGTGACGTATTTTTAGACTATATTGTTCGGGAATTATTAATAAAATTGTCGGAGAATCTTCCAAGAGGAGTATTTTTAGCCGCCTGTATCTTTCGAGTGATTTTATTACAGACTACTATTATTAAATTGTTACTTTGAGGAAGATATTTTTAGATTGGCATATTCGATATAATATGCAAAAGAAAAACTGTCTACATCAATTAAGAAAAGTACAATAATTTTAACAAATTGAAAATTACACAAACGATACTCGTTATTTCTTCTGGCGTTGTCATTGCTTCGTGGATGTTTTTTAATTTTTGTCACATAACATCTGCAGTCTGATCGAAATAGGAAGTTGGGAACACGAGATTTGTAAATATAAATTGTGGTCGTTAATGTTCTGACACCGAATGTGATATAAATAAATAAAGAGTTTCATTTTTGGACGAAATTTGATGACATTCGTACTGTGCATGCATTTATACTTCGATAATTGGGCTGCTCTTTTACCAAATCCAATATCAATCTTGTGAAGTGTGATCTCGTTTTGAAGTCATTTGTCATAATTTCGCAACATAAAAGGCATCTGTCATTCAAGTATTGATTTTATGTTATCATCGTTTTACGAAAGAAGAAATATAGGAGTAGACCAGTCAGTCACCTTATGAGGTTTCGTGTCGCCCGATCTGAAATACCGACATCGCTAAACATCAGTGGTTTTCTTGCGCCCTCTACCAAAATAGATCAGCCTACTCGTGAACTAAATTACAGCGCGCACAATACAACTTATGAATCTTGGCATATTAATGAGAATCGAGTATCTTGTATACTTGAAATGATCATGAATAAAGGTTACTCTGACACGCTTTGCGACATGCTCAAGACATGCTTTAAAAGTTCACTCTGTATCTCGAGCACTAATAGCCACTTTTATTAAAAAATGTTATAGTAAGATAGCCAAGGTTGTGCTCCAGAACATCGTTGCCAAAAGGAATTCTTATAATCGCTAAACTGGCAGAGACAATAAATTTATTAAATACATTCGCTCGATACAATTATGCTTGGTAATATCCATGTGTTCAAACTTACTCTGTATTTCGAGTTCTATTACCTATTTTTACTAAAAAATTAGATGACAATAAGGTCAAGGGCGTGCTTGTCGATATCATTGGCAAAAGGAATTGTCATAAATATTAACCAGCTAGAAATAGTAAAATTTATCAGTGAATTGTGTTGAATAAATGAATGCGTGCGAATATCCATGGTTTGAAAGTTATTCTGTATATCGAATGCTATTAACCATTTTTACTAAAAAATATAGGTGGTCGGATATTCAAGGGAGTGCTTGTCGACATCGTTGGCAAAAGTAATTGTTAAAAACATTAAACAGCTAGAAATAATTTATCGATAATTACCATCACGGCGATCGAGATCTACTGAAATTAGTTGAGGTGGGAAGTGTTGCGCTTCGCTGCGCTTCACTGCGCACCTAGGCCGGCGAACGCGCTCAGTCAGTCAGTCGGGCAGGGTGCTCCGGCAGGAGCGGACGGGCTCCGTGACCAGGAGGATCTTAGACTACCTTGGACTCTACCTTGGACTACCTTGGCGTTGACCAGGGGTTCTTCTAGCCTACGCTTGCATAGCTTAGGGGTGACCAAAGGTCCTCCACCACTTGGTTACTTTGAACTAGCTTCGTGTTGACCAAAGATTCTCCACCACTAGCCTACTCTGGCCAAACATTGGTTACCTTGGTGTACCCTCAACTGGATTAGGGTAGGGTGGTCCAAGGTTACTTCAATGCTTTCTTCGTGTATCTTGAAATAAAATTCTATTCTGTTGTTGTTAATGTGCTGCCATTGAAGAGCATATAGGCATACGATGAATATACATTTTCTTCTAGTTGTCGAAAATTATGAATTATAAAGAAGTTCTAATAACTGCAATCGCAAAATAAATCGTAGTGCAAGGGGTTAATTGGAAAGAGCTGCTGAAGGTGGGCCAAGATACACGAAGAAAGCATTGAAGTAACCTTGGCCTACCTTCAGCAGCTCTTTCCAATTAACCCCTTGCACTACGATTTATTTTGCGGTTGCAGTGATTAGAACTTATTTATAATTCATAATTTTCGACAACTAGAAGAAAATCTATGTTTATCGTATGCCTATATGCTCTTCAATGGCAGCACATTAACAACAACAGAATAGAATTGTATTTCAGTTAGAAGGAAATTAACCCTTTGCGGACGCGTGTCTGTTGACAGTCGCCCAAACAATCTTACCGTTCTGCGACTGTGAATAATTTTTAAAGTAGTTAATACTCCCGAAAAATATGAAACAAATTTTTACTAAACACAACACGTTTCCCTTCATTTAATTCATACACCAAACTCCTCAGCAAACAATTTTGTTTCGTAAAGAAAATTTATTTGACCCATCAAAAAGTATGCTAAAAATAATCCACGCCCGCTAAGGGTAATAACATACATATTTATTAAACAATGTTGAGAATCTTCATCACGAGTCTGCCTCGATGGTATAGTGTAAGGGGGTTAATAATCCAAACACAAAGTTTCTATTTCAGAATATGTGTACATTCAACGAACGCCGTCTTCAAATTTTATTTTTGCGTTTCTAAATAGAATTTGCTCTTGAACTTTCAAAAGTTTTTCTTCTCAGAATTGATATTTTTTATTCGTAATATGTATTCCTCCAATCGGAGGTCCCTCTGATCTGAGGTCCCTCCGGGGTACACTCACTGATGGGGCCCATGAGTGAGTACGGGATGTTGTGTCCCTAAGGTACCCGAAGCGCCTATAAGTCGTTGTGTACACAATTAATTAATGGTTTGACCAATTGTACACGTAAATCTCGAACTTGCATCAAAATCGTATTGCATTAAAAAGTTTGCATTAAACAAGTTATTCTCCACACCTCGCGTTATCGTATAACTAATTTTAGTTTATGACGAACTAGTCGGATGAAAACGTAATAGAGTGAGGGTTGATGGGACTTCAAACGATGGAAGAATAAAAAACAAAGTTCCTTTCCATCGGCCGTCATACTAAGTAGCTTGCGACAGGCTGAAAACAAAAATGCACGCGGATTTTCCGCTCGACGGACAAAGCTGTGGAAGCAATATCGTAAAATGGCAAGTGACCACGGTGGTCAGGATTATTATAAACGAGCGGCGAACATGGCAGAAGGCGCCCACGCGTGGTTAGCATGACGTCACGACGTTTTCCCTGTGGGCTTGGTTAACGTGCGCCATAAAGCACCGTATACAGCCAGACGAAACGTTTTTTCCCTTTGTCGCTGCAAACCGCTGCGGAAAATTTCTTACCGCATGTTGTTCCGCAGTCGAGATTTTGAAAATTGTTCGACCATCGAATGTTCTATCTTGAAAGTCGACTAATTCGCGAGAACAATATCGTTTTCGATAATTAACCCTTTGCACTCGGACCTATTTCAAATAAAAAACCAAACATATCTTCTAACCTAGAATATTTTCATCGTACATAAGTTTTTTTCATTATATGCGTACGAAACTGATATAGTGCCTCATACAATATTTAAATGTTTAGTAATTTATTACATATAAACAAATTCAATCATATAAACAATATTCGGAATAATGGTGTAGCAATTTGTAGTGGCGCTTCAGAGTCGCCATTCGAGTGGTAAGGGTTAATCCTGTGCAATCGACTGTCCCCACCATGGCACAACGAAAAATTACTATAGTAGAATTCAAGATGATTGTTATGTTAGTAAATGTCTTTGAATTTAATAAATTGCTAAACGTTGAAGTGTGATACCAGTAAGTACACCCGACTTTATATGGACAAAATGAAAGTAGTCACATGTAACGAAAATATTCTAGTTCAGATGTAGTCTGATGGTCAAGGGTTAAAAACTCAATGATGCTTCATTATTTTACTAGATGAACAAAAATTATCTGCTTCTAATTGTACAAGCAATAAAACAGGTAATGTAAACTTTAAAAAAATTGACTCTCGAAGGAATTTTCTTCCTATCTTTAAAAATATAATGAAATTGTGTTAAATTCTGTTGAGTTTTCATTTCACAATATTTAGAATATTCTGTCTTCTGAGAAGGCTGAAGAAAATCTGAAGTTGTCAATTATTTAAAAAATTGATAGATTATTGGTCAAGATGATATTTCAGACTCTACAGAATTTGTACAGAAAATATAAAAATTTTCCTATAATTTTAACAATTCTTTTCATTCAGAGAATTCAATATATTCTATCTTTGATAAAGAGACAGGAACGTATAAAAAAATTGATACCGGTCCATTACTGACAAAAATTCGCACAGCATCTGTAGAAGATATTAGAGATTTAAAGACAAGTTAATGCAGGTCCAGTACGTCAAGAGCATGGCACAGTATTTGAAGAAAATATTAACTAGATTCAATATTTCCCTTTATTTAAACAAATGAGAATATTCTGTCGTTGATATCTTTGACAAAGAGATGAGAATGTTCAAAAAAAAGATAATACAAGCACACTGCTCAAAAAAATTTGGAGATAATATTATAGAGACAGAAATGTTTGTTAGTCTCGTGCAAATAATTTTGTTTGGGAATCATGCTGACAATTTTGATTGAACACATTTTGCGGGGGCCAGAATTTTGTTTCAACCGCGAACCTGTGCAGCTAGTGTTCCCGTTCTCTGGTTACGTGAATGGCGAGCTACATTTCGTGATTATATACAAACGGAGACGCGTAATAACGTGTCTCGTCGCGTTCTCGTTAATGCCCATTGAAAAAGAGACAGGACGGGTTTCGTGTTTCCGCATGCACGTGCCCGAACCGTAATTGGCGACGAGCATTTTCATTCCGAGTGCAACGACACCGATGGCAACCATTGTCGCGTATCCTGTGCACTCTTTTTGTCCCCAACGTTTTTCAAGATGAGCTTCTTCGCTTCTCATTGTTACGAGGCATGTAAAATTCAAATTCGCTTAAGCTGGTATTCTGGTTTTCGAGGCTATTTTCTCATAAATTTTTACGAATTTTTTTCAGCAAAACTACTCAACTTTTTCTATCACGATTCTGCACACCTATTTGTGGGCATTTAAAGTACATTAGTTAGTCTTTTTAAGTAAAAATAATCAAAATTGCACGAGTGATATTTTTCTGCAGAATATATTGTTTCTTTAAATATGTTCGTGAAAATGGAAATGTAATTACATAAAACAAGTATAAAAGCTTGAATTTCATATAAAAATCGAAGACTAAGACACGCGTTGGAGGAGAACATAGCGAACAGGCAGGCAAAAAATAAATTTTATGATTGGTTATAATTTCAAAAGCGCTTCGCTAGAAAATTTAAGTGTTCATTGTAATCGTCGAAGAATCGATCAAATAATTATTAAATACTGAATGCAACAAAGTACCTGTAGAAACTGCAAGTATATTGTACTCTAAATTGCGGAAGTAGACATCTACATTTAATCTGTCTTTCGCGTTTAACCGAAAATAATTACAGTGCAATTCAGCACCGTAAAAATTGGGAGAACGATTTTCCTCCATTTGCACCGGAAACGCTTCCCGTTCCGCAATACTAGATCCCCGTATCTCTCATTCCCTTCTCTCTCTCTCTCTCTCTCTCTCTCTCTCTCTTTACATTCAAAACTGTATTATCTCGTGAATAATAATCGATCGTGCGGTAAATACATCGGTTCAGCAATTAAAATTCTTATTAAACATCGAACTGCCGCGGAATGATTGGCAAAAACAATTCCACTCGAAATAAAAACACACACAAGAAAAAGAGAGGAAGTCGATTCATTTGCGGAAGAGCATGTCATTTCGATTTTTCGATTCTCTATCTCGATCCTACGCTAATGGACCACAAATTGCGCTTAATCAGTGCTCTCGAGAAGTTTGCGACCATTATTCGCGATGCTCTACGTGAACTCTGATTCCGTCAGATTTTAATTCGTTTGATCAATTCAGAGCTCTCGATACCCTTAGCTGTAGTCCAATCATCGAGAAGCAGCGTGTTTTTTAAATTAAAAATAGAGTCGTCCCTTAATCTTGATGAATTTATTTAATAAATTGATTCAAGAAGCGATGATATCAAGAATTTAACTGTTGGAATATCTAACACAATCCTATGTATTTACGTGAACAATATTTAAGAAATAAAATCCATAATGAACGTTTCGTTACAGTATTAGATCATGTTATTTCAGATTTAGATCGAATTCATAATTTTAGAAAATAGTAAAGTCGATCGTACGTTTTTGAATTTGATTTTTGAATTTGAATTTGAATTTTTGAATTCGAATTTTTGAATTTAAATTTTTGAATTTGAATTTAAATTTTTGAATTTGAATTTTTGATTGAGTAGATATTTGCGGTTGTCGGGTCCGACATTAACACCTTACACGAAAGTTTATTATTAGGATTTACATTGACCATATCAAAAAGAATTAAAAATAAAAAATTCCAAAAGAAATGATTACATTTACTTATTATTAAATTATTATATTACTGTTGAAGAAAACTACGCGTTGGTTCACGATTAGAATTGCCATGTCTAATGAAAAATTGATTGAGAAATCCTCAGCTGTAAAGAGATTTTTAATATCGGTGGAACAACCACTGGTAGGTAGTCTGTCGAAAATATCCAATAAATTTTAAATTTCATAGAAGTTTCCAATATCAAAATGACAAATATCATTATCGTTGAACAAAAGTGTTTTGCGTCAATTGCAAGACACAGAAGTTAAATAAAACTTAAATCATCTTTTAATAAATAGTTTGAATAAATTGAAAGCAATATTACGAAATTTTTAAATTCTTCTGATGTATTTACTGTCTTATACTTCACCCATTCATTTTTTGTTACAAATAACTAAAATCCACAGTCTATTAATGTTCGATCTTAACATATTGAGATCATTTTCCTGCAGTGTTCAACACATTTAATTTTCAAATGAAAACCTGTCTATACTAAGTTCTAATAATTTTTGTACGCAGTCATGACGTTTGCATATTACACATTCATTAAACAATGAATTTTCCATACAGTGAGCGCTCAAAATATTATTTACTGACACAATACGATCAATTTTTAAATGGAAGCCTATCTATACTGAATTCTTATAATTTTCGCATGAAGTCTTGACATTACCAAATTGTAAATGTGCAATTATCAGCACTTTAGAAAAAGGTTATTCATCGCATGGTTTAAAAAATGAATTTTTCGTACATTGAGCGCTCAAAATATTATTTACTCACTCAATACAATCAATTTTTAAATGGAAGCCTATCTATACTGAATCTCAAAATTTTCATATTTAGTTTTGCCGTTTGCAAATTACAAATGTACAATTATTCATCGCATGATTTAAAAAAATGAATGTTTCGTGCATTGGCTCTGGTAATTCGATTTTCCAGCGTGAATAAATCGCTTCGGTTACTAGTTTTTATGGTCGCTGGCGATGATCAGCGAATGTTTCGAAGCTCCCGCGGATAAGTTGCAAATTTCCACTGGAGTATCGGAGTGCTGATTCTCTACCGGTCTGGAACGCTGCCAACGACGAGCACGATTTTTCCGCAGCTTTGTAATTACTCGAGGTTCTTCGTCGGGGGGCACGGCACCCGATTAAATATCATTCAGTGTAAACTCGGGGAACAGAAGCGAATCGAGACATCGATCGAACCCGTACCCGGTGAACCGAACATTGTGAGGACTCACGGAATCGGTGATCAAACGAGCCGAGCCGGGCCATTAGCGGGAATAAAATTGAAACTAGGCAAATAAGCGAATCGGCAACGACGCCGCTGCGAAATCGGGCCGCGAAAATTAAACGACGGCCTGCACTGGAATTCCAGGTGAGACAGACAATTATTACTGGACCTATTCACGCATTCGTGTCACTTGTAAGTTCATCAAATATGTAAGGTAATTATTCCGGATTTTTATGCATGGTGAAAGCTGTCTGCATTAATTTCAAAATATGGGAACTACATAGATATTTATTTCTTTTCCTAATGATATAATACTTGTATAAAATGTATAAAATTGTCTAAACTGACTTTGAATTAACTTGCTCGATTTGTAATAGACCTATTTGACTTTTAATGAATCTGCTGAACTTAGAATGAATCCGCTCTATTTTTAATGAACTTAATTTACGCTTTAACAAATTTTGTTTCATTTATAATGTCAGTTTTTAAAGAAACTCACCGACATTCATGAAAAGAAAGAAATAGTACGATTTCTGATATCAAAGAAAAGAAAATGGGTGAATGTTACTATAAATTTTATTATAGGTTTCAAAATTAAATGTTATTGTGTAAAAGAGTTAAAGTAGCATTCACTACAATAAATTGTAACCTGTTAGTTTCGGTATTAATAATTACATTCTCATTTATCGTGTTAGATGACTATTGTTCGTACGGTGCGAATCTCGAGCTCGACGCGCGGTTGACTCGTGCGCGCTTGAGGTTGTAAATCTCAAGCCCGATCGTATGGACGCGTCGATCCCGAAATCACCGATTTTCTATCCGCCAAATTAATATTAGATAGCCGATTCAATGATTATATCGATTTCAGAATTTGAGAGATTTAGCGTTTCGTCCCAGGCCTGCTAGATGATTCGTCAGTAAGGCTAATCTAGCAGGCCCTGCCTTATACGCGCGGGAGTTCACAACGATAAGTCCACTCGAATTCTCTGAAGTTGAAATGATTGTATTAGATCTTGATTGAATTAGACGTCGACTTCGAGAGACTCGCTGATCTCGCTCGAAAGTGTCCTCAATCGTTTTCGTAGATCTATACGTTCAACTGTTCGATCGCGACTGACTGTCGCGGTTTCGGGAGGACCCTTCGTTGTATCGTGAAGGCGGTCCTCCATTTCGGGGTGTCAAGACGGTGACACCCATTGCCATGCTGAAGAAGTGCACTGATTGGTTCTTGCCGAGCTCTGCATGCCCCAATCAGTGCATTCTTGATGACTCTTAGATCGGCCCTAAGCGAGCCTGTCCCGAGGAAAGCGTGGGACCGTACCCGACTCCCTCCGAGGGCGAAGCTCGGTAACCCGAGAACCGTACTTCTAGGTCGGGAATATCCTTCGTCAGTGATAGATTTATGACGCGTAACTCTTAAGGAGGCGAAACAAATACGAAAGTTAGGCGATGGCTCGAGTGGTCACCAAATGTGCATCGAGCGCCTAATCCTTGAAAGTGGCCTCAGAGTCACGTAGACGTCATAAACAAATCTGAAGAAAAGACCCTTTGTACGGTTCCTTGCGGCGGAACAACTATTTTTATACTCAAAATAAACACCGACTCCATTTTGTGAAAGGATTAAAATCACAGATATCAAAATACCATCTTCTGTTTCAATTTTTCTGTTTCGTTCAGTGTCACCCACATACTGACTCGACAGTGAATGTGTTAATACTCTGTTTACCGGAATTTTTACATGTGTCCGAATGCTTACTAGTGTAATACATCCAAAATGAAAATTTTGTACATCGATTGTAAGGAACAGGAGCCAAATAAATGGTTCCTCTATTCTTTAATAATTTTAGTGATTTGAAAGTAATAGATTGGTGCTTCTAACTGCTCTTAATGTAAATTTGAATTTGTACCTGTCCATTTTGTCATAAATACATGAAATCCGCAGTGTAATCGCAAATATTACCACGCCATGACTTGTTTCAATTTTGAGTATCGTTCAAGGTGTTGAAGATGGACGAAGAATCGTGTCACGCACATACAGACTCGACAGTGAATGTGTTAATACTCTGTTTACCGGAATGTGCCAGGTGTCCGAATACTTACGGACGACATAGCGTGTTTCAGCGTCGGGGGAGAAGATAATCAGCGGCCGAAAGAGAGCAGAAAGAGAACACGAGGATAGAAGTGGGCCACGGGAGACACGAAAATTCGTGCACGGCGCCTCGTGATTCATCAATGAACAATTCGACCCAGTTGTCACGCCGGCATTAATAAGCTCGCGGACCCGGCATGCTACCCGAGGAACTCGACCTCGACCCGATCGTCGAGTCGCGACAGCCAAAGCGACTCTCGGTTTCGTTCCCGAAACCAGAAAAGAACCGAAGACAACAGACGAAGAACCCTCCAACGTCTCGTGACACACACACACTCTCTCCCTCTCTCTCTCTCTCTCTCTCTCTCTCTCTCTCTCGCTCTCTTCAATTCTTCTGGTCCGAGAACAAAAGACGCTCGGGGACACATCGCGATTGCGTTTTTATTCCCGAGAATTGCTTAATCGCTGCGTGTGCCAACTATTTCGCGTAATTCACGTTCTGGGAACCGTTTGGAATGCGACGTTGTGGATATTCTCTTCGATTCGATGCCGAGAACCGCGATAATGATGGAAACATTCGTTACAAGTGACTGGTTTCAGAAATTTCGTTGTTCGAACAGACGGTGACTCACGCACAGGACCATGTCGGCGATATTTTGGTAAATATTTATTGTACAGAGTGATTCTGGGAACTGGGATAGGTTGCTGCTCTTTTTTTCACTAAAAATAGAAAAAAATGTAAAGAGCAAAATTGTTTGGTTCAAAAGGGCAAATATTGTAGTAGTGAATGTTTTCAGGTTTATTTTTTCGAGATTTCGAGGTCATCGAAGATTTTTTACGACCTGTAATACTATGACCTCCGCGTGACCTTCAATCGCAAACGATTCACAAAAGTTCGGCAATTGATACAAATATTGAAGTAATTTCTGTCATTTCTGTCACGATCTTGTAGGACACACTGTCATTGATCACTAGATTGCGGATTTTATGCATTTATGGCAAAAATGAGTGGACGCAATTTATAACGGTCAGATCAGTTTTAAAATTTTGTCAGTAAATGGAATCAAATAAATTATTTCCTCGACCGCGCATTGTTTACTACAAATCGAATTATTATTACAACCTATGATTGGACGTCTTAATATGCAGATAGATACAGAGTTATTTATTGCTGATTTGACCGCAGACTTGCCCCAACTTTAACTTCGAGTACCCGAATATTGCAAACTTTCGGGACCCCGACCCGACCCGACTCGACTACCATTTCGGGTACCCGAAGTTTATAAACTTTCGGGATCCCAACCCGATCACGTACAAATTTCCTTACCCGACCCGAACCCGAAATTTCGAGTACTCGCACACCCCTAATAGTATTGTTTCGGAGAAAAAAAGCAGACTCAAGAGGTCCGCAGGGATGAAACAAAGGGAATGTAGGTGTGCAAGACAATTCGTCAATGAAACCGTAGTTTTCCAAATATCACGGAAAAGTTCCTAGGTGAGAGGTGAAGTTGAAATCGCGAAAAGGTCAGACCTTTTCCGAAGCTTTTTTTTGCAATTGGGGGCGGCACGCTCGAGAGGGTTGGACGATGTTTGAGATCAGATTTCCGTCCGAGCCATCGCATTGCTTGGGTGGAAATGCGATTGGAAATTTTCTGGACCAGTGAACGATCGGCTGAAAACGGTTTCCGACGCGACACGACGATGAAAATGCTGTTGACCCGGCAGAGACAGTCGATCCGCGGTTCAAGTTCAAGGGGTTCGCGCGACTATTTCCATTTACAATCGTTAGACAAACTACACTTCTCACTTTTGAAAACGTCGGCTGCCATGTCATCCATATATGGGTGACGGAATTATTTATACAGCTTTGAAAATAAATTTTTACGTTAATATATTCATTGCACCAAATTTTATTAATATCCAGAAAATGCAAGAAGGTTGAAGGACCACTCAGTGTCATACATGTAACTTTTTCAATTTTTATTTCATTAAATAAATCAAACCGATTTTATGGAATTTTTAAAGTTGCTGGATTGGCACTCAGCGTGTTAATACAACGTATTGAGTTTTATAACTATTCAAATGTCAACCCGGAGGAGGATCTTTCAATTATTAGAAACATTTGGACTAAATCATACAGCAGACTCTGAAACACTAGGCATAAAGAAAAGTATTTATTGATTTCTCCTTATTTAATACTTAAATAACTTGTTTGCAACTTCAGGCATTAAATACGCGAGCATTTGTGTGGCAATATTTTGACATTCGTCCTAAAAAGGGTTAAACGTAAGTATTAGACATTAAATTTGACCCATACATATATAATTTTTGCCCATTTCTGACCAATATGAATTTTACTTTTTGTTGTACAATTAGTTTTTGATAGGAATTCTTTTACATGAAACTGTAAGATATTCGCTTATTCTCCTTTCTGAGAAATGTTAAGAGGAGTTGCTCTAATCGTATATCTTTTTCATACAAACAAATTGTTATTGTCGACGTCAGGATGGATAAAAGTGACAATTAGGTGAAACTCGAAGATTAAAGATATGGACATTACATTAGGAATAAAATGATAAAAAGTGAAAAAACAGAAGAAAGAATGTGATAAATACACTGTCGATCTTTATGTAATTTTCCATTTTCGTAGAGTATTTTTCAAAAATTGTATCGAAGGACAAATCTCGTTCGTTGGTTAGAATATTTATTGTAGGAAAAGTAGACTAACTGTGCTTTTCTTATTTTTTAATAATATGTATGCTTTCATGTTTAACGAAGTCTGTATGAGAATCAACATTAATGTTTAACATTTTTAATAATAGACAAATTATGCTTTCGGTAATTGGCGAAATATAACTCGGAAAGTTTTCTAGTGTATTATATTTGTTTCTCGTAAAAAAGAACACCTGAAATACGCTCACAGTGACAATAAACTATCCACCATATTCGCATTTCATCAAATATGCAACACACGAGTGGAATGAACAATTACTGAGTCTGTAAACAAATTTCAAAAGCCATCTTCTGCAAAACACTGAACAGTAAACTTTTTATACCTTCATTGTCCCCGGAAATAACATTGTTTCCCCAATAAAAATTTATAAGTAATTCGTTAGCGAATGAAAATAAAATTTCCCGTAAATTCCTCATAAAATGTTTATTTGACGTTATGATTGGATCCCGTGCTCCGAATGTGCAAATGTTCTCCACTGCAAAGAGATTAAATGAATGATTTCCAGAGCGGAGCTGAATTTCAGCTTATGGGTGGGATAATATAAATTCAGCTTCGCTGTTATATTTTCCTTTTTTTCATTTCTGAACAAACGGTTCGTTTGATTTATTTTTTTCGGGTTTCAGGACGTTTATATTTACACTGACCATTCATCCGCAGTTTCCGATAATATCTCTCGCTTTACCTACGCGAAGCGAAACATTCTCGAATTAATTCCGCGTTCGAGGTCGGATCTCAACAAACGTCGACACAACTTTTATCGCGTTTGCAAACACGAGCAATCGATTCTCTCGGAAAAAAAATCACGGACCATTTCGCCTAATTTCACTTCGGCACGTGAAAACGAAACCGACGGAATCAATGACCGGCTTGATTAACCGAGAAATTCGTTGTTGGAAAACATTTTTCAATTTATCCAATTATAACGCCATTAGCGAGCGAGCATTCGACATCATTTCGTCGGAGGAAATTCCTCGAAATAACGCCGACCTGATATTCGAGTGAATTCTATTTGTTTATTCATTTAAACGAAATTTAATACAATGTATTCGACATTTCGCAAAGTGGGCCAGAATCGCAAAAAGCTGGACGATATTATGTCCCAGCTAATTATACATTATTAAATGGAAACAGAATGGGTTTTGAGATCGAAGAAACGAAGTCTGGTATTAATTATTTGTTAGGATGAGAAAGTTTAGTTTGAAGTCTAGTTTAGCTCCACTTAAATCACGGATGAAATCTCGGACCTAAGTATTGGGTTGGCAACTAAATGATGGCGGATTTTGTCGATAGATGTTCTAGCGCATTCTTTTGTTTTGTCAACGTGTTCAAAGCACCTAACCTATATTCTTTTCTTGTTGTTTAGACTTTCACCTTTAATTAGTAAAAAAAACTTTATCGATTAATTATTTAGTTTCGTTTTTATCCCAATTTAAAAAGGGAAGAACAAAACGCGCATTTCAGAAATATTTTATTATTATTTCCGAAAAGGCAGGAACGCATCGCAAGCATACATGAAGTTATGTGCCGCATATGGGGATGAAGCCTTGAAAAAAAGGCAGTGTCAAAATTGGTTTACCAATTTTTTTTTTTTTTCTTTTAGTTTTATGAACATTGAATTATGACACTGCCTGAAGGATGGCAGAAGGTCATTGACAAAAACGGACAATACCTAATTTAATAAAGTTGTATTTTCAAGTAAACACTTTGAATTTTCCTTTTTATTTAAAATCTGTAATCACTCAGCTGCCAACCCAATAAATACAAGTCAAGTCCAAGTTAAATCCACTTCGAGTCTGGATCACCTCTAGGACCAGAAGAGGGTTGCTTCCGACTCACGTCTCTCTTGAAACCACAGCTATTCAATAAGGTACGAGTTTCCACGATACAAGTCAAAGGTAGCTTAATTAAGAATCAATTTTAGATTACACAGAAATAGAACCTACTTTGATAGAATACCTGGGTGCTAGCCTTAGCTGAATTTTGAGTCAAGTCATATTCCAGTGATATGACTGATGATCTAAGATCAACTCTGTAGCCAGACTAAGGTTAGCTTAATTCTTATTGAACCAGGTCTTAAATCTAACATCCACCAATATTCAAGCAAAATTCAAATTAAGTCCGCATCGACTCTAGATCAACTCTAGGTCCGTACAGACGTAAAATCTTGTTGCGTCTGAGACAGACGAGTGTTGCTTCCGAGTTAGGTTTCTCTTGAAGCTGCAGCTGTTCCATAGGGTATGACTTTCCATGGTACAAGTCAAAGGTAGCTTAATCAAAAATCAATTTTCGATTGCACAGTAATAGAACCTACTTTAGGAGTAAACCTGAACTATCCCTGGCTCAGTCCCAAGTCAAGGCATATTCAGTAAAAATCATCTTATTCGATGATTCATATCTAACAATAAGTGTAAAGTCAACTCTGTGGTTAGACTAAGTCTAGTTTAAGACTACTTAAATTCTGTCGCAAATCTAGCACCTAGCAAGATTCAAGTTAGATTCAAATTAAATCCTTATCGAGTGTAGATCAACTCTAGGTCTAGCTGCGTCTGAGACAGACGAGTGTTGCTTCCGAGTTAGGTCTCTCTTGAAGCTGCAGCTGTTCCATAGGGTATGACTTTCCACGGTACAAGTCAAAGGTAGCTTAATCAAAAATCAATTTTCGATTGCACAGTAATAGAACCTACTTTAGGAGTAAACCTGAACTATCCCTGGCTCAGTCCCAAGTCAAGGCATATTCAGGAAAAATCATCTTATTCGATGATTCATATCTAACAATAAGTGTAAAGTCAACTCTGAGGTTAGACTAAGTCTATTTGAAGACTAATTAAATCCTGCCGCAAATGTAGCACCTAGCAAGATTCAAGTAAAATTCAAATTAAATCCGCATCGAGCGTAGATCAACTCTAGGTCTAGCTGCGTCTGAGACAGACGACTGTTGCTTCCGAGTTAGGTCTTTCTTGAAGCCGCAGCTGTTCCATAGGGTATGAGTTCTCCAGAAAACAACGAGCATAAATGCGAAAACTCGTCTCACCTGGGAACCCCTTCTTGTATCCAGGAGGCAGAAACGCCGCCGGCGGCGTGATCGGTGGCGCAGCGTCCCAGCATGGCACGACATCCGGTTGCATCGCGTACCCCGTCGGAAGCTCGAGCACTTTCTGCTGCTTCTCGCAGCGTCGACGTCGACGGCCACCCGGCGCGAATGTTTTCACGGCCGCGAGAAAACCGACGCCACTCATCTCTTCCTTCTGGGATTTCGTGTCTCGCGGGGTACTTCGTCGTCCGTGCCGCCCGGGGCTGGACACCGTGATCCAAGATGGCGAACGGGACCCGGGGAACTCTTCTGCGGAGCTTCCCTGGATCAGGATTTGGTTTTTTGCGCACGCGATAAATCTAAGCGAGCGGATCGATTCAGGCACGACTCGAGACCCCCCGCCCTGATCTCGGCTCACTGCCGGATGATTTCGATGATATCTGCGCGGTTCATGGCGGATGAATGGCGCCCGGCTGTTGGAACCAGGCGGAAATGAGTTAAGGACGCCTCTTTGCCCTCGGTGACCCTTTTGCGCTCGACTCGGGGCTTGAAAATTGACTCGCAAAATTTTTAATTTGTTCCACTCGTCGGATAATCGACAATATTATTTTATTGACAAGTTCTACGTTTCCAATGAATAAGAGCAGTTTGAAGCACTAAAAGAGACAAGTACACACAGAAATATTTTTTAATTTGTTATCGTCGGATATAGTTGATTATGCTCGCTTATAAAAATTTTACGTTCGCGATCAGTAAAAACAGTTTGGTGCTCTCAAGGAGACAAGTTCGCTCAGGAATATTTTCTAACTTGTTATTGTCTGATAGTTGATGATGTTCGCTCATAAAAATATTACATTCACGATCAGTAAGAGCAGCTTGGGGCTCTGAAGGAGATAAATTCACTCTGAAATATTTTTTAATTTGCGAACGTACATGAAATTTTTAGGTTCCGGATCTCAGCAATAATTCTGTTTATGATACCTCTTTTTCGTCAATAAATTATTACGACCACTGGAGTTTATGCTACTGTTTACTTGGACTTCTCCCAATCGCCTGATTTATAGAGACACTATGCAAATCGAGAGAATAGACAGAGTTTATGCACAATGGTTAAATCTTTCGGAATGTCCACTATGCTTTAAGCTCTTAATAGGTTTTGTATCATTCATTGATATTCACTTTAGCAGCTGCGTTAATTTGTGAAATTCACACGCGACGACAAATGCAGAACAGCACTAAATTTTTGATAGTTCCACTCCTCTGTCTTCGCGCTATATATTTTGTCGCATAATGGAAATTTATTCCGCTTGGCGGAGTGCAAATGACACAATATATTGTATAATTTATCAAGAATGCTATGCAGAATTGCCTCGAGTAGAACCATTAATAACTTGGAGACAATTAAACTGACACATTGAGCGCAAAGGGCTACGCAATGGCTCCATTAGAAGCGAGTCTGGTGAGCTGGACTTTGAAACGATTACTGATCGTATGAATGTTGTATGATTTAAGAAAATTCTTTAACAGTCGTGAAGTGCGTAGTTCGAAGGCAAAAATGAACCGACTCGAATTTCGGAACAATAATCGCTCTTTTCTGTCAACATTAATGTTCAGACACATTGCTGTACCATCACAAAATCCAAAAATTTCACAATGAAAACTTTTAACTATTTAATCAGTACTAAATATAAGAATCTAAAAGTCAACCGATTCGAATTTCATCGTCTATTTGATTTGTAAATTGATAGAAATGACAGGAAAAAGTATCCTATCATTTTCGTTCACAAAGTTCTTCACTTTCACCCTCCTCGCAGCGACCGAAAGACAACTCGAGAAACGGGTTGAACTTGAATTGGAATGATGCTCGAATAGACGGTTCATTGATACGATCAACGCGATACGTTTCAACAATAGTGTTATGCAAACTGACTGGGTGTCCGTAGCGAATTACCCCGTTGCTATTTTCGCGACGAGCTCCTTGTTGCTCGAGTCGAACAATCGTAGCTATTATGTTCTTAACACCAGTTGCGTCCGCGAATCGAACCGCGAACGGTGGAAAATTTTAATTAGCAGCCGTTAAAACGTCGCTTTCACGATTCGTTCTCGGGATCGTTCCGAGCTTTGGAAAAAGCACTTGATTCACGACGTCGATCCCGGTTACGAGAAATAAAATCGAGGAATCCCTGGAGGATGATTCCTTTCGTTCCGCTCGCCGGCGACACTACTGCTTAAATGTGCCGCTCGCCTGCTTGAGCAAATTTATTTCTGCCTTGGCCACTTTGCAAGAACCGGGTTTTTATTGATACGAATCCTTGCGACTGGAAAATTTGATAATTTTGAAGAAAGAAGAGATTTTACTTTATAGTAGAGATCTAAGTTTGTCCTCAGGCTTTGTGTTTCAACAACATTCTCGAATTCTCACTACTGGATATTTTTTAATATTTTCTGTATTAGAAGACCGATTTTCTGTAATAAAAAGACAAAGCTCACGATTGTCCGCTCGCAATTACTACCTTCGAGTAAAACAGTTTCCGAAGTGATGCATTAAGACTTATTTAAAAAATGTAGTGGTTAACTATTAGATTTTCATATAAGAAAAAGTTGGGTTGTACTGATATAAATACGTTAGAATATTTTAAGACTGTATTTACGGCTTATTGTGAATGCACTTAACTGTGATTACTAGACAGCGGATTTGATGCATTTATGTCAAAAACGAGTAGGTGTAATTTAAAACAGTAAAAAAATCAGAAGAATTTAAACATATTGCTGAAACATGCTAAACATGAAACATATTAAACAATAAAAAAAAATTCTATTTCACTCCAGTTTGTTGCAATTCAGTTAGAAAATTTTTATTTTGCATAAAGATCCGCTGTCTAGTGATTACCAAGAAGCCTTTGTAATTTGCAGTCTTTTAAATGAAAGAACAACTTTTAATTAACAAAGTAATCGCTGCTGAATGTGTAACAAATACTTCTTTCTATTGCAGCTCAATATAAAAAAATTTCAATTTCCGTAAAAATGACAGACAATTCCGTAATTCATCCCCAAAATCACCCCCAAGTTCCACTCCACAATTCAAAGAGCTGGACACTATAAATCGAACGATTGCATAAAATCTCGATCAACAATTGTTAAAGAAGCAACTTCGGAACTCACCCCTTGGTTCATTCAAAAACAGAAAAAAATATACTATCGAAAATTTTAAATCCCTTTAAGCCGAATGATTCGCGATTGTATTCAGGTTGGATTGAGATGTTTGATGGGAAAAAATCAAGAGTCTAGATCGAAGAGAGCGACGATTTCCGGTGAACCGAGCACGCGGACACCCAGTCGACGTATGCGTGCACCTGGTGCGAGGGAGTCGGGTTGTCAACGGGTGACCTTGACAGATCCTGGACAGTTCGGAGGTGGCGACCGGTGGCGGAAACGAGAATCGATCACCAGTTGCGCGCGCGACGGCCGACAGCGATAAATCCACACTTAGTTAGAGGTGCGCTCCGGCGAAGAGCGTCCACCGTACTGACGACGAACTCCGTCTTTCTTTGCCGCGGCTCCGCCGAGCCCGGCCGAAGGTCCCCGAGCACCGGCACCGAGGGGCGGCCGATCCTCGGGGGTTGCTTGCGTGCGCAACCCAGGAAAATTGCTCGGGCAGCGCGCGCGAGATTGCCTCTTCGAGACGCGTGGGCGTCCAAGGGTTGATGCAGGGCCGAATCACTCGTCAAAACCGTTGGACAAACACTATAAGGTAGAAGAGATCCTGTTTCTACTTGTGTCTTCATTTCTACACAGTATTTTTTTGGTTTCTTTTGTTCGAATCGTAGCGATGTATACCGTCGCCCATAAGTATGAGAACACCTTTCAAAATGGAATAACTTTTTCAGAATTGGACCCAACAATTTGAGCTTTTTCGAGATGTTAGAAGGATTGGTTTACGATGTAATGTACAATAATAATGATTTAAAAATTACTTTTGGTCAATGTTGCGAAGAAAAACGTAATGGTCGCGAATTTTAACTTTTTGATCTGTACCGATAACGAGAATTCAAAAGATGTCTTTTGTAAATCTTTAAATTTTCAATATAAGCCCACATAAGAAAGTTGTAAAATACAACTTTTAATATTTTCCTCTGTAACTCCGACCAATTGCAATTTTTTCAGCATTTTTTCCACGTGCAATCCAGGATCCAATATTAAAAAATTTATCGTCTTTTTAAGAGTGTCCGAATATTTATGGGAGTCACTGTATACTGTATATACAGATAATTGTCCAAAACGCGGATCTGACCAGGGACATTTATTTGCAGGGTGTCCAAAAAATGTTCGAGCTCTTTGAAAGGGATGATTCCTGGTGTTATTCTATGAATTTCTTTTCTTTGCGAAAATGTTATACACGGCTTCGTTTTCGAGTTATTAACGAAAAACGCGGGCCAACGTGGCGCGCCGCGGCGGCTAATTCTACTGTTCGGTAGTGTTGTTGTCGCATCGTGCTCGAGTCGTGAGCAAGAGAAGGAGTAACAATTCATTTAATTAAAACTCGCATATTCAGCCGTGAATGCACTTTCTGTTTCTCTTATACGGCATACCGAATTATTTTTACCTAATACTGAACAATAATTGCACGCGTGCTGACTCGATTCTATTGCTCACGATTCGAGTACGGTGCAACAATATCGCTACCGCTTAGTATAATCAGCCGCCGCGTTGCGTCGAGCTGGAATCCGTTCGCTGTAGCTGCGCTCTGGTTGACCCGTGTTTTTCGTTAATAACTAGAAAACGAAGCCGCGTATAACATTTTCGCAAAGAAGAAAGATTCTCAGAATAACGCCAGGAATCATCCTTTTCAAGGAACTCGAACATTTTTTGGTCATCTTGTACAAGGAAGCGCTATTATTTGACCTCTGCCGTACGTAGGATAGCGAATCTCGAGGGCGTCGGTCGCCGAGGAGTGTAACATAATACGAGCCGGGTATATTGGCGTGAGATCTGCAGGAAGTGTGGTTGGCTTCTGACAATTTAAGCCTCTACAAATACGGCACAGTTATAGTGTATATTAATTATAGATGAAGCTAGGATAAATCATTCAAACATTACACATCAGGGTAATATTAGAATTATAAAGGCTCTTGACTACTACACAAAATGATTATTCTGAATAGTGTGAGTAATAATTAAATCGTTCAAGACACTCCAGGCTAAACGTTCTTTTCCAGCACTGAAGATATCGCGTTTTCGGAACAAATCAGAAGTATTTGAGTTTGTAATTATTTATGGCACTGTAGCAAACAGGAAATGGTTTATCCAATTCCGAACTATGGTAAAACTTCGAAAAACAGACCGTTTTGATTGGCTTTAAAAGATTTTATTATATTGATTAAAAATATGCGGCAAATATTTGTGGTCCGTTTGGAAATATTTTAGTTTGTGTTGAAAAAATATTTATAGTAGAGTTTAAGAAGTTGTGGATAGTTTCACAAAATTCCAAATTGAGACATTGAAGAATTTTGTCAATTTACTACAAACAAAGACCCAAAATCAAATTTTGACAAAAAGAATCTAATTTTGACTTTTGGATGGAACAACATGTGTTTTCTAAAACCTGCCTGATGGCATTTGGTTCATTTAAAAAGTTGAGGATATTTTATTTTATACATCAGATTATTGAGACTGCCTGATTTTCTGTTTAAAATATTATTCTGGTATGAACTTTTCGTAATTTATTATCTGATGTAATCATTTTCAATATGTTCTACTAGATTTGACCTGTCAGTGCTTGCGAAACAATTATCTCGATTCTTCACCCCCTCGCGATCATTTATTTCTTATTTCTGAATTTTTCAGGAGACGAGGGATCATCGGGCCGAGCATCGGTTTACGATGCCTACGGTTATTTATCATTGTGAGGGGAGCTTTTTCATTTATTATCTGCAATGAAAGAGTATTGATGAACTGCGGATTTTGTATGCGGAAGTAGCGTAGTAATGGACTGGTTTCTGAAGAATGATATTAATTAGCACCGGGAGTACCGAATAATAAATGGCCTGCAATGACTCGTGAAAATCCCAAGACCGTTTTTACCAAGTTCTTCTTTTAGTGAAATTTATTTAATAATTTCACACGAAAATATATCGCGTTAGGAACTGTATTTAAAAATTATGGAATTTGTTAATCCGTTTTTATTCTGCCTCGCAAATGCTTGAAAAGAAGTTACTTCCAGTGAAAGTGACCGCTCCGGTTTGTTTTGATCACAAGAAATGAAAAATGGAATAAAAGTCTTTTCGAGTCAACGTCGAGTGGACATTTTTATTGCACTCTGCAATAGTCGTTTACGCCATGACTGTGTAAAACCCGCAACCTCAGTAAATAGTTTGAAAACGTTCCTTCTATTTATTCGTCATTATTGTTTAAAAATTTCCTTGAGAACATTCCGCTTTTTCACTAACGGTATGCACACTTTGGTACTTGATGTTCGCGTTATGCGCAAGCATGCAGAAACGTCCAGCTTGCATAACGAATACAGACAGATATCATTGCGCACTTCTGTATCCCGCTGTACACCGTAAGTCATTTTCATTTCCTCCAAGGACGAGCGCGTAATAAATGAAAGAACTTCGTTTCACGTCATAAACGAGCCGTGATACTGTTATAAATGTGTTAATGTATTTCAAGAAGATGAATTGGCTCTTGTCGAGATACTCGTGCAGCGCTAAAATAATTTGCGCAGTGAAAATAATTTTATTAAGTCTATTAACAAAATTATTTTCTGATTTACTTACTTAGGACAATTAAGAAATAATTCTCTGGCTTATTTACTTAGGACCTGGTCTAATAGAAATTTAGAAATTACTATTACGAAGCTTTACTATTAAAGAATTATTCTCTGATTTATTTACTACTTAATTTATTAGATGCTGGGAAATTGTTGTTCTATAACTTCAACATTTAATAATCACTATACAAAAACGCAAGTACGGAAATTCCGAGTCAGTATGTAACACGGATATCGCAGTAAAAATAATGTTCTCACATTTCTTGTATAAATAGTTAAAAAATGTGCCGTATGTTTTACAAATTTTTACGATCTAATCCGTTTTCACGAGCTCACGTACATCGATAATATTTATTTCGCACACGTTCGCACACCGTATAAACCACCTCGCCTAAAAAGAAAATTGCAAGGATTTAAAAAGCGATCCAAATTCCCATGCACGTCGAGTTTACAGCGACAGCGATCATATATCCCGACGCATACTTCTATAAAAGGAGGAACCGCCTCTTCAACCATCCTCCCACGCATAAATGCAAAAACTGTATTCATGGACACGTATGTTTCGAATTAAAAGCAATTTGTCAGTAAATAAATGATGTGCAGTAATTCATACAACCTTGTCCAATAAAACAACATTTTTTTCCCTGTAAAAGGATATTTATAAATGTGCACTTGCATACTGCAGATTATTGTTTAACCGCAAAAGCCAACCCCATTTGCCAACTTTGACCGCAAAAAGTTCTTTACGCGTGTTAACCATGTTATCGCCTGGGATCAATTTTTCATAATGTTCTTTAATGAGCGAGCAAAAAACAATTAGAAGAAAAGATATTATCGAAACATTACTACGATGATGTTTGTAAAATATTCATATATTATTTTTACTGGATTTTCTGTGCTAGTTTAAATATTTATTTATTTGTCGAATGTTCTAATTATTTTTAGATCTACTGCTACTATTAGCCTCCCGCAGCTAATTCGATTAATTAACACTCGCAATATGTTAAAATAGAGCACGTACAACAAACGTAGAATGAACGTTATCGCTATAGATCCCGACGTTATCAATTGAAACGTTAAATGTTACATCCGCGAAAACGCTCGCGGCTACCACAGAGGCTGCAATTTATACGGGCCAGTGGTGGAATTGCATTCTACGGGATGCAACAAAAGTCACGAAAGGGTGAAAATAAATATTTCGCTGGTAATATATTTAGACCTTTACCTTCGTGAATTCCCGATTCATTTCGATTGTACCGGCGCTATTCAATGAAAATTTATTTCCTCTATTGAAAGCTTTCATAGATTATACACGTGGAAATACGTCGATAAATATATGAAAGATTTCCTATTTTAATTAACAGGTTAAAAGATGAGGAAAAATTCTATAAAAATATAGACGTTTCTGTAGCTATGATGCTCTGGTAAATTCTGCATTAAAATAAGTAGAAATAAATATGATATCAGCACAAATACATAAAGACAAATATGACGTCAAGATAAAAATCGTATCAAGATAAATATCATATCAAGACAAACATCATATCAACACAAACATCATATCGAGATAAACATCGTATCAAGATAAATATAATATAATGCTACTACGAATAAATACGATTCAAGAACAAATATTCCGTGTCCAACTGCGTGTTTTGTTACAGGAACATAATATTTGATTTGACTCCTGTCGGTTGAGGCAGAGTTTCAGTCTTTTCCTGCAGTTTTCATTTTTGCTACAGAAGAAATGAAACTGCAGTAAAAAATGATTAAATAATTTCGAATAAAATTTCTTTGCAAAGTTCTCTTCGTGTTGAAAGAAACTAAGTTTCATTGAATACGGCACGGCTAAAGAAACCACTTGTTATTTAAATTTTCCATTCATTGTAAGAGCGAATACATGTACGACGTTTATGTGCAAGGTATAGTGATCGGATCGAGGCAGCGTACCCTCGAGCAACGTACTTCAATGTCGATGTTAAACAACGCTTGGTGTGCAGTTAAAGCAATCTAGCTCCACCAGGATAACAATGTGAGGTGATGATGTTTTTCATTCTTCCTATATAAATCGAATAAAGAAATGTTTCATTCAATAAAATGAAATCTACAGTAAAATAAACTTACTGTTACTATCAAAAAGAAATTAATATGCCACAAAAAAATGCTCCAGAAGAAATTTACAAGACATAGAGGAGAATAGTGCTGTGGAAAGTTCAATTGAACAATTTCGCGATGTACAATGCACAATGCGAGTGTCGGAACATCAACATTGGACGTTTATATCTTGATAATAAAAAACATAAGTATTCTAGTGTTTTGAAAACGTATAGCTGTCAGTTTCCACTAAAAATTTCAATTGTAACTTCTACAGAGCTTCTCAAAGTTACTGCAATGTCATGCAAATAAAATTATCATGTATTCTCTTCTATATCCTACAACTTTCGTCTGAAACCTTTTTCGAATAATAGAATTATAGAGTGGAGATACGGATGATGTATGTATGTTCGTGTGTATATTAACGGACAACCCTATATATAGCTAAATTTATAAAAATAGAGAATCGATAACAACAGAAGAATTTGGAAAAGAACAATCGCCTAAGCCGCTGCAGAAACAGGTCGGTCGTGAACATTTTGGTTATCCGTGTGCCCAAATACATTAACATCTTTTCCTAGCAGAATATTGTCAATAAAACAAGCTTTTCAACGAACCATGGCGCTCCTCAGAGTCGTTAGCAAAGGCTAATTAATTTTGCAGAGTAGTATATTTTTTGATGCATCATCCCAACGTATTACTTCCCCATCATTTCCCCCCGTAAAGAACCTACTTCCCAATCGTATGTCCATGGTATGCAAGAAACCCTGTCTTTGTGGTAATTGTATACTGTTTTAAAGGTCTATGTTGTGTCGTGTCAGTGCTCAAACAGTATTAGTGAGCCGCTGAGATACACACCTCAAAGAGAGGTAAATTAAATAATAAGAGATAATCGGGTTTCGGATAACTAAGTAACTTTTAATAGAAAATGTGAAAGACGGTATAACAGCGACAGATAATTCACGACTGGTAGTTTCGATACTTAAATCACGACTGATCTTACAACTAACGCGTGAGAGACAAGTAACCTCGTGGGGTTGAAAAATCCCTCCACAAAGTACAAAATAGTGGGGGCCCCAGCCAATGATATAATATTTGGGAGGCTACAAATGACCTCCCAAAACAAGGGCAACGCCCATAGACGAAATACGTCGTAACGAGTGTCGCTAAACAGACGACACTCGGTTTCCTGCAATTTCGCCGGAAACCATAATTTAGGCTTTGGGCCACAAGCCCCCCTTGGCGCTAAGCGTGGGCCTACGCTACGTCAAGTGCCATTGAGAACTGCACGGCTAAGCTGATTTTCCCATGGCCAGCTGATACTTTCCAGCCGCACCAGAGTCATAAAACAATAAATTCGTCAGAAGACGCTAGAGGACCCCTTCGACAATAGCACAGTTCAAAATCGACCGTAGCGTAGACCCAACCCGAAATACGAGCCGGCCATACAATAATCACGTCTCAACAGTCTACTTCATTAGATTACTCATTTTGACTGTGTCCGTCACTTGGTACCAGTGATGCCAGATCGGTTAAATCGAGGGGAATACAGTTTACACGTTGCGCGGCACGTCACGTGACCAGTCTACGGTCTTAGCGGGGGACGTTGGAGTGTGCTCAGGTACTGGAATGGGATAGTGGAAGGAGAAAAGGAGGAGAGGAAAAAACAACCCGTTCTGGTTGTTTCTGGCATCACTGCTTGGTATCAGTCACTGGGTTCCTTTAAAATCACACACCAACGTCCAAAGGTAACTTAACACTAAACCTACCAAGCACAAAACATATAAAAGTGAAACGTCTTATAGAAGTGAGAAGATTGAATTTGCTTAAACGTTGTGCGGTTTTCATTATAATTCACAAAAATTTTTAATTTACGATTATTAAGAGTGTAAGGAGGATTCGTGAGGAATTATTAAATAGATTTATTTTTTTGTGTACATATTACAATAAAAATCGTTGAAGATCTAAGTAAATACAATTTTATTATTTTTATAAAGCAATCTAAAATAATCAATTTTAGTGCTCCATAAACATAGTGTTAAATAAAGAAGTCAATTTAGTAATTTCCTATGAAAGTCTTTTTATAATTTCAATAATTGTGAAATTAAAATCCGGTCATTTGACCGTGGTAGGTTTAGTGTTAAATTGAATATACTTGAATCATTCTAGCTAGCTATCATTTCATTGATTTACTCCCGTTTCACGTGTAAAAGTCGACGAACGTGTCGATAAAATTGATTCAGAACGTCCACACCGTTGACAATTAATAACAACAAATTTATTGCAGCTAGTTACCAAGCTAATATCAACACCATCGTTTCTACCCTCTATTTAGAACTACTTCCCAATCGGTTGTCCATGGTATGGAGGAGACCCCTGTATATTTTCGGTGGCTCGGAAGTCGCGCCAGAATGGCACGAGGATGGTGCGAAATCCGTGATTCGCAGCGTCTGATCGTGTGGCGCGATGGTGCCGCGCGAGGCCGTTCCGAGCCTGAGAACGAAAGGGAGGGTGGCTACGAGAGCAGAGAACAGGAGCGTAGAGAGGAGAGCGGCAACAAAGAGAAAGAGGGAGAGAGATAGAAAGAGAGAGATTGAGTGTGAGAGAGTGAAGGGGGTGAGGACTGGCAGAGGGGCGACCGCGTTGTACCGCGCTACTCCGTACCCCGGGCAAGGGAACCGATCGTTACTGGAAAACTCGAGCGGTGGAGAGGGGCCTTTTCATTTTCCAAGGGGGCGCGCAGTCGGCTGGGTGGCTGGGCGACTCGAGAGCGCGGGAGAGGCTGGCGATGTGCGATGGAAGG
Organism: Sphecodes monilicornis; assembly: GCA_913789915.3. NCBI lineage: Eukaryota > Metazoa > Arthropoda > Insecta > Hymenoptera > Halictidae > Sphecodes > Sphecodes monilicornis. The sequence goes on along the minus strand of OU565291.1, from coordinate 13,939,043 downwards.
AGGAAACACGAGGACAGACACGAAAATTCGCCCTTCACCGTTCTGTGTCGCCGTGTGACACTGCCGACTGCCACGAGGGAGGAGGGTTACCGGCACCCGATCGGGATCTGGCGTATATCACTCGCAGTATCGATCATTACTCGGCCACCTCTTTCTCTTTCTCTCAGCTAGCTATCCCACCCCCCCCTCTCTCTCTCTCTCTCTCTCTCTCTGTAGCCCTCAATGCTCAGCGTGACCGGCTTCTGAGCGTGGGCGTGGGTGCAGCCCTCCGTAGACACGATGGCCTCAACGTCGACGAGGCCCGACGACCTTGAGATTCGCAAAAAGGAAGACGAGACGCTGACGAGACTTGCTGACGAGCATTCGCGACTTCACCCGACGAAATCCGTTTCGTGAGATAGCATGATCGCCGATCTGTGTGGACGATAGTGTGTTTAACCACTTGGCTTGTAAAATCGAGTCTGACTTGTGGCCTGGGTTAGGTCTAGGATATTTTGTTTAACCCCTTGCCGTACCATTTTCTTTACGGTTACGGCAATTAAAGCATCTTTATCCTCAAAAATGTTATAGGCAAGGTAAGCAAATTTATATTTTTTTGTGTGGTTACGTTTACTTTAATGCTTCAATATTGATTAGAGAAGAGTACAATTTTAGTTTGTCTATAAGGGAAGGCATAATATACATATTTGTTAGACTTTGTTTAAAATCTTTATCACGACCGTCTTTATCACGAGTCTGGATCGTTAAAAGGCGGTAAGGGGTTAACAAGTTGGCTGCCAAACTTTCCAACCGTGGTGGACATAACTGACCGGCCCAACAGACCTCGATAAAAATGGGGAAACTCCGCGGACAATAACGTTTATAATTCTGTAGCTGCAATTAATATTGGAATAGTGTTTCAAAACGATAAGTGTACATGCGAATATGTCAATATTTGTATTGTTAGTATTCTAAATTGATATATATTGCTGAGCTGTATCAGTGTCTAACAGTAGTAGAAATTTACGTTCCTCAAAGGAAGGTAACTGAACGATAGTCAGTAGTAGGTGTAATTGCACTTTATTAAATAACCAAATGTGGAAAACGGATGCATAATACAGGGTGATCGAGTACATATTAGCACGTCATTATCTTCGCTGTTTTTGAAAATATGAAAAGACTTTATGAACCAAAGTTTTTCAGTATAAAAAGGACTATAACATGGAAGTAACAGTTTTTTTTGTAGGTAAAAGAGTTTCTCAGATTTCAAGGTCATCTTCATTTTTCCAAATGAAAACATACTTTTTTATTCACTATTCGATGCTGCTCGTCATTCTCTATAAAAAAAGTATCAACCAATGTATATAGAAAAATTAATAATTTAAGAGATCTTGCTACTTTAATTTTGTTCAATTCTGTAGATCTTATTTACCATATTTTTGTGTTTATCAACTGATAGTACTTTTCAATACGAATACAAATGTCCTCACAAAACGTCGTCTTCAACATCTTCTGCTTGCATTGAATCGCATTCAACATTTTGAGTATCTGATTAAGTAAACGAACTAATCAAAAGAAACATGTGTTCAACACGAATCCCCTTCAAACAACTGACTTACAATTTTAAAGAAACAAATAATAGCCATCCTGATGTTGGATAATTTCAAAATATGATAGATTTTTTATAAGTTTATCTAAGTATATGGACGTTCAACGTGTGATCATTTAACGTGAAATGGTCCATGTACGTTTACCTTTACATAGCACAGGTAAACACTCGAATGGTAATTCTAAGGCACCAGAAAAAATTACCATACCATTATTGAAAACAGTTATCATATTACTAAATTCGTCTATATTTTAAAAATTACTAAAACTTCAAATGTTGTATGAAAAAACAGGTTTAATTTCGTGTGCACAGTGCAAAACATATTTCACAGAATGAAAATGTTCTTGGTTGAAAGAGATGTCTAGATTTTGAAATTAAAATTAAAAGTGTATCGAGTACAGTGTATAAGTGGAAAGAATAGGTAGGGGTGAATATCTATTATAATTTCAGATGTCTTCATTTTTTTATGGTAGATAAGGAACCTTCCGAACATAAATTATAATTATTACGAAATTACTAAATCGGCAATCGTCAATCCGTGGCACGTTCAGGGGATGGTTTGGTCACACTAGAGAATTAAACGTTCGATGGATTTCGTCGCGGCACGGTTATATGTATGATTTTCGTGGGATTATTTTTGGGTGAACAGGCAGAGGGATAGTTTGCTTAGGCGACGCTGTTTGTGGTGGACAAATATCTGCTGACGCGTGCGGTGCGGAACTGTGGTGCGTTATGTACGTGGATTTTGTTAGGTTGCGCTGCTGATTGCAAATACGGCCTTTGTATCGTATGGTTTCGCTTTAACGCGGTTTGAGGTTCGGGAAACGTCTGGCAAAAGACATGATTTAGAAGAGGTGACAATCGGAAGAGAATTTTAGGAAGAATACTGAGCTCTATAATGTGTAAACAAAATATGAACCTATTGAAACATTAATCCTTCCGCTACGGCTGTAATTCACTCGTGGTCTGCACCGAGAAATATTTCGTCAGACTCCATTTCTCAGAAAGAATATCGAAATAATCAAAACACTGAATTGTACTACATTAACCCAGTGAGTAGAACATTTTTGTCCTTCACCTTTTCTTAGAAGACGAAGAAAATGTACAGTGGAACTCCGTTTTGTTGGAATACAACGATACCATGCGTCTTAGTATAAGTGCGTAGGCTTAAGGGGAGGGTTTTCCCAGCGACAGAAGGCCCCAGGCGAGGGCGTATAGTTAGGACCGTCGTCAGTCCCGTCATAGCAGCTAGCCTGAGCGCATCTTGCAAAGTAGTAGTCTTTTCACAAATGGTTATACAGTCGAACTATATTCGCAGTTTTATCACATTATAAGTTATACGTTAAATACAGAATACGTGGAAACACTATTGTGGATTTATTTCATTTCCAACACGTTTACATGAACTAAATTTTAACAGTAACTGGTTAACTAAACTCTAGTTGAGCGAAATTCTTTTATATGAACGTAAACTCCTATTAAATGAACGAAAAATCATTTTGTCCTTCATCATTTCGTAGAAGAAGAAGAAAATGTACAGTGGAACTCCGTTTTGTTGGAATACAACGATACCATGCGTCTTAGTATAAGTGCGTAGGCTTAAGGGGAGGGTTTTCCCAGCGACAGAAGGCCCCAGGCGAGGGCGTAAAGTTAGGACCGTCGTCAGTCCCGTCATAGCAGCTAGCCTGAGCGCATCTCGCAAAGTAGTAGTCTTTTCACATACGGTTATACAGTCGAACTATATTCGCAGTTTTATCACATTATAAATTATACGTTAAATACAGAATACGTGGAATCACTGTTGTGGATTTATTTCATTTCCAACACGTTTAGATGAACTAAATTTTAACAGTAACTGGCTAACTAAACTCTAGTTGAGCGAAATTCTGTTATATGAACGTAAACTCCTATTAAATGGACGAAAAATCATCATCAGTAGTGGGACACGCGTGGACTCCTGTTATGGTGAACCACCCGATTATGTGAACCAACCTGTTTGCGGACAGGTTCTCCAATAACTGTACATTAACTCCTTGGTCTCCAACAACGAGTGAGACTCGTGGTAAGAAATTTGGGCCAAAAACAATAAGGACGAGCCTGACTCGTGGTACTTCGTTCGAACCAAACGTAAACAACAGGAGCCTGACTCGTGGTACTTCGTTTGCACCAAACGTGAACAACGCGAGCCTGGCTCGTGGTACTTCATTCGTGACAAACGTAAACAACACTAACACGAAGATTACTAATTTTCTACGAGTTTTCTCAAAACATTATTAATTTAAATTAAGTAGTAATTTACAAATTGTTACTGATACATTATCCACTTTCATATTATAAATCATTTTTGTTCACCGATGAATTGATCATAATTACTTCCCAGACAACTTGAAAGTATTAGTTGTGCCCAAACGTGTTTATTATTTCACAATTGCTTTTGTTGCGCCGAAATATACATGTCATAAGACGCATACATTTTGCGCAAGTTCGAGCACACGGTTAAACAGCTAAATGGATCGACGCATGACCGACCTTCTTGTTTATTATGGCCCGAGCAATCGGGAGTTAGCGGGTACGAAAAGGGGTGAACAACAATAAAATCGAATTGTATTTTGGCTTAAAGGAAATTAATAACATGCATATTTATTAAACTCTGTTCAGAATCTTCATCACGAATCTGACTCAATATTGTACGACAGGGTGGTTAAACCAAGTGAGCTTTGCTGCAATTATTGTCGATAAGATTTGCTATAGGCGTCTCTCCTTCCAGCGGTTCGAAGTAAGTTATAGGTCCCAACAGTACCACGAAAGAAAATTTTAAAACCGCCTTCTGGCGCCACCAGTAGCCAAAGGGTTAATGTCGAAATCAGCGATCAATAGTGCAGAGTTCTTAATTATGAATATTCAACCGTGTTATAACGGGGCTTTTAATAACGTTGGTTGCGGACATAGCCGAGGTAGCCAGACAAAGGAAAATGTTTCTGACAATAATAAAGGTGTAGCATGATAAGGAGTCTAATTAAGTGGTCGTACACGAACTCGGGACTGGACTACCCAGAAAAGGAAGTTCAGCTCTGGCCAAGTAGAACAAGAAGTTTCAACTTTCCTCGAAGCAGTACGGGAATTTGGATGTAGATATAACTGAGAAGAGAATGCAAACTTGGCTGTAACTCAAATAGAAATTGTAATTGAAACAGAAATTTAAGTGGTAGAATAATTCAATGCCAGACACGAACGGTACAAGAACTCGTAAGCAGAAACAAGTGAAATTGAAAATTCATAATCAGACGCGAGTAGAATGTAAACTAATAATGAAACACGTAAGTAGAATAGGCCCTCAACGGAGACATAAGTAAGATAGGACTTAAATTCATAAAGTTAGGCGTAAGTTGAATAAGATCTCAAAGTCAGACCTAAATAAACTATACAGGAAGACTTCAGTGGAATGAGACTTCAGAGTCAGATCTAAATAAAGTAGGATTTCACTGCTTGATCTAACTGTAATTAGTCATCAAAATAAGACCTAAGCAGAATAATACTACTCAACCAGACATAAGTGGAATAAGTCTTCAAAGTCAGACTTAAGTAAATTTTACAGGCAGACTTCAGTGGAACGAGGCTTCAAAGTCAGACCTAAATAACGTAGGTTTTCACTGCTTGATCTAACTGGAATTAGTCATCAAAATGAGACTTAAACAAAATAATTTTTCATATCCAAATCTAAGTCAAAGTCTCAGTCTTCAAAGTCAGACCTAAATGGAGTAGGACTTCACAGCTTGATCTAACTGGAATTAGTCATCAAAATGAGACCTAAACAAAATAATTCTTCATATCCAAAGCTAAGTCAAAGTCTCTGTCTTCAAAGTCAGACCTAAACGGAGTAGGACTTCACAGCTTGATCTAACTGGAATAAGTCATCAAAGTCAGGCCTAAGCAAAATAATTCTTCAGAGCTATACTTACTTGGAATAAGTCCTCAAAGTCAGATCTAAATGGAATAGGACTTCATAGCTTCACCTTAAGTGGAATAGGACTTCATAGCTTGACCTTAAGTGGAATAAATCATCAAAGCCAGACCTAAGTAAAATAATACTTCATATCCAGAGCTAAGTGGAAAAAGTCTTTGTTAGAAATAAGTAGATTAGGTATTTGAAGTCAAACATAGATAGAATAATACTTCCAATTCAGACCAGTGTAAAATAAGAATTCATAAGTAGGTCTAAGTAGAATAAGAATATATAATCGGATCCAATATCACAAATCACAATCAAATTCGAGTAAAATCGCAATTCGCAAGTAGCCTGATGTGGAATAAGATTTCAAAGTCACACGAAATCGTTGTAAAATTGAAGAAAATTTATAACTTGTTTCATGTAGAATAAGGATTTACAATCAAATTTAAATAGAATACAAATTCTCAATCGGTTCAGTAGAATAAGAGTTTAAAGTCATACCTCGGTAGAATAAGATCATCCAATCAGAGCACGCTGTAGAACCAGAATATAAAGTATTAGGCGTTGCTTGTTCAAACCACCATAACAAATTGAATAATCTGGTCTGCGGTTAAAAGCTTTCACTACATCAGAAATATGCTAAGTCTGAGAGAACCGATACGTAGCGAAACCAATCGGTGGGAGGACGATACGACATATTTTACTGTCGAGTCTGTAACATACGTTCCCATGCATCATTCCCGAGACATTGCCACGCGAAAGCCCGTCCCTAATGTTTCCGGATCGATCAAACTAGACGACAAACGTATATTTTTATGCACGCGGAACACGAGGAAAAACAGCAGAAATTTTTTAGCGATACTTCTACTGCAATCCGGTAACGAAAGCGTCGCGTCGCCAGTGACAAGATAACAGTCGACGACCATGAAGTATTTTTAGAATGTTTATTTAAACAGAGGTGAATTTCATATGTATACTGCTCGGCAGCTTGTTCGCAACGTCATCGTACATGCCGCGTGGGAGGGCGAATTTTTATGAAGACGTCGTCCCGGTTTTTCCACGATATCCATTGCTCCCCAACTGCAATAAATTTTTTCCATTTTAAACAAACCATTTTTCGCCACGGCAAAGCTTTGTGGAATTTGTCGTTGCTATTTCCTCCGCGTGGGAAGATTACTACTGTGCTGGTAACGTTTACAAACACTTAATTTGCAGCCCGAAAAATATTGTCGCCGGAAGAGTTAACAGAACAATTGAAAATCAGTATTTCGACACGCGGGTTCTGTCAACCACCGAAAATTGTTTCATTAAACTGTGTAGTGTTACAATATTTCACAATGAAGCGAAAACTCTCGGATTAACATCGAGACAGTAACAATAATAATTCTTTGGAAATACATGGAACATACTTTCGCGCGGAAAATAAGGCTCGACTGCGTTTTGGAGAACTCCGTGTTCTTAACTTTCTTGAACTTTTTTTTATGTGATCCTGTAGATATCGATGAAGACATTCCGAAAATCTGTGTCTGGTTGTTAGGAATTCACTGGTTTGTAAGTTATACGCGTGTAAAGATGAGCTGTTTTAAGCGTTTTTGACAGGTTAGAGCGTCGCCATATTGGATATTCGTTGAGTGGTAGAGGTAGGTAGGTCTGTTCGGCGCATGCGCTGGGTAGATCGTGAGTGTTTGGAGCATGTGTTAGATAGTATGGTATATTTGCGGGATCGGCTAAATAGTACTGAGCGTATGCGCTAGATGGCAATTCAGTGGTTACATGTACTTTGTAAACATAAGCAATTTCAAGTGTTCTTCACAAATTAATTATTAATAAGTTTATTGTTGATTTTGAAATGGCTGGTTCAAGTATTAGAAATTTTAACTTTAGAGACATGCCAAGTAGTAAAGAAGAAGCAATTACTTGGGCTCAGGATTGTGGATTGTTGCGGAAATTTAAAAAGTGTCGTACTTATCGATGCGAAATGAAAATTTATAACAATGATCATGGAATCGGTCGTTTTAGGTGTCCAGTAATTAAAATATATAGAATCACATACCGGATTTCAAAAAGAAGGTACAGTCCAAGATAGTTTGGGGTTAGGTCTTCGTGGAAGCGGAGAAGGCCGGCCCGACCATGATATAATGTTTCGCATTTTGATTTAGTAAATATGTTATTATTACGTACGTGTTTGTGTTGCCATCTAACGGATCTGTTCGAAAGTATTTAGCCCATTTCAAGTGTACCACCTAGCAAATATATCAATATGGCGGCGCTTTAACCTGTCAAAAAGGTTTAAAAGTGTTAAACTTTATGCGCGTATAACTTTTTAACCAATGAATTCCGCACAATAAGATTTTCATTTTCAGTGTTTTCTCGTCGAAATCTATAAGATTGTATTTAAAAAACTTAAAAAAAATAAGTTCTCCAAAACGCAGTTAAACCGAAAATAATTTTGTTCATTCTTTCCGCTGATTGATTAAAAATCTTCTCGAGAAAACTGAAAATGGTAGTCGCATCTCGTGTATCGCAAATCGTAGACGGACAACCTGTTAATCAAATCATTTTCGAGCGTGTACGCGTGAAATGTTAATTCCGATATATCGTTATTAATGAATAAATTATTGCTAATTAAAACTAACCCGCGAACAATATAAACGCTACACGATTCATGAAGATATTGAGAACGCGATAACACGATTGAACGAAACATTTGAACGGCAAAGGAAAGAAAGAGTTATCGCATATTGCAGTCAAATACGATCGATTCAATTAACTAGCCGGAAGCAGTTTAGCAGTGTCGTTATCAAAACTATCATCAAATTCTCTCGGTCGGCATCGGACGCGACAATAAACCGAATTAACGGACTCGTTGATGACGCGGGGAGGCTTATCAACGTCGGTGATTAAACCCGATTCCAATTTACAAGCGTTAAGTGGTCTAGTCTAATTCGGAGCTGGAATTTCGCCGCTGCGTGGCGTGAAGAATTTCGACGAGCGCGCGCGCGCGCGAATCCCGACGCTCTCACAATGGCAGAAGGTTCGGAATGCGAGGGTGGTTGACGAAAAAAGCGGGGCTAAGAAGGCATTCGGAGAAGCACCCTTCAATTAGAATGCGAGAGGCATCGGGCTCTGAATGACCCATTCACGGATCACTTACGAGCGCGATGTCGTTCGGATTTCCACGCGAGCACTGCTCCTGGCGGCAAATTATTCGATTTTTCTAAGAAACAGAACCAAAAGGATGAAAACTTTTTGCATAAATTGTCGTACAAGTATCTCCTACTGGTCACTGACAACGCTCTATTTCCAAAGTTCACTAGAACTGCTATGAAAAAAATCGTAATGCTTCGTTTCTAGAGTGATCATAAAGGAAATGCTTCATTTTCCATGCTCCGTCTATATGATGCTCGCACTGTATAGAAAATATATAAGAATGGGTTCTGAAAGTACGGGCTTTGAGCTCTAAATTGAGCGTGGATAGATTGTTGTACGATCTTTTTTCACGAAATTATAATAGTTTAAGTATGAGCAATGTTCAGGACAGATTGTAAAGTAATAAGTTTCGTCGAATGGTCAGATAAAAAAATAGTTACGTTAGATAAAAAGATAGTTCTGAAAGTAGAGAATTCATGGTTTGAAATGAGCCCAGGTACACTGTTGCATGATTTTTTTCACAAAGTTATAATTCTTTAAATATCTGCAATCTTCAAGTGAGATTTTTAGATCAGATTCTGTTAGAAAAGGACTCGTTGAATTGCCAAATAAAAACCACTTGCAGTTAATGTTAATATGAAATCGTTAGTGTATACCGATAATGTGAACTTGTCTACTAGATCAGCATTATCGATTTTCGTATGATTTTTGCGAAGAATCGGCACTTTTCGCGCCTCCCACGCGTTCTGTTCAGCCGTGAGGACATTCTCTGCGCGCGAACGAACCTCGAAAGAGGCTTTCGCTCGACTGCCGCCCGTGCCAGACAAAGTGGCTTTGTTATTGAAAATCCTGGCTGCTTTTGTGCCGGCCATCGCCGTTTCAGACACGACTTCTCACCGTGGAACGTCTACTTTTGCGACCGTGTGAACGTGTTGCGACTGTTGAGGGGCTTTCGCTCTATAGAGCTTTTTGTTCGATTGGAATTATTGGCCGGGCCCAATAGGTTTGATGGATTTTGAATCCTTTGTGGCGTCGCGCGATACTCTAGAAATATTATCCGATTTTGCCGACGAACTCAGCATTTATATTGTAGCGCTCCAGCTTTGCAATGAGGGAGTTTTTAATAGTAAATTTTGATTTCGATCCTTGGCAACGGAGAACATATTGTTCGCAATTTGTATAGCTAAGCCTCCATCTGAACCATAACTGTTTCAATGTAAAATTGTTAACTTGTACAAGCGGTTCCAAATAGGTTAATCATCTACTGTGAACCTGCAAAGCTTTAACCGTAGATTAATAGGCATTGCGTAAAAATGGCTACCCGGAATTTATAAATGCAATACCGAACATAATCTCTGCATTTCACTCGTTCTGTTATTTTAGAAGGTAGAGTATTTTTGTGACTATATAAAAAGCGCTCCAACTTTGGAATGAGGGAATTTGTAATAGTAATTTGAACTATAACTGTTTCATTGTAAAATCGTTAACTGATACAAGCTGTTCCAATATATTTATCACAGACTGTAAACTTGCAAAGCTTCAACCGTAGATTAGTAGACATTGCATAAAAATGTCGATTCGGAATTTATAAATGCAATACCAAACATAATCTCTGCATTTCATTTGTTTTGTTATTTTAGAAGGTCGAGTATTTTTGTTACTATATAAAAAGTGCTCCAGCTTTGGAATGAGGGAATTTTTAATAATTTTAATAGTAATTTGAACCATAACTGTTTCATTGTAAAATCGTTAACTGATACAAGCTGTTCCAATATGTTAATCATCTACTGTGAACCTGCAAAGCTTTAACCGTAGATTAATAGGCATTGCGTAAAAATGGCGACTCGGAATTCATAAATTCAATACCAAACATAATCTCTGCATTTCACTTGTTCTGTTATTTTAGAAGGTCGAGTAGTTTTGTTACTATATAAAAAGCGCTCCAGCTTTGCAATGAGAGAGTTTTTAATTATTCGCGTTACTAATCGGCGTTGTTATTGCCATGCGTAGTAATCTTATCTAGGGTTAAAACAAGCTGATATTCTTATAAAAAATAACGAAATTGAATTTACTTAAACATAGCACAATGTTTTTCGCAATATAGAACTTACGATACAAAAACGAGAAATTTACTCAATCATTTCCTATAAAACCGTCATTGGGATTTCACTGACTATCAAATGAAAAATCTGAAGCCAGCGATGGTTCAGCGTTAAGAGGGTTGTTTGCCGTTTCGCCGGTAAAATGGTTTACATTTTCCCGCGAGAAGTTCGCTTTTGTTGACTCTCGGTCCGTCTGGAACGGGGTAAAGATCAAACTTCAAGTGGTTGATAGACAGTTTTGGCGTGGTTAATCGGGGGGTGTAAAATCAGACACATGAACGAACGAACGTCGATCGCGAGGGGTTGAAAGCCCGGACATTTCGTAGTCGCGTTTATTTTGCTACTTTTTTACGAGCGAGGGTAAAACCGGAACCTTTACGACACGCCCACTTTTACGAGATTCCGGTGGGGAAAATTGGTTAAGCAGTCAACCGCGATAAGCTGTACCGCCGCGGTGGCAATGCTCAGTATAATAAATAACGGGCGTCTGTTTTAATTAGACCGGGAAATTATAATTTTTCATCCATCCGGCCGCTTGACGTGCTCCGGGGAGATTTACATACTCCTAAGGTAGAAACTGTGATCTTGTAACGTCTACATTTTTTATTTCCTCCTCTTCTTTTTAATTTTAATGTACTTGGAAACTCTCACCGACGTTTTGACGATTTGATTTGTACGTTTACTGAACGCGATGAATTTTTACTTTTTATACTACCATTGTTCTCACTGTCTTGTACGTTGATTCGCAAGCATAAATATTCTACTTTCATGTTGTGACACCTTTGTGATTGAGAACTAAAAACTCTCTATTAAAGAAGTTCTCATATAATTTTATTTTATTATTGTTACTTTGCTTCGGATAAAATTATCTTACTCTTGTAAACCTTGTAGCTCGGACTCAGAATATTTTTAACATCAATGGCAGTGACATATGTTGGCTGTGGACTTTATGCATTTACGACAAAAATTAGTAGATCAAGAGTAAGACAGTGGACACTCAAAGACGTCTCTGATTCTTCATGTGATTCTTATGCTATTGTACAGGGTGTATAAAAATTATATATCACGACTATCATAGCAGGTTTCTATACCTCTGGATCGGCGGAGATCTGTTAAAAAAATGGTCAGCAAATTTGTCCTTGACCCTTTTTTTCAAGGTCAAACTTTTTTGTATTGGATCGTATAGTACTCGTCGCAAGGAGCAAAAGTCTCAAGACAACCATTCTCTTAAAAAACGACTTTAAAGTTTAGTAAACAATTCGATTCCACATGTCTACAGGGTGTCCCAAGATGGTATAGATGTGGAGCGGATGATACTACATGAGAAAATTAGTCTAAAATATGGAATCATTTTTCTTTCATTTGACACCTCGCTTTTGAGAAATTAGAGTTTGAAAATCCATCAGTTTGTGTTCCTAGCATTTGTAAGAAGTAGATCAGGTAGGTCATGAACAGACGCGTCAGACGATTCATATTCAATATCAAGCGCAATCGCTGAATTTTCAAACTCTAATTTCTCGAAAACGAGGCGTTAAACGAAAAAAATTTTTTACTTTAAACTTATTTTCTCATGTAAAATTACCCCCTCCACATTTATAACACCTTGGGACACCCTATAGACATATGGGATAAAATAGTTTATGAAACCTTAAAGTCGTTTTTCAAGAGAATACTTGAGACCCATGGTGTCTTTGAGACTTTTGTTCCTTGTGACAAATACTATAGAATGAAATACAAAAAAAAAATGTTGACCTTGAAAAAAGGATGAAGGACAAATTTGCGGCCCTTTTTTTAACAGATCTCCACCGATCCAGAGGTATAGAGGTCGCTATGGTAGTCGTGACTTATAATTTGTATACACCCTGAACACATTGGATTAAAATATTGTTTCATGTTAACAACGAATGTTATTATCAACAATTATCATGTCTATTGCCAGCAACGTATCTGTTTCGAATTGGCAGCAAAAATTGGTTGCTAAACTTCCACAAATGATAAGTTTAATGTCAGATCCACTGATGCATCTAAGAGGTTAAGAGAAGAATGTCTATGAAGCTCTTATATCTGGCAAAGAATGCAGACAATTTTTATTATGCACAACCGTTCGAAGTTTAATTATAATTCTACTTTACTTCGATCGTTCCAGAATCGAATTTGATCGTGGTTTGCTACGACCCGAAGAAGTTCAGCCTTATCCAGCCGGCATGCAACGAGATTTTTACTGAAACGGAAAACTTATAATTGGTTCCCCGATGCGGAGGCGATGGGAACCTTGTAAGAAATTGTAAACCGCGGAGTCGGAATACCAATTACATCAGTCGCAAACAGTCTGAATGAAGAATGTTATTCACGGTGGCTCTTTTAAGGCCGCTATTTGGCGAGGATTCTTGCCAGCGTTTGTCTTCCATCGATAACTGATAATTAGACTGCGGATTTTGTCAATTTAAATCAGTGATCATATTAACCCTTTGCACTCGGAGCTATTTCAACTAAAAAACCAAACATTTCTTCTAACCTAAAATATTTCCATCGTACATAAGTTTTTTTCATTATATGCGTACGAAACTAATATAGTACCTCATACAATATTTAAATGTTTAGTAATTTATTACACATGAACAAATTTAATCATGTAAACAATATTCTGAATAATGGTTTAGCAATTTGTAGTGGCGCCTCAGAGTCGCCATTCGAGTGCTAAGGGTTAAAAAGATCTAAAGACATCAGTGTATTAGTTTCAACTTAATAAGACAATTCCATCAAGAAAACATTTTTCATTTGGCTACTGTGTCTTGCAATCAATGCAAACATTTTCTATTTTGCATAAAGCTCCGCAGTCTACTGATAACGATTGATATTCCCCTCTCTTTAAAATGCCGAATCCACTGTCGACTAGATCCATCTCGAGCGAGATGCATCGTTACAGGGATTAATCATCGCTATCGAAATTATTCCGCGCACGGGAAACATTTCTTACTCGGAAACGTTCGTGTAATCTAGTACTCAAATGCATTTAATCTAGGATTGACAAAAATTCATAATAGAAACGAATTGGATTGAAACGCTACCATCAATATAGAGTGTTTGCGAAATCGTTGTACAACTGCCAAGGGGATGATTCCTGACATAAAATCTAGACGAAAATAAGGAATATAGTTTTTTTAAACGGGGCTTTATTTTCGAGAAAATCGAGTTTGAAAATTCAGCGAATACGCGTACTATTAGATAGAAATCGTCTGTCGCGTCTGATCATGACCAACCAATTCTACTCTGCAGTGATGCCAGAAACACCCAAAACTGGGTGGACTTTCCTCTCCTCCTTTTCCCCTTCCATTATCCCATTCCACTACATGAGCACACGTCCCCCACTAACACCGTAGACTGATCACGTGAGCGCCCAGCAACGTATTACATATTACTCTGGTCAGCAGAGAGGTGGTAAATTGTATTCCCCTAGATTTAACCGATCGGGCATCATTGCTACTCTGTGAATATACTAATGCACGCGAACCCGACGAATCTTTAAACTCGATTTTCTTGAAAATGAAGTCTCGTATGGAAAAACTATACTCCTTATTTTCGACTAGATTTTATGCGAGGAATCATCCCCTTTCCGGTTGTACCACGATTTCGCAAACACCCTATATAGAAATTAAATTGGAACAATTTCCAAACTGTGTGTAACAAAGCTTACAGTCGATACAATACGAAAGCTATCAATCAAAATATTTTAACAATCCATTTGTTTCGCTTCAGGAAAAAGTACAACATTTTTAACGAAATATGTTTTGCGGAACCATCATGTCTGGCCAAAGCGTTCCTTTTCTACTTACACTGTTAGACACATGCATTTCAGGGTATGATTTGTTAATTTTTTATGAACGCATTCTACAGTACATCTTTATGAAACTCTGCACACTTATAGACACATATTTAAGTAACAAACGTGAATTTTTATACGTTGCTATTGCCATAATTGTGGTAATTGTTGGCTAACGAAGCAAAACTATTTAGGACATTGACGTTTAAAATCATTGCCTTAAACCCTACTTTACAATAATTACCCAAGTGCCAAATGAAATTGACAACAAAGGTAAGAGATAAATTTAATACTTTCCATATCAAAATGTCTTCCCGCAGATGCGACGTTTTCTGGCATTAAATTCGGAAATATTCGGTTCCGTTCTGGTGGCGCGATCATTTTCGCGAGAGACAGCGATTTATAAATAACCGTCAGAAAAATGACTCGCCCGGGAAAGTGACAAACGACACGCGACCGGATAGGATCCAATTCGGCGGATGAGCGTTCTCACCGTGGCCTGACACGCCGGGAGACGAATATTACTCGATATATCACGGATTGGAGAACGTAATCGCGAGAAAATTCGGCCGACGATACAATAAGGATGTTTCGTGACGTCCCCCCGTTCGTTATGGCGCCTATCGCTCGCCGGTGACGTCTCGCTATCGAACAAGAACGCGGCATCAATCATTGTTCTTTGTAGCTGCGGTGATATTTTAGATAAATGCATCGAAATTCATGTGATATTAACCAGGAAAAATTCTGAATACATTCGGAGTTGCTGCAAAGCGTCATTATTTTTATTCTGATGCGTCATCTTGAAATAAAAGTGGGTTCAAGTAGTATATAAACGATCTTTTTCTGAATTTTCAATTGCAGATGTATATTAGCGCTGATATTATACATGTTTCAGAAACAATTTTGTTATTACATTAATAGTGTAGAGAAGTATTTAGAGAAATATGTTCATAAACGATAGAACGTTTAATTTGGTAATGTTTCATAAAGATTGACGATGTTACAATAAATACTTTCCTTTTAAAAAAATTGCATTACTATACCCACAGTATAATTCTGCACGAACACGATTTACATTATGATATAAGAAACTCTCTCTTTATCTTTCTACTGAAATTTTTACGTAAAATAATTTTCTCCGAAAATATAAAATTACTTCGATGTATGAAGCGAAGCTTACTAAAAGCAATAACAACAAAACGCCTCTCTCGATAAAAAATTTCCTCGTTTTCCGAATTTTTGTTCCAAAACCTTTTTAAAAGTGAGTCGAGAGAATAATTTCGAAAGCGCTTGTTACAGATGGTTCAGGCATTTTCGTGTAAATATCGATCGTTTTTCCGTAACAGGTGCGCTACGTCATCGTCAACCGCAGTCCCGGCCAGTTTTTCAATCATGTAAATTAATACAACGTCGGCCATGGGATCCGCACGTCACGCTAACGACGACGAATCGAGACTTCGTTCATAAACGTCACTCTCGTGCGCACGTGTAACCGGCGATGACTCCATCGCCGACACTTTTGTGAAGCAAATTTCCCGGTGACAGCTGACGAAGCGGTTGACGTCGGAACGCGGCGATCGACGATGAAGTAAAGTGGCTGCGAGAGGCTGTATCAATAATTTACTGTCGACACATATATGTATCGCGGGCAACAGGCAATTTCGATTCGCCGGACTGCAACAGACCCGCGCTTAAGTAGATCGAGAATTCATGATCAGACTTAAGTGGACGTAAATTATTATTGGACTCGAGGTATCTCTTAATAATTCATATTCACAATAAATTCAATAACCTGTTCGTTCGTATCGCGCTGCGATGCCGTTCTATATTCGACGTCGCCGAAGGTCGTAAATCCTCGACTCAGGTTTCCTGACAACGCGTACTTAAACGAATTCCCTACGACCTGGTCAGGTTACAGGGATAGTAAATTTGTATATGTAGGCACTAGTTTGGTAACACAATAAAACTTTAATTTATTTTAACAGTTAAACACAATACACGGTGTGAAAATGGTACGATGTGCTGATTAAAGACTGTTTGTGAGAATGAGTGACGAGTGCTGTATGTCGTGTGTTTTCAATATGTCGGCGCGGGCGTGTACTATGTTGGCAGTGTACTGATTCGTGGATGATACTTTCAATGAAGATGGTGATGGGAAATGAAGTTGTTTCTAATTGGCTCTATGAAATCTGTGGAAATGATGAAAGAGGCCGGCCCGAAGACCGCCCCCGTTGATCGCTCGCAGGTAGGGCTAGCATTTTTGGGCGGATGGGCAAGAGGCCCCGGGCCAAGCGGCCCAGGACCAAGGAGCAGGGGGAGGACAACCTCCACCCACGCCCCCCCCCCCAGGCGCGAACGCGGAAGGGGCTTAGTGGGCGTGGTTGCACCGGTGTAACCACGCCCACCGGGGGAGGGAAGGGAGTCGATCCTTAGGGTTTGAGCACAGCTTCCCTAAGCAGGACCGGCCTTACCGGAGGTCGGATACGTCATTCCCCCGTCGGCGAGGTCCTCGGACAAGTGGGCCTGTTACCCACTTGTACAACACGCGGTCCCAGGGAAGGGGCGACACGGTGTCTACCGTCACCGGGTCCCAATAGGTTGGCCGGAGGGGAGCTTCACTCCCCTCCCATGTGCGCATGAAAGGGCGGGTCCATTCCGGAAGGATGCCAATGCAAACCCGGAATGGGCCCACGATGCCCAGGGCACGGTAGAATGTGGGGTTTAGTTGGTATGCCTGGCCTTCAGCCAGGTGAGGCCTTCCTGGCCTACCTGGCCTTCATAAGGCGGATTTCCCACATTACAAAAAAAGAGAAAAAAAGATAGGAGTAGCATTTTTGGGTGCGCTACGGTTGGCCTTCGCGTCACCTTGGGTCCGCACTAAACTATAGAAACTATGTATTGGAATATATTCTGCTGTGCAGACGCGACAATATTCATAAATGTAAGGTCTAATGGCAATATAGCTTCTTGGATTTATCAGCTGTTATATAGGTATAAGGTAAATGTTTTACAGCAAGAAGTTTTTAAGGAATGAACCGGCTATCGGACGTGATGGATGAAAAGGGAGTGACGGTTAACTAACTTACAACAATTCAGTCGGCTCTTGTCTGGCTGAACATAACCTACTTCTGAAATACCGATTTTATTTAACTATTCCATTGTTGTGCATGTGAATGTCAGAACTGTTTTGTTTAGCTTCAAGGAAACAATAGACTGTTTATTATGACTGCATTGTTCATTGAACAATGCACCTCGGAAGAATGATCGACAAATATGTAATATAATTACAATTATTTAATTTATGTACAGGCTTCGATGTCCGTGTAATATGTTCTTATTGAAGACCACGATCGTAACTGTAATATAATATTATTTATTTACAACGAATTTCGAACTTCATCTATTTGAACGATACTTACAAGACAATTATATTAGACATATTGTTTTCTATATCGGCAATCATTCAAGTAGTGAAAATAGTCCCTAAATATTCATCGTTTATTTAAGAGATATGTTTGCAAAGTTTCTTCGCTGAATACCTAAGATGTTTTTATAAAGATTCGTAGGTATAAGTGCTCTTTAATTCTCAACTAAATCTACAAATAAGTCAAGAAGTTCAATTTAGCTCTCACAAAACAACATAATGTACAAAATACGAATACAAGAATTTGTTCCGATATTATAAAGGCAATACCAGATTCTTACAAATGTTTTTAACAAACATGGTACACAGGGAGTCACAAAAACAACAAAAAGGTGGAAATAGTGCGCAAGGATCTCAATGCAAGTAGAAACAGTGAATAATGATCAGACGCAGTACAAAAGTAGCTCCTGTACAAAATATAATGTGTAAAATATAAGTAGCGTCAATCGATTTGACGCTATGAAGATATTTCAAATTTTTTAAACCTTTTCATTAAATATAGTACACAGGGAAAAAAACAGTGAAACAGTAGAAACACAGCGCAAGGATCTCCCTCTATGTAGAAACTGTGAATAATGATCAGATGCAGAGAACACCTGTTCGCTTTGTACGCACGTTCGACCTCGATTTCTTTGGAAAAAGAACGCTGTACCAACAACGTTTCTTTACAATCGTGTCATCTTTTGCTGTGCAGAATCGCTTTGTAATTTGCGACACGCATTTTACAATTTCGTGTGTTACGAAAGGTTTCACAGCTGCCTGCGCTTCTATTAAGGGAAAATAAATGGACGAAGTAAATTCAATTTGAATTATAACGTGTCAGGTGCAAGAACGCTGATCGGCAATTTGTTTCCCGCCTACGTAACTTCCTCACGGTGACTCCCTCCGTTCGCCATTAAACATTCGGGGTGACTGGAGCCCGTGATTCTCTGGTCCGCGGCGATAAAACCGTTATTAAAAATTGAACAGAACGTGTCGCTCGTGCGCGCGATACACCGTGACCAGGACCAATATCTCGCGTTTACCATTCTTCGAGGCGCCATTTTACAAGCTCACCGTTTACATCCACCACAGTTCTCCCTACTTGGTCCGAACTCGGTCAGGGCTGGTTCCTGCTTCCGCAGTTGAGAGCTGCGTTTATCGGCCCTTCAAACTTTAATCGCATTCGGTACTCGCCCTGTCCCTTGCATAAGTTCCCCGAACACTTCCCCTTAACACATTCGTCGGCGTTACAGCGTCGACAAACACTTCCGCCCCGGAGCCGAAACCATCGCCCAACGAAATGGAAACCGTGCGAACTCGAACTAACACCTGAGAGAGCGAGAGAGAGAAAGAGTGAGAGAGAGAGAGAGAGAGAGAGAGAGAGAGCGAGAGAGAGATGTCGACGTCCCAGTCGACTCGAGAAACTGTCTCCAGAAATTGCATTTCATTTCCAATAGAGATGCTTACAAGCGACGCCGTCCGACTACGACTTGCAGATTGTAATGAAACTTGGCGAACATGCACCACATTGAGGAACAGGATCACGTTGAAATCATGGTACAAGCTCCTGATTCTACATGGGAAATTCAGCGAGAAGAAAACGGAACAAATTTTATTTTTCTAAAAAACATATTTCTTGAATATTTTTCGATCTCCTACGCGTGTTCTTCATTATTAGTTTCGTGACAAGATTTACGTTGGTAGATTGAGTGAACAAAATTTGCTTACGATCTGCGAAGTGGAAAAGATTTGAAACAGTAATAAATATCAGAAAACTAAACGTATCAGTTTCTGATTTGTTAAATAAATTACTTTGATTTTGTGTAAGTTTTCTGATTGTCGAGTGGGCGATCAACGTGTTAAGAAATAAAAAAATTGGTGTGTACTTAGACCACATGGCTGAAGTGAAACTTCTTTCTTTAATTTTTTTTCGAATTTTTATTAACATTTTATGACATTTAATTTTCTATGATACTATTATTGAAACAAATGGCTTGTGATAGCTAAAATATGATATAAATATTCTTAATTCAATTTTGTCTAAATGTCTTGCAAATACTGCCTCGAGAGTTGTTCCTGATCTTGTTGTCGCATCATTAGGATTACTTACCATTTCCAATCTTACCTCACTTCAAAAAAATTCTATTAATAATTTTGATTGTTCCGATGCAAAGTTCACGTTGAAATCTCCACTTAGTAACACTGGAATTTTATCATAATCTTTATTAAGGAATGCCGAACCCTCAATCGTATATGCGAATAGAATAGAATTTCCTTTCATCGTTTCATCGTTTCTTCGTTTCATCGTTTCATCGTTTCATCGTTTCATCGATTCATCGTTTCATCGCCAGATCGGTTTTACTCCTACCGCGTCCAGGTCTTACGCCTACCGCGTCGAGGTTTTACTAAATCGTTTCATCATTTCATCGTTTCATCGTTTCATCGCCAGATCGGTTTTACTCCTACCGCGTCGAGGTTTTACTAAATCGTTTCATCATTTCATCGTTTCATCGTTTCATCGCCAGATCGGTTTTACTCCTACCGCGTCGAGTTTTTACGCCGACCGCGTCGAGGTTTTGCGCCTAACGTGCCTAAAGAAGTTTCACTTCAAAACTATCGAAAATTGAATTTGTTCCATATAGAATCGCAATCGTGGGCCCACTGTGCCACGAAGCTTTGGATCGACTATCCACTCCCGTGAAAACGGTAAATTGTTGCTAAACGCGATCGTGCGTGAACAAAGGAGTTCTGGTTTACTATGACAGCGGTGTCTCTCCACCGGAAGTGGTTCTGAGCAGACCTTCACCGAGTCCGGCGTGTTTTAGGCGAGCGAGCGAGCGAGTCGAGCGTCGACTCCGCCACGAAAACTTTTTCGCGATTTAAACCCGTCGGACATCTTTATCGGACGTTCGTTCCGCTGGAACGAGCAAGAGATCCTCCCGGAGAAATGTAAGACGCTGCCTTTGCCTCGCCGGTTTCGTCTGTATCGTCCAGGGAGAAAGGCATTAAAGTCTGTCCGGGAGCACTTCGACCGAATGAAATGTGGCCAAGCTGCATTATTTCCTCCCCGCGTCCTTGACACGTTTTATTATGATGGTGACACGTGGCTGATACTGACGACCGTTTCGCAAAAGTGTCCCGGCGAGACGCGAATTTTTCAAACAATTGAGTTGTGGCCGATTTCGGACCGTGACAAAAAGCTACCCGTGTGCGGGTCACAATCGAGAACGCACACATCTACCATTGTAGATTGCGTTTTGCTGGCTTTTAATTGAAGTTTTTAATTGTATTTTTGCTACAAAGAGCACGGGCTCAATTACTACGAAATATTAAAACGCAAAAGCTGGACGAAACATATGTTGTCGAATAAAAATACGGTAGCTTTTGTTTGTGCAAATTGCATACGAGATTGCGAATTTTATGCGAAAATTAAGAGAAATATATCAACGTACCACAATATTCGAGTTACCGTAACTACGTACCAAAGTGCACTGAAAACTTGATTACCGAATAATTGCGAATTGTCATTGACGATTTATTTTACTTCATATTTTTAATGGAAAAGCGACATGACATAAAGCGTGCGAGACGGTACACCAACAGATTCGGTTTATCCAGCCAGGATCTCGTGTGCTAAAAACTGGTCCGTCGGAAAAGTGGTTCGTCTAAAGCGCTTTATTTTTTGTCGATTTCAATTCCCAACCGCCAATAAAATTTCTTTCGTCCGATAAAAAAGGGTGCGACAGGAAAAGTTCGAAGGGACGTGAGGAAAGTAAGACAAGAAAGGTCTAGCAGCGTTCTTTCGTGTCCCCCGACGTGTGCGTAAACGTTTTCTCGAGGGAGCATCGTGTTCGTGGGTCCCGAAGGTTCCCACGAGGCCTTGACCTCGTTTTGGACACGGCGTTGCTTTTGGGGCGTTTCACGATAGTCCTTGCATCGATTTCAACGGATGTAACCCCACACTCTTCCACGTCGGTTCGCTAGGAACGGCTGCCGAAAGGAGGCAGGGTTCGCTGCCAGCGAAACTGGCTTCTGCTATTCACAGGGCGTATCCATACACCGATAGTGCCCGTAAAATATTCATCAGACCATCGGGAAGAGAACGCGAAATAAAACCAACCTTTGATGTCGTCGCGAAAGGGTTCCTTCAATTTTTCAGTGTTAGAGAGAGCTTCTAAATTATGGTTAAATCGCAGAACGCAAGACACGTTCACACAAATTTTGCACAATCTTTCAAATTTTGCAATATCAGAGAGCGTCGTCAAAATGAAGATTTTATTTGTCGCGTTTAAGAAGACAACTAACTTTTCATTATTGCACTCCTAAAAGCCTTGATTTTTATTATACAGCACTTCCTTCAAAGTATAATAAACATAATGTTTATGTTAAGTCAGTTCTCTGTTTTTTCTTAGAGGTTTTGTATTAATATATCTCAACGAAGGACGCAGATAATCTGCCCTTAAAAAAGACAATTTGTACACAGTGGTCTGATTAATACTGTGCATTTCTACTTCCACAAATAAAACTGTTTTTGATGAATAAACACTTCCTTAAATATACATATGGAAATAATGTTCATACCACTAGTACCATTATTCGACTCTACATGGTTCGAGTTAGCATACACGTGTCTGACACACATCGTCCGGTTCTACTGTTCCAAACTATTCTATCTTGTCCTATACAATTAAAATGTCTTTCTCAATTCTTACAGATTCAAATAAAATAGACAAAATAACCGATAACGAGTATTTTCATCAGGTACAAGAAAATACAAATATTTAATATTTAATTATTATATTGAATATAAAACAAAAACTGCAATCCTCTACGTGTGTTCTTGATCTTCAGTTTTTGAAGAAAAGATTTCTTTTCTCTTCTTCAATACGACTGCCGGACCAATGCGTCTTTCTACTTATTTAAACTGTCGTAGTTACACAGCCAAAACGAAGAAGCATTATACATTATGAGCAAGCAGAGAGTAAGGTAGAATTTTATTTTTTATAATAATTGTTACTAACCCGGAGCTATATTAACACGAAACCTACCACTACCGGTCAAAATGACCGATTTCGAATTTTTCTTTCTACAATTACTGACATTATAAAAATGCATTCATGGAAAACACTCATATATAAATTCTTTTACTGAAGCTTACATTATAATAAAAATTGTATACGATCTTGTCATTTTCATAAGGCAATTTTCATGCCGAACATTTTTATTGCTTGGTAGGTTTAGTGTTAAATTCTATTAATCTTTCACAATTTATTGATTCACAATTTCAATTCAATTGTATAACACAGAATAAACTTATATAACTAGTAGCTTTATATATTTTTTCTACTAACTAAATCCTTTCATTTCCTAGATTTACACAAAGTTAAAATGACTACTTTTGGAAGAACCATTGTTCCTCGAAAATTTAAGGAATGCAGAGGCGAACTGACACGTTGGTAACACAGCGGATTCCCTGTGGAAGAGATCACGTAACGGTGTGCACCAGCGGGAGCATCGATACTGACAGAAGGATTCGGTTCACTTAGGATTCATGCTCCAATTCATGGTTCCCATTGTCGACGAAACGAGATGGCAACTTGCTAGCGCGCTCTAATAGCGAATACCTCGAGACCTGATGGAATTCTACCTGGTGAATCCCGACGGGATCCCATCGTTGCTCGCCACGTTCAGGCTCGTTTTCAATAAAAACTCGTCCGGCCCGAAGAGAACGATCCTTTATTTAAGGATCGCTCGGGTTGGTATCCTTCGTGAAATTGGGACAAGCGAGTAGTTTGTTATTGGAATCAGTCTCGGAGAAATGAAGGCTCTTCGGTATCGATTGCCAGCCTCCTCGGTTCTGCGTTCCCCATTTTATTTTTGTTCCCAGCGTGCCTCGCCTGCCGCAGGAAACAGGCATAGTCACGCAATAATGGAAATTTATCTGACGTAGATCTCGATTTCTCTTCGACGTTCCGCGATTGAAATATTGTGGCTCATGTATTTGTTAATAGATGCTGTTGTTTGTCCAACTAGGACACAAAATTTTTAATTTTATACTAATAAGTTCTGTGAGAAAAATAATTATGAGGTATTTCTAGGGGCTGTTGAAATGGATTTGATTCTCTAGATTTTTCTGTTTCGTGTTTATTGTAACTAAATGGTAATTGTTATAGCTAGCATATGTGTGTTGTGTGGTTAGAATTATTTCTTTACTTCATTCCTCGAAAACGACGCGAAAATTCTTCCTCGGAGAAAGACAGTGTGTATACTGTGTGTACACAGTGGTCGGACCAATACCATTAATTTATACATTTATGACTACAACCTTGATTTTTAATAATAATGCCTTCTTGAGAAATAGAATAAAAATTATTTTGAGACTTATCATCGTTATTCAGTTCTCTAAGATCACAATTCTCTATCTAGGATACATTTGCCTGACACACACTGTCCACTTCTACTACGTTTAACTTAATTAACCATTAGACTGTAAAGGTTTCTACGTCACTCTCAAATTGTATACGTGAGACTGTCTTGTCTGATGCAGTGCCTTAATGAGTAATAGTTCGTCAAAAAATCTGAAAAATTTCATAGAGTACCTTCGAACAGCCTAAATTGAGATTATCACAATGATTTTGACAAATAATTTGTCGGAATATGTAATATTGTAAATAGTATGAAGTAAAACATGTAATTTTTACGAACTGCTCGAACCTTGCTTTAAAATTTAATATTTTGCCAACCGAGGAACCTGAAAAATTCTATACCGGGTGATTCACGAGATACAGCCGACCTAAATATTTCCGTTAGGTTTAGAGATAGAAGGTTAGAGAGAAAAGTTGTACTGTTAAAGGGGGCAAATATGGTGATATAAAAAAGTGTTCCGATTATAGTCGTTTTCAAGGTCTTTTGAAGGTCATCGATGATTTTTAAATTGCTCCATATATTTTTGCTGTAGCTAACGTCCACGCGAGTTCAATGATGTGGTACACTATAACCTTCAAATGACCTTAAACTAGAAAATTTAAGATAAATCAATGATAACTTCAAAATGTGGAATCATTATATTTGTTCGAAAGTATGAATCACCCGGTATAATCAAAGTAATTTATTTAATGAAATATAAACTGAAAAGTTATTATAGGATGTATAATACTGAGTACTCTTCCAACTATCTTACACTTTGCAGACACTAACCAAATTTGGTACACGGAACATACTAGTGAAAGAAATTATTTTGAAATATGTACAAATAATTCTGTCACCCATGGGTGACATGACAGTCAACGTGTTAAGGGTTGATGTTCACGCAATTTCATTAACAGACTCTTATAAATTACTGCAATTTGGAACAAGAAATTGATTCGATGGAATGGGCTTTCTGACAAAACGTCATCAAATTTATTGATCTGTGGGAACATTGTGGGCAGTGGCGAGGCTTCTTCGAGCCGAAAGGAATTATTCACAATCATGCACACACAGAGTAGGCGGAAAAGCTCCGCCCAGAATGCTCGCGGTCTCCCATTTCGCACACATAACGCGGCCGGAATTCGCGCGGCGACGAATATCCGCGTGCAGTCATCGATTCTCGAGATTGCCCGGTTGAGCTTTGCGGTTTTCCGCTCCGATCCGCTTCGAACACGCGTGCTTATTGCTGCTCGAACAACCTGTTCTCGGCTCTGCTAACGCAAAGACAGACGAACAACGGTCAGTCTTCGAGTGGACCGCCGATCGAACGAGGACCGAATGTTCGAGTGGGGGGCCAAGGGCTGCTCTGTGGACTGTAGAAACAATTTAATGAAATCTTCTGCTCCGTGGTCCGACAAGGGTTCCCGAATCAATTCCAGAGGGATCGTACTTTCGAATGGAATATGTGCTATCTGCTCAAGGTACTTACTCGAGAGTCGGTAATTTAATAACCTTTTTTGTTCCGCGGAACCGTTTCAGGAGAATGCGACTTCTTCGAAGCTTCCGCTGGAATAATTGATTCATCCTCTTGTTTCATCGTTAGATGGAATGTTTATACGTTTGTAGGAAATTTAAAGCTGTACAAGACGATGGCTTGCTTATTTCAAACACCGTTAATGTATCGTTGACTTTCCGCGACACGGAAAAGTGTAACAAGAGAAAGAATTTCATTCGAAGGTGTACATATTGCGAGTAAGCTGCTGATTTCTATGTTTATGCTATGCGATAGTTAATACAATGAGATTATTATTTTATGTTTATCACAAAGAATCCTCTAGTCGATATAAGAGATTGTTTTCGTTTTCAGGATTGTAGACAGTAGAATTTGCTTGAAAATCCGCTGTCGAATCATTGCTGGTACCAATTTTTCTCAATGTAAAACTTTACAAACATATGCACTTAAAAATGTGATAAACACTAAACCTACCGACCATTAAAAGTGACTAATATGTGCTACCTTATAAAAATATCACAATAGAATTGATATACATTATGTGCCATTTTTATTATTATTACTTGAATGGAAAAGTGTGCATAATCATTTCCAGAATAGTCAGTAATAGTCAAATAAAATTCTGAAGTGGTCATTTGACCGGCGCTGGTAGGTTTTGTGCTAAAATAATCGTAGCCATTTATTAACATAATAATAATCAACATAAAGACCGTGTCTTCGACATTGTTTGATTAAATCATAGCACTGAATTTAAAAAGGTGCAGATGACACGTTGAAAACAGGATTTATTTTCCATTTTTCTGCCGGGATGAAAAATTATTTCACGGACCTAAATTACATGATATGTATTATATATACATATTATATTATATTGTATTATATATATATATATATATATATATATATATATATAAAACTTGCATGAAAATAATAAAGTTCCACGGTCATGTAATTTCGATTCATACACGTAAAGACTCAGTGTTGGAACACAAAGGTAAATGGCAGCAGGAGTTCCAAGAAGAAATTGAATTCCTCCGACAACAGAGTTTAAATCTAGAAGGTAGCAGCTGTTTAATTGCGACTCGCAGTGGAAGAGGAACGCTTTGGTCAGACCGAGAGACGTTTCTAATGAAACTGCCGCAAGAACAATTATTATTCTCTGCAACTCCCTTTCACACTGGCGCCTTTCCTGGGCGTGCAAAAAAACCTGATTATGTTGGGAACGGGTACAAAAATCAAATTTCATTGCCTCCTCGCCCTTCTTCTGTCGTTGAAAGATAAAACCCTATAAGGGCCACATCGAAAATTGGATGAAAAGGAGCTGTAATATAGCCATTCTATTAACTAAATGTATGTCAATTTTCGAAATGTTGATAAAAAATTTGTTAGAACTTGAGATCAGTCTATTTCAAATTGCAGATCTTAAGAAAAAGTGACACATTCTATTTATTAATAGTCCGCAATCCGATCGTCTGTGATATAGTTACATTCAGTTTTTACAAAAATAAATTATGCAACATTATAAATATATGTAACTAAATCGATCTACGCGAACTGAGAATTGTTACATTATCGATCAACAATTTATTTCAGTCGAGATCAAACTATTTTAAACTATCGACATTAATAAAAAATGGAATTTATATTACCCTATTTGTTAATATATTATGACTCTAACTGTTCCAGCTATAATTTGGTACGAAGCTAAATTCAATTTCGAAGAAATAAAATATTGAAACTCAACGGATAGGATTGTCTAAACATCGATCGACCCACGCGAACGGTTGAAATTAAATCGAACATCGTTCCCCGTTGGAGCACCATATTCGTTCAGCAATTACATCGCCATTATCGACTAGGTGGGGAGAGGGGGGTGAGGAACTGTGAGGGAAAGAAGTATTTTCTAATTAGTTACGCTGTCAAAGCAAACGCCGGCCGGATCGACGTTAATTCGCAAGCCAGACGTCGGAAAGCTATTTAAAACAGCCCTTCTGGCTCATTGATTCCAGCCGAGCCGTGGCTCGGACTTCCACGACCCTCTGCCAACCATCTTCCAACCCCCGCCGAACCCCTTCAGAAATCTTTCCGCAGAATCCAAGACCCTCCGAAACGAGGGTCTGTCGGACCGGAACACCTCTAGAACGCCGTGGAATTGGAATTACAAGGGCAAAAACTTGCCGCAGGAGCTCGACGTCGGCCAGAGAAGGTTCAAAGCACTCGTAACCGTGTAACTATAGCAACCTGTTTTACGAGAACGAACGCGACGTGTCCCACGGGTGCACCCGACGAATCAAGAAATAAATTTCGAATGGATACACAGGATGTATGTCATTCAAGATTTTCGGTAGCTATATGATTCTTTTATAAACCTGCGTTTGATGTGTTTTTGAATTTATTTTGTCTCTAATGAGACCCTAAAAAGACTACATAAACCACTTTCTTTTTATATTGATATTGATGTTGGTAAATTTTAAATATAAACTTGCAGTGTTAGCAAATCGATGTATCCGTAAATTATCAGTTCAATCTTAAATTCATTAATATTACGAATTTGCATTTCATATTAATAAATAGAATTTATTTTTATCTTTTTATATGCGTATCGACTATACTTTAGCGTACAAGGATTTTCTGGTGATTAATTTCATCTCAACAGGAAAATGAAGAAGTAAAAGATGAGCAATGAATTTTGCCTGTGAGGTAATGTAGAAATGGACCGTAATGTGTCCAGACAAGCAAGGCAAAATTAATGAAGAGGTACTGGTATCGATTTAGTAATATCGTAAGTGTATATTTTACAGTTTCTTTGAAATTTAAATTTACTAATGATTCAAGTTTGTATGTTTGTATTTAGTTTATACTATATTATATCAAAGTTCCCTGGTCGTCAGTTTCATTCCATTAAAAAGGAGGATACAGGAAATGAAAGATGTGCAAGGAAGTTTACTTGTGAATTGAAGGAGAAATAGCAGGAAATGGTCAGACAAGCTAAGCAAAACGAATCGGGAGTTACCAATACCGATTTAATAATATCGTGTCTGTTTTCCGTTTTCTCTGGAACTTACATTTACTAATGATTTCAGTATACTTGTATTTAATTTGTACAAGCATTGTGTTTATTTAATATGTATTTAATTGGTGCAGGCATTGTATATATTTAATATGTATTTAATTATGTATAAGAGTTCTTTGGTTTTCACTTACATTCGAATAAAAAAATGTACAAATGAAACAAAAATAACTAATGAAGTTTACTTGCGAGTCACAGTAGAAATGGCAAGTAATGGTCAGCCATCTAGGTAAAACCAATCTAACGGTACTAATACTGATTCACTAATCCTGTGAGTATGTATTTCACATTTACTTTGACATATAAATTTATTAATGATTCGATTATATTTGTATTCAATTTATGTAAATATTGTATATATTTAACACGTATTTAATTCTGTATAACAGTCCATTGGTTATCACTTCCATTCCAATAAAAGAATGTACAAACGAAACAAACATAACCAACGAAGTTTACTTGTGAGTAATAGTAGGAACGGTAAATGATGGTGAGACGGTTAGCCGCAGATTGAAACTAATGGCACCGATACCGATTAGGAATGGGAACTGTATTCTATTACGTGTGTTTCATTGTATCGTTTTAACGCTTCATCGAACGCATCGCTAATAACGAGACACGTTGTAGATTCGTACGAAGGAACGCGATCCGATACAGTTCACGGACGAACATTTACGAGCTAGTCGGACGGTTATTTTTCCGCGTGGCCGGCTGATTCACGATCATCGCCTGTAGAGCTGAGGGCAAACAGTATCGATCCCGTGACAGGAAATAAGAAGTCGAAGGGGAAGTTTCTCACGAATGAATCGTCCTCTTTCTTTCACATTTTCAACGTTAGGTTGTTTCTTTCGAAACTTCTCCATCATTAAATGTCTGTTTAATGGAGCTCCGTCTTGATAACTTAATTCTTTGTAATATCAAAAATATAGTACATACAACAATCATAAGAACTAATAGACATTATTAGACTGCGGATTTTATACATTCTGGTAAAAATTTGTATATGCAACTTAAAATAGTGTAAATATTAAATAGATTTCAGAGTATATTATTTTTATTACATTTAAATTATTAAAAGAAAAAAGAAGCTTTTGTTTAGATCTCATTTCTTGCAAATAATACAGAAAATTTCTATTTTGCATAAAAATCCGCAGTCTAGACATTATACACACAGAAAGTAACATAAATTCGGAGAAACAATGTAAGCAGATTGTACAATTAAAATCTGTCATTTGTTCATTAGCCAATGGACCCTGGTAAATACATTAGAAAATTCACCCGATTCAATTTCTGAATAGTTATCATCAGTACAATATTACAGGGTAATTTCAATAAGAAACAGGACAGTAAAAAGCTCAAAAAAATTGTTCCATTATATTTATGTCATATGTTATGTCTTCTTCGAGAAGCTAATAAAACTTGATCCGATCTCAACAATTTTATATGGTTATGAAATTTTTGTCACATTTTTCACGTACTTACACAGTTCGAGGTTTAATGTCCGAGGGGCGGGATCCGAGAACATTGAACAACAATATTTGTACATGTTTGTACTCTTACCTGAAACAGAAACACAAAAACCCAATATTAAAAAAGCTGTCTGAGAACTGTATCACTTGAAGATAGCACAAAATTACATTAGTCAACCCCATTCAATTGTCATCAATAAACAAATTCGGTTCATCTAGATAAGAAGAGGTAATGGAATAAAATAATTACGATTGCCTGACAAATTTTGTTACATTAGCTAGAAAACTAATCCTAACATCTCAACAAAAATCAAATAACTTAATCTACTTTTAGAGGCCATTTTATGGTAATAGACGCGTCGAGACTTTTCAAGCTGTACACAATTTTACATACGGTGGCTCACGAAAGTATTCGAACGCACTTTAAATTCGAATAACTTTTTTAAAATTGGATCAAATCATTTTAATTTTCCTTTAGCAACTACAAGCGTTGATTTAGTAAGTGGGATGCAGAAAAGATTTTGAAAAACTTACAGTTGGTAGGAATTACATGAAAAAATGAAAATGGCACTTTCTAAAACTTTTTTATTTCAGTTCACAATGAAAATTTAAAATATACGTTTTATAAATCTATGTTAGTTATGCACATGCCGAAAATATCTTCGAAATCGGTTGACGCAGAAGAAAACGCCACGCATCGAAAGATGTAAGAATCTGTGGATTTTAAGCAAAATCTAACCTAAAGTCGTGAAAACTGCGATTTTCATCAATTTGAATCGCTTGTAGCTCGTGTATACATTAATCAATTTCGATGAAATTCTCAGCATGTGTATTGCTAACATAGGTTTACCAGACGCATATTTTAAACATTCATTACGGGCTGGAATAAAAAAGTTTTAAAAAGTGCCATTGTTATTTTTTTAAGTAATGCCTACCTATTGC
Source organism: Sphecodes monilicornis (assembly GCA_913789915.3). NCBI lineage: Eukaryota > Metazoa > Arthropoda > Insecta > Hymenoptera > Halictidae > Sphecodes > Sphecodes monilicornis. The sequence goes on along the minus strand of OU565291.1, from coordinate 13,907,626 downwards.
AATTTCTTCAAAATCTTTTTTGCACGCCATTTAGTAAATCAATGCTTCTAATTGCGAAAGAAATTGTCAAGTCGAGTGGTGCAATTTTAAACAAATTATTCTAATTTAAAGGGCGTTCGAGTACTTTCGTGAGCCACTGTATATAAGAATCTATGGAATCCTCAATATTTGTATAGCTTTCTACGGACGCATTGCATAAAATGTCTGAATTTCAGAATTCAGACCTTAATTTCTTAGATGTTATCGAAGAAAAATGATTTCAGGATCGGCAAAAATAGCCCGCAGCGTATCGGCAAGACAAAATACGTGTTGAACTGGGAGCAGGGGGAGATACAGCAAGAAAATATTTTTCAAGAGATCAGTCAGCAACGTCACCGCCCTTCGTCTTTCATCGGTATTCAGGAAAGGCTCGGTAGGAAGAGGAACGTCCGTTTCTGTATCAAATTAACCCTGGAGCGAGAAAGGACTCGAGGCTCCGACTTCCGGCTACGTGAGGAAGAATTTTTCCGACCGGTGTTTCCCACTCCATCCTCCATCGGGTTCAGAAATAGCTCGACAGAAAGAGAGACAAAGACAGAGAGAGAGAGAGAGAGAGAGAGAGAGAGAGAAAGAGAGAGAGAGATGGGGAGGGAGAGAGAGAGAACTTGCACGAGTGAATGCTTTCAGGGAATGGTACGTGACGACGCGGATCGCCACGGAACAATGTTTTCTTCCTCCCCGTTGTGGAAAGATCATCCATGCGGGCGAGCGCACCCCTATTCACGCTGTCATAGCATAGGAACCTTGGTGACGCTTTGAGTGCACTATTCGGACGATTTATCACGCGTATGAATTCGTCGCGATTTTATTTTGCACTCTATTCGCGCAGTAATCGCGTGCCTTCGCGCGTTAGTCAAAAATTAACACGGCAAACCGCAACTGTACAGCAACTGACAAACTCAAGATATCAGTTCTTATGGCACAGGGAGCTTGATGACGCTTTGGAGCAGAGTAGGGCACAAATCAACTCATAATTAAAAGTGACTAATTGTCTCATTGATTGTTAAAATTAGTCAAAACTAAGTATTTTAGTGTATTTTACATATATCCAAAATTTCAAAACTCGTATTACGGAAACGGATACAGTGAACCAGTATTGGAAGAATTAGACTTCTTACCACGTGATCCGCTTCCGTAATCTTCCGTAAAATAATAAATTTCATACTTAGTTTTGACTAATGACTACTTTGCTATGACTAACAATCAATGAGACAATTAGTCATTTTTAATTATTAGTTGATATGTGCCCTACTCTGCTTTGGAGTTCACCATTCGGCGGTTGGTCACGCGTATGAATTCGTTGTGATTTTATTTTGCACACTTCTATTGCGGTAATCGCACGGGAGCTAAAAATTAACGCGAAGAAGCGCAACTGACACAGTCAAGAGATCAGTGCTTGTCATCTATGTTCCTGTTCTAAAGAATACTTGTAATATAGCTTGAACACTTGCAAACACTTCAATTTCTTCCTATAGAGCCCAAACTATGCTGTTCCACAATTAGACTTCTTCATATTTTGCATAACCGTCTTCAAATTCTAGAAAGTAATCTAGCAATCTAGCCTCGTCTGATCAATTGTGAAACACTCGATACAGTCAGTAAGATGCACAGAAAGAAGCCTTCCATAAAGTATTGTTGTTATTGTCAGATTGTTGATATTAAAATGAAAAAAGAAGAAAATCGCAAAAGCGTATTACGAACAAGATTGTCAACCAGCCATTTTTTAAGATTTCGTAACAAAAAAATTCCTATAAGTTGTTCGTTATATGTACTTTTAACTAATCTACTGGTCTGCAAAAGAAATCCATTCGTTTGTTCAGAAAAAATTCCCAAACATCACGTTGCATTCAGATTGTTAACACGACAACGTAATATCATTATTTTATTTCTATTTTTAGATTATTTCTGTGAATCGCGCGAGATTTAAGGATACACACAAAATTGTAGACGACTCGATAATGCCTCTAATAGGGGCAATAAGTTCTGCATCACGTCCTCAGGTTGGAAACTCGAGAACGCGGCTGACAGACACCAATTAATTGCCGTAGTCCTGCGGTCGAATTCGGTGATTTAGGTGACACGGTGTCTGGTGTCGTGGCAGACGTCTCCGCGCGAAACATTTGCATTGGTCACTTAAATTTTAATAGAATCAAACGGGCTGGCTGCTGGGACGTGGTTAATTGGAATTCGTCGGCGGACACACCGTTGAATAATTTAGGTCGCGTGTTTCGTTTAATTGCGCGCGCGAGCCGTTGTTCGCATAAACGATTGTGCCCCCGTCAAAAGTATCTCTGCGTTCGAGTCTCGTTAGCACTCTATTTCGAATGTTATGAAAGAACTCTTTTCGTGATCTCCAAAAATTTTATTGTAATTAGATGGTGTCTAATTGTACGCGTCTACGGAAACTCAACGCCAACGTAATTTCTAGCTACGTGGAATTAATTGGACCATTCGCACGGCTGCTCGCGTGCTTTGCAAGCGCCTATTAAGCTTCGAAATGATTGCTATGGCAATTTGGTAGTTATCGAAGCAAGGAAGAACCAGTCTTTGAGTTTGGAAGTGCAGGTCACTGCGGATTGTTGTTCTCAACGGATTTTGAAACACTGGTGCTTTTGTTGTACTTAGCACAGATATTATAGAATGCGTGCAACAACATTTAATTTGACTGTAATAATTTCAAATTGATCTTTGTTTCGTTTTAATTGCAACGGGACGAGAAATGATTAATATATATTAATTTCTGCATTACTGATCGAGGAGTTATTGCACCAACACAATAACGTACAATAAAAATTAATGAAATACGGTGACGGATACGTGAACACAATTTTAATCAAAAGAGAAAATTCCAATTATTAATATAAAAGAGAGTATTTCTCTATGATTTGAATAACGTGTATCCGCGCGTATTCAATTCAAATTTGAAATTTTCACCGTATTTTTCACTTGATAACACTGATTGATTTTTGCATCTGTTAACAGCAAACGCGATATTCAAATTTCTAGTGATTTCGTGTTTTCAAATAGAACTATTAATAATTTTCTAGAAGCAGAAACAATTTGATCGTCTTCTTCTAAACACAGGTAACAGCAGAGTCTCTCTGATAGATTTGAACAAGTGTGCTCATACTAATTAAATTCAGTTTGAAATTCTCGCTATAATTCCGACACGATATTACAGGTTTAGATCGACATTATAGGATTAATTTATGTTTACATCTTTGTAGGAGTTTTAATGTCAAATAGAACCGCATGTGAAACTATCTAATGATAGATCTAATTGTGGACACCGGATGAATCTGGAAACCTAAGAGAGATTATTCGAACCTTAGCGGTTCCGTTCCCGCAAGTTTCGCAAATTCGTAACTTTAATGTAGGCGCGGAATAGTTATCACAAAGGAGCGGTTTGAGTGAATTTCTTCCTGACTTGCCTTTGTTCGTAATTTCGAATTAAAGATGGAGCATAAAGTCGGGCAACTGTTTCACACGGAGGACTCTCCCCCTCTCCCACTCTCTCTCTCCCCCTCTTGCTCTCCCTTTCTCGGCTAGAGCTTCTTTAGAAAGTCAATGAGGCAGCCTTTCGGTCCGGACGCTGGAGTGCTTTACACGGTTTTTCAAATATAAATATATTTCCATTCACAGTTTCGCGTACGAAGCTCTTTCAATTATAGTAACCGGGAAATTTGTTGCCGCGATACAAATCAACTACGGAAATAACATGAAAGCTTTGTCAGGCTGTAAACCGAATACTCGCATTTACCAAGTCTGAGACTAGCATGTTTTTTCACAAAGGTATCGACTTTTATAACGACAAATATAATATTATAGTACGTATTCTATTTTAGCATTGCAAAAGAAGTAAAGAGTTCGTGATTTAACACTAGAAATACTGAATAGGTCAACATTACTTGTTTCTGATCTCAATTCCCGAAATTATTTAAATTATAAAAATAGTGTCATAGAAATTTTTATTAAAGAAGATATTTCCGTTGACGTTATTGTAACAAAAACTGTACGAGATCTAAATAAATTAAATGTTGTAGTTATTATAAACAAATACATCTCAGTGGCTTATAGAGCTGGATAGTTGTGTGTGTTTGTGTCACGTCGCATTGATTTCTAGTATTAATATGATACTAATTGCTAGCCTTAAAATCATAAAAGCTAGGTTTGTGAGTACCTTCAACTTTTATTTTTCAATTAAAAACTGATATTTTTATTTTCTTGTAGAGTAGAATTCAGCACATTTGCTGTGGATAAAAATTCACCAAAAATTATAATAAATTTTATCGATCATTGTATAATCCTAGTTTCCAACGATACAATATCAGTAGCTTATAGTGCTGGTTAGTTGTATGAGTTTGTTTCACGTTGCATTGAGATCTAGTATTAATACAATACTAATTGCTGATCTCACAACCATACATGCTAGGTTTGTGAGTAAATTCAACTTCTATTTTTCAGTTAAAAAATGATACTTTTAATTATTTGTAGAGTAGAATTCAGCAGGATTTTCGGTGGATAAAAACTCACCAAAAATTGTAATAAATTTTATCGATCATTGTATAATCCTAGTTTCCAACGATATTAGTAGCTTATAGTGCTGGTTAGTTTTATGAGTTTGTCTCGCGTTGCATTGAGTTCTAGTATTAATACAATAGTAATTGCTGATCTCACAACCATACATGCTAGGTTTGTGAGTAAATTCAACTTCTATTTTTCAGTTAAAAAATGATACTTTTAATTATTAGTAGAGTAGAATTCAGCAGATTTTCTGTGGACAAAAACTCACCGAAAATTGTAATAAATTTTACCGATCTTTGTATTATCTCGATTTTCTACAATACAGTACGAATGCACAAAGATCCACAGTTTATCCGTCAGAGAATTTCCTCCTCAAGCTCCCCGTGATCAGAGGAACTATCTGGGAGCTTGCGTAAATCTTCTTGCCTCCGGTCTATCTTCCGCAAGCACAGATAACCGTAGTTCTCGAGGCAAATTGCGAAAAACATTGAATTATCGTTGCCAGAGCTATGGGAACGTTGTCCGTACTGGTTGCGGAGATTGCCCGCATCTGCCCAGTGATTCACGGGATGTTTGCGCTCGAAGCGATTAGCAAATCGAAATGCGCCCGCATCCGGCCGTCATCATCATCATCCTGTTGACGTATGTCGTTAAATTCGTCAAAAACGATCTACTGTAATTTTTTAGAAATGGAAACACCAAGAATCCTCTCTCTCTTAATAATGATTATAATTAACATTATAATCGCATATTCTATAATAACATTATTACTATATCATACACTATAATGTAACAATATTATTTACAAATTAACAATTGATATTTTCTTTCCGTAGAAGTTCAGTTTCATATTTTTGATAAATCGCACAATTGCTATTAATTTTCATTTTCAGATAATTTTATGTTAAATTTCACTTGTAGCAAGAAAATCCATATTCAATGGTTTAATCCTAAACGAGATGTTATTGTAATTGCCTAAATGTTTGTATTTAAATACAATGCAAAATAATTGCAACTTCTTCCACAACAAGGGACCTTTCAACTTTTCATTCTCTTTTCAATCTCTCAACTTTACATTTTAGAACATCTAACTTTACCCTCGAAATAAAATTCTGGGCGAGTAATCAGCTCGCAATACATTCAATTGAAATATTAAATCGACTGTGAATAAACATCCGGAAGTTTGCTACAATAATTCGCAGTTGATTTTCATCGAAACGGCTGCTATATAGCCCTGTAAACAGATTCAGACAGCATACACTCCCAATTTGTTTGAATATTCGAATTCAACGGAAACACTTGAATTAAACATTAACCGAATCGCGATCACATTTGTTATATTACATTTCAATTCGCATGATCCACGCTTGGGAAATTAAACACGAGAAAATATGTAGTTGCATTTTGAGTATGATGCAATGTTTATATTGTTCCGCATGCAGTCTGACCAACCGAATGGCATCGCGAACGTGTAAACTTTTGGCATGAGTGGGACCGCAAACAACCCGAAAACGTAGTTCCCACGTTTATATAATTGCGACGAATAAATCAAACGCGGCGTTAAACTTCTCCGGGCCACGTTCCACTTTACAGTCAATTTTTCTAACGAATGTACAACCGGTTTCATTAGTAATAGGGTCATTAATATTACCACAGCTAGTCGCGAGAAAACGTATGATCATTTCCCAGTACTTCACTAATGCAGTTATTAAATTTATGCACACGGCGTCTCATTTATTCCGTTCACACACAAAATGCAAAGAAAAATTTAATTTTGTATTTTTAAGGGATAAGATGCGAAAGCATAAGTCAATCATGGTTTTGTACATTTTTCCTTATTTTTACAACCTACAGAATAATATACAGAAAACCAATAGTTCTGATGATGTATCTCTATTGCTCGGGAAGAAATATTCTTGTACATTTTGAAAAGTTAGAAATATTATATATTAATACAATATAACTATATTTCCTCATTTTACACAACTAACAGAATGATGTATATAAGTGTTAATAAAAAGTGTAGAATAGTATGGATTTAGTAGACGTACAACATAAATTGCTAGCATTGATACGCAGCAGTTTTCATTTGTTATTCCCACTTGAAAATTTGAACTTAAAAGAAAGAAATTAGACAGAAAAATAAAAAAGCAATGTTCCTCAAAGTTGTATTATAATTTAAATAAAATAATCTATATTATTTCAACGTATTTACTGCGTACATAATAAAAATTATAATACAATGTTCGTACATTATACATTTCTTTAATAACATGTGCTATTATAGCAAATAAAATTAAACCTTTGACGAACAAATGTACCCATATACATACACATTAAAAAATTCAATAAAATTCAACTCAAGTCAGTCCAATTTCAAGAAGAATCTCATCGAATCAAAAGTAAGATAAAAACATAATTATTCAAAAACAACGGTACCCCGCCGGGCACTTTTTATTAAACAAACGAGCAGACTCTTTCCGAAGAAATTGTAAGTTTAAAAAGCTGAAAAAAGCTTTTATAATGCCAGAGGTTGAAAGAAGATGGTTTCTCAGTAAAGAAATGATGTCTGCAGATGTCTTCGGAGTGGGCGCTAAATTGCTCGGAGTTTCTCTCGCAATAATTGATGAAGTTCCGTTCAAGTATTTTCAACAGACTTTTGCCGAATGTTTAACTGAGCCCCGGGATCCTCTGTACTACGGAGACGCGGAGAGAAACAGACTGTGATGAGACGGAACGTTTCGCAGTGTCTCATCTAACTCCGGCGAACTTGTAATAGACCTAAGTAGTTTAGCCTTGCTATCTAACTCCTCGGATAACTCCGTTAACCACGGAGTCTGGTCGGGCTGCCTGGAATCCTCTCGGCGAAATATTGCATTTTCTTCCATCCGAATTATGCTCGACGACTCCGGGCGAAACACAATCCCCGAAAATCGCACGGCGAAATTGAGTACTCCAGCCTGACAGCTGTTTCTTCAGGCTTTATTATAAATTTCTGTAGGATTATGGGTATCGGGTAAAGCAAACCCTATTTAAATATAAAATAGAATTTATTCTAACGAATACGTTCGAAGACGCGTTCTGAGGCACGTCTTTACTCTTCAACGAAATATTCTAGAGTGAGGACAGCTCTGGAATAAGTAAACGATCGACCGAGAGTCGAGGGTCTCATAACGCGGACAGCATAGATACAATGTATCATTTATTTGTATAGGCCAGGGATGAGCAATTTTGCCTCAATTGAGTACCGTAGCGCCCTCTGTCCCCTTCCAGCAAGCACGGTACAATGGGGCAACGAAGACACGAGACATCAGCGTACGCAACGAACGTGCGCGCTGCATGAAAGAGAGGTTGGTGGGAGAAGCAGGCGCTTGAGGGGCTCCACCTGTGCCCACCACTGGTATAGGCGCTCGAAAGTCGAGCGATCGAATGTGCCTATTAAATAACAGAAGATTATTTTTGTCAATTTGTTTCTTGAATAAATTCCAACGATTTCATTGCGAAAGTTGATCCATTCATTACCACTCGTCCGTACGTCGTTTCTATAATTTAATCAGGCCTTTGATGGCGAATTGACGCAATGGCAAAAATTAATATGATGGACATACGAATAATTGAGCCGTCCCACAGACCAAATCGATTAAACCTTTGCCATACAATTTCATTTCAAGCCTTCGAGTTAGAACATACTACAGTGGCGGGTAAAAGTATTCGGATACTCTTCAAAAACGTGTAACATTTTAAAAGTTGGTAAAACGGCTTGGGTTTTTTTTGAGATGCTAGCAGCATTTGCTAGATTAAAAGAATGATGGCACTTTCATGTGGACATGAAGCTTCGTTTTACTTTTCTTCCTGTGTTCTTTTAACTGTTAAGAGTCCGTAATAATTAGAAAAAATACACTTTGGTATAACTGTGGTACTGACAATAGCCAGAACCGTGCTGAAGACATGTGCAAAATGAGAGTTTGATTGGTACATTTACTTTTGAGATATCAGGTATTGTTTTAAATAAAAACGTGGTTCAGGTTTCGATTCTCCCTATCGCCATCCTCAGATGAGTCACGCTAAACAATCTATAATATCGTTATTATTTAGACGATTGCTATAAAACTTTGGAAGTATGTTCTTCAAGTACTGTACTTTCGTTGTACATATAGAAAAAATCGATTTTTCGGACCTATTATAATTGGACACTCGCGTAAATAAAATTCATAAAACACAGTTGGTTTCGATTCTCCCTATCGCCATCCCGAGATGCGTCACACTCAATAATCTGTAATATCGTTATAATTTAAATAATTACTATAAAATTTTACGAGTATATTTTTGAAGTACTGCATTTTCAATGTCGGTAAAGAAAAAATCGATTTTTCGGACCTATTACAATTGGACACTCGCGTAAATAAAATTCATAAAACACAGTTGGTTTCGATTCTCCCTATCGCCATCCCGAGATGCGTTACATTCAATAATCCGTAATATTGTTATAATTTATATAATTACTATAAAATTTTACGAGTATATTTTTGAATTACTGCATTTTCAATGTCAGTAAAGAAAAAATCGATTTTTCGGACCTGTTACACTAGAAAACTTGATTAACATGTTCGCTACCATTTGTTTCGCTGTCTACCTTCACTGTTAAACTGTTTTACTAAAATTAATGCACTCCGATTACGAAATATTAAAACGATTCAACAGAAGAAAGTCATGAAGTCTCTGAATATTATACTGCGTACTACGAATTCGAATAATGAAGTACAGTGGGTGTAAAATGTATTCGTACACCTTTAAAAATCAAAGAGCATCTTTAAAATTAGACCAAACAACTTAAGTTCTTTTGAGATGATAAAAGGATTAGTTTACAAGCTAATGTGTAAATAATTTTTTCTAAAAATTATTATTGGTCGAAATTGTGAAGAAAAATGTAAAGGTCTCAATTTTTAACTTCTTCATCTTTGCCTATAATGAAAATTTAAAATACGCCTTTTGTAGATCTATGTAAGTTATATGCACAAAGTTTCATCGAAGTCGGTTAATGTTGCTATGAGCTAAAAACATTACAAGATTAAAGTAAAATTAAAGTGTTGAAAGTCGCAGTTTTTCGATCTTTTCAGAGAATTTTGTCCTTATGTGATCACTTTTAAATGTTTGTAACTTATAACAACGTTAAACGATTTCGATGAAACTTTATACATGTACTTAACTTGCTTAGACCTAAAAAATGCGTCTTTTAAATTTTTATTACAGGCACAGGTAAAAAAGATAAAAATTGTGATCATTACTATTTTCGTCGCAATTTCAACCAATATCAATTTTTAGAAAAAAATTATTTACACGCTATCTAGTAAACTTATGCGTCTGACATCTCAAAATAATTGAAGCCGTTTGATCCAATTTTAAAAAAGTCATACGATTTTTAAAGGAGTACGAATACTTTGTACACCCACCGTATATGAAATTAATTTTATTTTTTTAAGTAAATTGCAACGTAAGCGTCACGCATGTGTTAAAGTAAATTAATTAAAAATCACAGTCGGTTTCGATTCTCCCTATCGTCATCCCCGGATGCGTCACACTAAACTTCGTTATCATCTTGACTACTACTTTAAAAATTTATGAACACATTTCTATACCGTTGTACTTTCGACATAAGAATAGAAAAATACGATTTTTCGAACCCGTTATACCAGAATGCTCGTTTAAATTAAATTAATAAAACGCAAAGGTGGCAACTTCGACGATAGACCGCCCATGCGAAAGAAATAACCGGACCTTATACAGTAGCCTAATGCATCGAACGCTGCCAGGTATTCCAGGTCAGGAAAACGTGACCCGGTAAATATTTGCCGATGAATTTTTCATTACAGCTCCCATCGCTCCGCCGTTTGCTTGATGAAAGAGCGTCGTCGTCGGCGGCTCGGTGGAAAAAGAAGAACAGGGGGATAGCATTTTGTAAATTTTGCTACTCGAAAAATATATTTAGCCCCCTTGGAGAGGACCGGAGGTCAAGGTCTGGTGAGCTGGTTGCACAACCCGCTTTGACAAGCTCACCGAACGAGAGGAATTGATTGTTTCACATCGATAAATATACCGGGGACTCGGACCGATAGTATTCAACGGCGATTTAATAGCGTCGTTGGTCAGGAATTAATGGCCGGAGTCGCATCAAATGGGAGAATCAATTTTACATCTCCCGGCAGCCATCGATTAATCAGTCAGAGTTCGTTGATACTCGCTCTTGCCGCTGACTGCCGATTTTTTATGATTTTTCTTCGGCTTTTATGTTGATGCGCGAAATTCTCGAAGAGTTGTCGTATTACCTCGACTTAAGAACGTTTGGAATATGAATTTCGATATTTTTGTTATGAAAATTCGATGAAATAGGATCTGGTAAAATTAGGAATAATAAAATCTAGGGAATAAGAGCTGTTTAATACCTTTGAAAATTGATTGCTAGTTTATGATCGTTCTGACAAACGCGTGAGAATTCTTTCAAAAGTTGATTCCTGTAAGAAAGTGTAAATTGATAAGTGCTATACACGGGCTCTAGTTCAGCGGCATGTATCAATATGCAGTTAATTGTTGGTGACGTGACGTGCGACAGTAACATCTTTTGTTTCTTTTCGTCGAGAAGTAGCAGTCTCCTTCATGAAGCCATGTGAAACTCACGTATTTTCTACATATACAGGGTGTTCGCGCTATCACTAGCCACCGTTTTTCTTGTATATAGTAAATATTAGTAAAAAATGAAAGAGGAAAGAGTAGTACTGTTTTTCATGCGCAACACAATGGCGCATGTAATTTTTTTGTGTTTATACTATTTTGTTAGATATGAAGGTGACCTTCAATTTTTTAATTGGAATGCTGTATATTTTTTTATATCAAATGAAAGCGTGTGTCTAGACGAATTCATCTGTACACTGCACAGTGACCTTCAAAGTCATGCAAGGTCAAACGTGGAAGAAACATTTTGAATATTTCATACCAATGTGTATACAAGTATTCCTTATTCATATGAATCAGATGATGTCGTCATTCACTATCAGAGTGTTTACTTCTAGTTTCTTCTATGATGAAACAATTTCAGTATTACTTCCGACACCCATTAGTAATATCGCATAATAATGTATTAGTATTCGATGGACAACAATGCGGATATGGTATGCATTTATCACCAGTGCAATGGAAATAAAAGACAAAATAAATTGAGAGAGAGAGAGAGATGTAAATGACTTGAAAAGCAAAATAACACAAGCCTGTGCATTAGTATCTCGGACTACATTAGTGGAAGCCACCAAAAATGTAATTAATAGAGGTGAAATGTGCATTCATGCACAAGGAAATCATATTGAACATTTACTGTAGCCTCACCAATACATAATACTTGTAAACACATTGGTATGAAATATTCAAAATGTTTCTTCCATTTTTGACCTTGCATGACTTTGAAGGTCACTGTGCAGTGTGCAGATGAATTCGTCTAGACACACGCTTTCATGTGATATAAAAAAATATACAGAATTCCATTTAAAAACTTGAAGGTCACCTTCTTATCTAACAAAATAGTGTGAACACAAAAATATTACATACGCCATTGTGTTGCGCATAAAAAACAGTACTACTTTTTCCTTTTTCATTTTTTTCTAATATTTACTATTTACAAGAAAAACGCTAGCTAGTGATAGCGTGAACACCATGTCTATAGTTTAATATAATATAATCAAATTGTGATAATAAAGCGTTGTTTTTATTATCGCAAATCTCGTGACATTTCCCAAATAAAAAGGGAAATATTATTACCTTTCGTTTCTTTGACATTTTTCCGTTAAAAATTTGGTGAGAATTTTTTTAAACACAGCTTTCGACATGAGAAGAATAAAATTTGTGTCCTTCTCTTCATTACTTTTTATGTGTAGAGATTTTGTTATTGATGCGAAGAGTTTGTTTAAATGTAATCATTCGCAGCAGTTAATTTTTACTATATTCAGTATCACCCTTAAAATAATATTACAGAAAATAGAGGATTTACTTCATTTTCTTGAAGTAAAATAAACAATTCGAGATAGTATTTATTTCCTCCGTTCCAAGCGCGTCGATCTTTATCTTTTTCTTTTGTGTAGCACCTTATTCCTTGAGCTGGCAATTTCTTTTCTTCCCTCCGAGTCGAGAGAGGATTTTTAATTAAATTTATTTTAATTATCCCTTTATTGAAAATTTTAATAAATGTAATTAGATTAACTGTGGCTCGCCAAACCCCTTACGAGCGATGCTAGGTGAAATATTTCATTCTAAGAAATATTTTAAACTCGTAAGTGGGGTAGACATTAATTACAAAGCTTGTAAATGTTAAAAGTAGGTAGTAAATATCTGTCATTCCCCAGGCATTTTCGAAACTGTGTTGTATACTAATTTTGACAGTGGAACAGACGCGACTAAGAAAAGCGAATTAAAATCGTGAAAGTGCTCTGCCATGTAACGAACAAATCGCCTAAGGGTTTGAAACTTTGCAGTGAGAACTTGGATAAGTCGTAAAAGATCGAGCTCTCTTTTAGGTCTGTTGAAGTGAAAGGTGAACGCGCAGACTGCTCAGCACATTTTCCATTTCATCGCTTTGCACCGTCGCTTTTCGAAACTTACGAATTCCTTTTGCACCTTGATGCATGTACACCGTAAAACCAATGGTAGACACGAATTAAAAATAAATGCGACTGAAGACGATTAAACGTGCATTTATAGCTACAATCACAATAACATATAATCAGAAGACTCGGAGAGAAATCCTGTCGTAAAATAAAATTTGACGAGTGGTTTCATTGCTACATCATTTTAATTTAAATTTAGCATGAATTTTAGGATTATAATTTGAATTAAAGTCTCTCCGAATTCTTATCAAGAAACAAAAATGTAATTTGATATTTTTCTGAGGAATGAAAGAAGACTTCGGGCAAGCAATCAGCGAATGCGTGACTTCAAAATTACCAAGGATAATTATTAGGGGTTAAAAATGACGATGCACTTTAATTTTATCAATACTTACATGTGTAAAAGAAGCTTCGTATACATCGTAAAATTGTAATAATTATTGCACAAAAAGAAAAATATTTAACCCTTGTGTTGCTAACCGGTTACCCGTGTACCCATTTTCATATTTCCTTTAGTAAATTTTTATTGTTCCTAGTAAAATATTGCAAAACCCTTCCGTATTACCATTCTTTGTACAATTTCACGTAGATTAACGTTCAGTGAAAAAAAAGAAACAGTAAAATTGTCGATACCTCGGTCGGTCAACATCAGCAAACATTCTGGTTGGTTACACAAGGGTTAATGTTCTCTAGATCAATTCTAAGGGTAAAAGATTTCAGGCTCTCAACATTTTAACGAGTCAGCTATATTTACCTACTCTATCTGAACATTTCTCAGCACATTATTTCTTCCGCGCTCGATTCAATTCCCAGCCCTTTCACCTCGGCAGTACACATTCCATTCGAAATCGTGTCCTTATTCTCGATCGCGTGCAGTTTCTAAAGCTCTGTGGAAGCGAAAGCTGTATCTAGAAGGTAAAAGAGAGGCTTCGCAGGTCCATTATAATTATTCTCTTTCAAGCGATTATTTAACCGGCGATTCAGAACGTTAACGAGCACGCGCTCGCGCGAGAATGTACGTACGCGAGCGAGTTCGTCGTTTATCGCGCTTTTTCACGGAATCTTTTTATCGCCAGTGAATTTGACCCACGGTGTCCGTTCACTAAGCATTAATTTCAGCCTCTTCCTGTAACAGTCTTCCGAGAAACGGCGCGGCGCGGCGCGGCGCGAAGAATCGGCGCACGTGTCGCTACGGTGCACGCGCGCCCCAAAAACACCCATGAAGACCAGCGTCCTTGAACGGAACGCGGCCCTGACACTCGTAGCTCGATCCCCAGCGCTTCGTTCCGGGGCAATTTGTCCGGAGCCCAATCGGAAACCCGGGAATTAACCCTAGAACCACTGAGGGGGATGTCCTTAAATCCACCGAGAACGGAAAATGACCAAAAAGCGTGTAAAGGAATATAATTTCTCTTCTTTTACAAAATTATTTATTGCCGCTCGTTATAAGAATTTCTACAAACTTCGAACTAAGTTCAGGACTTAGAAATATATGTTTAGACTTTGCTACAATTTTTTCAATTTCTTATTCACTGCTTTGACACTTATAACGCCGAACAGTCGCGAGAAGTGACGACAATGATAGGGTAAGGTTGCTCAAGATATGTTTAGTTACTACTACAGTGTAGTAAAATAGGTCTAACATTTCGAAGAGTTCAAATTACCAAGTATAATTAAACTGCGGATATTATGCACTTATGACAAAAATGGTCGGAGAAACACAAAACAGTAAATACATTAGAAAAGTTTTAGTGTTATTGTTACATTATTTTCGACCTATTGAACTTATTAGGAACGGGAATTGATTTTTATATTGCTCCAGTTTGCCGCATTCGCAGTAAAGAATTTTTATTTTGCATAAAGATCCAAAGACTAATTGTAACTAAACTGTGAATTTTATGTACTCATGGCTAAAATAAATAAATCAAATGCAGAACACTAAAAACATTTACAGGACTGTAAACTACTGTTATTTTAGACATTGCTAAAATTATTAAGGAAAGTGATCGATAGGGATGTAGCTCCTGTGTTTTGTAATTATTGCGGGAAATTTTTATTTTCCCCAAAAATTCGCAGTCTAATTGTAATAAATTGTTAAAAATTCGTTGCTTTTCCCGACGAACCGTGGAAGACCGTTCACAGCGATTAAACAGCGCCCAACTCGAGAAATCGCATTCGACATCCTGCAACTACGCTTTTCTGTCCACGCCGCGCCGCCATCTTGGCTGATCGATGAATGTTTTATTCATCAGGAATCTCATTATCCGCCCCGGGAGACGTGTTTTGGTAGCGCGATGCGTTGATTTTCTGACGCTTTATTTTATTACCGAGCGCAATTAGCGTTGCGTTCGTCCAAAATATTTTGTCCGATTGTGAATCGTACTAGGCATTGAGCATAAGGTTTTTCCTATGGTGGAGAGCGATTTCGACGGGGATGGAATCAATTCGCAAGGTTCTCCGCGAATGTAAAATTCATATTTGCAGTTTCCTCGATGTATAAATTCATGTGAACACTGTGTCATCCTGTTGCGTAACGTGTTTCGCGTTAATAACTGCACATAGCGACAGATAAATTGTTACGGGATAGTTCTTGTCCCGGAAGCTTGCGCATTGACCGTAAAACTGACATAAATCTCCGAGAAATCTTTTAAAACTGGAAATTCGTATCAAGCTTCATTTTCTTCGCCGACGCTTTCAGTGAAATAAAGTTGAAATGGAAGTGGATCAAACTTTCATGAAATTTGCGGTGTATAAAATTCTTTGGAGAGTATACGTCTCACAAACGCGTGAATAAACTATGGGTTTAATGCTTTTATGATGAAAACGAATAGATAAAATATCAGAAAAATTCTCGAGGTGTTTTCAAAGATTCTTAGGCTATTACATAAAGCATGCAGAAGAGCATGCATTATCACAATAGTAACAAAAGCAATCTGTGTCATATTAAATAATATTTAGACTGCGGATCTTCATGTGAAATAAAAATATTCTGCATCAATTGTCAGAGATAGTAGCAAGATACATGTCTAATTCTTTTTTAAATAATTTGATCACGTAAGCAGATAATTTTCTAATTTTTCTCCTGTTTTAAAATGTGCCAACCCATTTTCAATATAAATTCCTAATAAAACGTAGTCTAATAATCACAATGATGCTAATTAACACTACATCTACGAAGAATCAAATGTAACAATTTCACATCACTTTACAAAAACAACAGAAATATATTTTGCGGGTTTTGAATAATTTTGATTGTATGTCCAAAGAAATAAATTTAATAATTCCACACGAATATATATTTTTACCATATCAATAAAAGTATATTAAAATATTAGGAACCCGGCATTTTGACGCATCCTGTAGTTCCAGCATTAAAATAAAAATGCGATCGATGGTCCCGAGGATTCTGCAGCAATAACAGAGGTCCCATCGACAAAGGGGCCGTAGAAAAAACACGCAGCATCCTCTTTAGGATAAAATGTCCTATCAGGACCAGCCGAATCGTGAAAAGATCTCGTCGAGCCACCACGGAAGCGTAGAATCGACGATGCCCGATTTAATTTCTATTCTCTTGGAGGCGCGGCGGTACCGTTCGATCGCGGACCGTTCAGGTTAATCGATCATTCGATCGATCAATTACAGTACCCGGCCCGTGCCTCGGCTCATTCAATTTCCATCCCACTTTTTCGCGCCGATAGATTCTACCTCGAGACTTTCCTCGATTAGATTCCGCGATTCTATTCAATCTTTTCAAGCAGCTGTCAGTTTCCCGCCCGAACATCGGGGATAGGGGTTGGGATTTTTGTGCGGCCAGGAAATTAAAGATCCGAGTCCCAAGCTCGTCCGATTTTGTCCAACAGCGGTGAAATATTGCTTACCGTTATTTACAATCGATGGCAACGTCTGCATTTGCCTTGCAATTGTGTAGGAACACAATGTTTCTTAATTAGATTGCGGATCTTTATGTAAAATAAAATATGTCTACCGGAATTTCAGCAAATTGGAGTGAAGCAGAAAGTTATTTTCTTCTTTCATATGTTTAATAGACTGAAAATAACTCAACAGCATTTTTAAATTGTTCTAGTGCGGGCAGTTCCAACCAGTGATGGGAACTCCGTGGGCGCTAGGCGAAAGAAGTGCCCTCTCTCTGACTACCCTCTTCCCCTACTTTGCTCTTACCGCGCATGCGCTACACACAAGCGTGCCTGTACTCTGTCCCTCGTCGAACAGGCAACTCATACGGACAGAGTAGAGGTACGTTTGTGTGTAGCGCATGCGTGGTAAAAGCAAAGTAGGGGATGATGGTACGTCAGAGAGGTGGTAGTTTTCTCGCTCAGCGCCCACGGAGTTCCCATCACTGGTTCCAACCAGTAGCTCCGGAGACATTGGAGGCTCTTTCCCCACTCTTAGATTTCATCGTTATAATGTATAGTATATAGTATAGATAACAACGTTATCCTTGCAGGTTAGATTCAATTGTGAAACGATAACATAACTCGCGTTCTATCTCTAGCTCTTGCTCTAGTGTGCTCTAACGTGCTCTAGCGCCCACCAGTGATGGGAACTCCGTGGGCGCTGGGCGAAAATACTACCACCACTCTGAAGTACCGTCTTCCCCTACTTTGCTTCTATCGCGCACGCGCTACACACAAGCGTACTTCTACTCTACACGGACAGAGTAGGGGAAGACGGTACGTCAGAGCGGTGGTAGTTTTCTCGCCCAGCCCACGGAGTTCCCATCACTGGTTCCAACCAGTAGCTCCGGAGACATTCGAGGCTCTTTCCCCACTCTTAGATTTCATCGTTATAATGTATAGTAGTGGGAAGCTCCCACCACGAGAACCGTACGTATTAGTGGGAAGAGATTTGATGGTGGGGACCTTACAGTTCTCGGAGGGGAATACGTTGGAACTCCCTGTTCTAGTGTGTTGCGAGCCTGGCCGATCGGTAGCGCGCGTGACCGGCGAGCAGTTTACGGTTTAAACAGGAATATGGTTTTTAATTGTTAGTAGGGTGTACGGACGAACCTGATGCAAAATCAGGGAGCCGCTAGGATGTTTGAGAGACTTCGTGGACGAGACTGATGCGAAATCGGGGAGCTGCAGTATACGGGCGAACCTGATGCGAAATCGGGGAGCCGCATAGGTTGGATAACAGTTTTTCATAACACCAATTACATGATGCGTTAGTAAAATTGTAGCGTTTCTTATCTTTTCCAAACAAGTTAATAGAGCTACTTGTAGAGATATAATTGAACATTTGTAGCAAATTCTTAAGTAAAATAGAAGGAACGTGTTGGACCGCAAAGGAATCGAATTGAGATTTAAAAGATCAATTTTCTTATTTTCTTGTAGAAAATAAATTATTCTTAATAATTAGACTGCGGATCTATTGTGGAAAATAAAAATTGTGTGGATCAGTTGTAGGAAACGAAAGACACATACAAATTTTTATTTCCGTTTAATGATCTTAGTAATAAATTGGAAATAATATATCGACGCTCCTAGACTGTCTTAATTTCACTGTGTTACTATTGCAATAAATCGTTGTTGCCATAAATACATAAAATCTGCAGTTTATTAATAAGGAGAAATGCTGTGGGTTCACGATGCTGTCCAATGAATGCAAGGCTATTTTTCAACGGGGATCATGCGAACAGTTTCGATGAAGCATGTCCTGCGGGTAATAGAAAGTCTGAGATATAAAATGGCCAATGATTTCTTGTTTGTTCCTCGAACTGGCGGCTCGCGGAATTTCCAGACAATAGCAAACAAATATCGCAAATGAAATACATCCGGGCGACGAGATTCTATTGTAGGATCACAGACACCGCATCCGTGCACTCTCGGCTGAGGCACGTTAATCGAAGCCACTCCGCCGCTAGGGAGAACCAGCCCAAGAAATGCTATCTACTGGGTGACTAAGAATAAAACCGTTAAAAATAATTTCCTTGTAGCTCCCATCGTTCCTTAGAATATTTTTGTGCGTCTGTTAACTTTGCCAATAAATTAATTTAGCATTTACTTCGATTAATTAACAACCTGAGTGCAAGTTACCTTTATGGTGTTTTCGTATCTCTAAACTTTCACGAGATGTTACACAGGAAGTTACAGGAAGAGTATGCATAAAACAACGTAACCTCTTAGCATTTTTTACCCTTCTCCTTTTTCTTCTATCTAGACTTTGTATATTTTGAATTTAAAACATGAATTTAGAAAGATTATTATAATATATTTCTGATTTACTTTATTTTTCTTTGCATATATTCAAGACGTTTACATATTATATACTTGTGTGTTACATTTGATTGATCAACTATTGGATTTTTAGTCGTGCTATTTCAAATTAAGGTTAAACCTTTTCTTGGAGTACCAATTTTTTAAAACTTTTTTCTATGCAGTCCTATAGATTTTGACGAGGAGACAGCGAAAATGAAAATCTTATTGCCAGGAGTTCACTGGTTCAGAAGTTATACGCGTGTAAAGTTGAGCACTTTTAAGCCTTTTTGACAGGTTAAAGCGCCGACATATTGGTGCATTTGCTAGGTGGTACGTGTAAGATCGGCTAAGTAGTACCGAGCAGATTCATCAGATGGCAACACCAGCACGTACGTAATAATAACACATGTACAAAATCAACGCGACCAGTGAATTCCTAACAATAATACTTACATTTTCGTAATGTTCTCATCGATATCTACAGGATTACATAAAAAAAGTTTAAAAAGTGTTCAAGAAAGTTAAAAACATTTGGTCCTCTAAAAGAAAGAACAGCCCAAATTAATATATGACTAATTAGAAAGAAGAATACACTGTAATAAACCACATGTTTATAGCTGATTCAGCCATGACTATTAAAGAATACAAAATTAATCATCGTTATTAAAGAGAGTATTAGGAAATACACGTATGCTTGCAGATACAAATTTTTATACAAGACTGTCTTACAAAAATTGTAATCGAAGAAAATTCCTTTACATGCATATTCTAAAGACGACACGAAAAAGAATTTTTAAAACATTTCATTATAACGAATTTCAATAAGAAATAGAGATACATAAAATCAACAGTGTAACATAATAATTACCTAATAATGTTTGTGTACAGCAGAACATTTTGGAGACTATCTTCCGTGGCTGCCTTTTATTATTACACATAATTAGAAGCGAAGGAAAAATTGACGCTTCTCATTAACTCTAAAACAGTATCCTAATAATAATCATTATTCTTCAACGCTAAATAGCTTGTAACTAAATGTCAAATATTACTGTTTCATGAAACATTTCATTCAACAATTAAAAGTCCTGCAACATTTACTAGGATAACATTAAAATTAAAAGAATATGAGTATTGCTAAAGGTATAACATGAACGACATGGATCACTCACGTATTCATTGCAGAGTTAAGAGTATAATCTTCATGCGAGATAAAATTTGTATTGCTGCTTTCGTTTCCTGCCAACAGGATAATTCGCCATCGACGTTTCGCCCAGCCATCAATTCGCAAGCAAATTGGTTTGGGCTGGGGTGTGGGGTTTCAAAGGAGCCTCGTTTTAATAGGACACCCCGTATGCGAACATCCTATTTCCTGGGAACCGCTATGCGACTCGGTGCACGTCTGCCGAATAGATAATGCTTAACAGGAATATACGTCGACGACCTGGATCCCACAGGCACGCTTGAAAGGCGGCGCATATTTTTCATTTTCAAAAGAGATTACGAAATCGCCCAACCCCTCGCCGATTGTTATTATAGATCGGTGGTAATTAATGTTAGACGCGGCCCGATCGCCGCAGGACTCATTACTCCGAGACTCCGGATTTTACTCCGCTGCGGGAACGATATTTAATTTTAATACTTCATTATTCCATGGCTCTGATTCGAGCCATTAGCTATTGATAGAGAGAATATTTAAGTGGCGAACGAATCGGAAATCTGGAAAGTCGAGATGATCAGTATCAATATTTCATTCGACTCTGTCGCTGATTTGCATGAATTACTCCGTATCATTTTCATTTTATTCTATTAATTCTCGTACTTTTAATGGGCATTATATTACAATTATTCTATCCCTGGCTTTAATAATTTTGGAAATATAAATATTCGTTCAGAACGAGATAGAGGAGTGGATATTTGGAATTATGTTGTAAATCCTTTCAGAAAAAGCTGCAGAATAATCACAGTAGATTTTTTAATAACATTATAATAGTATTCTATTAATTCTGATTTTATTAATGGATACTTTATTCGATTATATTTCATCATTATCGTATTATCTGTTATTGCTATTCATTTTGGAAATATAGATATTATGTTGCAAATTCCTTGAGGAAAAGCTAGAGGATTATCCAGGACTATTTCTCAATAACATATTAATTTTATTCTCTTAAATATGAATTTCGTATTGGCGATATTATCAGTCCATATCTTCATTAACAGAAAACACTAATACTGAAACCAAATATTAATATTTTCAACTGTAAAGTTGCAAGTAGATAAAACGCTGGAAATTTAGAATTACCTTGTAAATTCTTCTGGAGAAAGTAGGGGGATTATGGGGGAAAATTTCGCAGGAGTAAACCGCAGCTCATAAATATTTGATCATTCCTTCGACGTAGAACGAAGATGACTTTTTAATGCAAAAAAGATACAACCGAATACCGAAGTTACTACATACTTAAATCTGACCCAATTTATCTCCGAATACATACAAACAAAAACGTGAAGAGTTTAACCGTGGGCCTTTAAAATAATTAATTTATTAGATGATTGAATAATTTTCCAGACAGAAGTTCTTTTTCCTTCGTCAAAAAAAAAGCTTCAAACGTTGTAAACGTAAAAACGACCCCAATATGGATCAATAACCTAGTTCGCTCTTCGCTTTCTTTTTCTTTGAACTGATACAGTGGCGTGCAAAAGTATCCGGACACCACTTAAAAACGAATAACTTTTTCAAAATTAGTTCAAACGGCTTGAGTTTTTTTGAGATGTTAGAAAGATTAGTTTACTCGGTAGCGTGTAAATAATTATTTATACAAATTGCTAATGGTCGAAATTGTGAAGAAAAAAGTAAAAGTCACGATTTTTAATTTTTTTGTCAGTGCCTATAATGAAAATTTAAAATATACCTTTTGTAGATCTCCATAGGTTATACACATGTGCAAAGTTTCATCGAAGTCGGTTAATGTTGCTATGAGCTACGAACATTGCAAGATGGGTTAAGGGTGAAAGTGGCAGATTTTCGGTCTTTTCAGGGAATTTTGACCTTATGTAATCACCTTTAAATGTTTGTAACTCATAACAACGTTAACCGATTTCGATGAAACTTTGTACATGTACATAACTTACTTAGACCTATAAAACGCGTCTTTTAAATTTTTGTTACAGGCACAGATTAAAAAGTTAAAAATCGTGACCTTTACTATTTTCGTCGTAATTCCGACCAATAGCAATTTTTAGAAAAAATTATGGTAATTATAGAGAAAAGGTCCGCGTACTCCGATTTTGATGAAATTTTAATATGTTATGGAGCAACACGCTCCGAACTTTTTACTTTTCCAATATAGGGGGGTCGCTTTTAATTTTCGAGATATTTGCAAAAAACTATTGCTAATACTATATTGAATTTTCTGTATTCTTTATACTCCGATTTTTATGAAATTTGAATATGTTATGCAGCAACACATTTTGAACAACTTTTTCCTTTTCCAATATAGAGGGGTCGCTGTTAGTTTTCGAGATATTTGCGAAAAACTATTGCTAATACTGTATTGAATTTCCCGTATTCTCGCACGCTCTGTGGCAACGTAAAGCTGCTCCGGCGCGACGTCTGTTTACTTTTTTTTTCTTAACATGTTGTGGAGATGAGAGAGAAAACAGGGTCCACTCTGGTCATACATACAAAACCTTATTATTTTTTTGACAATACCACACACACCCACCCACTGCTAAACACGCACTCAGTGTTTATAAAAAAATGGCTCTCACATTATACAATATAAAATCAACTGAGACCAATACAGCATACATGTATTGTATTATCGTATTTGATTGTAAAACAAATTGGTATTGGTTTTAGTTGATTTTATATTGTTTAATGTGAGAACCTTCGTCTCAGAAACACTGGGTGGGTGTGTGCGGTATCGTGTCTTGGATAATACATGTATGTTGTATTGGTCTCAGTTGATTTTATATTGTATAATGTGAGAACCTTCATTTAGAAGCACTGGGTGGGTGTGTGGGGTATTGTTGCTTCTCATCTCCACAACCTGTTTACAAACAAAAAATAAACAGATGCGGCCCCGGAACAGGTTTACGTTGCCGCGGAGCGTGCAGGAATACGAAAAATTCAATACAGTATTAGCGATAGTTTTTTGCAAATATATCGAAAACTAAAAGCGACCCCCCTATATTGAAAAAGAAAAAAGTTGTTCAAAATGTCGAAATCTATAATATATTAAAATTTCATCAAAATCGGAGTACGCAGACCTATTCTATATAATTACCAAAATTATTTACACGCTACCTAGTAAACTAATGGGTCTAACATCTAAAAAAAAACTCAAACCGTTTGAACTAATTTTGAAAAAGTTATTCGTTTTTGAAGGATGTCCGGATACTGTTGCACACCACTGTATAAACGATGAAACATTTTCAAGTAATAACGTGTGCCGAGAGCAGATTTAGTATTTTCTTGGATTCTCATCGAGGTTATCGTGTATGCAACAAACCAGATGAAAAAGCCCCGGCAAGGTTGTGTATTTCGAAATCCGCAGAGAATCGAGGCCCTTCGTCGTGCGTCGAGTATAAGAGGGTTTTTTTCGCAGTGCCACGTGATTCTTCGGCTTGGTTTTAATTTTACAGCATGATTCGAGCTTCTCCGTCGGGAAAGGTGAAGGTTAACACGGAGAGATCGTGGGTGGTGAAAATTCCTCCCCTTGCCGCGTGGAAAAGTAATTTCAAAAGGGTTTTCTTTGCATCAAGAACGGAATAAATGGAATTTGTTCTACCCAAATTCAATCTTCATTTTAATGAGGGGCTACAAAGACGGCGCTGTCGTCTATCAAATTTCGACGAGAATGTATTTGTGGTAGACACGTGAAATTGCGGTTAGAAGATTTTCTACGAAAATGTGATCTGATTCCTTATTATTATACGCATCCAAAATTATCTTAGATTAACTTTTACACGTTCTTAGTACAGGAAAATGGTTTTTACATTTCACCAGAAAAGAATTACTAAGACATGATGTTTATTATTACAGTGTTTGTACAAACGAAGATTTTGTACACAGGTTTGTGCAAACTGTAAGGTTTAATTACATTTGTATCAGGTTCCTAGTTTCTTCGTAGAATACAGCATAGAATAGAATAATAATACCATTGTTAATGCTTCTCAATCAAACTTAACTCAAACCTACAAACGATGTAGTACATAGTGGAACATGTTATATTTAATAAGCACCTGCAGAAGCAAATTTAACACAACCGATGCATTTTATTACAAAAAATTACGTGTACATCGTGAAAACTTAATCGAACATAGATAAACCTCGCCAAACTTACTTTAAATCCTCACACAATATAATGCATAGTGCAAGATACTTGAACTAACAACTTCGGATGTAAACCTACCAGAAACCTCTAAATAAGCACGATACTAAAAATACTTTGTAGTGTATCTTCGAACCTAAACCTAGTAGAAAAACATACTTAAACCTAGCACAACAAACAATTCGATATACATTTAGATACCTAGTTTCCTGCATAGTTAATCTAACGTTTCACCCAGATCGTATGTACACATAAAATTATGTATCTCAATAATTTAATCAAATCTACTTTGAACCTTCGAACAATATGATACATGGTGCAAGATACGTGATCATCCTATGTAAATTTACCACAAACCTCTAAATAATGCATGATATTAAAAATACATTGTTGTGTATCTTCGAACCTGAGTCGAATACGCAAACATACTCAAACCTACTCAAACCTAGCACAACAAATCAAACAATTCGATATACATTCAGATACCTAGTTTCCTGCATAGTTAATATAAGGTTTCACCCAGATCGTATGTACACATAAAATTATGTATCTCAATGATTTAATCAAATCTACTTTGAACATTCAAACAATATGATACATGATGCAAGATACTTGATCTTCCCATGTAAACTTACCACAAACCTCTAAATAATGCATGATATTAAAAATACATTGTTGTGTATCTTGAAACCTGAGCCCAACACACAAACATACTCAAACCTACTCAAACCTAGCACAACAAATCAAACAATTCGATACACATTTAAATATATTATGTTCTGTAAGCTTAAAACTAAAGCTTCACTAGGCTAATATGCACACATAAAATGGTTCACATCTTGTCGAAACACGTATTTCAAGATCAGTTGTGCAATCACTAAACCATTACGTCTCAAAATTATCTTTCACCGCAATAGTTTCGTTCTAGCTCTGTCTCATTCATAGCTCTGTGATCAAACAATTTGGTATCGTTTCGTGAACAAGACTCCATGGCTGCGAGAGCATGTATGTATATTAACAGCCGAAAGAAATCGTTGGCCTGGATTTGGGGCTCGCCTTTCATTACCCAGGGTTGAGAGGGAGCTGGCTTCTCTCTCTGGCGCAAAGGATTTTCTACGAGGATACACGCGCACGTGGATTTCCGGGTTATCTCTATCGACTCCCGTAATATACACTTTCGGCCGACTTTCAGGCTGAGAAACTCTCGCGCCGTGTCCAGACCAGCCGGCTCTGCCGAAATGCCTTCGATTATCGCAGCTCTGCAGAATGCACCGTGCAACCTGCAGCTACAGTGGCTCACACGCCACCCCCGCATGCGGCACTCTGCTCTGTTCTTCGCCTACTTACCCCTTCTCTCTTTGTTTTCAACCCTCTACGAGCCAGATCATTTTCACCTGGAACCACCAGGATTTTCATCAGCAACCTCGACTCTCCTGCGTGTGCTCCTCTTCTATCCTTTGTGCCCCGAATTATGTTTTATGTTCTACCTCCACTTTAGTTACTACCCAACTTTTTTGATTCTTTGACCTCTTCACTTTAAGTGTGCCACTTTTGCTTCAATTTACCCTCTGGCACACTTTTGCGCAACTCCATATTTCCCAGCATTTGTGTATTTATTTGTTGTATATGCAAATCTGTAGTCTCTTTTTGTTTGTTAAGCAAGCAAGTATGTACTTTCTTCTTATTGTTGTGTGAAGCATACAAATATGTACCTCCTTTTCCGTTTCTTGTTAAGCATACATATGTACTTTCTTTTTATCTTGTTATTAAGCGTAGAAATATTTTTCTCGTTACTGTGTCATTTATAAATTCAAGCTTAAGTTATGTTTAGGTGACACATTTAATTGTGCCACCTAAGTTTATTCGTAATCATTATTTTTTTCATTGTCCACTTTTTTATCGTGATGTGAAGGTTACCTTGAATTTTTGTATCGTTATGTGTAATATTTGACCTTGTGGCTCGATAACTAAGGTGACATTCTTATCTCGATAAAACAGCGGACTATAAAAAAATGATTATTACATTTTATGCCCCGCTTGATATCAAACAACTTTGGTTTGACAATTTTTCTGACACAACAAATAGTTTACGAGTAAATGTAGGTGGAACAGTTAAATAACACTCTGTAAATATTTCTTTCTTTCTCGCCATATTTAGTTATTGCTAGATTAAGGATTTTACGCATTCGTAACAAAAAATATCTATCTTCATCCACAATATCAAAATCGTCATTCAATTACTCAGGTTCTGAATCTTCTAAAATCCGGTTTAAAAAATTGATAACTAAAGCAGCGAATGGCCCCCAAACATTTTTTCAAAAAATTTTATGAATACATGTACGTGACGTCAAAATTTTTACATTTTAACTTCTGTCTATCGAGGAACGGGTAAGTAAAGTCAGCGAAGAAAATGAAGATTAGAATACCATTTCTCGGCGAGAGTTAACAAAATTGTGGACCGCAGGTGAACAACATGAAACTTTCGCGTTCCATACTTCAAAGTCCCGTTTCGGTCCTTTTCAACCCTTACGCAGCGTTCTGCAAGTACATACCGCATGATCGAGCGGCGGTCGAGTGCAATTCCGCAGCGTCGTAACTCTGTCAAGCCTAACGACAGCCCCGTTCCTCTATTCCCGTGTCGGACAAGGAACATTCTGGGCAACGTGCCCCGACGTTAATTCGAGGGCCAGCCCGGGCAACCCACGACGCCCAAGCCGAGAGAATAGTTGCAGCCTTAACGAGCTATTTAGCGTTTTCCGCCGGGACAAGGATCGCGTTATCATCGTGCCTCTGGACTTCAGAGTAATCCACTCGTACACGCTGCCATTCTCTGCCAGGTAATTGCAATTTTTTTTTAACAATCTAGTAATATGCTCTGATAACATGCAACTCGTCCATTTTGCTTTCCCTTCACATTGTCTCGCAAAAGTTCTCGTCCAAACAGTATGGGCAACTGGTCCCAGCACTGTTTCTCATATCTACGTCTACAAAATAGTTTATTTTGAACCAGAACAGCAATTTAAAATTTTGTAAATCTCTACGCTACGTATTTTCAGGAAAACATGAAAGGGGAATTTTGTTCCTACGTGTTTCTTTCTTAATTTTATATGTACTCATTTCGAACTCTGTGAAGACAATAGAATTAATTCGAAAGAAAATAGTAGATATACATTATATCGACTGTTGTTTCTGTATTTTTTCCAAAATTTGAGATCATATATTAAATAGTGAAAAAGAAGAATTTTTGAGGATGGTTTTTAAACGTATGGCTTCGAGGAATGTTTATTAAAAATGTTAGTACTAAAATTAAGATAAATTTAATGTAAAGAGTGTGGTACATACATAGTGTGAAACTTTTGACCGAATTGAAAAATTTCTGACGTGTTAATGACGGTACTAGTTACTGAAGCTTTCGTTCTTATTTTTTATACAAAATATTTTATTACTATTTAATACTATTAATATTGAAGGTATAAATTTGAATATGTTGCCTATCGATTGTCGATTTACTTTTAATCGAATTGTATGGTGTTAGATTTGGATACGCATGTCTTTGAGCAGCTATTGTCTCTTGTCTGACTATTGCTGGCCATTTCTACTTGCGACTGTAGAACTGAATGTGATATAAAACGTTTGTTCATTGATCAATGAAAAGATGCTGTTACTAACGAGCAAAATAAGATGCATCGAAACTCGAATTCTCAAGTTCTCAAGAAATTATTACGTAGAAAGATGTAAACATTCGATTTTTAAAATAAAAGAAAATGTGGTCTCACATTCCGCCTGTAAAATGCATAATCAATTTCCTGTCCATTCGATATGTATAAATTTGATATCATTTTTAGAAGCATTGTACACAAAATAATATATGTTTTTGTTCCAAAAAACTGACTGTTATTATCGAAAACAAAAATATTCAACTACATTCAACAGAAACACAGGACGGTTTTGCATTTTCCTGGTAAAAAATACAAAATATTTACCATTCATCGAATTACAATGAATCCGCAGCCATTTGGAGCATCACATTGCAAAAATATTTATATTTGTTCTCGAAAAGAAAATTTCAATACTGAAAATACAAACATTGGTCAAAAAGTTTAAAAAGAGAGACAGTATTGTTTCACATCTTTCTTGGCAAAATACTAAGCGTACATATTAATTCCTGGTCTCGTATCCATAAATTAGTTGTTTATTTACGAACCAATAATATATATTGAAAATATAGTCTGAAAAATAATCCCCATCATTTTCTATACATATATTTCCATCACGTTACAGGTAACTGATGAATATAAAAATTGATATAAAATAAACAGTAAAGAATTTGAATTTAAAACAAAATAACCATGAATTAATTGTGAGGTTCACCAATTAATTTGTACACTTCATATATAAAATATTTCCAGGTCATCCAATTTCATGAAATGTAATACGATTTTTAATAAAATTTACCACAAAATAACATGTATTTCTGTTCAGTTTTAAGAAGAATAAATCCATAAATTTATATATAAACCATAAACCTGACTATCTCAGGTCATTTGAAGGTCATACGACTACCAGTATGATATGCTACAACTTTCGTCTGTGTAATTTTTTCGTTTCTTTCATATTTTTCGAAATATTAACTATTCTCACTTAAACAGGATAGACTATGCTAAAATTAATAAAATTAAAAGAATTTATTCTGCTCATATGAAAATATTAATAACATTAAATGAATCGATTCTGTTCATGTAATGAAATTAATAAAATTTTATGTAATTATCAAACACGCTTCCTGCTTATCTTCTTCTAATAAATCAAATGCAATTTTCAAGACCGCACAACATAAGATGCCATTGGTTGGGCACATTTTATTTGAAATAAGATAACAAATAACCATTTCAAATATTCTATTATTGTTATTTTACAAATAACATAAAACAAGTGTTTTTATATTGTGTCCAATTGATATGAATTATTTTCAAACAATTCTTTTATTTCAAATACTTATCTCGAACAAAATGCCAAGTAATTTTACATAAAATCTTGAACGACATTGATCAAATTAAATGAGTTGCATAACAGTAACTTCAATTGCGTTACATGCGTGAGATTTTTATTATATCTACACATAGAAATCTGTATTTCAGACGCAGTTGATGATGCCGTCATGATAGAATTAGAAACTATTTAGGATTTTATTTGAAAAACTGACCAAATAAAAGATAAAATGAAAAATGATTTCAAATAAATTCCAAAGAACGAAATAGTATAAAGAAAAATTATTTGTCTATTGAAACAAAATAATACGCGATTATTTCAAACGACGTGTAGTCAAATAAAATAGGATATTACCTTAATTATCATCGTTCAAATAATGTATTTGGATAATGCAGAAATCAGGTTTATGCTTTCGAAGCAGAATATTTTTCAGCGAAATTTATCCCAGTCCCAAATGTTAACGTGTACCATGTAAAACTGTTGCACAAGGTATTCGAGAGGATTTGGTTTAAGGGTATGTCCGTGTATTTGTTCGCTGAGGTAGCAAAAGGTCCGGGTCGCAGGTCCACATCGGCACAACGGACGTCCGACGTAGGGATTGATGTCAAGGTTAATTGTTAGTCGCTAATCGGCTCGAATTCCATTACGTGTTAGGGTATTTAGGGATCCGATGGATACACAGAGGTGTCTGTTCGCGATACGCTACGAAGGCTCCAGCCGGTTGCTGGCTTTTCCCGTCAATCCGGTCCCGGATTTATGCGCCTTGAGTAATTATTCAGCCACTTGGCGAATTTTAATGTATGGAAATCCCGGTGTCTAATCTCGTTCACCGTGCTACCCGGTGGATACACGTATATAGTTAATGTTGTCTTAAAAATATGATTACGCGGGCGTGAATTTCACGAACCGCGACGCGAAACTCCGTCCTCGAGATCCACACGATATCATCCCTTTTGTAATTAAAAGTCAATTATAACGTTCCCGACGCGATCCTATGCTGTAATTATATTTGGAGAATTATGTGCAGGATGTCCCCTATCAATAGCGCTCGATTCCGCGCGAACCATGCAGCTGGAAGTCCGTGATAATTGGATTACGATGATTTATAGGAATTTCTGAGTTTAGTGACTAGTTTGTAGGGAAGATTCCAGATAGAGATTTTAGTTTTCGTTTGGCAGATTTTATTAAATTTTCTCTCTTGTTTCGTTGTTTCCTCTCTTTGTTTTCTCTCTTGTCTCTAGAGTAACACTCTTTTGTTTCATTCAATATCCTTTAGTGTTTACGCGAATTTTAACATTAAGGTTATATCGACGTTGATAGCACTTGTGGAAACTGATTCGAGTTTTATTGTAATTCAGAGATTTCTAGTAATATTAGATTATCTTATACTAATATATGCTACACTATGTCCAATAATTACATTTATTGCATGTATTATTAGACTGCGGATTTGTATGCAAAATAAAAATTGTTGACTCCGAAATTAAGTTTACGCTCCTTAAAAACTAATAACTTTTTTAAAATTTTACCAAACGACGAGTTTTTTGAGATTTCTACCTTCACTGTTGAAATATTTCATTAAATCCAATGCTTCTCCTTTCCGAAATATTAAAACAATTTAACAGAAGAAAGTCGTGGAGTCCCCGAATATTATTCTGCTTACCATAACTTTAGATATCAGAGCATATGTAATTAATTTGACTGTATTTCAGTAAATTGTAAGACCGTGAGCGTCGCATATGCGTGATGGTGGTAGCGAACGTGTTAATTATCAAGAACTCTTAATTGCTCTAACTACTGTGAGACAACAGCAACGCACGAACCAAAGTTCCCACTTGCCCAAAAATTAGCATAAACAGCCACGACACAAGCACCGCGATTTCTGTGTTTCTGTGTGCTTTCTACAACATCGTTTCGAAACCCTAAACGCATCAAATGGGGGAGTGAATTTTGTGGCAGGCTAAAACTTAATTGATTAGAAACTCAAATTTAACAGAAATTGATTGACAAGAACTTCTAATTGCTTTAACTACTCTGAGACAACAGCATTGCATGAACCAAAGTTCCCAGTTGCGCAGAAATTAGCCTAAAGAGCCACGATACGTTCAAAGCACTGCGATTTATGTGTTTCTGCGTTTATGTGTGCTTTCTACAACATCGTCTTAAAACCCTAAACGAATCAAATGGGGGAGTGAATTTTGTCGCAGGCTAAAATTTAACACTAAACTTACCGACCATTAAAGCTGGCTAGTATGTGTTGCCATTTAAAAATGACACAATTGAATTTACGTAGATTGTTCCGTCGCAAAGGAATCGTACAAACAGCCTTTTCATTAGACTTTATTTGTGACGTCTACGTGACTCACAGGCCCCTTCGAGGATTAAGCAATCGATGCACATTTGGTGATCAGTCGAGCCATCGTCTAACCCTCATATTTTTTTGGTCTCCTTAACCCCCTGGCCTCCAACAACGAGTGGGACTCGTGGTAAGAAATTTGGGCTTAAGGTAAAAACAACAAGGATGAGTCTGACTCGTCGTACTTCGTTCGGACCAAACGTAAACAACACGAGCCTGGCTCGTTGTGAGTTTTCCCAAAACATTATTAACATGTTCGGCGCTCAGCGTGATTCGGTTGATTTTCTCGCGGGGCCCAAATCCGACTGTCAGAGCGCCAGAACGTAAACAGAGCGGTAAGTAGGAATAGCAACTATGTAACTCGAGTAGGTTTTGAAGTATATTCTATATTTATACTTCATTGGTTGTTCCATTAAATTTCTTTTAAAAATGCAACTGAAAATCTTATTTAACTTGGACAAGAAAAACGTCACCCATATATGGGTGACGGGGCCGCCGAGGAAGCACACCCGTCACCCAAATATGGGTGACGCGGCGCCGAACGTGTTAATTTAAATTAAGTATTAACTTACAAATTGTTACTGATACATTATCCACATTCAAATTATAAATCATTTTTGTTCACCGATGAATTACTTAAAGGCTCCGGTTTAAAAGAGTTTATTCTTTTCAGGAATTTTTAATAATTCAACACTGAAACATCCAAGTGTATACATTTTATCGTAAATGTCTCTAGGTATTAAGATCATATCCAAAAAATTTCCAGCTTATGCAGGAAATCTATACGTTATTGAGATACAACATTTTCTGCACAGATCCTTTCTTTTTCGACACAGTTGTGCCGATTTCGCGCAGAATATCCTTAACCCCTTGGCCTTCAACAACGAGTGAGACTCGTGGTAAGAAACTTGGGGCAAAAACAATACGGACGATTCTGACTCGTGGTACTTCGTTCGGACCAAACGTGAACAACGCGAGCCTGGCTCGTGGTACTTCATTCGTGAGCATGATTCTTCTTCTTCTTCTTCTTCGAACTCGTGACAAGTTCGAGCACACGGCTAAACAGCTAAATGGTTCTATTATGGTCCGAGCAATCGGGAGTTAGAAGGTACGACAAGGGGTAAAGATTTACAACCTTAAGCGGACACGAGTCATCCGCACGTTGCTCCCAAAATTCGCATCGAACATAGATTTTGAACAATTTTTATCACAATGTATCCTTTAATAAAGGAGCGTGTATAATCATTTCCAATGGAAGCATCTTGATAACTTCAGTAAGTGCAAAAATTAGCCTAAAGAGCCACGACACAAGCACCGCCATTTCTGCGTGTCTGCAGTCGCATGTGCTGCTATCTACAACATTGTATCGTAAACGACCCGAACGGTGAAGTTCATTTTGCAGCAGGCTTTATTATCGTCGACAAATAAACACATCTGCATGTGGGAAAATCGAACGGCGGACAAAGAGCCAGTCGAAAAATAGGTCACCGGAAGGGCGTCTCGGAGCGATGGTTATAATCCATTTCGAAATTCGTCCATATCGAAGATTTTTCTTACGGAAGCGGTGGGACAGGTGGATGTATCAGTGGGCGGACGGGTCAAGCGCGAGGACAGGATCGCACAAAGGTATGTAAATCACGGGCTGTCTCTCTTGGCCTCTCGTCGCCCTCCTCGATTCACCAGGAAAATTTCGCATTTATATGCAACCCGCGGAGACGAGAGGCAGGCAGCAGCGGCGGTGTCTACGAGCATTCTGGAAATTGTCTTCGACTCGCAAGGTCACGTGGGACCATTTTTCTCGCGCTCAGAATGCTGTCTACCCGTGCGCGTATATAGAATACCGTTCACAAATATCCGGGCACTTAACAAATGTGGGCGATCAACGTACGACAGCTGTAGCAATGTTTCTTTCATTTCTGACCTTGTACTTATAACCTTCATACGAATGAATTTGTTTTTACACACGCTTTCATATTATATCAGGAAACATGTAGAATTCCATTTAAAAAATTGAAGGTCACCTTCATTTGTATCTAATAGTGCAAACACAAAACACTACATAAGTCATTACTAGGCAGCGGATCTGTATGCAAAATAAACATTTTCTTCGTCAATTGTAAGTCACAGGAGCCAAATACAAATTTCTTGTTTTCTGTAAAAATTTGATAAAGCTTAAAATTATATATTGACGCCCTTAAATTTTATACTCCTTATTCATTAAGTTTTATTCTCCTCAGTTTGAAATTGCAACTATTCATTTTTGTTATAAATGCATAAAATCCGCTGTCTAGTCATTACGTTGCTTGCAAAAAACAGCATTACTTTCTCCTCTCACTCTTTTTTCTAATTTTTATTATTTGCAGGAAAAACGCTGGTTAGTAATAGCGTGAACACCATGAACGGTTCGTTTTTATCTGCAGGCTTTGTCAATGTGTCTTTCTAAACCTCTCTTCGTCTGTATTGAACCAGTTAACTGATTTTGACGAGTATACTCGTCATGAAAAAAGTGCAAAATTTTGTGCTATGACGAGTATATTCGTCATGAGTAATAAGTAGTGACAATTTGAAGTTTAAATTTGCAGTTTTAGTGAAAACTAAAATATATTCGTGAACTTCAAGATGTTTGAAATACTTTGAGGCCCGTCAAAATAAAAGGAACAAATAAAAGTTTATAAATAATTAATATAAAAAAATCGCATATAGTATGAATTATTTTTCGTAAATGTGTCGTTGTCTTTTATTAGTCATCACAGAAGCAATTACGGATTTATATATTGTTTTAGACTATGCAATAAGTGGCGCGCCTGGTAATAAAAAACGGGATGAGGATCCTTTCGTTTCCTTTTTA
Source organism: Sphecodes monilicornis (assembly GCA_913789915.3). Taxonomy (NCBI): domain Eukaryota; kingdom Metazoa; phylum Arthropoda; class Insecta; order Hymenoptera; family Halictidae; genus Sphecodes; species Sphecodes monilicornis. The sequence continues at coordinate 13,872,674 of OU565291.1, read as the reverse complement.
CATGTATTCAAGAGGCGGCGTTTTTTATAGCTCGTGTGCAGGATTCGAGTTGTAAGGATCATCCAAATTGAGTTGTGGACTACCTACCTGCTAAGATATTTCCCTGAACATTTTTGTTTATATTTTATCATCCAGTCAGGGATTCATTTACATAAATATCGGACTGTACTGTTGCGACAAATTTGCGATAAATTTGAGTAATGAAATAAAAAAATAAAAGTCATTTTATTACAACCTAATTTCATATTACACATACTGTGTGCTTAACGAGTATGCTTGTCATCGCTAAATTTGTGCGACGCAATTTAGATACGCATTTTCCAAAGAGGTCGAAACAGTTAACTGGTTAATCGGCTTCACCACTATTTTGTATTGATTGTAACATGTTTGTATAATTTCTTGTATGATTTCAACTTGCGTTGTCTGGATTTTACGTTTAACTATCACGCTCGAGGAGACACTGATTTTTGCCCGTACCATTTAGGAAAATAAAAAATTAGCAAATGGACGCAGAGCTTTTACAAACTCGTGTAAAATCACAGAAATTGCTACAAAATTTACAAATAAAACAGTTTTACAGATGGTACATGACCAGCTGAGGCTCAACATGTGTAATAGATAGATATAAGATAAAGTGATGGAAGTAAGAAATATTATGTGTTTCCAATTGAGCTGTAACAATTTTGTTATATTGCTTATTAATACTATAATACTCAAGGAATGAAGTAATAAACAAATAATAAAAAGTATCTGTTAGGTATTTGGGTGATATCTACAAACATGGATGAGATCGGATACTTTTGGACGGTAGTGTTCCAATTTATGACGAGGAATAAACCAACGACCAGCGAACACGCGCGATAAAATAATGAGCGAAAGGTCTCGCGAGATGCAACAACTGCCCTCGAAGGATTCTCTTTGAAAAAAGATCCTTCTCGGATTGTCTGTCGAAATAAATGAGTCGAGAAGAACTTCGATAAGTCTCAATTTTTCCTAAAGAAAATCATTACTCGTGCCATAGAAATTTGTTGCAACCTCGCAGAGTCTGCGAGCCTTCTCGACTTATTCCTTTATTTAACGGTCCTGTTACGTTCTGAGCACCTGTACCCAAGGTGAAAATATAATTTTAAAATGTACCCGCCTGTAATGCCATTGCAGAATGCAAGAAAGAATTTACATAAAAATTCCAACCATAAGAAGTCTTCATGCGCCCTTCAAAAAGAATTTTATTAAAAACTAAAACTCCACGAACCAAAGACATTATTTATTATTTAACCTATCGTTGGACAAGCTTAACAAATGAATTCTTATGTGATGTTAACATTAATATTATGTTGTCCCTAAAGTTTTTTTTCGCATTGTATACGTATAATATGTTTAGTTAACACCAGCATATATGAAAAGCACGATCATCTGTTCATTATTTTTTATTTAATCACAAATTTTTCGTTATTTACCTATGCCATTTGCCTTTTTGAAAAACTGGTTTGAATTTGCATTGAATACATTAATAGAATACGAAACAAACTTTCGGGCAATCTAATATTAAACAATGTTGCTCCAATATGTACAATATCATAAGAATCTTTGAAAATAAAATAAGAATACAGGTTTTGCACTCCAAATTCACCATTTCGCAGATCATGTTCACCTTTATGCATACCAAATTCACCCGTTGGTAAATCAAATTCACCCTGATGCAACTCATGATTTACAGAAAGATGAATTTGATTTGCAAAAGGATGAATTTGATTTTCGAAAAGGAGAATAATACCTACAAAAATGTTAATTTGATTTGAAAAAAGGGGAATACAATCTACAAAAGGATTAAAGATACACGAATCGTTGTACAATGCTTGAGAGATCTCATTCTACAGTTTCAGCTAAAATTCCGAAATTAATTATCTCCGAATCGCACAATGGCGCCCACGTTACGCCTCCAGCAACCCTGTAGCAACGCTAAATGACGCAACAATCGCGTCACCGGTCCTGAATGTGTCAAACACAGACAACGAAGAGAATCCGGAGTGCGTGAAGGGCTGAGGAATCGATCGTCAGAAATTCCCGAAAATCCTGATCGTGGTTCTCGCGGGGAATTTCGGGCACGTCGATGAAATTCCATATTTTCCATTTTCGCGGCGACACTTTGATCTCGTTCACAGGATATCGCGTGGCGAGTTGCGGAGTTCAAGGACAACGGGCGCATAGAAACAGAGGGGACAAAGAATCAAGGGAATATTATCGAAACGTTGCGCGAGACCGGGCATTCTCTTTTCTTTGTTCTTGTTTCCCCCATTTGTTTCTCCCTTGTTTTTGTCATTGCGTTTCAAACACACCCCCCCCTCCTCCCTCGTGTTCATCAAACGACAGCAGTCTTACGGACGAAATTCAATTTGCCCGTCGACTATTCTCTGCGAATCAGCGGAATTCAGTAGTACCAGTCTACCATTTCGCCGACGCGTGCCATTGCACAATGATATTACCTGTAATTATCCTTTCGCTTTATGTGCGTAAAATTTCTTTCGTGGCGGAAATAATCCTTCCTTATTTCGCTGGTTTAACAGTACTTTTATCTGCAGGATCTTTCCGCCGGCAATTCATCGTGTTATACTTTGTGTTTTTCACGTCCGGAAACAATCTCTTTTGTTTCACTGAATTATTAACGGTGCTATTCGTTACTTGGAAATTATTATCCTGCGCTAGGTAATTCTCTTTACTTTACTGCGAGGCCGCTTTTCTTGCATTTGTCGCTGTGACAAGTGAGAAAATTTCTCTTTATGTGTGAGAATAATGAATTAGGCTTTTTTCGTTTGCAATTACCAGGTTCTAGTATTCATACTTCATACAGTAATTAGTCTTCCTATACACATTTCGTTTCTTCATCGATGTAATATTGTTTTAGAAAATTGTTCTTGTTGTTGATGTGATATTTTTTGTGGGGGAACAGATAAAACTTGATAGATATCGGTAAATAGACGATGGATTTCACGCGTTTACAGCAAAACTGCGTTTGCACAATTTAAAACAGTATAATAATTAAAATGGTTGAAGAACAACGGTGCACTATTTTCGATCTGTTAAAATTATTAAAGATATAATTGAATGTATGTCGGGCTTCTATCTCTTGCAATTGATGCCGAAATTTTTATCTTGCATAAAGATATTCATGACAAAACCGAATTGATACGATTTAAATCAGTAAAAATACTAAGTCAATTTAAGAATGTCAATATACGGGGTGTTTCACTTAATTTTAACATCTTCATTTTTTCGCTATTGTTAGTCCTGCTATATTATATTATATATTTTATATTTAATATATATATAATATATTTTTCGCTATTGTTAGTCCGGCTATATAATTATATACTATACCGAGAATTGCTAATGTATCGCAGCTCGCTCCTTTTAACAGAATCCTTTTTTTCCAGCGAGTCTATCGAACATTCCTTCCCACCAGCCAGCCTGAATAAAACTACTGTCATCCACGTTTGCCAAGGCGAGTTTCCGTCAAACAATGCCTTCCTATCAACCTGCCACGCGAAACGAGAATTATTGTTTCCAGGGCGCGTTATTTCTCGCCCCCCCCCGTAACTTTCTCGCGATAAGCACTTTTCCTAACGCACAATGGAAAGAGCCTTGACGTTTCAATGTTGCTTGCGAGTTTGAAACGAAGAGCGCCGAACACCAATGTCACGATTGAAGTTGAGCAAGTCGCGCGTCGTTGCGGTTAAGCTCTAATTCTATACAACGAAATCATTTTTCTTGATTGGACCATGTGGGCCAGACTTGAACAGAACAAATGGCAAAACAGACTGCTGTAGGATTATTGATAAATCGGATTATTAGAGCGTGAACTGATAATTCCGAAAGCACCCGATTTTTCCAGCGGAACGTCAGACACACCGCGCACACGTTCCCATGCACAATCTCGGCCAATGGTTACCCTTAATCCGTATGCAAGGGAATTATTGATGTTACCTGCCCGTCACTGTCGTCCCAGGGAATTGTCGAGACATTTTTAACCCCTGTGTCATTACTTTAGTGCACCTCGCCTTGATCTGTCGCTGACGTTCCCTCCAAAATTCAAATGTTCGTTCCACACTTAAAAACATTCATTTTGCCTGAGTCTAAAAACAGAAAATTCCTAATACCCTAGCTGTGTACTATACTTTTTAAATTATCTATGTATGTCGAAAATATTTTTAAATACTTTATCGATCACGCTATGCACAGATTTACTTTCAAGCGAATTTGTCAGTCTTTCGACTGTTTTATTTTAATTTGTTTCTGTATCTAAATGGTCTAAACTATCTTGAATTTAAGAACGATGTTTTAATGAACATATTTTCACAAAAATGTTAACCTAAACAGCAAATTGTGATTATCTTTCTCGCATATCAAATTTACCAGACATAACTTAAACATTGTTATTTTGTTTTGACATATGCACAGTTAAGAAAGATTAATAGCAATTATTGAAGTGAAACTTCTTTAAGCGTGTTAGGCGCAAAACCTCGACGCAGTGGGCGTAAAATCTCGACGCGGTAGGAGTAAAACCGATCGGGCGATGAAACGATGAAACGAAATTCTATTCTATTAGCATATACGGTTGAGGTTTCAGCATTGCTTGATAAAGATTATGATAAAATTCCGATGATGCTAAATGGAGATTTCAACGTCAACTTTGCATCGGAACAATCAAAATTATTAATAGAATTTTTTAGAAGTAAATTAAGACTGAAAACGGTAAATAATCTTAATGAAGCGACAACAAGATCAGGAACAACTCTCGATGCAGTATTTGCAAGACATTTGAACAAAATTGATTCAAGAATATTTATATCATATTTTAGTTATCACAAGCCAATTATTTCAATAATAGAATCATAGAAAATTAAATGGCATAAAGTGTTAATGAAAATTCGAAAAGAGATTAAAGAAAGAAGTTTCACTTCAGCCATGTGATCTAAGCACACACCAATTTTCACAAAAGGGTACTCCTCTCCGATTGTGATCACCTTGAAATACATATGTTGTTGTTAGAAAACGTGTATAATATTCATTTGAATTGTACGAGCGAAGTGAGCGAGCGTCGGAGGAACAAGCGAGCGTCGGAAGAACAAGCGAGCGTCGGTGTGCGAGACTGCGTCGGGCATGCAGCAGCGTGAGCCCAGATTGGAATGGTATGCCGTGAGAGAAGGATACGTGTGACAAATAAGTATTATGCATATATATATATATATATATATATATATATATATATATATATGAAAGTTGGTTATTCCAGTTTACAAACTCTCCATTAGTGGTTTATTATCAACAGTTGTGCAGCTCGACATTTTGAACAACGTTTTCCTTTGCAAAAATGTCAGTGACCGTCGTTTTCTAGATATTTGCAAGACAACTGTTAAGATGACTATAGCAAACTCCGCCTTTTGCCAATGACCGAATTGGTCGTTTAGGGCAGGGAGGGGCTCCACTCCTGTGCATTCATCGGACATTCACTACCACATAGAATACACATATATAGTCTTTATAAACAGTTTTTTTGATCGCGTTGTACAGGAATGTACAATAAAAGGCGGACAGGCGAAAGTGAGGGGAATACAGTTACCCTCTCTCTCTGCCATTATCGGGTAGTCGTGACGCAGGCGCAGAAGGAACGGGAATTGGATGCGCGCATGTCACGTGACCGGTCCATGGAGGAAGCGTGGGGATGCTTGCCGCCGGGGGGTGGAGCGATGGCGTAGCAGAAGGGGTATGCGAGAGTGGGAGACAAGTCTTCATCTGGCGACACTGGTATAAGGGATCAGCTATTTTATAAAGCTTCTATCAAAAACAATAGGTTGTTGATAAAAGAAGGAAACTAGAACTATACCAGATTTGGTAAAAAGTTCTTTTGGATAACGAATAAACCCATTTATATAAGATCTACTTGTTCGTATACAAAATTGTTCGTCATTCGCGAACAACGATTGAATTCAGTGGCACAACAAAGTATTTCAATTCTCGATTGCTAATCGGCAGATTACAGTGTAACGAATGAAGGAATAACGAATAATATGAACGAATAGCGAGCAACTATTGCGGAACTGTGGTCGAACAACGAATGAACGAATAAAATTTCATTCGTTATTCGAATAAAACTTTACTCAAATAATGCCAAACTCGGGATCACACACGCTGGTGAAATAGTAAACGCAGCGTTAGTTTGAAACGCGATTGTGGAAACGGGACAGAGTTTCGCGTGGAGCCAGTAAAGGCTCGAGTCTGAACGATTCAAATAAAATGCTGAACGAGCGTGGGTCCGAGGGATCCGTCGCAGTCCTGGCGACAAAAGCCGAAAAACCTGTACCTAAAAATACGGGACAGAGGCTGTAAAGCCGGGCGAGTGCCCGTTCACCCGGAATATCATTCGAATTCACTAGCGCCGGCAATTAATACGGCGAAGGACGTCGAAGTCCTGGTTGGACAGCATTCCTGTCGGTCAAGGCCGGCAAAACAGTGAAACGCCTGGCAAAATGGCGCGGCGGGAGATCCGCTCGCGCGGAAGTTCGATGCGGTTAGGGCCTATCTAGCCTTTATGCTCCCGCGTCGCGGAAAACTGTGTTGGCGTGGGACGCCGGGAATCGGTCAACGGGAACACGGTGTGCGCCAGTTAATGCAATATCCCGCGCAATTTCGGGCATTAATATTCAGCGTTTGGCTGGTAGGCCGGTAGGATACCGCCTGCCTGCTTAAAATCCGACTGGACCGCCGCGAAATCAATATGGTGATGCTGCAGCTCGACCGCGGCCTTTGTGCTCATTATTAAATCCGCCGCAGCGTCGGGAATCTAGTCCGACGCCTATGCAACGTCTCCCTGAGCTCCGATATATTAATTTTTGTATCGCTTGGAGACCCGACAGGTTCAAAATTTTCGCAAATAACGATATGTCGACCGACGAACACTGAAGACCGATAAAGAAATAATTGATAACTGCCTGACAGTTTTAATCATATCGACATACAAGATGTGCATTCTTATTTATATTAAATGATTTACTCTCATAATTTCGTAGGGTAACATAAAAATAGTCCTCAATTGTCAATTAAAATATAGTTTCTAAAGTATTAAAGTAGAATATGAAAACTTGAGTCAGAATAGCATAAACAATATATTCCACTATTCATATCAACACGTCTGCTCTTACAATACTATAATAGCTGTAAATTTATCATGTACCATGAACATCAATAATGAAATCATTGATATTGCCTCCAAGTAGAATATAATTGTCTCGGTCAGACCAGACTAGATATTCGTACTTGAATATTCATATTGAAACATTCGCTTAATGTATCCGTAATACAGAGTAAGCGTATGCAGAAATGACTTCCTAACGTTCAGTAATTACAGAAAATAATAATCAAATCATAAATGTAATCAATGCATATTATAACAAGGGTAAGAAACAAGTACAGAACAAACGTACTAAATTGTAATATCTAAATAAAGTAATTCGCCCTGAAGCGATGCATCCACTTTAATCGAACCGTCGAACAGTCCACCGATTCAGTCACGCAATTTTTAAAAACCGCAGAACAATGAACAGACTTAATTCCGCAAAATAAATTCGAGGACGCCGATGGTTCCCGTTTTGTAAATTGTCAAAAACTTCCCTTTCGAAATCGGTCAATTGTTAAAACTCAACCGGGAAAATGAACATCAAACTGCAATCCCCTAAACGAACTCAGTTGCAGTTTAATCACATCCCTCGTTTGTTCCAACGCACGGGTCTAGTGGGTGTGCGCATGCATCGTTTTTCAGCCATAAAAATTACTTAACAATTCGCAGTGTCACATGCGTGCACACGTCGACGAATACACTGTTTCTTTGTCGATTGTTTTTATTCTTTTTCCTCTGTCCAGCATCCCTCTTTTTTCGTTTCAAAAACGTCACGCACTCGTTCCTAAATTCTGTCACTGCAGCTGCTGCAAAATTCTGACTATTATATGATTCGCGACCGTTTCGACGTTTCATCACGATTGTTTATGGGAATGGAAATTCCACGATAGTTCCGTTGTTAACGACTTGAATAGTGACCCGCCTTTTAGTCTAATGGCTTTTTCTGTTCGCTTTACTGTTTTCCGCGGATTTCTGCGCTCAACCTATGGAAATCACTGATTTACAACCGTATGCTTTTGTTTTCGAATTTTCAAATCGTATTTCAATCCTCCAGCCTTGGTTAAAATTGATCGGGCGAAAGGCACGATGCATGGATCAAAATTTACTGATAAAATGGTGTACAGGATCAAAGAATTCATCATTTGCAAAAGTATATTGAATTTGAAGGGCGTTATTTTGAACATTTGTTAAAATCAATAGTCTCCTCTAACTCCTCCATTATAACTATAATATTTTATTACTTACAACTATATCCATTTGTTATTTAAATTCAGGTATTGGAAGATAACTAGAGATTATGGTGTTCCGGTGGGTGTATTATTTTTGACTGTGATTATTATACTACAGTGACAAAAATTTGCACATCGACGACCTTAAAATTTTACAAACAATATTATCATGGCTATTAAAGCGAATAAAATTTCGGTTTGATATTTTTGTGTAAAAACAAGCCATACGATTATGATGCTTAAATTATTTAGGGCACCCTGTATAATTCATGATGTTTCGAATTAAATGGATTGTTGATCGATTCGTTCCATTGCTAACTGACGTATGCTCCCATTTGTAGTTCTATCAATGTTTAAAGCGTATTTGGGCAATGAGCAAATTCAGATATTTGATTATTAATTCCAACTAACGATTAAACTCTTCGTTTAACTGACGCGTAATCGTAGTTAATTAGAGTAAATATTTAATCGCCGATCCGATTGACGATCAAATTAATTGAACACATTACCCGAACGAATGATTTACTATGAAAATTCTCCGCATCGTGAGATAAATATTTGATCACGCGATTCCTGAACACAGCAATTCACACATTCGTTTGCATTTGTTCACTTTCCGAAAGCGTAAAAATGACTACGTGACTCTTGTTCAGTAATCTCACTTGAATAAATAAACCTCCCTTCCGTTAATAAATACGTAGATTATTCTGTATAAATATTAAACCATCGTTACAAGTACGTATGTTTGTACTGAAAGTTTATTTTGTTGTTTGCTTATTATTGGTGCCATTCATAAAAGATTTGAATAGGCGAAGAAGAAACACTACTCTTTATAGAAAGTTCATAATTAAATTTTTATTGACCAGATAAATTGTTTTACTTCGTTTGCTTTGTTTTGTCAACATGCAAAACTTTAAGCATTTTAATTCATATTTAACCCTTTAACTGTTTATGTCGAGTATGCTCGCCATGAAAAGATGACAATTTTTTGTCAAATGACCAGTATACTCATCATGTAGGGAAAAATATATGCGTTGCCTTATAAAAATGACAAGACTCATTTGTACTTTGTAGGGTTCTTATTATAATACATTCTGTAGTAAATATATTTATTTAATCATTTTCCATGAAAGTATCTTTATAATTTCAATAACTAGAACACAAAGAATCTGGAATCGGTCATTTGGCCAATGGTGGTAGCTTTAGTGTTAAATAATACTTAAAAGGATGCGCGGTGGAGTATGAAAAAAGTACAAAAATAATGCTAGCTTAAAAATAATTAAGCATGCAAGCGCACGTTCATAGAATTAAATCATTGTGCAGTCAGCATCTTCTTCGGTTAAATAAAATAGAAACGACAGCATCAGAGAGCTGTGTGCTGTAGAAACATTTCGGGAAATGCAACAAAGCTTGGCGTGTTAAACAAAACTCTCGGAGGTAAGAGAGACAAGTTGGTTAATACGATTTCGCGAAAAGTGGCACCTGGGGACCATATGCAATTATTAAATGACAAAACGTCACAGACAGTTGTTCTCAAAGATAAAAATACATCTCGAGACTCGGTTTCTCGCGGAACTCGTCGACCGTCGGAGCGCAAGTAGTAGAAGCATCGAATTAGTGAGACTGTCGCTTTGAAGTGGCGCTCGGCGTCGTCCCATTAAAAATTCCTCGAATTTCAGAAGTTGCGCGGGATAAGCTCTCTAAATTAGAAAACTTCGCTCGTTAATGTCCCCTGCGGCTATCAGAAAGACCTCCGTTTGAAATTGTAATTATTTATTTACAACAAAAAAAGCAGAAGATTATTTTCTCGGCACTGCACAGAGGAGCAAGTGACGCGAGCAAAGCTTTGGTCGGACGGAAAAACGTCAGGTATTTGTTCTGAGGTATTTGTTACGATCGATGGAAATGTGTTCATCCTTCAACGTTCGTATACAAAGAAAAAATTCCCTTGAAAGTCAAAGAGAACCATTATGTCAAGCTGTAAACGTGTGTATTTCGCAAAACACGCAAGCAACATTTTAAACAGCCATGTACTCTTAAACGCTTCTGCTGGGAAAACAATTTGGACAAGAATTTATGTTCTTTCGGATAATTCTACGCTACAGGAAGCGTTTTTTTGGATCAGCAAGTAGTGAGGGCAACCTTTTAGTCAGACTGCAGCGACGTTCGAAGCATTTACGACGGATTCTCCACAGGAAGTTATTGGAATTTCGAAATTCTCGCCGAAGAGAGGTTTCACGATACCCGAAGTTCACGTCGTTAGTGTCGTCGTTAGCGTCTTCGTGAAAGAATACACAGTTCGAACGATAAATATTTATAACTGGAGACGCGACTTTGTTCTTTCCACGGTTCTCGAATTACTCGACGTGACTGTTGCTACACGAAACTTTCCTTTCGAACCACTCTCGCAGCTCCTCTACATTCTCTCTTGACGAAACTACACGCTGACACTCGGGAAACCCTGGAAATCTCTCGAACCCCCTACGTCCCCCCATTTTCCGTGACCCATTTTGCGTTGTGCGATCTAACTCGGATCGTTCGGATCTAAATTAGTTTAACTTTCCGCGAGGTACGCGTCACGAAACATTCGACCGTTTGCAAGACTCACAGAGGAGAACAGTAAGTTAAAGTCAACATGGTTTGTTCGTTAGTCGGAACATTGTTTCGCAGATAATCACACGATCAGTGTTGGATTAACCAATAAGCAAAATCTGCACGTGCTCAGAGAATCGGGAGAAGGGGGGCACCATAGAAATTTTCAAGATCTTACAGTGGCTGTAAAAGTATCGACAAATCTTCTGAAAAAGAATTTTATAAAAATTTGATCAAAAGACTTGAATTTTATTTTAATATTAGAAGAATTAGTTTACTAGCTAATCTGAACGAAAATTTATTTTAAAATTGCTGTTGATCGGAATTGCGAAGATGAATGTGATGATCATGATTTTTGACTTTTTTATCTCAGTCTTCAATGTAAAGTTAAAACATGCATTTTGTGGATCTAACAAGGAGAAGACGCGGTCATGGGATCTCAGATTTTCTCGAAACTTTGCATATTGGTAGATTTCGTTCTCCTGTTTATGAAAATATAGCATTATAGGGTCAGATACTCAATAACTTATGAGATATTTACAATTGAAATTTCATTATACCCGTTAAGTACAGTTTCAGTTGAAGTTATTGTCAAGTGGTGGTGGTAACGTACTCGGTTGGTACAAGGAAGGCCAGGCTTCAAATCCCTTGTACTCTTTTTCCTTTTTTTTTCTTTTCAGTTTATCTATTTTAATTGATTGGATTTTACAAATGAAAAATGCACTCATAATATCTATAGGAAACGTAATATTAAAATTTTATTGAAAAGCAACATAATATGCGAATAAACACTAACTTCATCAACTGTGCCTAAAAAGGAAAGAAGAATAACATAAAAACCATGCATTACATACAAAATACAATAAACATAGAAATGAAATGTAATACTCACTATTATTATTAGTTGCAGCAATGATATTTATCGTAAAAACAAACAAAACATATATGACAGGAACACTTTGCACATCTAATAAGCGTATAATCATTGAGGACATTATACTTAACGGGAATAATGAAATTTCAATTGTAAATATCTCAAAAGTTATTGAGTATCTGACCCTATAATGCTATATTTTCATAAACAGGAGAACGAAATCTACCAACATGCAAAGTTTCGAGAAAATCTGAGACCCCATGACCGCGTCGTCTCCGTGTAAGTGAGTTATATACGCGCGCGAAGTCACATCGAAATCGGGTGATGCATAATGAAGTTATAGAAATTGAAATATGTACGAACCTTTGAATTTTGAGCTTACGATTGATCTAACAAGAAGACATCGCGACTTCCGGGTCACCGATTTTGATAAAACTTTGCACACTTATTGATCTCGTTCTTCTCTTTTCGAATATACCCCAGTATAGGCGCCACCAATCAATAGTTTCCGAAATATTAACGTTTGAAGTTCATTAACCGCTCTTAAATGCTGTATATTTCCATGATACAACAAGGGCCGGCGTGGCGCGGTGCTATCGTACAATATTTTCAAGCAGACGACCAGTATTTAAATCCTGCAGACTGATTCAATTTTTTACTAATTTTTTTTCATTTTATATTTACGAATCATTTATCTATCATGGAGGTATACTGTATTTAAGAGCGGGTAATTAACTTTAAACGTTAATATCTCGGAAACTATTGATTGACGGGGCCAATAATGGGGTATATTTGTAAAGAGGAGAACGAGATCTATAAATGTGCAAAGTTTCACCAAAATCTTTTCACATTCTGTAGTAAACTAATCCTTCCGGCATCTCAAAGAAACTCAAGGAGTTTGGCGAAATCTTTAAAAAATTATTCCGTTTTAAAAGGTATGCCAATACTTTTTTTAGGCACGGTGCATCTTTCACATAGTAATAATATTGCTAAGTGTCTACTCAACTATTCCCAACTCAATAATATTATTAAAAGAAGAAACAGATGTCTATGTAGCTTCTGTGTTTTGTAATTAATACAGACAATTTCTAATTTACATAAAAACCTGCAGTCTAGTAAAAATATTCTTAACGGCTTTTAACGTTTTCATAATTTCGGACTTCAGCTAGTTGTTTTTATCATAAATGCATATAATCCGCAGTCTTCTTTAACATTATTATTAATGCGGTAACTCTATTCACCAAATAAGCGGAAACACAACTGAAGAAATTATTTCTCTATAAACTAAGAACAAAAATGTTAAGATTCACATCGGTTTGTTTTACAATCTATAAAAATGTTTTGCGAATTTCCTGGAATAGTTCCCCACAGGCATTAATTAGCTAAATGAAAAGTAAAAATGCCGTAGGAATTAGTTCCCGTTCTAAATTACTCCGCGAAACAATGATGCAAAGTTGCTCGATCTGCTTTCAGAGGAAGGGAGAACTTTAAAAGCCACAATGGCCCATTAAACGTGGCACGCGCGGTTACGGATTAATTAAAGAACAACCGGCAGGAGCCACAAGTGTCAGCTACGAGATTACCCGAATTAATACAGGGACGTCCGAACACACACGGTCCGTTTCGCGCGTTTTAAGGTCGGCCATGACACCCCCTCGTTGCGAAACTACAAGATTTCCTTCGCCATTAACCCAGATTCTATGCGAATCCACGCAAAACAGAATTTGGCAAACAGAATACATTTCCAAATACCAAATTAGCATTCATTAACACTAGATTTACGGAGAAAATAACATCGAGTAAAATAACAAGAAAGTGAATATTAAAATTTCTAGTTGTTTTTTAAATAGTATATATATCCAAAGAAATAATCTTTTTGAATAATTCCTCATGGATGCATGTTTACAATCCAATAATAGCGAATTAAAAATATTAGAAAGCGCCATTTTGACGGGTTCCGCAAAACTAGTGTTGCACACCAATCCAATGTAAAAAAATGTACTCAGCGTTTCTAAAATGGTGGCGCAAAGAAATTTATATAAATTCGTCGAAGGAAAACAAGGAAAAATGTGGCAATAAAATTGATACGGTGAATAAACTGTATCATTGAAAATAGAAAGATAAAATAATATAAGACAAAATGAAAATAAAATTGTCCTAAAAGAGCGCATTGCTCTCCAAAAAAGGAACAAGGAAAAATGTAGCAATAAAATTGATAGGAAGAACAAACTGTTTCAATGAAAATAAAAGAAAGAAATAACAGAGGACAAAATGAAAATAAAATTGTCCTAAAAGAGCGCATTGCTCTCCAAAAAAGGAACAAGGAAAAATGTAGCAATAAAATTGATAGGAAGAACAAACTGTTTCAATGAAAATAAAAGAAAGAAATAACAGAGGACAAAATGAAAATAAAATTGTCCTAAAAGAGCGCATCGCTCTCCAAAAAAAGAACAAGGAAAAATGTAGCAATAAAATTGATAAGAAGAAGAAACTGTTTCATTGAAAATAAAAGAATGGAATAACATAAGACAAAATGAAAATAAAATTGTCCTAAAAGAGCGCATTGCTCTCCAAAAAAGGAACAAGGAAAAATGTAGCAATAAAATTGATAGGAAGAACAAACTGTTTCAATGAAAATAAAAGAAAGAAATAACAGAGGACAAAATGAAAATAAAATTGTCCTAAAAGAGCGCATCGCTCTCCAAAAAAAGAACAAGGAAAAATGTAGCAATAAAATTGATAAGAAGAAGAAACTGTTTCATTGAAAATAAAAGAATGGAATAACATAAGACAAAATGAAAATAAAATTGTCCTAAAAGAGCGCATTGCTCTCCAAAAAAGGAACAAGGAAAAATGTAGCAATAAAATTGATAGGAAGAACAAACTGTTTCAATGAAAATAAAAGAAAGAAATAACAGAGGACAAAATGAAAATAAAATTGTCCTAAAAGAGCGCATCGCTCTCCAAAAAAAGAACAAGGAAAAATCTAGCAATAAAATTGATAGGAAGAACAAACTGTTTCATTGAAAATAAAAGAATGAAATAACATAAGACAAAATGAAAATAAAATTGTTCTAAAAGAGCGCATTGCATTCCAAAAAACAAGGAAAAATGTAGTAATCAAATTGATAGGAAGAACAAACGGCTGATATGTATTCGATATGAGCATTATGAATCCTAAATGATATTCCAAAAGGTTAGTACCAGAAATGAGAAAAGAGTGGCTTGATATATTGACACAAACTGTGAGTTATGTCGCTGTACGGGCCGTCAGATCGTATGTGGAATTGGATACACCGCCGCGAATGGAAAGAGAATGAAACAGAGATCCCCGGGGACCTTGGATCCTCTGGGATCGGGAAGGTACGAGCGATGAACGGTCTCGGAAATTGGCGGTCAGCCTGAACTGTGTGTCGCGGTCGGACTGATGACGAACAGGTCTTGTCTGAACGTAATCAGCTGCCGGCGCGCGATTGCTGTGGCGGTCGTCGCGCGTCGCCGCAATTTAAGAAATTTTCGGTGGTTGCGGTGTCTCTTGTCACGATAAAGCATCAAAGTGTCCTTGATTGGCTCTTGTCACAGACCCCCGGAATATTTTTTGGTCGGTCCGGGTGACCGGACACTGTCAAAAACGGCGAAACTAGAACGGCGACGTTTGAGAGTTTTAAACGACCATCAGGGCTCTTTGAAACGATTCGCTCGGGGAATGTTGAACTCTTTTGCCTCATAATATCAGGGACGCGGCTGACACAGTTCTCACGTCGACTCAACATAATCTTTTTAATTAAAAACGATTTTTATATTGTCAATACCCAGTTTTTACAAATAACATAAGCTCGCGGAGCATAGAGAGTTTCTTTCTCTCGTAGAGTGAAATGATTAAAGTATAAAATTGGTACAATACAAAAATTGTTATTATCAGACATAGAGTAAAATATTGGTAAATATTTTAATATGTTAACAGTATTCATAGTACACAAATGTTAAAAATCTGTTTCAATTCATTTAAGGCAGTCTGACGACCCTGTTATTTTATTTTAAGGTTATTTTACAATTTTTAAAAGTCTAAAACGTAATGTACATTATCTTTACTGGCTTTCAAGTATTGTATTAGGTTGTCCCGAAAATTCGTTTCGTTTTCGATTAATGCAAACAATGCAAATTCAATCTAGGCTTTTAAGACAGCATTTTGCGTGGCTATATGTACAAAAACAAGCTTAGGGGATAATAAAACGTTTACGAACAGATGATCACGTTGTTTTTACATTCTCGTGTTATTTAACAACATTAAACAGACACATTGCGAAAGAAACTTTTGGGACAACCTAAGATCATAATGTACTTACAATTATTCGTACATACAATAAGATATTCATTGAAGAAAATGAAAAACATTTAGAATGTTCATTAAATAAATACCTTAAATTGATTATCTTACTTGAAAATAGCACAGAATATATGACGAGGATCTTTAGCTGCATAAAAGTGAGTTTGATCAGAAATTCAAGTTTGGAGAGGATAATCCAGTATTTATGAATTATGTATAAAAATTCACATTCGTGCAGGGATTGAATCCTGAAATTTCTCATATAATGAGACCTTTGTTAATGGAAGAGATGAAAGGTAAACGAAAATAATCTCCTATCTGTGCATATTAAAATTACAAACTGTGAAGTTTAATGGAATAAATTAAATTTGAGAATACAAAGCTGGATAATTAAATGAAAAATGATATTGTAATCAGTTCTAGCTACCCCCGCTTGCGATAAGAAAAGCAAACTCGTTTTCGTAACAGATGTGAGACCCAGGTCGGAGAATTACAGTTTACATTTTCGACTTATTCTATAATTTATTGCATTCGATGCTTCGATGCTTCAAAGTAACAGGGCGAAGTTTAGCCAAAGATACGTAGAAGCATCCTCACCTTTATCGAGACTATCCACTTCGACAGCGTTCTCGAGAATTTAGAATCCCCAACGTTTTAACCGTAGCCAATCCCATTTGTTCGATTCGATTCCTTCGGGCTGAACGAGTGGATTCACTTAAACGAACCGAACTTTCTCTGATAAAACAAACGATGAACGCTCCTCCAGGATTAAATGAACTGCAGCGCCAGCCACGGTTTATAATTTCTGCTGCGAAGAAGATTAACCTCTAAGAAATTTTACATAAAGGAGCGAGAAAAAGATCACAGGGCGCGTATATACTTTTCTTTTCTGAAAAGCGAAAATATTGAACAGATTCTCCGTCTCTGCGGGAGATAAAAAAAAAAATGACGGACCTATTGAGCGCCTCGACAAAAGATCTGCAGTATTGCTTTGAAATCGCGTACGTATGGCCTGCAGATAGCGGTAAAGAGTATCAAAATGTTATTCCGGTTTCGCGAGTAGACTGCCAGTGCAGCCATAGAATCCATTTTCACGCTAGGTTTCGCGGCACCCGTCAGAATGATGGGTTCTAATATTTTTAATTTAAGATTATTGAGATTGTAAAAATGTATCCTTTGAGTATAATATTATACTCAAAGGATATTACGTTATATTCTTTGAGTATAATATTATAAAAAAATGGCTAAAAATTTGGTTAGACACGATCCTATTATTTTTATAAAGTAAGTTAAAATAGTCACATTTAGTGCTCCGTAAACCTTGTACATAATAAAAATAGAACCAGTATTTTGTCTGAATTAAAATTTCATTGGGTATCTTGTATTTGTGGTGTGTATATTTTATGTAGTTGGGATTCATAATGGGGAACCTGAGATTCCTACCATTAACACGTTCGGCGCTGCGTTACCCATATTTGGGTGACGGGTGTACTTCCGCGGGGGCCCCGTCACCCATATATGGGTGACGTTTTTCTTGTTCACGTTAAATAAGATTTTCCGTTGCATTTTTGAAAGAAATTTAATAGAACAAGTACTGAAGTATGAATATAGCATATACAGCATAAAAATATATAATAAAACCTACTCGAGTTACATAGTTGCTATTCCTACTTATCGCACTGTTTACATTCTGGCGCTCCGACAGTCGAATTTGAGCCCCGCGAGAAAATCAACCGAATCACGCTGGGCGCCGAACGTGTTAAAATGAGTCCAAGCACGTAAATCGGATTAATTTTACCGATTAAATATGGTTCGATTAACCAATTAACTGTTTCGACCTATTTGGAAAATGCGTATCTAAATTGCGTCGCACAAAATTTGGATCACGAGTATACTTGTCAAACACAGAGTATGTGTAATATGAAATTAGGTTGTAATAAAATGACTTTTATTTTTTTATTTCATTACTCAAATTTATCGCAACATTACAGTCCGACATTTATGTAAGAATATGAATCCCTGACCAGATGATAAAATATAAACACAAATGTTCAGGGAAA
The DNA here is from genome assembly GCA_913789915.3 of Sphecodes monilicornis. NCBI lineage: Eukaryota > Metazoa > Arthropoda > Insecta > Hymenoptera > Halictidae > Sphecodes > Sphecodes monilicornis. The sequence continues at coordinate 13,854,421 of OU565291.1, read as the reverse complement.
TATCTTAGCAGGTAGGTAGTCCACAACTCAATTTGGATAATCCTTACAACTCGAATCCTGCACACGAGCTATAAAAAACGCCGCCTCTTGAATACATGTAAAAAGGAAACAAAAGGATCCTCATCCCGCTTTTTATTACCAGGCGCGTCACTTATTGCATAGTCTAAAACAATATATAAATCCGTAATTGCTTTTGTGATGACTAATAAAAGACAACGATACATTTACGAAAAATGATTCATACTATATGCAGTTTTTTTATATGAATTATTTATAAACTTTTATTTGTTCCTTTTATTTCGACGGGCCTCAAAATATTTCAAACATCTTGAAGATCACGAATATATTTTAGTTTTCACTAAAACTGCAATTTAAACTGCAAATTGTCACTACTTATTAGTTATGACGAATATACTCGTCGTAGCACAAAATTTTTCACTTTTTTCATGACGAGTATAATCGTCAAAAACAGTTAACTGGTTAACTTCACTCACTAAAGTTCCATTAACTCCACGAACTAAAAAAATACAGAAAAGTTATGCAATGGCGTACAATTATTGTATTCTCTGTGATTTAGGGTTGCAGAATGGACACGTTGTTTTCGCTCGTCGGAAGGTGAAACAACTGTTTGGAAAGGGGGTTGCACAGGTATTGCGCTATTCGGGAATAACGAGGGATCACGGTGTTCGACGTGGTGCATTAGCGGGGCATTATTAGGATTTACGGTTGCATTCGGAGCGGATGAGCCCCATCGGAACGCGGTTAAGATCGATAACCAAAGTTTGCTGAGATAACAGATGCAGTCAAGGGCGCTATCGTGTGCTATTTAACGCGGCGATTATGTAAGGACCGCGTGCCCAGCTCGATTTCCAACAGCGACGGACGTGACCCGTGAAACTGACTTATGGCGGCAATTTTTCGATTACAAAAAGATGGAAAAAGGAGAAGGAAGCGTTTTGTCCTAGGCCTGCTGGAGGACTCGTTAGTACGGCTATCTAGCGGACCCGTGCCTTAGACGCGGGATGTCGTAAGGACTTTTTTTTTGTTGTTCGGTGAGTTTGCAGTCGTACTTAGGGGCAGAGAAAAGCTCCTTTACCGACTAGAAATAATTTAGTAATTATTAGTGGTATTACCAGCTTGAGGTATGTGGGAATAAGATGAGTTTGAGACGCGGGAAAATTTGCAAAAACCAAAAAACATGAATGACGCGGAATGTCGCAAGGACAGTTTAGGACGGTATATATATACAAACAGAGGAAGATTCAGACAGTAGCGGGAAAGGTGTTGTCGTAGTGTCCCTCTATTGACGAGCATAGGAAGTAGCCGCCACAGACATATTGCTTCCTAAAGAAGCTTCCTGCCCATCAACGGACGCAGAAGTCTCGTTATTGAAGCACTGCACCCATTCTGCACTTTTGCTGATTACTACAACTCCAGGCAAAAAAAGTATTTGACCACATTGAAAAATCCCATAATATTCTTAAACTTGAACTAAATGAGTAGAGATTTGCTGACATGTTAGAAGACTTAGTTTACTAAGTAAGGGGTAAACAAAATTTTGAAAGAATTGCAAGTGGTTGGAATTGCGAAGGAAAGAGAAAAAGTCGGTTTTCATAACTTCTTGCCATTTTATAATGTTTAAGTACCAACACGTCCAGTTATAAAACATTTAACAACTAGTCAAAACAAAAACTATGAGTAAGCTAGAAATAAGTAAGAAAATGATCGTTTACAGGTAACGGAACACGGCACGTAATTTTGCAACAAGACAACACTCGGCCATACGTTGCAAAAATAATAAAGGATGTCATTTGTTCTTTTCGCTGGGAAATCCTCTCGCATAACAGATGTATGATAACTTTATAAATAAATACTAAATTTGTTTTAAAAAAGCATCGAATTAATTTCTACACCTTAAACAAATTTTGTATTACTTCGATCCTACCGAAACTTACGCAAGACGTATTTCCGCAAATAATTCCCAGGAACAAAACAAGATTAAGTTTCTCGAACGAGGCAGTTATGAAACAAAATAAGCCGTCGTTGAAAATAACACAACAAGTCGAGGAGCGTCTCTGTGGATTACGACAGATATCTCCGAGAGGGCGTAGACTGAAAGTCGCAGTGCTGGTAGAAGCGACGACAATAAAGTGGCGAGCCTAAGGGTTCTAACGAGATTCTCCGTGAACGACATAAATTCATAATGTCAGGACACGCGAGTTATCGGAGATTAGCCGCTCCTGACAGAAACAAACGACTTACGGATCTGTTGGTGCAAGTGTGCATCGTCACAACCCCGCACCAACCCTTGCAATCTTATGAGTTTGAGGCAGCAGCTATTGATTTATCATTCGATCTTTTCGTCCGTGATTATCAGTTAACTCCTTGCCATATTATAACGAGTCAGACTCGTGATGAAGATTTTAAACATAGTCTATATGTTTAGTCGTGCACTTGCCCAATTGAAATGAACAGTTCAGAGTGTGCAATTGAAATGAACAGTGCAGTGTGTGCAAGTGATACTCCTGTGCGTATCTGCTTGCACTTTCGGCACTGACGTTATCAGAACCGAAGGATATATAACTTGTGGTTGTGAAGACTGATCTGTAACGGTTGGTCGCTCGGAGATTGACTCTTTGACTTGATATGACTTGTTTGAACGTTGTGAGCAGAATGGTAGACTTGAGCAATATAACTTTCGTCGATTGTGTCTCTTTGCAGCTAACTTAGCTGTGGATGGGATGCAAGAATCTCTGTTTTCTATTTTGCCTTTCATTGGTTATTATAATAACTTGTCAACGCCTACCTTTGCGGAGGAGAGAGTAACCTTGTGCTCACCTCACCGAGCAATTTAACCCCCTTGGGTATGGGGGAGAGTCCGAGGTGGACGTGTGGTACCTTGGTCTTGGATCGTTATTGTCCGCGCAACGAGAGTTGGCACAAAATCTTGTCAGTGGGGTGCAGGGGAAACGGCGAGTTCCCACTCTTGACGCAAGGCTGCGGATCCCACCACTGATCAGCGGATCCCACTCTTACGCTTACGTTTTGGTGGAAACGGTCGACATAGGCGCTCAGCCACTGATACCGGATACGGTATTGCCATAAGCCAGCTACACAGCTTTTTGGTCCGAATTGAACGTAGATTTGGATGCCAGCGCCGCTATCGTTCGACCGGTGTACTGTACCCTTCGTACTCCTCTTCACCTCCGTGATCCTCTATACTTCCACGCTACGAAATAAAAAGTGTTGATGACGTCCAATCAACTCGATTGAAAGCAGCGCCATCTAGAGGGGCGTAAACACATGGCGAAGTATAGAAGATCACGGAGGTGAAGAGGAGTACGAAGGGTACAGTTCACCGGTCGAACGATAGCGGCGCTGGCATCCAAATCTACGTTCAATTCGGGACATTTCCAGAATCCGAATCCCGTATCCATAGCATAGAGATCAGTGCGCTCAGCGTCACCAACATCTTACTTCATGATCACCATATCTCTCTGTTACAGTCACACTCAATACGCTCGTTTGCTGTCTTCGTCAAGCGATTCGGCCAATCGCGGAAGACGTGTAGCGCGTAGTGGGAGCATCACGTTGTACCCACAAGTTTCTCTGTGCCAACTCCCGTTGCGCGGGCAATACCTTAACCCTTTGGCCTACAATAACGAGTGAGACTCGTGGTAAGAAATTTGGGCCAAAAACAATAAGGACGAGCATGACTCGTGGTACTTCGTTTGGACCAAACGTAAACAACACGAGTCTGGCTCGTGGTACTTCGTTCGGACCAAACGTAAACAACACGAGCCTGGCTCGTGGTACTTCGTTCGGACCAAACGTGAACAACGCGAGCATGGCTCGTGGTACTTCATTCGTGACAAACGTAAACAACGCTAACACGAAGATTACTAATTTTCTACGAGTTTTCTCAAAACATTATTAATTTAAATTAAGTATTAATTTAAAAATTGTTACTGATACATTATCCACTTTCAAATTATAAATCATTTTTGTTCACCGATGAATTGATCATAATTACTTCCCAGGCATCTTAAAAGTATTAGTTGTGTCCAAACGTGTTTATCATGTCACAATTCCTTTCATTGCGAGGAGACATGCATATCATAAGACGCATACATTTTGCACAAGTTCGAGCACACGGCTAAACAGCTAAATGGATCGACGCGTGACCGACCTCTTTGTTTATTATGGCCCGAGCAATCAGGAGTTAGCGGGTAGGACCAGGGATTCACTGATAGTGAAATTGGAAAAGTGGCAAGCTAAGGTTGCACTGAAGTCTGTCATGCAGATGTTTGCATGTAGCGAAACATCTGTTTCGTCTTAGGACGGAACAGTCTAACTATAAAAAACTATAGAAAACAAAAATGTGAATGTTATGCCTCCCTTTTTAGACGAAATACAATTTGATTCTGTTGTAATGAACATTTAAATATTGAAGTAAACAAGTCACACAAGAAATATAAATTATCTTCCCTCTTTTGTGACATTTTTTTAGATAAAGATGCTCTATAATCACTGTAGCTGTAAAGAAAATGACACAGCAAGGGTGTTGAGACGTGATTACGGTATGGCCGGCTCGAATTTCGGTTTGGGTCTACGCTACGGTCGACTTTGGACAAGTGCCATTGTCGAAGGGTTCTTCTAACGTCTTGGAAGAATTGTTTTATAACCCGGGTACGTCTGGAAACTATCAGCTGACCATAGGAAAGTCAGCCTAGCCGTGCAGCTCTCAATGGCACTTGGCGTAGCGTAGGCACACTCCTAGCGCCAGGGGGCCCTATGGCCCTAAGCCTAAATTATGGTTTCCGGCGAAATTGCAGGAAACCGAGTGTCGTCTGTTTAGCGACACTCGTTACGACGTATTTCGTCTATGGGCGTTGCCCTTGTTTTGGGAGGTCATTTGTAGCCTCCCAAATATTATATCATTGGCTGGGGCCCCCACTATTTTGTACTTTGTGGAGGGATTTTTCAACCCCACGAGGTTACTTGTTTCTTACGCGTTAGTTGTAAGATCAGTCGTGATTTAAGAGTCGAAACTATCAGTCGTGAATTATCTGTCGCTATTATACTGTCTCTTTTATACCGTCTTTCACATTCAGTTTATTAAAAGTTACTTAGTTATCCGAAACCCGATTATCTCTTTCTTTAATTTACCTCTCTTTGAGGTGTGTATCTCAGCGGCTCACAAATTACTGTTTGAGCACTGACACGACACAACAAAGGGGTTAATCGGGTTTCGACCACTCAATACGAATCTATGCGTCTTTATTGATCATGGGGGTGCACAATGCTCGATCCAGTGTACAAAAGTTAAAAATTCGAGGTGTACGATCTAAAAAGTCTTGTCTCGCAAAATATAAAAGACGAAATGTAGTTTTTAAAACTACCCACAGTTTTTGTTGAATATACCAATTTGTTGTTGAAATTTAAACTTGAAGTTGAATGGATGCAATTAATGCATGATTATTTACTTCTTTAATTTGATTTTTGTAAGTTGCATTGAGTACTATCGAACCTTTCAAACGAGTAAATCATTTTATGAAAATAACAATATGTTTTTATAGTTTGTGATAGAAAATATCTATCAACTTTAAAGAATCTTTTTGAAAAGAGTACATTCCTAATTTTTCGTATGTTAGTTCTGGACAAATTAAACTTTACATTAAAATTGCACTAAAATGGTAATTAAGGCATTCTACTTCCAGGCTCAATTATAATATCTAATTATGGATAAATTCAGCGCAGAATGTGCCGATTTTTACAACGAATGGTTCAAACTGAAAGCATTTACATATACTAAAAAACAAATCAGGAAAGGTTAAAACTAAAAAGGTTAAGGAATTAAAAATCATTTCTAAAAATTTGGATTATGAGAGTATTAAAATGTAAGAGAGGAAGAAGAGTAGCGAATAATTAAACTGCTGATTTGATGAATATTCATGCTTTCGTAGAAATGTGGTTCTGTAAAACCAGGATCAAAGAGAACATTATTTTAATCATCCAAGGATTTTTTTTAGATTTTATATGAAACATGAATTATTTTAATTTTATGAAGTCTACATTAGTGTAACTATTGCCGCCATTTTATAAATAGCCAAAATTTTTAATTTATTTTGGTACGGACCATAGTCGCATTAACACAAACAGTCGATACACGATTTTCAAAGCATGCTCTATTAAAAAAATATATAACTCTTGTAATTTTTATTATCATTACTTTTAGAAAATAGTACGTGTACTTCAAACCTACTAAATATGTGTGCAAAATCCCAAAGTAAAATGTTTAATACTTCTTCTGACAAAAAGTTGCTACAAAATTCATGCAAAAACGACCTGAAAGAACGGCCCTTCAAGAAAGAATGATAATCTCATTTGTCTCCCGTTTCTTACAATCGATGCAGACATTTTTTATTTTTATTTTAATTTTGATTAACACTCGCAGTATGCTGATGGGGTTAACTAACGCTGACTCTGTATCTAAAGTGAAAAAACCATTCAAAAACACGTCTCACGCAGACATCACGCGGAGGCGTAGACGCCCACGGAAAACTGACGCTTGCAGAGATCGCAACGTTCACGTGAACGTTCTCTTTTGTATCCGGAAGCGTAACGAAAATTAGTCTTCCGTTTTTGTGGCAGTTCAAGTCTCGTTACGCTTTTTATCCCGTGTTCGTCGATGCCGGAAATGGACGAGCCGTGGCAATTTTCCAAAACACGCGCCGGGTAAAAGAGATTTCGCGATGTTCTCCAGCGTTCTCGCAATCGGTGCCCGGGTTTCGCACACCACCGTAGGAAACAGGGTTCACCCTGGTATGCAGCTTACCCCTCGCTTTGCATATTATTATCCCGTTCCCGTGACTGGAGCGTTTATACCGTTCCTCGTTCTCAACGTGTTTCGTTGTTCGCGCCGGATCCAAGGAAATCTTGGCTGGAACGGTGTCGGCGGTGAATTGTCTACTTTCTCTGTAGAGCTCGTCTGTTCCTCATCTTCTTCTTCTCTCTCTCTCTCTCTCTCTCTCTCTCTCTCTCTCTCTCTCTCTCTCTCTCTCTCTCTTTCTCTCACTCTCTCTCTCTCTTCCGGTTGATCCCACACCATTTCATCTCGCCGGTATCCCACCCGCCGTGCATCATCCTTGATCTTTATGGCGTCGTTTATATTTCACATTCATTCCTTTCATCGGCTCGCCGCTTTTTGCCACGATTCCTTCTCGTTTCGCTCTCGAAAGCCATGCTCTTGACAAATCTCGCACGGTTGCGAACATTTTCTTCCTGTAAACGGTGAATAGTGGACCGTTTCTATTAAATACGCGGAATCGATTAAAAAAATTTTATGTCATAAAATAGAGTAAAACTAGGCATTTTCGAAAATAAATACTCGTTTCAGATGAACTCAAAAGGACGCAGACTTGTTCCTATTATTTTTTTATTAAGCATTTTAAATCACAGATGTGATTATATATGTATACAGTGGTTTACGAAAATATTCCAACGACCTTTAAATCAGAATAATTTTTTTAAAATTGCACCGCGTGCCTTGTCTTTTTTTGAGCAATTGGAAGCATTGGTTTACTAACGCACGTGCAAAAAAATTTGAAAAAATTACAGTTGGTACGAATTACATAAAAAAATGGTAAAGACACATTTTAAAACTTTTTTATTTCACTCCTTAGGGAAAATCTGAAATATGCGTCTTGTAGAACTATGCCGGTTATACACATGCTGAAAATTTCATCGAAATAGTGTGAAAAACACAGTTTTTCACGAATTTTGAAAAATCTACAGATTCTTGCACCTTTCGATGTATGTCGTTTATTTCTCTGTTCACTGATTTCGATGCAATTTTCAGCATGTATGTATCAAACATAAGTCTATAAGATGCATATGTTAAATTTCCATTAGCAGCTAAAATAAAAAATTTTTATTTTTTCATGTAATTCGTATCAATTGTAATTTTTTAAAAAATTTTTTTGCACATCATTTAGTAACTCAATGCTTCTAATTACTAAAAAACCGTCAAGTAATTTGGTGCAATTTTCAACAAATTATTCTGACATAAAAGGCATTCGAATATGTATATGTGTCTGTAAGGAAAAACGACGTATGTGACAATTTCAAGAAATTTCAGTTTATTCATTAATTTAGCTTTAGAATATACAATTCACAATCACTCCCATTAATATACGAACACTCTTAAAAAGACGATAATTTCTTTAATAGTGGACCATACGACTTAGACTTCCTTAAGAAGTTGGAACAATTAGTTTACTACATAACATGAAGAAGAAATTTGGAAACAATTGCAATTAATCGGTATTGCAGAGAAAATACTAAAAATTGTTTTTTAGTAGTTTTTTTTCTATGGGCCTATATTGAAAATTTAAAAAGATACGATTTGTAGATCTGTGTCAATTATATACATTCTGAAAATTTCATCAAAATCGAATGACGTGGAAAACAGCGACAGTTATTAAAATTTATGGCCGAAAATTGTGAAAAGCTGTAATTTTCACCATCTTTAAACGGGTGTAGCTCATTGCAACGTTTACCGATTTTGGTGAAATTTTTAGTGTATACAGTTTACATAGATCTACACAACGCATTTGTTAAACTTTCAATATAGACCGACATACAAGAGTTGTAAAAAACAACTTTTAGTATTTTCTTTGCAATTCTGAACAATTAAAATTTTTTTCAAAATATCTTTCTTTCGTCATGTAGTAAACGAATTGTTCTAACTTCTCAAAAAAAGAAAAGTCCAATATGGTCCAATATTAAAAAAGTTATCGTCTTTCTGGGAGTGTCCGAATATTAATGGGAGTGACTGTACATATTTACCAGAAAGAAAGTCATGGAAACAAATTCTATACACTCAAAAAAATAATGCAATTATTTTTTTAACCGGAGTCCAATTTTTATCAATTATATCTATTAAGACAGTGTGAACACTTTTTAAGATCATATGAATTATATATTATATATTGTTCTGTAAATTCGATACCATCAGTCTGGGGGCTGATCATGCTGATCATAGCTGATCAATCCAGTGTGAATGATGATTGTTTATATTGTATGTGAGAGTTCAGAATGAATGATACAGATGGAAGAGTGAGCGCTAGAGTGAGTGAGAATCCGGAATGTGAGTGAGTGAGATTGTTTGAGGTTAAGGGGTTCCACGTTGAGAGTGATATGCACGATGCATGCCGAGCACGTGTGAGAGTTGGAATAATGTTTAACATCTAGTTGTAAGTAATACCATTAAAGTACATTAGTAAAGTAACATGCATTTCCTATTGTTTATTCTCCACATCCAGAAAATGACGTAGCGTTTAACGTGATAAATTTTCTGATCAAATATTTTCTTTACGATCTAGAAAATGTCCCACAGCTTTTGCAACGATATTTACCAATTTTCGTCTGTAAACCTAATTCTCGGTCGAAGGGCCGACAGAAAACAGTCCCGATGGACCCGCACAAGCACGTTTTACGAAACGGAACGGTTTTCGGCCAAAAATTCAAGCGCAAAGGTCAACCCAGTAAATTGAAATCGATTTTGCGTCGGTGGACGGCCGAATGCCGTTTTTTGATCGCCGTGAAATAGTTGTTAGCTCTTTATCCCGGGATCCTCGTTTTTTCCATCGTTCCATCACGTTTTCAAGTCCGCGCAATTTTCCCGGAGCAGCGCCACTCTCTCTCTCTCTCTCTCTCTCTCTACTTCTCTATTTTTCTCCCTCACCGACTCGTTTCCCGTGTATTTGCACGAGACGCGCGCCCGTGCGGAAAACCGTCCACGAAAAAGAAGGATTACGCGAAGAAAGAATCGTTAATTCCAGCGAGACAGTCTCGTCGGACCATACCGGGTCGCCTCCGTAATCTCATTTTTACGAGCACGGAAACACAAGAGAGCGGAATTAAACTGTACAAAAAGATATTCGAATTAGTCGGAAATCGGTGAGCATTCTGCAACGGCGTTCACGTGCTTCCGGTAATTCACGGCGGCGCTAATTATGTCTCGCGTGATCTTCATTTTCGAAGGTGGCGGGCATAGAGTGCACTTCGTGTTCAATCCATTTCCACTGAATCCCCTTTGAATTCCTGCTATAACGGGATCTCCTCGATTAAAATAATGGCGGCCGTACTGCCCCTATTTTCGGAACTCGTGGTTTCAACCATTGAATGGAAACCTCGAATAAGAGTCTATGTTACATTGTACATTGGAACTATGTTATATTATACACCCAACTCTTTTCCGACACGATTTTGAAATAACATTAAATTTCTCAGTCTCGAGAAAATGTCGATGTTTAAACAGTGATGATTAGACTGCGAGACGTTATGTAAAATAAAAATTGTTTGCATCAATGGCGGGGTACAGGAACCAATTGGGAAATTCTTTTCTCCTCTGATGATTTTAGTAAACTCAAACCAATACATTGTTGTTCTAAAATTCTATTAATCTGTCCACTACGTTAAATTTTTCTCATTCATTTTTGTCATAAATACATAAAATCCGCAGTCTCGTGATTAATTAATCTCGTGTTAAAACAAATAATACGATAATAGTCCTTGTCTCATTTAAAAGCACTTGTTGTGTCGCGTCAGTGCTCGAACTGCGATTAGTGAGCCGCTGAGATACACGACTCAAATAGAGGTACATAATAAATAAATAAAGAGAATAATCAGGTTTCCGTATAACTGTACAACTTTAATAAAATGGGTGTGAAGAACGGTATGAAACAGAATATAAAGTAGAGGATGACTATGTACAGTGGCCCACAGAAGTGTTTGTACGCCCTTTAAATCAGAATAACTTTCTTAAAATTTGACCAAACTACTTGTCTTTTTTTGAGAAATTGTAAGCATTGATTTAGTAAATTAAATGCAAAACAGATTTTGAAAAAATTGCAATTAGTTCGAATTTTGAATTTTTATTACGAGCTGAAATAATAAAGTTTTGAAAAGTGCCATTTTTATTTTTTCATGTAATTCCTACTAATTGCAATTTCTTCAAAATCTTTTTTGCACATTTTAAAAGTAAATCAATGCTTCTAATTTCTGAATAAAAGTCAAGCGGTTTGGTGAAATTTTAAGAAAGTTATTCTGATTTAAAGGGCGTACGAACACTTTCGTGGGCCACTGTATATAAAATTCGACTTGTTCCGAGTTCGACTCCGACTACGACTTCCGATTTCGCGACTGCTCCTACAACGAAGGCATAAGAATAAAGAAACCTCGTGAGGTTGAAAATTCCCCCCACAAAATACAAAATAGTGGTGCCTCAGCCAATGATACAATTTTCTGGAGGTTACAAATGAGCTCTAAAATAAGGGCAACGCCCATAGACGAAATACGTCGACGCCATGAATATCGCCAAACAGTGACGACACTCTGTTCCTTGTATTTTTTTTTTAAAGCAATAACGCCATTGAGAGCGGTACGGCTAGGTTGACTTTCCCAAGAGTCAGCTGATACTTTCCAGCCGTGCCCAAGTCATAAAACAATAAATTCGTCAAAGAGACACTAGAAAGACTCTTCGAAAATGGCACTGTTCAAAATCGACCGTAGCGTAGACCTAAACCGAAATTCGAGCCGTCCATACAATAAGCACATCTCAACAACAAATTTACTAAACATCATTCAATTCGGCCTAAGACAATTTCTCACGACGTGACAAGTGGAAAACTGAGGACATGTTTAATTTCACAAATCCTACCAATTTCGGATCTTTCAGCAAAATAAAAATGTTCTGCACCGATTGTAAGAAGCACGGGTTAAATAAAAATTCAATTTCATCCCCTAATAAATCTTTCATATTGCAAACGACATAACAATATTCATAGATATTTCGAATCTATTACCATTTTATATTTCAGTTAGCCAATTTCTTCATAAATGCATAAAAGTCTGCGGTCTAGTTATAAAACATGATTCGCCCGCCGCAAAGCGTTTCCTTAGATTCCAGTCGCGTAAATTCGTTCGCACGTTCTTTCCAAATCCTGTCCCGCGAAAGCCGCTTTAAGCTGGATCCCGAAATTTCGAAAAAGTTTGGCCCGCGAGAATCATGACCCGTCACGAACTCGAAATATTTTATTCGCCGGAGCACGACGACTAACTGCGGCTATTAATCGAGAACGGGACACGGTGTGCATTTCTATTGAAAGTTTTGTCTAATACGCGTCAACTTCAGGATCTCGACCATGCTCCCGACGACGTTGACCGATGAACTTTTTCCCATGGCCTACTCGAGCTCATATTTTACAGTTTTTTTTCGTTGGTGCGATCGACTTGGCGATCTCGACCCGGGTACAGGCTAGTCTCCCGGCTGAGGAGAACCCGGGAAAACCTTCTGCAGAATCTGGAACGCTTAGGCGATCTGTCTTATCGCGAACTTGATGTAAAAAAGCTAGAAATTTTACGGTAGCTAGGACTTTTGCGAAAAAATTTTAGCACTCGCAGATTATAGTTAGACATAACTAGACTGTAGATTTTATGCACTTATAACTAAAATGTGTGGGTGTAATTTAAATCTTTGCGGACGCACGTCTGCTGACAGTCGCCCACGCAAATTTTACCGTTTCGTGACAGTGTTTTTGTGCTACCTTCAACAATACGGAATCAAAAATATAGGCTTCCACTGAAGATTTCAATTGTAATTTCTACAGAGGTTAGTGCAATGCCAAACAAATACAATGTACTCTCTTCTATATCCTACAACAGGCATGGGCACGGGTGGAGCAACTCGAACGCCTGCTTCTCCCTCCAACCTCTCTTTCATGCGCGAGGCCTGCGCACTGTTCGCGACGGGCGAAGCACTACTTGCCTCTATGGTAACGGCGGATGCTGGTGGGGACAGTGGGCGCTATGATGGGAACGGTTTTGTCTCAATTGAGACAAAAATGCCACTGTATCTCCTATAATTTTCAAGTAATGAAATTTTGTGCAAAAGTCGCGCTTTTCTGCGCACTGTGTGCAGCGCTGACCCGGGAACTGACTGCAAAGCTGTAATGTCAATCTGCGAGAGAAAGGGAGAGAGAGAGAGAGTGTGTGTGTGTGTGTGTGTGTGTGTGAGAGAGAGAGAGAGAGAATTTGATAGCGCACACATCCGTGACGAATCGTCTAGGCAGTCTAGGCGATCCCGAAGCACGGAGGCGGAACGTCTCTGTTTTCGTTGGCACGAGAAAACGACGACTCTCCTCCTGGGGACTAGTCGAAGGAGCTTCTTACCTCGACCTTGAAACGAAGGATTACCTCCGTTCCGCAAGCGGGAGCCCCGGTTATTTTAACGTCGAGAACTCCGCTCTAGGCGGTTTTCGTCATCCGTCACTGGTTTCGATTAAAACGGGGAACGTCGACGAGTAATCTCGTCCAGGAAGGTCTGACGAGCGGAACCATCAGCCGAAATTGAGCCTCATTCACAGAGGCCAAGGATTGTCAGACGTGACCCTTGCTCAGAGTGGTGGATTACCGTGGAACCCCTTAAAATGCGATGACAAAATTCTTCGATCCCTTGTCGTACACGGTGTTTTTAAAAAGTTGCTGATTTTTAGTAAAGACGTACTAGTAGCCTCGTCCATGAAGTTCCGGTTGTACTATTAGATTGTTGCATTTGAAATGTCCGATTTTTAACAACCGAAACATTTTTCTAAATTCGTTGATCAAAGAAAGCACCATTATAATCAACCTGTACTATCAATAAATTACAAGTTTCTTGGTTGTATTACGGTAGAAATTGAATTTTTTCGGTCATTCACGTGCTTCGTTTACAAGATTGTTATCTCCATTTTGTATTTGTTTTTTTACTATTAGCGAGTAGCGCGTTGATTAATCACGACAGTTTTGATCAAGTATCAGATAATGCTACCGTCAATATGTCCATCTTTCCATTCGTATAAAAAGAGTGCACGACGTTAAAATAGAATTGATCGACAATTGATTGAAATAAAAAGCTGATATTGAAATAAAATCGATTTAAAAGTAAAATTAGGCTGAACTATCTTTTGGAGGACCACATGTTTTTACCTTTTTTGAACTCTTTTTTATGTAATCCTGTAGATATCGATGCAAACATTACGAAAATGTAAGTATTATTGTTAGGAATTCACTGGTTTATACGTTATACGCGTGTAAACATAAGCAATTTAAGCGTTTTTGACAGGTTAGAGCGTCGCCATATTGGATACTCGTTGGTAGAGGTAGGACTGTTGAGCACATGCGCTGGATATAGTACTGCCTATGAAATCTATAGGACTGCATAAGTAAAGGTTAAAAAAATTAGTCCTCCAAAAGAAAGTTTAACCTAAAATTATATATCTAAGTTAAAATTGATGATAGGACCTTAACACATTATCTTCTGACGACTATTCCATAATTTTTGGTAGTCAATGGCCTATGGCTCAGCATTTTTTAATAAATTCTGCAACAGCAATAGAAACTTCATCTAAGGCGCCAGCAAAAATTGGCATACCATTATTCCAAACAGATTTTATATTATTCAATTCGTCTGTATTCTATACATTGCTAAGAACTCAAGTTCTATAAGAAAGAAGGTTCAACATCATGTGCATAATGTAAAAAACATTACCTAAAATAAAAATGTTCTAGGTTGAAAGAATTGTATTGATTTGTAGAATTTAAATTGCTTCGAGTGCAAAAGGTTAATAGACTTCCGGTAGATGAAATTTTAAGAATCAGCTTTGTAACTCAAACGGATATACAATAAACCTGATGACAGTAATAGTACTCCTTGATCAAAACGCCTTATAATATTTGCATTCTAAAATCGGACATTTCGTATGCAACTATCCAGTATACATAATTGTAACCTCTCTTACAATTAGTGCCCCACAATTTTCTTGTTTGACGATGGTCATGTGTTCTTTAGTATGGCGCCGTGAAAAAATTCTTGATTTTTATACGTCATCACGATTATAACGATGGAGCAACGTGCTCCACGACAATTTAGAAAATGTTCTGTATCAAAAAATCGATTTTTCTACTTAAAAATAACGGAACTCAACAGGAACGCAAACAATGTAGGACAAGCCAGAAACACAGTTAAGAACACAGAACTTCCTTCAGCGAATTGATCAGTTCAAAGTTAACTTTCTTCGACGGAACTCGCTTTGTACTGGTTAAAAAGGGCCGAAACAACTCCGGAATCGAATTAAAACTAGTAGAATAACGCCATGTAGTATTTCGACGAGAGAAACAAAAATCTTCAGAAACTTAAATATCCAACGGAAACGTTCAAATTCACGCGCGGACTATTTAATTTCCGCGCAGCGTTTCTAGTTCTGCACGCCTCCAATTAAAATCGCGTATCCATTTTCTGAATTTTCCTTGCCGATGAACAATCGCCGAGAAGGAGCAACAGGAACGAAACGGTCGAACGTAGTTTCCGGTCGAGTTCACGGGAGAACAGATATTGAGCTTTATTCGATCGCGAGTGGTACATTCTGCAAGAAACGGGAAACAGCGTTATTGGAAAGCTTAGCCGGGCACGCACATTTGAAATAATAACAGCCGTCGCTGTCTAATGGGAAATAAGAGAACGACCGAGAGGTCCCCTGTGCGATCAAACGTGTTATTAAATTGGAAAACAATTAATTCGCGTCGCAACGCGTTCCGGCTGCGTTAATAAACGGCTTTTGCGTCTGGGGAGAGACGGTAAATAAATTTCTCGTTTCCATTCGCCGCGAGAGCACTTTCACAGGGGTCCATGGAAAATCGAGAAAGAAAAGATTACCTAGCCACGTACACTCATACACGAAAGTATTCGAACGCTTAAAATTCTAACAATCAACTAATGAAAGACGTATGCTTAATTAAAGCATTCGATGTAACATCCCACCGCGGATGGGTCTCAAGACTGCATGAGCTATGTTAAGAAACTAATTTAACAACATATACCGTTTTTGCAATACATTTTATTGTAAACACGTACCAGACGTGACTCACAAAAGTATGTACCGTCCGTGCAGCAGGAGATGGCAGTGAAAAACATGTAGGTACCACGTGATCTCCCTTCTACACGCTACACGTTTACCGCTATTGGCCGAATCGCGCGACAAAGACGGAAACGCGCATATTGGTGTGACTGGAACAGAGAGATGTGGTGACGCTGAGCGCCTATGTCGACCGTTTCCGCCAGAATTTAAACATAAGAGTGGGGTCTGCAGCCTGGCGTCTAGAGTGGGGTCTCGCAGTCCCCATGCACCCCACTGTCGAAAATCACTGCCATCTCCTGATGGACGGACGGTAGGTAATGATATTTGGTTCCTTCAGGGTTTCAAATCCATTTTACCACTCTCCCCTTCTTCCACTCTCACTATCGCCTAATTTTCAGCCTATTTCAGCCTACTTTTCAGTGAGACCTACTATTTAATAAGGTGGGTTCCGAATCACCTATGGCTCACAAAAGTATTCAAACGGAACATTGAATAGTTATTTAAATTGAATAATTTAAAGTTATAATAAGCAGTTGGACCACCGTTTGCTTTTATAACGCTCCTAAGTCAGTTTTCCATTGGGTGAACTAACTTAGAAGTAACCGTTGAATCTATTGATTGCCATATTTCACTAATATTTCGTTTGAACGCTTCCTTCGAAGTCATAATTGCACTTCTCAATCTTCTTTCTACTAATTCTACTTCATCCTATAAATATTCATTGTAACGCGTGTGGAACACCTATATAATACCCATTCTTTGACTATTTTAGCGGTATGCTTCGGATTATTGTCCGATTGAATCCAGCAATTAGTTAGAAAATTTAATTTTGATACACTATCTTTTAAGTGTTCCTGCAGAATTTTAGGTACTTTATTTTGTCCATTATTCCGTCAATGTACACAAGGTTTCTCCACCAGATCCCATGCAATCCAAAACTAACACTCATCCACTATTATGTTTAATAGCCGGCCGTAGATTTCGCGGTTTACATGCACGAGTTCTAGTGTAAAAACCACGTATTAGCAAGAAAAATAAAATTATGCGTTCACAATTCGCCGAACAATTTATTTAAATTCGTTCTGGGACACAGTATTATTCTCTGATGAGAGTAAATTTAACGTTTTTGGTAGCGATGGACGTCAAATTTTTTGGAGGAAACAGAACACAGAATTGGAACCGCAAAATCATCGACCGACTATTAAACATAATGGTGGATCTGTACGAGTGTATGCTTTGCGGAGCATTGTTTAACCGTTAATTAAAAATTAACAACAGGACACAGAATTGGTACCGCAAAATCTTCGATAGACTATTAAACATAATGGTGGATCTGTATGAGTGTATGTTTTGCGGAGCATTGTTTAACCGTTAATTAAAAATTAACAACAGGACACAGAATTGGTACCGCAAAATCTTCGATAGACTATTAAACATAATGGTGGATCTGTACGAGTGTATGCTTTGCGGAGCACTGTTTAACCGTCAACTAAAAATTAACGACGTCGTTGATAGGATCTTAAACGTTCTCCAACCCGCGAGTGAAACAATTTAAGTTTCCAGCATCGGGAACGACCGGCATAAACGACTTTTATCGTTCCATAAAAGTCGATTGGAATTACCGGACTGTTTATTAGACTCTTATCAAGACCCGTGCCTTTGGCAACGAGATTAGTATGAAGTCCTCTTAATCCGTGCTCCCGCGGATTATCCATCCACTCGATGAAAAAGATTAAGACGACATTTATAATTCAGAGTATGTAATTGAATCTTCGTTTCGGTGGAACGAGAAACTCTCTGAAGTAAATTGTAGGTATGTGCGCGATCCCGCAAATTTGTCCGACCCATAAATGTGTTTGGGAACTGAAGAATTTCAGGACCTGTTACGTGACATATGTTGCAAGTACACATCGTGGATGATTTATAAAAATCTTCATTGTCACGCGTTAAATTAATACGCGAGTGATGCGTTTAAATGATGTTGTAGGGATTCCAATGACTTATTCAACGAAAACTGAACACTATTTATTTGATTATAAGAAGAGTAACAGAGTATACAGGGTGTCCCGTAATTGGTGGTACAAGCGAGCAGGGGGTGATTTTACGTGAGAAAATAAGCCGAAAATATGGAATAAATTTTTTTCATTTGACGTCACGGTTCCGCGTCGGATTATGTTCAACCAATTCTACTTGCTGCATATACTAAAGCAGGCAGTTTCAACCAGTAGCTCCGGAGCTATTTAAGGCACCTTCCCCGCTTAGGATCTTCCCCCACTCTTAGACTTCATCGTTATAATGTATAGTAGTGGGAAGCTCACACCACGAGAGCCGCGCGGCGCGCGCAGCATTTATTAATTCTACTGCTGTACGTAGTAGTGGGAAGAGGTTCGATGGTGGGGACCTTGCAGTTCTCGGAGGGGAATACGTTGGAACACCCTGTACTAAAGCAACGCGATCCCGACGGATCTTTAAACATGATTTTCTCGGAAACGAGGCGTCAAATGAAACAAATTGATTGCATATTTTCGACTGATTTTCTCACGTAGAATTACCCCGTGCTCACTTGTACCACCAATTACGGGACACCCTATATACGAAGCCAAGCTGAATTCAACTGACTCGATCTACTGATTTCTTGGTCCTACCGATCGAAAGTCAATGCGTGGAAGATCCTGCGACACTCTCTATCATTGCGCTCTGAACGCGCTTTTCCTGGAGATCGGATGCGAGACAAGGCACCGGGAAATTTTCCCATGGCCGACTGGGTCCTCGGCTCGAGACCAACCCGGGTCACGTTATGTGGCGTCTGGTTTATTTCAAGTCTATTTGGTCTTAAGGATGTCAAAGCGTCTGTTCCCCTGTGAAGAACAGCAGGGCCATTAAAAAGGCCCTGTTTTAAGCCTCTTAAGGCCTTTTTTAAGCATCAGACTATACGGATTCAAATTACGGATGAAATGTAACTCAGGCAGTAACCCGCAGCAAAGATTCAAACTGTTGTGATGCAACAAATAGAAATTTAGTGATGTCCGAATATAGGGCCACGAGTTATCACCCCCAATTCTTGGAAGTGTTCGCTAAAGAATCTGTTTGATACGACTCGATATATTCTAGTCTCTTTCTCACTCGTCCATATTCAAATTCAAGTTGTTTTTAAACTTGAATCTCTTTCGGATACCTAGTGCGTTCAGATTTGTAAATTTTGTAAATATGAATGCTATGTTCCTGTAGTATAATATACAGGATGAGGCACTACCTATTGCCACTTACAATAACTCCGAAAGTATGATAGCAGTAGAAAAGAATCGGTGAGCCAATGGCGGCCGGCTACCGAGTATTCTCCGGTGGAAACGCGGCGACCTGCAGCGAATGGCACAGGGCCAGGGTCGCGGACGGAACGTGCCAACGATATGGCGAACTATCGCGTTTCTTGCCACCTCGGCTACACGTGCCAATCCGGCATCGAGCTATCGATCCGGCGGCACCTTCGCTCCACTTTTCGCCAACTCCCCTTCCGCGTTCGCCGTGGCTTCCGGTTCCTCCGCGTCGCCCGCAGCTTCCGGTACTACCGCGGCCGAAAAGTTCAACTTTCCCCCGGCACTCGACCTGGTCGAGTCTTTTCCACCGCGGTAGATTAACGTGTTTTTCAGCGAAATTGCAGCCTCCATCATCCCCTCTCCGCTGTCCAGCTTTCATTTCGCATTGCTACCGGCTGATTGTTACGACTTCCGTCGCGATTATGCTCGCGGCGTACGAGAGATATCGCCCCGGAAGATAGAGTGTTTGCGTCGTGTATGGAACTCTTGGGGATTTCCGGGATGGAGTTTGAATTTTAATGAACAAATTCTTTCCGACTTTCCGCTGCGACGGTTTCCCGCACTGGTAAAATGCGTTGTTTATGCATTACGTGGTGCAGTATTGTGCGGGAATAATTATTTTGTAACAATTGTACTGGGGACTGTTCTACTGAATTTCTTATGTCTAGAAAAATGTTTTACACAGAGAAATTCAGGTGGAAATAATGTAAATGTACTAAATGTATGACGCCGTGATTGAAAATTATGATACGATTAAATAAAGATGATGCTATGACAAGAAGTCCTCCTTTTAACACTAAACCTACCACCGCCGGTCAAATGACCAGTTTCAGATTTTTATTATACAATTATCGCTTCTTTATTCGAGTATACATTATAGTAAAAATCGCACAAAATGTAAATAAATTCAATCGTGGCATAACTGGTCAGTTTTAACGCGGAGCAATTTTGTCTCGTTTTCCATTCCACTTTTTATTTAAGTTTAAATACAAAAATACGATTGTGCAAAAGCAAAATACTTGCACACCGATTTTCTGTTTAATCTGTTGCAATCGAATCTACTCTTAATAGTAGCGAATTATTATTAGTTCACTATTATTCATCTATTATTAGTATTAGTGTGAATATTTTTTAATATCATATGAATTATATATTATATATTGTTTTGTAAATTCAATGACGTCAGTCCTCAGGGACTGACAGCATTTAACATGTTAAAGATTTTAAAGACTATTTTTCTCGTCACATAACATGAATATTCTTTAATATTCCACTATTTTCGAGGAAATTGCATTTAGAACATGAGATACGCAATTCGATAAGTGCGATAAAAGAAGTTCGCAACTATTCAAAGATTTTGTCATCTTCTTGAAAGGTTTTGACGGCATTCCAAAAGCCATAAAAATTGCGCATTATGCAATACCGATCCAAATACCGAGGCTCTTGCGATATCGAATTCAATAATGCTGGATGTACGAACGATGTCAACGTACATAAAACAGAATTTTACATTGGCCCAATTTTCTGCAAACGACAGAATGATGATGCACGCGTTAAAAACCCGGTGCACGTGCCAACACGATCAAAAGCGCAAAGCCGTCGTATCGTTTCGAATCTTGGGATAATGCAAAGTCAGTGAACATCGAAGACGGTTCATTGAAATCACTATTATTTCATACGTCCGCTATCAGTGTTCATCTCAGCAACAGTGAATTTTATGCCTTTATGAGAAAATTGAATGGTGTAATTTAAAACAGTAAAAAACATTAGAAGAATTTAAAAATACTGTTATATTATCTTTCAACCTATTGAACATATTAACATTAAACCTACCAACGCCGGGCAACTTTATATTAGATATTTTAGAATTGTGAAAATTATAAAGACTACCGCAGGACAAGATTGAATAAATTTCTGAAATCAAATATATATATTATAATAAAAATAGCAAAAAGTCTAGATAAATTCACTCTTATCATTTCTAAAAAGCAACAGTCGCTTTTTGTGCTCGGTGGGTTTAGTGTTAAGAAAGAAAATAAATATATATTGTAAAAATTTATGCAAGATTTTGCTGCTCCTACCTGCCACTTACTCTTTAACCATTTTTTTATGTCAGCGACGAACTATTACGAATCAATCTATCGGTGATACATGGTTTTCAAACGAACCAAGAAAGAAAAACTCTTAAATTCTTTTAACTCTTGTACTTTCGTGAACTGTGTACAGAAGAAAGTTACAAGACAAGGAGGAGAGTAATGCCGTGCATAGTTCAAATGAACAACTTCGCAATGTACGCTGCATAACGCTAATGTCGGCACATCAACATTGGAAGCTACGTAGTTTATGCAAAGACAAAAGTATTTTTGTGTTTTGAAAATGTCTTGGTGTCACCTTCAAGAATACGTAATAAAAAATATAGGTTTCCACTAAAAAATTTGAATTGTAATCTTTGCAGAGGTTACTGCAATATCGAACAAATACAATGTACTCTCTTTTGTATATTACAACTTTCGTCTGAAACATTTTTTCGTATCACCTATAATTTTGGAATAATACAATTCTGTCCAAAAAAACATGCTTTTCAACGAACAGTGCGGTGCATCGAGTTTTATAGATCGACTAAAAATTCGTCCGGGACTGCAGGAACTGCAGAAGGATTCGCGCGACGAAAACATGTTGGAAAATCGTATTGGCAAATATTTAGCCGTGCTCCCTCGCGAGAGTTGATTTCGCTTAAGGTTGTGCGAAAGACAAACTCTACGCTCCTCGAATTGAAAGGAAGACCGATGAAAACGTCGAGACAATCGACTCGAATTCAAAGGAACCTACATATGTCGAATCGAACTCGGAAACTTTGCAGCTGCGTGGGTCTCAAGTCCGTTTGAATAACGTTCAATCGCGATTGAGCGGATTATTTAAACCGCGGTTTACCAACGTGGGTGTGTACTGTACATTACTGAGCGCTAAAGTTCAGTTATTCTATTATTCTCCATTCTCAGACTAACAATTTAACATTTAAACACACGCGCAACTGCTCTTAAAAATTTCAAACGGTTTACCTAAAAGAGCGGTGAACAAATAAAATTTGAAAATGGTGACTGCAAGCTGCGTACGGTTCAGACTCTCGAACTCGAATTGCTTAAATTCTACAAAATTGAGTCAATTTGTTTATCGCAACTGGGATTGAAAGGTCATGTTTTGTCATAGTGTTTGCCAGAGTGCAGAATCAGGCTGCACACCGGAGAGCAAATTTACAATTTGATCGAGGAATTTCAAGAATCGAAAATCCTGTAAGCTTTGATTTTCTTCTCTATCCGTCCTCGTAAATTATAAAAAATATAAGATCGTATTAAATTGTAATTAAAACATTTTATTAATTTTTGAAGATTTATGTATTGGATTGTTCGGAAAGTAATTTTGTTTTTCTAAGGGAAAATGAAGACGATGTTTCACTATTTATTTATTTATTCGGTGATGTAGTGGCAATTTTGTTCTATGATCTTGTGCCATCTTTCTAGTAACTTGGAGATTCCACGTTCGTAGAATTCCTGTTTTTTATTAGCAAATAATTGAGTTGTATTACTTTTGATGCCTTCATTTAAAATGATAGTTACACCGCTTAAAAAGTTTTGAAAAGAACGAAATAAATGGTAATACGACGGTACACCCTCTCTGTAAACAGCATACATCTTTTTCCCTGCTTGCATTGCGTTTTTACAATACCCGTAACAAAAAAGCAAAATGTGACGGATATGCTCACTTTGATTTTGCATATTTGATACGATGACAAAAGAAATGCTTGAAAGATTATGAAGTTTTATAAGGCACGAAATGACGTCCGAAATGTCAGGTCTGAAAATATGCAATGATTTTGCGACTTAGAATAATGTTAAGTAATAATAAATGGAAGCAATAGCATCTCTACACGAAAAACGAAATTACTTTCCGAACAACCCAATACATTATAGATGCTTTAAGATTTACTATCTAGCGAATTCTCTTCTAAAATATTTCAAAATTACACGGACACTATAGAAATAGATAAAATTATAGATACTATAAAAATAATTTTTAAGTCTGTATGAAGATCATTGTTAAAGGTGTTAGATTTTTCAGGTGTGGAAAATTCTGTTCGAGATGAAGAGCCAACAATTTATTCAATTTACAAAAAGCAAGGAGGTTAGTTTCCGGCGGGAATATCGGCAAAGTATACAACGCCGAATAAACCGTCGGTTTTATTCGAGGTGGCCAGTCTAGATTAAGTTTCGGCCAGCTAGAAAGGCCGCTGTGCCGGAAAAGCATTCGTTTACCTAAGCTCCGGGAAATCCGGAAGAGCCAGCAAGATTCGACCTTGACATTTTATCCCTTCGCTAGTCTCCTTAGGCGTCTTGCGCATCGATTTGTCCTTGCAACGCTTGCGACCCTTCCCTCCACGTGTTTGCGCTAGTAATTATTCAATAATCACAATGCCAATAACGTTTTTCACGTGTACATTAAATTTATAAATAAATAAACCACATCCGATTTTATGTGAAAGAGGAAAATAAGAATTTTAAAATCTCGTTTTTACACTATATTTCTTTTTACGCTACAATTTTCGCCAGAAGACACTCGAGCCTCGTTATTTACAGCTTGTGGAAATTCTGTGAAATGAAATATTCGTAACCGGTTTCAGAGTCACAAAGAAATTTAATCATATCCTTCTGATTTCTAAAATTCAACGAAACTAACGCTGCATTTTATTTTCAAAAAAGAAGACTGTCAAAACGTGGAAAAAATCATAGAGAGAAGCCATTAATCACATCCTGTGGGGTCCGTTTTCACTAAACGAACGTTGATTTGTTTGCTCTAATTCGTTTCAACAACCAGCGAAATACTTTTGCTATGCCGAGTGTACACAGCCAAAAATAACAGAACGGATTTTGTAAACGTTGAATTGAAGTCAGATTTATGTGGCTTTTTAGTTTTAATAAATAACGGCTCTTAGCTTTTCTCAAATTCCTGCTGTAATTATGAATTTATTTTCATGCATTACAAATTTTCTAGGTAACTTGCAATTAAACTCTTGTTTCTTGCAACTGATGCAAAGAATATCCATTTTGCAGAATATTTGAGAATAAATAAGCGTAATCACAATGAACACAAATTTCTACTTTTTTTATGAACTATTAACCATGAAGTACGTTTGATAAGCATAGTCACGAAGAAAATCACTAGTACACTGCAAATTTTTAGCATTTATTATATTTATTATTTATTATTATTAATAAATTTTTAGCATTTATTATATTTATTATACTATTATATTTATTACAAAAATAAGTAGATCAAATTCGAAACTCAAAAAATACTCGATCAATGTAAAAATACTGTTACATTATTTCCGACTTATTAATGTAATTTTATAAAAATTTTATAAAAGAAAACTAATGAATAAAATAAATAAATGTATATATACAGTTGGGAGTAAAATTAAAGTACCCTTTCAAATTAATAGCTTTTTGAAAATTGGACTAAACAACTTGAATTTTTTTTTGAGATGGTAGAAGAATTAGTTTACTAGGTAATTTGTAAAATAATTTTTTTTTAAACTGCTACTGCTTCGTATTTAGAAGAAAAAAGTGAAGGTCATGATTTTTAACATTTTTATCTGTACCTATAATGAAAATTTAAGATATGTCTATGTAGATCTAAGTTAGTTATACACACGCACAAAGTTTCATCGAAATCGGTTGACCCATAGAAATCTATAAGCATTAAAAGTTTTAAGAATGTGTGAATTTTGGGCTTTCTATTTAATCCTAGTTTTTTAATCGATTTTTAAGAACCTTTGTGCACGTATATAATTTATTTAGATCTACAAAAGTTAAAAATCGTGACCTTCATTTTTTCTTCGCAACTTCGATAATAGCAATTATCAATTCATTTTTTGTATATTATACAAGACCTAGTAAATTAATTCTTGTAACATCTCTAAGAAATTCCAGCCGTTGGTGCAATTTAATAAAAGGTTCATTATTTAACGCGTTGAGTGCGAATCCAGCAACCTCAAAAATTCCATAAATTCGAAGCGATTTACTTAATGAAATAAAAATTGGAAAGGTAAAATGTATGACACCAAGTAAACCTTCAAACTTCTTGCACTTTCTGGATATTAATCAAATTATATGCAACGAATACATTAACGTAAAACTTAATTTTGAAATGTGAATAAATAATTCCATCACCCATGTATGGATTACATTGCAGCCAACGTAACAAAGATTGTCCAGTTAATTTTGCCCCCAACTGTAGCTCCTGTATCTTACAATATATGCACATAATTTTTCTTTCGCATAAAAATCCGCAGTATGGTCGTTATCAAAGCGTTGATGCGCTATAAATAATCGTCCTGCATTCATGAGCGGTCTTGTAGCTCTCCTAACTCGATGAGAGCACGCTATTAACATGTTCATCAGCGGCGTGTGGGTGGACAAACGTTCATTCGGTAATATCGACGATGCGACGGCTGGCGGCAGAGGGTGCAAACAAGCTGCGCGCGGATGAACCCTCGCTGCAACCGGTGCACCGTGACGGTGTGCCTGGGGCTGCATCGGTTGCGACCGGCTCCCGGGGATCGCGAGCGACTACGGTGCACACAAGTTATCCCGGCGTAGTTAGACAAATTGCATCGAGGTTCCCTAACAACCTCCATTTTCCTCGATTCACGTGCACCTCAGAAGTGGTGTCGAGTAAAAATCCGTTTCGCCTAACTTTCCCGCGTTTCGACTCCGATTATTCTGCGGCGCGGGACACAAGATTCTCGAGGGCTTTTCAATTGACAAACCGACCTTCGTACTTTTCATTTCGAATTTCTCAATGCCTACAAGTTTCACGGTAAGTTTGAAGAAAACTGTTTAACACTAACCGTATAAGTTGTGTTGTAAAAATTACAAGACTGAATTTATTTAGATTACTCGCCATTTTCCTAACAGCAAATAATTGAACGAACAAATTTATTTAATAATTTCTAATGGAGGTATCCTTGTAATTTCGATAATCATAAAATACAAAATGTGAAAGCGGTCATTTGACCGGCCATGGTACGGTTAGTGATAATCAAAATGACCTGACGCTTCAGACGACAAATCAATAATATGCTATTCGCAATTTTATAAAATCTCGAAAA
This sequence comes from Sphecodes monilicornis, assembly GCA_913789915.3. Lineage (NCBI taxonomy): Eukaryota > Metazoa > Arthropoda > Insecta > Hymenoptera > Halictidae > Sphecodes > Sphecodes monilicornis. The sequence continues at coordinate 13,827,980 of OU565291.1, read as the reverse complement.
ATATCCAAATCAGTAAACTATAATTTTTATTTTATTTGAACCATGAAACTGCGAATCTTTATGCAAAGTAAACATTTTCGGCATCTGTCGCAGGAAACAGGGGATACATAAAAACTTCAATAATTTTAATAGGTGGATATTTCTTTTAACATATCTGCTGTTTCAAACTGCAGCTGCTCAATTTTGCCATAAATACAGAAAATCTACTTTTAATATCAAGTCTGCTTATTATACAGTTATTTGGCGAAATTCCCGTAACAAAAATTTGTGAATTCGTTAAACGTCTTCATATATTTTTACACGATATCTTGGATAATATTTGATTGAAAAGATATCATTGGAAACTGTAAAATAATGCAACGAAGCCGAGTATGCGGCAGTTTTATTTCGTTCGAGTTGTTGGTAAGAGGATTTTGGTACCGTTCGAACGGTTGTCGGTCGATTCGTAGTAAGTAGGTGGAATTATGTATGTTTAAGAATTCAATAGTTGACGGACTTAGTTGTTCACCGCCGCGCCGCCGGCATTATTTACAATCAACAGCGACGGAGCTGCCGCACTCGCGTTCAAAGCGGATACCCGGGGATCTCAAAGGGATTGAACAACATCTAGATATCAAAGATTTATTGCTTAATCGTCGACTGTTAGTCCTGCGAAACCAACAGGGTAAAATACGAGAAGCAAACCTCCCGTCTTCAGTCCCCCTAATTTATTCAGCGCGTCATACTTCGTAGACAATCCTCTTCGTCGATCTACAAAGAATTTATCAAGTAAAGAATCATTTTTTGAAAAACTTTTAATTACAAACCTTAACTTATTGATCGTAGTGTTAAAGGCAAGCTCACGATTGCTTCCGAAAGATTATGCTGAATCTAATGTATAATACTGATCTTGATGCAGTCCTCATTTTATATGCAACTACTAGACTGCAAATTTTATGCATTTATGACACAAATGAAAGGGTACAATTTGAAAAAAACAGTGAAATGAAACCAATTTAGAAATATCGAGGAATGGATTCAAGCTGACTGAAGTTATTAAAGAAAGAATGAAATTTCTACTTGGCCCATGTTTCTTGTCATTTCTGTAGGAAATTGTTATTTCACATAAAAATCCGCAGTATAGTAACTACACTTCGTTAACGTTATTTCTGTTGCGTCGTGTTTCATTTTAATTTCAATTTAGATTTGTGAATCTTTATTTATTGATCGCGGAGCAGAAGTGAAGCTCACGGTCGGTTTCGGAAGATTGAGCTGAATCTAACGCACCGATCTTGATGCAGTTCTGATCTTATATGCAGCTACTAGGCTGCGGCGTTTATGTATTTATGGCACAAGTGAGAGGGTACAATTTGAAAGAGCAGTGAAATGAAACCAATTTAGAAATATCGAGGAATCGTTTCTAGCTTACTGAAGTTATTAAAGAATGAAATTTTTATTGAAAATTGTTATTTCGCATAAAAATCCACATTATAGTAACCACACTTCGTTAACGTTATTTCTGTTGTTTCGTGTCGCATTTTAATTTCAATTTAGAATTTTAAAGCTTTATTTATTGATCGTGGAGCTGAAGTCAAGCTCACGGTCAATTCCGGAAGATTGAGTTGAATCTAATGCGCTGATCTTGATGCAGTTCTGATCTTATATGCAGCCACTAGGCTGCGGAGTTTATGTATTTATGGCACAAGTGAGAGGGTACAATTTGAAAGAGCAGTGAAATGAAACCAATTTAGAAATATCGAGGAATCGTTTCTAGCTTACTGAAGTTATTAAAGAATGAAATTTTTATTGAAAATTGTTATTTCGCATAAAAATCCACATTATAGTAACCACACTTCGTTAACGTTATTTCTGTTGTTTCGTGTCGCATTTTAATTTCAAGTTAGATTTGTGAATCTTTATTTATTGATCGCGGAGCAGAAGTCAAGCTTACGGTCGGTTCCGGAAGATTGATCTGAATCTAATGCACTGATCTTGATGCAGTTCTGATCTTATATGCAGCTACTAGGCTGCGGCGTTTATGTATTTATGGCACAAGTGAGGGGGTACAATTTGAAAGAGCAGTGAAATGAAACCAATTTAGAAATATCGAGGAATCGTTTCTAGCTTATTGAAGTTATTAAAGAATGAAATTTTTATTGAAAATTGTTATTTCGCATAAAAATCCACATTATAGTAACTACACTTCGTTAACGTTATTTCTGTTGTTTCGTGTCGCATTTTAATTTCAATTTAGAATTTTAAAGCTTTATTTATTGATCGTCGTGCTGAAGTTAAGCTCACTCTGGCTTTCGGAAGATAACATGGTGATTCCAATGTACGGATCTCGATTCAATTGCGTTACATTATAAATACTTCAAGCTGCCACCTAGTCCATGAATAGTAAACGTTGAAGCACCTATAAATTTCCGCATTCGAGTGCAGAACGTTGCCCGCGAAACGATATAAACTCTGTTTGATTTCACGAGCGCTGGGTAACCCGTACGGAAAGTTAATCCCGCCGATTCTGAAACTGCGTGCTCGATTTCACGGAAATTTAATGACTCGCAATAAGCTAAGAAAGGCTGCATTGAAACGTCCACAGCATCCGCGACCGATATTTCCTTCCCGACGGTAGTAAAGGAACGACTCCGGCTGGTCGTTAACGGAAAAACAGGACTCGTTTGCTGGCGAATTAACGCTGATTTAGAATTCGCTCGCGAGAATTTCGCATTCGCGCGGCGTCCTCGTGGCCGGCCGTGAAATTGGCAGCGAAACGTTCGCGTACTAATAAGCCGAGCACAGAAGCCCGCCGGCTAATTATTTCGCGACCGTGCAATAATTTTCAACCGGTGCACACGTGTCCCAAATACGGAATTTGCATCCTACACACGAACTATACAGGAATTAGGATTTCCGCAAATGATTCTGCAACTCTTGGATCGTCGAAGACGTGCTAAACAGAACACTACAAACATCGATTCTCGGCTTGAAATTCTAGGACGAATTTTATTCATCTGATTCGATAATAACGGGCTCTATTTCTTAAAAGTATACGGGGACGAAAAATCATGTTACGTTTGTAGGTCCGAAGCAAATGTGGATGGTAAGTGCTATAGTTCATGCTAACCGGAATAAATATTGTCGTCTGTTGACCCCTTGCACTATAATATCGAATCAGACTCGTGATGAAGATTTCGAGCAAAGTTTACTAAATACGTAGGTTATTAGTTTCAACTGAACCGAAATAATATTCTATTTCGCTATTGCCGATATGTAGTTATTGGAGAATGCATACACAAACGATAAACATGAATTTTTCTTCTAGGAAATTATGGACGTCCAAGTAGGTTTAATCAATGCAATCGTAAAATAAATCATAGTGCAAAGTGTTAGTACTGCCTGACCTAGACTATGTCAGAACTGTAGAAACAAAGAAGTTAGCATCGTTAGTATGTGCAGAACCTGCTGGAGTCGATATCTCAATCAGTTCTCGAGATATGTAACAAGCCAGTGACGGGCACGGTAGGGGCCCCTCAAACGCCTGCTTCTCCCACCAACCTCTCTTTCATGCAGCACGCGTCTTCGTCACGATCTCGTATGTCTCGCATCTTCGTTGCCCTCATAATTAGTGATGCCAGATCGGTTAAATCGAGGGGAATACCACGTCCCTGATGACCAGAGTAATATGTGACACGTTGCGCGGCACGTCACGTGACCAGTCTACGGTCTTAGTGGGGGACGTTGGAGTGTTCTCAGGTAGTAGAATGGGATAGTGGAAGGGGAAAAGGAGGAGAGGAAAATCCATCCAGTTTTGGGTGTTTCTGGCATCACTGCTCATAATACGTACCTTTCTACCTGACCGCGTGCGCAATATAAACAAGTTACCGATGTAAACATGTAGCGGCTAGTAACGGTTGGCGAAAGAGTGAAGCGTCAAAGTACAATGTTTTTCAAATTTTCCTTTTTGTCCTTCACGTGCATTCGAATGGGCGCGGCCGCGGCGCACCTGGCGCTCCTTGCGGAGGCCTGCGCACTGCTCGCGACGGGCCAAGCGCGTTCTTCCTCCATAGTAACGGTGGATGTTGGTGGGGGACAGCGGGCGCTATGGTGGGGACGGTTTTATCTCAATTGAGACAAAAATAAGCGATAAAAGTTTTCACGTAAGATGAGTCTCATGATTCTGCGGAGTTATTATTCTTTATAGCAAGTTATTACGTGGGAACATAAATTTGTTGCTGTATTTTGTGGATTAAAGATAATGCAGCTGAACCTGTTACGTGACTAATAATTATGATAATTAAATGTTTTTAATAGGACACACAGTAAGTAAGCTATTTATTTTAAAATCTGTAGTACTTACTATTATTAGCTGTGCATTTCTAAAGTATAAACACAGTTCAGTATTTTATCTTTCAAAAACATGAAAAAAATCGCATTTAGTACGAAACAACCTATAAAAATGTATCTAAAAATCGAGAAGCTGTACGATTTCTGTACAAGATCCGAAGCAGACATTTCGTAACGAAAGCTCGAGAACTAAAATGGAGTAGCAGCCCTGGAGTTAAAGTTTCCGGTTTGATAATCCCGCTACTTCTTATATTAAGCTGCTTTGCAAGTCCACAAAGTTTCCAGAGCTCCCAAAAATCGAGACGAAAGTGCACACATATGCTCCGCACATGCACGTGCCCACGGCTCTGTACAATTTGCTCGAATCTCCTCAACGACTGGTCGGAAACGTTAAAACCATTGTAACGATCGTCTTCGAACGGCAACTTCGTCTCCGTAAAAGCTGGAGCGGAGCAATTTTGGGGGATGTTCGACATCGCGACGGAACGGCCGACGTTGAGCGGTCCCCGTCCGTGGAATTCGCATTCCGAAGGTAACACAACGTTTCAAGGCCTAGCGATCGTTCGTCAGTCGATACAGCCCACTCGTGCATCGATTCCAGCCTCCGTAGCGAGAGACAACGGGAGAGAGAGCTCTCTCCGTTCACGTCGACGCGACCCGATTCCTTTATGTCGGGATAGATGGGGTGTAACCCGGTAACCGAGTGAAATTAGATCTTCGCGCGTTACAACAGACCCTGAAGCCATCCACGCAAACGCCCATCCGTTTCTGGATTATCGTTGGATACACCTAAGAACAACTAACGAGCGAATCCTTGAAATCTTCGGCAATTATTCAACAGTATTCCACAATCTATTGAGCGCTTGAACAGGTTTCTAACGTTCATTTGGTAAATAAAAATGCATACAGTCAGTCTCATAATTGATGCCACACACTTTAACATTTCGATTGCCAAAGCAGTAAACATTCCATAAAAGTAACGTATTTGACAAAATAAAAATTGGGCTTACGATTAAATCGCAGTTTTTCACCATTTTTGAAATTATGAATTACTTATAGCCCGTAGCAAACTTACTCGATTTTTATGAAACTTTGTGCATATATATATATAGTTTATTTAGGTTTACAAAAGATATATTTTAAATTTTCATTATAGGTGCAGATAGAAAAGTCAAAAAGTCTTTACTCTTTCCTTCGTAATTTCGACCAATAGTAATTTCTGATTAATTTTTTGTATACATTACCTAGTAAATGAATTCTTTTAACATCCCAAAGAAATTCAAGCCGTTTGGTCCAATTTAAAAAAAATGATTTATGATTTATAGGGCGTTCGAATACTTTCGTGGATCCCTGTGTATATCTTATTAGATGAATCTACAAAGCTAATTTTTTAAATTGTCTTGTAAAAACTATCTCTCACACAAGATTCATAAAAATCGTCATATGCTTCGTTCCAGAGCATACTGAAATATTTCTAAACGTGTGACAAATTTTTTGGAAGATCGCGAATAGTCTAGTGGATGTCCCACAATTAAATTCGACGCCGAACAAGTGAACCAGCCATTGTCCAGGAAGACAGTAATTTTCGTAAATATCCACGTCGGATAATTGACAATCGCAACAATGAAAGGTGGAAGACGTACTATAGCGGGAAGCTCCGTTCGTATTCCGAGACTTTTTCTCGGAGAGAAAGGGCTGTTCCTTTGACTTCTCGTCGCTTTTGCCTCGTCCTGGCCCTAGGCGAGTTCTCGGCCCGAATTGGATTCAGCGGCGCGACATCTGCGCTGGACAGGGTCCGTGTATTCGTGACCCCGATTCATTCATTGGAACGGTGATATCTTCTCGAGAGCTCACCCGAATCTCGCGATCGCGAATGCCTCGAGGCCCATCTGCATTTTCCTGCGTTCATTCACCGTTGATCTCTGATCATTCGAATACTCGCGCGGAGAGAATCGGCGTTTTGATGGCTCTGTGACAAAAACCCGCCGCCATTATCGCGCGGAATGCTTTAAATACCTTGAATGCAGAGCCGACATCCGCGAAAGTCTCGCACAATCACAGCGGGCGCTGGGAAGTCCAGATTTGTGACGAGATACTTTGCCGTTCTTAGGTTTCGCAGATTTTAGCGAATTTGGGCTGAATTTAGGAATTGCTTATGGGTGTACTATCGATCCTCTCATTATGTGGTCATGTTCGTTCGTGTCTGAGTGACATGCTCGAATTTTTGTTAAGTGAAAAAGTCAGTTATAACAGCGCAATAATACATCGAATTAACACTGTCTCTACCGGAAGTCTATTAATATGATTTTCAATACTTCGACTGTATCAAATGGAAGCTTACAAATCTTGTTGTAAATAATAATCCCAAACGAAATGATTAGATTACGTTATTGAGGGTGAGTTGTTGATTTATGATTGACGTTCCAGTTGAAGGACTTATTAAAAAATCCGCAGCCATGGGTCATCGATTTCTAAAAATTGTGGAACAATCGACGGTAGAGAATGTTTTAAGACAGAAGTGTAAAGAAAAATATAAAAAATCAATCTAAAAATTCTGCTGCAAATGTATTAACCTGTTACTGATGAAGATGTCAAGTAAAATCTATTTAACATTAACCCCTTCCCGTGCCATTTAGCTCGACGAAACTTGGGCCCAAGCGGTAGGCATCGACGCGCGCTAAACAGACCAGACTGATGCTTGTAAACAGTCGCAATACGAACTACGAACTATTGGTGTGTTTTTTTAATTTTTTCCAAATTCATGATTATTGTGTCGTACTTTCCTCTTCACTACTCTCATCTATAATCGTACGCCTTATACGCTTTACGACTGGCACAAACGAATCACTATCAGAGGATTCGTTATCACTGCCTTCATTTAACATTTTTGTATCTTGGATTTTGAAGGGGTTTCTTAAATTTCAATAATTGAACTGCTTCGTAACAGCAACGATAAGAATTGTGACTAACTGTCATGAGGTACTGATAGGAACCAACATTCAGTCACGATCGTAACGGTCAAAACATCAGTCCGCGAGCTCGGCTTGTTATGTTTACGTTTGGCCCAAGTATCTGTTCGCGAGTCTGACTCGCGATATTCGTGTTTGGGCCAAAATCTTCATCGCGAGTCTGACTCGCTAACTGCACTGTTTTTCTAGAAATGAAGGTGACCTTGAATTTTTCAAATGTAATGCTATATATTTTTTTGAGAAGAAACATTTTGGATATGTCGTACGTAATATTTTGTAAAGATATCGTTTACGGTACACCGCCCAGATATGTAAACGGCTTGAAAAGCAAAATAACGCAATCATCTGCATTAATGTCTCGGACAATAAAAAGCTACCAAGAATGTAATTAATTCTATATTAAACATCCATTGTAACCTCGTCAATAAAGAATACTTTTGTAAACGCACTAGTATAAAATATCCAAAATGTTTCTTCCATTTCTGACCTTGTATGACCTTGAAGATCATTGTGTCGTATACGAATGAATTTGTCTCGACGCACGCTTTCATACGACATAAAAAAAGCATTCCATTTAAAAATTTGTAAGATCACCATTGTTACTAAAAAATAATGCAAATATAAAAAAAGTACATACACCATTCGGTGGCTTGCAAATAACAGTATTACTTTTTCCTCTTTCATTTCTTCTAATATCTATTGTTTCGAAGAAAAACGTTGGCTAGTAATAACGTGAGCACCCTGTATATTTTCTTTCCTCTTCTGTGAAATGTTCATAAAGAAGTTCTAATTTCTGTAACGGCAAAATATATCGTAAGCAAGGGGTTACGTGAGAAACGAGCTCGGCTCTTTCAGCACGCTCCTTCACAGAACTCCGCAATATTTCTATAGCGAAATTTAGATTTTCAAATGTTACAGAGAGAGTACTGTTCTGTCAAACCGTATCGAACGCGGTCTGTGCCATCTCTTGTCCGTCCACACCGTTTTCAATTATTTAATTTCGCTTTGATTGTCTCGCGTCGCAGTTTTCGCTGCAGTGGCGCGTTTTGCAGCGGAAAGATCGTGACACCGGAAAATGTTGCGAATTCCGCGAAAACGGCGAGGGTACGGCAATGGAACGTCTCCGCGACTTCCGACTTGTTCCATCCCGCGGACAACAAAGCCCGGTTTCGCCCCTTCGGAGCCTATTATGACGCGTTCAATTCAGAGGTTAGACTCTCGAGCCGAGAGGCCGATTCATACGTCACCGTGATATGGGTTAAGGACAGGCTTGGCAGGATATCTGGCTGCCGCGAGGCATTTCAGAAAATTACGATACCGCTGCTTTTGAAGCATCCGTCCGCCCGCGAGATAGACGGGAAATACGGCCGGGTGACGTGTAACCGCGGCGTAATCGGGCCGAGGCTGCCCTTGGACAAACCACCGAGCCCTGGGAAAACTTCGGACCCTGGAAAAGCTCGCGAGCTAACACCCTTTACGTGAGTCGAACGCTTAACGCTCTGGGATCTTCAGTACAGTAGTGCTCATTTCGCGCGATGTGTTCAAAAAGATCCGAAACCGATGTTTTTAGAAACATACCAGTGCCCCTATCGATAAGGTTACATGGTGGCAGAGTTGTGCAGAATTACAATTGAATTATTCCAGGAATTATAATTAGAAAGTAATTGAATTACATTGTAATTCAGTCATATTGTAATCTGTAATTCAGATCTTCATTCAATTAAATTACAATGTAATTCGTAATTGCAATTGGAGTACAATGATAAAATACTATGTAGTTAAATTACATTAATTACGAATTACGATGTGATTAAATTAAAATTAAAAATTAAAGAATAATAAAGTAATAGGCAATAAGAGGATGAAAAGTCCATGTGAAGGTTTCAAACAGAAGGCATTTATTATTTATAAATTTATAATATCTGAACAGAACTAACTTCTGCGTTACACATTTTTTAAACTACAAACATAAATTACACAATTGAATTACACTGTATTTCTATTACACATCTGATTAAAATAATTAGTAATTGGATTAATTGAAAGGTTTGATTTATGTAATTCAGTTACGACGTAGTTGAATTACTATATAATTGAAATACAATGTAATTCAATTGTGTAATTGAATTACAATGTAATTCAATTGTGTAATTGAATTACAATGTAATCGAATTAGCACAACTCTGCATTGTGATACTGTGAAGTTTGGATCACTCTTTTACGAAGGACCATCCCGAAGTGACATCACCAGATCTTAATGAAACTTTGCAGCGGATGCTGGCGGTGCACGAGTACGTAGGTAAAAAAAAATCAAAAATCAAATTTCCATTGAAATAGTCGTATTTTAATATTACTAATGTTTTGCGTTTATTGTTATAAAAATAGGTTCAGAAAACTATAAAAAATGTCTACGCGAAAATTAAAGTACAAAACAAAATTTTATACAATTTACAAGTTAATTATCTATTTAAGATTGATTTATACCGATATACAGTGACTCTTAAAAATAAGATAATTCTTTAAACATTGCGCCCTACGACTCCAATTTTTTTTTTTTTTGAGAAGTTAGAACAATTAGTTTACAACATGACGTGAGAAAAGACATTGCAATTGGTCGTAATTACAGAAAAAATACTAAAAGTTGTATGTTAAAACTTTTCTATCTGGGCCTGTATTGTAAATTTAAAAAACGAGGTTTGTAGATCTGTATTGTAAATCAGCGGTTGAAAACAAAACGATCATAAGGTGGACTTACACCACTATGATGCCAAATGGTTCGTTCTATTGGTTTAGTGACAAAAGAATAAGCTGCCATTTTTCAGTAAAGAATGGAGTTCTACGATAATTAAAGCCGCCTTTAACATTCGAAAAACAATATTAATTCAAGTCATCAGAATTTGGACCGACACCACTATGATCCTCAGCCCGCCAATTGATGGTACATTATAAGTCAGGTATAGGCATTTTTGTCTCGATTGAGACAAACCGTCCCCACCATAGCACCCACTGTCCCCCACCAGCATCCGCCGTTAACATAAAGGATGTAAGAAATGCACGTTCGTTTACAAGCGGCACAGATGGCCTCTCGACTCTTTAGCATATTTTACGAAGAGACCTTCCCTTTTTCCGCCGTTTCCAAATGACTTCGGGAAACGGGTCCATAAAATGGTACGCGAGGGCCCCGAATGGACAGAGTGGGTCTTAGCTCACGTGCAAGCTATCCACTCAATTGGCACTACCCTTGGTCTGCGCCAGGTCGAGAGGCCATAAATTAAGGGGCCCCACTTTAGGGTACTGTGAACGCGCTGCTCCGGGGGTCATACGTTTTAGAAGTTCACTAAAACGACTAGCAAATAGGGGTGATCTTTCCCCCGTTAGCGGATACCTCCGCCCATTTATTTCTACTTTAAATAAAGCTGACCCCGTAGCAGAAAGGGAATTCCAGTACTGAGATTTTACGGATTCGGACACATAGTTTAGATTTTTTTGCGGTGTGTCGAGATTTTAGTTCACGAGTATACGCGACACGCGGATATTGTATTTAACGGAAATCGTACAAGTGTGACGGTCTCCATTTCTGTACGGACATAATTAATAAAGCATATTTCTTGTCTTAGCGGGATCCTCGACTGTTTGTGAAGTGCTTTTTATATTTTACCCTCACCGTTCCTTTAACAAAAATAACAAAGGAAGTGCTTCGCCCGTCGCGAACAATGCGCAGGCCTAGCGCATGAAAGAGAGGTTGGTGGGAGAAGCAGACGTTTAAGGGGCCCCTACCGTGCCCATCCCTGTTGTCAGTGGTAGGGAGTGGGGAGAGGTCGTGCAAATTTAAGCGTAACCGATTCAGCAAATTCAAGCGAGCACCACTGTAGATCCAACTGCGGAAGGAAACGAACCGAAGCAGCTCGAAGAGGAGACTCGTGCGCAGAGTATCAGTGGTTGCTAAACCGATTGTGCCGGCCGTTCTCTGATAAATAATTCGAAGCCGAGCGAGTAAGGGGAGAGCAGAAGGGATTCTGCAGGGAATTGGGTCAACGGCGCATCCCCGCGGGATGGAAGTCAATACGGAAATTCGTCCGCAGAATCTACGCGGGGAGATGGGCAGAGATTCGCGAAGAAAACTTCTCTCAAAGTGGATTCCGCAGAGAGCCGTGTCGCCGAAATCACGGGCCCGGGAAAACCGACCACGCAGCCGAGCGAGTTTCACGCTTTCCGAACCAGGTGTAGGTAGTTTCTTCTATAATGCTCGCCCGGAAACCTCGCGGCAGAAACCGACTTTCCCAGCGATCTTTCTGGTTTACTTTTCCTTGGAACGTCTCTCTCTCCCACAGGGGATTTTACGTATTCAAATTCGAAACTTGATTCTGTGATGACGCCAGAGATGTTCGTAAATATTCAGATACCTGGGCGGATCTATCGGGTCGATGTGAAAGTTCGTTCGTATTTGTAAGAGATTCGCGTCAGTCATACATTTAAGAATTAGTAAGAAAAATCACATGTGAAATTCAAATTTTTTGGTTATTGTTTGGTATTAAAGCAAGAGACCAGATTTTTGCAGAAACTGTATAATTTGTTAATACATTGTCTACCGGCGGTTGTTCCATAATTTCTGGAAGTCTATGACCAATGGCTAAAGATTTTTTAATAGATTCTTCAACAACGACCAAAAAGTCAATCCTGAACTAACAACTCAATAACGTAATCTAATCGTTGGGATTATTATGTAAAAGAAGATTTTTAAGCTTCCGTCTGATGAAGCACAATTATTGAAAAGTCTATTAATAAGCTTATCTACGTACAAGCTTATACAAACAACCAGTGTGCAATTCTACTTGAAAAAATAGGTAAAGAGGAACGAATAACATGTTTTTCGAATTCGATTCACTTCGTTTAAAAAAGGGAACATTCGAGATTGAAAACGCTACGGCTACGCGTGTTGAATAGGAATCGGCTGGCGCGTCTGACCACGTCCAACCAATTCTACTTCTTGCGAATGCTAGATGTTCTGATACACTCTGCATAATGTTGTATACGATGGGCAAACTATTTGTCATTTGTATAGAAATGTACTAAAGAATAGAGTCATGTATTTGGTTGTACCAAAAGTTCGTTTCGTGTTCGATTAGTGTACACAATGCAAGTTGAACATAGTTTTTTAAAACTGCAAATTTCGTAGCTATGTGAAAGGAAGTTTAGTCAATAATAAAACGTTAACGAACTGATGATGGCGTTGTTTGTATATGCTTGTATTATTTAATAATATTATACATAGACATTGCGAAAGAAACTTTTGGGACAACCTAATATATTGCGAGTAAAATTGATGAGCATAATTGCAATAATCGCGCCACGAATTTTATAAATTTAAATATATCTAACTGTGTAAATTTGTAGAACACTCCATATACTCCAGACATATACAGTCGATTTTACATAATAACAGAAAAGAATATAATTATTCTATTAGAAATCGTCTAATTCTAACTAATAAGTGATTTAACGTCCACAAAATTTTTGACTATAGCATTTTACTATATCGAATTAAAAAATACCAAAAATGCTACAAACTAGTCATCACTCTACAATGAATCTCATAGGATGAATAGTACTTATCATGCTTCTCGATAAAACAATGTGCATCTTCGTAAGCAACCACAGTCAAATAATTAAAAAACTTAAATATCGTAGCAAATACTAAAAATACGCGAAAAATAGAAGACTCTATAACTTTTAAGAGTCCAATGCAAACTGCACTATACAAGTAGAATTGAAGATCGATCGGTACTCTCAATTTCCAAAATACGTGCCTAACAAACCTCTTGAAGGTAATCGCTTCGGTTCTAGAGCTCTTCGGGCTCGCCTAAGGATACGCGGACGAAGAGGATGAAATTAATTAGATCAATTGCCGAACAGGCCCCAGCAATTCGTAGCGTATCGCCGGGGGCAGACTGTATTAATAGTTTAACAGCTGTCTGTATCTCGGCCGAAAATTTGTCGGGAAACCGCCGAAGCTCGATCTCCATAGAACGCAACATCCGGCTCATGGTAGATTTGTTTAATTTAACGCCGGATTTCGGCTCGCAGAATTAAAGCTGCCAGGGGCCGGGGCTGTTCTCGCTGAACAAACTCTGACTTAATTGCAATCTGTCTCGTGTAGCGACCGGGTTCGTTTGTCTCGTCGGGTTTCCCCGGATTTCGGACGGCGCTGATTTATACGGTAGCACGAGAGGGAGAGAGAGAGAGAGAGAGAGAGAGAGAGAGAGAGAGAGAGAGTGTGTGTGTGTGTGTCTCACGAACTCTCTGTCGTGGCCGTCGCTTCTGACGGCAATAACGCAAGAATAATGAGACTTCGTTAGAACGCGAGGCGACGACGCGACGTTTCGACGGCGCGCGAAACAAAAACGGTGAATTATTAACGCGACCGCTCTGGATTCGCGAAGCATCCTTGGAGATTCCACGTGGAAGCAGTTGATTATCGACAAAAGGCCCTGCGCAACTTAGGGTTTAGGTTACAGCTGCTATAAACGAGCATAGCGACGAGCAGAACGACGATCAGATCGTAGTGACGAATATTCTATGATTTCTGTTAAGACATAACATATTTTCAAGAAACCTTAAGTTCTAAGATACACAGGGTGACTGGTGGTACAAGCGAAAAGGGGGTGATTCTACATGAAACAATAAGTCGAAAATAGAGAATACAATATTCTCATGTGAGGCTTTGTTTTCGAGAAAATCGAGTTTGAAAATTCAACGAATACGCGTACCATTAAATAGGAATCGGCTGTCGCGTCTGATCATGACCAACCAATTCTACTCTGTGCATACACTAATGGGCGCGATCCCGACGAATCTTTAAATTCGATTTTCTCTAAAACAAAGCCTCTCATGAACGAATTTTATTCTATATTTTCGACTTATTTTTTCATGTAGAATCACCCCCTTTTCGGTTGTACCACCAGTTACCGAACACCCTGTATAATCTCTTGAATTATTATTTATATATTATTCAATCATCCTCGATTAGGCTGTTTTGCGAAAGCGTAGAGACCACGAATCAGCCTAACAAGTGTCAAACGATCTTGAGGACAAGGAGGGAGTTGTAGAATTTCTCATAAGTAGACAACGGATTTTATGCATTTGTGGCAAAAATAAGTGGAGGTGTGGAGGAGTAGGTAGAGTCAGAGGAATTTAAAAATACTGTTATATTATTTTCAACCTATTAAACATATTAAGACAGAAAATAAATTTCTATTTTACTCCGGTTTGTGGGAATTCAGATAGAACATTTTGATTTTGCATAAAGATCCATCGTTATAAAATCTAAACAGTTTTTCAGTCAACGTCTACATAATTTCCGATATGTATTTGTAGGAAATTCCTGCTAAACACAAAATTTGAGAAAATGTTCGATTGTTATTTTACTGATCCTTACATTACGTCCTTTCTTATAGAAATGGATAAAGGGATGAAACTGTATTATTATTACTGTTCCAGTATACATCAAAGAAAGATATTGTGAAGTATCCTTTGCTTAGCTTCTACCGTAACTTCAACACGAACGAACTCACGAGTTCGTTAATTCGATAATGATCTAACGCTGGCAACTTTGCCGGAGAACTCTTTGAGCGCATTACAGCCACGCTACTACTTTACTGCCTAAAGTTAGGTAAAATTCAACGTGTGTTCTGGTGACAACGAGAGATAGGATCCTTTAATCCTTGTGTAGACAAACAAAGTGTGTAAATCTCTGGTGGGCGAGCTGAGGAGTATAAGTCAGAACTATTAGTCCTGTAGAGAAACGCATTTAAAATGAATTGTAAGAGCAGGTGTTAGGTTTCCGACACGAAAGTTGATAACGTATGTTTTGTGTCACTTCTACTTCGAAATATTCTATTTTGTTTGAAAATAATCATTTGTATTGTTTTGACAAAAAATTGTCTTATACACATTTGCGACTAGAGAAATATTAGATCATTTCACAAGGCATGTCATGTCTTGAACCTTTAAGAAATGTCCAGTCTAGATGCGTATCGTCAATGAACTGAAATTTTTCAAGCACAGTTATCATATTTAGTTAAATATTGTGGGAGTTTCTCCCTGTTTAGTTTTCTACAGGAAAAAAATTACATCTTGTGTTACAATGTGTCCTGTACAAAATAGACTGAAAAATGGAGTTATCTAAATAAAATGAATCTAAAAAATGAACAAAATGATAAATATTTAAATTACCAACTCTAAATTTCACTTTAAAAATATGTTTACATATCTTGACCTGCATAAACAGTAACTTTAATGATACCATCATTGTTGTAACAGCAATATTCTAAATTTATTGAATAAATATTCATTTTCAAACTATAAACCGATGTAGCTGTGTCCAAAAAATGGAGATTTGGTGTTTTATTTTCATTTTCCTCGTTTGGAAAAGTAGAAATTTGAAGAAAATGGATCATAAAGTTAATAACAGTCTCGGGTAGCTATTTCACCGATGGCGGGTAGCTGGTGCCTCCTTTTTCTCATTTCTGGGGATTTTTTCAGTCTAGTGGAACTGCCTGATCGCACAGTGGTAATAACGATTTCTGTTAGATCTCATTCAACCAAAGCAGGAAATAGCTAGTTCATGTGAAATCCAATTTGTTTGCTCTCTGTGCAGGGAATTATCCACAAATTATGATGACAATGTAACGTCACAGATGAGATAAAGGAATCCACCAGTCACCTCACGGGGTTTCACGTTACACGATCTGAAATACCGACACCACTAAAAATCAGTGGTTTTCTTGCGCCCTCTACCCAAATAGAACAGCCAACTGGTGAACTAGATCACAGCACAGACGAAGCACAAGATACCTTAAGAGACCAATCACCCTACGTATTTTTCTGTCCCACAACATAACTTAAGAATCTGGGTATAATAGCAAGACTCGAGTATCTTGTATGCTCCAAATGATCATGCATAAAAATTACACTGACATACTTTAATTTAAGACTTTAAGACATACTCAAAACATACTTTAAAAGTCGCTCTGTATCTCGAGTACCATTAGCTGTTTTTTTCTGAAAAATTAGGTTATAAGATAGACAAGGGGGTGCTCGACAAAATCTTTAGCAAAATGAATTCTTATAATCGTTGAACAAGGAGAAGTAATAAATCTATTGATTATAGTTGCTCGGTATAATTATGCTTGATAATATTCATGTGTTAAACATTATTACACATTTTTTACTAAAAAATTACATGGCAAGATGATTAAACGAGTGCTTGTCGATATCATTAGCAAAAGATATTGTTATAAATATTAACCAGTTGGAAACAATAAATTAATCAGTGGATTGAATAAATTAATACGGGCGAATATTCATATTTCCAAAGTTATTCGATATCTGAAGTGCTTTCAATCGTCATTATTAAAAAGTTATGTCTCGGGTTACCCAGAGGTATCTTGGGATTAACCAGGGGTCCCTCTTGGCCTACGCTTGCCTACCTTCAACTAGCTTAAGTTTGCCTAAGGGTCATCCATCGCTGGTGGAAATACTTTTTTTGGAAAAATATTCTTTCTGTAAGAAAGCAAGCCACAACGATGGGAGTCTTCTGGACAATCGGTGTTATCCACAATTCGCAAGATACTGTAACTGATTATAGTATCTTGCATGTACTGGATAATATCAAGCTAATAGAAGAGTAACAAAAAATACATTGGGTTTATTATTAACATGTCTTGTCTGTGATAACGTTCTCCAGCATGCGATGGCGCCAGCGTTCAGTCAGACGGCGCTCATAGATCTCTTTATCTAGTGGAAAATGTTTTACCGACCATCGGTATATGATTACCAACCGCGTCTTAGTTCGAATAATTCTTGTTGCGAGGTATTAGGGAAGATGGTGCCTCAACCTCTGAATGAGCTTCCACAATTTTTTTGTAATTAATACTAAGTAAAATGTTAAGCATTTTTTTTTTACATTGCCTCATCTCTTTTAAATCTATAGATTCGATAAAAATCATTTGGTATTGTTTTAAACAAGAAATATTTTAACCAATCACTTCAACCCTGCTTGGACTTTCGGCAATCAATTTAGCAAGAAATCGAAAATGTGCAAAAGAGGACCAAATTTTTAACTAGTTAGAGTAGTCTTAAATAAACTACAGTGATTTTGAAAGAATTCTAGTTTATTTCAACCGGTCACGGCGAGTTTATAGTAGTCACCGGAAGTGAAGAAATATGGTTTTCTTCTAAGCAAGCTCATTTAAATCGTTTGAACAGAGTTTAGCTCTTAGATTTGTATGTTTGTTACATTTTTGTGAATTAAATTCATGTAACATCCACTTAAAGAAAAATATTTATTTGTAATAAAATAGATGTTTACTGAAACTGTTGGTATTGAACCATTCCATGTACATGACCTTTCAAATTTGGTGGTTCATCAACAGAGGAAATAGTTCTATATGAAAAATATAAAGTAAATGAAAATAATTGATGACTGAAATGAACAAATAAAATCTAGAATTTCATCAGGTTTGCATACATTACTATTCCCGAGCAGTAGAATCAGCCGGTCATAATCAGACACGTCAGACAACTCCTTAATAGCTAGTCTGCGGATGTTTTTTTATTTATGATAACAATTAGTAAGTGAAACACACAATACTAACGTCATTACAAGACTTTAAGGACGAGTTACAATCACCTTAGTGGAATTATTAATTTCTAATTTCTTGAGATTAAAACATTTTGCTATACATAGCATGCGTACTCGATGCATTTTCTTGAAACCGAAACCTTTGACAAACAAATGTCATCCCATATGTTCGACTTAGAATTTCATGTGGATTCAGTTCCGTTCCAGCTGTATCACCCTGATATTGGAAGCACACTTATTTTCATAAGAAAACGTATAATTAGCGTCGAAGATATTTTAACGTTGCACGAGGGGACCGTTTAGGAAAAAATGATTGAAAATTCGTTATCTCGATAGATACTCTATCCTCGCGCAAATCGCCATCGATCGCAGAGCAGAAACTGCAACGAAATTCGAAGCTGCATCCGCCAGGTGGCCGTGATGCAGTGTGACAAAAGAAACAAGGGGAAAAAACACACTAGACCGGATCGATGTCGCGAGATAGGCTTTTACGAGACCCTGAGTAACTGGTCGCGTGATTTTTACGTCGAACATAAAAGCCTCGTGTATACTCCATCCTCGCGTACGGTTTATTTGTCGAAGATGTCATAAAGTAAAAGAAAGAAGACAGCTGCTCGAGAAAATCGAGGCTGAGAGGGGAAAGTTCACGATCCTCGTAAAACTGTCTCGCGGCGGGATGACTCGCGATTAGATCGAATTTTAGGAGAATTACTATTATGGCGTCTGATAGGCACCACAAACATTCGCTAACGAAACTTTGATGACGGAGGATATTGTCTGGGAAAAGATGACCTTTTTAAAGAGAGCATCCGAACGATTTTCTCAACGACTCAATACGACGACTCGAGACCCGTGACTCGACACGCTTCCCGGCAATTTTCCACGTTTCACCAAATGTTCTTTGTTTTATTCACAGCGAACGTAAATGCAACCAGCAAGAATCATCTATTAGGCAATAAATAAAATAACACAATTTTTAGTTTATACCATTATTTAATTCTTTTCCTTAAGAAAAGATGGTTCATCCTTTGAAACAATCTCTGTATAATTAGGAATTAGGGGCGTAGTTTTATATCATTCGAGTGGCGAACTATCAATCTTTTGTGCACTTCACCTGATTAAAATTATGAATTTTGCAATACCGAAATAAAATAAATGTTCTTAAAAAGGAGAGTAGATTGTTAATTTGTACAAACAAAATTTAATATACATATATAACGAGAAGGAATATTTCTGATGCAGAAATAAAAACATATTAGCACTTTAGCTACTGAAAATTTAGTATCATCTTTCTGAATGACTACATTAAAAACAAAGAACATCAATGTCAAAAATGTGTAAAAAATAATTTCTTGGATTGAAACGATTGAAATAGCTGTTGTAAAATCTATTAACACGTTAAACGCCCATGTCAATCCCTGGGGTCTGACGGTATCGAATTTACAGAATAATATATCATATATAATTCATATAATATTAAAAAATGTTCACACTGTCTTAATAGATTTAATTGATACAGATTAAAGAGAAATGAGGTAACCAAGTCTTTTTGGGTTTAAACTTAAATAAAAAGTGAAATGGAAAACGAGACAAAATTACTCCGTGTTTAACGAGTTAAGAGACCAAGAAATTAGCTGTTAATCCTTGCTTTCTAAAATACTATTAAACAAATGTTAAATAAAAATACTAAAGCTCGCATATTAGAAAGGAAACTGAAGAGACAACGCTTTGTCTATTTTACTTTCCCAGACAGCGTAACTAGCAAGACAAAAGTTGAACTAATTCTTTCCGAGCGAAGATCTCTATCGATAATCTAGCTCACCCTGTACATTCAACAGTTCAAACGCGAGGGAAAAGAGCGTCGACGACGTTGAGCAGAATTGGCAAAGGTTAAACGCGCAATTAACAATTGTTCCGCTTAATCAGCCGTTTCCAGAACACCGTTGCTCTCTATCTTTCTCTCTCTCTCTCTCTCTCTCTCTCTCTCTCTCTCTCTCTCTCTCTCTCTCTCTCTCTCTCTCTCTCTCTCTCTCTCTCTCTCTCTCTCTCTCTCTCTCTCTCTCTCTCTCTCTTTCTCTCTTTCTCTCAGAATAGGCACAGCAGCCACGAGATCTAAACTTTCTCCGGACTGGGAACAACGAAGAATCTTATCTCTCATCGCGATAATTAATTGCGACACCGTTCGGTCCCACTGATACGAGCGGTCGTAAACGCGTCGCTTAAACGCTGAGAAGTATAAACGACGGTAATTAACGTGACGGTAACGATACCGATATTTTGATAGCGGACCTTCCTGTTCTGTACTGTCGTGAATTGCAACTAATTCGAAATTAACATCGAGGTGACATCGCGACGCGGGGAACATTAATCGCCACTTTCATCGAGTGGACTCGAGCAATTTAGAGAGTCGTGATAGTCATCGATGCAGGGAAAAGTTTAATGAAGTTTTTTATTCGGTTTGAACTTTGATGGCATCTTTGAGGAACAAATTTCTTTCTTGGACCTGTGGTCGCGAAAGAATTCATAAAAGTTGGTGTTCATATAAAAATACGTATTTTTTGATGCATAGGAATTAGAAACATAGCAATTTTATGGTAATATGAGGAATCTTTTATTCGAGAGTTTTGCTGTTTTAAAAATATTAGTAGGATCTGGTTGAGATTTTAATAAAGTTCTCTATTTTATCGTTTCTTATGGTTTCATGGAGACTAAACGATGTTTCTTGGAATAATTGAAATTGTACTGGCCTCTGTTAGTGTAGCAGGTATTCAGATCTTGAGCGAGCATAAATTATTGTTCTTTAAATATTTTGACACGTCCTAAATTATATAATACTTATTTACATTATTGCATACAATATATAGATATATTAAAATAGAATAACAAAAGTGTTTGCAACATTTATATCCTCCAAATACAATCTGTACTATATGAAACATATTCTTATGATATAAAAAAATTGTGTTAGTTTCACAGGTGTAACTCATATGGTTATAAAATTAACTGAAGACTAGTTGTCGAAAATGCTGTAAAAGATTTAAGAGAATAATCCTGCAGTAGCTAAATCGTACTTGAATCATTTCCTTGGATGTACCACGTCAATTCTGTGCTTCAAAATACTTTACAATTATTATCATTTCACTTGAGTCCCCTTATCTTACAGATGAATCAAAACGAAATGTTGCAATTTGAATATACATATGAAGTACTCGTGGAGCTTCTTTACGACCGTTCTTGAAACGTTAAACGCAATATTTATCTTCCTCAAGCGATTATCCGAATCGTTAAAATCGCAAACGAAACTACTTTTACTCACAGATCGGTATCCCTCCGAGCGATATTTCCGATGAAAAATGGTTACATACCTGGAACAGAAAACGAGAAGTACGGTTAGAAATACGAGATTCCGGAAATGACCATGAAAACGAAGAGGATTTTCCCGGATTATTCGGCCGCCGCGAGGAACCCGAGATCTTTCCGCATTTATTTCCATGGAAACGACTTTTGCTTAAGGTAACGCGAGTTTTCCGGCGAACCTCGGCTCTCAGAGGAACGCTTAAAAAGTGTAATGCGAGGAAGTATGGATGGAATCGGCGAAGGATCGCGCGCAGCATCCCGCGTTCCCTTTAAAATTTCAATTAACGACGCGACATTATCCGCCGGCGATTGTTATCGACGAGCCGCGCCGCGCCGGGAGGAGAATTAATTATCGGCCGCGAATATTCCGTTAATGAGTGTCGGTATAGGGGTGCTGCAAACAGCTCTTTGTCGGGGTTTTCGAGTAACGAGCAGAAATTCTCGAGGAAAAGGATACGGGAAAGAACCGACCGAGTTACACACGATTCGAAGCGAGCGCGTTCCGCGACTTCGCCAATTGTTGTGACCTCCGTGTGCCACCCGTTTTTGTTCGAAGCTCTGAAATTAGATGACTGCTGTGCACCACCACCGACACTTCCCTTTTTCCACGGACGAATGTGTAATTACAGACACGTTGATACCGACTTTCACGCGAGCGGGTCTTCAGTGGCAAGTTCAGACCCGAACAAAAGGAACGCGCTAGAATTTCGTTCGCTTTTGTCCGTGGTCTCGTTAGATTTCCGAAATTTGTTTAATCTCGTGTGGATGTCGAGTTTATCCTCTTCATGAAATATTCCAGTGGAGTACAAGCTACGCGAAGAATGCGTGCTATATACGGCTACGTCAGTGGTTACACAGAGTAAATCACGTTGCAGATTTTCATTGAATCGATGTATTTTAGTCAATTACGTTTTTATCTATTTTTTAAGATAATTCACATATTTCAGTGGATTATAAGCTACGTGAAGAATATTCGAACCTTTATCGTGCTTCCGGTACAGTTAAAGAAGTTATTACACAGAGTAAATCACGTTACAGATTTTCATTAAATCGATGTATTTTAGTCAATTACGTTTCTGTCTATTTTCTAAGGTAATTCACATATTTCAGTGGATTTTAAGCTACGTGAAGAATATGCGAAGCTTTACCGTGCTTCCTGTACGGTTACAGAAGTTATTACACAAAGTAAATCAAGTAGCAGATTTTCATTGAATGGATGTATTTCAGTCAATTTTTTTATGTCAATTGCCTACGGTAATTCACATATTTCAGTGGATTTTAAGCAACGATTGACGGAATTAATATTCGGGCACTGTTTACAATACAATAACTTTGTTACAATTAAACTGAACAGCTTCAGCTTTCTTGAGATGTTAGAAGGATTAGTTTACTAGGTAACGTGTAAATAATTTTTTCCAAAAATTGCTACTGGTCGGAATTGCGACGAAAAGAGTAAAGATCACAATTTTTAACTTTTTGATCTGTGTCTGCGAATGAAAATTAAAAAGACGCCTTTTGTAAGTCTAGGTAAGTTATACCCATGTACAAAGTTTCATCGAACTCGGTTAACGTTGTTATGAGCTACAAACATTTAAAGCTGATCACATACGTGCGAAATTTCCTGAAAACGCCGGAAATCTGCGACTTTTACCCTTAACCTTTAATCCTGTAATGTTCGTAAGTCATAGCAACATTAAACGACTTCGATGAAACTTTGCGCATGTATATACATAACTTACGGAGATCAGCAGAAGTTATATTTTAAATTTTCATTACTTTCTTCTTCACAACTCGGACGAATAGCAATTTATATAAATAATTATTTACACGTTACCTAGTAGACTAATTCTTCTAACATCTCAAAAAAGCTGATGTCGTTTATTTTAATTTTAACAAAGTAATTGTACTGTAAATAGTGTCCGAATATTAATTCGGGCCACTGTACGTGAAGAATATGCGAATCTTTATCGTGCTTCCGGTACGGTTAAAGAAGTTATTACACAAAGCAAATCACGTAGCAGATTTTCATTGAATGAATGTATTTTAGTAAATGCTTTCGTGTCCATTACTTACAGTAATTCACATATTTGTTCTCAGAAAGCAACTGCATTTATTCTTGCAAGCTGCATATAGGATTTTGAGTTTTATACCCAAAATGCGAAAAATATGTCGTAAATGAATTTTAGAACAAAAGATAACCGAAATCGATAAGGAATAGCCATATAATAATTTTTACACATCCATTGTATCATCCAAAAACCAACTATTATAGTGCAAACATTATAATTAGTCTGCGAATCTTTATGCAATTTCCAAATTTCATACATTATTCCTTAAGCATTGAGGTAGGAGAAAAGTTTCTCTGAGTGGTTGACAAATTCATGGTATCGAAACTTGACTAAAAATTCTATTAATTTTTGGAAATATGAATGCTTGCTTGTATTTCAGAAATTCGCACAAATGCCTAAAGATCCGTAGTGTAATGATAATATTTTATCAAAAAATGGAATGCCTTTATGAAAATGGAATGCCTTTGTGAAAATGTCGTGCAGCTGTATTTTTCACAAGGAAAATTCACAAAAGATGTCGCTAAATTTCTCTCTCGGAGAACATACCATAAATAAATGTCCTAAAAACTAATAAATAGTTTTCACTCCTACGTCCATTATACTTTCTTATTTAACAGTACAAATCTCGCAAGATTTACTTCCCGAAAAAATCGTGCAAACGTCACAAGATAACATACCAATGAGTATTTCTCGATCCATAGAACGAATCTATAAAATCATCAGGCTCTCAACGGATAAACACGTGGACTCGCTAATACAAAAAAAATCTAAATGGAAAGTGCATTCGAGTGCACTGTGTATTCCAGGATTTACATAGATCCATCGACGAGCTTGAAATCAAGCTAGCAGATTTTCATTGGCTCAACGTCTCGTCTCGCAGCAAAGCAGATAGTTATGTAGCATAATGCTGGTGTGTGCGGTGTGCGCATGTGTGTGGGTCAATGTGTTCGAGCGTGGTTACCGTGCCGTGCATGGCAAACAGTCACGGATTAGTCTAACCGCGATGCTTCTCTTTGTAAGCAAATTAGGCGCGACTGCGCCTCTGGAATAATGATCCTGCTCGCGCGGTCTTAGACAGTCGACGAGATAAGAAATTTAATAACGAGATAAACAGTTTAGATAAGTGAATCTTATATGATAATGGTATCTTCTGTGTGTACACGGACGCCTCATAGCCGAGAATTTCATCACTCTTAAATATTAATGTGACTGTGAAATATTTCTACTAAGGTCGTACCATAGTTCAAAAGTATCCGTAAAAGTATTATAGCTTCTGTCAAACAGACGATGAAAAATTATTCTGACACATCGTTGCTGACACTGCTCAGGTTAATTTCATTCCAAAGTAAGTCACTTGCTTTTGATGACGCTTCTTCCGATGGGAGCACTTGGGTTATAGAACGTTCAAATATTTTTGTTGAAATGAAGGAAAGGTACAAGGAAGTTACGTTGTGAAATTTTTCAGCGCTGGCGTAAGAGTTGATCGATCTAGTTTACCGACTTTCTTCCTTCATTCATTTTTCGAAACTACGTTCAAAAATGTGCTATCGAGCTGTAACAGCCAGCAGAAATAATAAACTGCTACTAACTATAAAGATCTGGTTATTAGTCGATCAGTAATTACCGAGCTGCGGATATTATGCACTTCTAACAGAAATTGGTGAAATACATAACAGTGAAAACAGTAGAAAAATTTAAAAGTATCACGATTAGAAGACTGCGGATTTTATGCGTTCATGACAAGAGTGAATAGATGAAGTACAAAATGGTAGAAATTAAACAAGTATTTAACAATTTATCTACCGGAAGATTGTATCTTTTGTAGGAAATCTTTTCAATAATTGTGCTGTACTAAAAGACAGCTTAAAAACTTCTTTTACATAACAATCCCAAACGAGACCATTAGATTACGTTACTGAGAGTGACTTATTGTTTCACGATTGAAATTGCTATTGTTGTTGAAAGATCTATTAAAAAAACCTTAGCCGTGGTCCACGGACTCTCAAAACTTGTGGAATAATCTATAATGTGTTAAGACTATCGTTACAGTATAGCGGACATATTGAAATTATTAAGAGAAAAAATTTGTATGTAGCTCCTAAGTTATGTAGACCCTAGTTCTTGCAACAAATGCAGAAAAATTTTGTTTTGCATGAAGATCCGCAGTAGAATCGCGATGTGATTGGTTACAACCGCGGATCGAGCGATGCGCACAATTTTCGAGAGCGATTTCATGAATGCTCGGCGCAGTTAGCGTGTCGGTAAAAGGGCCAAATTATTCTCGTGCAATGTATTAGTCGACCGATCGCGTGCTCCTCGGAATTCCGCTGTCCGATTCGTCTGTTTCTGTTGGTTTCTGTACCGTTCCGGCGCATGATACATTCGCGTTGCGTGTTGTTTCGCGCTGGAAACGCGCAACACCCACTGGAAAACACCGTTTTCTTGTCGCGAGCCCACTCCACGTGACTCTCGTGCTGGCTCCCTTGGTCACGAAGTAGGTAATTAGAGTTTCAGGTTGATTTATGCTCGCCGGTTCGAGTGCGACGCTCGGAGAACGCCGCTACCCGCAAGGCCCACCGGATATCTTGTAACTCTTTTCTGCCAATTTCTCGTGTTTTCCGGTTCCATTGGTTAGGAAACATGTTCGCACAAAAGCCTTTTAGTCTTGTGACTAGTGAACTCCTTGGCAGTTCGATGAAATGACTAACAATTAACCCCTTAACCTACGATTTAGATTCAATGATGTTGGGCCGAAATTGTATACAAGCTCGCGCGGCGTTCGTTACATTTGCACGACTTGTTTATTTAGGTTTGGCCCGATCATCGTACGCGGGCTATGCCCGTAAAATTTAGGTTTGGCCCGACCATCGTACGCGGACTATGCCCGTCATTGTAGGTTAAGGGGTTAAGGGTATGCGGAATCCCGGTCGGGACGGGAATTTTTCTCGGAATCGGGACGGAATCTCGGAAATGTTCGGGATTCCCGAAAATATCGGTGATTCCCGACATTTTGAAGTTTCTCCATACTTCCAATAATTTAGTGTTTACTAAGCAATGTATACGAGATCTGTCAACTTAGCTAAGTGATCATAAACCTCGAAGAACACAAAGGCATTCGGATTGCTAAAATTGTTAAGAATAACGACATTTTCGGGAATCCCAAATATTATTCTATATCCCATGCATTGTCGGGAATCCCGAACATTTTTGGGATCCCGTATATTCTCGAGAATCCCGAATCTTCGCGGGATACCGTATATTTTCGGGAATTCCGAATCATCTCGGGATCCCGCACATACTCGGGAATCCCGGATATTCTCGGGAATCCCGGATATTCTCGGGAATCCTGGATATTTTACAGGAATCCCGAACATTTTTGGGAATCCCGCACACCCCCACTAACAATCGCGCTTAATTTACCTAACGTCGTCGTAATTCACCCACGAATCTATCCTCCTCCTCCGCAATTATAAATTGTTACTCTGTCCGTAAGTTATTGTTAATAGAATTACGAACTTTAAATGCTTGGGTTCAGGTCGTTAAAATTCATTAGACTGTCTCATTAACGTGTAGAATGATTTATTAAAATTTTTGGAAAATTGTACGATATTCGTACTTTTACCTGTGGATGTTGAAGAATTAATGTTTGAGATGTTTCATATTCGTAAATGTATGTAATTATTGTTGGACTGGTCTTTGCGCAAAATAAAAATTTCGTACGTAAATTGCTACACAACTGCAATTAATGAAAATTGTTGCAGTGCTGTTTTTTGTAAATATTTGTGACAGTTGCATCTGCCAAATTATATAGTCTACTTGCTAATAAGACTGGGATTGTTTTGCAAGATAAATCGAAAACTACGAAAGTATATTTGAGTCTATAATTATTCGCAGCACCGTGTTTTTGTTGAATAATTACCATGCTAATTGGGAAAACCAGCGAGTTATCGCGCCCGCAACTAATTAGACGATGACGTTTCAGGAATATTTTCGAATTTATTACAATTGCAATTTTATTGGTATTATGCAGTTAAATAACCATACTAAAGAGAATTTTGTCTAGTGCATACATTAAACATTGTATTAAACAAATACAAAGTTAGCCGTATAACGTAAAAATCAAAATAGAGCTCGGATACAGCTTTACAAGAACACGGGCGCAACAATAATATTATTGAAGAAACAACCCATATAGTTTATGAAACAAAAATCGAAATAAAGTCCAGATAAAGAACGACTATATTTTAAAAAGAACACGGTCGCAGCAATTATTTAACTAACAATCCCTACATTTTAAGGAATAAAAATCGAAATAAAGCTCAGGTAAATAACGACTACATTTAAAAAAAAACATGGTCTCAACAATTATTTCACAAACAATCCCTATATTTTAAGGAGTAAAAATGGAAGTAAAACTCAGATGAAGAATGACAAGTTTTTAAAAAGAACACAGTTGCAGCAATAATATTATTTACGAAACAAAAAATCGAAACACAAAATAAAGCTTCAGAAAACAACGACAACGTTTCAAAAAGAACACAACGCAACAGTGACAAATTATGAACGCTTGGGGTAAAGTTCAAGAAAGCTCGAGCAGCCATTGTTGAAAAAGAATCCACCAACGATCATCTCGTTAGATAAATGGCTCGAACCCGAAGACAGGAATGAAGAGAGAAAACGAACTAAAGGGTTGTTAGATGTCGGTGCGAGGTGCACTCGCAAAATTGATACGTGACGATATTGATCCCTGAGTCGCTTACAAGAAAACGAACTTCGGAAGCTCGAAGTGATCGCCGGGAGAAACTTTCAGCGGAAGTACTTCGTTTGAGCCAGACCGGCTGCTTTAAAATTCAAATCGAGCCCGTAAAATAATGTCCGCCGCGCGAACTTTTCGAATAAACTGCACGCGGATTAATTCTTGAGCGGTGGCGGAGTCGTTAATTACCATTTCCGATCGCCGACGGATCGTGTTATAATGAGAATCGGCCCGGCAATTTACGGGACACCATGAGCCAAGATATCGTTCGGCGATATTCTTCGCCGCGACCACTAATTTCTGGCCGGACGACGAAACGGAAATGCAACCGCTCGAAATTGCACCCTGGGAACCGAAGTGTCGGGAAATCGATTTATCGGCGACAGAGATGCAAGAGTGCACACGTGACCGCTCTCGGTTTCACGAAAATCGTATTTCGCACCGTTGCTGGTGATCCTGCAGTTGAGAGGTTAACACTTTGCACTCGAAGCAATTTTCATTCCAAAATCAAGATATTTCTTCACAACTACACCATTTTTATTGTATATTTTTTTTTTACATTTTGCACCTGAAATTAAACCTATTTTCGGTTGAACTGCGTTTTGGAGAACTCTTTTTTTCAAGTTTTTTTTTTATAGAATCCTATAGATTTCGACGAGGAAACACCGAAAATTAAATGAAAATTTGTTCATACAACAGTTGAATTTTTAGCAATTTATAGAATAGAGACGAATTTAATGATATGCAAACTGTTTTTAATAATGGTATGGCAATTTCTACTGGTGATTTAGAGTTACCATTTGAGTGCAAAGAGTTAATCCTTCGTTGGTCGAGGATTCGATACGTTTATACAGTTTTCTAATAAAAGCTACCTAATGTTTTTTGGTAATATCAAATTTTTACCAAAACTTTATTTTAATATCGCGGGCGATATTAGGCAATTCGATTTTGATTATGATAAAATTTAATTTTCTAGTTTCGGTTTTATCAATCAGATTATTTTCATTTTTTGGGAATTGTTAGGGTTGATTTTCGCTTAACGTGATAGTCTGTCGAAGAAGGTGTATATTGTTTGTAAAAGTTTATATTAAATTGAGCTACAAGGTGGTGAACCTTTCACTTTCAGAATAGAGAGCTTACTGCTCTTTAAATTCTACGTAAATCTGATTTACACACACGTAAATGGAATGATCGAATTTTACACGCATTTAATCGAAACTCTAACCGCTTCGGGATAGGTATATATATTATATCCAATATGTATTCATGATATCGTAATCCTCTCTGCCAATTCTAGCTTATGGATCTCAGAAGAATTGAGACTAAAATAAATTTGACTGTGTTAATAATTATGTATTGCTATTACTACTACACGGCTTGATTATAAGCGTGAGTTAAACAGAAACTAGACAAACACAATAAATCGATAAATAATATAAATAAATACACGTAGTAATTTTAGTTAGTCATTGCGGATCTTTATGCAAAATAAAATATTGTTCACATTAATTGCAAGATATAGGAGCCAAATAAAAATTTCTTTCTTACTTTAGTTATCTTATTAAGCTGAAACTATTGTAATACGCTGACGTTCTTAAAACTTTTTAATATGCATTGCTATAAATTGTACATCTAGTTATAAGTATTAAGGAGTTAGTTTACAATCTCAAAGTATTTTTGCAGCATTTTTACACTATTTTTACGGCATTTTTACGGCATTTTTACAGTATTTTTAAAGTATTTTTACAGTAGTTTTACAGTATTTTTACAATATTTACAAAATTGTCATTCTTCTATCTAAGACGATTATAGAATGAGTATTTACGACAGTAACTCTGGATTCTGATTTGCCCGGCGAGTAGTGTACTAAACAACTACGCACACAGTGCAGAGTGCTATTTCTAGTCACGGTGAATCATCTAAAAATAAAGTGAACTTATCTTCTATCAACAGATAACAAACATTGTAGGGAATGAACTGTCGGCAAATATTATAGTGAAATGCAGTGCAGTGCAGCACAGTGCAATGCAGCACAGTGCACATCACACGTCACGTTTTGCTATAGCTCTTGAATAAAGTATTTATAAAACGTTTGACAAGTAACAATGACGATGAAGATTCAGTTAAAGAATATACTTGCAAAGTTTTCACAGAAACTTGCGAAACACCCTATATAAACGCCTCGCGATACAAATATACACACGATTTGTTTCGACACATCTCAAATTGCTTCGAAACTTGTACCTTACAATAGATGCACAAGTTACGAATTTAAAATGCAATTGTGTCGATAGTGTGCCCAACAAGCTATGCTAGCAGACCGCCAAGGTGTAGAAATTGCTTTTGGAGTAACGCCAGTTACATGTTGTAGCATAAACATATTGTTACAGGTCTCTCGCAGCGTTGTTCAGAATGATGCTCCATTTTTTAGGGATTCGAACTAAAACCCATTTTACACTACCGTACTACCCATTTTCATTTATCTGTTATACATATTTTTATATCAAAATTTGGTCATTTATTTTCTAACGATAACGTATGCATATAAATCAATATTACCAATAAACCAATCATTATATTTTTAATACAATTGTAATTGTCCTAAAACTTCGTTTCTAATTCGTACAATGCGACTTCGAAATACTTTGTAAACAAGCAAATGACGTAGTTAAATATGCGAGAGCATGGAAAATAATATACCATCAACTAATGATCGTGTAGTTTGTATATGTTCACATCACCGAACCATATTAACCCTTTGCAAATGAGAATTATATCTAGTGCACTTTCAAAGAATCAAATATATCTATTTTCTCCACCAAAGAAAGACTAACTAATAATTAAGTGTATCAAATTAAGAGAAAAAATGTGTTTAACCCTCACACGCTCCTCAGAAATAGCTGCACAAAAGGAGACTACAGTAATAATTCACCTATTTCAGTTCTACACTTTAAAACAACCAATTATTTTCTATTTATAACGTTACATTTTACAGATATGCATCTGCATTCCATACAAAGCAATACATCTCACAACACTGACAGAAACAACTAAATCGTCTTATAACGCGTAACAAATGTAAATGGGTGAACTTTCATCCCAAGGACCTTCCGAGAGATAACAAAACATTTCGTGACATTATTACAAAAAAGTCGTTTCGTTACTACCCCAGATCCGCAAATGTTCAAACGCGCGCAAAAGGAACTTTCGGAGCAACCTACGAGAAGTTGCAAGCTAGTTACAACGACCTCACAGTATTCTCTATCTCACAAGTTGCGAGTATCCCCACAAGGACACAAAAAAAAAACATTCCACATCACGAACAACTTGAAAGTTCCACAACAACAAGCTAGAACACGAAAACACCGGCATCGAGACGCCAGCGGTAATCAATCGTGTGTGTATAACCGGTGTCCCTAATCGCGGTTAGAGAAATGTCAGTGCGAGGTGTACGAACCTTGGAACAGGTGAGTCAGGAGGGTACCTTTGAAACACGTGCAGCCCATAATATATCCCATCATCGGTGCAGCGAGTAGTCAGCGGACGAGAGCGGAGGATCGAGCGTCATGCGTTCTCGAGCAACGATCGTGTAGATCGCCGGGACCGGAAGCGTGGCCACATCGCGAACCAAAACCGCACCGCACCGCACCGCACCGTGCACACCGCAGCACACACCGCACCGCGTCGGATCCGCGTCGCGAACTGTCCTCGGCTGGATCGGGACCGGTTGGTGTCACGCGCGAAGCTGAACGCGCCTATTTGGTCACGGTAGGCTAACGGTGCGACGTGCACAAGTTCCACGGGCTGGCATCAACCGATCGTCGATCGGCCACGATCGCCGGAACTCGTTGTCCAATCGTTGCCGGTCTCATATTGTACTCTTTTCTCTCTCTCTCTCTCTCTCTCTGTCTCTCTGTCTGTCTCTCTTTCTCTCTCGTTGCGTACATACGCGCGCCCGCGCCGTTCGTTCACGAGAACGCTCTGACGTCCGGCGTTCCAGGTGAGTCGATTGTTCTCGTGTCGTCCCTGGAGAGCGGGGCAAAGAGGGTTTTATTGTCGACTGGTCAAGGTTCCCGCTACGAGAACCCACGCGGTGAACAGCGTGAAGGGTGAGAGTGAACGCGGTTTCTAGAATTTTTTTCAAACGGTTTTGCCGCACCCTACGCGCATCGTTTTGTTCCGGTTTAGGGTCGATGGCTAATTATGGGACAATCTTTAGGATCAGAGATCAATATAGACAGTCTTTTTTTTATTTTTTTTTTATTTACGCAATTTGAATCTCACGGAAGAGATTATTTTGCGGATATAGACAGTCTTGATTTAGGGTCGGATAAGGGTGGCAGTGAATTCTAAATTTGAAGAATTTTAGCGAAAGGTTTTTTCTCAACCCCAACGGTTCACCGTTTTGTTTGGGATCGGAAATAAAGTGTGCGGGTCGATATTCAGAGTCAGAGATCGGACTAGACGGTTAGAGTAGTGTCTTGAAGTAGGGTAATAATTGGCTGAGTGTATAGGGTCGGCGAAGGGTGGGAGTGAACGTAGTTTGCAGAATTTTATCCAACGCTTCTGTCTCAACCCCACCATTCATCATTTGGATCTGAAGCAAATAACAGGTCAATCCTTCGGATCACAGATCGGAATGGACAGTTACAGTGGTATTTTGTGTGAACGCAGTTTGGACACTTTTCGTGAACGTTTCAGTCCCCACACCACGGTCCACTGTTCTGTTTGGAATCGGACGCGAATTACAGATTGATATTTAGAATCAGGGATCGGAATAGACAGTTGATGAATTAAACAGTCTTGTGTAGAGCAGTGACCTACCGAGTGAACAGTGTGAAGTGTGAACGTGGTTTGCAGAATTTTAACGAACGTTTCAACCCCACGGTCCACCGTTTTGCTTGTGATCGGAGGTACGTTACAGTTCAAACGCTAGGATCAGTAGACGGAATGGACAGCTGATGAATTAGGCAGTCTTCATGTAGGGTAATACCCGGCTGACTAAACGAGGTGAAGAGTGACAGCGGACATTTCTGTCTCCACCCCATGGTTCACCGTTTTGTATGGGATCGGAGACGAATTGCGGGTTGGTCTTTAGAGTCGGAGATCAGACTACGTAGTATATTAACCCCTTGCCATACCATTTTCTTTACGACTACAATAATTAGAACGTCTTCACCCCGAAAAATGTCACCGAAGAGGAAACAAAATTTATATTTTTGCCTGACTACATTTACTTCAATACTTAAATGTTGATAACACAAAGTAAAATTTTATGTCGTCTGAAAATAAAGGTATAACTTTCATCTTTGTTAGACTTTATTTAATATCTTCATCACGAGTCTGACTCGTTAAAATATGGCAAGGGGTTAATGTAGTAATAACCGGCTGAGTGAACAGGGTCGGTGAAAGATGAGAGTGAACGCAGTTTGCAAACTTGTAGCACACAGTTCCAACCCTATAAACAGTTTCACCTAAAATCATTAATACTAAACCTACCGACCATTAAAGCTGACTAGTGTGTGTTGTCTTATAGAAATGGCACCACTGAATTTATTTAGATTTTGTGCAATTTGTCTTATAATTCCCATTCAAAGTGGAAGCATCTTGAAAACTACAATAATTGTGAAATCAAAAATCTGAAACGGATCATTTGACTGGCAGTGCTAGGTTTAGTGTTAATTTGCAGTAGCAGATAAAAGTTTAGGGCCACCCATTAAGAAAGAATATGTTTTTAGAAATTGGTACGAACGACTTGAGATTTTTTTAGATGTTAGAAGGACTAGTTTACTAGATAATGTATAAAGAAAATTTTTTTTTTAAATTGCTATTGGTCGGAGTTGTGAAGAAAAAAATGAAAGTCACGATGTTTAACTTGTTCTATCTGTACCTACAATGGAAATTGAAAGTGTTTGATAATATCGCGTTTGATGACATGTTTGCAATGTTGGGTCATAGTGGATTTGTGTTTGGTCATTCGAGGGCTAAACGTGTAACGACCGCTGATGTTACTGTGGCATCGCGTGAATTTCAGCGGTCAGTAACCGCTGATGCCGGCGGCAATCGTTTTGTTGATATACAACTTGCGTGGTGCGTGTACGGTTGATTACCTCGGAAGCCATTGAAGATACAGACAGGTTTTTTATGGTAATTACACGGTGCACGGTGGCAAATTTTCTTGATGACGGGAATTCTTCTTCACACTACTAATGCAAAAAATAACCATTCACCAAATCAAATATTTATACCAGATCGCTCGTCTCAAAATGTACCATTAAGTATATGATCTCAAGAAAAATATAAGGTTACGTTTTAAAAAAATTTTACTAATCTTGTGAGTGAATCAATTGTATAAATTCAAATTATTTCTTTTTTTTTTGTACAATTATGAAAGAAGTTGAAAGACAGTTAAATCATTGATGGACTGGGGAGAGTACGATTTCCGTGGCCCCTCGTTTTGAGGTTATATTTGTGTTCTTGGGGTTATTTCAAGAAAAAAATGTATATATAACATGGTGTCAAATTAGCCTGGTTTAGCCGTGTTTTTTATAAATTTGCAAATATCTCGGTAACTATGCGAAATATGTTAAAATATCAAGAGACCTTATTTCTAGAAAATGAAAGTTTATTCGTATAATCTTTGAATTGTAGCTGTGATCCAGAATTTGAACTAGTAATGGAAAAATCATGTGAATAGAATGAGTTCTGGGCCACGGAAATCGTACTCGTGCCGCTGAATTAATTACTTCGATTTTATACACACTTTATGGTCGCTGTCTGAGTAACTAACGTGCCAAATTAGTGCAAAAAAAGATTTGCTTGCGCCAAGGAGCACGTATTTTTTAAATTTTCAATACAGGCCCAGATAAAAAAAAGTCGTAAAAACTTTTACTATTTTTCTCGCGGTTGCGACTAATTGCAATTTTTTCAAAAGTTTTGTTACTTATCTTGTAGTTAGCTAATCCTACCAACTTCTCAAGAACAGTCAAGTCATCTATACTAATTTTACAAAAGTTATGCTATTTCAAATGGTGTTGCATTCAGTATTGCTCGTTACTGTATGCTTCCAATATAAAAGAAGAACTTTAAAAGTAGACACAGTAAAATACCAGCAACAGTAACATTGAAATTAAATGAAGTAGAAAGTGATGCGAATAGAAACGCTTTCGAGCGTAATACCGATTCATTTGAATCATCAGAGCATAGCGTTTATTTTAGAGAAATCACTTGACTTTCCCGAATATAACGGACGATTGCGAGACGCGTTTTCGTGACTTCGATAAATGTTTACAGCCGATATCACTCGGACTGATGATGATAATAATCAACAGTAAGCACGAAATTTTCTTTCGCGAAGACCTTAAAGCTTTTACTTCGCTCAGACCGACCCAATAAACACATATACATTGTCTGTAATACATAAAATCAAAAGTTACATAAATATTAACATTTTGCGGACGAGGATTTTCTAAAACACTAAGACCATTTTCCGTAGAAAACTAGATTTTGTATGAAAGTCATCAATAGTGAGGAAAATGAACAACATATACTGTTCTTAATGTACATCAGGGATGGGCATTTTTGTCTCAATTGAGACAAAACCGTCCCCACCATAGCGCCAGTGGGCCACAGTCCCCCACCAGCATCCGCCGTTACCATAGAGCAGGCAGTTCCAACCAGTAGTTCCGGAGCTATTCGAGGTACCTTCCCCGCTTAGGTTCTTCCCCCACTCTTAGACTTCATCGTTATAATGTATAGTAGTGGGAAGCTCCCACCACGAGAACCACACGGCGCGCGCAGCACTCAGCAACTCTACGGCTATACGTGGTAGTGGAAAGAGGTTCGATGGTGTTTCGCCAGTTGCGAACAGTGCGCAGGCCTCACACATAAAAGAGAGGTTGGTGGGAGAAGCAGGCGTTTGAGGTACCCTACCGTGCCCATCCCTGATGTACATAATGAAACAGAACATTTTCAATTCCAAGAATTAAATGTACAATCCTGATGTCGTCAA
This sequence comes from Sphecodes monilicornis, assembly GCA_913789915.3. Classification (NCBI taxonomy): domain Eukaryota; kingdom Metazoa; phylum Arthropoda; class Insecta; order Hymenoptera; family Halictidae; genus Sphecodes; species Sphecodes monilicornis. Next base: position 13,791,850 of record OU565291.1, on the reverse strand, counting down.
TATTCCGACATTCGTCCGCAAAGGGTTAATTTCACCCCTTAATAATTTTGATAATCTTTCATTGCTTTACATTTCACTGAACCATTTTCTGTGTGGATGCATAAAAGTCCGCGTATGAAGCGCGCAAGAATTTGGGAATCCGTTTAGCAGTGTCCCAAATGGGACCAGCACGGTTATATTTTTCTGTGAAGAACCCTGGCTCCCTGAATGGGAATTAGGACAATGGCGAAACTGGGTTAACTATGAATTTTCTGTTTTTTCATTTCTTGAACAGGACAAAGCCAATCTTAGAAGGGTGCGGAGACGAGTCCCTAGACAACGCGATTCAAGACCAGAGCCATTAATTTCAAATATTCCCGGGTCCGAAGGCATATCGAGCAATTTCTCTTTCGCGGATGCACAAGTTCCTTCTTCTTTTTTTCCGTCCCCGTTTCGCCTCCGGGAACTTTTATCTGTCCCAGAACAAGGTTGCTGTGATTTAATAGGCCAATATCAAGCCGAAGCCGATTTATGGGATGACTAAGTGCTGCGCTCGCTGATACGACAAGCCAGTTACGCGAGTATCACCGACACACATAAGTGCACGATCGAAGATAATGCTTCTCGATAAACAATGCATCGATGTTCGAGTATGTCGGCCTTTTCGCTTACCGACACAAGCCTGTTGTGGCGAAGCTTTAGCTTCGATCCTTCGGGAAGTTGGTTTTAAATGTTACCGATGGAAATGCTTCATTGTTTGTTTTAGCAACGAGTTGTTCCATTTGCACGGTAAAACAAAAAGTACATTGGTAAGAAAAGAGATAGTTTACTAGTAGACTGTTGATTTTATGCATTTATGAAAACATTCAATACGACAGAGAAATCAAGAGAGTCTACGAACGTTGATACAGTATCTTCAACTTACTAAAGTGATTAAAGAAACGACTATTATTTGGTTCCTACATCTTGTAAACGGTTGTAGAAGATTTTTGTTTTGAAGAAAAATCCGATGTCTATTTTTTTAATTTTGAAAATTGTTGAGCCACATATTTTATTATTGACTCACTTTTTAATTACATTTTAGTCACAATAGCGGATGCAATTCTGAACCAACAGGTCGTTTTTAGATTTTATAAGTTCCTTTATAGATTAAGATTTTACAATGTTTTTAAGTTCTGTTTTAATACAACACAGACATTAAACGTTTTATTATGATCTCTTTTTATGAAGCACACAAACACATAATTTTTAATAAGGTTATTTAGATTATTTTGTGATTATTGTTTGAAAGGACATTTTTAAGCTATGTTTTAATGTAGCATAGTTATTGAGAATATCCTTAAGCTGTGTTGTAATGTAACACAGTCATTAAAATTTTTATCAAGATTTGTTTCAATGTAACACAGTTACTAAGAGTTCGATTCATAGCATATCAGTATGTGGAGTGTTAAGAATTACGTTTCTATTTGTGTAACATAACATTCGAAAGTACATTCCAAGCAGGTTAGAAAAACATTCTTTTTAATATTTAAAAAGTACTCGCTCGTAACGAGAACGTATTACGAGTTTGAAAGTAGTGTGGAATTTTTAAACTGAATCCTAAATAAGAAAAGAATAACAAACTCTCCCGCGTGTTTCATTCAGGTTAAATTTTGATCAACTCACCATTCTGTTTAATTTTTAAGCAACGACTGAATGAACTGTAAAAACACATAATGACATTCATGGTACAATATATACGGTTAATATAACACTAATTGAATATAATCAGATTGAATTTGGACAAGAATTTGTCTTAGTTAATGCTCTCCATGGTAGAATATATTTTTAATTATTCATAGTAGAACGTTTTATTAATAATTTTACTAGTGGTATTTCTTAATAACATGAGAGCGTAATTTTATTCATAGTAGAACGTTTTATTAATAATTTTACTAGTGATATTTCTTAATAACATGAGAGCGTAATTTTACTAAAATTATTAGTTATTTACGTTTAAAAATATGCTGACATACTTAACCACGTGCAGATGGTCGCTACTGAACGACAATTTCGAATGAACGACGTTTCTATTAATTTTGCTGATCAACTTCTACTATCATGTTCAAGAGAATTAATTTCCACTCATTTATTAAGACCCATTTATATTAAAAACTATGTACTACATCTTCCTAATTCAATGTTTACCAAAGCAAAATTACGGAAACTAAAAATAATTTATCCCTTATGTCAATAACCAAAATTTTCCACGATATTCAATGATGTTATTCTGTATAGTTTCAATGAATAGTTTCATGCCTCAAATGTAAATTAATCTGTGGTAATCCAAGAACATAAAATCCTACAATAATTTTGCTATTTGTCCACGAAAATATTAAAGAAGTATTAAAAAGAAATTGACATGAGATTTCAAAAAATTGTTTAAAAGCACGATTCCATCGTACTTTCGTTTGAGTCGAAGAAACGGAATAATATTCAGGTTAATTGAACGTAGTCTGAAATCGAATAGCTCTACATCAAAGTAACAGTAGGTTGAAAGATACAAGATGTGTCGTATCAATCGCGACAGAAGTTTCGTTCCACGTCGCATGAATTATTAAACAGTGTCGATTAGGGAAGAGGCCTTTAGAGATCCGGGCACGATTGAAACGGATCCCGGACGTGCCACTGCACTTGCACACGTGAAAGTGCAACGGGAGATTCGTTATTCACCTGGGTGGATCGATCGCAATAAAACTGTTACAACATTTAATAATCGTCTCGCGTTCGGCAACCCGAGCACACACGTTCTCGCTCGTTCTGGACGGCCTGCAGCACAGCACCGTTACGCCGACGATGGAAACTATGGCCTGTGGAACGCGCGGGAATCGATAAAGCCGAGTTCAGAATCGACTGCGAGGCACGCGGAGACTATCTTTAAATGTCCGCTGTTCGCATGTCGAAACAATAAGCTCTAACTTGCAGAAAAAAAACACAATGGCCTTTGTTACGGGGACCGTACACACATGGTAAGAAATCGATTTTACGCGTGTATTTTCATGCACAAGCAGTCGCAGCGTTTTAAAACGACTTGGTCACAACTATACAACACATAATAACTATACAAACAGACGTCAACAACAATTACTGTAACAATCGACGAAATTTTCATCCTTTTTTATTTAACACCTTGTAATACCCGCTAACTACCGATTGCTCGGACCATAATAAAAAAGAAGGTCGGTCACGCGTCGAGCCATTTAGCTGTTTAGCCGTGTGATCGAACATGCGCAAATTGTATGCGTCTTATGACATATATATTTCGGCACAACGAAAGGAATTGTGAAATAATAAACACGTTTGGGCACAACTAATACTTTTAAGATGTCTGGAAGGTAATTATGATCAGTTCATCGGTGAACAAAAATGATTTATAATTTGAATGTGGATAATGTATCAGTAGCAATTTGTAAATTATTAATCTGAAAATTAGTAATCTTCGTGTTAGTGTTGTTTACGTTTGTGACGAATGAAGTACCACGAGCCAGGCTCGCGTTGTTCACGTTTGGTCCGAACGAAGTACCACGAGTCAGGCTCGTCCGTATTGTTTTTGCCCCAAATTTCTTACCACGAGTCTCACTCGTTGTTGAAGGCAAGGGTTAAGGATATTCTGCGCGAAATCGGCACAACTGTGTCGAAAAAGAAAAGATCTGTGCAGAAAATGTTGTATCTCAATAACGTATAGATTTCCTGCATAAGCTGGAAATTTTTTGGATATGATCTTAATACCTAGAGACATTTACGACAAAATGTATACACTTGGATGTTTCAGCGTTGAATTATTAAAAATTCCTGAAAAGAATAAATTCTTTTAAACCGGAGCCTTTAAGTAAATTAAGTACGATATCAAAGAATAAAAATTTATATATAAACTGAAACAGTAAATACATGTTATCCTGTCGGAATTATTCAACTTTTTGTAGTAGGGCCGAGTTTTGAAATTTTTTAGTGATTCTTAATAAAAAAAAACTCTTAGTTGTAAAAATTGTCTACGTCTACTGCACGATTCAAGGTACAGAGAAATAGATACGGACAGCGGAAAAGAAAATTTTTAAATAAATATCTGAAAGCTTCAGCTTTCTTATCGCGATCGTATCGCAATCTGATAAAATTAGACTGATAAAATATAATGTTGTGTTCTGCGTATATTATCGATGCCGATGAAAAATTGTCGAATGAAAAAGAGCGATCTCCGCCCGTGCTTCCGATTGGAGCGATTGCGCGTTGCGAAAGTCATTCTAATCGATATGCGAGTTGACGAATGATAAGCATCAACCATAGGACTATCAAACGTCGAGAAAAAAAAATTACAGTTTACAGAACCGGCCGTGCATGAACAATGTCGATAGAAGTTGCGTGTGCGGCGTTCCCTGTTAACGTTGTTGCAGCTGCATGCTTGTTCTAATTCGTTCGACATTGAACAATGTAGATCGCGAGAAAAATAGAAATCTGCTACATAATCCTTACGTCGCTGTGAATTATTTTTCTTTATTTCCTTTTTTTGAACATATTTTATTATTATAGTTTTAGCTGGAACAATCACAATATTACTAACTAATCGAAACTTAAATACCTCATTTTTTTTGGTACAGCCACTTATAGTTGTTCTATAAAATTTTGTATCTCGTTTGCCCGACAGCAAAAATATTTTCAGAAGAATTAAAACGTTACTTTATTCATTCTAAATAATTATTATTTTTGTACAGTTATTCTTCTCGTGAACAAGAATTTTCAAATTTTGTGTCACCTTGCTGAAAATCGGAGAACCTGTAGAATATCTTGAATTCAAATACATAAACAGTTACAGTATGCTCTAGTAGCGCTAAAAGTGAATACTAGACGATCTAACAGCTAGTTCTAACGATGATGATAATTGTAAAATGGAAGTAAAGAGTAATTCTCGTGTTATTGGATTCTAGAACGATGAAACAATCTAGCGAACATATGTTAATACGAACTGAAAAGCACACGTGGACGGTTGTTTTTGTGCAAACAAAAAACAGTATGATATCCACGAAAGGGGAATTATTTTACAGTGTCAACATCCGTACTGTACGCTGCAGGGCAAAATAATGAAGTATATTGGTTGAAACAATATTTTTATTTCATTTCAAACATAACAAGACCCCCAATCGATGAAATAAATGCTTGAGCGACCGAGTTTTTTGAGATGCCGAACTTTTTCGAGGAAGTAATTTATTTTGGCAATATTATTACTAATCGGCAACATCAATCAACTGTCAATCAGTTTTTTATACTTTTGACATTGCCCCTCGAAGTGGGGGTTCAAAAGCACTAAGCACAATAACTCTCAATTAGCAAACAATTAGCAAATATCGATGAAAATTACTTGGGTTTTGATGAAGAATAATATGGTGAACAGTGATGCCAGAAACACCCAAAACTGGTTGGATTTTCCTCTCCTCCTTTTCCCCTTCCACTATCCCATTCCACTACCTGAGCACACTCCAATGTCCCCCACTAAGACCGTAGACTGGTCACGTGACGTGCCGCGCAACGTGTCACATATTACTCTGGTCATCAAAGAGGTGGTAAACTGTATTCCCCTCGACTGAACCGATCTGGCATCACTAATGGTGAATTCGAAACTTGGGTAAAATCATAGATGGCGCCACATATTTCAGAAATATATCCATTTTTAATTATTACGAAAATTCATTAATAAATGGAATTTTAATCTCGGGCGGTGTACCTTTGCCACAACTATATGTAGAACTGGTGATGCTCAGAATCATTCGCAACTTGTCAATTGTTTAAAATATATTACTTGAACATACTTCTTGTAGACACATTGGCCACGTTGTTGTTCCCGATGTAACAGCAACTCATTTAATTTAATCGCCAGAAATTAGAAAGATCAAATGACGATTTTAACCCTTTGCGGACGCGTGTCTGCTGACAGTCGCCCAAGCTTTTTGACCGTTCTACGACTGCGAATAATTTTTAAAGAAATTACTACTCTCAGAAAGTATCAAACAAATTTGTACTGAACACAACAGGTTTTCTTTTATTTAATCCATATACTTAACTCTTCACTACACCAGTTTTTTTCACAAGGAAAATATATTCAACCCATCAAAAAGTATGCCAAAAATAATTCCCGTCCTCTAAGTGTTAATACTCTTGCACAAAGTAAACCCGTGCATCTAAGAGTTAAATAGTATTTTTGGTTACATGAAATTTCACTTAATTCGTACCTCGAGGTGTTAATTACTGTTCGAACTGCACGAATCGATGTAAAACGAAAGGAATTTTTAAATCCTACACATCATATTCCACACACAAACCTGTAAGAATAGAACAAGCAGAGAATCCCTCGGTTAAAGAGAAAAGAGGAAAAAGATGCGAAATTATTTGCACAAGATTACAGCGTGGCCAATGGCAGGCGATGGATTAAAAAAGAGCTGTAGCAGAAGCGAGGCGTACACGTGAGTAGACACGGCGTCGATCAGAGACGCGTCCAGCAAACAAGATATCAACGAGCGTACACGTTGCCAGGATTATGAGACGACTCGCTCGTGTTTTACGGTATTTTACGGTCCGCACGAGCGCCGGTTAATTATGTTGATTACCAGCAGCCATTTCTGCTTAGAATTGTTCGTGATGGTGCGTTCGCGAGACGGAAGGGAAGCGGACCAATGTAGGGATTGGACAGCGTGTGATCCGCGTGTCCGCGAGAACACGGCAAATACGTGACCGCCTCCGTTCTCCGTTTACACGCTGTTAATTAATCTCGCGTAATTTATGCGCGAGCAGAAGAGCCCACGACCGCGACCCGTTGAGCTCTAGGTATCACCGCAGAGCGCCCAAAATTCCCTCGAACACGGTGAAGCTCCTCCCTGAAAGACACTTGACCCGGGACACCTAAGCAATTTCCAGGGAAAAGCTCCCGTTTCCGAGGATGTGACATCTGACCGAGTCATTCCGCTCGCTGAACCGAGCCAGAAATGTGCAGTGACATTTTCCCGTAGAACGACTCACAAGCCAGGAAAAAATTCGCTTCCAGCAGCGTCAGCGAGCGCCGACGTCTGCCCGCGACCCACCGGTTCTACTTACAGCAGATGCCGATGGTACTAATTGTTCTGAATTTTTGTTAATATTCTCTGATCGTCGGTTTGGGTTCTATTGTTGTGACAGTGGTGATTAGATTGTGGTTTATTTTTAAGTAAAATCATAATTTTCTAATGAGGAACATAATTATGGCACTAATTTATTTTTGTTACTATTCTCTGATCGTCGGTTTGGGTTATATTGTCGTCACAGTGGTGATTAGATTGTGGGTTTTTTGTAGGCAAAATCATAATTTTCTAATGAGGAACCTAATGATGGCACTAACTTATTTTTGTTACTATTCCCTGATTGTCGGTTTGGGTTCTATTGTTGTGACAGTGGTGATTAGATTGTGGTTTTTTTAGGTAAAATTATAATTTTATAATGAGGTACCTAATGATGGCACTAATTTATTTTTGTTACTACTCCCTGATTGTCGTTCCTGTTTGGGTTCTATTGTTGTAGAACCCTGTTTGGGTTCTATTGTTGTGACAGTGGTGACTGCGGATTTTGATGCAAAATCAGCCTGCCAGGGAACATTATATTTATAGTCGTTGCCGCAAAAAATTAGATGTCAATTATGACATCCAATCGAAAATTTTTGCAAATATTCGCATTTTTTAAAATATTCAAGTTTAAAAAGCTACAGTCAGGGACTAGAAGATATGAAACGAAAATGTACATTTTACTAAATTCAATATTTCTATATTACGTGTTATATTTATGTTATGAATAAATTATTATAAATCTTTCAAAAATCAGCCTTACAATATAGAAAATAGTCGTATCAAGAACTGTGCAATTTGGTTCGAATTTGATTGTGCTGTTTATTATTATATTACTTATAATTGATTATATTGTATATTACCATTTTGGTCAACATATTTACATTGCTTGACTAAAAATTTCAAAGGAATTGGGAAAATAAATGTTTTTATAAAAATAAATTACGAAACTAGATTTCAACTAATGTCGACATATTAAAAGTGTATGTTCTAATTACATAATTATAGGCGACTAGCGCAAAATGATCGATTTGTACAAGAAATAATTTAAAAGCAATGCTTATTAGGATGGTATTTGATTTTCCATTTTGAATTTTGCATTTTTGAGAACATATTCAAATTCGATATCATATCGATATCATATCGATTTTCAGCAAGATCGTATGAAACTTGGAAATTTGACCAGCTTTTCAGGAAAAGGGACCAGTGTGCGTCGTCGGTGATCCGCGTCATCAGACGATAATTCGCGTCAGAATCACGCGCGCGGCATTGAATCGGTAGAAAAAGAGAGAAGAATTTGCATTCGACGTGGAGCAGAATGACGGATCGAGTGGCGGTCGTTAAATCGGCCGCAGCGATGATCGGGCTCGTCGAAATCGTTCTCCTCTCGTCTGTCTGACCCGGTGTGGATCTATTCCACTACCCCGTCGCGGCTGAGTTACGTTTCACTACTGGGACCGAAAGCGAGCCCTCACGAGCTTAGAATTATGGCTCCGGCCGGAACTTTCTCGCCATGAATCCAACCCTTTCGCTGGACCTGCCTGCGACGAGATTTACGAATGGTCTGTTGGATATTATTTTCATTCTTCTGTGACAATGAGAAATCGCCATGAAAATTGCGATACGTGCCCGCGACAGTTTGGATTAGTATTGCGGTGTTTCGTTTTTATCAAAGAGTGTACGCACCTTTTTACGATCCGCGAAAACATTCCAACCTTCCGCGAAATAGAAATCACAAAGCACAGTGGATGCTTAATTTTTTATTTCCAAGATCAGAGTGACCTACTTTTTATTGAACATTTAAAGCTGCTTTGACAGAAAATTAATTTAAATTCAATTGAATTATATCGCGTTAACTGTGTAGACCAATTTAATTGCCCTGTATTGATATTACTGTGTTCTGATCATTTTTGTGTTATTCCATCTGAATTTTTAACACTAGAACTACCGAGTAATAAGTGCGCCTGATATATTGCTCTGTTATAATGACAGGACTACACTTGTTCAAACGTCATACAATTTTTATTGTCATTATACAGGGTTTTCACGCTATTACTAGCCTGCGTTCTTCTTTCAAATAATAAATATTTGAAAAAATGAAAGAGAAAAAAGTAATACTGTTTTTTGCAAGCAACGTAATGGCGTATGTAATTTTTTTGTATTTGCACTATTTTCATGGAAATGTCGGTGACTCCAATTTTTGTAAATGGAATGCTATATATTTTTTCATACCATATGAAAGCTTGTGTCAAGACAAATTCATTCGTATACGACACAATGACCTTCAAGATCGTACAAGGTCAAAAATGGAAGAAACATTTTGAACATTTCGTACTAATGCGTTTACAAGTATACTTTATTGACGAGGCTATAGTAAATGTTCAATATACTTCCTCGTGCATGACTACATATTTCGGCTCTATTAATTACATTCTTGTCAGCTTCTTCTAACGTTGTACGCAATATTAATACACACGATTGCGTTAGTTTCCTTGCAAGTCGTTTACATTTCTGGGCGTTGTGTATCGTGAATGATATCTTTACGAAATATTTGCGTACGAAATATTCAAAATTTTATTGCCATTTCTGACCTTGTATGACCTTGAATGTCATTGTGTCGTATACGAATAAATTTGCCTTGACTCACGCTTTCATATGATGTAAAAAATATATAGCATTTCATTTAAAAAATTGAAGGTCACCTTCATTTTTAAGAAAATAGTGCAAACACAAGAAAATTACATACGCCATTATGTTACTTACCAAAAACAGTATTACCTCTCATTCTACCATTTTTTTGTAATATTTATTATTTGCAGGAAAACGCTGGCTAGTAATGGCGTGGACAGACTGTATATTGCCATTGAAATTTTTAACATTAGCAGTGCCGAGTAATAATTGCGCCTGATCTATATTGCTTTATAATAATGACAAGATGTCATACAATGTTTATTTGTAATATGTGCCTCTATGAAGAAGTTCATTCGACAATTTCTGATGAGAACATTTTCATCATTTCAGTAATTTGTAAATGCAAAAATTAGGGACCAGTCATTTTGACTAGTTAGGCAGTTCTTGTATGAAAAATGTTGGTCCAAGTGGAATAGACCAATCTTGGTCAGACACGGCGGAAAAATTATATTTAAATTCGAATTTGACTAAATTTGTTAAATTTTATGCAACGTTAAACACGCATGAAAATATGTGGTTTATTAATAACACCGATTATTAATATTTAACGGTGGAATTGATCTGCATGACCCAATTCTGTTTGGAAACGCAAAGCTCTAGCAGAAAGTAATTAGATAAATTGACATCCATTGCGTACTGCAACAAGTCATGCTAAAAAGCACACCGAACATGCAGTTTGTACCATAAAATATAAGTTAATTACTTTGATTGGCAAACAGATAAAAATAAATATTAAATCAAAATTTACGGAAGAGAAGTTAAATAGGAACGGGAAACGCGAGATAAAATCTCATTGTCATTACTTTTGCTTTTGTGAAATTCAGTTTGAGCTTTGACGAGGTACGCGTGCTATTGAATAGAACTTGGCTAACGATCTGATCGTTAATTATCGTTTTACTCCCAGCTCGCAGGTATACACGCGCTCAGAGGAATGTTCAGCGGCGATTCATTCGAAAATGAAGCCGCGTATGAAAAAAAGCTGCTCCACATTTCCACTTGTTCTCTCATGTATATTCATTCGTTATATTAACTCTAGTAACGACGTTGGAAAATCTAATTTTCTGTGAAATTCACAAGAGTGTAAGAGTAACAAGACTTTTATTATAATCCATAAATGAATAAATGTAATTCAGGAAATCCAACAAAACGTGTGCTGGTTTGATATCTCGTAAGTTTTAGTTAGGAGCACAATCCAAGTACGTCTGACGATTTTAACATTTTCAAATCTAAAGACCTTTAATAACAAATGATCATTTATAGACAATATTCTGCAATCTGTTTATATTTATCAGGTCCCATAATTCTGCCACAATCGTCCTAAATGTGTTAACGAAATTGGAGTCAAGTCACGACAGATCTTAAGAATCTATACACTAACATGTAATTCTTTAGTTAGTCAATCAATCTTTCACTAGCAATGAAAGTTTCAAACGTTAACTATGATGTTATCTGGAATACAATGTAATAGAATTTCTTGTTTAGAAGTAATATGGAAAAGAAAGTTGTTAAAATCATTTCTGATAGACAGGATATCTCATAAAGAGTGTAAGGAAGAGAAAAGGGTATTCCTGAGGTGAATCCAAGCACCTTTTTCCTTTGCCAATCTGCGTCGAAACGGTTTGTTTTCGAGTTATTAACGAAAAACATGGACCAATCAGAGCGCGGCTACAGCGAACAGACTCCGACTCTGCGACAGACCCCGCAGAGCGCGGCGTTGCCATTGGCCAAGCCGGAGTCCGTCCGCTACAGCTGCGCTCTAATTGGTCTGTTTTTCGTTAATAACTCGAAATCAAACCGTTTCGGCACAAATTGGCAACGGAAAAAGTTGCTTAGAACCACCTCAGGAATGGCCCCTTCCAGTTACCCTAAAATCTTCTGCGACACCCTGTATTGCAATTTTTGAGAAACCTGTTTACCCCTTCGTACACATTTCCTGTTATACAAACTATGAGATTGCTAATCAAATGATCTCAGACGAAAATACAAGGTTGGAATAATACAGTGGCGTGCAAAAGTATCCAGATACCCTTTAAAAACGAATAACTTTTTCAAAATTGGTTCAAACGGCTTGAGTATTTTTGAGATGTTGGAAGGATTAGTTTACTCGGTAGCGTGTAAATAATTATTTCTACAAATTGCTAATTTTCGAAATTGTGAAGAAAAAAGTAAGTCATAATTTTTAACTTTTTTATCAGTGCCTGTAATGAAAATTTAAAATATACCTTTTGTAGATCTCCATAGGTTATATACATGCGCAAAGTCTCATCGAAGTCGGTTAATGTTGTTATAAGCTACGAACATTGCAAACTGGGAGCTTAAGGGTGAAGGTCGCAGATTTTCAGTCTTTCCAGGGAATTTTGTCCTTATGTGATGATGACCTAACCCAGACCTTTAAATGTTTGTAACTCATAACTACGTTAACCGATTACGATGAAACTTTTGTACATGTACATAACTTACTTATACCTATAAAACGCGTCTTTTAAATTTTTGTTACAGGAACAGATTAAAAAGTTAAAAATCCTGACCTTTACTATTTTCGTCGCAATTCCGACCAATAGCAATTTTTAGAAAAAATTATTTACACGCTACCTAGTAAACTAATGCATCTAACATCTCAAAGAAACTCAAGCCGTTTGAACTAATTTTTAAAAAGTTATTCGTTTTTAAAGAGTGTCCGGATATTTTTGCACGCCACTGTAACAGTAAACTCGACCAGAGCAGTCGATGAAAGCACTCTTTGGCTTACAGTGCCTGTATAATAAGTAGCAGAAAGTCAATATCGTTTAACTATAGTCATCGTTAGGAAGAAGCGGTGAATAGGTTCCGAGCAAATTTAAAAAATTGCCTCTTGAAGTTGGAATAGCTCTTAACGAAAAGCACTTTGTTCCAGAAGGGTTTGAAACAAACTTAATTGCGTTCCGTGAGTCACACAAAGAATTCTAACAAGAACCGTCGAAGGAATATAATCCGGGGTCTCACAAAACATATCCTCGCAGGGAACATGACCGAATCACGGAACACTCTACAAAAGAATTTACATCCGGTGCAGCAGCAGTAGTCGGACAAAAGAGATTCTAATCGATAATCGATGGGGAACCGTGCCGCGGGAGAATCGAATTGGGAAAACGAAGAGGAGGCAGAGGAGTGATGAATGGCCTCGGTCGACAGATAAATCGGCGAAACTTTTCCTCGGGCATTCCGCTCGCCTACTTGAAAATCGCATAGCGTACGTGGACCCGTCGACAAACAGGATCCTTCCATGGTCGCCATGTCTGGTCGATTCGCTGGCAATGCTAGACCTAATGAAATCTATTTTTCTGTCGCGAGTAATGGCTCCCTATCGGAAATCGATAAGCGAATCGGGTCGCGGTTTTCATTCAGAAATGTTCCTAGGTCATTATAAAATGATTGCATTCATTAGGAATATTATACCGCTCGCACTGATTTTCATGCTTTTAACGTGCTGCAAAACTCGCGAACACGTTTCACATCATCCCTTTGATTAATCTGCTTCGGCCAATATTTCGGGAACCATTAGTAGCACACAGGAAATTCGAAATGCGGTTCATGCATTTTAAAATGTAACACTTCACTACATACAGTGGCTCACAAACGTATTCGCTCGCCCTTTATATCAGAATAACTTTCTTAAAATTTGACCAAACCACTTGAATATTTTTGAGCAATGAGAAACATTGATTTAGTAAATCGCGTGCAAAAAAGATTTTAAAGAAATTGCAATTGGTAGGAATCACATGAAAAAATAAAAATGGCACTTTTTAAAACTTTATTATTTCAGCCCGTAATGAAAATTCAAAATATGCGTTTTATACATCGATGTTATTTACACATGTGCTGAAAATTGCATCGAAATCAGTAAACGAACATATGAGCTACAAGCGGTTCAAAGTGGTGATAATCGCAGTTTATCACGACTTTTGGTAAGTTTCTGCTTTAAATCCATAGTTTCTTACACCTTTCGATGCGCGTCGTTTGTTTTCAGCGTCAACCGATCTCGATGAAATTTTCAACATATGTATAACTAACATAGATCTACAAAAGGCATATTTTAAATTTTCATTATGTGCTAAAATAAAGAAATATTAAAAAGTGCCATTTCTATCTCTTCATGTAATTCCTAGTAATTGCAATTTTTCAAAATGTTTTTTTCACGCGATTTACTAAATCAATGCTTCTAACTTCTCAGAAAAAGTCAAGTGGTTTGGTCAAATTTTAAGAAAGTTATTCTGGTATAAAGGACGAACGAATACTTTTGTGAGGCACCGTAGGTGCAGTGAAAATTCATTTGAAAATTCTTTTCACAAAATGTACGCAGTTTTCATCAAAATTTTAAAAACCCTCGAGCAAATTGGAATGTGTTATGTACCCTCCAATATAGAACAATTCGATGTAACGTGACTTTTTGTACTTATATCAGCGCATACAGACATGCAATCGATATCTGTAAAACTGGCGTTAAAGATCGTAAAAGCAGTGAGAAACGAGGAACGGCCTTAAGTAGAAACAGTCACCAATGCTCAGTCACGCAGAGGCAGTCTATGCATTTTAATTCATTCATAGAATGATCTTAGCGTGTAGAAATGACTTCGACATAAACAGTAAAGTCTCTGGAACAAAAAAAACTACTCCGAGACATCCTGCAGATCTGCACTTCTACAAAGAATAACGGAAGATGAATTTATCACAGCCGTTTCTGAGAAATGCGTGTGTAAAACTTACGAACACGTTTGACATGATCCCTTTGATTAATCTGCTTCAACGAATATTTCGGAAACCATTACGAGCACACAGACACGAATAAATTCGAATTTTTAGTTTACTCTACAATTTACAATATTTCTGTGTAACACATCTTTAACACGGTGTAAAACTTACGAACACGTTTGACATGATCCCTTTGATTAATCTGCTTCAACGAATATTTCGGAAACCATCACGAGCACACAGACACGAATAAATTCGAATTTTTAATTTACTCTACAATTTACAATATTTTTGTGTAACACATCTTTTTAATCACAATTATATCAGCAAATATAGGAATGCAATAAATATCTGTAAAACTAGTGTCAATAGAAACAGTCAGCCACGCCCTACCAAGCAGAGACATCAATTTTTATTTAATTACGTTAGAATTGTTTTTTCTGTTTTTCTCTTATAATAGAATTACTTCTATACAAACAACAAAGTCTCTGAATAAATTTAAGCAACTCTGAAACATCCTATAGTGCTACAACCTGTCTATAAAATAATTGGAAATGAATTTATCACGGTCCGAGAGAAATTGTTTCTTGTCCTCCAGTCAGCCATCTGTTTGATCCAACTCGAGACGAAGGGGTGAAAGAAACGTACTCGTCAAGAGACGAGAAATAAATTTCGACAAGATTGAATAATTTTTCTCTCCCGCGTAGAAATCTGTATTCAGCGACACGCGCGGCAAATGAGTTTCGTTTCAGCGCCGCGGAACAAATGCATCAACGTCTGCGAACCGGAGGATGAAAAAAAAGAGAGAGAGAGAGAGCGAGGGAGGGAAAAAAAGAAGCGTGTCGCAATGTTTATTAACGCTTAACACCCCGCGGAAAACCGGGTCAGAATGGGAGGCTTTCTCGTTCGAAGGCACATTTTTTTCTTTCCACTTGTTGAAATCCAATAATTCTTAATTGGGTCGTAACACTAACACACACCGGCGAACGTCATCGAGTACGTCGGGATCCTATTATTCTACCAATTGGCTTTGCTGTGGCCCCAGCAGTCGCCGATCAGTTCGATAATTACTGAAGTTATGAAACCATGTTTGATAAACTAGTTACTTTGCGGTCCAATTGAAGGATCTGTATCCCTGTCTACTTGTCTCTGCTAAAATTAGAATGTTTTACCGTAATATTACACGCTGATATTATACACACTGTAAAAAGAACTGGATGATGCATGTTTCAAACTTTGTATAAGGATTTGATACAGAATGTCTATTATTTTTATAACAATAATTTAATGCATGATCTATTTTATATTTATTTCTGTTTTTACTAAAACAGTCTGCGACACCAGATGCAATTTAAAGGTGAATTAATATCATATAGCAGGAGATTGTGATATATGATTTGCATAGAATGCTTATAAAAATGTGATACCAAAAATGATTTCTGTCCAACTGATTTTAGACAGAATAATAAGTAGACTGCGAATTTTATTCATGTACGCTGAAAATGAACCGGTGAAATTAAAAACAGTACAGATAAACAAAGAATTTCTAGAAAATGAAAAGAATACGAATGTATTATTTTCTACGTAATAAAACAATTAATAATAACAAAACAGGGCATCTATTTAGCCCCTGCATCTTATAATTTATGTACAAAATTTGGATTTTCAATAAAGCAATTTTTCCATCCGCTATCTATAATAGATATCAAGATATTACGATAAATATCTATGTCAACTAGTAAAAAGAAGTAGACGATGCATGTTTCTACTGAAACTTTTTACAACGATTTGATATATAATGTCAATTATTTTTATAACAGTAATTTAATGCATGATCTATTTTATATTTATTTCTGTTTTTATTAAAACAGTCTGTGACACCAGATGCAAATTAAAAGATGAATTAATATCATATAGCAGGAGACTGTGATACGTGAATTGCATAGAATGCTCATAAAAATGTGATACCGAAAATGATTTCTGTCCAACTAATTTTAGACAGAATAACAAGTATTTTATTCATGTACGCTGAAAATGAACCGGTGAAATTAAAAACAGTAGAGATAAACAAAGAATTTCTAGAAAATGAAAAGAATACGAATATATTAATTTCTACGTAATAAAACATTAACAAAACGCGTCATCTATTTAGCTCCTGTATCTTGTAATTTATGTTCAAAATTTGGATTTTCTATAAAGCAATTTTTCCATCCGCTATCTATAATAAATTTCAAGATATTAGAATAAATATCTGTGTCAACTAGTATTTAAATAGCAGAACATCGATGATAGACTTAAACAATAATGTACATTGTAATCAAGTGATGCGGTAAAAATTTCAAGTACTTTCTTACATGGCTAATAAACTGAATTAAAAAAGATCAACGTCGACAACAAAATCACAAGTTAACACTAACTTCACATTTCAGGTTTCACATTTTTTATTTCATAATTATTGACATTGCAAAAATGCTTCCGTTAGAAATTATTCAATAAATTTCTTCGTTACAAAACACATTGTTAAAGAAATTTCTAGAAATCTAAATAAATTCAGTCTTGTAATTTTTATAAAACAACGTATAGCAGACCGTTATTGTGCTCGGTACGGTTAATGTCAAGGATTCTTCGCTCGTTTATTAATCGACGTTCAATCCTTTCGCGTCTTTTTCGAGTATAATATTCGTCTCGATCCATTCCACGAGATTTCCTTTTCTTTTTCGTACACGATCACGTGAACGAGGGTCCCCCAATTATTCTGTTCGGCTCGAAAACCTTGCAGCGAACGCCAATTAATTGGTGAATAAAACCCGGGGCCTGCTTTTTTCCACCTCGTATGCGATTCTCGTTTTTTCCATCGGTTCTCTACGTCGACGTAGGATGTTGGACGTCCCGCGACGTCGGCGTTTCATGGAAACTGGCAAATTGCCGTCATTGCGGCCCTTCTCGGCCGTACGAACGAACGAACCAACACGAAACGCCCCTTTCCGTGTTTTCCTTTCACTTCATTCGCTGGCTAGTTCCCATTTCTCAACCCCGAATATTTTTTTCCTTTTTCGCGAGCCCCGCGATATGCCGCGACATTAAATTAATTTCCTGGCAACCAGGAAATTCATTCTACCCCGACACTCCGTAGACAAAGACCGGTAGGATCTATAGAAAAAATGTATTTAAATAGCATGTAAAAAGTTGATTACATGCGATTTAAATAAACTAGTAGATATTTACTTCTATCATAATATGCTACTGTTGTAGGACTAAATATATTTCGTTTTATTCTACTTTATTTAATTTATTTTGTAATCTTTAAAACAGGTAATTATTATATTTATAACCAGTCTGGTTATATATGTATAAAATCCGCGGTGTAATGACAAGATAATAATTATATTACTTTGTAATTCGATGTATAAAGAAAAATTTGTTTTTGATGTAACAAATAGAATATTACAATCTTCTGTTTCCGATATGTACATCAAATATTTCTTTTCATGGTATTATAAGGCGAGGAACCATAATATTTGACGATGTAAATTTCATTTCAGTGTAAGTACGGCGTAAGTTATGTACCCACGTGTAACAAACGACATCACTAAAAATGTTCGTCATTCAAACAACATCTAAAAACACGCTATTATGAATGTCTTTTAAATCAACTACTATCTTAACAGTGTTGTTGAGACGTGATTATTGTATGGCCGGCTCGTATTTCGGGTTGGGTCTACGCTACGGTCGATTTTGAACTGTGCCATTGTCGAAGGGGTCCTCTAGCGTCTTCTGACGAATTTATTGTTTTATGACTCTGGTGCGGCTGGAAAGTATCAGCTGGCCATGGAAAAGTCAGCCTAGCCGTGCAGTTCTCAATGGCACTTGACGTAGCGTAGGCCCACACTTAGCGCCAAGGGGGGCCTGTGGCCCAAAGCCTAAATTATGGTTTCCGGCGAAATTGCAGGAAACCGAGTGTCGTCTGTTTAGCGACACTCGTTACGACGTATTTCGTCTATGGGCGTTGCCCTTGTTTTGGGAGGTCATTTGTAGCCTCCCAAATATTATATCATTGGCTGGGGCCCCCATTATTTTGTACTTTGTGGAGGGATTTTTCAACCCCACGAGGTTACTTGTCTCTCACGCGTTGGTTGTAAGATCAGTCGCGATTTAAGAGTCGATATTACGAGTCATGATCTAAGAGTCGAAACTAAGAGTCGTGAATTATCTGTCGGTGTTATACCGTCTCCTTTATACCGTCTTTCACATTTTTTATTAAAGTTACTTAGTTATCCGAAACCCGATTATTACTTATTTACCTCTCTTTGAGGTGTGTATCTCAGCGGTTCACTAATACTCTTTGAGCACTGACACGACACAACAAGTGTATACTATCAGGAAATTCTATTGATAAATTCTGTTAGTAAATATTGTTAGTAAAAGGTATCGAATATTATCCACCCCTATGAACAAATACAAAGGATTCTCCCTCTCTCTCCCTCTCTCTCCCCCTCTCTCGTAAAAATTTTATGCACTTTTGTGCATCGGTGCATCAGAAAAATGCAACTGCACTTTTTTTTTTAAATGGAAACCTACATATTTGACTGCACCAATCGATGCAATTTGTTGTGCTCTACATAAAAGTACTAACATACTTATATCCTAAACTTATTCGTTCGGAAGTTATCGTAGCTAAGATTGTTGTAGATTTGTGAATGATTTCGCTCTGTCGGCGAGTGTTCTGGGGTATCACGTAGTGCTCCATTATAATGTTTGTAACTTTTAGTTACAATAACGTCTTAACGAATAAGTTTAGGGCATAAGTATGTTACTACTTTTATGTAAAGCACAACAAACTACATAGATTGGTGCAGTCAAAAATGTAGGTTTCCATTTAAAAAAAAAGTGCAGCTGCATTTTCCTGATGCACCGATGCACAAAAGTGCATAAACTTAGGTGCGTATTATGCACCGCCTGATGCCATTCAACTTTTTCTTATAACATTTTTCTCTATTCCCAACCGTTTAGGAGGTACAGCCTGTTCCAGTTGCGTGGGACACCCTGTATAATTTAACACCATAAATCACAGCAAATACAATCAATTAAACTATTTACGTCGCAATCTCCGTCCGAGATTTACAATTTACGTCTCGAATCACACACGTCGTCTTTCTATCTGTTCTGAAAACCGCAATCAATAACATTGTTTAACAAATCGTTGCGTCGTTACCATTACCATCGTCGTAGTAATCGGCGGAGTTCGGTCCGGTAATTCGGTACGGTATCACCCTACACTCCCTACACTTCACTTTCGAAATAACCGGTGCATATGTTTCAAGTGTTAATAATGGACAAATTGCGGATCCATTCGATGGTGCAGTAGGAGGAACGTGTAAAATATAAACGAATAGAAATATTTCGACGAATTCCTAGCTGACCGTTCGACCGAAAAATTCAGGGAAGCTGCGCGTGACAAATGACCGACAATCGACGAATATCGCTGCGAATATCGTGGCTGGGGATCGATCGCGGCGGGAATACGAGTCGGCCTGTTCGTGGGACCAGGAATGAGATGCAATTTATGTGACGGGCCGAGCACTGCATCCCTGGAAACCGGTCCACGGCACGCAATTTCGAAACCCTCGCAGGCCTCCTCGAGACTCATCGGCCCTTGCAACGTAATATCCAGCAGCATCTCGACTGCGTTTTATCAACTGGATATCCGCGAGACCGATGCGGATAGATGGTTACGCAACGCGCACGATGCTAAAGTCGACCACCTCCGCATAAATGCAATATGCAGATGCAATTCCGAGAGCGCGTTGCTTCACGCTTTATGCGAATGTCGCGCCGATTTAGATTAAATCCGGACAGTAAAACAGCGTAACGAGCCTAAACGCGCGGTCGATGCACTAAGTGCTTGCCGAGGGTCGGTGCCAGGGCTTCGGAGCCGGAGTCGGAGTCGTGAGGTCGGAGTCGGAGTTTGGGAGTAATTGCTGATTACTGGAGTCGGAGCCGGAGTAAGAAAAAACTATACAGGGTGTCCCATGTAACAGTTTTCACGATTTTTTAAGTACTTGCGATAATCTGACAAAAATATTTTCAACAAAAGTTGATCAGTTTTCGATTGGCTGTATGTTGCAATAAAAAAAGGTGGAAAAACTTTTTTTTATAGTATTGCCAAGGTCACCTTCATTTTTTTAAATGACACTTTGTATGTTTGACTTAACAGTATCATAGCCCGTGTCAAGACGAATTCAACGACCTAGTATACCATGACCTTGGGATGACCTTGAAGGCGAAAGAATGAAAATTTCAACAAAACATGACAATCTACTTGAATAGGTGATTGTTCGAGATTCGAAGAAGCTAAGAATCCGTTAGCGGTCGCCGGTTTCGCCGTTAACTAGTCAAACGGAACGGCGACTCTTTCACGCGCTATTCTCGAGTGTTCGCGACAGCTTTGTTTGAATTTCGATCATATTGTCTCTCCCGAGCGATGTTTGCGTCGATTCTTCATTGTCGTGTTATTGTTACGTTCTTCACCTGTTTCGATTCGAATCAGATTCCATTGTCTAACCGCTTTCTGTATATTCAAATTTTCTACTTTTCTGGATCTTTCGATCGCGTACGGCGACTACTGTGCTCGCGTCGCGCTGGCCACACAGTCGTCTCAACGCTCTTCGACGAGACACGTACTTCTACGTTCTGATCTACGAGATAAACTTTGCTTCGCACCGATTGAACGCGATCGAGCGTGTTCCTCTCGCCGGGTTCAAAGATCGAAGTTTCGCCGGTCCTCTGTTCGACCACTACTTTTTGACGTTTCAATAAAGCTACTTTTGTTCGCGACGAGCCATCGACTGATTTACTTCGTCCCTCCACGTCCGACCGGGAATTTACACCTCCGCGGTTATCCGTCACTCCGCGCTCAAATCTGAGCGGTTCCGGAAGCGGCTACACTCAACAACCGTTAAGCCGAAACAGTTATAATAAATTGTATTTATTATTAAGACTCGAAATTACATTCAATTCAGAAACCTTGACTAAATGAACGCAAACGATTTCGTAAAAAAGTCACATCAAATGTTCGAATTGAAATCCGTTTTGTGGTAGGCACAATTCCGTTCTTCGTTGTGCATTGGTTGCTCTTACGATACTTACATACTGTCGTAATATCACCACTTTACGAATAGCTTATAATTTTAATAATATAACCAAGAAGGAAGGTACACATTTTCAACGAAGTTCATTATTGATTAACAAACGCTTGAATAGTATCAATAAACAGGAAATGCAATGCATTGAATATTCCCAACATGATACGTTTCCACCAAATTAAATAGTACATTTTAATAGTATTTTTTAATTGCACCATATTTAACATATTGTTTGCCAAAAAGAAAAAACGCTATCAGCAGTCACAAAATAAAGCAAGATAAATTGTATGATCATTATACGTCCTTGTGTATATTTTTCCAAGTCTAAAACGATTGTGAAAAACGCTATCAGCAGCTACAAAGTGAAACAAGATGAATGTATGGCTATTACACGTCCTCGTGAATATTTTTTCAAGTCTGAAGACTTTTATATAGCCTGCACGAGATTTCGCATAAAGGGTGCAACGAGGTTCTAAATAAAATGGCACCTTGATTACATCGACACGAGCATCGCGTTATCGTGCTCAAGTTAGCAGCACGATACTCGGCTCGAAAAGTTAAACAGTCTACAATGCCGTCCATAGATTAGAATCGAATGATATAGAAGTTCGTAATGGCAGATTGTTGTAGTACCTAAACGGACGCTGAGTATTCTCTTGTGCTATCATGGAAAAAGACACACACACGCGCAGGGAGAGAGAGAGAGAGAGAGAGAGAGAGAGAAGGGGGGAGAGAGAGAGAGAAGGGGAGAGAGAGAGAGAGCAAAAGTGCATGGAGAGCACCTTCCACACGGCGCAGACTGTTCCGCCTAATGCATAAACGAGATTAAACCGCATCGAGATTGCATCTTGACGAGAACAAGCGGCAGCCAGTACAAAAGGGTTGAAATTTTGAGTCCGCTAATGGATAGCCCGGGAAAATTGCATTAGCGTCGGAAGTAAAGTTAAAACCCTTATAAACTGTCTGCCGGATAACAGAGGTAGGCTCGGCATGTGGAAAAAAGGCGAAACGCTATAATCTATAATCGCTATTAAAACGCTTCCTATCCAATTATCGCGTGTGAACCCAGTAAATAACTGTCTAAAACGATTTTTATAGGTAATGAATCCATGCAGGCACTCCCAAATGGTTACGATGACATGAATGCACACAAATGCAAATCGTTCGAATATCATAGTCGATACCTTGACAGTGCGAAGACTGCAAAATGAATTATTAATAATTGTTACTGATAACAAGATTATGGATCTTGATGCAACAGTGGCAAATTCAAATTCGTGAAACACAAGAAAGCATTCATATTACCAAAAATCAATAACGTTGGTAATTTAGCTTCAATGAATTTTCTAAGCAGTGAAAGAAATTATTCAGCTAATTCAATTTTTACAAAGTAAGTTGTGAAAATAAGAGATCGAAATCAAAGAGAAAAGTTCTGCAGTCTATTAATAACTCTTTTGCTTAAAATTTGTGTGCCACTAAATATGTACATGAAAAATCACCGAAAATTTGCTATTCTTACGTAAAACTTACACGTGAAGATATCATATATAACTTCTATTCGGAAGCTGAAAGTCACTACAAAATGGTTGAGAATTAATTCAGTAAATGAATCTCACTCATAGAAAGTCAAATCATGTATTTTATAACGTTCCCAAGATTTATTCTTACCCGCAGCACAATTGTTAGTCAAAACTTTCCGGTGGTTTCAGATTCAAGTGCAAAATTCTCATCTAGAGGAAGTGAAGCGGCAAAAGGATCGAGCAAACAGTCTAACAGGAAAACTCAACGAATTTCTGTTCCTTCATGCTACCTTTCAGTAGTACGAGTCAAGGATTCACGACTTTCTCATTAACAGATTGCGGATCTTACCGTCTGCAGCAGACGAGGCTCAATCATGTTCAATAAAATAAGAGTCTTGGGGAAGTTCATCGAGGATTCAACGATCAGTCATTTGTAAATGTAACATTTGAGAAAACCCACCTACTCTGCCATTTGAACTGACTGTAAAAATATACTAACCAAGCAATTGGTTGCTGGACTACAATTTTTCATATGCTACGAATTACAACTCTTTGCAGTTTACTATCAATTTCTATTATTGTATGGCTCATTGTCTAAGAGTTTACTGTCGGATTAATTATTAACAAAACATCAAAGACGCTATACAAAAATGAAATAAGCATTTTATGTACTTCACTTGAACAATTTCCATCGAACTACTTGCAATCATATTTTCCTCGAGTAAGGGGTTGCAAACAACAGTTTCTAACTCTTCATTAACAATTTTACTACAAAGTGCAGTACCAATGACAGCACAAAAATTAAAAAATTGTCATTATTGCACGATTTTCCCTCGCAAAGAACATAATATGTTATTTGGTTCCAGGTATGAAAACGTAAACTAGCAAAAATTATTCCTCCGCATGGGGGATGGGGGATGCGGGAACCTGTTTCCACCCCGTTATTACGTATTTTAGTACACATTACGACACAAATAACAGCTTAAAAATTAAAAAATGGCCAGTATTGTACGATTTTCCCTCGCAAAAGAAATGAAATAATATTTGGCTGAAATTGCAAAAATGTAGATTAGCAATAATTCTTTCCCCACATAAATAGTCGATAAAAACTGTTTCTACCCTTTCACTAACAATTTTATTACGAATTGTAGAACCAATGCTATCACAAAAATTAAAAAATGGTCAGTATTGCACGATTTTCCCTGGAAAGAACATAATATCCTATTTGGTTCCAAGAATGAAAACGTGAACTCGCGAAAACTCTTCTTCCGCATAAGGGGTTGCGGGAAGCAGTTTCCACCCTTTTATTACGTATTTTGAGTACACATTACGGCACAAATAACAGCTCAAAAATTAAAAAATGGCCAGTATTGTACGATTTTTCCTCGCAAAGGAAATGAGATAATATTTGGCTGCAATTGCAAAAATGTGTGCTAGCAAAAATTCTTTCTTCACATAAGTAGTCGAGAATAATGTAAGTACCAATAATAACTCAAAAATTTAAGAATGGCTAGTATTGTAGAATTTTCTCCTACAAAGAATATGGTTACATTTTCGAATACATAGACTCGCAAAAATTGTTTCTTCACAAAAGGAGTTGTGGAAACGGGTTTCCGTCCCTTTATTAATTATTATAGTGAAAATTACTGCACAAGCAACAGGATAAAATTTAAAAACAAATGTTACTGCATAATTATTCCTGCTGAGGAAATGGAATCCTATTTGGTTCCAGCTTCTAAAACATAGACACGCAGAAATTGTTTCTCTACATAAAGGGTTCTAAAACACGGTTTCTACCACTTTATTAACGATTTTACTATAAAATGTAATAGTACCAGTAACAGCACAAAAATTTAAAAATGGCCAGGATTGTACGATTTTCCCTTGCAAAAATTGTTTCTCCACATAAGGTGTTGCGAAAACCAGTTCCCACCCCTTTATTAACTATTTCAGTGAAAATTACTGCGCAGGCAATAGAACAAAAATTAAAAACAAATGGTACTGTATAATTATCTCCGCAAAGGAAATGGAATTCTGTTAGGTTCCAGACGCGGAACTGTAGACCAGCGTCGACTTCCGCAGTCAACAAATTACACGAAGGGGTTAGCGAAACGACAAAGGAACGGGGCACGAATTCTCATAAAATTCGAACGGCGCCACCACCCCCGCGCGAACTTATTCGATATGCAACGCGAGGGCGTCCGGTTCATTCCTCGTGAAGGACTTTCGAGAAGGGAAACGGTGGTCGGGGGTGATTTACATCGTGGGAACGCGGTTCTTCGTGCGACTGGTTCGATTTACGTGGCTAAGGTCAGAGGTTTTCCTTGAGATATATATTCCTGGAATTTCTTAAACCTCTTGCCTCGCGATTTCTTTCGCGTCTCTCTTCACTCAGCCGGCGCTGCTCTTCCGTTAATAATTTGACAGAGGAAAAGGGAGTTCTTCGAGAGGGAGTAGTTCTATAAACCTACCCTTCCGAAGGAAGTTCACTGTTTGGCTCACATTTACGTCGACAAGCTTTAAATATTGATCACTCGAAAAATGTCGTTTCGGTACGAGCCGGAACGGTTCGGCATTCATATTTACTAAATATTCAGCATGATATCTTCGTTTCTTCGAGTATGACCACGGTATTCTAAGACCGAGGGAAAGGAAGGAAAACTTCCTTCCTGAAAGGAACAAACCTTCGCCGATCCGACTTTGAATCTCGCTCGGGCTTTGCCGCACAAAGATCCGACCTTCTTACATTTATTTCTAAAGAGAAGTTACCGTAAATTGGTCGAATGCATCCGCTCACCGGTGAAAGCCGGCTTCTGTGATTAGCGGACGGGATTAAAAATCTACTGAAACGATACTCAAAGAAATCCGGAAAATAGTTCTCCAAATAGAAAGATTACCGTCAGGGTTTGCCCAATTGTAATATTTGGTTCGAACTCCTTCTGTAAAGTAACATTCACGATCTCTCGCGTGTCTTCGTGACATTAGTACGAGCTCTCGGGACGAATAAATTTCTGGTAAATGTGTGAAAACACTTTAATCAAATTATATCGAAAATTACACAGTGCACGAACTGCGCGAGAAACTGAAACGCCTTATTAAATAGACGATTGGTCAAAAATATTTTCCTGAATTACTCTACGCAGTTAAATTTTCGCCGATAATCAACTGCAATATTTGCACCCATTCTTCTTTATTTTAAAATAAAATTCGTGATCTCTTGCGTGTTTCTAAATGCACGAACTTATCATGAAGAAAATACACTTTATTAAACAGAAGAATGTTGAACATTATTTTCTTGGATTATTTTATATAATTGAACCAATAATTTAACTATTTAATTACGACCAAAGAATAACGCGGAAATACAGCGGTACGATCCTCGACACGATGTCATGTTTGAAATACGATTAAACGACCTAATCGTTCTCGGAACGAGAAACTCGCGTGTTTCGAGCTAGATTGTTGTAGATTATTGCCGTAGATCGAAACCGAGCGAACCAATAAAGCTCCCGGTCGCTCGAATGGATTTAACATCGAGCGGATTCGATTGAAAAAAATTCGCGAAGCAGACGCTGCGATTCGTTGCTGACCATCTAGTAAAAGCGGAATTTATGAGCGGTCGATACCAGTCGATTTATCAGTCGGTGATCAAAGACGCCATTCGCGTCTGAAGGCACAGCATAACTCAATCTCGCAACAAGATTAGCTTCATTCATCTGGCTGGCCACTTTACATCAAAGACATTGGGCTCGGCCCGGGAGTGTCGTTATCGTCGTCTGGCAGGCGTTCTGCCAAATCAATTGATTCGCCGGTTCGATTCGCGCGAACGAAACCGCGGACCTATTAAAAATCGATTTCACCGTCCGATTGTTCCGATGAAATTCCAGATTGCTGGCCCCCCGATGGAATTTCTAGTTGAAATTATACGTTCGATTGATCGGTGCGAAACGCTCCCAGAAATCGGACAAATTATAAATCAAATAAGTGAAAACGAAAAGCAAAACGATTTCACAAAAATTGATAAATTGTATAAGGTGCTCTGTTATTCATCCTATGTAATTAAAAAGGGATGATTCTATGTGAAAAAATACATAAATCATACAGGGTGTTCATTTGAAAACTTTCCAGCCGAATATCTCGAAAAGTGTGAAAGATATTAAAAAAGTGTAAAACACTTCACCAAGAATTTCGAGGGGGAAAGAGGGGGGCAGTATCAGTTTTTTATTTGGGTGGCGTTTTCAAGGTCATTTGAAGGTCAACTTTGTTTTTTCAAGTGGAAACCTATATTTTTTATTACGGGATCTTATGTTATGTAAAAATACCAGCATTTTCGTCGGTAATTTTTTTTTATCCGCGCAATAGTTTCGGAGATATTTCAAGAGAAGTAGAGCGAGACATATTATTATAGGGAAAATTCTTTGACGCAAATCGTTGATGTTTTCCAGTTGTACTAGCACGTGCCGCTTGAAAACAAAATGAAGTATTACGATTTTACAAAAATTGGTAAATTGAAGAAGGTTCTTTGTTGTTTATCGTATTTCATTCAAATAGGGATGATTCTAGGTGAGAAAACACATAAACCGTATAGAATAAAGATTGATGGAAAGAGGAAACCGAGGAAACACTGTTTTCAATTTCCGTACGCCATTGTTCTCTGAAACGAAGTCTCACACGAAAATATTTTATTCTACATTTTTGGTGTATACCGTCATTGAATAAAAATAAAAGAGGAAGTAAGAATATGGCGATCATATTCTGTTGCACGTACAGAAAAAGGAGCAAAAGATTCATCAACCTCTCCATTCATATTTAATCCAACAAAACGAGAGTTCAATTTTTGTACATGTCTAAATTCTAATAAAATTCATCAACCTATCTTTTCACGTTCAATCTCGTAAAACTAATCTAAATCTAAACAAACTATCAAGAACATAAATTCGCACAAACGTCGTAATAAAAGCAGTAGAATAAAATAGTAGAGTAAATAGTAATAAAAATGTAGTAATAAAAACAGTAAAGGCGTTACAAAAATTGGAAAATACTGTTCCATTGTGATCAACTCTATAAAATTATTAAGGAAAGAAACAAATGTTTATGCAGCTCCTATAGTTTGCAAGTAATGCAGAAACTTTTTATAGTGCGTACAAATCCGCAGTCCAGCTATATGCAATCGAATGTTTAATACTTTATCTTCTTTTACACAATAAACGAAAACGAAATGATTAGATTATTGAGGGTGAGTTGTTGGATTATGATAGATATTTCTGTCGCTGTTGAAGAAATCGCCGGTATGATAAATAATAATGTATTAACATTTGAATGAAGCGACAGTAATTTTTGGTAGCGACCGCGCTTAATTTCTAGTCGTACGATTGTTAGAATCGTCCGTGCGAGTTTCTGCCTCGAAGGGCAGCCATGATCGAGTCGGGATGAGAGAGGCTTGCTCGCATGATCTACATTCGCGTCGACTGGTCGCATCGCAGAAGTTTCTATTCATCGGCGAATTACGTACGGACGACTCATCGAGTCCCATTGAAAGGAGGCAAAAACCTCTGGCAAAGGAGCCACACACCGAATCGGAGGAAAATAGCTTTTTCTCTCCGTTTGTGGACACGGTGGCTCTCTAAACACGGCCGCGGCCAGGCCAGAGAGAAGAACCGACGCGGCTAGAGTTGAATTCGAGTTTTTCGTTCGATTGAACCGGTCAGAGTGGAACTTCGATTCGAAATGAACACAAAAGTCGTGCGCTCTTGGCCGCAATCAAAATTGAAATACGGGATATGCGCCTGTCACTCGAGAATCGATATAAAAACAATCGATAAATAAGGGCGTGTCAGTTATTGTTGTTCCATCGACGACGAGGCTCTCGAGTATTCAGACGAATAAAACGTTTTTCGTAAGAATGATTCGCCTATCGAAAATATTTTCTATCGCTACAAACACAGCGGTGTTTGCCGTGCATGCATGTAAGTAAAATATTAACGGAATAAATGTAAAATAAATACGTTTCGATTTTGACGGAGCAATGACTGAAGAAATGGAAGAAATCGTATTTAGGCTTGGAACAGTAAATTGTTTAATATTTAATAAAAAGACGAAAACATTAATCGTGTTATTTCGAGAACAACTAAATCTTATAATATATTTGTGCAGATAAAATTCATTTGCGAGATCTCGAAGAACGAACATCACCTAATCTGTTCGGAAGTATTTAGCCCATTTTATGTGTATCACCTAGAAAATATATCAATATGGCGGCGCTTTAACCTGTCAAAAAGGCTTAAAAGTGATCAACTTTATACGCGTGTAACTTTTTAACCAATGAATTCCGCACAATAAGATTTTCATTTTCGGCGTTTCCTCGTCGAAATCTATAAGATTGTATAAAAAAACTTGAAGAAAAGAGTTCTCCAAAACGCAGTTAAACCCTAACCTCCAACGCGATCTTCGTTAGTTTACGTAACAACAGCTATAAATTCCGCAACGTAGAATTTTTCAAATGTATTCCGGTATATCTGATATAGTACTCGGAATTTTTTCGAACATTTTCATCGAAAATTAATAGCATCGCAGCTCACATTGTCCCACCAAGCCTCTTCGAATAAAATTATTCAATCGCACCCCTCTACTCTGGCAATTTGACGAATATCGCTATAATAATTACGACGAGCAAATTTTTCTATACATTCTCAGAACCACTACCAACAAGACAATGCAAAACAAACATCGATTTTCTGGTCTGTAAAACGGGAACGACCTCGTAACCTCGCGGAAAGAGCATACAACCGCTAAAAAACATGCTTCGCGAGCATCAGACCGAAATCCGGCGATTCCCATCGACATCCTTTCCCCATAGTATCATCCCGGGCGCAAGTCCAACATTGTGCGACTCTCCTGAACGCGAAACTAGCGTGCTGAAGCAGCGGAATCGTCGGAAAGCTACTATCTTCGCAAAACCCGGCTTCGGTACCCGGTGCGTTCAAGAGGCGAAAACACTTTTTTTCCCTCGAGCTAAAGCGCAGTCCATTTTCCCCGGGGCGAGTTCGGTTCAAGGAATCACGGCTTAGAATAAAGGAAAAACGCGGCCGGTGTGCGCGGGGAAAGGAGAAAGAAGAGAGGAGAGTCGCGTCCATTATTCGTGGCAACGCGACACGCGTCGAAACCGCGCTAGATCGGAACGCGTTCTCCTCCTCGTCCCCTTTTTTTCGCTTTGCTTTGATCTATTTCGAGAGCCGCGAGCACGATGCACCGATGCACCGTGTCGCGATTCGCCAATCTGACTGGACGGAATTCTACCGCATTTTTTAATTGACGTGTAAACCAGTAATACTTAAACTACCAGGCGCAAAACTTCACACGAACTTCAAATTCTTTATTTTGTAATTGTCGACAATTGTAGACACTTACACTTGTTATTTAACTATTATTATTAGACTGCGGATCTTTATGAAAAATTTAAATTGTTTGCCTGAATTGCAAACAAAGAGAAGCAAAATATAAATGTCGTTCTTCTTTTTATAATCTGAATAAGCAGGTTCTAGTATGTTTATGTCCTTAAATTCTTTTAATTTGTTTGCAGTTTTAAATTGCGCCTACTCATTTTTGACGTAAATGCAGAAAATCCGCGGTCTGATTATTATGATCACTGGACTACAGATTTTTATGCGAAATAAAAATTGTCAGCATTGGTTGCAAGGCGCGAGAGTTGCATGGACATTTATTACTCTGTATAATAATTTCGATCAGTTGAAAGTCATACAACAGTAATTTTCAATTATTGAAATGTTTCGACTATTTTACATTTAATCGAGCTATTTTCGTTATAAATGTATAAAATCCACAGACTAATTATTATAAGACTGCGGATCTTTATACGAAATAAAAATGTTCCCAGTTGACCATAAGAAATGGAAGTCAGATAGAAATGTATATCTTCTTGCAATAATTCTAGTAAGCCGAAAAGAAGACAACAATATTGTGAAGTCTGTTTAATGCCTTTGCTGTTTTGTTTTCTACACATATATTTTTGCCACATGTGCATAAAAGCCGCGGTCTACTTATTATTTAACTCGGAATCGCGTGTCCTAGCGTTCGCGAGAAGTAGAATTGGTTGACCATGGTCGGACGCGTCAGACGATATATATTCAACAGCACGCGTAACCACAGAACAAAACGTCAACCAAAAAATGTTATTCTTTTACATATCTCTGCAAATAGAATCACCTCATGTCCGCTTGTACCACCTGTTCTGAGGCATCCTATATAATATAGAATTAGATTTGATCACTCGTAAAGAGGATTTCAAACAGGGTTTATTAACACTACACCTACCACAGCCGGTTAAATGACCGGTTTCAGATTTATAAAGAAGGTTTCAGAAGTTATAAAGACAACCTCGTGGGAATTGATTCAGTAAATTTCCTTACTAAAGCATATGTTATAATCAAAATCACAAAGTCTAAACAAATTCAATCTTGTTATTTTTATAAAATAATACATACTAGCCAATTTTAATGCTCGGTAGGTTTAGTGTTAAACATGAATAGGTATTATTCATTTCCAATATATCGAATTCTTCTATTGTCAATATGTAAGTATTAAAGAATATGTTGGCATACGGTCAATATAAATTTTCTTTCTCATCTAGGAAATTATTCAGTTCAAAGTATCGGTAACTGGTCGTTCGGATAATAGAGAATCTACGTTATCGTTTTAATCAGAAGAGCGTCGCGGATATGTTGGTAAGAGTTTCATAAAAATATCATTAGAAATAACAAAGTTCTATGCGTTTCCAGTGTTAAGTTTTAAGTGTCAATGGGATGTTCACTCGCTATCCTTCGTTGCATTCGATGCTAGCGGCAAGAAATCAAGGGGTTAATGTCTCTACACGATATAAGTGACATTTCAGACGGTTTGTCTTACTACTCGGTAGTATCCTACTACCAGCCGGTGTCACGCAATTAGGTATCAAGGTTATTGAACTTTATAAAATAAATTTCTCTTTCAATTCTCCAAGGTTCCTGGAGTAAGTTTGGTCGATAATAATTCGAAGATTTTACGACGTTCATCGGAATGACTTTATTCGAGGCAGATTGGTGATTCATAGCGCTATGCGACGAGCGCGTAACAGCTCCCCGGAGCAGGCGCAAGCTCGCGGGAGCTTACGTACGTTGAACTCTGACCCGGAAACGCCGGCAGGCCGGGAGAGCTTTGTGCTTGGCCTTCGACAACAGGTCGACGCGTTGCACGCCAGGCTACTGGCTACGCTATCGAGCCGAAGAATGGAAAGCACGCGTTTCTGGAACGCCGTGGATACAACGAGAAAGGGGAGGGAGAGAGCGAGACGGAGGGAGAGTGAGAGAGTCCACCGCAAAAGCGAATGCTACGCGGCTATAATGACTCCCACCTTTTCTTCTCTCTTTGGAGTGCGTGGTAGGAGAGGGTGGGTCCTCGAGAACCCGCGGTTTCCATCCGGACGGACGCGTTTTCACTCGAAGTACCTGCATCGCGAGAATTTCCATCCTTTTGGAGACTGTTACGTCGTGGTATTTACTTGCTCCCCGTGCTGGAAACAATCGCGTTGCTCCAAGGCACAGCGCGGTTAAAGAGGATGTTATTTGGAAATTGTTGGAGCAAGCATGACCCGAATCACGAGGTCATTGCGAGGTCATTACGGAATTACGAGGAATGCTTGCGTCACCCGGCTGGATATTTTTGGAAATGATTGGGTAATTTTGACACTGATGGAACTCGGTGCTTGATGGGCCGCAATGATTATTCGCCCGATTCTAGTACCGTTGTCTTGTAGCGCTTCTCTGATTACTGTAGACTGCAGAATGTGCTTGGCAGTATGCATGATTTCTTGAGCCTCGTGTGTTCAATCTGTTAATTTAATTTTAGTCTCGGTGCAAAATTGATGCAGCAGTACAAAAATAGGTTTAACTGCGTTTTGGAGAACTCTTTTTTTCAAGTTTTTTTTTAAACAATCTTATAGATTTCGACGAGACAACACCGAAAATGAAAATCTTATTGTGCGGAATTCATTGGTTAAAACGTTATACGCGTATAAAATTGAACACTTTTAAGCCTTTTTGACAGGTTAAAGCGCCGCCATATTTATATATTTGCTAGATAATACAGGGTGATACACACAAAATGGGCTAAATACTTCCAAATAGATCCGTCAGATGGTAGCACAAACATGTACGTAATAATAACACATTTACTAAATCAAAGTACGAAACATTATACCATGGTCGGGCCGGTCTACTCCGCTTCCACGACGACCTCACCCCAAATCATCTTGGACTGTACCTTCTTATTGAAATCCTGTATGTGAGTCTGTATATTTTCATTACTGGACACCGAAAACGACCGGATCCATGAGTATTGTTGTAAATTTTCATTTCGCACCGATGAGTCCGCCTTTTTTTAAATTTCCGCAACAATCCACAATCCTGAGCACAAGTAATTGCTCCTTCTTTACTACTTGGCATGGCTCTGAAGTTAGAATTTCTAATACTTGAACTAGCCATTTCAAAATCGACAATAAACTTATTAATAATTAATTTGTGAAAAACACTTGAAATTGCTTATGTTTACAAAGTATGTGTAACCACTGAATTCCCATCTAGCGCATACTATTATAATCTAGCTCAGTACTATTTAGCCGATCCCGCAAATATAACATACTATGTAATCTGCGCTGAACACTCGCGATGTATCCAGCGCATGCGCCGAACAAACACCTACCTCTACCACTTAACGAATATTCAATATGGCGACGCTCTAACCTGTAAAAAACGCTTAAAACTGATCATCTTTACACGCGTATAACTTATAAACCAGTGAATTCTTAACAACCATACACACATTTTCGGAATGTCTTCATCGATATCTACAAGATCACATAAAAAAAAGTTAAGAACACGGAGTTCTCCAAAACGCAGTCGAGCCGAAATATTGAGGTCAGCGAGTTTTACAAGTTAATGTAAATTAGCGCACACGCCGGTACCATCGGAAATTGTTGACAGAGAAATGCAATTTAATAGTTAATAAAGACAGACACGGTTAAGTTGCAGTTTGTCACGGGCACATTCGCTGTCGATTGCATCGTTTCGGCTCGTTAATCTCCTTCGCGTTGGCTTGACGCGACTCGCCGAAATTTTCGTTTGTTTGCAATCCAGCCCGCGGCCCTCCACCGATGTTCATAAACTGTGGGGTTTAATTAATATTCGGGCCAGGCCGGGCCAGGACCGAATCGAATCACCGTTTTACATGGCGCATCGATTAAACTCGATTATTGTACACCGTCCAGGGCATTTCCACCGGTGACTGCGTTGAATGGTTAAAATTCCTGGCGAAATTTCAAGATTTTCGATCGATCTAGCATCTTCGGCTCGTTGGTTTTTGCATCGGCTGCTTAGCCGGAGTTCATTCTGTGATGGAAATTCTACGGTCGATCGGTAGATTCGACTGAATTTATTCCGATGAAGTTAACTGTGCGCCATTTATATGCCACTTATAGCAGAGAGAATTTAGTACTGGCATAAAAGTTTTACAGAGAAGACGCTTTTTGATCAGAGATATGCAGTCGTTATTTATAACTGGCATCTGTAAAGTAATTTAATATCAGTGATTTATGAGCATTATGGCCAGTTCATAGATATCGGTTATTCATTAATTCGTTTTCAAATTAGTCTCAACCTCGTGTAGAATTATATCACAAGCCGTGCTATTAAAACGCGATAAATTAGCTTAATTGACAACGCTGTTTTATCACATTCATAAAGATTAATCGGTCTGCATTTATTTTTTGTTTTCATGGTGATTATGCAATGAAGGAGGATTATTATTTAGAAGCTGTGCACCAGATAAAACAGTGCACTGGAAGTAATGTGAAGGGTACAGTTAGAGTGAAAGACGCACAATAACTTATTTGATACGCTGTGTCTTTAAAAAACGTAAATATCATAAACAGAAAGACGCAAAAAACATAGATAAAATCAATTCAAATTCGGCCAAAATTACCCAAGACCAATTTTCAAGAAACTTTGCATATTGGTAGCCCTTTGGGTCTAACATTGATTCCATGCAAAAACTTTTTCCCAGAACTTCACAGTTACGAGGGGGGAGGGGGTCAAAGTACAACTTCTACTCACATTTTACTTTATAACTCAAAAACGAATAATTTCCCCAAGGTATGACAAACACCATTCGAAAGGGCATGAAATATGGTATTAATGCAGCGTTTTTGGTTAAAATAAGGCGATACTTTTTTTGGGAATTGCAATTTTTCTGAATTTTTTACACCTTGAAAAACACGAAAAACGTGAAAAAATTATGTTAGCAATAAATAAATTGCATAAACTTATACACCGTTGGAAAGCTTGAATTTTTTATGATTTTTTGGTATCAGTGCCGGGTCGATATCTTATTTTTATTAAAAGTTACAGCACATAATAGATTTCGCAAAATACGTACTTTGACCCCCTCCCCCCCGTAACTGTGAAGTTCTGGGAAAATTTTTTTGCACGGAACCAATGTTAGACTCAAAGGGCTACCAATATGCAAAGTTTCAGGAAAATTGGTCTTGGGTAATTTTGGCCGATTTTGAATCAACGCCTTTTGATCTTCACTCTGAATGATTTTACATTAATGATAAGTTGGCGACTTTATAACATTTTTAAACGACAGGCAATCTACAATTCTTATAATTTTTTTAATGAAGTGTTGATGTTTCTAAACTGCAAATACACCTCTAGAAACATTGAATAATAGATCACAGTATCCACCATGCGCACAATGTTCGTATGTAAATTGTACCAAACAGAAATTCCATAAAAACGTATTTTTCTTTCTAATAATTTGAATACTTCGAAAATAGTGTAGCGATGTTCTGAAGTTCTTCTAATGTCTTCACTGTCGTCCATAATTTTATATTTCACAAATTTATTTCCAAAGTAAATGCATAAAATCCATAGTCTATTGACCACCCCCTGTAATCACCTTCGCATTTGCAAAACTCTGTAATTAATTAGATGACGTGTGGAGCCAGAGTCGATTGTTAAAATCGAAACATACATTTCGCTTTGATCGATTCTGTGTAGGGTGGTTCTCAATAAGAACAGAAAATTACAGTTTCAATTTGCGCCCTTAGCGCCGTTCCCTGTCAACGAACGCGTTAATTACGTTAACACGCCACGGGGATCGTAGTTCCAGCGCCACGCAACTACTGTAGTCATTATAGTCGGCGGAACCATGGTCTGGGTTAGGTGTCTATGGTCGTCTCGTTCCTCCGCCATGGTTTTTCCGTTTCCGCGCGCCTCACCGACCCTTTGTTCGGCTTCCGCGCACTCGTCTGGGAACAGTCTCGGAACGGCGGAATGTAAACCAACGCCACTCGTTGTCTCTCATCCCCCCTGAAACGCGAAATGGAGACGCGAGATACTCGCAATTCCAGCTTGAGAGAAATACCGAGCTATCAATACTTTTTCTAATATTGAAATATCATCCGAATTAATGATTCTTGGGTATGAGAAGATTAATCATTTTTTGTGGAGAGTAATAAGCTATATCAATTGATGAATTAACTTTTTGTGGGGAGTAGTGAAACTATATCAATTGATGCATTGTACCATCAAACAAATTGGAAGTGACCTTCATATGCCCTCTAGCCCTTAGCGGGCGGGAATTATTTTTAGCATACTTCTTGATGGGTCTGGATTAAATTTTCCTTGTGAAACAAAATTGCATACTGAAGAGTTAAGTGTATGAATTAAATGAAGGGAAATTGGTCGTGTTTCAGTAAAAATGTGTTTGATATTTTTTGAGAGTAATAATTTCTTTAAAAATTATTAGCAGTCGCAGAACGGCAAAATTGCTTGGGCGACTATCAACAGACACGCGTCCGCAAAGTGTTAGTCCTCCACCCACAAAAAATCTGTTAACATAAAATTACGACCACCTCGAAACTTTTGTTTGAAATATTTTTTCAATATTAATCAATATTAATCATTCCAGATATTCAATTGGTTCACTTCAAATAAGGCATCCTGTGTATGACCGGAGAATTTACAGTGAGGAGCAAAATTGAATCAATGAAATCATTTTTTTTTTTTAATCAATACCCATGTATTTATTAAGACAGAGTCCCATAGATTTGAAGAAGTAGATTTCACTATGGGACCAAGTAGCGAAACAATAGATATCATAATCTCGAGAAATTTGAAAAGTTAGCAACAAATAGCTACGTGAAAATAATTTGCATCTATCAGAGCAGTTCAAGGTTCTTAAATAAAATATTAAATACATTTCTTGGCTAGTATTTTATTGAGTCAGGAATAAAATACTGTAACTAATAAATTAAATGTAACAGAATTAAAATATTAAGACGTTCGCTATCAGAGTCTAAGAACAAAATCTCGCGCCACATCGAGGGAGGTTTTTGTTACAATATGTTCCTCATTGACATGGCCCTTTTTAGGATACATTTATAATATTCCAAATAATCAAAATAAAGAATTATCTCTATATCAAGGACATTCTAAATTTCACTATTCTTAGCTCAACAATACTGTTCATGTCCAAATTTGTTGCAATACGTTATCATAAACTGATAAAGAACACGGACCACACATCTGCGGAGGTGGTAGCGAACGTGTTAACCCTTAGCACTCGAATGGCGACTCTGAGGCGCCACTACAAATTGCTACACCATTATTCAGAATATTGTTTACATGATTAAATTTGTTCATATGAAATAAATTACTAAACATTTAAATATTGTATGAGGTACTAAATCAGTTTCGTACGCAAATAATGAAAAAATTATGTACAATGGAAATATATAAGTTAGAAGAAATGTTTGGTTTTTTAGTTAAAGTAGCTCCGAGTGCAAAGGGTTAATCGTTTCTTAAATTCGAGTGAACGTAATGTGCTTCTTTTGTGATCCCGTGTTAATAAACACATAAATAATAATGTTCTGGAAAATGGTTTCATTGATACAATTTTATTCCTGGCTGTGCATTAAATCAAAAAGCCCGCCAGATACTGAAGGACAACCTTGAAGAAGCCTTCAAGTTCATAATCTTACAGCCACCTCTTTCAAGAATGTTAGAGAAGACGTGGGGAGGTTGGGATTGGAGGGTTTAAGGAAACAAGGAGCAGGGGTGCCAGCTCGAAGGAGGCGAGTGTTTTTCAACAGCATCTACGACAAACTCTTTTGTCGTGATTGTGGTTGTTTGCGGTCGCCTTCTGTAACCCTTACGACACCGGCGCGGCGCGGCGGCGAGCTACTCCACGCGATATACTCGACGGTAATGCAAACCTTTCCGAGGGTGAGGTCTGGAAGCCATGAAAGGACCCACCCCCTGGATCTCAGACAGTCTCGAAAGTCTCCTCCTCAGGTGGATCACAGAGTGCAGTTTCCCGGGGAAACACACGGGACTCGGGTGCGTTGATCCGTCCTCCGACTCGGTTACTTGAAAAACCGTGAAATATTTCAGGTATTCCTCCTTGGGGAGAAAGCCCCCTTCGAGGACAAGAAATTTCCGGGCCCCGGAAGAGCCTTGGGATAAGATAAAACGTTGTCCGAAACGCCGATCGAGTTTTCTAGCCGCGAACAACGCACAATGGGGACGAGGGTGGAAAACCCTAAAATTAGAATATTTTGTTGTTCGATAAAATGGTTTAGGTTTTTCTTTTTATTTTGAACCAAAGAGTTGTGTTCAACATTCTTTCCCCCAATCGTTGTGTTTTGGAAGGTGGGAATCCTTCTAGAAACGCTATTTATCAGGATTAGAGTGATCAGGCATTTTCCAGCAAAAACTTTCTTGTATTCCTGTGCCTTTATTTTCGCAGATGAACACTTCAAACTAATGCGAGTTATTTATACATTTGAAGAGCAAAATCTATAGCTGTAGGATTTTCGGCAAAAGGAGAGGGCACCGGACACACCGGGGTACTTGATCAACTCCTGCATATATCAACGGAACCCTCTTTCCCAATCTCCATGCGGTATTTGGTTTGGGGGGTCCTGATATATACCAGATTCGGCCATCCTGCAACGACATTCGGCCTCGAATGTCCATCACAATGTCATCGTCTCTTTGTGTTTGTTTGTCCTCAGCGCCATCAACACACAACTTTTCAACTTACACAACTCGCTTCGCTCATGTGCGACCTCTTCGCTACGCTTGCTTTGTTTACGTCTGCGTCCGTTATCGTGATTAGCCGCCGCCATCATGCGGTGATCGGTGTTCCCCCCATCCCGGACGAGCCCCCAAGTGTAGGATTTTCAGAAAAAGGAGGGGGCACCGGCCACACCGAGAATCGAACCCTGGACCTCGCGATTTGTAGCTGATCAGTTCCTGCACATACCCATGAAACCATCTTTCCCAATCTCCATACGGTATGTGGTTTAGGGGGTCTTGATACCACATAGCGGTTTAACTGCGTTTGGAGAACTCTTTTCTCTTCAAGTTTTTTTTTATACAATCTTATACGCTCAGTACTATTTAGCCGACCCCGCAAATATACGATACTATCTTACTATCTAACACATGCGCTGAACACTCCCGATCTATCCAGAGCATGCGCCGAACAAACTTACCTACCTCTACCACTCAATGAATATCCAATATGGCGACGCTCTAACCTGTCAAAAACGCTTAAAACTGCTCATCTCTACATGCGCTGAACACTCCCGATCTATCCAGAGCATGCGCCGAACAAACTTACCTACCTCTACCACTCAATGAATATTCAATATGGCGACGCTCTAACCTGTGAAAAACGCTTAAAACTGCTCATCTCTACACGCGTATAAATTATAAACCAATGAATTCCTAACAACCACACACACATTTTCGGAATATCCTCATTGATATTTACAGGATCACATAAAAAAAAGTTCAAAAAAGTTAAGAAAACGGAGTTCTCCAAAACGCAGTCGAGCCTACATAGCAATGGCAAGATTCAAGATAGACTTACCAGAAGAAACTATGAAAATTGTAGCTTGCTTTATAAATTTTTTAGGATTCCGGAGACTTACAAAGAGATCTCCGGTTTCCATGGGTTTGAAATTATTTATTTCTGAGAACTAATACAGTACTCTAACTGCACTGAAGATTTCGTAGCCGCGTTCAACCGCAATCATTCTCAGTTCACTTACGAAAGAGGAGGGCAGCGATAAGGATTTTTCACAAAAACAACGGTCGGTTCAAACATGAAACTTTGGAACATTGTTAGCATTGAAAAATATAAATTTAAAAAAAATAAAAATTTTCGCAAATTTCACCGTTAAACATCCAAAAAGATACTGTATCTTCAAAACGGTTGTTTGTATCAACTTGGTTATGTTATTATTCGATTCAGCGCTCAAAAATATGTGAGGTTTCGTACCAATTATTAGACTGCGGATTTTATACGTTTATAACAAAAATGGGTACGTACAATTTAAAATAGTGTTTGTCAATGTCAATTTAAAGCAACATATTTAAAAAATTTGATAATATCAACGTATCAGATGCAGCCAAATAAAATAATTACAAGAAAAAAGATATTTTTGTTTAGCTCCTGTATCTTGCAAACAATACCTACATTTTTTATGTTTGCATAAAGAGCCACAGTTTATCTATTATAAATGATATTGAGCTCCAAAACCGTGTGACGGTTCTCTTAACACTAAACCTACCCACCATTAAAGATGTCTAATATGTGTTGACTTATGCAAATGGTACGACTGAATGTATTTAGAATTTGTACAATTTTTATTATAACGTACACTCTAATAAAGCAACACCTTGATAACTTCAATAATTGTGAAATAAAAAATCTGAAATGGGTCATTTGACTCGCAGTGGTAGGTTTAGTGTTGAAAAAGAAAAAATAGCATATCTGAATTAGCTCGAGAAGTCCAGCAGATGAAACTGACCGCTTTACCGATGATATTGCCAGAAGATCGTATATAAAAGATTCTTGAAAATTTCCCAGTCGATGAAATCAAATTCGCCGCTATTTCAGCTCACGTTGCTCGCTGAACGAGGCCAACTCAATATAAAATGGATTTTAAATCCTCCGACAGGCAGATCCGACAGCTCACGAACTAATTATCTGATTGGATTCGAATCTGTCAGGCAGACGGAAGGGTCCCGTTAGCGTAGCATTTTCGAAATTCAAATATCACATCGATGGAACTTTTCTCTCTTGGGTTTCTTAAAGTTACGTCAACTTCTTGCTTTTTAACAACTGCGCAGTCTATCTCGCTGTTCGTGTCAGTAATCTTGCTTGCCTTCCATAAATTTTTTAGCTCAAATCGAATATATGTGAGTGACGTCTAGCCAGTTTCACAATTTTCATTCCTTCTTGATTGTTCTAGTTTAAATACTAGACCCATGTCTAGAGGATTAAAAATCTTTTTTGTAATTTTTCATACGAAACTGAGACGGAACGATTTTTTAGGTTTTTCTTCCCTTTGCTACATTTTTAAGTTAGATCAAAACATGGACAAATAAACCAATAAAGTTTGTAAACGAGGTATTCAACAGCTCCTTTTCCGACCGTCAAAGCTTGCGGTATTTTTCGGTCGTCAAATTAGACCGAATTCTCAAACTGTCTGCGCTAACGGGGCCAATTTATTTTAAAACGTGTTTTAATTGATTGCACTCGAACGGATCCCATCTTTTAATCATCAGGATCCACGGCTCACGTACTCGATCGTTCAAACAAGCCTCCGATCCAATCAAACATCGGATTACATTAAATTTTGTAAGTGGTGCCGTCGAGTATCGTCGAGTGACGTCATTCCGTGATTTCCATACGGGAGTACGTATTTGCAAGTTTTTCCACGACACAGATCCGCCAGCGGAAATTAAATTATGCCGATAGCAAAGAGAGTATTCGACATGGGAATTCGGATTTTCAAAATCAAAGGAAAGCAGGAACGAGAAATGTAAGGATGGGAAACTTTCGCGAGATGGGAAACAGAAATGCGATGGTAGTTGTAAGATAGTGAAAATTAGGTCAAATGTTTAAAATTTTGATCAGTCCAAGAGACAATATCATTTAGAAAAATGGGGGACGTATGAAGATTAAGAAAATGATGAAATAAAACACATTGTAAAGTTCCATCGTATGTAATTGTATTTTCAAGAGAATTGAATTTGGAAGTCTGAGTAATCAGTAGACTGCGGATTTTTATGCAAACTAAGAATGTACTTTGTTAATTACAAGACACGGGAGCTACATTTGTTTCTTCGTTTAATGAAGTTATTGTGTTGAAAACAATACAACGGTACTATTAAATTGTTTAAATGTTATTAATGTTTTACGTTCAATCTATTCTGTTTTGTCATGAATACATAAAACCCGCAGTCTAGTAATCAACACAATGGTTAGATTGTTACAATGGACGTCCAAAAAAGGATTCGTGAAACGCGATTGTGGTCGTAATAGGAAAAAAATGTAAAAAAATAGGGGACATGTAAAGATTAAAAGAAAAATGAAATAAAACACACTATAAAGTTCCACGGATATACAATAGTTGAGTTTTTAAGAGAATTGAATTTGAAAGTCTGAGCAACCAACACAGTGGGTTCGGTGTTACAATAAACATGCACCAAAGGATTAATGAGACATGATGGTGATCGGAAGACGGTAAACATAGGGTCAAATGTAATTACCATTTTGGTCAGACCAAGACACAATTCAAGCTGGAAAAATGGGGGGCGTATGAAGATTAAGAAAAAGAATGTGATAAAACACACTGTAAAGTTCGATCGTATATAGTTGAGATTTCAAGAGAATTGAATTTGGAAGTCTGCGCAATCAACATAATGGATTCGTTGTTACAACAGACATTCCCCAAAGGATTTATGAAACGTGATGGGGGTTGTAAGACGGTGAAAATTGGGTCGGTCGACGGCGTGATAAAAGTTGGATTAGAGCCTCTGGGCCGGTCCTCTAATTACTAGAAATTAAGTTAACGAGCAAAGGATGTCGACGCGAGATCCATCGTCTGCAGGACATCTTCCGAACCGACTTTGTCATTTCTGCGCAACATCTCGACCGCTTTGTAGTCCGCGCGACTACGATTTCAATGCCATTAGCAAACACGGGTTAACCTTTCACCTAATCGCCGAGTCGGATGGAGAGTAGGTCGTTATGTGGACTCCGTTCTGGGAAATCGATGGAGAAACACGCTTCGAATGTATGCTGTGTCCCGTGACCGATGCTGGCGAGAAGGAACTTCCGGTCTCACACAGAGAAATAAACATATGACTTTGTATAAAATACATTTGTGGATTGACACTCAAAGTGTTAACCTTTTTCACTGGAATGGTGATTCTGAGTCAGCAGTAAGGATTGTCACACCATTATACAAAACAGTTTTCATATTATTAAATTCGTCTCTGTTCTATAAACTCCTAAATATTCAAACGTTGTGCGAAAAGATAGGTTTAATTTCAGGTGCATAATGTAAAAAATATACGCAGACTAAAAATGTTGTAGGATGAAAGAAATACCTTGATTTCGAAATTAAAGTTGCTTCGAGTTAAGAAAGGTTTAACACTTTGGTTGGCGAATCCAGCAATCTCGAAAATTCAATAGAATCGGAGTGATTTATTTGAAATACAAATCGTAAAGGTGAAATGTATTACACTAAATGGTCCTTCAACCGTCCTGCATTTTCTGGATATTGATCAAATGTGGTGCAATGATTATATTAACGTAAACATTTATTTTGAAATCTGAATAAATAATTCCATCACCCACGTATGGGCGACATGGCAGCAAACATGTTAAGCAG
Source organism: Sphecodes monilicornis (assembly GCA_913789915.3). Classification (NCBI taxonomy): domain Eukaryota; kingdom Metazoa; phylum Arthropoda; class Insecta; order Hymenoptera; family Halictidae; genus Sphecodes; species Sphecodes monilicornis. Next base: position 13,747,866 of record OU565291.1, on the reverse strand, counting down.
TGCAGTTTATAAAGGATGATGTTACACATGTTTCCTGACGACCTCTGAACTTTCTTTTAGCAATTTTATATGTACACAGCAAGTAGTATGCGTTTAAACATTTAACCCTTTGCACTCGGAGTTATTTCAACTAAAAAACAAAACATTTCTTCTAACCTAGAATATTTCCATTGTACATAATTTTTTCATTATTTGCGTACGAAACTGATATAGTACCTCTTACAATATTTAAATGTTTAGTAATTTATTACATATAAATAAACTTAATAATGTAAACAATATTCTGAATAATGGTGTAGCAATTTGTAGTGGCGCCTCAGAGTCGCCATTCGAGTGCTAAGGGCTAATTTAATCTCACCTCCAAATCGGTGAATTTGATTATTGTAGGAAAGCTTTGCATTAGACAAAGCCTATTTTTCTTGAACTATTATGTTATGGAACAATTACCAACATACAGATCTGTAACATTTTTCTTACTACAACGACATCAAACACGATACAATTCGAATTAATACCTGAATTCTCCATTATCCGAATACTTACGTGTTTCATTGTACGAATCAATAAATATCTAATCTAACCCTATAGCTAAATGACTGTTTTATTATCCGAACGTTCCAATGATTAATTCGGATAATCGAGGAAAAGTATTATTTTAATCAGAAAAATATATGTTGGTAAAATTTCCATACAAAAAGTTGTTACGAACAAAAAGTTGAATAGAATTCACGAATTTCAAAGAGTTCTTTTAGGGGAATGTTGCGCACATGTTGCACTTATAAAACTAGCAAAAAATTCATCTTTTTTTCGTCGTTGCAGTGTGTATGCCCCCCTTGAAACATGATCGAGAGGGAGTGGGGCACCAATTACAATCGTGTCGTCGTTCCAGTGTACCGAAACGAATCAAAATCGAATCGACATGGTCCTGGGGGCGGCCCGTTTAATATTAATCGACGAAACACGCGTTAACGTAGGGGTTGCAGCCCCGTCGGGTTTCGAGGGTGACCCGTCGGCCTAAGTGGTCTCGTTCAGGACCATTGGCTGCATCGGTTCCCCGTACGTACGACACCGCACTCGTGCTGACACTTCACCGGATGGTGAACGAGTACTAGGAAAAGAGGGGGAAGGAAGCAGGGGGATGAATCACCCCATTCCGCACCCCTCTTTCGATAAGCTCTCGAGATGGAAATCGATCGAGCCGGCTCTCCCAGCCGGTCGAGGCCCGTCTCCTAACGTCGATTAAACCGGCCGACGATTTATTCGATTCGAGTCTCGCTAATTAATGCAACCCGTTAACCCGTTTACCGACCCTGCGGAATATTCGACGATTCCGCAGCACGCCTCCCCCCCCTCCGATCCCCGCCCCCACTCTCCTCCCTCAGTGCGTGCGAGCGTATTGAACCGAGTCGCACACCGTCCGGTTTGATTTAGTTTAATCCGATCGACTCTCGAATAGTTCCAACCGAAAATCGAAGGAACCTGATCGGTCGACTCTACGATTAGGATTACCCTCTTGAACGTACGATCTGATGATTGGCAAAGATTTAGAGGCTCGTGTTTGCGGCTGTAACGTGGAACGATGTAAGGCGATTGTTTTCTATACGAGAGGGTGCAGAGTAACCTCTTATAGATCACTGACGCACATCGTGCGTAACATGGGGAGCTATTATTATACTGTGATTGTGTTAGAATGTATTTCATAAATTAAGGACAAAAATAAATCTATTACTCCTTAGAAGGAAGAATCGATTTATATGAATATCGACCCACATATACAGTGGATGACATTTATCTAAGAACACTATGATTTACGAAAAAATATTAATGCATTTCGTGAACCTTTATTTATTGCATGTGTGGAACCTCATGCATGCTGCAATGTCTTTATTATAGAACGGTTTGTAGAACATTTAATTTCTCACCAATTGTTTTCTAAAATATATTTTCATAAAATGGTGAAAATAAAAATATGTTGACGGGAGTATTTTGACAATGTAAACTGAAACTGGTTGAAGCATTGTCGTAGAGTATTTACCGCAAGTATTTCTGAGATGTTAATGAATTTTTCTTCGTGGTTACTTAATTTTTCATAACCTCCTCAAGCAACGTTCCACGGAAAATTGTTTCCTTGCTCCAAGAAATCTAACTTTTAAAAGGGAAAACATAAATTTCAGTATCCCTGAATACATTTTAAAGAACAGTTGGCGCACTTATTCCTGAAAGCATGGATTCCACTTTCCAGGTGTCTCGATTAAGATGGAAATTGAAATTTTTTGCAAGAAAGCATCGCGTTGTTTTGCCTTGCAGCCGCAAATGTTTCAGCTAAGGAGGCTTATGCAAATTCGTATTTGCACACTATCAACTCCACAGCTATTTCAACCTTTGGAATACGTAACAAGAGTAATCTTCATTTATTATTTAGAGTATCGATTCGCCAACGTTTTCTTTCTCATCGCCTTGGGCAGAGACTAATCATTATTATACAAAAATGGAGATCGAGTGTAACAATCTTGTGTTGTTGAAACAAAAGTTTGAATGTGTAGATAGATCAAAAGCTCAAGACATTACTTATAATATTCATAACAAATATAGCAAATGTTCAGTGGTCCGCGAACTTCACTACAATAATTTTGAAACCCCCAATATCTCCTAAAACTAACACTAAATACTTCTACGTAAAAAAAGGCTCGCATGAACACACATGAATGAAGGGAGACAAAAAGGTACGCGATGCATCCATCGAAACACAAACCCAACAAGCAACAAACACGATCCGACCGACGAAAACGAAGCACCCGAGTTTGTTCGACACGGTAGACCGCAACAAGTACGACTTTCTGTTTAGCAGAACCTGAGAACATAGTCATTTTCTATTCTTGCGGCATCGACCGGGCCTCGGGTTTCTATAGGGTGTCTTTTCTAACTGGAAACATCAGTTATTTTCCGCCATACTATTCCAACTGTGCAGAATAAAAGTTTTGAGGTTTTATAACATTTTTTGGAATTTCAAAAAATTAATGCGCCATCCTATTTAAACAAAACTGGAGGTAATACTCAAGGAACTCACAAATACCATACTACTTTAAAATTTAGGCTTTCAAAAAATCAAAAAAATTCTGAAATACGGGTCGAAGTCCCTATTTTAATATACAATTGATGAAATTTCAAATCTCTAAAGCATCAATGGGATCCAACCTTCCAACCCTTCGGAGAAATTCAAGAATAAAATATCGCTCAAGACATGAACGATTGAAGTTGCTCACGAGTATTAAAATTTGATGTAGTCACTATCATTTTCTGCAATCTCAACGTTTTGCAGGTTGGTGGACATTTTGTTCATGAAAAGTTCATGGTTTTTCTTGAAAGGTCTTGAGGTCTCCCAAAATTAAGCTCGAACTTTTACAGTCATCCGATAAAAGAAAACAGAAAAGAAGAGTGAAGTTTCTTCGTACACCTAACATTTTATGTATATTGTGAACTCGAGAAGATTTCAAGTAACATTGACTTTGCTCCGGTTTTACAGAAGAATCGGCGGTAATTATTACGAAAAGGTCATTACACTCCGATTTTGATGAAATTTAAATATGTTGTGTAGCAACACATTTGGAACAACTTTTTCCTTTTCCAAAATAGGTGGGTCGGTTTTAGTTTTCGAGATATTTGCAAAAAACTATTGCTAATACTATATTGAATTTTCTGTATTCTTTATACTCCGATTTTGATGAAATTTAAATATGTTATGCAGCAACACATTTTGAACAACTTTTTCCTTTTCCAATATAGGTGGGTCGCTTTTAGTTTTCGAGATATTTGCAAAAAACTATTGCTAATACTGTATTGAATTTCCCGTATTCTCGCACGCTCTGTGGCAACGTAAGGCTGCTCTGGCGCGGCGCCTGTTTACTTTTTTTTGTTAACACGCTGTGGCGATGAGAGAGAAAACATGGTCTCACTCTGGTCATACATATATAAGGTGAGCTTTCAATTTTGAAAGACTACTCTTCGATTTTTGAATGCGTGGTAGGGCCAGCTTAACGGCCGGTCCTCTCCGCCCCCTCCGCGACCTAACCACAACTCATTCTATTCGCATAATCTTTGCATTGTAGCTGTCTTCCAGAATCTGATCTACTAATGGAAAAATCATGCGAATAGAATGAGTTGTGGTTAGGTCGCGGAGGGAGCGCAGAGGGTCGGCCGTTGGGCCGGCCCGACCACGCATACGAAAATTCGGGAGTAGTCTTTCAAAATTGAAAACTCACCCTATATAGAGATGAACCCTGTTTTTCTCTCATTTCCACAACGTGTTTACAAAAAAAAGTAAACAGACGCCACACCGGAGCAGCCTTACGTTGACACGGAGCGTGTAACAATACGTTAAATTCAATACAGTACTAGCAATAGTTTTTTTGCAAATATCTCGAAAACCAAAAGCGACCCCCCTATATTGGAAAAGGAAAAAGTTCTTTAAAATGACGAAATCTATAACATATTTAAATTTTATTAAAATCGGAGTATAATGGCCTTTTCGCAATAATTACCGAATCGACTACTGCGAGATGTGTTTGCACCCCGTTCAGTGAGAACCAACACCCCATAGACTGCATATCCCGTAAAAGTCAGAATCGGTAGCGGTTCGCTCGGCTCGCAATGACCCGTTTCGTCTCGAAGCCGGGCGTTTCGTTGCCAAATCGCCACCGTTGCGGAAATCGCGACAGATCCCGAGTGAATGAAGCTGAAAAACGCGGAGGGAAGTGAACGTGGGTCAGTGGGCGGGGATGCAGCGACTGCGACAGCAGTCCGCTCAGAGCGTCGAGGAAAATTAGGTTAGTGGGCCGGAACTGTGTGTCTACACGCCTCTCTTGTCCATGTATGTAATGCGAATGTACGTGTATGCATGTACGTGTACGTACGTGTGTATGTGTGCGTGTTTGTACGTATATGTTCGAGGGCCGCGGATGCACACCTTTTCGACGGCGCCGCATAAAACACCACTGCAGCATCAAACATCACACTTTGGACTGTGATTGGATGAGAGGTCAGTGACTCTCTGTACGTCTGCGTCGTCTGCTGCACCTGGCTGCACCCTGAGGCTCTGCATGCAGCACTCGAGATCCTCTTCCGTCAGTGAAAGTGGTTAGCTTGTTCTTCAACGATCAAACTGGCCCGATAACAACGCTCTTTGATCCCCGAGGATATATCTTACGTGTAACGCGACGCTAACAGGTTGTGCTCTGTCAGGTTGTCGGCTGCTCCCAGCGCCGATCTACCACACAGATCACAGAATACGCTGTTCTTTGAGAACCTCGATAGAGCTACTTGATCCTCGAATCGGCGAACACTTCTCCAAACACAATTTAGGTTTCAGTACAGCTTCGATGCTGGGGCTTATCAAGACGTTAGGTGTCCACTGTCACTGACTCGCATCTTGGCGTCACTTCGAAATCAGAGACTCTGCTCACTGGTAAACAACCGATCAACTCGAAGAGCACTAGATACACGGCGTCAACTGGTTTAGACGCCTCTAACAAAAGTCTCTGATCAAACGGACGAATCTTGCCGAGTTCTAGCACGAGGTCTCTGGTGCTAGTTTCTTAAATGCTTCATAAATGGTTCCAGGTTGCTACGGGTCCCTTCTTCCGAGACGATCACGGGACTCGGAATCACTACACTTTGTCCCGAGTTCGCGAAACCCGTCTGCGAATCTGCACTCTTCGGTACACTTCCGTTCGGCGAACTTATGATATTTGCGGCGCGCCAGTGGATCCGTTTCTCCCGAGTACACTATTGCGAAGTGGGTATACTATAGGCACCGCCTAACTGCTGCGACTTTGGAGGATCGATGCGCCGGAGGATCAGCCGACGCAGTATTTCCGTGACGCGCGGGAAATCGAATTTCCTTCCGAGTCGCCGGTTCTGCGGGGGACGAAAAGATTAACCGGCGGGGTTCGATCGAAAGCACGCGTCCACGAGTCCTCGCCTCTCCCCCCGATATTCCGTTTGCCCGCCGTGTAAACAATGGCTTATCGACGGGTCGCAGTGGCGGCCATCGCTTGATAATCACCGCGAATCTATCGGAAACGGCTCGCCAAGGGCGAGAGTAGGCCGAGCCTTCCGATAACCAATTATCGCTGGGGTCGCTTAATTGTCGGATTAAACGGCGACGATCGCGCCGATCTCCCGAGGATGCTGCTTGAGCCTCGGGAAGAGGATCGCGGCAGATGCTTCGAAACGAGTGCGTGGGAGGAGGCTACACAGCTGATCAAACGTTCGAGGACATGGTTAGGATACTCTGAGGGAAACAGCAGACGCTAATTTCTTTCCTAGCAGCGGGCTCTTTTTCTACAATCCTTTGCGATTCGAAGTGTTATCTGCTTCGTGTTTCAGAACTCGCTACAACTACGTACGGGGTAGGACAATGACTATATCTACCTCGAATATTTCTGTTATGTGACATAATAAAAAAAATGATATATACAAAACTTGCTGGGTATAGAGGGGATGCAAACATTTCTCATTCGGGTAAAGGCGTTTCGGAGATTCCGCGGTCACCTTCATTTCTTTAAATGGGACGACCCAAGAATTTAGAAACATACAAGGTGTTCCAAGTTTAATGTGCCAAACATTGTCAGTATATTCTATCGGATTAAATAAAAAACAGTGTTATGTAAATATAGGTTTTTTAACGATTTATGAAAATGCTATAAACAAACTGCTGTGGCGTCACCGACGTCGCGAAAATTGTAATGATCGCGATGTGACGCGTGCTCGCACAATCTTTAGGAAGTATGCGAGCTGGTTTCAAGATTTCGTGATATTTTATCACAGCAATAATCAAACACTTGTGGTAACAACTTGTGGTAACAATATATTTATTTAACAAACGGAATAGCTACTACAATGTCGAATGCAAGAAGGCGAAGTTAATGGTGCGAGAGTTCGAATAGATCTGATCTAAGAAAAATGGGAAGGAATCGGACGGGGATGGCTAGAAATTCCCTCCACGGTGGTTCGGATAGTGGGGAATTGTCCTTAACGCAACGCCCACGAGCTTGTACGCTGCTTTGGGGGTAAACATTTGGCGGAGACAATCCAAGGAAGACAAGTTCCTTGTTCCTCGAACCTGATCCATAAATTACGGGCCCCCTGGCGCTACACAAATACATGGGATTTTTGCGACACTCGAGTTTTATGTTGCGGGGAAGTTTAAAGGAGAAGGTTTATAAAATAAGAATGAACGCGTAATGAATTAATATAAAAAATTAACGATTCATTCACTGAGGTGAAACAGAATAGAAATGAACTTTTTGCAATAATAAATTCCACATTGTAAAAATCCCAAAGTGGTGTTAGTTTGGCTGTATGTGATGGATTGGTGCTACTGAGGATTTCAGAATAGAAAGACGCTGATTACACCAGAAAAACGATTCAGGAAAGAAAAGCGCTGATATTTTGAGAATGACAGCTCAAGAGGAGTAGTCTGATGGCTCTTTAAAGGATCTGAGAGAGAGAGAGAGAGAGAGAGAGAGAGAGAGAGAGAGAGAGAGAGAGAGAGAGAGAGAGAGAGAGAGAGGAGAATGCCGATGGCTCGGAAAAGACTCTGCTGAGAAAAAGGAGGGCACTAATGGCTTCGGAAAATCGTCTGAAGGTGAAGAAGAATACTCATGTTTTGTGAAAACGATCGAACGAGAAGAATTCTCCTACAATCTGCATAAACCTTCTGGAATCTAGACTCTGGAAGATATCTTATCTTGCAGAAGACGTATCTCAGAAATAGGAGCATTCTGATTGTTCTTAGAATGACAGCGAAATGAGAGTCTCGTTGAAAGGAATGGAAGAAGATGAACAAAATCATCTGAACGAAGCTGGAGAAAGAAAAGTTTCGAACATTCGAAAGCTGCCAAGATAGCAAATTCATTAGAAAATTCTAATTTTGCTGGAAAAAATAGAGACACAAGAAAATTTTGATGTTTCAAAGATTACTTCGGAAACTATAATCTGATCCTTCATAAAAAAAAATACAAGAAAAATGGCAAAGTCATCTGTATGAATCTGAGGAAAATAAAAATTGGAATCACTCGAAATCTGTTAAAATGGCAGAAAATTCTTTGGATAATTCTGATCTCAGCCAAGAAACAAATCTGCAATTCTTCCAAAAGAAGCGGAAGAAAAATGAACGAAAGCAAGTGAACGAAGTTGAGGGAAAGGAAAAGCTGAACCGCTTAAAAACTGCCGAGCTGACAGTAGATGCTTTGGAAAACTCTGATCTTTCTGAAGAAAGTTAAGGTTTGGATCTCTCAAACAACATTCAAGAAACAAAAATCTAATCCTTCCAAAATAAAAAAAGAAGAAGAATGAAGAAAGGCAACTGAACAAAGCTGAGAAAAAGAAGAATTTGCCAAGATTGCAGATTCTGCGAAAAATTTTAATCTTCCTCAAGAAGACCAAGACAGGAGGAGATTTCGGTTTCTCAAATAACATTCAAAAAATGAACAAAACCGACTGAACGAAGCTGAGGAAAAGAAGAATTTACCAAGAGAACAGATTCCTCGGAAAATACTGACATTTTTCGAAAACTGGAGACAGAAGATTTTAGTCTTTCAAACAACACCTGAAGAGAAGAAAGTTTCCGTTCCGCGAGAGAAACGACTTTGAAAGGAAAAGACATTCCGCTGAAGCCGTCGAGGGGGCGGAAGAAGACACTAATGCTCGTGGAGAAGCGGCTGAGAAAAAGGAGACATCAATGTTCCGGGAAAATTTATCGAATCAGCTTCCTTCTCCTTTAACCTTCGACGGGGTCCGTGAACCCGTGAGACGGCCGGCCGTCGGTTTAACCACTTATAGCGCTTTACGCCGCTGCCGCCTGGGAATTCATTTTGCAAATTGAAACCTTGCCGCACGCGGCTGTATCGGCTGACCGCGATTCGCGTGATGAATAAATCGTGGGCTCTTGCAGGGCTTCGATTATCGGCAAAACTACTGTTCGAGTGTTTTGAAGTGCGGTGTAACGCGCGCCGACTGGAATCGATTTAATAAGTCAACGTCCAATGGAAATTCATTTAGGGCTGGGCTGTCCAATCATTTAGCTTCTGCGAACCACATTGGAAAAAGACTTATTTCGGGCCACACAAAAAATAAACTAGCACTAACGATAGCTCCTCAGCAAAAAAACCGTAGAACATACAGGGTGAGGCACCTAACTTGATCACCTGGAATAACTTCTAAACTAACTATGGGTTGTACAAAAAAATTGTACAAAGGCTACACAGTATCAAGAGGGACATCGCGTGATGTACACGACTTCTCTGTAAGTGGAAGCGTTTAGGAGATTTGAAGGTCAACTTTGTTTAAATAGTATGTCGTATTTTTTGCGGCAGTTCGAAATCTCATTAATTCCCACATAGAAAAGTGTTAAACATTGAAAAGAATTACAGTAACCCCGCGATCTAAGTCCTTTTTCGATTCTCTGCCGGGACTTGGATCGTGAAGGGACACTATCCTTTTGTGACCGCGTCGACCGCGCCGAACGTAGAAAAGGACAGCATGCAAACACGGACCACGCGGTCGAAGGCGCAACAAAAAATAGCGTATCGACGAGATAATACTAGTGCAATCATAAAACTTCTTTATTTTTTACTTATTTTTAATGAAATTTTACTAATATATTCGTGACATTTTTCTAATTAAAATGATACCAAATATCATATAATTTCGATGATATTTACTTGTGTAATAAACGATAAAAGTTTTGGGCGTAAAAAGGACAGCGTGTAGGAAAGAAAGAGACGACAAGAGTCGCGGCGGCCGGCACAGTTCTAAGGCCTGCGGGTCCGTACAATGTAATGCCAATAAAAAGCTTCCATCGTTCATTACACAAGTAAATATCATCGGAATTACATCTTATTTGTTGGAATATGTTGGTGAAAGTTTCATCAAAAAATAGTAAAAAATAAAGAAGTTTTTTAATTGGATTAGTAGTGATTCACACCGATATACCCGACCCAGGATCAGATTACGCGACATGTTTACACTGCTCGGCGACCGAGGCAGCTCGAGCTTCACTGCCCTTCCGGGGATACCTCGCAGTGGAAGGAGTAGGCCAAGGGACATAGATCGCAATGTTCCGTTGGACTTAGATCGCGGGGTTACTGTATACACGCAATGTGTGAAAGAAAGCACCACGTGTCACGAAACGATTCAGACTTGATCAAAGTATGAGAAATTATAAGTTATGGACCGCAATAATAAGAGATTTTTAAATACATTAATACAAATGTATGAATACAAACATGTTACTTGATCACTTAAAGAAACGGTAATCGAATGAAGTCATATCAATATTGGGGGAATAAGCAGCACGAGAGAGAACTTCTCGGATCGAGTTAAAGCTTTGTGGTCTAACACAGATTCCTCTGATTTGCATAGGTAAACATCTTCGATTCGAAGCGAATATGGTCCACTAGAGAACGAACGTCTGCGGACAGGAAACGGAATGGAATTCCCGCTATTAGAAAGGGAGACGCGTTCATGGAAGTGTGAAACGATGGAGGAAAGGGTGGCCGATAAGGGGTATCATTTAGCGTTCCGGCAGCGGAGGGGCAAATGATTTTGGAGCGTTGCCAAGTGACGTCGATAAGACGTCGCTCGAATATATCGGGCCGGAAGTTTAAATGGGCTTCGCGAGACGCATGGAGCGTCACCGATCTTCGATCCGTTCCCGATACCGCGTCGAATTCAATTGCGACGTGTCCTTTATGCGACCGATTCGCAAAAGCGTCGAGAAAGAGCGCAAGAAGAAAGCGCGCGCAGAAGAAGAAGAGTATCTCTTTACGGTCGAGCGGCCTCGTTCGCAAAACTTTTTCGTGAGATCATTGCTGCCCCCCCCCCCCCGGAACGTTTCGTGCCTCGTCCGGATCCTAGGCGAAGAAAATATGGCCTAGCGGAGACTGTCGATTCGATTATCGATGGGACATTACGTGCGCAAATCGAATTCGAGGAACAGAGACTTCGCACTCGCGAAACGACGCGACGCCACGCGGATCAATTCCGTTTAGTATGTTGCCCGGCCTGGGGAAGGTCAATACACTATATGTATACCCTCAGCTACATGCAGAATATCAAAGCGGAACACTCGCCCGCTCAGTGGAGCTGCCACAAAGAATGCTTTTTAGTTGTTCGACCAGATCGGGACAGATTGCTCTTGCTCAGGTTCCTCTCCGGGCAAACTTTCGTCTTCTACTTCCGAGTCAAGAGAGAGAATCAATTTTTATTTCAGCGTGCCGTTAATGTCTCTTGGACCTACTTTCCGATCGTCCTACTTCAATTACAGCCCTGTTGGCCTTTGGCGATGGGACTAAAAATGATACTATGAAACGGTATTGATAACACAGTTGAGAACAGGGTAGCAGATATTAACCCTACATTGCTCATTTTTCAAATTCTTGACAATTTTGTGAGTGATATTCTAGACTATGTATAGGCTAAGAGCAGATTAATATGAATTATTTTTAATTTACTTGGAATCACGTGCCCCATGTGAGTAATGTAGGTTTAAACATTTATGACAAGAATGTGTGCGTGAAATTTAAAATAGAAGAACATTTACAAGAATCTATCAGCATTGATATGTTATTTTAAAATTATTGAAATGATTACACTAAAAAGAAATTTCTATTCGACAGCTATTTTTTGCAAATGATGCATAGAGTGCTATAGAAACTTTGCAAAAGTGGAGCTGTCCGAACCATCCTCGAAGTTTATAAGGCTTGTACAAGGCATTCATAGCAATCCAGCATGGGATTGACCTCGCGATTAAAAACTATATAGCGGTAAGTTTAAAATGCGAGTTTAGGAAAGTTTAAAGTGCAGCAGTCTGTTAGAGAACAGCTAATAATAATTGACACTAAAAAAGGCTCTATCATAGGAAAATAATGTAGTTTCAGGTCAGGTTACTTAACTCTTTCAAAACTTTGATAGTAGATTAACGAAACCTGTTAATTTAATCATTACTCGTTTTAACTGGGATAGTTACTTATTTTGTGTCAATCATATCGACATCCTTGTAACGGTTCTGGTAAGCATGCACTTATGGTTGCACTGTGATGTACACCCTCGTCTATAAGTATTAAAACATCTAGAGGGTTGATAGGAAAAACTGATGTTCGATCGATATTGCGTAGCTCGTGCAGGTTTTTTCAAATATTATATTAGTAGAAATGTGTACCTTTTTTAAACGTGAATTTAGACGTTATTCGCATATTCATTCTGTTCACTTATTTACGGAATGTCTTGTTCAAACAAATAGCCTATCAGCGGATCTTCGTATCCGTGGGTTAGTTAACTTTTACAGGTCGATTCCTTGATTACATCAAGTTTTTAGCGTTTGAAAAATGAAGTTACAAATTTTAATGAATTTTGAAATTTTGTATTTACTTTTAATAAAACTACACATTCATCTTCTCCAAAAGTGAGAATTCATGTAATTACAATATTCCTGCTACTTTAGGTGTTCTCTCGATTAGATAATTTATTGTACTGTGGAAAATATGCTTTCAATATGCTTTTGATAAGTTCTCAGACTTCGGTCTTGGACTATAATTAGTGTTATTTTACTTTTCTCCTCGACTGGCAAGATACAAATAACAGAAAGAAACTGTAAAGAAGAGGAAAGTCGCATCAAAGGAATACGGATAACAATTATGATGTCTCTATTCAACGTTCTGCTCCATTCAATTGTATCATTGAAAAAAGGAAAAGTAGTAGGTTACTTTCTTCGAGCAATATTGATAATAAGCTTTCATGTTAACACATATAATCTGTATAATTCACGTGAACACAGAAATTCTTTACTATATTCTAAAACCTGTAGAAAGTATTAATTTCTAACCTACCTCATCCACCCAATAATTTTCTACAAATCTGAGAAAGGATCTGAAAAAGAGAAAGATTCTAATGGCTCTAGAAAAGTTGTTGAGAAAAAGGAGGGCACTAATGGCTTCGGAAAATCGCCTGGAGGCGAAGAAGATGCTCATGCTTTATGAAAACGATCGAACAAAAAGTGTGACCACATCCCATGAGATGCGTAAAGCTGCTGATTCCTCGGCTTACAAAAACGACTTATCTTCCATAATTATTCTTTTATACTTTTTATACCTAATAATATTCTGAAGATCGTTAAGGTTCACTTCATCCCCGTCGATTATCCTAATAATCGAGTACGAGTCCAAGGAAGCGGCAAAAGTTTGCCACTTTCGGTTTGAGTAAGAATCGATTGATGTTTACCTTAACACGTTAAAAGCGGAGCAACTTTGTCTCGCTTACTATTTCACTTTTTATATCAGTTTAAATACAAAAATACAACAATGCATAAGCAAACGACTTACTACCCCATTAAATACCTATTAAAACAGTGTGAACATTTTTTAATATTACATGAATTATATATGATGTATTGTTCTGTAAATTCGATACCGTTAGCCCCCAAGAACTGACATAACGTTTAACTTATTAACAACAAAATGCACTGTCCAACGCATTAACCTGCCTTACTCGTAGTATTTTCTTTTTTGTTCATAAGATTATGTCAGAAAAATTCAATATTAATTACTATGTGGTTAACTGTTGCAACGATACTCTAAAGCCTGCAGGAAAAATTGATATCCACATCTGATCATTTTTCAAAAATGGTCGACGTCTACTTCATCCTTCGCGACCATACTAATACTAATGAATAGAAGTTTGAACATATCAGAGAAAGCAGTAAGTGATAGAAGCAGCATCGTGCACCAAAAAACGTTCTAAACGATATCATACGATGAAAAATTACAAGCCACAAACTGCAATAATAATACATCTTGAGACATATTAATTCAAGTAAATGAGTATATGCTACTTTATCAATTAGATTAGAACTCGAGTCTGTTAACCCTTCTAGTGCCTCACGACGATATATGGCCGTTGGCTTCATTTGCAAAAAGTGATTGTTCCATTCGAATTTACAAATTTCTAATAATATTAAAATTCTATCTTATTTTAATATACATTTGACCATATTAGAATATTAGAATCTTGTTCCAGTAGTAGAATCGATATCTTATTGTCATTTATAAATTCTTCTTCGGTAACATAAATTTGGCTCAGTAATTTTCGTTTTATTTTCATTTTTCGGTTGGCACTAAACGGGTTAAATAATATTCCAGCGACTTGAAAAAAACGATAAACGCCTGAAGCCATAGGTATCAATAGCAGGTGAATAAGCGGCATGAGGAAAGACTTTCCAACTCGAGGAGAAAATAACATCCTTCGTCAGTTTCGCTGCAATTTCACCACACAGTGGCCCTTTTCGCATTACGTTGTTATTCAAGTTCATAAGCTTGCGACATCAAGAAATTTTAACCCTTTGCAGTCGGAGCCATTTTAACTAGAAAACCAAAAATGTTTTCCGACCAAGAATATTTCGATTCTATATGATTTTTTTTATTTTCTAGATATGAAACTGACATAATACCTCGTACAATACTTAAATATTTAGCAGCTAATTTATTCAACACAAATTTAGTAATGTAAACAATACTTTAAATAGTGGTATAGCAATTTTTAGCGGTGCCTCAGAGTCACCACTCGAGTGCTACGGGTTAATAGTGGGTAGCATTTTGCTCACTGTTACGACGATACTCTAAAGCGTGCAGGAAAAATTGATCTGGACACTTGATAATTTTCTAAAAATCGGAGTATGGACGAATCCAAGGAAGCGGAAGAGGCAGAAGAAGAAAAAGAAGAAAAAGAAGAATTTTTGGTGTATCCGGGCGGGGTACCGAGTGACCCCAGCTCCGCTGGTACGTGGGTTGCCGGGTCACGCGGATACCCGAGTCGACGCATGGCGCACGGTCAAGGGACTCTGCCGGAAAACATTGCCGTGAAAAGCGGTATCGAGCGGCAGCTGAAAATGTTAGCGATTGGATCGCACGCGGATCGGGACGAGCAAAGCCGGATGACCCAATTTCCCGCTGAAAAGCGTCTTGGTATCCAGGAGAGGCTTGGCTACCGTGGTACTCTCCGCACCCTGCCGCGTTCCCTCCCTCGATCACCCGCTAGTAACGGAAACCCATAGAAAGCATCACTGTGATCGCACTCGTGGATCATCGAACGAACTACGAGGCGACGGCAAGGACACGTGAACGCGCGGAGACGACGAGGAAGCAGGACATCGGCAACAGCAGTTGGTTCCTACGATAGTGCACCGGTTTTTCTTGATTTAACCCTTTTGCACTCCGAGCAATTTTTAACACGACGCCAGCTTCTCTTTCGATGTTGCCTCAGCGGCGACAACGGAGTGCTAAGGGTTAAACCTTGGCTGGCGAACGATTTGAACGATTTTAACGATTTTATGACAGCCAAATCAATTCAAAAGTTTGCATAGCAATTTTCTTTCGGGTGCTTTTCAGTCCACTTGTTTGAGATGAACATTAATCATCAATCAACGCCTCAATAGAAATAGCGAATCGTTGAAAAGCTAGAATTTGGACGGAACGTTTGTAACTGCGTGTCAGAACGGGCCCAACTCCCGAAGGTTAAACACCTTGTGCCGGGAAGGGGGTCGCAAATCGGCTACACGTTCTCGAAGCACTCTCGTTTCCCAGTCGTGTGACTCCCCACGAGGACGGCGACTCGGCGAAGGTTCGATCTCCTCGGGCCGGTCGATGGAACGGAAACTGCACGCGGATCGCGATTAGGATGCTTCCGGTCCTGGCGGATTCACCACCGAATGCACGAGAGCGAAGGGAAAAGGGACTGTTTTTTCGGGTTCTCCTAGCGATCCGGACAAGCGAGGCTACGCGGCGCGTTGAGGTCCGCTGGTGACTGACTCTCTCCGGGCGTCGCGACGCCGACGCCACCTTTGCACGTTCGCCTCCCTCCTAGACCCCCTTTCGACCGTCCCCCTCGACAGACCTATGCCACCCTCTACCACCTCATCCTCCTCATCTTCCTCCTGCCGTGGTACCAACCCCCGCAAACCCGTTTCCATCCCCTTGCGGCTACGAGCATCGTGGTTTATACCTGCCGAGGCTGTGCGCCCATCCACTGACATGCACCTGGTACGAGCCAGCCGAAGGTTGCTGACCGGGTGCCTACCCCTACCCAGAGACATTCGATATTCCTACCAGAATCGGCTTGACGGGGGTGGGTGTCGGAATTAGTTCCGTGTTCCATCGCGGAGACACGGCTCGTGAAATATGGGGGTTGCGGGATTTACTGGGTGTTTTGGTGGCTACGTCTGGCCCACCCCTGGTTCAGAGTAGGTTTTCAACTTTGGCGGGATGCTAGGAGATCAGAGTTTGGACATTGTTCGAATAACGAATAAGAAATGTAATTTTATCCGTTATTCGTAAATTTGTTATTCGTGCTCAATAATTCATTCGTTTATTCGTTAGTCGATCAGGTTATTCGTTATTCGTTATTCGTCGTTCGTCGAATAGCGACATAGCAAGACAATGTACCTATCTCGAGTTTGTTAGGTTCATCTTTGATGCAGGTACTACTTGATCCAGAAAGTCTTGATCGAAAAATGGTATACTCAAATCTGATGACAAATTATAGTTAAAAAATATATAACATTATACATTTTTTAGCTCTTTTATAAACTTATTGTTAGTTTATAAAAACTTTAACTTTTTTCATACAACCATTACCAACATATATGTTTGCGAAGCTTTTTTATTTTAAAAATTACATCGACCTCTATATAATGTGGATCATACCTATTTATTCGAATGGCTAGATTGCGAAGATATTTATTACTCATCAATTTTCTCAAATGGAAAAGTGATGACTACAATTATATATGTATTTTTCTTTTCGTTTCATCAGAATTTCATTTGTTATACAATTATTATTGCAGCAGTGTTTGTATTCTCTATTATTAATGGAAATTTTACGTGACATTGTTTAAGATTTCTTTAGAAACTACTTGTATAATGGGGTTCCAATTAGAATTTGGTCTACGGCCCGCTGGAAGCTTATCCGACACTGCTTGATAGCTATGTATTAATGTTGTCAAACTCAGAATTGACTGCAGTGTCAACATGCACGTATAATCAATACTATTAACATTCATTCGTTATTCGTGAATGACGAATAATAGTATTCTTGTATTCGATGAAGAACAAATTCACTAATAACGAATGAATCAATTTTATTCATTATTTAAAATCAATTTTTCCCAACTATGTAGGATATTGGAACCGGTGGCCTCTCTTCAGCTTGTTGGTTCCAAAGCTGGGTGAAATGCTATTTCAAATAGTAAATAGCAAACAGTTTATTTTACTTGAAATTATAAGTGCGCTTTGAAAACAAACATTTTATTTGGTAGAAAAAGTACTTAAAATAGTATTTTCTTTGAAGGATTCTCAAAATAGTGAGAATCTTATTTATTTTAATTCAATTTTTGATGTATTATTCGGATAATCGATCGTCAATTGGACAAACGAATATGTTCCAAATTGCGTCGTATTTAATAATCAGAAAAGTGTCACAAATATTGTTTTATATGTTGAGGACCAATGTGACGTGACCGTCATTTTAACGAAGTATATAATTATGAGTGTATGTCTCATTGAAGAAGTTAAAAACTGTTCTCTCAACATTGGTAAGTATAATTTTCTACTTTACTCAGGTTTGTCGAGTTTCAGTATATCACAAGAGTTACGGATTACAAGTTACAATATCACATTACAGATCTTGATGAACACGATAGGCGAAAGTTAGCGTCCACGTTAATTTAAATGACCATATTTGGTGACCGATAGAATGTATGGCGGCCAGCAGTCAGACGGTAAATCCTAGTTTGTTTGCCGAGCAAACAGACGGAATCTCTAGTGTGCGATCGCCGATCGTGCCGGCGTTTGCTACTCTGCCATACAGAGTGTTCCATTTATCTTGGACTTGCTGCCACGTTCAAATAACGCGGACTATGCTGATCAGGTTCAAAGAATATTAATCTTAATGTAGAGTTAAGTGAAGTATTATTAGAATGAATAAAAATTCCCCTTAAAAACGACGGTCTAAAATAAATTTGATCAAAATGTCTGTAAAATAATCGTCAACTATTCAAAATTAAAATATCTTCACAAAAGAAAGATATTTTCTACGTGCATGCGTTGTGAAATTAAATTCACATACAGGTCAACTGTATAATTTTGAACAACTGTCCAATGGCACAATTGTTAAAATGTTTATTCCACTTTATACAATAATGTTTCGTTTAAATACACAATGATTCCAAACGACCTGATACATTTACAAGAGTACAGAGGGTAGTTCATTTTCCATGTTCAAAAAGAAACTTTTTAGTTTGAGTTTCGCTCGAGCCACCGTGGAAAAAAAGTTCCGAGGGACGAGTGGATTTGTTAAATTTATTTTGCGCTTGTTTTATGTAATTCCAAGGGATTGCAGCTGTCAACGAAGGGGCTCGTGTGAACGGTTTTGTCCCTCCCTGGTGTCTGGGAAGATTTCGCTGTCTACTGCACAAGCTTTGTCGCAGTTAATTGCAGCTTTCCTAATTGAGAGTTTAATGACGCCGCGAGGTTATCACTCTCCCCCGCGGGATTCTTTGATGTCGCCCCCGTTGTTCGCCCTTTTCTTCTCCCGCGGACGTTTTCGCGATTCCAACCCCTAGGATATGGTATTTTACACGGGGGCGAGTTTCACCGGCTTTAGTTTTCTCGAATCTTTGGAATGCGTTCTACCTGAAGAACACGAATGCACCGTGCTTTTTCTTGCTTGCACCAACCGTTTAAACAATGCAACCCTTAAGAGGTGATTCTGGTTTTTCATTTTCAAAACATTGACATTTTGCACTTTAAATTTTCTTTAGCCCTCGGATAGGGGATCATTCTTACAACTATACAGGGTGTCCCATTTAAGTAGAGATTGTAAATAATCTCGAAGACATATGACTTTAAAAAAACAAACTGACACGTGTCCTTTAATGTTTCGAGTGGGGAGTAAAATGGCACTACTAGTTTTCTAATTCGTGGGCGTTTTCAAGGTTATTTCAAGGTTATTTTCTTTTTTTTATCATAAACCCATATTTTTTATTTCGGAATCATATTCTACGTAAAAAAATACACAACTTTTGTTTGAAACATTTTTTTTAAGTTTGTAAGAACTTTATTATGTGTTCATGAGTCTTTTATTAAACGAATTACTAAGTGTCTAGAAGTTGAGGGTAAAAATTTCGAGCATTTATTATGATGTTCTTAAATGAAATAAAAAATCTTTCAGAAGAAAGTAACGTTGTCATTTTAATAGAAAAACAAAATTATCCTGTAGGTGTAGGTTGACCAATAATATTGAAGCTCCCGTCAATACGCTTCAATAATCTCGCCAATCTAGCAATCAATACGGCGACTACGCACTGTTGTTTTGAAAATTAGTTGTGTACTCTGCCAGCCATTTTGCCTGTACGACCATTACGATGTCCGAGTCGAGACTGACGAAATATTGACAACTAAACCTCCTAAACGTCAATGCGCGCATCAATATGGCTCCCGTCAATGCGCTTCAATCAAAATTTCTATCAATATGCTTCAATATATTGACACTGCGTTTGAAACCCTTCTAGACGGTCAATATGTCCTTTCAATGCGCCTCGTCAATATTATTGATGGGCGTATTGACAATATTATTGATTGTCTAGGGGCCCCTTAAGGCAGAGCCCGCTAGATAGCCTTACCGATGAGTCCTCCAGCGGGTCCAGGACGAAACGCTCACTTTCGTTTTCCTTCTCTCACACATTTTCAATAGCCGCCAAAACTTCTTTAGAACATTTGGATTATTTAGTCTCAAATTATATACGTAAAGGTATTACAGAAAAATTTATGCAGAATTGTAGAAACTTTCTAGTATGATAATACGTAACCTGAGTGAACATTGTACCGCTTAAGGTACACTTAAGTGTTCATTCACTGTACAGGTCGCCGTATAAAAGTAGTAAAATCGTATCAGAGTCGTATCCGTGTCAATCCCGTTTCTAATTGCATCCACAGGGCAGGGACGAGCTACGAACGCAACGCCGTTAATTGTTTCAGTCTGTAATACCGACGTAAATTTTAATTGCTGTTGGCGATGCGGTTTCCCGTGGCCGCGGTCCAGGTGAGCGATCGTTAAAAAAGCTGTCGCGAACTGTATAATAGTCGCGACCGTGTTGTGTCCGCGACAATTGAAACGGCGCGGCGCGGCACAGCGATTCGAGTGGAATTATTCTCCACGTGTTAACTTCGTCCCGATTTAGACAAGAGGAACACCATGCCGGACAAAAATACTGGACAATCGAGGGTCACTGACTCGTTGAAACCATTTTTTCCCCCAGTTTCTATTGTTGGGCTGGAAACCCAAAAAGCTTCCATTGCAACCGCGCTGTAGCTTTTCTTTTGAGCGCTGTGAAACTGTCGATATTTTCAACCTTTATGAAATTTTGTGTGGTGTTTAAAAAGCTTCATATCTTCTTGATAATATATACGTAAAACTTTCGATGTATATTCTACTTTAGAATGTAACAGAAAATTGTTTAAAGCGATTCATTCTATACCACATGTCTGTGTTCGAACTAGATCATATTTCTAATATTATGATAGTATTAGGACGAAGAATTTTCTACAGATAAATTAAGGAATAGAAAATAGTGTATAATATTATGACATATTACAATAGAAATATATTCTATTATATAGAAAATAAACTATGATATTATGATACAATATTATTTTAACGAAGTAAAAGTTCGAGTAAAATATTCTTCTTATTAAGAGGATGTTCTTCTTTGGATAACAATTCTAAAATTTTTCAGAGATGGGCATTTTTGTCTCAATTGAGACAAAACCGTCCCCACCATAACGCCCACTGTCCCCCACCAGTATCAGCCGTTACCATAGACTCTATGGCATAAAGGAAAGAAGTGCTTCGCCCGTCGCGAACAGTGCGCAGGCCTCGCGCTTGAAGGAGAGGTTGGTGGGAGAAGTAGGCGTTTGAGGGGCTCCACCTGTGCCCATGCCTGAATTACAAGATTCTTCATAGCATTATGGTAGAAAATTAATGTTTTGCTTATTCACGTTCTTCATTTTAATGATTGTCATCTCCATTTTGTAGTTTTTTACCACCGCATATCGTCATTATATTGTTTTGCATTACACCGAAACTTATAACCGCCAATTAAACATGTAAATACAATCCAAATTATATCATGTTTGGTATCATTTTAATTAAAAAAATGATACGAATGTGTTCGCGAAAGTTCCATGAAAAAATAATTAAAAACAAAAAAGTTTGTTCATTGCATTAGTATTGGCTCACCGATGTACCCGATCCTTATCATGTTACATTTCACGGCCGAGTCGAGCGAGTCGAGTTTCTCGGTCCAAGGGGTATACCCCGCTGTAGTGGGGATAGGTTTTTTGCACTTATCGTGTACATCCCTGTAGCTTTCACCGTGATAATAGTGTGTCGTCGTCGTGGCTGGAAAATATCGATACAGGTCGTATTGTCGAGGTATACGAGGAGCTCTGTTCAAAGATGGAACGCGGACGGCAACAATGTTGCGAACGAGGGAAAAGTTGGTTCGCGTCACTCGATGGATCGTCTGGGAACTTGCGTCATGGTCGGTGGAATAGAACGCTGGTATTTTTCAACTGCGAGCCCTGTTGCAGCGAAGGGTGGAGTATTGATTGCACGAAGTTTCGATTCAAATAAAATGCTAGGGTACTCGAGACAGATGGATGAAGATTGATCTCGTTCGCGTAGATAGTTACACGAAGTAAAATCTGTAAAGTTTAATTGTCCCTCGATTACTTTACATTAACATCGAAGTGGAAACAACGTTGCATCGGTATTTTACAGCCCACTGTTCCACGCGAATTACAAATAAACATTTGCTTTTTGTTATATTTGTTTCACGGACACATTAACTTCACTGCTCCGATTCTACTCAACGAAGTTATGAAATATTAATGTTACAGTTGTCGGAACAATAAATTGCAGCTGTTTAATTCGGAATAAATTCGCCGGATGCTCTGGAATGTTTTATAGGGAAGGGTGAAGCTTTCATTGCGCGAAGACTGCACTTAGGTGAAATTGACAAGACTGGTTATTTAGCTTGCGCTGTCGCGAACGAAACGAATTGATTTAGGCACCGAAGGCTATAACTGTTTCCATGGAGCTTAGGGTGCACATACAACTTTTCAAGAATGTAACTCTAGCAGCGAGGTCTACTTTACGAGAGGAAGAACAGTTCAATTATTAAGTTCCAGCGATTTCAACCAACTTTGTTTCGAGACTTCTAAATTATTCAATTCTCCCATTTTTATTCTAAATTTATTACAATTACGCGTGGAGTTCATACACGAATACCATCGCGTTGCACACACTGTATCTGTGGAACGTAAACGCTTTGCCTAACTTCTGCGTTTAATTCAACACCCTTTTCATTGTAATAACAGAACAATACTTTCGCCGCGACTTTTAATCGCTCGTGAAGCAATTTATTCATTTTATATTCACAGTATGTTACAACCAGTTGAACGCGCGGTTGGAAACTCATTGTTTCATTAACACTAGAACTACCGAGCACTAAACGCGACTGGCGTATATTGCCTTACAAGATTGCATTTATTCAGATTTCGCACAATTTTTGCTTAAATATGTACTTTTATAGAGATGTTTACTAAAAAATCACTCCCGAAAACATATTTATGATTTCAACATTTGTAAAAAAAATATGACAAACCTTCGACTGGTCTGATAGTTCTACTGCTAAACCAAACAG
The DNA here is from genome assembly GCA_913789915.3 of Sphecodes monilicornis. Lineage (NCBI taxonomy): Eukaryota > Metazoa > Arthropoda > Insecta > Hymenoptera > Halictidae > Sphecodes > Sphecodes monilicornis. Next base: position 13,725,053 of record OU565291.1, on the reverse strand, counting down.
ATCTTGCGAAGCTTCAACATAATCTTTTAACCATTTCAATACCAAATTTAATACAGTGTTAAAAAATTTTCAGTGAAGTCGATAGTCTAGAAAAATTATCCGTTAATTCTTTAGATCGTCTGACTTTTACGTCACTTTTATTAACAAATTTAGGTCTAGACGTTTTATTTTAATACACGATGACTGCCTACGAATACGGCTCAAGAATAAATTATAAAAGACAATATAGTAGCTTATAATAATTATTGAAAAAGGTGAACGTTCCTAAATCGGAGCATGTAGAAACTCAATGATGTGTTTAAAGATTAATATGTTAATCGGATAAATTATTGGATGAATTAGAATCTGTTGATGTTTGGACTAAGAACACTTAGTCTAGTAATCAACAACACTTGTTTAACTATGCGATCTGGGTGGTCATGTATCCCGCGGATATTTGTAGTATCGCACCGAGACCCAGTTGCCGGGCGGAGAAATTTAGGTCGTCTTTAAATTAGACTAAAATATCCCTGTTCCCGCGACAAAGTACTTAAACGGTCCAAACCGGTGCAACTTAATCAATAAATAACGTCGTCTCGCACCTCTCCACTGTTGTTAACCCTAAGTCGCTCGAATAATGAACCGTGCTCTACATTTCTCCTAATTGAACTTCCGAACTATGTCCACTCCACTCCTCTGAACTACGTCAACGAATTTTTATCGCAGCACAGATAAAAGCGTGCATTAATTAAATATTAAATACTCTTTCGATGACGCGCAGACGATTTAGTATTCTGCTTGTATTAATTCAAACCAATCAATTCTCTGTCGTCGAATTATTTGTTCGTTATTGTGCCATAATATTTGCGTCACCGTTACAGGAACGATGGCCCGAGAAATATTAATTAATTACGCAGCAGTAATTATGTCGGGATCCACATGTTTTAGTTAAAGCTATATTTGCACGATTATTTGTTACACAAAATTCACGATAAATTAATACACTGATATTAGTCAACGATTATACTAATATGCAGAATAATTTGGTAATGATGAAACAGGATTTTCACCGCAGTGTTATAAATAATTGTACACATTGTGTCACAGTCAACTTGGATTTGGAACAGCTACTATTCTTTAAACAAACATACAATTCACCTTTAAAAATAGAAATACATACTAAAATATCAAAGAGAAGACAATTTTCTATAATTACGTGTAGGAAACTTCAAAAACTAGCAATAAAGGAATAATTTGAATAAACAAAGTAGCTATGAAAAATTACCTTTCTCCGACTTATAACATCACAATTTTAATCAATTTATTATTCGAAACAATTCTAAACAATTTGTTATTACCGAACATTGTCAACAGAACCAAGATTTCACTATTTTCTTGAAAGACCCAACCGGAAATTTTTATTTACCATTGTTTGATTTACGGACTTTTCTTAAAACTTTTTCTACTGTAGGGTAAATAGTTTTTTCGGCCAAAAACCGCGAAAATTATGCATACTTTCAATGATCTGACCGGAAAGCACGCTTAAAAGCACCGGAACTTGCAAGACACTCCGCGCGAAAGCAAAGGGTAGAAATAAGCATCCTGACGGAGCAAAGTTTCCGGCGTCGATCCTTTTTGCGGCGCTAACCTTTTTTCGCACCGACTCCGCCAAACTTTGGCGAGTTCTCCGCCATTCCTCAACACCGTCGCTGCTGATGTCATTGGCTTCTTTCTTGTCGACGCGAAATACGGGTCATCGAGCATCGGCAGGTTCTTCAAGGATCACGGAGATAAGAATTTGATCGATCAAAAACGTCGCCATTTAAAATTTCCGCGATTAAATTTAATAAAACGACGAACTTTAACATGCAATTTTTGGTTCGAGTCTGTCACAACACATTACGCCTCACCCATTCATCATTATCCTTATTATTAGGTTTTTTTTTATTATTATTTTTACGTCGCTTTCAACTCTTTTCTAAGGTTATTTCGCGACGGGACCTACAGTTTATTAAGGTGGGTTCCGAACCACCTTGGGCACCACAGTATTAGATATATTATTAGGTTGTTGCATATGAAATGTTCGGTTTTAGAATCCAAACGTTATAAAGCGTTTCGATCAAAAAATATTATTAGAGTCTACAGGTTTATTACACATCACTTTGAATTATAAAGTGGATCGTTCCTATCTCCAATTTTAATTTAGATGTCTAATTTTTCTAGTAACCAAATTTTATTTCAACACCAATCAATGCAATTGTCATGCATTCTTTTTATATGCATGGAATAACAACATACTTACAATAGCATTATGTGAATTTTTATCAACGTGTGACGATTAATCAATGTACTATTCGCTGATGGCAAAAGAAACTAAAAAATGTAAATGACAATCTTGAAAATGAAGACCATAAATGACCACAAAACTCAATTTCTACCGTAATACCATCAAGAACCTGAAAATTCATTGGCAGAATACGTTGATTACAATCGTCCTTACTTTTATCAATAATTATGTTTAGATAAAAGTTGTGTTTGTTTAACGTTATTGTTCAAAATTGGACATTTCGTGTGCAAAAACCTAATATTATTGTAGATTGTAGATCTTTATACAAAATAAAAAGCAATTTCTTCTTTTAATAATTTCGAGAACAGAAGAATGCAATATAACAGGCATGGGCACGGATGGAGCCCCTTAATCGCCTGCTTCTCCCACTTCTTTCCTCGGCGGATGCTGGTGGGGGACAGTGGGCGCTATGGTGGGGACGGTTTTGTCTCAATTGAGACAAAAATGCCCATCTCTGCAATATAACATAACTCTGAAGTTCTTTTAATGTTTGTATTATTTTCTGACTCATCTATGCATTTTTATCGTGTACGTATACATAAAATTTGCTGTGCATTTATTATCGTGTAATTACGCAGATTAAATTACTTGAAATTGGAAACCAGAATATTTGCATTGTATCGAACGATAAGACAAAAAACTTTACGAGTTTGTTAACATAGTTAGAAATAATAGAGACACTGTATGCTTTAGTTTCAGATAAAAATCGTTTTAAATCGTTTTCATAAGAAAGAAACAATTTGCGGTGTATGAAGAATAACCGTATACAAATCTCAAGATTAAAATGTAAAGTTTAACCACATTGTGCTATTATTAGCGATATACTATTAATATTAATAGTAACTTGTGCAACATACATACATACATACATACACACACACACACATAAATCGAAAAGTAAAAGACGAAAGATCACAAGATGCAATTCATACTCCACGGTTCTCCAATCAACGCTCCAGTCGATCAGACGCTCGATCTATGTATCGATCTAATGCGATTTAATTCGTTCACTGTCGGAAGTGGAGGGTGGAACGATCAACGAAACAATATTTTTGTCTCCGGAACGAAATTCGAATAATTGGTGAAATGTTTCGCAGTGACGCGTGGAATGGTTATTCGAGGCCCAGCTCAATTACAGGAACTAATTAGCTTTGGTAATTGAAATGTTTTCGGCCCAATACGCGTTACTGCATTTCTCTGCGAGATTGTGACTCCCTCGGGTTTTAATTGCGACTTCCGAGAGGTTCGCGGCGGCAGATATCTTTGTTAACAGGATTCCTCGTTTGTTACAAATATATCCCAACGAATCCGAGTTCGATCCCGGTGAAAACCCGTGTGTTTCCAGGATTAATCTATTACGCGGAGGGGGATAAGTAATTTTGGTAAGCAGCTGATGGTTTGGCTATATTTATTGCAAATCAAATTTTAGCGGTATTACTTCGTTTAGCTCTTCCGCTGCTAGAGGTGATTATTGTCGCCGAGCTCTCACTTTACACTGAAGGTAAGTAGATTATCGTCACTCACCGCTGAGTGCTTCCTACACCCCAAAGGTGGCTACAGTCGCCGACCCAGTCACTTTTAAAATTTCATTACTTCCACGTGGACTCGATTTGATTCGTCGCTTATTAATGTTTGCAATCCACGAAGTCTTAATACTTCAGGTGATGCGAGAAAATCGCATAGTCGAGGATCATGAAAATGGCTAAATTTGACTATCTAAAGAGGGCGATTCAGCTGTATTAAAATGTCATATCGTCAATCTAAAGTGAAGAATGTAAAACTTTTCGAAGTATTTCTCTTTCTCAGCATATTTTTCACCCAAACAGGAGCTTATTCGTTCAATGAAGGTTCAGGTAATTGATTTGCATAAGAAATGTATTACTGAAAAATCCATCAATGTAAAAAGTGCTAAATGTTTATCTGTGAGCCTTGATTTTTCAAGTAGTAGGACTTCGAAGACATTTATTCGATGATGGATGCTTCGCATCTCTCGATAACGCAGTCATAAATGACAAATGTTCGATTTTTATTGCACTGTGTGATATTTTTGTGTACCAACCCTGGCAGAAATTATTCGATCAAATAAAAAAATCAATTATCTATCATTGCAATTATTCGTAGTTTCAATGTGGAAAATATTTCCATTAACGATAAAAGTAAATGCAATGATAAATCTTGTCGTACATAAAGAAAATATTAATACGAAAATGAATGTCTTTTTTTGTATAGTGTATGAAACGAGCAAATTATAATCCGACTTAGGGAAGGGTTTAAGAACCCCCAAGAATTTAAAATATTTTTGTAGTAATGTCTAATGTCACTTTTACCGTAAGATACATTAAAAACTATTCTACTTCTTTGTCACGCTATTTAAATGACATTATCATTTTCTCATAGAGGTAGACAGTTTATTATTTCATATTCAATAAAAAGCAAAACAATCCACCGTTTTATTAACATTTTTCTATCTTGTTCTAATATATATAATATACTATATTATTCATATTTAATATATACCCAAATAATTCGTTCAACAACCATTTTTATTATTTTGGTCAAATATTCTCTGCCGAATGTAGTATTTTTACGAAAATTTGTAAATGGTCTTATTAAAAAGACTACTAAGTTATGTTCTACCTATTTAATAATTGCAATTGAAACTCTCGTGAAATATTTCACATTTGTAGCAGCCCTCGGTAGAACCCATCAGCAGGACTCTGCCGTAGGGCCTGGCCGGAAGCTAACTAAGAAAGCAGCAGGGTGTGGAAATAGCATTTGGAACGACACTTACCAGAAGTTGCAACTATACCTCTGGTGTTGCAAAACCCTCGCGGCGTTCTTCAGACTTTCGTTTTCGCGAAATTCGAGTTAAACTTTCTGCGTACAGTTAGCAACTCTGAAGATTACAAAAACTAGATTCGAATCCTGCTCCACCCACGCATAAAATTATGAAACTGTTTTTAACATTCGCGTATAGCGCCACCGTCGCTATAATTGTTACCTTATTTTCCGTCCCTGCCTTCTATTTTTGTGTTCAGCGAGCTCTACACACCCTTGTGTCATTCCGCAATTTGTCAATATATTAAAATAGTTTTCTAATCGCGAATCTAATTGAACGGATCATTATTGTTTGTCAACTTCTAACCACACCCTATTTCATCAGATAACACTAAATAATCAGATAAAAATTGAACATCAATAAATTCGACGCGTCGCGTCGTTTGGTAGTAAAATGTTCTTTTCCGGTAACTGAATTTCAACTTTGGCTCAGGTTAAATTGCGAAATATTAATGTTAAAGTTGTCGGAACACCGTGCAACTGTTAATGTGTAATTGTTGCTGCGTAATGTATAAATTGCAGCTGTCCGATTCGGATCAAATTCGTCAGTCCCTCTGGAACGTCTTATAGGGAGGAATGAAGGATTCATTGCGCATCGAACAACAATAAATTCGATTTTTGTCCACAGCATGGCGGACCGCATGCCTTTTTAATTTCAGCTACCTTAGCCCTAGCGTCACGTCGTTCGGAAGTAAAATTATTTTTCCGGTAACTGAATGTCAACTCTGGTTCAGATTAAATCGCGAAATATTAATGTTACATTTGTCGGAACAGCGTGCAACTGTTAATTTGTAATTGTTGCTGCGTAATGTATAAATTGCAGCTGTCCGATTCGGATCAAATTCGTCAGTCCCTCTGGAACGTCTTATAGGGAGGAATGAAGGATTCATTGCGCATCGAACAACAATAAATTCGATTTTTGTCCACAGCATGGCGGACCGCGTGCCTTTTTAATTTCAGCTACCTTAGCCCTAGCGTCGCGTCGTTCGGAAGTAAAATGATTTTTTCCGGTAACTGAATGTCAATTCTGGTTCAGATTAAATCGCGAAATATTAATGTTAAAGTTGTCGGAACACCGTGCAACTGTTAATGTGTAATTGTTGCTGCGTAATGTATAAATTGCAGCTGTCCGATTCGGATCAAATTCGTCAGTCCCTCTGGAACGTCTTATAGGGAGGAATGAAGGATTCATTGCGCATCGAACAACAATAAATTCGATTTTTGTCCACAGCATGACGGACCGCGTGCCTTTTCAATTTCAGCTACCTTAGCCCTAGCGTCGCGTCGTTCGGAAGTAAAATGATTTTTTCCGGTAACTGAATGTCAACTCTGGTTCAGATTAAATCGCGAAATATTAATGTTAAAGTTGTCGGAACAGCGTGCAACTGTTAATTTGTAATTGTTGCTGCGTAATGTATAAATTGCAGCTGTTTGATAGGGAGGGATGAAGCGCATTGCGCATCGAAGAACAATAAATTCGATTTTTGTCCACAGCATGCAGCACCGCGCGCCATTTCAATTTCGGCTACCTCGCGCCCAACGTCGTTCGGAAGTGAACGATGTCGATTTCTACGTTCTGGCACTATCATAACTAGTTGGCAAATAGCGTGCACGTTGGTAACCGCGTGTGCATCGGATCTTTTTTGGGGTGCATCGATCCGTCGCCGTAGACCGGATCCGCCGGTCCCTTTACGGCTCCACTTCCTGGCTAAACACGGAGAAGACGTCGAACAGAGGTGGGCTGGGGTGAATTAAGCGGCCGTGATGGAGGCTGTGGGACGGAAAGGGTGCAAACAGAGGATAAAACGTCGTACAGACTCGTGGGATGGGTTAGTGTATGCTCCTCGTCTGTTTCGTGGCAAGAACCACCAGAACCAACGACGATCAATACGCTTCTCTGCGTGCATCGCCAGCTGAGGAGCCTACCAGCCGACTCTTTCTCTCCCTATTTCTGTCTCCTCCCTCTCTCCCATACCTTTCCTGCGTTTTCCCTTTTCCATATTTCCGTTTCCTAGCCGTTCGTACTCACCACGAACTGAAAACGAGAGATCGGAAGGATCGAACAACCTCGAATGCCTTTGTAAATCAAATAAAGAATATGGAGGATCGTTGTTCGATTATATCGGATTATAAAATGTCACAGGGACGATCACATCGAGGATAGGATGAAAACGAAACATGGTATCTTTGTTGTATAGCTTGTTCTCTTCGATGACTTTTTTTTTCTGTCAGTTGCGAAATAATTATACCGCTATGTTCAAAGAGAAATCTTATTTTGTTGAACATCCATGGAGATTGACGGTAATCTTCTTCTTGGATTTAATGTAGATAGCTAATAACTTTAATTGGCTAAAACCAGATTAGAATTTAAGTTTCTATTCACATACAAATAACTAGTAAAGTTAAACAGTATAAGTATGTTAGTAAATTTACATAGATTTATTTGATTACAAGACTGACGTTATTTAGTAGATTTATGTGGTTCAGTTGACTCGAATTCAATAATAACGCTACGTTTCTGCGCTATTTTTTAAAACTGCGTGAAGTGACCTACCAGATTAAATTCGATAGAGCATGATAGAGCTTCTAATACAGCAGAACAATTTTTTTACAATTCCCAATTCTGTAAATTCACCGATAAAAATTTATATTTGCACACAGGTACCTATAGTACAATTAAAAAGTGTAAATACATCAGTAAATAATCTACGTGGTTGAATTTACCTGACCCGGCTCATATGATTTATTTTGCAAAATTTTCTAAAACTGAATAAAGTAGACTACAACATTAGACTTGACAGATTATGGATAGAGCTTCTAGTGCATCAGTATAATTTTTCTGAGGCACTAAATTCAGTAATGTTTACTACAAAAATTTATATTCGACCAAGTCCCCAGTGCAACAATTAAGATATCTAAATATTAGGGAACGTTTACGTGAACCGTTTGCATGTTTTACGAAATCTGGGCTGGTATACTCGATGTTTGGTATAGAAAATTGTGTGCATAGACTCTCCAGAGGACGAGGTAGGTAGTCCCGTGTAAATTTCGCTTTTACCTCTACACGGATAATGCAGACAGAAACTTCAGCGTACAAGAGTATCAGGGTCACCATTAATTCAACACGATGTAGGCGTGTAGCTGATAAGTCTCGGGGTTAGAGAGATCGTTCGGATCCCACGTAGAGAGCACGGACTATCGGGTCAGAAGACGATTCTACTAACCGCCGAACGTGTTTATTACGTGGTTCGAGGAGATCGTTTGTCGTCTTAGCCAATCGGGTGTTCGCGCCACTGAGAAATTGTTAGAGCTCGTGCCGCAGGCGACGAAATAATTCACCTGTTTTCCACCTTTAAGTGTTCCTGGTGGCAAAGTGTAAACTAAGTTTCTGCGAAACTACGAACAACATTGTTCTAGAGCGTGATTTTCGGTTCTGGGATCGATGGGAATTGAATGTTTGATAAACGAAATGAAATGTTCAATTCTATACTTGGACTTTTTACTTCAATCATTGTTTAGAAATGATCAGCGTTATTCCATTATTCTATTATTCCAGTATATTCGAGTATATTCTAGTATATTATAGTATATTCTAGCATACTCTAGTATATTCGAGTATATTCTACAACATTCTAGTATATTCTCGTCTATTCTAGCATATTCGAGTATATTAAAGTATATTCCAGTATATTCCAGTATATTTCAGTATATTCCAGTATATTCCAGTATATTTCAGTATATTCCAGTATATTCCAGTATATTCTAGTATATTCTAGTATATTCTACTATATTCTAGTATATTCCAGTATATTCTAATATATTTTAGTATATTGTAGTATACTGTAGTATACTCTAGTATATTCTACTATATTATAATATATTATAGTATATTCGAGTATATTCTAGTATATTCTAATATATCCTAGTATATTCTAGTATATTCTAGTATATTCTAGTATATTCTAGTATATTCTAGTATATTCTAGTATATTCTAGTATATACTAGTATACTATAGTATATTATAGTATATTATATAGTATATTCAATATGTTATCAATAACAATTGTTAGTTATTTGAAGATAATATATTGTAGACTTCATCTTAGTCTATAATCGAGTTCATTGTAACATTGATATTCAATGATATTAATTTGATGAAAATCATTTTTAAGTGATTTCATAGATATGGTCACCGATGACCAGTGTGGCGTTCAACGTGATATATATTTTTATGCGTTTACAATGTAATATGAAATTATGCCATTTTTACAAGGGGAGTCTGTAGAGTCAGTTTATGTCAGAAGCAATTGCACAAGTACTGCTGTTAATGTGCAAGGTAGAGTAAAAGTTAAATATTTGTAATTTTTCGAAAATTGTACATGGAGGATAAAAAAAAGAGTTCGATGTCCAAGAAAAGTTTTTGATATTTTCCAATCACTAATTCATTTACCAACATAATATTGTTCATAATTGATTGAATACGATGCGGCGAGTAGACTGCGAAAATGTACTGAATGCAATAACATTTTCGTTTGATTGCTACCTCAATACAATTATTTATTTATTAATATTATATACAGTATAATATTAATAAATAAATAGACTATGGAAGTCTGATTGGACACTTAACGGTACCAAAATAGCACCTTTCAAAGCTAGAATCGCTCGCTAATGGATGAGACTAAATCTCTTCAATGATGTATTAATGGCACCAAACCGATAACGTGATTAAAATGGCATCATTACTGACGCAAGAACCGCCGGAGATAATTTCAGTGGCACAAAATCACGGAACCAGGGAATCTGAGAACACTTCGCTCAATAATCGGTATGTCAATGCACGCCTCCGACCATGTTTGTTTCCCAATTCCGAGGCCCGATGCGTTTGCCCGTTTCCCGGCTGACAAGTCTAATTATGTCGGGGAACAAACAGAGAAATAGACTATTCCACAATTCGTGTTACCAAAATAGACGGGGGAGGTTCGAAGATTAATAGCTTCATTATTTCAATCTTGATTCATAATGGTAAATTCTATAATCAAAATGATTGTTAGAGACGTATCAATTCTGAATATTTTGAGAACGAAATACAATAATAATATGTAGAAAACGAGCATTTGTTTGGAATAATTTTAACGATTTTCTAAAATGATATAAGATTAACATACGTAAAATAACGAACATTTGTTTTGAAGAATCTTCAAGATTTTCGAGGACGAAATAAAATGTACAAGAATGAACATTTATTTTGAAGAAACTTCAAGATTTTCTAGAACGAAATAAAATAAAAGCATGTACAAGAACGAACATTTATTCTGAAGAATCTTCAAGATTTTCTAAAACGAAATAAAACAAAAGTATGTACAAGAACGAACATTTATATAGAATAATTTTTATGATTTTCTAGAATGAAATAAAATAAACATACGTAAACAACGAATATTTATTTTGAACAATTTTAATGATTGTCTAAAATCAAATGAGATAAGCATACGTAAAAGAACGAACATCTATTTTGAACAATCTGAATGATTTTCTAGAACGGAATAAAATAAAAAAACGTAACTGAACGACCATTTATTTTAAAGAATTTTAAAGAATTTCTCTAAAATGACATAAAATAAACATATGTAAAAGAACATGTATTCAACATTAGATATATTCAACATTAACCCTTTGAGGACGAATGTCATCAAATTCGTTTCATTAGACTCACGTATCTTATTCCTATCGTTGCAAGCAGAGAATTGAAACATCTAAATAGCACAAAATGGATGTGCACTTCCTTTTTCTTTTAGTATCGATAACATTGTTAAGAATGTAGTGTAGATGAGTAAAGAATCGTCCATAAAGATTTAATATTATAACTCTGCCCGGTACAAAATTAAAGAAAATGTAATCTAAATCTCCAAAAAATGCAACGTATTAGATATACAAATTAATTCTTGGCTCTTCTAATTAATTGCAATTTTATTTTGAATGTAAGTCTTTCAACCACCATATTGAAACTTGATAAATTACGTGTAAATCAAATGCACAGAAGATGATGGAGATTTTGTTTGAAATATATTTCAGTTGTATGTAAATAATCAATGAGTTCGCGAAGAAAGGGCTACGAATAAATTTGTGCATCTGCTACTATAATAGCAATATTTTTACTCGACACGTTCGTTTTACAACATCTGCATTTCAAGATCTCTAAATTCAATGAAGTGGTAGGTATCACATTTTATGCAACTATCAGAATTATTTCCTAGTCGTTTTTCTTTTCGATTGTGTTTCAAAACGCAGCGCACTTAAAAAATTCACCGGAGTGTATTCTACGGGCAGGATGCAACAACGTGTCGAGATCCAGTGGATTTGCGGCTGAATCGTTCTCGCGTCACGTACCCGTGCATATTGCAGCGTGCCGATACGTTGTTTTCTGGCGTGCGCGTGCACGCCGGCGTAGGGGTGCAACGGAGGATACAGCGGAGGGTGCAGCAGAGAGGACGAAAGGGTGCGCGTCGGAAAACCTGGGTCGATATTGACGTAGGCCCGGCATGAAACCTTACGCCGTTGTCAACCACGAAATTCCGTCGATCTAGAAATTCGTGTGATCGCTCTCCTCCCTCGAGCATCCCTCTGGATAAATTAAATAATTAGCTCGCGCTGCCACCCTTAACACAACGATCAATTTCTGGCAGGTTAATTGAATTCGAATTACGCGCCACCGGTTACCGAAGTGAGCATTACTCGGGAGCCCATTAATTTTTCCTCCCCTCCTAATTATATTCTCCATTTCTTTCTTCCAGCGAGCTCGAAGCAATTACTGTAATCGCGTTTGTATATTTATATAATCTGTTTAGATACCGTTGTTTGCGATTTTCTCACGTAGATGTTTCATTTATAGGCTTTATCTACATTGTTTTATACTACATTTTTTTTTTGTGTACGTGATAGCACTGTGTTTTTTAAACTTCAAAGATAGTGCGCGCGTGTTCGTTTAATCTCGGTTTTGCAGAAATCGCTCGACAGCTATACATGTTGCTTTTACTTTTTCCAGTGCGTTCCGGGTTAGTTGAAGTCAGTCTTAATAATTCTTTAAGGAATTCACGTCTGGAGAGATCAAGGGATTTATTCTTTAGCCTCGTCGAGAATTAATTGTTTCAATGATTTTCATTTCTTTTTGTCTTGCTTACTTTTATTAGAAAGCTAAATTCGTCGCGCTCCTTGGTAAAAAGATTAAGAATATTTATTCTTTATATTCGTTAAGAATTGATTTTTTGAAACAGAGATAATTTCAAAGTGTAAATTACACACACTGGATCACGAAAGCATTCCTATGCCCAATAAATCAGAATAATTTCTTAAAAATTGCCCCAAACGATGACTTTTTTTGAGCAATTCGAAGCATTGATTTACTAAATGACGTGCAGAAAAGATATTGATAGAATTGCAATTAGTACGAATTACATGTAAAAATAAAAATGGCACTCTTTAAAACTTTTTCATTTCTGCCCGTGATGAAAATTTAAAACATGCGTTTTGTAGATTTATGTTAGTTGTACACATGCTGAAAATTTCATCGAAATCGGTTGACGCTGAAAAAACCACACGCATCGGAAGATGTCTGAAACAGTGGATTTTTAGCAAAAACTGACGAAAACTATGATTTTCATCGCTTTCAACTTGTAGCTCATGTGTACGTCAACCAATTTCGACGTATATAGATATACAAATAGATCTACAAAATTGCATATTTTAAATTTTCATTACGGGCCGAAATAAACAAGTTCTAAAAAGTGACATTTTTATTTTTCCATGTAATTCCTGCTAACAACAATTTTTCAAAATCTTTCTTGCAGAACATTTAGTGAATCGATGATTCTAATTGCTCAAAAAAAAAGTCAAGTCGCTTTTTGCAATTTTATGAAAGTTATTCTGATTTAACGGGAGTGCGAATAATTCTGTGACCCACTGTACATTAAACAGTACAATGTACTTTCAAAAATGTTAGAGAGAGTGTTTTCCACGCATTTTCTGTTTTAGTATCGGACTAAAGTTAAACGCACACGTCAGAACCGTGAATCCATAAAAGTTAGGGGTGTGCTGAAGCAGTGACGGGTTTGCACGATGCTTTATTAATGTGTTTTCATTCGGTCACAGCATAACAAAGACGTTATCGCTACTAATATTATTATAGCTCTTGTTCACGTTTACTCGAGGACGTTCAACCCCCGCGCACCCTTGGGAACAAGCGGACGGAGTCTACAGGGGTGGCGATGTGTAATCATTTAGATGTAATCTTGCGATGGTTGGAACTTTCAGGTCGTTGCAGCTTGCTCCTTGGAGCAGTTTTCAAGCTTTTGGGGATTCGATTAGACTGAAAGTGCGAGATGAAAAATTGCACCGTGTCGCACACATACAATCACCAGAGTGGTGGCCTTTATATATTTATATTGAAACGCAGACCCATTAATTTCAGATAAAGCACATAGTTTGCGTTGTAAGAGACAAGTGTATTCGTCGCCATTATTTTATCGTGAATATCAGCATCCGTAAAGCGTGACCACTATTTTATAATTATTATCAGAGTATAGAAAAGTAAAGACTCCTAACTTCATTACACTGCTCAGTGTGCTGTTTAATTAACATTTTATGAATTAAAATGAATATTGGCCCATTTTTTATTTTAGATATTGTCGAATTTGATATTTCTCTATGCATGTGTTGCTATTTTATATATCCGTTTAACACTAAACCTACCGAGCATTAAAACTATCGGCGAATGTTGCCTTGTAAAAATGGCAACCCTAAATTTATTCAGATTGTCCGTAATTTCCAATATAATAGATGCTTGAGCAAAGAAATTTATTCCATTATTTTACATACACGAATTTTCACAATTTCAATAATTGCATAATATAAAACCGGTCATTTGACCGTGGTAGGTTTAGTGTTAAAATAAAATGATAGGATCACAATTGCTTGAATTAAAGTATAACACAAAATTGGATGAAATGAAGAGCATATAAGAGCTGAGGGAGGAAACGAACCAATAATTTAACGATGTGAAGTATTATTTATACTATGTCAGCAGTAAATTTTTAGGTTCTTATAACAACAACGAACCATAAAAGTAATAACGTAATTCTACTTCTGGGACAAATTAATGTGCACGTTGAATTATAATAGCTTTTCACTCTTTTTCGAAATTAATAAAATATTTGATACAGAAAACGATATTTTATTTAGTTCTTGTTTTTGTGAATCCCGTCAGAAAATGATTTCCCACCGAAAATCCGTATATAGAGGAATTCAATTTTTCTCTGTGGTCTCCCGAGGATGAAATCCGATCGAAAAACATCGAAGGAAAAGCCGCGTGTAAATTATTAACAAACAGCAGACCACGGTGGCACGAACGAGCTCTACAAATATTTCTCAGATTAGATATCGATACACAGAGACGGCTTCGATAGTATCGAATCGATACACCGGTCAAACGAATAACGCAATATTCGACGGATGAAGTAAATCGAGCCAGCCAGACGGTTTGGAACACTGTTTTTCGCCGCGGTTGATTTTACGCGGACAGGACAACGCGGTGAATTAATAAAAAAACATGCTCGTGAAATATTGCGGAGGAAGCGGAACCCATGAAAAATCGGCTGGCTATGTGTGATCAACGCCGGCTCGAAATAAATTTTTACACGTGGAAACACGATCGGAGACTATCGATATAAATAACGGTGGCTGGCGCGCGCGCGAGAGAGGAAAAGAGGAGAGTGGTTTTAATTGAATTTCAATATTTGTAGGAGGCGTGTTTGGTTTTCGAGAATCATTCTACGATGAATCTGAATAATAATTTCGTTGCCGCGCGTCGTTATGGTCGGCATAATTTAAATGTTTCCCGTTCCTCGGTGATAAAACCGTGCGGCGTCAGCGGAAAGTTTTCCGCAATCGCGCGCTATTTAGAATTGGATATTGTTCGTTTCAACGCGGAACGCTCATTGGTATGTTACTAATAAAACCATTTCAAAGGTTCAATAACTGCGAGTTCATTGCAGGGAATATTTATCGAATATGTGTAAAAGATGCGCACGTTTATCGAAAGATATATTTCAGAAGAAAATTGTTTCTTCGTACATTAATCGCAAACAAATCGTTCATGCTTATGCAAATAACATTTTCAATGATCAATTTGATCAATGATGAACTCAGAGGTAAAGCTTATTATTTTAATGAATAATAGAGTCGATATAAATTTCAACTAAAAACCTTTTCTTTTACTTTTAGATCTCTAGAATGCATCAAAAAATTAAATGCACAGCTAGGGATTGCAATGCCGGTACACCGGTATACCGCATAACGGTATTTCGTGCTATTTTGCAATTTCGTGAAACCGGTATTTGCTAAGGTAAAATACCGGTATTTTCGGTATTAGCTATAAATAATAAATATTTTTTTGGAACATCTATTCTTATTAGAAATTTACAAATTAATTTTTCCGATAGTGAATTCGATGTAATATCAAAAACTGTATCAGCTCTGCTTCCAATAAAGCTGGCTGTGGAAGCATTATGTCGGAAGGATTCCAACTTATTAACAACGAATGCAACAATAAATTTTATGTTGCAATCACTTAAAGGCCAGGACACGCCACTGTCTCAGGAATTATACAGTGCATTGAAAATTCGTATGCAGAAAAGGCATAATGAACTAGAAAATATTTTAAGGTATTTACATAATTATAACGACTATGAAAAAGAAAACTAAAAGGAAGAAAAGAAGCTAACAAGGTCAAATTTAATTAAGTTCGTCGTCAATTTCCACGAAAAAATTTATGAAAACACAAACCTAGCCAGAAGAATTCGTTGAAGATGATGTTGATGTTAATATCGAAAAAGAATTGTCTCTCGAGAAGAAATTACAATTAACAAAAAAATTTCCACGAACAATAATACAAAAAATAGGTTTATCCAAAACCGTCAGAAGAGAGACCGAGTAGAAGATGAAGGACATCGAAGCAAATATTTAGAGAAAGTGTATCGCTCATTATTAACAGTACCACTAACCAGCGCGGATGCAGAAAGAGCATTTTCAACTGCAAGTAATTTTTACAGAAAAATACGTTCCAGGCTTAAATAGATGCATTATGTTTTTTACAATCACATTTCAAAAATATGTACTTAATAAATCAGTTAATGTTTTTTTTTCTATTAGCAATTGTGTTTTGTACCTTCTTGAAAATTCCTAATACCGGTATTCCGGTACAACGTTTAAACAAATACCGAATACCGGTATTGTATTTTTGGTCCGGCATTGCAAACCCTATGCACAGCCTAATCGCAAGGAATTCGTGTTTTTAGAAATTATTGTATGAAAGCAGGGGTGAACAAAAAGTTCATTATCTTAATAAAGGACACTCCACTATAAGGAACTGATAAAATCGGCATGAATCCCAGCTAGAAGTCTTTTCTCTAATTTTAGATCTCTGAATTGTATTAAAAGATAAAACGCACAGCTTAATAGCAAAGAAACCATACTTTTAGGGATCAGTCTGTGAAATCAGGGGTAAGGTGCATTAGCTTAACACTTTGCTGACCGGAGATTTACTCGGTTTTCACGAGTATACTCGAGACCGGTGAGCAATGTGTTAATAGAGGATTCTAAAAACTAAAAAAAAATTGGTTTGTGCTTAGACCACATGGCTGAAGTGAAACTTCTTTCCTTAATTTTTTTTCAAATTTTTATTAACACTTTATGACATTTAATTTTCTATGATTCTATTATTGAAACAATTGGCTTGTGATAGCTAAAATATGATTTTTGAATCAATTTTGTCTAAATGTCTTGCAAATACTGCATCGGGAGTTGTTCCTGATCTTTTTGTCGCTTCATTAAGATTATTTACCATTTCCAATCTTAACTTACTTCTAAAAAATTCTATTAATAATTTTGATTGTTCCGATGGAAAGTTCACGTTGAAATCTCCACTAAGCATCTCCACGTTTCATCGTTTCATCGCCAGATTAGTTTTACTTCTACCACGTCGAGGTTTTACGCCTACCGCGTCGAGGTTTTGCGCCTAACGCGCCTAAAGAAGCTTCACTTCAAAAATAGATAAATCAACATAAATTATAACTGCAAGCCTTTTGTTTTATTTCAGATATCTGGATTCCATCAAAGAGTAGAATTCACAGCCTAATCGCTGGAAAACGGGATTAATCTGCGAAAAGTGTAAACAGAGAGTTAATTACAACTTTAACATTAATACAAAGAATTAATTATTTCAATAAAAATACTTTTCTAAGACCTTTTCCCGTTGCTTTGGGATCTCAGAATCGCATCGAAAAATAGAAACGAATGAAATGCACAGTCTAATCGCACAGAAAGTCGGCATGCAAGCGAGCTGTATATTCAGCCACGTTCCAAAAATAAAAACAAAAGTGAATTGATAAAGTTCAAAGGACAGACATGCAAATTTTGCAAGGCCTCCTTGGGCGAGTTCCTCGGTGAATTAACGAGCTAACAGTGAGTTGGCGAGTCTCTATCGGCATTATTCGACGGCAGCACGCTCGCCTCGCGTAATCTAGCGGCATAGCTCGCACCATTATCGAGCTCGACAATGTATTTTTACATAATAATAACCCGGACGGCAATCGTCGTGGCGAAACAACGCTCGGAACGGAATAGAATTGCACGAGGGAGAGTCGATTCGGTTCGCGAAATTCGCGAATCACGGCGAATGAATTCGTGGGCAGCAACAGGTTGTTCGAAACAACGAGATTCACTAGAATCCACGAAATTCACGCTCGAGTTACCCGGCAACCGAAAAACGAATCGAGGAGAATTTGTTTTACGGATTTTTGGAACTCGATAGAGAAACAAAATCGCGAAACTCTGTCGCACAGTGCTGTAAAATTCCTAAAACGTAGCAGAAATTCCAGAAATGTTTGAATAGTAGAAATTGTGATATTTTGTGATTTGTTATGTAAAATAAAATGTATACAAGGAAAAATTAATTAATGGAGAAGGAATAAACAATATAAAATTACATCATGTTTAATTTTCATTTATTTTAATTATTATGCAATATATCTTGCAAAAAATTAAACACATCATTTGGATATTGTTTTAATTTTTTAGATCAGTTTTTTTTTATCAGCATGGTAACAAAACTTTACTTCTAAAAAAAGTTAAAGTCATAGGGTCCAATATTAAGAAGGGTATTGACTTTTTATTACCAAATATGTGACCAAATATTACATTGAGTCACTGTAGATGATATTTACGTATTCTTTCTATAAAACCCGTAAAATTAATTAATGGAGAAGGGATAAACGATATAAAATTACATCATTTTTAATTTTCATTTATTTTAATGATTATTTCATCGATTATCCGATTCTTGAAAAAAATTGAACATCATTTGGATATTGTTTTAATTTTTTTGGTTTTAAAAATCTTAAGCTGGATCAGTATGGTAACAAGACTTTACTTCTAAAAAAAGTTAAAGTCATAGGGTCCAATATTAAGAAGGGTATTGACTTTTTATGACCAAATATATGACCAAATATTACTTTGAGTCACTGTACATGATATTTTCGAATTCTTGCTATGAAACCCGTTACATTGAAAAATGTAGGTGGTGCTATAGTTATGTACCGCAGTGTCTATGGATATATAAAAGTATGTATATGATAGAGAACTGAGTTGGTGATCCATGACATGAAAAAATGTAAGTTCAGTGTGGGCGTTAGTTTGACTGTGACAAGCGGATTCGTAGATTGCAATTTTCCGGGAAATGGTATGGGAAACGGTCGTGCGAGATAATTGGCTAAAAACAGAGAATAAAAGAAGTAAAATGACCAGCTCAAATTAACAGTCACTCGTAGGTAAGACTTGTATTATATCCCGCGTCGATCTCACGTGCATTCCAAAAACATTGTGACCCTATTTCAAACAGGGACGCAACAGGATGCAATCTTTATTCGGATTATAACGTTCATACTTATGTCTGCTTTTAAACGAAAAAAAATCAGTAAGACTCGAAGGACATAAGAAATAAAAAAAAATAATTACCGTCCAAATTTGATTTTTTTTTAAATTGAAATTAATGTACATGTCGCACTAAATAATATCTATGCGATGAAACTTTAAAAAATCAAGGAGTATACGCAAAGACATGAAAGAAATGGGAAAATTTTTTTTCAGATTTCGTTGTTTGGTTCTCTTATGATCTATGTTCGATATATTAACAATACTGCTACAAAATATTTTTGAAATTGTTTTTCTGTAATAAACGACTTTCTGCCACGTTTTCGGGATTTTGCACTACAGTTTCAGATTTTCCGAAAACTTCGCTTACCGGCAACTTTTTTACAGACTTTGAAATCACTGAACGGTATCTAAAAATTAGTTTATCGATTTCATTTTTAATCTTCGTACATTCCTCACAATTAACTGTATTATACTCAAGATTGTACTAGGATAATATTTGACCAAACGTGCTGCACTCTTTAAATCAATAAATTGTACTTTCATTTGTAATCCGGCTTTGTGAAGACATTAAACTGTATCCAGGAATAAGAGAACACGCGAATTTTCGCCCTGATAAATTATACGAGGTTTAGGCAATTTCTCGAGATAATTTGTTAGTTCTCAAACAAAATTGCCATCATTATTAGGCAATTTCGTAAGAAACTCTCAGCTATTATTCTTCGATTTTTGAAAGCCTATTCAAACATCGGTGGCAGGCAACATATTAATTTGACATATCCATTTTGTTTTGCAAACGTTTCTTACTCTTCGTACTTCAGGATTCATTATTAAACACCGAACGTATGCAATCTAAGCAAAGACACTATTAGATTGTGAATTGTGACATAACGAAGTTCAGTTCAAAACATAAAAGCGTTCTAATTCTAAGGATTCAGTTATGACTCGTTGTAAATGCACGTAACTATGATTGAAGGGGTGCCATTCACAGACAGAAATTATAAAATTGATTGAATAAAATACTCCGTACTTTAGTAGTAAATAAAAAGAGATACTGAAGGTTGATACCAGGGGGTTGAAAACAGGGAAATCGGGGTTGTAACTCGTCGAATCCGTCTTAGGCTATCGTGTTACGGGTCCGCATGATATATGTGGTTTTACGGCTTCGCTTTGAACCGCAGAAGAAACCTGATAACCCTGGTTCTGGACGATGGTCGAGATACCGGGCACGAGAAAGGGGTGAAAAAGGGGTGGAAAGGGGCCGAAAGGTCGAGGGTTGAGCTTCAAGTCTGAGGATTTGCGAACTCGATACCGGGCCGGTGTATCGTGTGACGGTTGCCGAAGAATTTCGACTGTGTATGGGGCCAAACGGGGGTGGCAGGGGTGAATCGCGATGGAAGTTTATGAAGAAGCTCCTTCCACGTAGGAAGGATTATTGGAATTATCCAGGAGGCTCACGAAAACAAGAAGCTGTAGAGAAACGATGTTCCCGAGACTCCCCCAATGAAATATTAACACTAGAACAATGGAGCACTAGAAACGACTAATTTGTGTTACTTATGTAAAAATAACAAGATTTATTTACAGGGCACTTATCGAGACATTGCACGATTATTATTACTAGACTGTGGATTTTGCGCATTTATTAAAAAAAATGGATTGGAGAAACACAAAACTCTGGATCCAATAAACGAATTTAAGCACGTTATTAAATGATTTTCGACTTATTAAGGTTATCGAAGGAAGAAATACATATTTATTTAACTTCTGTTCCCCACGATCGACGCATGTCGAAGTTTTTATTTTGTATAAACATCGGCAGTCTAATTGTTACAAAGTACATCTGAGTACATAAGTATACCCAGTAAGTGTTCACAAAAAGCATCTTTGCAATCTCAACAATTGTAAAATAAAGAATCCGACATTCGCCATTCTGACGTGTTCATACACTAGTCTTAATGCATCGTTAACCAGACGGAATGACATAGATCTTTTATCATGGAGTTCTTTCTAGAAACATAAAATTGCGATTTAGGAGATTCCATTAGTTCTCACGCGTCACCAACACTTAATGTTAATTGTTACACTGCGCATTTTTATGCAAAATAAAAATTATCTGCATTAACTGTAAGACACAAAAGTTTCATAGACGTTTATTTCTTGTCTGAATAATATTAGCGAGTCGAACACGATAAAACAGTATCTCTCAATTCTTTAAATGGTGTTTAATCTGCTGACGAAGATTTCGGACAGAATCTATTAAATATGCTATTAATTTCCATTAAACTAAAATCAAATTCTATCTTGTCGTTGTCGGTATAAAGGGTGTTCCATGCAACTGGAACAGGCTGTATCTCCTAAAAGGTGGAAATAGAAAAAACTGTTATAGGTGAAAGTTAAATGGTATCATGAAACGTGAAAGAGACTGCACTTGACGTCTCCCGTCAATGATATTGAAAACATGAAAGTAGCCAATAGATGTCTCCGATCGATAATGTGTTAACCGACGACCTGATCGTCCTCGATCCTCTAATTTCGCGAATGCAACGAATTTCATGACGCTGCTACGGGCGAATGCACCGGGCGCCGGTCGAATGCACCGTCGAAGAAGGCAAGCGTGACTGACGTTTGTTATTAATTGCACGGAAATGATTCAACGTCGACGGAATGGCGCATCGCGATCCGGATAGTAGAGACACGGGGATGCCATGTGAAATTTAAGCGGTCGCTGCATAGGCACGACATACCACTGTCATACCCGGTGGCCCGTTAGCGCTGCCTCCAACACGTGATTTCCGGTAATTAGGTCAACGCCTGTGCTCGCGCCATTGTGCTCAACGCTATTAGATACTCCAAGAACGGGGCTATAATTTCCTCGTAAGTCTTCCCCCGTCTCTTTCGGAACAACATTACCCCGAAGCGTACGGTCGTCAAATTTAACGACAATGTTCGATTCGGAAAGGCGGGACCGAACGCTTCGATACCAAAATTCTATGGAGTTTAATGGGATTCTACACCATACTCTGTATCCCTCGGGAATTTCTGTATACGCCACCGACGAACAGTATTAACTATACATAGCCTGAATTGTTGTTACGAATATAAGTGAGTTTATGTAAAACACATTATCCGACGACGATTCATAATTTTTGAAATCCTGTAGTCCAAG
This sequence comes from Sphecodes monilicornis, assembly GCA_913789915.3. Taxonomy (NCBI): domain Eukaryota; kingdom Metazoa; phylum Arthropoda; class Insecta; order Hymenoptera; family Halictidae; genus Sphecodes; species Sphecodes monilicornis. Next base: position 13,702,736 of record OU565291.1, on the reverse strand, counting down.
ACTATGACCTTTCTAAGACCTTGCGTTACCATTTAATTCCAAGACTTCAAAATAAAGTATACTATTTCATTTTGTGTGACAAACAAAATAATTTCAATTGCAGAATAAAAATAATAGACTTCTGTGTACGAAAACCATGACGTCTCAGAGACGTCATTTGAAGGTAAGGGATTGATAGATCTTCAACAACAATAACGCAAAGTTTTGAGAAACTGTGGAGGTAACTCACAGTAAGTGCTGGGACCGGGGAAAGTACCTCGTATACCGGGTGCTAACGGTGGTATTGACAATAAATATAAACTTCTTTCTTCTTATAAAAAATGATGAACGACGAAGAAGTTCTAATCACTGTTACCGTAAAATAACCTGTACTTCAAGTGGTCAATTAATAATTTGAATAAAATATTTATGTATAATACAATAAAAAAAGATGTGTATCATTTGTGGTATGTATTGAACGTACTATTAGAAGAGTCGCATTTGAAGTACAAACACAAATATGTTTTCTCAGTGGTGAACTATTGTGCAAGAGTACTGTACAAGCAATTTAAAGTAGCAGTGACTATAATAAATCTCGACTTCCCCGTTACTTCAGCACTGGATCAGTGTCGCCAGATTAAGACTTGTCTCCCGCTCTACCCAACCCCTTCTACGACACCATTCCCCCATTCTCCGACGGCGAGCATCCCCACGCTTCCGCCACAAACTGATCACGTGATGTAATGCGCGCACCCAATTCGTGTTGCGTCTGCGTCTGCGTCGTGACTAACCCGACAATGGCACGGAAAAGGTAACTGTATTCCCCTCGATTTCCCCTGTCTGACGACACTGCACTGAATATCAAATGTAAGCCACTCTAATGGTATTATTGGGGGCTGAAAAGAAGTTTCCTGAAACGACACAGGGGCAAGAGGGATCTCTCGCTTGGCACCAAATGTTTAAGTTTTGACGGCACACGGTACATAGAGGCCGCTTAGCTAATATTTCGCTAGGGACTTCTTTTCAGATACTAATAACAGTAGCAAATCGTGCGAAATAGAATGTATACTTTTCTAATGGAAGCGTTCACGTTGGAGCTGTGAACAGGGATGCCAGCGTAGAGTCTTTACGTCCCCCCTCCACCATCAAATTCCCCAATTTCGCAGCTCTCTGCACGAAAGAGAGTGTACGAGAATTCCGATCATACAGAGAGTCGTTGCTAATGTCGCTCGAGGCGAATCGAGCCGCATGTAGTAGAAGAAGGAGAAGAATTTTTAGGGGAATACAAGCCCGCCTGGCATCCCTGGCTGCGAGCAAAGCTACGCTTAGCAGTCGAACTCCCTTCCCTAGTATCGCAGCCCTGTTTTACTCTTATCCTTCCTATGAGACACTACCACCGCAACAACGTCCACGTTTCTTCCCGCAAAGCGATTCCCTCAAACCCGCAAAATAAGACGCTGACTCGATCAAAGCCAGACGGAGAAACCACCCGAACCTCGCCGCTCGAATCGGCTTACAGAAATTTCAGCTATATCTCGGTCCAATATCGCAAAAGCGGCCGTGTACGGTAGCAGAAGTTAGAGTGCCGATCTTACTCGAATCGACTCTAGCTGCGGGCGTACATCACCGGGCTTATCGTGTACAGGCTCTATCGTATCGATGTTTGCATCTTACCTTGCGTGCTGCCGTTGGGTTGGCCGGGTTGTGGGATCCCTGGATAAAGGGGCGATAGATGCGGCGACGGCTGATTGCTGACCGGTCCTGTAGAATGCGGATTGGCTGTCGTCGGTGTCGGCGTAGAGGACGGCGGTTGCTGTGATTGTTGCGATTGCAGCACCGTACCGGCGGACGTGGGTGTTGCAGCGGGGTTGCATCCGCCGGCCGGCTGCTGTTGTTGCTGCTGCTGCTGTTGTTGCTGCTGCTGTTGTTGCTGCTGCTGCTGGTGATGCTGGTGTTGCGTCTGCTGTTGCGGCGTCGGCGGTTTTTGGCCGTCCGTCGAGTCGCCGGGTGTCTCTGAAACCGGCCAACGCGGGTCAGCTCGGATATTAATCCACGTAGACAGATGTCCGGGACTGTGTTCTACTCTGTCGCAGCAGCGAGTGTCTCTACATTGATGCGCGAGGCCCGGAACCCGGATAAGCGGCTGGCGTTGCTGTGTGTGTCACTCTTTCTCTCTCTCTCTCTTTCCGCTCAGCTGGGATCGCCTAAATCCCTTCGTTCGTTGCCGCGGATATCTTTCGAGTGGCATTTCGTGTATCTGTTTACTTTCTGTAACTTAACTGCGTCACGCAGAAACCCGCGGGAGAAAGCTCTCTGTCTGTGTTTGTGCGCCCCTCGATCAGAGGCTGTTGCGCTACGCTTGACAAGCACCTTCTTCGTCAACCACCCGGAAACCAAGCTTGTGTGCGTGTATTCTACCACGGCGACTATTAATCAGACGTGTCGCGGGGTGGTTCGGGAAACACCACCTATGCTACATCAACCCCCTCCCCCCACCCCATGCAAAACCGACGAATGAATAATGGGTAGACGGAATCTGCCCGAAGAGTTTCGGGACTCCCGGGTGCTGGCGAAGTTCTTTGACGGAAGATCCGCCACTGCGAAGCGAGCTATTTATCAATGAGCCTGCGTTCCACGGGATTACGAAAGAGAACACTTTCCAGCACACTCCCGTAATTGCATTCCACCGTTCTATGGTAGCGCGCTCGTGTTAGTCTACGAATACGGGGGGAAATTTTTCGCCGGTAGGGTTAATGGAGCGCCGATGCGGTGATTAATGCCAACCGATCGATTCGCGATGGTGTTTAGTCGAATTATACGAGAGGTTTGGAGAGTTCATTGGTTTAGTTTGTAGATTTTGGTAGTTGACTAATTTTGCTGTTAGTGTTAAGAGTGCACTGTATTGTACAGTTTGAGTGGTTTGAGAAAGTAGAATCCATTACACAATTATTCTACTGGAAGTAAGAACGAGGACAGCTTATTTTTAATGTATCATGTTCGTTGTAATGTTGAGAGAAAGCTAGTATTCTATTATACAATTTAAATATTATAGTTTAAGAAAGTAGAACCCATCACCAGATTTTTCAAGAAGGTTCAACAACAAGAACAGTTTATTTCTCACGTGTCCTGTTTTATGTATAAATTCGCAAGATAATTTCTTTCTTGTAGTGTTAAGAGGAAGCGAATATTGTACCACATAGTTCAAGTACCATAATTTGTGGAAGCAGAACCCATCACAAAATTTTTCTAGTAGGACCAAGAAGAAGAGCACTTCGTTCCTCACGTGCTCTGTTTTTTGTATTAATTCGCAAGCTAATTTCTTCTTGTAATTTTAAGAGGAACCTAATATTGTATTACACAGTCTAAATATTATATCTCGAGCAAGTAGAACCTGTGACACGATTTTTCTACCAGAAGCAAGAAAAGAAATAGTAATTTGTTTCTAGTGTTTCTTGTTCTTTATATTAATTCACAAGCTACTTTCTTTCTTGTAGTGTTAAGGGGGAACTATTATTGTGTTACACAGTTTAAATATTATAGTTTGAGGAAGTAGAACCTATGATACAATTTTATCTACAAGGACCACCAAGGAGATTAGTTTATTTGTAATGTACGGCGGCCTTGTATCAATTCGTAAACTAACATTTTTCTTGTAGTACTACGGGGAAGTTAATATTGTATTACACAGTTTAAGTGGTTTGGGGAAGTAGAACCCATCACAAGATTTTATCTACAAGGACCACCAAGGATAGTATTTCATTCTTAATCTACCTCGGTCTATGTATAGCAATTATTTAAGTATTATAGTTAAAGGAAGTAGAACCCACCACAAGATTTTCCAGCTAGGACCAACAAGGAGAGCAGTGTATTTCTAATGTACTCTGTTCTTTGTAATTACACCGCGTCTGCGCAATTGTTAAAAGAGTACATCGATCGTCTCGCAGAAGGTAGTATTAATACTCAGGATAGAGAGTTATACAATAATGTTTAGTACCGTTCAACCCCCTTGAGAAGACTGAAGAACACGAGTTCCTCCGCATGCTTCGCCATTAGATTGCGGATTTTATGCAATTATAACGCGATGAATGCTGCAAACTCGGATAAATAATTACACCCATGTACCGTGCCCAGGTTTTTCGATCCTTCAGAGTGCAGTAAAACACTCAGACAAAATGTGAAGAGAGAAACTTCACCCCTGAGACCCAGAATACGCATAAACATCCGCAGTCCACTTATCTCGTCGGTAAAAGCGACGCCCGCGTTATCATCTCACGGTAAAAGAATTACTAAACTGCGGCTTGAAAGTTGCTAATTACCAAACTGCGGTTGCTAATGCGAATATAAATTTTCGTCGGACCATGAATGTCCGTCCATGGATGTTCTTAAAACTTAATTATTTCATTCCTGGTTGTCGTTATAAATGCATAAAAGTCCCTATTTTATTAAGAGTTATGTTTCCACCGCAAGCTTTCCAGAATATAGCGAATGTTCGAATGTATATCTGTCTTTCTATTTTACTGAGTAAATTCAATGACGGCGTTTTTCGCCAGGAAAATTTACAAGTTCCGCTATTCCGGAAATCAAGCTCACGTCCGCAGGCTAATCACCACGAAACCCAATTACATTTTCCGATTTTCAAAGCATCGTCGTCCCTGTGCCTTTGCACTCCCCGCCTCGTTTCAAGCCGGAGACCGTGGTTCCTTATTTCCTGACCAGTCGGAGTGGACAATTTCCACATGTCCACGGAAATTTGGAAATCCGAGGACCAGACTACACGAAAGGGTGGAAAATCCTGATCGAAGTTGTGTCTGTCGACGTCGAATGCGAAAACTCCGGCGATTTTTACGTGTGGACATTCTCAGCGAACACATTGACTGCCATAGTAAACTTCAAATCAGTTAATATTTATCGCAAGTGCGCCATCTTCTTTTGGAAAAATTATAGTCGTTCATTTTGAACCAATTTACTCGGTTAACGTATCTTTATAAATTTCTTTGTCGTAGCGAATAAAAAAAGTGAGAAAATGTGAAAATCTGTTATACATAATAAATGACTGAAATAAATCATTATGAAAATCATCGAACGCGATTGTATTTAATTTGAATGGAATATTCTTCATTTAAGTATCCATTTTATCAGAATTGGACAGACATACATTGAAACGTAGAACTGATTTTTATTTTCTGAACCATGTTATTTGTAGTTTGGGTAAAAAAAGAATTAATAGTCGCATTAATATATGCAGTTGTTTGAAATGGAGTAATACTCAACAACTTTGCTAGTACAAAACTATGCATCTTGAAAGAAAACAATTTTTAACAAACGATGAAGGAATTAAAAAATGCTATGGCACTTTCATGATGCAACAAAGTATGCAAACTATTTTACATCCAATAATCGAAGCTCTAGCAGTGAAATTGAACAAAACCTTTGGCAGTCAACGTGTTAATAGACACGATGTGACGACTACTACTGGTTATTCTGGATGGGTTTTGGTGTTTTTAGATTGCAAAGTGATTAAGTTGAAATTAGGTGTTCATTAACTAGACTGCGGATATTTGTGTATATATTAAAATTGTGCATTTAATTTAATAAATGGAATAAAATATTTAGTGTTCGTAACAACATTGATATTAGTGCTTTGAAAAATTTGCAACCACCATGAACGCACAAAGTCCACAGTCTAACACAGGTGAACGTGAAGATCGAATTTGGTGTAGAAAATTCTATATACATGCGTGTGATAAAGAAACATGTATACAACGAGACTATCGTTTAAAATCGTTGGGATAATTCTTCTAACACAAGATTTCCTTGGAAAATGGAAGAAAAATGTCTAAAACACCTACATTTTAAAATATGCAAACACTCAAATTACCCATGAATATTCTCCATTATTTCGCCTCGAAGAACAGATCCCAAAGCCATAAGCACCAGTGTATGAACAGCCGATAAAATGTCAATAAATAATATTCCCAAGATAACTAAAGAATATCCACCGTCATTTCGTTAAACTAAAAGTAAGAAAGCTCTACGACTCGGAAGCAGGTTATTTTAGAGACAGAAAGGAATACCCCAGTTACCATTCCTCAATGAGCATTCTCGACGAAAAAAACATTTTAACCTTTTCAAATTAAAGAAGAGTCGCCACTGACACTGCTGTCGACATATACTCGCGGATAGAGAACGAATATTCTCGGAACGAATTGTTACCGTCATAAAATAGAACACGAAGCTTCCATAGACGTGCTGCCAACTGTAACCTATCAAGTTGTGTCACAAATAATTAACGAGACCAAGAATTAAACAGTTTACTAGGCGTACAAATCAATTCTTGACCTTCTCGTTATATATTCATTTATATATTTTTGAAAGTAATCTCAAAACGAACCACGTTTACTCCATCTTACAAGTAGACGATGAATCTGCCCTCGCAAATTAAATCAATTGAAACCATTAATACTGTTTTCCACATTTTCGATGAATTATTTCGATAAACCACTCGAGACAACATTTACTAGCTCAAGCTTTTAATCCTAGGATGATGAGTTAATTCGTGATTTCTGTTACTACGTTCCAGTAACTTTTCACTACACTGTTGACATTTATGCAAGATAAAATTTGTAAGCATTAATTGTAGAACATAAATCTGAAATTCTTGTCATCTCTTTACTGTTTTAAATGGCACCTACTATTTTCATCATAAATGCATAAAATCCGCAGTGTGTTTTCCATTTTCTTCTTAATTCTTTCACTGTATGTAATTATTGGACTGCGGATCATTATGCTGATACAAATTTTTACAAATTATTGTCTAAGTCTAAAAACCATGATGAGAATCAAATTCAGTCTAGTAAATTGCTTACAGTAAAAGCATGATACAAATAAAAAATGTGTAGATGCCGTAAATGTATAAAGGTCTGCAATTTAGTTATTTATATCACACCGTTATACAATGTTCTTTCCATTTTAAACGCTGCCAGTCTTCGAGCTCAATGTGTCAAGGAATTGAATTTAATATAAAGTTATAATTGATAACTTGCGGAGGCCACGAATTAATTTGTACACCTAATAATTCTTGAATTGCCATTTCGACAATGTTCAAGTAAAAACTCCTTTACAATTCGATCAACGCTTTCATCTCACTGTATTTGCTGAACAGAGGATTTCTATTTTATCCGTGGCACGACTTCGCAGGTTCTTATCGTCGGCGGGTCAAGAGGGGTGGCACCATCTGATAAGAGGCATGAAAAACTCACCGTTTTCCGGAAACGACGTGGACCTTATCACTGGCAGCAGGATCCCTTTCTGTACCAGCTCGTCCCTGCTGGCTCGTACCGAGATTTTCCTCTCGAGCGCTGCAATCGCGAGAAAACAAGCCCCGTTTAATCGGTAATCGGACCAACACAGCGCTACACAATTCTTACAGAATTTTCACACAATCTCTATAAAAACCAGATACTCACAGTAGGAGGTGGCCTCGAACTTGTCCGATTTCTTTTTCCGTTTCCACTTCCACGGCTTGAAGAGTCTACCGAGGGCCGAAAACTTGCTTTTCCTCTCCAGGGGTGGTGTTCTCGCACCCGAGCCCAAACTGTTCGTCCGTAGAGCCGCCCCATTTTGTTTTTTCGCTGTAACAGAGAAATTAACCAAAAATCAGTCCCCATGACTCGAACCATTCCGTAATAAACATCGTATAATATTGTCATCAACTGATTTTACTCGGAAGATTTTACCCGCAAAATTACCATTGCAATTTTCCAGCGCGGTTGGTAACGCAAGCGTCGCGTTCGAGTTATCGACTTGAGATAGCTACCTGTGAAAGCAGCAAACGCTTCAGACATCTACTATACCGACGAGGGATGAAACCACCCCGACAGCGCAGCGTTTATCACCCCCGAATCGATCATCCCTTTCAGTTGAACAGCGCTAAGCGCTATCGGAAATATCGTTTATCGATGTCCATGTGGGCTCATTTAGGAGGACATTTCATAAAGAATTTTGCGAAAAAATCGTGCATCGAATCGTCCAAGAAAGCGAATGCGCTCGATGAATTTGGATGTCGGGCGAATTATCTGGGAGAAGAATCGCGATGGAATTTTTCCCGTTCAAACCTTCATTGGAAATCGTGTGGAATGGTTTGTCGAAAGCTTCTGCAACCTTGCTTGTTCGCACGGTTGTCGAACACTCGCGATTGTTTAGAGGCTCCCCGAGGGGTTGCAAAAAAATCGGTCGTCGTTCCAACCGCGTGTTTCTCTCTTTTTCTTTCGCGATGGTTTATAGAATTTCTCCGTTATTTTATACCCCATAGGGGGGCACGCAACAGGGAAGCGAATAGAATATGACGTTAACGCCACGAAGGATGTCACGCATACGTTCCAAAAGTGGAACTTATAGGCTATTGTGTACAGAGGATATATTCGCCGGGCCGGCGAACGAGTAGTTGCAGAAAACCGTATCGAACGCGTCCGGCGAGGTTTCGTAGCTCCGTTGCCTCCTCTTAACTCATTGTTAGACGGCCATGTCGATGTCACCATAAAATCAATACCCGACACCGTGGCCCCATAGATATTTAATGGCTCTCGTGTTTCGCCGAACGGATTTGCCTCGGTAACTCGAAACGCGACACGGCTGCCGGCGATCTATCTGTATTATCTGACTGAGTGATTCCTATGAACTACGATTGTTTTAAGCTGGCTGGGAACACTGAATCCCCACAATGGTTTATTCATTTCAGGGGAGATAAGAAATTTTAATGATTCAATTGAGCGTTTTAGATTGCATAATCGAAGAGTCAACGAAACTGTGGGTGTCAGAATAAATAAGTAAGTTTTGTAAATATAATTATTTATGTAGTATTGATGATGCAAAGGGTATCGACCTTTTTATTGAATGTTGTAAGGATCTTCTTAAAAATGGCAAGCAGAATTTTGTACCCCCGAAGGGGTAGTTAATTGCTTATTTCCAAGAAAAGATGAATGTTGTGAGTGAAATGGTTTATATGTATCATTACAAGAAGGTTCAATATCACAACGAAATACCATTAACCCTTTGACTGCGGCACACTCTCGGAGAGAACCATCAATACAGACGGCAAGATATTCATCGTAGTCTAAAGGTTTCAACATGTTACACAGGGCTGCTTTGCATCCAGAATATTTTGCATCAAAATTGTGTATTTTCCGACTTAAATTTTTAACCAACCCACAGACGTCCACAAATGGAACTGCCGTTGCAAAATTGTAAATACGTTGCCATTTTTCCTTCGTGAGATGTTTGCGATCCTGAAACGTCTTGATCTCAATTTTCTGGTACTCAGTCAAAACTCAATAAGCGCAAAACTCATTTTTTGTGTAATGAGATTTCCTTCTTCAGACGAGGAGAATGTTTTATTAAAAAATTCTGCTTCTTCCTCTTCACTACTACTTATTAACTGTGCACGTTTTCTTTTCTTCTGGCCGAACGTTTTTTGGGCGTACTATATTATTTAGCAAAATAGAGAATGGACAAAATTATAAAACTGATCACAAATTGAAATAAATGAACACTTACATGTGCAACAAAGGAACAATTTTATGCGAATCAATAAACATTGCGATTATTCAAGAGTGTACGTAAGAGGACAGTGGAATTTAACTGAACAATATGTAGATATACCAATATTGAAACAATTGGCGACATTCAACGATCTTCTCTTCCTATGTTACATAGAACGAATAAATTCCATGTTGAATCTATCGATAAAACAGTAAAGGTGATACAGTAAGGAAAATGTAGATGGCGTATATTTACGTCTTTCTTTAAGTTTGTAATATATACTATCTATTTACACATTTATATGTCTAAGCCTTATGGATTAGTTAGGATCTAAAGCTTTAAATAAAAAATATATATATTGGTAGACCGTAGAGCGTATATAAGTATATATACGCATTTCTTATATATTGATATACTTCCGAGGATGTACATATACGCCTTTCGTAGTCAACGAGCTAATACTGTAATTTCAAGTAACATTACAGTTGAATACCATTAATATTGTAATTATAATTAATACTGCAGCTAGCTATACCTCTAATACGACTATGCTCATAATCATAATTGATTACATCTGGTATTCGATTATTACAATCAATATTACAGCTGAATATGTTTAACATCACATTCTAAACGCTCATCGAAGGGATAAGAAGATTTGTTGACCCTAAAAAGGACCCTAGCGGACCTTGCAATTAATTTTATTTATAAACTATATAACAAGGTAAAAATGTTGATCGGATAAAGGACAAAATTGTATACCCTCAAAGAGGTTCTCTCCCTTTCTTCAGAAAAAAATAACCTTGTAAGGAAAATAATACAGCATTTCAAATGAAATATTTCACCCCATAAGTTAAATTATTTATATAAGTAAAATAATTTCTCACCCCTGAAGATTTAAACATCTTCGCATATAAAGAAATAAATAAATTCTGCAAGCAAAATAATGTAGTATTTCAATTGAAATATTTCATCCTGCAACGCTAAATATCCTCGAAGAACCTTGCCAAAGGAAACAAAAGAAATTCTCACCCCCTAAGATTTAATAATGACTTCATCCCCAACGAACCAAGTAAATCTTCCAAGCAAGAGCTAATCTTGTATTTCATTTTAAATGTTTAAACCTCCTAACATTTAATCCTTTATTCTCAAAGAGCCTCGCCAAAGATGGAACCAAAGAATTTTTCACCCCCAAAGGATTAAATAATATCTCCTTCTCCAAAGAAACAGCTCAATAATAACCTCAAACAGGACAAACTAGAAAATTTCGCGTGTCATTCGCGTTAAGGATCGTCTCTGATGGCGAGGAGAAAAAAGGGCAACGCGTAGGGCGTTGTCGAACGGCAATTTCGGGGGTGGCTCCGGTGGGGAATAACGGATGATAACGTGCGGTAGGGCAGTTTCGTCGGGAGTGACGATTATCGGTCTTGAGCATCCCTTCGGGACACTTTTCGAGGATCTTCCAGGCCGAATTGTTGGCACGACGCTCTGGGGTGGATTTAGTTCGACTGCAGCAACACCTAGTTACGATGGGTCCTTACAGGACAAATTCGGGATGATTAATGAACGGGTGCAAGGTACCATTGCCCTTCCAATTAATTGTCGATTAATTTTATGACTTGGCGGCCTGAACTACTGGAATCGGAATACCATTGAGGATGTTAAATGGCACCTGATGCAGAAGACTGACACTTCTTAACCCCCGTACGGCATTGCCTTTCCTATTAATTGGCGATTAATTGTATGACTTTGCGACCTGAACTAATGTAATCAGAATGCCATTGAGGATGTTAAATGGCACCTGATGCAGAAGACTGACACTTCTTAACCCTGGTACGGCGGACGATTCTTATAACCCTATTGTTACGAGCCTGGGCCATGCGTGGCCATCGAGCGGTTTACAGTTTATAGAGGAATAAGGTTTTCAATTGTTAGTAAGGCGCACGGATGAACCTGATACGAAATCGGGCAGGATACGGATAAACCAGATGCGAAATCAGGGAGTCGCATATGTTGGAAAACAGTTTTGGAGTCCCGATAGGAGATCAGCTCTTAGAATCTGTTAGTAACGGCCTCGCAACATTAATATTATAAATTAATTGATGCAACCCGAGCGGTAAGATTGTATCATGTGAGAACGGTCAACTACGAATTCCTGGATCTGAATGGAGGTTTAAAATTAAATGTTACTCGAAATTACCTTGAACTAAATTGATATTACAGGAAACTAGTTCTGTTACAACTGTTATTGTCGTGGTAATAAATTGAGTGTGCAGAATGAATACCACTGCTAGTTGGATGACGTACTGGCGACGCGGGAAACACGGAGTGGTTCAATAATTATGACAATGATTAGCTAGGCGATTAGCTATTGTTTAGCTGTACGCATCGAGATATTTCAATCGATCGAATAATTTTTCTGACTGCAAATTCAGGGATCTTTATACAACTATTAAAAAACGATTCCTTGAAATTAGTAATCGAGCTACCCTTGAGGGAATCGTTCCCATGAATTATTCAAACGAATAAACGATGACGTAGGGTACTTGTAGGATCGACGAGTATCCATGAAATAATTACACGTACCCGAACGAATCGATGTCAACCGTTGCATCGACGTCGGAGTTATATATGCGTCTAGCGAGGTAGGAGAGACTGCTGGTGCATTGTTACTCGAGTTGCAGTCCTAGAACTGCGAAAGACCGCGGAAACGATGCGCCGGCATTGCACGCAGCGTCTCGAGAGCCGAGTGCTGCTTCGATCTCTGAGAGTTTTCTCGAGACTCAATGCCATCGGAGATGGTTCAGCGGGCGGACTGTTGGCACGGGATTCGCGGGGAAGGCATTCCTTGGCAAGCATCGCCAAGATCGTGGGTCAAAATTACTTGAAGAACGCTCGATCGATCGAGCATGCGATATCCATTTCAAACCCGTTCGCCTAGGCGATGACCTTAGCTTCCGATGAATCCTATCGGCGAGTAGATGCTCGCCTACTCGAACAAGAACAGCGTCGTTATTTTTGATGCGAGGGCTTACGACATTTCCTTGTTACGGCAACGCTCAGTGAAATTTGCGAAGTTTGAGGTCCGGAAGTAAAATTACTGCGCTACAGGATTGCATTTCTTATCATGGAATCGACTCGAAGCTCGACAAAGTAAGAGGAAAGATATATTAAACGGGAAGAGTACGATTTAGAAAAAAATGTATATATAACATGGTGTCAAATTGGCCTGGTTTAGCCGGTAAAGTAGATTTCCTGTTTTTTATAAATTTGCAAATATCTCGGTAACTATGCGAAATATGGCAAAATATCAAGAGACCTTTTTTGTTTAAAATTAAATTTTATTCGCATAATCTTTGCATTGTAGCTGTGATCCAGAATTTGAACTAGTAATGGAAAAATCATGTGAATAGAATGAGTTGTGGTTAGGTCGTGGAGGAGGCGGAAATCGTACGAGGGACCACGGAAATCGTACTCGTGCCTAGTAAACGAAAACCAGGTATTAGATGCAGGCAATGAAAGTTTTAAATTCAGCCATTTTTGTCTTACCTTTCCAGATACAATATCGGTGGATGGTTGGAATTCTTCCGACTAAAATGAGTCCAAACACGACGTAAACCGGTCCGCTTTTATAGAATTGGTACTTCGTACACAGCAATCATACGTGATTCCCTAATTTTGTTATTTGCATTAGATCTATAAAACGAGTCGGATTCGCGCCGTGTTTGGACTCATTTTAATCAGGGAAGTCTCAACAATCCACTGGTGCTACCAACTAGGTAATACCAGAATAAAATATCTCTTCCTATTACAGAAAAATTGAACGTCTCACTCAATTTAATACACAAAACAAGCAACTGAAAATAGCAACAACAATGAACATGAAATTATTAAAACAAATAAAGGAACGTACCCAGAGAGAAAACATAAATGAGAACAAACTCGAATAAATCGAACAAAAACAGCATTAAATTAAGGGTAAAAGGAAAAGAATACACGTTGAAGTGAAGCGGAAGAACAGAAGGTATCCTGGAGATAAAAACCAATGAAATTAACCGAGATGCACATAAAAAGATTAAAAAGAATGGCGAATCTGTTGAGCAAATGTCGAGGGCTTGGTCCACGTCAGAGTAAGTGTCATCAAAGGAGAAGCTTTTACGATAAATAAGAAAAATGACGTTCACGTTTACTGATCAGGTAGATTTATGGAAGTTTCGAGTCACTCAAGATTTATTCATGGTCCACTGATTTTGATCTAAATGAGACTCATGAAAGAAAGAATTGATTTATAAGATAAATAAGCGAAATTACGTTGACATTTAGTGTAGAGGTAGTTTTGTGAAAGCTACGAGCCGCTCAGGATGTATTCATGTTCCGATGATATTGATTTACATGAGATATAAGTGATCGAGTTTACTATTGAGATGATTTTGATCCGAGCGAGAGCTAAGTGAACGGGGTGGATTGAAACGGCCTATCGCAGTAGAGATTCACCGAGAAAAGGGAAGGAAAGCGATATATCGGTGGCTCGAAGCGGAATAATTGACGCGACAAAGAGCTTCCGGTATCTGGGAGGCCTATTCACGCGCGTCAAAGCCCGTCGAGAGCCGTTGCACCGATGTGCATCGTCTACCAGTTCGCGGACAATGGCAATATTAACGCGACGATGGAGAGTGCAGTTCCCATTGTTCTACGCGGCGATGCATCTTAACGTGACCCGCCCATTATCGCGTCAAGCTGCTGAAAAAACGGGAGACAAATCGGCGATGACGGGACCACGGCTCACGTGGTCCTCGTGCATCGCACTTCCGACGAAATTGCAATGGGATCACTGCGTCTTGCTGTTTAACACGCTCGCCATTCATTTTAACACATTATCTGGGAATTTGGTGAAAGCCTGCGGTTCATGGTTTAGGATTTTTTAATGGATATTTCAACAGCTATTGCAATTCCAATTGTGGACCAACAAAACACCTTCAGTGACATGATCTAATCATTTCGTTTAGAATTAGTATAAAAAAGATGATTTTTAAGTAAAAACATATACTGATACTTAAATATTACAATAATTGTAATGTCTGTTTTCAACTTTGAAAATTAACGTCACAGTATACGTTCATTCTCAAAGGGTTCAAACTAAAAATACTTCATCCCTGATGGATGTGCCACGATATTGGATGCTATAGCGCAGGGGTGGTTAACGATAGCTCTTTTCACTCGAACAAATAATTAATTTTAACAAAGTAGGGGATTAAAAATCTTGATTGCTATCGAATAACGAAACACGGAAACGGTTACTCGCCAAGCAACGGTCCTTGCTTTGCGTCTCAATAACACAACACACAACGCGACACTGTTCACAAGGACGGAGGGTGGTTCCGAGATAAGGAAACGAGAGCCCGTTCACTTTGACAGTTGGGATTATAATTGAGTTGCGGCCGTATCGTTGGCACCACGGGGTGGCGCGAGTCGTGGTTCGCGGAGGTACGGTGGTGGTGTGTTATAGGGATCCAATAGATTTGTCGATTATCCCCGACGATCGGCGATTGCCCCCGATTTCACATCAGCACGGCCCGGCGCGAAAGCACGGAAAAACCTCTCCGAGGCAATATACGATGATGTCCGTTCTTAGAACTGCCACACCAACGCGAACTAATGAAAGACGTTAGGTTTTCTATATCAAAACTGCGAGTTCCATTCTCTTGCTGGATTCCGGGTTTAGAAATCGTGTGCAACACTTTATATGGGAACAGGACGATTTCCGTGGCCCCTCGTTTTGAGGTTATATTTGTGTTCTTGGGGTTATTTCAAGAAAAAAATGTATATATAACATGGTGTCAAATTGGCCTGGTGTAGCCGGTAAAGTAGATTTTCCGTTTTTTATAAATTTGCAAATATCTCGGTAACTATGCGAAATATGGCAAAATATCAAGAGACCTTTTTGTAGAAAATTAAATTTTATTCGCATAATCTTTGCATTGTAGCTGTCATCCAGAATATGAACTAGGAATGGAAAAATCATGTGAATAAAATGAGTTGTGGTTAGGTCGTGGAGGGCGGATCAAAACGAGGAGTTACGGAAATCGTACTCGTGCCCTTTATATAGATCGTAAAGAGATTTTATTTAAGAATTGTGTACGGTGGCGGAATAAGGTAAAACAAAGTGACTTTCTAGTTCGAATTCGCGAGAGAAATTGGCTGATGATGTTTCGGCGGGCTGCTATGTAATAACTATTTTGGAGAAGAGAATGTGAAAGGGAGTTGGGAAGATTCGTTGTAAAAAGAATGACGTGGAAGAGGAAAATTCTAGGGGTTGTTTGGTCATATCTAGTTCTGGTGACACAATTGTTTAGGCTGACGTGTCTACGGCTTGGTCGTCGTGATGCGTTGGCGTTTGCATGGGTTATAGGGTATACAACACTCTCACGAAGCAGCAGCTTCACGATCAAAAATGTTGAGCTTGCGATCTCGGGGTAACAGTGCATCATCGTGAAGCGCAGAAACGGCGCGGCGCGCGTCGACCAGCCGGCAGCCAGCGAATTAAGGCGAATCAAGTGTTTTTCGAGCAGGCGTTCGCCTAAGTGAGTTGTCCCGGCTAAAGACGGGACAAAGGCTTCCGCGTATTCAGCCGGGCACAGCGTTATCGATCACCGCCTCGAGAGTTCTTGAACGCGTTATCGAATCACACGGCAATTTAATCCTCGGGACGGACGCGTGTCACATGGCAGCGGAGTCGATCGATCGATAACGAACTCTCCGGTACTTGTTACGCAGCTAGCTGGCCAACCGCACCCGCACCTATACATACCCGAGAAGCACCACCGGCCACTTCGTGATTCCTAGTTACGGGTAGGTGATATGCAAATCGGAGGACATAGCCACCCGCCGGCAGACACACACTTGCGAACGTTTAATCCGGGACCGATGCCGGCTCGGCAGGATCCACGGATCCGGTGAAATCCGCCTTCATGAACGCGTCCGCGAGGCTTCCGTTCGACGTGTCAACAAACCAAATCCGCATTAGGACGCGATCCTGTGGGCAAATTTCGGGGTTGCTTCTGGGAGATGATGCTGGCTAAAGAGGGTTGCTAAATCCGGTCGAGCTAAATTCTGGCAATGTGTTGTTCCGGCGAGTGATACCGTGTTCCTGTGCGTCACTGACTGTAGAAAAGCGGACGTAACGTTCACAGGAATTATTAACTTTGGCGTGATATCGTTTCTAGCTTTGTAATTTTTATTAATTGTTTAGTTGACGATTAATGCGCCAGGTTCATTCTTCAAGTTGTTAAAAGAGTTGGTGTCCGTTACAATATTTTTGATAGTTCTTCACTTCTGATGATTTTACCTAGTCGTTGTGTATTGTTTAAATAACTTGGTTTACCATCTCCTGTATTGCCAATTAGGTTTCATGGGTGATAAAAATGGTTGAGGGTAGCTACACTCTGTGAAGCTAACATCTGTTAACATATTGCTCTGACCAGTGAGATGCAATGTGCATATGCTTTGTTAACTGCAGAAAGGGGACATGTCATCCACTAAAATGATGTTAGTTGGTTTCTTCCAACGTTTTGAGATCCTTGTATACCGCTTCAGTAACTGTTGCTCGATTATCCTCTGTATAACTAATTAGATTCCTTAGGGGGTGATACAGGCTAATGAGGGTAGCTAAGATCTGCGCTGCCAAATTGAAGCAATTTTTATACCTAACAAGAGGAGGCTCATGTTCATAAAATATTATTAGGTGGATGGTTAAAAGATGTATTTAGTAAGCATATTCTAAACATTATTCAAATAATTATTACGACTGGCGTTCTAATTGTTTGAGATTAATTTTAGTTGATCTAATTTTTCGATGAAAGAAAGATGGGTATTTACAGGGTTGCGTAGATAACCAAAATAGTATGGTTAACGTGATGTCGTCAATTCATCTTGATTCACCCTCGAGAACTGTTCGAGCAAGCATTGAGTCAGTATTTTGTCTATTAGCTTCAGCTTTTAGGGGTACGACGCTGACTCGAGTAGGTAGGGAAGCTTCGGGAAGTTAAATTCAGCCAATCCATTTTTTCGGTGAATAGGGGGATGCTTATGGGGTGCGGCGGGATGAAATAGTCGTAAGGCTGAAAGCTGTAATCCAATCCTTGTTTGATGTCCCGGTAATAGTTTCCATTCGGTCAACTGGTGATACATTATATTCACCACTTTCTGCTCATATATTTTGTACAGAATTTCTTCAATTTATATCAATCCCTTGCACTGCAATTTATTTATAGGCAATAAAATTCAGGCGCAAACAATTTCATTTTTCTTGTTCATATACAGCAGTGGTTAACAAAGAAATTTATAGTTTCATTGCTCAAAAAATTGGCTATTTTTAAACGCTTCATTCCTCAATAATTTCTGATAAATGGATTGCGTATTATCATTGCCTATTTAGCATAGTAAGCTCATGAGGAGCTATAAATATCATTTTAGTAGGAGTCGAGGAAATACAAGCGCCTAATATTCAAAAATACAATATAGAAATATTTAAAGCTCAGAGAGCTAATACTAATTGCCCCATTTATAAATAAAATATTCATATAATTGGTATAGCTATAAATTGGTATAACTACAAGACAGAATATAACTCACTACCATAACCGGTCAAATAACCAATTCTGAATGTTTCACCTGACATTTATTTAAATTACAAAAACGCTTTCACGAGAAATGAATTTCGAAGCACACAGACCGATAAAAGCCACGCGAAATCAAAATAAATTCAATCCTGTTATTTTTATAAAATGGAACATGTCAGCCACTTTCAATGCTCAGCACCAGTCCATTTAGCGTCGTAAAAGGAACAGCCATTCGTAAGAACGACCCCGAGCATTATCACGAGTTCAGCAACCGGAAGTCCTGGCAGGGATTTAATTGTGCTATATTCGAAAGCGGACGGTACGAGAAGAGACCGACGGCGATTAAACAAAAAGAGAGCGATCGCGAGGGGGTCTGCAATCAAAATTCCCGCGCAATCGACCAAAGAACTCAATCAGACAGCACTCAGTGTCGGGCGTGGCCGCTCGAAATTTTTCGTCGTTCGTGTTAACGAGGCCGCGATGCGACGATTTCCGAGCGGGAACCGGCGCTTTGTCGTCGTGGGTCTGCGTAGGCGGAGATTAATTATTGTTGTTAGAACGATCGGGACAGAGGGGCGACGGTGACGCGACGCTTAACCAGACTGCGGCTACGATATTACCGGAGCGAGCATATGAATCCGAATGTCACTCGAACCACGGCAATATGTCGCCGTCCGGCGAGGCATAAGAGCCGTTCGGCCATTAACAACGCTTTGATGCAACAGGCATGCCCGACGCAACAATGGACAAACGTTATTGTTCGACGGGACCAGAGCCAGACGACGCACTATCCCGCGTTTTCGCGAAATGCTGGCCAACACTTAATTTTCAAAGCGAAGAACAAATTTTTAACACGGTAACCAATTGACACGTTTGCTAGCAGCGTTTACGTCGATCACGGTCTTCATAGCTATAATTAGAATCTTTATGCAACATAAAAATTGCCTATACCAATTGCATGGAACGTGCACCAAGCAAAAATTTCTTTCCTTCATTAGTAATTTCAAAAAGCTGAAAACTACATCGATACTCTTAAATTCTTTCGATCTTTGTCCTCTTTGCTCCTACCAATTTTTGCCATAAATTCATAAAATTCGCTGTTTGCTTACAATATTTTACAAAACGCTGAGTGCATCTAATATCGTTGGCACCCAGCACCGAAAGTTAGTGGAACATAGAAGGCATAGAATGTTTATATGAACTTAATCAGGAATAAATACTTTTTAATGTAGCGCACGATTTTTTGAAGATCCAAGATAGTAAGAAAATAGTGGATGTTTAAAGAATGCAATCTTTTTTTCTCTAAGAATAATTAAGTTAAAATATTAGTATACATCAGAGAGTTCCAACGTATTCTCCTCCGAGAACTGCAAGGTCCCCACCATCGAACCTTTTCCCACTACTACGCACAGCCGTAGAGTTAGTGAGTGCTGCGTGCGCCGCGCGGTTCTCGTGGTGGGAGCTTCCCACTACGATACATTATAACGATGAAGTCTAAGAGCTACTGGTTGGAATTGCTTGGTATACAGGAATTCACATAAAAATTGTTTGCCTTCTATATTCCAATATCTTTTGGTGCTGGCTACCATCTAAAAAAGACCCGCCAGACATGATGCTAGACACTATTGTATAACATCGCCAATCAGAAATTTTAAATAATACAAAGAGAAGCGTTGGAGAATCGGGAAGTTGACTCGTGTGAATTTAACCGAGCAGACCAGTTAAATTTAACCAAGCAATCCTATATAGAAAACGGAACACTCTCAACATAAAAATTGTTATCTCTCGCGTCCCATGGATCCAATTCGGAAGACACGTCTACCAGGTTCCGGGAAAGTTTTCGTTACGGACAATCAGCGTCGCGGGAAAGGGGTTGCAGTACTAAATGCGATTAAAATCCTGGGGCAGTACGCAATGGAGACATCCTTCGCGGCGGCATTTCGTCCTCCATTCATTCGGGCTCTGTCTGCGCTCGATTTCACATGAACCACGATGGTGCTTCGTCGGTATCGCGATTTCGTGGACGCCGAGGAACCATCGTGGCGACCAATGTAAACGATTACAAACGGGACAAGCGGGGGGTAGGAAGGTTGAGAATGGACGGCTTTGTTTTCAAGGAGTGCACGCCCACTCCAGACGCTGAGTACGTCTTGAGGCAGACCAGAACACCGAGTACACCTGTGTCACCTAGGCCCGGTAGCCGCTGGAATGTGTTTAGGGGTTCAAGTTGACAACCCGCGGCCAGGTAATTGGGGAACGGAAAACAGTGTAGCGTCTCCATAGCAACGCCCCAGCATCCCTTGCGGAGCGAGCCCTGCGCCGAAGGTTGCGGGAGCCATGTCCAGGGCAACGTTTCCCTAACCGCTCGCTCGGCTCGGCTCTGCAACCCTCGCTTTATCTTTGCACTTTTTCGCTCGTTTCCGAAGCCCGACTGCCTGCCCGAAAACGTCTGGATGTCGTTATTCCATTAGGTGTCTTCCGCCATGGCTCAACCCCTCGATCGCACAAGATTATCCTTCGCTCGGCATTCAGGATGTCTCGCGCCCTTTCAATTATGCCACACGCACTCTCTACTCACCTATTGTTCATGACTCTGATTCCAGGAACGATAAACATTTAGGCGCTCGTGTTCTCGAATCGTGTTCTTTCAGGTGTAACCCCTAGCAAACGAAGATTATTAATCCCTTGCATTAAAATTTATTTCCAAGATTTCAGAGTGACGCTGAACCTACTACAACCGGTCCCAGATTCTTTATTTTACAAGTATTGTAGTTGTAAAGATGCATTCATAGTCTAAATAAAACAACATGTACCAGGTACTTTTATTAAGGCTCGGTAGGTTTATTGTTAAACCGTACTATTTTATTTCGTTTGACGTTCTAAATACGCATCGATGGAAAATAGAATGATCTGTATTGTTTTAAAATTAATGTAAAATATTGCTAATACAAACATGTGTTAGCTTATGATGGGAAGTTAAAAATAATCTGACTTAGCGTCGGAGAGCAATGACGTCTCTGAGACAGGTTGTGTTATGAATTTTTTTTCAGAAAATTAGATAATATATCAAAATCTAAAATATTAGGGCAAAAGAAAAATATGATCTTTCATTATGTAAAGCATGAAATTATTTCTTTGCAATATACGAAATTAGATATAACGACCTGAAGTTGGCAACATGGCGATACTCGTTCTCAAAGAGTTAAAGCGAAGGATGTGGAAATACGTGGTATTGACTTCAGGCGAAGATGGTGACAATGGAGATTGATATCCCTGTTTTGTTACAGTGAACAGTTAGTTTTAATTTAATTTTTACCAATATTGAAAAGAACTAACTGAAATTGACTGATTATCTGACAAAACTTTGGTTCTGTAGAGTGACTAGTAAACCTTTATTTTTTAAATTTAATATTGATGTAATGTATGGTATACAAACTGTGTATAGACCTTTCTTTTCTTCCTTAACTATCTCAATATGTCGATAACGATATATCTACAATTTTTAAATTTTGTTCATGTTTTTACTGTCTTAAATTGTCTCAACTCGTTTCTGTCTTAAATGCATAAAATTCACAGTCTAGTGATATACATTGAATCAAGGTTTATATTTAAATTCTCTTAAATGTGATACCTCGCACGTTATTTTAAAATTTTAAAAAAAGTAACGAGAATATTCAGTCTTTACAATAAAGGTTGTTTCATGTTTTTGCTACAACAGAAATAATATTGTATACGTAGTACTAAGTTGGGGCAAACAGTACTATATTTACTATGTTAACAGTGAGGTAAAATAAATTCCTGTTTGGCATAACATAACTCAAAAATTACAAATGATTGTTCATAAAAAAATACATGTTTTATTATTGCATTAAATTGCAAAAAAAAACATTGCCGTTTTCACTTTCGCTTGATCGAATTAAGTTGCTTCAACTCTTTAGGTTACTTTAAACTTTTCTTATTGAAAAACAAAGGCTGCCATAAAAGAAGTCTTTTATACTAGCCATGAAAGACCGGTATAATAAGTGAAAGGCGTTTCACTTTCAATCGAATTAACCACTTAATTTTCTATACCTTTGCATAGACTACCAACACACAGTGACTCACAGTAATATTCGGATACTCTTAAAAAGACGATAACCATTTTAACCTTGAACCCTATGACAAGGATTTCTTTGAGAAGTTAGAACAATTAGTTCACTATGTGACGTAAAAAATTTTGTTTAAAAAAATTGCAATTAATCGGAATTGCAGAGAAAATGTGAGAAGTTGTATTTCACAACATTCTAACGACGGTCTGTAATGAAAATTTAAAAAATACGTTATGCAGATCTGCAAAATACAACTTTTAGTATTTTCCTGCAATTCTTTCAAACAAATTTTTCACGTCATGCAGTACACTAATTGTTATAACTTCTCGATAAAATCCAAGTTACAGGGTCCAATATTTAAAAAACTATTGTCCTTTTAAGAGTGTCAAATATTTATGTGAATCACTATATATAAAATTTCAGATTTGTGACACAGAAAAATTGAAACGTCACAGGTTCCAAATATCACTATGTTTTATCAACAATTTTAATGAAATTATAAACTGTGATACAAAGAAGATTTGTGCTCTAACAATTAAAACCCAAAATAAGCACAAAACCGTGACAAGATAATTTCGTCCAGCTAGCCGCCAAGAGTAATCGAACCACTGTGGGACGGATCGATCACGTATAATTTCCTGCGACGAGGCTGGAAACAAATACGCGGATGGCAAACAGCGGGGGTTGGGTATGGGCCTGCCCATCGACTGGAATGCGCCCAGGAGCAGACAGCATTTCGCGGGCACAAAGCACGAGAAACCATAAAGCCACCCCTTAGCGGGTAGCCGCCCGCCTTTCGCGCTCGCCGGGGATCGAATCTCCATTATTCGCCTTTCCACCGAGGCTAAATGCTCGTTAATCCCTAATTGCATCCCCCTGCTCGCGCGAATGTGTCCTTACATGCCACCGGGGGCGGGGTGGTTGATACTCCTTTTTTCCCTCCATTTTTCAGAGGCGTCCGACGGGCTTGTTTTATGCACCGCTCCCTGTGCAAACGTTACGGAAAAAATATGCCCGGCCACAAAACATGGCCGCGCATCAGGGGATTTATGCGCGCCTGGATTTTTTTATTCACGTGATATTTTTGTCGGACGAACGCGCCCCGCAAGCTGCAGAATCCTCAGAGGATCGAGGGGATAATTAATGGCATTAATTGGTGAGCGGGCCAAACGCAAATTTGATTTGCCATTAGGGACCTCCAGGTTCATCATATTCTAATTATATCTCAGCGAATTTTGATGGTACGTGGAATCCGACGAGGTTCAAGCGCGTGTGACTTCAGCGGTGTTTTTGGAAGATAGTTTTCAGTGGATGCTGTACGGTTTGTTTTTATTATTTTTATTTCCTGAAGGGCATAAGGACTTCGAAATCTTTCTGCGGGTTGACAGTGGTGTATCATAAATCTTGCACCGTTACAGGGTAAGTTTGCGAGCTGGTGTCGTCCTCAGTTATCCTGCATACGTACGAACCCTATGCGACACTCCAGTAACCCCACCTTACACTCCCATGGCGGCAAGGTTGAAATGGACGGGGATAAATCGTGGATATCATATTGAAGATTGCCGTTGGTGATTTTTCCTTTATACCAACATTGCTCGAAAATCGTGCTAAACATTTTATTTCTTGGCCAGTGAGAATTAAAACGACACTCAAATTGAAAAGAAGATTTCTAAACTCTTGGACTACTTGATCATTCAAAGTCGCATGTTCAACTCGATAATTATTGCGAAAAGGTCATTATACTCCGATTTTGATGAAATTTATATATGTTGTGTAGCAACACATTTTGAACAACTTTTTCCTTTTCCAGTATAGGGAGGGTCGCTTTTAGTTTTCAAGATATTTGCGAAAAACTGTTGCTAATACTATATTGAATTTCCTAGTAGTTAGCAGTACGAGTAGCAAGCACCATTAGAAAACGAAAACAATTTTAATTACGCTAGAATTTGCTCTTTCTTTTCTCGCTAGTGAAAAAGGATTTTACGTGGGATACAATATGCGAAGATTGTGGGAAAATGTGGAAGAGAGATCTAGATGTAGCAATTCTCGGACAGGATGCCGTCGAAGCGAATCAGATTTCCGGTAATTACTGGAATCTAGTTTCGCGGTGATCGGATTTGAAATTGATTCGAGACCTGGGAGACTAGAGGCACTGTCCTTACTGGCTATGAAATCGTGTTCATTCTGTGAAACCTAATCGGGGGAAGATAAGAAATCCTCCTTTAGATTCAAATTTAGGGAGACTTATCATTAGGCAGCGGATTTTATTCCCCTATGATAGACAAGACATTGATACATTATTTTCGACAACAGTAAAATAAAAATGGATGAAAAATATGGCAGAATAATCTGTGCTATTTGAGGAGTCTATGATCATATAATTCGTCCCTTTAATAAAAATTAATAACATTTCTCAGAATTTGTTCCGAAGCTAAACATTTATCTTTCTTTAATCGATAAGCTAACAAGCACAAATTACAGTAAAGCTATAACGATAGAACTTGCGAAAGAAATAGTCTAAAAATTACCTCGCGATAAGTACCTCAAACTGTTCCATCAACGAACATTTATCGAAGCAGGTTCGCTATTTCGTCCCAAAAGTGGACATTTATCAACGACCTGCTCCAAAGCAGATACCATCGAATTTCTATCGAGATAAAATATAAAGGAAAGAATTCTCGATGGACCATGTTCGATCATGTTGCCCCAAGAAGCTCCGGCTACAAAGAGTTTCAAGCTCGATCGCCTTCGCCCCGATATTGTCTCGATGACACGCGAGGCGACACCCGCGGAACTTAATGAAACGCCATGCTCGAGTGGCTCTCAAAGAACCAGCGAAAAAGTCCCGAAGCTGAAACACGTTTCATTCGCGAGCGACGATGGCGGCGATATAATAAGAGAATGAACCAGTGACGCTCAACTCGAAGAACTGGAGAAACTCGTAAACTAGATGCTGTAAGGTACTCATCTATTCACAGACATCTGCAGTAATTGACGCTTTATTCATTGAGATTCTCTCAGTTAAATGTCCACGTCCCATCCCCACTCTTCCCCTACCACTAACAAGGAGTAGACGCGGTCGTCGGGTCTTAAATTTTGTCGAAACTTTGTATACTGGTAGATTTCGTTCTCCTGTTTATGAAAATATATCATTATACTTCAAATCCCTTTTTCCTTTTTTCCATTTTTTCTGTTTTTTCTGTTCAGTTTATCTATTTTAATTAATTGTATTTTGCATATGAAAAATACACTCATAATATCTATAGGAAACAAAATATAAAAATTTTATTGAAAAGGAACATAATATGAAAGAAACACTAATTTCATCAATTTTAACATATCTCAAAAGCTGTTGAGTATCGACGCATATAATGCTGCATTTTCATAAACAGGAGGATGAAACCTACCAATATGCAAAGTTTCGAGAAAATCTGAGACCCCAAGACCGTGTCTTCTCCTTGTAAGTGCCTCACACACAGCGGAGTCTTATCTCATATTAGATAAGGAAAAAGAATTAATACAATGCTGCAATGCAAAAATAAAACGCTAAATTCACCGAGGATTACCGTATTCATAAATAGAAATACTTTTAGTAATTTGTTATAAACATTGAATCATCCTTGTTAACGAGGACCGCACTATGAACCTAGCACCATCATGTCCAAAAGCTGTGTCATCCTTGTCCTATGAACCTAGCATCATCGTGGTTCATTTAAGCTCAAGTCTCCCATCTATAACACTGTTCGGAAATCTCGGAGAAAGCGAGAACAATGGAATACGAGGCAGAATGAAAGACGCTATCCAAATCGACCAAGAGCAAACTGATATTTCCCCGTCTTTCAGTTAGCGGATGGCGCGACACTCCAATATCGCCGGTTTTATCGACCGCGTATGTTTGGCGTCGATAAATATGCAAATAATTGCGTCTGACCGAACGCCGGATGCTTTCAGAGTCATCGATACCAACGGTTCTCATCACGGATGTGACGAGATCGTTATTTCGCGAGCTGTTCCGCACGAGCCCCAGGAACACATTGGTTGGAATCGTGTGCAGACTCCAAGTATGTAAGTACAAATTTCTTTGAAAGTGTATGAAATTTTGGTTACAGGTTCTTAAATATATATACATTGTTGTAGTATGCATAAATTTTGATATAAGTCACTGCAAATTTGCTGAGAAAACATTGAAATCGAAAAAGATGCTCTAGACCAGTGGTTCTTAAACTTCTTGAAGTCAGGGAACACTTTTGATTATATGAAAAGTTTGCAGAACACCAAAAGTAATGATCCAAAAAACAAACAAAAACATCCCGCGTAGAAATAAATAGATTCTATATTATAAAAATCATTTTAAAAGAAATTCGGCTTTTATAATTTAACACCGGTTAAGAACCAGTGCTCTAGACTCTAGAACGATCACATTTTTTTTAAAATTGATATACAGGTAGATACTTCCATGCGCGATACGTAACTACAGATGGGAGTTAAATGGGAGTTAAATGGGAGTTTAAACTCAAATGTAATTAACATAGCATTGAATAATTTTAACTACGTGTGCATGTAAAAACATTAAGTTGTTGAAATCCCCTTAAAACTACCCTTACGTAAATCTCAATTTTATGCTATTCTCTTTATTTTAATTTCGTTTACAAAACAGAATTCACGCGAACTCACGATAAATTTTCCACGAAACTATTTGCTAGTACCTACTTGAAGTACACGTATGTAATCCTTTTCCTAAACTTGCCTAAACGGCAGTTATACAGGGTCATTTCATTTCCTTTAACTCGCTCGGTCCATTTTTCGAGTCTATCTTGCGAACATTTTTTTCTCATGAAATCAAGAATTAATAAGTCATTTCCAAAATGATTACTAAAATAAATAAAAAATTAAATAATTCAAATAATAATTTTAAATTAAATGAAATTATTTACAGTACCTTTCCATTGTTTAGATATCATTTAAAGATGTTTCATACTGCTGAATGGTAAGAAAGGGCTGAGCAGATATATCAAACTAGGCAAACATCTTTTGCTCATAATACATAAATTGTTAACTATTGTATTTTGAGGCCATGTTTATATAAGTAACATTATTTTATTATTACTTTTACCAAATTCAAAGGCCCATCCTAACAAAAAAATAATCTAAAATCGTAATCTGCAATCCCAAAAACCCTTAAAACTGTCCGATCTATAAGTCAAATTATATCACTAAGAGATTTAATGAATTTTGTCCAGGTTACGACATTTTCAGCCCACTGTGCGGCATTATGAATCCCGGTGTGACTCAGCGACCGCCAATAAGCATGCTCATTGACATGATCCACACGGGACAAGTCCGACGATCCGAACGAACGGTCCAAGCTCCATTCTTCGCCTCCTCGATCCTGTTTCGCAGCTTTTTGCTTTTAGACCACTCGGCCAGTCTGGCTGCCTACAGGTGTCGACGCTACTCGTCTTCGAGAATACTTTCCGAGTCGGCACCAATCACCAGAGGTGCTTGCTTGTGCTGTCGCTACGGCAAACTTGTACGAACCTCCCAGGTGTTGCCATCACGATACTCCTTCAATATACATACAGTACAATCTCTATAGTCTAATAATTAGAGATCTATTTTATTTTAATTAGATTCTAATTCTTATTCACAGTCAATTTGTCCCTGTTGTACTTTCTTCGAGTCTTCTAGGTACATTGGCAATGTAAAAATATAAGAATTGTGGTGCTTGCTTGTGCTGTTACTACGGGAAACTTGTTGTGTGAAGCTCCCAGGTGTTGCCATCGCGATACATAGTACTTCATTATAGTCGAATCTCTATAATAGCATAATTCTTATTCACAGTTAATCTGTGGATGTTGTGTTTCCTCAAGTCTTCCAGGTTTATTGTCAATGTAAAGATACAAGTATTGATAGTGCCATCTGCTTTGAAACCATTTGCGTAAGTTAACAAACTCACATTAACACGATAAGCGCCATGTCACCCATACCTGGGTGACGGAATTATTTATACAGAATTGAAAATTAATTTTTACGTTGGTAGATTGAGTGTACAAAATTTCCTTACGATCTGAGGAATAGAAGAGGTTTGAAACAATAATTAATATCACAAAACTAAACTTCTTAGTTTTTGTTTTATTAAATATATTGCTTTGATTTTGTGTAATTTTTATGATTGTGGAGTGGACGCTGTACGTGTTAACCTGTTGTCGTATGATATTGAGTCAAACTTTTAAAGAATATTTCAAACAGAGTCGATTAAATATGAAAGTTACACCTTTCTTTTAAGTCGAAATAAAATGCTGCTCCCTTGTACTCAATGTGACGTAAACATTAATGTTACTCTAACAGTAGAATAAAGATAATTTTTTCTTTTCTTATGTGAAATGAAGGACGACAAAGAAATTTCAACCTTTCACGAACGAAGATTTTTCTAAGATATTTAACTTATTTGTCTTGAACAACCAGATCACAGGCCAATGTCTTAAGCCTTATGTCAATAATACTTACAATTTCTTTTTTAAAACTTCTTTAATGCTTTGGTTGACTAATAACAAGATTATTTTAGATGTCTATGTTCTTGGGTGACCACAGATTAATTTACATTTGAGCCATAAACATATGCATTGAAACTATAAAGAGCAACATCACTGAATCTCGTAGAAAATTTTGTTTATTGTCATGAGGGTTAACATAAATACATGTACTGAAGCAATTGATATTTAAATAATTATATTACTTGTTTGTAGCTGTGACGATCAGATACATAAGCCTAGTATCACCAATATGATATGCGTGCTCAAAGGATTAATAATTGAAGCCGCGAAGAAAATCGTGTATTCCCTTTCACGAAAATGTAAAGCAGACGAGTCTAGTTATTATGCGTCTCTAGAAAATAGCAAATACCAAGTGCGTACAATGAAACCTTGCTTCTTGCAATCGAATACATTTTCAAGAGTCGGCATCGTTTCACAGCGTTTCACGCAGTCTAGAAAGAAGTAACAATCGCGAGTCGTGCGCGGGTTCCAAGTATTTTCAGCGGCGGGTTTTAAAACAAGTGGTGCTCCAGGGAGGGTTAAACCCACCCCTGCAGCGTTTCCGCGCGTACCACGGGACACCCTGTATACAAAAGAATATTTAAGCGAGAGCTCGGCCTGCTCTCGTCGACCGCAGCGCGCACAAAGCGTGCGGATCGGTGCGCTCGTAACATTGAAATCGGAACAATCTGGCCGCGGAATTGTCGAGCGGATCCGAGGGTCTCATATCAAATATTCGATGAGTCGAATTTCATTCGCGACGCCAGGGATAACCGGGTCTCGTGCCTCGATATTAAATTATTCGAGCGATCCGCAGTCTCGGGCGATTCAACAAATTCCCAGGGACGGTGAAATTTCCGCGAGGGGAACCGCGGGAGTACTCAAGTCGAAAGGGAACGCTGTACAGTCGCAGTGCAGCGCAGCGAAGTGTGTGTGCGGCGCGTTGCATCGGTTGCGCTACACCGATTCGGTCACACGTTCTCCGGTGTTGCGTGATTGCAGTGCGCGGGGCACACAGGTAACACAGCTCGCGCTGCGCGCCAAGGTAAAGCATTGCACGCCGCGCGTAATATACTACGCGTAGTACGCGCTCGTTCGAGTACGTTTACACCGAGCGAGGGTCGACCGGGTAGGGAATAACGGTGCTCGTTGTACGGCTGCGTTCACAACGCGCGATCGCCATACGCCATTGCTGCGCCTCGCGTCGCAATTCTGCGAAAATTATCTGGTTCTTTCGTACGCACATTTTCCTGTACTTTTCATATTCATGTTGATAAGCAGCTTTTTTAAAGGTGTTCAATAGTATTGAAATGATATCGATACTTTTCGATACCTACAGTATTCATTATTGTTTCGATACTTATGTGTGCTCGACTCTACATAGTTCGAGTCAGTGATGGTATATGGTCTCGGTTATGCAGGAACGTATGTACGTCTTATGTTTGTGGGGTAAGTAGGGGAGAACTGTTATTGGCGGGAAACCGAACAGAAGAGTGCAAGATATATTTATATATTATATGTACATATATTAAACATTATATATTATATGTACAAATATTAAACATTCATATTTGAAAATCGAAAAAAAAATTTGCGAAGCTATGCGGGGTGACCAAGGTACCCCATTTTAGCCCATCTTTGTACTTTACTGACGCTGAAATCGTCGCGCATGCGCAAGAAAACTGAGCCATATACCATCGCTGGTTCGAGTAGCATCGATACATTTATTGCTAGTGTGATACCAAAACCACCCAATGCCCATTTTGGCACTACTCATATCAGATGTCAATACCAAGCATTTAAATTTTTTATACCTATCAAACATTTCAAATAAGTACTTGGGAATCGAATTGCTTGAAACTTATGAGAAATATTAGTATCACGCCCATCACTATTCAATACCACAGGAAGGGTGCTGTTTTATTTTTCGAGTGGCATGCTTTTTTGAAACTTATCTCTATGGTTAATACAGACAGATTGTGGTCCTTTTCATATTTATGTTAATGAGAAACATTGTACTTGAAGTTCTATAGCATAGGAAAATTGCAATTTTATTTGTCGAATGCTACTCTACCTGAGAATTTGCCTGCTTTGTTAATATGGTCGTTTTAAGAAAAAATTTTCTACGATGCCAATAATAAAGAGAAGTTACCATTTTGTTTTTGGAATGTTATTCTTCCATCAATTTGCTTGTTTTGTTAATTCGGACATTATGTGGTCCTTTTCACCTTTGTGTTAATGAGTAATATATCCTACGATGGTAAAAATAAAATGGCACCTACATACCAAAGATGCCATTTTATTTTTAGACAGTCATTCTTGTTTAAGATTTCTTTGTCTGATCAGTATGAACATTTGATGCTCCTTTTTATATTCGTGCTGATAAGAAAATATTTTCTACGATGTTCATTAGTACACGAGAGGTGCTATTTTATTTTTCGAATATTATTCTTTCTTAAAAATGACCTTTCTTGTTGATATGGACATTTTGCGGTTCTATGTAGCTTTATCTTGACAGGCAGCAATTTTTACGATGTTCAACAGCAGAGGAAATGTACCATTTTATTTTTAGAATGTTGCTCAATGTTTCCTTGTTTGATGAGCATAAACATTTTACGGTTCTTTTTATCTTCACGTTGATAAGCAATATTTTCTACGATGTTCAGTAGTAGAGGTCGCCACTATTTTTGGCTGTAAGTCTCATGAAAATCGCAGTCGTGTTCACGTCTCAAAAACACTGGAGATTTAATATACACACCTGGAAAGATCATTTAACAGACAAAATCGGAACCAAGCTGTTTCGATTACTCTGCTAGAGGATCGCATACTGCAAATAGAGGAGCGACCAGGTATACCATGCAACATGGATGCGAGTACCGACGTTTCTACTTTTACCTTCGGATAACATGGTTACACGGCCGTATAGGCATGTAAATATGGAATTTTTATATAACTCGGTACGTACAGCGAGGGAAGGATCAAAACGTGACTTGGATTAAAGCTGGCTAGGCGAAACGTGCTGCCGTATGAAAGCGCTGCGGATATTGTACTGGAAGAAACGCAAAGGGAGGAACAAAGACGACCCTGCATTGCTACCGCGTTTATGCTACCAATGCGCTGAAAGAACTGCAAAACTTTCAGTCTAACTGTAATCGCCGAATGGCGGAGTACAATTTAAATCTTTCCTTCCTTCGTTCCCTGCATAGTTAAAAGCAAAGAAAACTCTGCAAGGTCCAATTTGTAAAAACATTTCTAGTCACCACTAATTATTCTGATGGTTTTCTGCATTTATGGCAAATATGACTTGGTGCAATTTAAAACAGTAAAGGAATGAAAACAATCTGAGGACATTGATATATCATCTTTCAATTTATTAAGATCATCAAAGAAAATAAGAAATTCTAATCTGTCTTCTGCTTCATGCAATTGGTCCAAACAATTTTCATTTTGCATAAAAATCCGCAGTCCAATCGTTAGACTTCGGATTATATGCATTTATGATTGACACACGTAAAATTTGAAACAGTAAAGAGATTTGACGAAATTAAGAATATCCACGTATTATTGACATTTTATTGAAATTATTAAAGAAATCTTGTATCTCACAGTTGATACAAACGATGTTTACATGATAAATATTGGGTCGACCAAAAAATTCAATAGTTCAATATTTCAGTATTATACAG
Organism: Sphecodes monilicornis; assembly: GCA_913789915.3. NCBI lineage: Eukaryota > Metazoa > Arthropoda > Insecta > Hymenoptera > Halictidae > Sphecodes > Sphecodes monilicornis. The sequence goes on along the minus strand of OU565291.1, from coordinate 13,670,295 downwards.
AATTTTTCCAGCGTTAGAAATGAAACTGATGAAATACTGCAATGTTGTAAACATATGCATTCTTTACTTTTGGAAGGCGTTTATTTCACGTTTTGAGCTTGCGGGTTTAACAAAAGCTACGGTACATTCGCTGTGTGTCTGGCTGTGAAAAAAATAAGTTAGAATTTACAACGTTTGATAGAAAAGTCTGTCGCGGAATTCCGCGACGCCGCTGCAACGTCATGCCCGCTACACAGGGCAGTAAAAGGTCCGTGTGAGCTGTAAATAAGCGGCGGTTTCCGGTTCGCGGTACGCAACAGGGAACACAGGCGGAACAAGCTTTTTTAGTCGCGGTTAATGCAGACGCCTTTAATAAATAGCCGAGTCGACCGGAAAAGTTCGCCTCTCAGCGACAACTTCCATTGGTAAACATCTTAATTTAACGTCGCGCAAAGTAAACATCGAAAACGTCGAACAAACACATCTGTCCGCGACCACGATGCAGTATAGTTAACACCTTGACGACGGATGACGCATCGTTGCGTCAAATAGAGCACTTCGTCACGGGCAACGCAATTCACGAATTACTATCGCTTCCATGAACTGACACGCACGTGGACGCGATTCAATCGATATCACGGTTTAATTCAATAGGCGTTACGTGCACTGAATACAAATCTGCGGATTTTTAACTTCGACAATATTCTATGCGTTTATGGCAACAGCTATGCAGTTGTTTTTTGCTTGAGGTTATTCTATGCGCCCTCGCGGATAAGATTATGTGATTTTGTACTACGTTATGAAGTTTGTTTAACAAAAAGTAGAGTTAACAGTGTAGGTACTCAGGATAAGTCAATTTATGCATACATTTTTGTAATTTCGGTAAATGTTACGTTAAGGGGACTCACCTCGGATGACCATGCTCTTGACAAATGTTGTCAAGGACAACATTTTGAACAACTTTTCTATATGCATCTACCCGGCGCTCGGATTTAGTTTCCGAGATAGTTGCAAAAAACCTTTGTTAAATTTTGGTTGCAAGTACATTTAGTCTCGTACAAACTGTCAAAAGGAGATATAATCCAAATTGGTTTATGGTTAGGTTGGTGGTGGGGAATAACCCAGACCTAATACCATTTTGAGATTATCCAATTTCATAGAATGTCTTGGATAATATATGTCAAATCCAAAATCACATTCATGTAGATACTGACAAATTACAATAAGGTAGCATCAGTATATTTTTAATAAAATACGAGCGACGACTAAAACCTCGTGGAGGTTACTTAGAAAGGGGACCTTGATAACATATGTCAATACAGTATATTGTTTTAGACTTCATTACTTAAAATAACTGCTATATTTTGACAACTTCTTTTGTTCATAACTTTTTAATAAACAACGAGCGTTGGCTAAAACCTCTTCGGGGTTACTCAGAAAGGCGACCTTGACAACATATGTCAAGGTCATCCGACATGATTCCCCTTAACGTAATATTTACCGTAATTTCTTTTAACAATTAGAAATATAGGATAAAATTTAATTGTTTCGCGTAATAGAAAGAATTCTGTTACTTCTTTTTCTGTTAGAAAATTCGTTTAAAAACTCTTTTTATTATTATATTCCAGTTATATGAAATAATTAAATTTTCTCCTACATTCGTAGTTGTCGAAGGAAACTGAGAAACATCCACAAAATTGATTCTTTTTCAGAATCATGAGAATCATTTCGTCTTGTACAGTCTACTGAATGGTTTTATGTAAAATGCAATTACAAGATACAAGTAGAATCTACAACAAAAGCCTATTAAATGTTAGAAATGCAAATACAATATGTCGAACAGTGTTCAACAATATGAAAGTGCAAATCTTATTGCATTCGTGATACTTAGAAATTCCTCATGTTATGTATGCAATAAACAAGCGTTCAATCAACGAAACAAACTTCTAAATCTTGATTACACGGAGCAATAAAAAGCGAATTTGCATACGCTTTCAATTCTCGCTGAAACGTATCCCAATATTTTCTCGATTTCTCCGGGAGCAGCGTAAAAAATGCATGATCGCGGAAAGGATCGCGAAATTATGAGATCGAGATATTATTTCCACGTTTCCGTCGCGAATAAAACTTCCTCGGGAGTGGTTCGCAGCCGAGACGCATCGATATGCGCATTTTTCATTCGCCACGAAAAATTTCAATCGTGTGGGTCCGCGAAGCCCGTTCGGAAATTAGATTCTGTTGGAGCTGCGAGTTCTGGATGAACCGGGAAAAGTACTGGTGCCAGAAAAAAGGTTCCGGGATTTCGTCAAAGCGAGTTCAAGTTATTAGAAACCTGGCGGCGGTCGTCTCAGGCTGTTATTACACGGCGCCTCGACCTTTTCTCTTATTCATGATAATCGTACGCCATTATTCTCGCACACAGAGGCGTACCCGGTTGTGGCCTTTCTTCCGTCGGTGTTCTGACACTTAATCGGCTATCGACAACGCGTATCTCTAATTCTATTTGCGACGCGAAATCATTTTCCGCGCCCACGCGACTGCAAAATGGCCGCGCACGTGGCGCAATCACGGCACCCTGGAAAAATGAACGAAATGGAAAAGTGAAATGGGTCAATACACATCTGCGATGGCCGAATTAGCCAATTTCTCTGCCAGGAAATTAGCTGATTTTCTGAAAACTAGAGCACCCGCTCAAACGGCTCCTTTGGATGGCTTCATCATCCAGCGCGAAACGAACGCGATGAGTGCAAATGGGAATAATTACTTTTAGGCCATGCGAGAACTCTAATAGATTCTGCCGGAGTCGTAATAATTGCTAATTAAGGCAGTCTTCTCGTGTAACGATAGTGAGAACAAGTGATCTTTAACCCTTTGCACTCGAATAGTGACTTTGAGGCACCAATCAAAATTTTATTAAGGTTTAATACTTCATGATGGTATTTAACCTATTTTGAAAGAAGAATACCAAATATTGGGAAAGTTCTAGGGTTTAGAAGAAGAGTATAATTTTTCGGCCGATTAGTGAAATTTATATTATTCAAAAAGATATTATAATTAAAAAATCAAATATTAAATTGCAGGTCCAATCCCTAAAGAAATATGTAAAGAACTGAGTGAGCTTTGTCCGAAGTTGATTACTTTACTAGTTTTTTAATTATTGTGCACGCCAGTTTAAAAAACATAGTTTCCAGAAACATGGGAATTACACAGTAAATAATAACTAAAACATGAACTACAAAAAAAACATTTGTACTTAAAAGTTTTCCGGTTACATCCCAAAAAGATATACTCCCATATATCCAATAGTTAATCTGAAAACAAATTATTAAAAATCACTTGTTTGCCGTGCCGTTACCCGAGAAGCCCCCCTTGATGTGTTGCTTAATATATTACGACGTATTCTAATTATTACTACTTCGTCATGCATTACTGCATTGCTATTTGTCAGATGTATGTGTATGAAAGCTTGAAGCAACATACTCATCGTCAATGTATGAAACATAGTGAACTATTAATCGATACATCGATGATACCTAAACCAAAAATATGTTTGATCCAGTCGATAAAAAAGCAGTGGTTCTGCCAGAGTCAGTAATGATGACTAATTAATGTACAGCTTAATGGACTACGACGTGTTCTAATTACTACTATATACTTGGTTATGCATTACTGCATTACTCGTTATCAGATGCAGTATATTTGTATAAAATTAATCGATACATTAATGATACTTGACACGTTCGCAACTGTTGTCGCACACACGTGACATCCGCAATCTCATAATTAGACTGTGGATCTTAATGCAAAATAAACATTTTCTACATCAATTGTCAGGAACAAGGACCACGTTGGAATTTAATTTTCTTTTTATTAACTTCACTAAGCTAGAAATAATTAATTGGCACTCTTCAATTGTTTTAATTCTTATATGTTTTTAAATTGCATATATTCAATTTTATCATAAACCACATAAAACCCATAGTCTACTCAACATTTTCTTCATACTACTCGAATAAAATTTGACACACGCTGTCATTTAACCCTTAGCAGACGGGAATTATTTTTAGCATATTTCTTGATGAGTCTGGATTAAATTTTCCTTGTGAAACAAAATTGCATACTGAAGAGTTAAGTGTATGAATTAAATGAAGGGAAATGGGTTGTGTTCAGTAAAAATGTGTTTGATATTTTTTGAGAGTAATAATTCTTTAAAAATTATTAGCAGTCGCAGAACGACAAAACTGCTTGGGCGACTTTCAACAGACACGCGTCCGCAAAGGGTTAAAATCATAGGTCATAGCATTCGGAGAATTCACGACTTTCCTCTGCTGAATTGTTGTAATATTTTCGGAAGGACGCGCGTTACATTCGACAAAATATTTCAGCGGAAGATAAAAATACGTTGGAGCAGATCAATAAAAACAGAAGTGATTCGGTGAGTTTTTCTTTTTCTGCGAGCACTGTGTGACCGAGTTCTGCGATTCCGCGAGGAACCATGCCAAACGGTGACGCGCAAGAAGACGAGATTCGATTTCTACGTGGGTCTCCGTTAATAACACGGGAAGGATTTCAATGGAACACTTTCTACTCTCCCACGGTGGATTCGTGACCGTTGTTGCGGCAACTCTTCGCAGTTCGCAGACTTCATGCACCTGACGAGTTGAATGATTATCTGGCAGATGGAAGAGGAAGTCTGAAGTCTGAAGTCCTGTCATTACAATTGTCTTCGTCACAATACTAGCGCGCCGTCGAATTAAAACCGAGCGCGAAGTACGGGAATGCGCAAGTTCAGATTCCCTCGCGGTCAGAGGCTCTATTAGGCTCTTGAAATGATCGATGGACATACGGTAAAATTACATCGTCATTCGGAGACCAACAATCTCTATTCGGTATAAGAGATGCGAGATACAAAGATCGAGATTAGGTACACAAAATTATTCGAAGACCAAATGAGTTTAGTTTAAGATCAAGATTTTGGAAATCGTTCAGGACACGACATCCCTCGAGTAACTTCACTTAAAAGTCTAGTTTGTATACATAGGATTACTTGGAGACTAAGATTGTGTATCTAGAATTATACTAAACCGATCTTAATAGAAGCATCATTCAAAGAACCAGTTTTTCTCCGAGTATACTCTATTCAGAATCATTTGGAGTATATTTCTATTTAGGATCGTTCAGAGATCAAATAGCTTTACCTAGAATTATTCGAAGGCTAAAGTGTTAAGTCTAGTATTATGCAGGACACAAGATTCTTTAAAGATCATGTATAAGAGGACCAATTCCTCCATGGAGAATTATTCAGAGACTGAAATCTTGTATTTGGGGTCGTTCACAGAAGAAGTTTCCTACGGAGAATCGTTCAGAAACCGAGTACCCTTATCTAGAATTATATAGAGACCAGAATGCCTTGTCTAAGATCCTCTAACTGACATGTCTCAAAGGACTAGTTTCTTCGCTTAGGATGACTCAGAAGGTAATCTCCTATGTCTAGGATGATTCACAGACTAAGTTTCTCTATGGAGAATCGTTCGGAAATCAAGTAGACACCTAGAATTATTTAGAGGTTAGAACTCCCTGTCTAGCATCATTAAGATCCCAAGACCCACTAAGAGATATTTCTCAGAGAACTAGCATATTCATGTAGGATGACTGAGAGACCAATGTCCTATGTCTAGGATCATTCACAGATCAAGTTTCTCTATGGAGAATCGTTCGGAAATCAAGTACACACCTAGAATTATTTAGAGGTTAGAACTCCCTGTCTAGCATCATTAAGATCCCAAGACCCACTAAGAGATATTTCTCAGAGAACTAGCATATTCATGTAGGATGACTGAGAGACCAATGTCCTATGTCTAGGATCATTCACAGATCAAGTTTCTCTATGGAGAATCGTTCGGAAATCAAGTACACACCTAGAATTATTTAGAGGTTAGAATTCCCTGTCTAGCATCATGCAGAACCCGAGACCTAAGAGATATTTCTCAGAGGACCAGCATATTCATGTAGGATGCTTGAGAGACCAATGTCCTATGTCTAGGATCATTCACAGACGAAGTTTCCTTATGGAGAATTATTTAGAGACCAGAATACCTTCTCTATCCCACGAAGAACCCAAGATTCTCAAAGGATCCTCTCACAGGACTAATTCCACTTACCACTAGAAACCAAGACCTCCGTCTACAATCATCCACAAACCAAGTTTCCCATTCCCATGCGTTCGAGATGATTCGACAACGATGTTCCACGATTCCCTCCGTCTATCATAAAGTTACAAAGACCACGGGATCAAAGCCTAACTCCCTGGAGCGAAAATAGCTCGGAGACAAAGTCTCTCGCTGGTGCTTAAGATCACGTTGGACCGCAAACGCTAGAAGCATCCGAAGCGCCGCGAGTCGACTAATCTAGACAGGAAATCCGGTGTTGGATGGGAAACTCACGTACGCGATGTTTGCTCGGCAGATGCCTGTCGAACGGGACGTACGAGTAACGATTAATTTCCAATGTTGACGGAGACCGGGTCCAACGATGACGGGCCCGCGAAGAACCGACAAGCTCGATCTTCTAATAAAACGCGTGTCCCGATTTTTCGCGCGTTGCGTAAGGCGGTTCTGCGCTATGTGCACGCGACCATCGTTAATGGAAATTACATCCGAAACGGAGCGCATCCGCGACGAACGAGGTTTTTAGAGCGACCGAAACTGTCTGTCTGTTGCATAGATACCGCGGCGTTCACCTGGAAAAATTTTATACCGGGTGTGTCAGTTAATTCGTTTTACTCCTGATGAAGTGGTTCATCCAATGGTCCGTTCTGATCAATTAATACAGTATAGAATGTCTAATCATTGACAGTTCTTGCGATTCATTCTTAAAACGTTGTCACGCGATCCTTTGACTCTTAAACATGTTAACACTTTATCCATTCCTTTTAACATTTTGTACGATGCTCAATAGTAAAGAGAAGTTGCCATTTTATTTTCGGAATGTTGTTCTTCCTTAAAATTTACCTGTTTGGTTAATACGAACATTTTGTAATCCATCTCATCTTCGTGTTAATGAGCAACATTTTGTAAAGGTTTTCAACAACAGCGGAAAAGTGCAATATCATTTTTTACCTGTCTGGTTAATAAGGCTATTCTGTAGTACTTTTTATTGTTATTCTTCATTAACATTAAACCTACCACGGTCAAACGACCGATTTTCTATTCCACATTTATTGAAATTATAGAAACCTTTTTATAGGAAATGACTAAATTGACTTCTTTATTTAAGCAAATATTATATTGAAAACCGTAAAAAGTTTAAGTAACTTCAATCTTCTCACTTGTATAAAACGTTTCACTTTCATATGTTTTGTAGTTGGTAGGTTTAGTGTTAATTCTTGTAATTGTTGATCATTGCTTTTAAAAAGGAGAAATTTTTAAATAGAAAATTGCCGGCCAGTGAAGTGTTAAAAGTAATTTGCTATAGAACTTGCTGATCATGTGGGTTCAATAATCCACACTTTATGTCCACTGGTCAGACTCAGCAATTATAACCCAAGTACCTTCAAAGAACGCTTTGAAAACGCTTTTAAACAACGTTAAACAGAATCCGATGGCGAATAGAACTTTCAAAAATTCTTCTCTCGATCACCGTTTGTGACGTCATTAGACGGACGAGTCTTCTGGCTACAATCTCGCTTTGGAGCAGTTTGCGAACTAATATGGGTTACCTGAACCCGTCTGGAGCCGAACTGCGACGCAAACAGAACGAATCTCTCTCGGTGAGAACATATGAGAAGTGAACTATTCCCGGGTGAAGACGGGTGAACTTTGGGCTTATAGTCGTAGTCTCCGTTTACGCGAAAACCGCCTTTTTATTTCGGATGGATTAATTATCCAACAAAAGGCGAAGAAAACAAAGTTTTCTTTGGAAGCTCGCCGGCTCTTTACGGAACGCAACTGCCCTCGGGGAGGATTTTCAGTCTCCGAGGCTTGGGAAACGAATTAAACATTGCAGACCGGCACAAAAGCAAAGTTTGAGCAAACATTCGTGACAGCCTTTTTCCCGCAATAGTTTTCAACCGCTACGCGAATGCCGTGTTTTATTTGTGTATTTGCTTCTATATTTAAACACATGTTCGCGTTATCTCCCGAGCCTTTCACCATTTTTCCATAGAATCTAGTTTATAAACATCAGCTATTTTTCTCATCCGCTGTTCACTAACCGTCGAGCTAAACATTTCCTTCGCATTCTAATTAAAACGTGTAAGTTATCATTATTTTGATGAAAAAGTTAAATAACGCGCCAGAAGAGAGATTCTGTTAAATCAGTGGTCTAAAATGTTGCATCGATTGTCGAACGGTACAAAAACTCGCAATATTTGGCCAGCAAACAGCGCGTGTCACGCACACAGTGACTCGCGTATTTATTTTTGCGAGGTTGTCACGTTTATCCGAATTATCCACAGATTTACAAATTTTTAAAAGGTGGTCAAAACAAGCGCTGGATGTAATATAATAATTTTTCCGTGAAATCGCTGTTTGGAAAATCCGCCAGCTAACGTGTGTTGTATAGAGAGATTGCGTTGACGCGGCGAGTTCATATAATATAATAACGAGGTCGTCGTCGAATTGAATTTCATCCGAAAAACGAGTTTCCGGAACGGCAATGGCGATACGATTTGTTTTTGCTGGACGATTTTTACGAGCCCGACGTCTCCTTGCTTCCTCATTTCGTATTATTCGATTAAACTCGTCCGCGGTAATTGTTCGACAGCGTTCATTGGTAAATACAAGGGCCGCCGGGAGGACAGGCAGAAATGTCGATGGCGTGGCAGATCGCCAAATCAGCGCGACCCGTTACCCGTTACGTTTATCGCCGGTTTTATGTAACTATTGTCCGGCGTGTAACTGGGACGACTTCAATGGGAATATCTGTCAATGGGATTTCTCATTGCGTAAACGGCGACGTTCGTTTAATGACGAGCTACACCGCCGCTTTGATGTCCGCTTCAAAGGTCCGCCATCATCAAATTATTTAAACATCGAAAGCACGTCGACCGTATCAGAGAGACAACTTGCGGATGGCGAATTCGCAAGCGCGATTGTTATCGAACAAGGCGACTTGTTCCTCCGCAATTACGCGCAATAACAACTATTGCGCATTTATTACTTATAATGTATTCGCTTCATCGTTCGTTCAATCTGAGGAACTGAAAATTAACGCAAATATTAAACGAACCCTTTCTGAACTAAGACGACAAGAAGGCTTGTTCCTCCGCAATTACGCGCAATAATAACTATTGCGCATTTATTACTTATAATGTATTCGCTTTATCGTTCGTTCAATCTGAGGAACTGAAAATTAACGCAAATATTAACTTAACCCTTTCTGAACCAAGACGACAAGAAGACTTGTTGATTTACAATTATGTATATATATATATATATATATATATATATATATATATGATAATTTATACAATCATGTATATATTATTTAAAACTAAATGAACGTAAATTAATTAATTCTCTTTCTGGACCAAGAGGATAAGGAATCTCGTTCCTTCACAATGGTGTTTCATACTTTATACGCTCATGCATATTATATTACTTTAATTTAGGCGACTGATATTGGTCAAACTTTACTACAAACTTACTGTATACGAAAGCAACAATCTTTATATGGACTGCGCCTACTATCAGTGTTGTTTGAAGACACTGAGCACTTTGGTTGAATGAATGGTGCACAAGATGGGCTATGTACACATTATTCACAGTTTATTAAAATAGAATTAAATAAGTATAAGTGTGTCCCCATTTCGGTGGTTGTCTCTTTGTTCTGCGATTTCGTAGTGTTCTCTATGTTATGCGATTCGAAGTGGTTTTGTATGTTCTGCGATTTTGAAGCGTTCTGTCCGAGTCTCGTAGCGTTTCGCCTAATCGTTAGACTCTAACGCCACCTCGGGTTTTTTCTAATTGGTCGGTTGTAGATGTAGGTGGTGGAATATTTCATTTTTTAATTGGTCGTAGGTGTCTTAAAGAATTCGGATACTGGGGCGGGGGGACTGTCAGGAAAGCTCGTCTCGTCTTGTCGACGTCTTGATGCGGTTTTTGTTGGTCGTCGTTCTGTCGCATCTGGTGTCCGGCTGTTTTATGATAGGGTCTCGGGGGCCCTAAAGAAGTATAGAAATTACGGATAATTCGGCACAAGTTCGTACGGTTCCTGCGCCTGCCATCAGGTTGTAAACGCGCAGTAGCGAAATTACGACGTCGTATAAAACTAGAAGAGTCTCATGGTTGGGCCTACCCACACATTTGAAATGTCGAACCGACGCGTCGGACGTCGACCGAATCGACCGACGTCGGGTCCACTATGCGCGAAGCCTTAGTCGCTATATGAACGCTTCGGCACGTCTTTTTCATTGTTGTTGCGATCCGCAACACTTAATCATCAAACTTTCTGAAAAATCGTAAGTAATTTGTACAGTTAACTAACACATGGACTGCAAGGGGCGAAGAGAAGAACTCAGAAATAAGTGAACCTTTCTTAAGTGTTTGAACCTATCAGAGTGTGATCCAACAGATTTCCGAATATACATATGTATTATTTCCTGTGTATGTATCGTGATCGCACGTGAATTCCTGTGACGTGATAGTAATGTGTCTGTACCTTCAAGCTATCTGAAAAATCGTGAGTATTTATCTTGTATAGTTTTTCGGTGTAAAATATGGACAGCAGAGGGCCAAGAGTATTTATGATTCATCTGGGAAATGATTAGCAACATACAAACAATTGAATTAAAAAATAATTGAACCTGCTAACTTTCTGAAAAATCAGTATCTTGTATATTTTCTCGGTGTAATATATTGACAGTAGGGGACAAGAGTATTTATGATTTATCTGAGAGTCTCTTGTACAGTTCTCCGACCTAAAATATGGACAGGGGACAAGAGGATTTATGATTTATCTGGGAAACGGTTAGCAACACGCGAGGTGAGTCACGTCCATTTTCCTCGGGTTATTCGTGAGAATTATTCCGACTTACGCAATCGAAGAGGCATTAAGTAGTTAGCAAGTCTCAGCCAGTTAGAAGAACAACCGCGCGCGTGATTCTCGTTCCCAGAGAATTTTTCTGCGGTTGAAAATGAATCTACGGTGTCGCTGGCATATGCGAACCGAGCTTTAAGCTGGCTGCAACCGCTAAACCGCTGGTATTTCGCTCGACAGAGGCGTGCATCCGTCGAACACCACGTCATTTATGCGTGATGCTTGCTCCTTGAACGCTGTCTTCCTCTAGACTTTATTCTTGTCTGAATAGAAGCCTAATCAATGAGAGGAATTCCTAATTGGCTTGCCGAGAGATAATGAAAAATCTTTAATTGCGTGGAGCTTCGCCTGTCTGGCGATCAATGTCATTCGTTGGCTTGGAACTTTTCACGTAGTTATAAATAAACATTTCTCACAATTTACTTTCTGACAATCTGTTCCTTATTCCCTGGTCCTTTCTTCCTTTTGTAGTTATAGCAAAATTAAATGACTACTATAATGAGTGGATATCTGAGGTAGAATAAAACGAAGATTCCGATAACGTCTGACCATGTTTTTAATTTATTCAATACCTGATAAATCACAGATGAAAAGAGTAAAGTATATTTATTGTTTTCTCTCATGTTTCTTTTATTGTTGCTTTGATTATCTTATAAAGTTAAGTGCCTCAATAAAATCGTCTACAGATTTGATGTATTCATAAAGATCTACGACAAAATCAGATACGTCTAAAATGTAATTATCAGACTGCGGATTGTATGCATCTATCACCGAAACGAGTACGTAAAATTTGAAATAGTGGGAAGATTGAAAGAATGAAAAAATATCAATGTAGTATTATCAATTCACCGACATTATTAAATGTATATGTTTTATTCGATTTCTGTATCTCAAGACCGATGCAACACATTTTTATATTGCATAAATATACAATAGAAGTTAGTAATTTTTTTGATTATTCTTGTCATTCGCAAGTACACTGCAGACCATAATTATGAGGCCACTCATATTTTGAAGATTTTTGAACTTTGAATTTCCAAAACTTCAATACGAAATATGCATTCTTTCGAATTTTTGGAGATTTGGAGAAAAGTTGATGAGCTATTATGGTACGACGTACTTGTGCAAATAACCCACAGTTCTCAAACGTTCAAAATTAGTTAGGAACATGCCTAACCATACTTTTTAATTAATACAAACGAAAGCAAGTTTTACACATTATTAAAACTCTTTATTTTAACAACTTGTATAAAGCCCTGTCCGGCAGTCTGGACAGACTGGTCAACCATTTTGTTAAAATTTAATATCACTATTACGCTGTAACTATTCTGGTGATATAGATATACACAAGTCAAATGAATGTTTTACTGATATATCTTGTGTTAAATAAATAATAGTTTCACTCATTTTTCTTTATATGTAATTTCTTTGTAACTTTTTGTCACGTAATGCTATTAACATTAAGAAATCATTGTAAAAATGTTCAAAACTCTTGAAAATTTTAGTGATGCTACAGTTATGCTCCATAGTATAGCAAGAAAACATGCAGAATATATTAATTATTCAAAATCAGTGGAAAATTGTATGAAATCGACACAAGAGATGAATACGAACTAAAAATTCACGACTCGCGTATTCATTGAAAACGTCGAGAAAACAGTGTCCACTTCGCATGTTCGGACTGACACGCGACTCGGTCTAACCTAATCGTTCTTCACGCTCGAGTATTAAAGGAGACCAGTCTAACTCGAGAGTAATCCGAAAGAACGTCACCGCCCGCAAAAATATTCGTATTCGGGTTGCTCGAGCCTCGCTTTCGCGGATTCTATTTTCGCCGAGCCGGACACACTTTATCTTGTTCCGTGCACACTTCGGTATTTTTGTTTCGTCACGCATTCCCGGCGCCTGAAGGAATCCCCTGGTCCCGCGGGGTAGAAATAATAACGTCGCCGTTACGTCTCGTTCTTTAAGACGCCCGATAAAACCGCAACGCAACGTCCTCCTCGCTCGAACGGTCTTTTGTTCGCTGACAAATCGCGCCGGGTTTACCGAAACAGTGCTGAAATGTAAATTTGGATTGATTTTCAATAGTGTTTAAAGTATGGTACACGAAATCGTTGAACTCGAAACGGAAGGCGAGATATTTCTGTTGTTACCATTAAGGGCAGCTACCCCCTTTATTTTCAATATTTTTGTAACTCATTAGAAAATTAGCTGCGTCATTTTATTTTAGACTTTAAATTATTCTGAGCGCGCCAAGATTATGATAGATACTATTAGATTGCGGATCTGTATGCAGAATGAAAATGTAATACATTAATTGCAAGAATTGAATATTAACTATTGGGACCAATACAACCCCACTCAAATTTATGCTAATAATTATTGTTTAGATGAAATATTACTTGAAGATTTAATTGGACTATTGAGTTTTTTTAAAGCACATTCTGAAGGTCCACTTAAGGGTTAAACAAAAATTTATTCCTTTTTCAATATTAATAAGTTGGGAGGAATACAATGATACCTTTTAATTCGTATAATTTGTTGAGTACTCCATATTTTACGGACTTATTTTTTTTGTAAATGCATAAAGTAGTAATTATCATATTGTGGAATTCCATGCAAAAAATGTCTGCATCAATTGCAAGAGACAGGAGTGAAATAGAAATGTCTTTCTTCCTTTAATAATTTTAATAGACTGAAGGTGATACATTGATATTCTTAAATTCTTTTAATCTCCATACGATTTCAAATTTCAATTAATTCTGTTATAATTTAAGAGACAATGGCACGTCGATACTTAGGCACCAGGGAGATTGCACACGACGGGATTCATAATTTCTCATCAGGTCGCGATTTTCGGGTCGATCGCGATCCGATTCAGCGGATCTCCCGAGCGATTTATGCGGCCGTCCCGCGAAACAACCTGTCGCCAATTAATCTCTTCAGATGGCAAGACGAATTATCCCGGCTTTTGTCAGGAAAATTCGCTGCATGACGTTTCCGCGTTCATACGAATCATATTTCCCGCGGCGCGCTCGATTAATCTGTCCCGTTAATGGGTTTATAATTAAAGCCGCTGGGAGCGCGGTCGAATTTTGGAAAACCGATAAATAATCTTCTTGATGGATTTGGGAAATTATAGAAACTCTGCGTGATTCGATTCGGATCGCGGCTTTGCACTCGTTAATAGTCGTCCCTCATTAATCTACCGCACAAAGATATGGACATATAAATTTACAGGTTGCAAATAACATTTAACAAATTTCATAGTGGCTCCATTGAAATCTCTACCTTTCAACTTTATAGTATTTAATTTCATTCTTTGCTAATGCACTTTTCGTTCTATTAAATATCCTACCTCGTAAAGTTTGCAGCAATTTTATTTATCCAAAATGAAAACTCCTTAGTGTCATTTCTAATTAAAGGAGTTGAACGAAACTTGCTTTTGTATAGTCAACAATTTTAATCCTCAGCCGGCATCATGGTTAGGTACCTGAGTTTCGGGGAAATTCCTACTTCTTCATAATTTTCCGTCGAACTTTTAGTGTTATTGCAAAAAGGATTATACATTTGACTGAAATAGCACTTGCACATTAAATTAGAGACTACAATAAGTACTTCGAAATATTTTTAGATTTTTCAGAAGCCCAAAACATTAAACAATCAGGTCCAGGGATGAATAACCTGTTACGTTACACTGATACAAATTGTATTATGCATTTTCACATTAATATTTGATATAAATGCACAAATTGCTCTCATCGATAATTTATATAATTTATATAAAACGTTCACATTATCAAAAGCTTGAAAGAAGTTGGCATTGTCACCTTATTAGATGTGCATAAATACAAGTGAATAATGTAATTTTTCCAGCAGAAATCGAGGTACATTTCGAACGGATTGTAAGTCCGGCTCCTTGGTGAATTTTAGAACTTCGAACCACCTTTCAACTAAAGAATAAATTTCATCTCATCAAATGAGCTAGAATTAATGTCTGTGCTGTTTGCAAATATCGGGTATAAGTTCTTAGCGTTTTCTTATTGAACTTAGAAGACAAAGTTAAGATATTTGTTCATAACTTTGTTCAACAATGGCCATCTTATTCCAATACTTTTTGCCATCTTCTAGGTAGATTGTGGATTCACTCCTTCCACAACTTGGCATCTTTCTGGGCGATGTATTGATCAATGTAATTTTTACAATCCTGTACGGCAGGGATGGGCATTTTTGTCTCGATTGAGGCAAAACCGTCCCCACCATAGCGCCCACTGTCCCCCACCAGCATCCGCCGTTACCATAGAAGAAGGAAGTGCTTCGCCCGTTGCGAACAGTGCGCAGGCTTCGCGCATGAAAGAGAGGTTGGTGAGAGAAGCTGGCGTTTTTAGGGGCCCTACCGCGCCCATCCCTGCTGTACGGATTGGAGATTCTTTGCGTAAAAGGAATTTTGCAGTTTTGGCAACGACGATATAACGGTTACTTATCCTGTCGCATTCGTAGCGAGACAGCGTGAGTGAGAGAGCATGAGCGAGAGAAAGACGGAGAGCGTGAGTGAGAGAGCATGAGCGAGAGAAAGACAGAGAGCGTCAAGAAACAAATGAAGCGGACCGGACGACCGCGGTGTGGATGCGTGCGAGAATGAGGAGCGTTAGTCTAAAGTATAAAATTAGTATAAAGAACCACACGAAATTATTTTTAAATATACATCTTCTTTTGGTTTTCTTTTTCTTATATCGGGAGTCTTTTATTTCACCCGATTCTAATCCCATATATATATAAAACTATTTATATATATATATATATATATATATATAAATAGTTTTATTACAACTTTTAATTGTTTTAAGCACATTTTCGATTTCTGTCAAATTTACTAACACGGAGTCAGAGTCGGCATATTTACTTCCGACTCCGACTCCACAAGCCTGGTTCAAATGCAATCTATTGTAAAACGCTACGAACTTTTGTTCCAGCCCAATACTTGTCACAAGAAGAGCAACTTCGGACAGCACCGTAAATATCCCAAAGTTTACGAAACAATGAATGGTATTTTCTTGCGAAACGTCGGATTTGCAGTGTACACGGAATCGCAATAATGCCTGCAGACACGTTCTGCAAAGTGTTAACAGGAAACGTCTCAATTCCGCGTGAGCTTGTCGAACAACGCAGCCCCGAATTGAACAACTGTGTTCTCAACTTAACACTTTACCGACCGGTAGCGGTTCGAACATACTATGCCCTTACACCGCCCACTCAGCCGCAGATCGTCCGAGACACCGGCTCGGTTTCGGGCTAGACTGACGCGCGGGAATATATGCGCTTTTCTTAAACTCTAGTAAAATTGTACGCTTCGTGTTATTGTAGGGTAACGAAATTTAATAAAATCTTTTACTTTAATTTTGGTAGTGTTAAACAATATTTATTTCGTCTATTACAATCGTTTTCAGTTTATTATTTACATAAAATATACCATAATTCATATAACAATATTTGTTGAAAAAAGAAGTTGTTTAATATTTTTTTAAACTATGATAGCGCTCGAAACAGTCACCTTTGTGTAGCGGGACGTTGCAGTATTTACAAGCGAAACCTGTTCTGCTTAGCTTTTTTTTACTTGCACAAACTCTGCATTGCCGTAGGGGTTTTCTACATTTACCGCTGGTTACTATATTTACTAGTTTGTGCTTTCCGAAATTTGCCAGTCTTCCGGGACGATCAAAACGGGATGTAGTTCTTGTGGTTGTGGGTTCGGAATTAGGTAGATCCGTACCTTGTTCTTCAGTTTCGCGGTCTTCTATCAATGAAAGTGCCGCTTTGTGCAGAAAATTTTTGTATGCAAGCTTATGTCCGTTCAGAGTTACATATACTTTAAAGGAGTTAAAAAGTGCACAATTGAGGTAGAACATTACGATACGTTTAGTCCATTTTTTTGTTTTCCTAAAAATTGAATAATAGGAGAGATATTGATCGGCGCGATCTACGCCCTTCATATATTTATTATAATCTATTATAGAGATAGGCTTCTGTATGAGACAATCTGATGTCCTGCTTCTGTTTCTAGATTCCGCCATTTGTGCAGAATGTATGGTCGATATCATGTTTACATTTCTTTTGCCATTATTCCATACTTGCATCAAAATTTGGCCATTTCTAAGAAATTGATGCTGTCCTCTTGAAAGCTTGACCGTTTGAAGTATTTGAGGAAGACCTCTGTTCTTTCGAATCGTCCCACACACTCGCAATTTATTTTTTAAAAAAATCTTAGCTATGTTGACACTATTATAATAGTTATCTTGATATATGTGGTGCCACATGTTCTTATACGGTCCAATGACCGATAATACTGTCTCTTCTAATTTTTTTCCCTCAGCGGCATACACACAAAAATTGGATACGTATCCCGTACGAGCCTCAGACAGCACTCTAACCAGTATTCCATATTTTGTGGTTTTTGCCGGATTATATGTTTTAATTGACAGTCTACCTCTCCACGGAATTAAACATTCATCTAGAGACAATTGTTGATCTGGTTTATATACGTTGTTAAATTTTTCCTTGAAATAATCAATGACAGGCTGGACCTTCACCAGTCTATGCGAATTGGGAGAAATATCGTTATTATTACAAAAATGCCAGCTTTGCATTATTTGTAAAAATCTGTTCCTGCTCATAACCTTCGAGAAGAACGGCGTTTCTATAGATGGGTCTGTAGACCAATAATCGTAGAGGACGTCCTTCTTTACTTGTCCCATGAGAATGATCAGCCCCAAAAATTTCTTCATTTCAGTCACCGTGATGTCTTTCCATTTTTTCGTCTTTGATGTAATTTTATATCTGTCCACAATTTGATAATGATATCTATTAGACTCCCTCACGAAGAGCTCAATCAGGTTACTTCCAATGAATAAATTCACAATATCTATTACGCTTTCGGAGGAACTTGGCATAATCTTTACGCCAGAGCTGCCTTCGAAAGGTTCCAAAGTTATACTCTTGTCGTTCGTTGACCATGTATCATTGTTGTCTTCAACATTATTATTTATGTCCTCGTCTTCTGAATCACTGTATATTATCGGTACAGGACGTCGCTTTCGAATGACTATATTACTGCTATCACTTTCGTCATCAGTACTACTTGTTGAACGGCAGTCAGGACAATCTGACAGGTCGTCGAGATAAAACTCACCAAGACTATCCTTTCCATTCATTTCTAAGGGCTAAAACTTAGAAAAAAAGTACCGATTATTTGAATAAAGAATGCGAAATGCTTGCTGCTTGCTACTGGTCAATATGACCTAACCGAATCTAACAAAAAGATCAAACGTCGATTAATCGACGACCGGTCGGTAAAGGCTGGATAGCAAACGTCGAATAATCGACGGCCGGTCGGTAAAGGCTGGATAGCAAACGTCGAATAATCGACGGCCGGTCGGTAAAGTGTTAACACTCCTGCGGTGCCTCGTTTGTCGCTCGCGGCTCTCTGGAACACGCTCGCGTTTAATCCTTAGTTAATCGGCCGTTGTCTCGCAAACTGTAAGTTTCCACGCGCGAATATTGCCGGAGCAAACTGCAGTTGCAGCGACACACACACACGCGCGCGCGCGCGAGCGAGCACACGCATACACAAACCAAGTCTCTCATTCGTTTTCTCTGAGCTGCGTCCGGTCTGCGCGCGTGCCACCAGTGGAGGCGTGTGGATCGTGATGCTATGTAAACGGTTCAGGACTTAAGGCTGGCACGCATGTCGTCGGAATGTGGACGAGGAAACGGGGCTGGTTGATCAGCCAATTTCGGAATTTCAATCGGACAAACGACTCATAAGTAGACAGCGGATCTTTATGCAAAATAAAAATTTTCTGCCTGCATTATAGCAAAGTGGAGTGAAATAGAAATTTATTTTCTATTTCTAAATTACACCTACTTATATTTGCCATAAATAAATCATAAGCCATCATGTGTTTGCGCAGCGAAACTACTGTGCGTTGCGTTTAACTACGAATCAGTGTCGGATTAAGACCTTTAGAGGCCCTAAGTACTTAACAAATTTTGAGACCCCTTATATACGAATAATTTAACGCAATATCTGATTTTAATAGTAATATCTGTATTAATATCCAATTTGACTAAAAGGTATTTTTAACCTTTAGTGTTTTGCTCGCTCGGTACTGATTTTTATCTTTCCACTCGCAACATACATGCACATAAACACTTGGAAATATTTTTTCTTTTTTTATATAAAGTTCGCATCAACATCCAGGTTATTAGCGACGAACTTCCGCGATGACTTTAGATTTCGTGGAAGTGGTTGATCTCTATATGGAATTCGATAGTATTTCTTGTGTGCTTTTCGGAAGTGAGGGGGCAATGTTCGAGTTGATTCTGAATTTGAGTCGCTGGGTAGAAAATGTTTGGTAGTCATACAAAAGGTGGTGTACTGGGGGAGTGGGGTTTCGCAGCAGAGGGTGGATCTGTTTTCTTTACGAGAAATTCGTGTGTTATCTTGCAATTACCAGTTCTCAGGCAAAAAACAATAATTCTTTCTTCCTGCTCATGTGGTCGCGTGGGATGTCCTGGAAAAAATTTGTGATTATATTGTGTATTTTTATTAGATTCGACTTCCATATGTTATTCCATTCTTCTTTAATTTTTCCTTCTTCGTAATTGATAATTTCTTGGAGTGGGATAGGGGTTGGGTGCTGTTCTGTCTGGAGGGTGGATGCTCCTTTGGCTCTCAAATCTGCTTGTGTGTTTGGAAATATTATTACTACATAAACGTTGCAAGATTCAGAATATTTCTTTGATGAGATGCAGATAGAATGAAAGTATCTTTTACAAACGATTTTTATAAGCAAGAAGTCATTGGTCGACGTATTGAGGAATGGGATGGTCGATTCAATTGCCGAGCGAATTTTCAGAAGGTTTTCCGATCCAGAATCGCTCGCAGGTTTTGCCGAGATCTGCTTGAGAAATCTTTGCTTCGCTTGATGGATCCTATGCCCGTCTGGGAGCTATCGATCGTTCACTGAAGTGGTTAGGGTATTAAGCGAAATACATCGTTGATGGATAATTTGATTGAATCGATCGGAAATGCTTGCGCACGCGCACGTACGTATGTGTGTGTGTGAGCATAAGTATGTAATTGGAATACGGGAATAGCTTTCTGTGAAGCATCCGAGGGGAAGAATCGGTTGGCAGTCGTGGCTGAGTGTGACTCGCATTAATTCGTCGAATGCAGTCAATATTACTATAATCTTCGAATTAAAAATTATACGATTCGAGTCGAGGAACATGACGACATATACCTATATGCGTTCATGGAAAGATCTTGCATTTGTTCCAGAGCAGTGGAGTTGGAAGGAATTTCTGACCACTGGAATCGGAGTCGAAGTTGGAAGAAAATATGCCAACTCCGACTCTGTGTTAGTAAATTTTACAAAATCAGAAGTTGTGCTTAAAACAATTGAAAGTTGTAATAAAACTACGTATACGTGTATTCAAAATACTACAATTGTATCAAAGTACAAGTAAATATTGGATTTTACTGTTTTCCCTTTCGTATTAGAGAGGGAAAATCGTAAATTTTGAAACATGTTAGTTTGCATTGCAATTTGTTTTGTACGAGTAGGAGTACTACAATTGTAATAATGTTCAAATCCTCAATTAATGAAGAAATCGCTGTATAAATTTCGGAGAATAACCTTTTCATTCTTTGTATATCGATGCCATCACCGTGATGATAAATTTTGTCTTTCATGATGCGTAAACAATATTCGTCAAACGCCGATAAATTGGGAGTCGGAGTCGGGATTTTGATTGCTAACTCCGGAGCCCTGATTTAGTAGCATAGCGCCGTCATTTAGGATCGAAAAAATACAAAATAAAATTGTTAAGTGCCTTAAGATATGTTGTGAAAGGTGTTTCAATTCGATTGTATATTAAATTATTTTTTCGTGCTGAAAACAATTGTTTAATTATTCATTGATGTTTCTAGGCTCGTAACTGTGCCCATACCCATTAATAGTAAGAAAAATTTGAAGTAACGAAAATTAGCGGGGATTCGTCGATCGCAGGATTGGCACGTTGGACTGATCGGAAAAAGCCTCCGTGCCGAGATTCGACTTCCGGCGGAAGTCGAGGCCTCTTTCTGTTCGACGCTACCGCAAACGCGGCCGCGAGAGTGTCGAGGACGCGGGGGATTCCCTCTCGCTCTCTCCAGGCTCTCGCTGGTGGTTCTTTTTTAACCCTGAAAACGTGCCAAGACGGAGAACAACTCGAGCCCAAGCCGAGTAGCGTGCAGAAAGTGGCGCGGGGACGGCGAGGGAAGAGGGGCCGTCGGACAAGAAGTTGCCACGGGGAAAGAAAAAGATGAGGAACGAGCCGAGAGACCTTGGCACTGCCGCGGACAACGATGAATGACAAACAGCGGTGAAGTGGGGTCGTTAGGATGAAGTTTTGGGACAGAGCTTCTTTATTTCCTCGGGCACGGAAGCAACGGGGCCGAGAGAGAGGGCCAAAGATGCGAGGACAGCTTCGACAGACTTCCGGTCCCGAGACGAGACTTTGATCAAGTTATTGCTACTTTCGACCATGCATCCACGATTGCTCTCAACGTCGTATCGCTCATGCTCTAAATCAATGTTTTTGAACATTTTCGGATCTGCTACACACTTTGAATTCAATATATGATAAACTTGTCGAAGCGTTACCTTCTCGCCTATTTCAATAAGTTTTAAATATGTTGTCAACGTCACCATTATGATCAACTTTTTACTTTGGAAGTATATGGCGGTCGGCTTTAGTTTACGAGATATTAGCAAAAATAGTTTCTTAAAGTTGCTATATGCGACACGAGTATCCCGCGAGGGCATAACATTTGACCTTGCTTTCGACGAAGACAGAACACAAACAACTGT
The DNA here is from genome assembly GCA_913789915.3 of Sphecodes monilicornis. Taxonomy (NCBI): domain Eukaryota; kingdom Metazoa; phylum Arthropoda; class Insecta; order Hymenoptera; family Halictidae; genus Sphecodes; species Sphecodes monilicornis. The sequence goes on along the minus strand of OU565291.1, from coordinate 13,648,363 downwards.
CGCACGCTGTCGCCCAATGCTTGTAGCTACAGTCTCATTGGTAGTTTCATGGAGAAACAAGTGTAATTGATTACGTGAGACATGCGGTCTTTCACTGAATTCGTACGAGCAATAAATTCAGAAGAAAATTGCACACAGAGTTTCTTATCGAAAAGAATATTTTCAACTATTCAGTATTCTAAGTGCAACAAGTTTCTAGTTTCTAAATCTGAACATTATTGTTTCGTTGTCAAATTCCGTAAATTTTCAATGACCAAATTTGTTCTTTAGACCAGTGCCAACGCTACGCTCAACGGGACCTTTGGACGGGTCACAATCCGTCTGCTGTACCCGTGCTTTGATTGGTGCGAGTTTTTCGTAGATAACTCCCTAACAAAGCCGCGGAGAATATTTTCGCAACGGAAAAAATGACTTCGAATGACCTCAGGAATCACTCTTTTCAAGGAAATACAACTTATTCTTGGGACACTCCGTATATCAGTTACAAATGACGGTAAAATTGAAAGTGTAAATAGATATCGTACTCTTATCTGCTTCTGACATACGTTTCACAACCAACTTCACAATCACTTATACACACAACATTTCTTACAGATGAATATTTCAAAACAGCTACACCAAAGCATGGAGAAGTGACCAGCAAAGCCATCTAATTTTATCCAATACCGTTGCAAAGACATTGACAAGGGCCTCGTAATTTGTGATACTCCTCATCCGTCTCTCATTTCGTCAACTGAATAGGTCCCTTTGTGTCAAAGTAGCACAACGGTGAAAAATCGGTACAATGAAAGGGTAGACCAGGGATGGGCAATTTTTTATCAAGTGAGACAAAACCGTCCCCACCATAGCGCCCGCTGTCCTCCACCAGCATCCGCCGTTACCATAGAGTAGACATGGGCGACGCTGACTCAAAAAACACATGTTGCTGCTTTTCTCCTTCGCCTGCTCGGCAAGGCAGTCCCCACCACGTCCACTCCGATTCTCCCTTCGGCACAAGCCCCACGATGCTGCATCGGCAGGTAGGTGCAGCATCGTGGGGCTTGTGCCGAAGGGAGAGTCGGAGTTGACGTGGTGGGGATTGCCTCGCCGAGCAGACGAAGAGGAGAAGCAGCAACATGTGTATTTGGAGCCAGCGTCGCTCATGCCTGCCATAGAGGAAGGAACTGCTTCGTCCGTCGTAAACAATGCGCAGGCCTCGCGCATGAAAGAGAGGTTGGTGGGAGAAGCAGGCATTTGAGGGGCCCCTACCGTGCCCATCCCTGGGGTAGACGATTAACTTTGAAGACTCTTACTGAATATGATAAAAATGAATTATTTAGAAATAAGATTTTCCACATTTTTTGTAAATTGTAAATCAGCGTACAGTACAAATTACTTTTTGCATGTATCACAACGTATACCGTGTAAATTCACATGCTTGTGTCAAATTGACACAAGGGACGGATGAGGGTTAAATGAAAAAATAACATTCGTAATGCCCTGTATACGTTGAAGATTGTATAATAGTTTTATTGTAAGTTCACAGATATGTTGCTAAATCTTTAAATATGCTGATCTTTAAAAATCCTTCTCAAAGAAGCTGGCGATAAACTAAAGTAACTCGTGAAAAGATTAAACTAACTAAGAATCGGTGAATCCTTAGAAGAAGCGATCGTCAAATCGCTGGAGTACCGCCAAATCCCTAAACGCATTAGCAACAGCCTACCCCCCTGGAAGAAAGAATATTTTTTGGGCGGAGCCCGGAATATGATAACAGCAAAAACGCATTAAGATCGAAGAAGATTACGTTGTACAATCATTACGGGCAGCCATACTTTAATAGGCCCTCGAATGACGACGCCGAAGTCCGTCGTAACTTTTAAACGACCGAAAAGTCTCTCTCGAATGAAATTGCAGTTCAAACATTTCGTTGCAGAACTTTGCGGCACTGAACGGGACTAAAAGCGTTCAAAAGTCAGGATGATCGGACGCTGTCGAGGCGTCGGCGATTCGAACGTGAAAATACGAGAGTCGGTCATATGTTAGCCGGACTTGTAGGAATGTTATAGTAGAAGTGGTGTGGTGACGTACTATTCATTTTTTATTGAGAAAATCTCATGAGAGATCTTTTATAACATTAAGAATAAACAGAACAGAAGTACACAGAACAGAAACAACCAAAACTAAAGATATGCAATTCTTTAAACCCGTGAATTACAATTATTTTAAAAAGACATGAAAGCAGGCTTTAACATTAGGACCAGTCAAAAACACAGAAACATCCAAAGGCAGCTGAAATCTTAACTTGATAAGATTGTGCAATAATATAGATCTTTGTGTGTTGCATAAATTACCTTGCCAAAGGGCATGGTTATGGTTATCATATTCATAATTGCACTTACACCTAGGATTATTAATAATACCGATACGAGTGAGGGAACCAGCTAAATGATAATGATCAGCTCTGCTTATATTTACCGTAACAATAAACTGGCGAGATAGTTTCTTACGTTTAAACCAAGGAAAATGCTATAAAAATGTTTTTAGAAAATTCCAATGGAAATAGATGAAAAGTTTGATTTGTATATGACTGACCCTCGCATGAATCGTAATAGAAGACGGTGCGCATCGATCCTCCGATGCGATACGATCGGGACAATGCATCGGAGCTGCATGAACCGGCGCATAGGGAATTTCGCGGAAGCACAATGCGCGACTGACACGGTCGCGTTGAATAACGAGGTCTGCAGATCTCGCTGTAAATGCTTCATTGTCTAAATGAAACGACGCAATACACCGTTTCCCATCGGCGCAGCGGGGAGAGGAAGGATGCGAAGCCACCTTTTCGTTTCGACTCGACCGAGGAACACTGGGAACCTAATGGTCCCGTCGTTTTTGACGCAACCGGGACAACTCGAAAGTTTGTTAATGAACATCTAATAATATTTATTTAAAGGACTAACTATACCTTTCTATACACAACTTGCAAATAAGAGACTTGCACTCTCCGGAGAGCTGATATGATTAACAAAATTTGTAAGATACAAATTGAATTCGTAACGCACATTCCCGTTCTACAGATACTGTCTAAAATGTTCTTGTTAGTCGATAAATGAAAATTGAAAGCAGATAGCTTTTATTATACATGAATGTAAAGCACGAACTTGGTTAAGATGAATAAGATCGACACATCGTCGATTGTTTTGAAATAAGATGTCAAACAATGAAACAAAATTAATAATGGAGAGAGAACAATTCAGAGTACTTTTCTTGGAACTGCACGTAATATTAAGAATATTTATGAGGAAATAATTAAAGCAAGGGTTAAACTTCGAAACAATCGATCTATCTGTTGAAAATTCATACGAAAAGAGACATGTAGTCGTCAGATCGTCGTCATTGGCTGACGTCTTGCTACTGCCTCACGATTGGTTGCGCTACGCGATAGTGGGGAGAAGTAGGTGGTGCTAGGGGCGTGGCCAAACGCTACGTTACGGAGGAAACATAGTAGTAAACGTCGAAGTAGACACTTCTAGACAACGAAGATGTATGTATGTACTGTTTCGTGTCTTAATATTGGTACATTAAGATATAGAATTGTATAAATTATTTTAATATCAGCAGTCTGCGTAGCTTGTAGATTAAAATTGCAAGACAAAAATATACGTAAATAAATGTATAGTAAATTAATATATTGTAGCGGCTACCTCCTACGCTCGTCGCCAGATGGACAAACAGACAAGTCGATATCCTTAGACCATATGGTCCAAGTCTAACATAAGACGATATCCCTGTGTCTAAGGCAGGGCCCGCTAGATAGCCTTACTGACAAGTACTTTAGCGGGCCCAGGACGAAACGCTCCCTTTCCGTTTCCTTCTCTCTCACATTTTCAACAGCCGCCAAAATATAATATAACAAATGTGGGATCAGGACCCCCCAGACCAAAGACTGTATGGAGATTAGGAAAAGTAGGAGGGTTCCGTGGGTATGTGTAAGAGTTGATCAGCTACAACCGCGAGGGTCCCGGGTTCGATTCCCGGCGCGAAATTCCTCATTTTTCCTAAGATCCTACACAAATGAAACATAAAACAGCTAGAATAAAACTTTTAGTAGTATTTTAGTACATGAATTACTCTGTTAAGCAAAATATTGCGTTCTACCCGATTACCCAACAAATCAATTTTAACGCACTAAACATTGTGTAATCCATAAAGCAGGAACATGACAATTAGTTGGACACTGGACAACAGTTAAGAAGCTTCGAATCTTGCTCGAAAAACGCGTTCTTACGCACAGTGGCGGTATTAATCACGCCAAAGCAAGGCTGCGAGCATGCGAAAAAAGTGAAACTTCCAAGATGGCGCAAAAAACTGCGAGATATCCAGCCAGAGGAGCGAGGAACGAATTAACGTGTCGCGCTATTAATCCAGTCGAAACGAAGCGGCGCGGCGCCAAGAAGAAGCGGTAAATCGATGCCAAGAGCTGTCCAGAACGGGACCAAGGTTAGGGACCGTTCACCGAAGGCGAGAGAAGCTTCGCGATCGAATATCAAGAAGCATCGACGAGCGAAAAGCGATCCACAGGTCTCGAATTTTGCCGACAACATTGTCGAACCAGTTCGAAAATGGAAACGAAGAGAGGGAAGATTGTGCGGTGGAAACGGGACCGTCAGAATTGCGAAAATGTCACGTCGCCAGGCCTCCTCGGCGCGTGCAACAGCGGAAACGGTTCGTTTCGAGTGCGCCGCTGCATTTAGAGACGATGCAAATGCAAACACAAAGGGTTTGTTGCGCGCGGCGAACGAGGCGTTCCTAACTTCCCGGCGTTCCGTGTTCAACGATGCTCTGGAGAGTGTTTTCGCGCGAAAGTAGGTGCGAAAAGGAGGCTGCGCCGAGTGAATCGCAACACCCGCCTCGATTTCCTTCCGTCGAAACGGTTTAAGTGAACCAATTACCGTCGCGCCGGTGTCGCATCGTGTAAAATAAAAAAAACTCTATATTACTTCGTAGAGAATTAATGGTATTATAATATGGTAAACTACATCATCTAATATTCTCTTTCGTTTTCTTGTGACCGATGCTTAAAGGCAGCAGAAACTCACAACTGTCACCGATAGGTCTTATGATTCTGTAATTTCAATTCATGGTTCCAAGAAATCTTATTTTGAAAGATGCAGTTTAAAATTTAAACTTTAAATTAATTACATAAATTGGGACAAAGTGTTAATAAATTCTTCAATAATAACGTTTAAGTCAAAAGAGTTACGTCTTAGTAAAAGCTTCAACTTCTATCTTTTAAATTTTAAAGAATTGGCACCGTTGTGCATCAACGTAATTAATTGGTACCATATAATAGAGTGAATCCTTGTCTCTTAGAAATTGAAGGAATTGACTGCAGAAAAAAGAATTGTTTTTAATTTTTTACGATAGTTAGAAAATTGATTGAACTAGGAGCTATTTTTAATAACTAAATTTTCTGTCTTGTTTTTGAACGTGTAGATAAAATGTTCCAAGGGGCTGGGAATATGGTTGAATAAAATATCACGATGACTTTTCTGGATAGTTACAAGTTCTATCATGTTCCCCGTCCACAGTTTATGGGGGTGAGAATTCCCTAAGGTGTGACTGTAAGGGACCTAGGTTGAAGAGGTCGCGTGTTTAGTAGACCCTTGACTATTGTATCGTATCCTAACTTTTATGACAAGTCAAACCCTATTGATTTTGGAGCTAAGACATCAAAAATGGATATGCTTGCGAAGTGCTGGTAATAAAGTAACTTTTAGGGCCTGACTTTAGTACTATGGGGCTACTGTAGTAGAATCTCGATGAGCACATCCTTGACACCTTGTGAGAGAATTATATTGTTGGATTTTGTTAATATGTGGCAGAGATAGTAGCTGGGTTACAAATAAACAAAGTGAAAAATCGTATTAGGAGGGGAAGCTAATGGATATCTCGTTAATTGAAGTAAACCTTGAATTTGGTACATTGTAACCTAATTTTGTGTTTATACTGGATCAGAGAATTCTATCCTTATTTCTAACATTATATGCTCTTAAAGTGAACATAAAGCAAAGAATACTTATTTCCAAAATGTGAATATTTAAAATAAAATAAATATTGTCTTCCTCTAATAACTTCAACAAACTGTAAATAGTACACTAGTATTCTTAAATTCTTTCCATTCTGTTACTGTTTTGAATATCATCTGTTCAGTTTTGTCACAAGTGCCCGACATCCGCAGTCAACTTATCACTCGTGGTCTGCAAGGTCCAAATAATCCCAATAGTGCAAAAAAGGGAAGGGATAACAAATTGGTTACAGAAAGCGGGGACCAAAAGAATATAAAAAGCAAACATCAAGAACCACACATGGTCCAATAAACGAAAGACGAGAAGATAAGCTCCGACCCAACCTAAGATCAGAATTTTGTTCGAAAACAAGTTCCGATCAATCGGTCTTTCAACAAGAGTTTAAAAAGAAATGTTCCGACGCTGCAGCAAGAGAAGCAATCAGACAGCAAAGGCTATTCATCGATCAAGAGAAAATACTGTCTTCTTTATTTCCTCTTTGCCGCGACCCCTCTGTATGCCATCTTCCCCTGATCGTTAGGACACGCATAGCTACGTGTCTCGAAAGCCAGATCTTCCCACGAAGAGCCGCGGAACAGATCCGGAAAAATAGGGGATTGGGTTGGGGAACCTCAAAGTGGAAAAGCGGAAAACTTCGATAAAGAGTCGGAGAGACAGTCTATCGAAGGCAATATTTCATTGACAATCCCTCCAATATTCGCCCTCTCCATCCCCGTTTCGGACTAATGAAATCACTTCGTGATATCGACACGACGAACCGCGATTTTAAAAGCCGTGCTGTGTTTTCGATCGGATCTATTTATTTTTCATCCTGAGGCTGTGATTCTGTTTAGCTACGCGTCGTTTCATAATTTTTCTTTAACGAGTCTCACTGGAACACTAAACCTACCGAGGCATAAAAGTAACTGGTATGTGATGCCTTATTAAAATGACAAGATTGAATTTATTTAGCCTTTGTGCGGTTCTTATTATAGTATGTGGTCTACTAAATATATTTGTTAAATCATTTCCTATGAAAGTGTCTTTACCAATTCGATAATTGTAAAATAAAAATTTCATTTTGACCGGTGGTGGCAGGTTTAGTATTAACTAAATTGCTGATTTTGATGTTGAGTTTGATGCAATTTATGAATATTATTTTCTTGTATAATGCCCGAAGTGTAAGTAATGTAACAAAATAATAATTTGTATAAACTCTGCATACATATAAGAAATCAAAAGGACTCTTTCTCCCTTTATAATATGAACAATAGGCAATATTTCATTTTGAAATAGATAACGTTGAAACGAGTAAGAAAATGAAACATTATTTAACTTGAGCAAATAATGTGTTGCTACATTAAACAACTTCATTAAACTAAAGAGAAGAGGAAAGTGAACTGGAAAATGAACAGAATACTTTATAATTGCATTGTGGACTGTTGAGTTGACTAAAAAGGAAGTTTTTCAAATAATGTAAGTCTTGCCACGAGTTCTCATTCAACTCAAAAATCCACAATGAAATTAGAAAGCATTATTTTCATTCTCTAATTTGCCTCTTTAGTTTCCCCATTATACGAAATCATCATAATGTACATTAATAAAGGACAATCTGCAGAACTGTTCGAATTAAGGTAGGGACGCACAACAATCAGGCCACGTGAAATCATGTGCTATCGCGTTACATACAGAAGATATAATACAGCATACACGGGGTGGCGCAAAAATGTTGTACTTCCTTGAAAGAGGTGATTTCTGAGATCATTGGATGTAACTTTTTCGTTTGCGAAAATGTTCGTTTGCCAAAGACTTATTAACGAAAAACACGGACCAATCATAGCGCGGTTACAGCGGACGGATTCCGACTCGGCCAACGTCAACGCATTGCAACGCCATGCTCAGTTGCAACCGCACTCTGATTGGTCCTTACTTTTAATCAATAACCGCGTAACAAAGCCGCGGAGAACATTTTCGCAAAATAAAAAATTACTCTAAATGGCTTTAGGAATTCCTCTCAAGAAAGTAAAATATTTTTGGGACACCCTGTAAAATGCCTGGCACTCTAATCTCACGTAAAATTACTTGTGTTCGCTTTCTTTCACTTGACGTGATAGCAGCAGTGTCGCCAGATCGGTTAAATCGAGGGGAATACAGTTTACCACCTCTCTGATGACCAGAGTAATATGTAACACGTTGCGGGCCACGTCACGTGACCAGTCTACGATCTTAGTGGGGGACGTTGGAGTGTGCTTATGGTAGTGGAATGGAATAGTGGAAGGGGAAAAGTGGGAGAGGAAAAAACAACCAGTTTTGGTTGTTTCTGGTATCACTGGATAGCAGTGTGTCCCTACCTTCATCCACGAAGTTCCAAAGCAGAAATTTCAAGATGTCGCCCCAAGTGCCGCAATTTGAATGCAAACTCGTCGCGAAGAACGTTCCACTGTTCCCAAAGTTGTTCACCGCTTTTTGCTCGTTAACGTATGCGTTGTTAGATGAATAAATGACGCGGAGTTAAGTTGATTGCTGCCATATGGCTTCGACTATCGTCGCGAGCCTTTGAAAGATTAACCAGACTTCTCGCCTGCGAAGACGAGCACCCGAAGAGACGATTGAAAGGGGTGAATCGTCATAAAAGAATAATCGTCTTCAGAAGACTCGCGTAACACAGGCGGAGAGAGAGAGAGAGAGAGAGAGAGAGAGAGAGAGAGAGAGAGAGAGAAAGAGAGAGAGGCCGACCACCCCCGCCTAATTCTGAAACGGCCTCGTGAGAAAGCGGAAGAAGGTCAACGAGGCTCCGGCTCCGGCGTTAAGAGATCTTTTGTATAAATTTTTGATGACACACATTCGCCACCTCGTGGCCACCCTCGTACGATATTCTACATTCTACACCGTGTATACGAACTTCGACGATCGATTTCATGAATCAGATTCAAGCTATTATTGGCTCGTGGATACATGAACGAAACTCTCGGTCACACGGTGTGGCTATAGCGGACAGGTTCTGTGAACATAATCGCAGAAGAATTCACATAAAATGCGAAATTTTCATTAGTCGATGAATGAAAGTGATTCAATCTCGATTTATTGCGCTACGATCTATTTTACGCTGGTATTTACGCAGCACTCGATAAAATGTGCTGGTTTCTTTTCATTTTTTTTGTTCAGTTATAAAAGACAATTATAAGATTAATGATCAAATAATTTAAATGGTATATTGATTGGTACCTTGAATATTTTCTTTAGTTTACGAATAAAAATTACTCAATCTCGATTTCTTGTTCCACGATCTTTTTAAGATGATGCACTCGATAAAATGTGCTGGTTTCTTTTCATTTTCTTTTGTTCAGTTATAGAAGACAGTTATAAGATTAATGATCAAATAATGTAAATGGTATATTGATTGGTACCTTGAATATTTTTTTTAGTTTACGAATAAAAATTACTCAAATCTCGATTTCTTGTTCCACGATCTTTTTAAGATGATGCACTCGATAAAATGTGCTGGTTCCTTTTCATTTTTTTGTTCAGTTATAAAAGACAATTATAAGATTAATGATAAAATAATGTAAATGGTATATTGATTGATACCTTGAATATTTTCTTTAGTTTACGAATAAAAATTACTCAATCTCGATTTCTTGTTCCACGATCTTTTTAAGATGATGCACTCGATAAAATGTGCTGGTTTCTTTTCATTTTCTTTTGTTCAGTTATAGAAGACAGTTATAAGATTAATGATCAAATAATGTACATTGTATATTGATTGGTACCTCTAGTATTTTCTTTAGTGTACGAATAAAAATTATTCAATCTCGAGTTCTTGTTCCACGATCTTTTTAAGATGATGCACTCGATAAAATGTGATGGTTTATTTTTCTTTTCTTTTTTATTCAATCACGAAAGGGAATAATCGGATTAATGGTGAAATAATATGGATGGTGTTTTGATTGGTAAATGTTTTTAGTACCTTTTTCCGTTCGATAATTTTTCTTTCATTCGTGAATAAAAGTGATTCAATCTCGATTTCTTGCTCCACCAGCTTTTTTACAGTGATAAACTATGTGCTTCATAAAACGTATTGGTTTCGTTTTATTTTCTTTTATTCGACCATGAAAGGTAAGAATAAGATTAATGATCAATAATATGACGATATGTTGATTGGTACCTTTCACGTTTCCTTTCATTCATGAATAAGAGTGATTCAATCTCGGTTTCTTGCTCCACAATCTCCTTTATTTGAATACTAGAGAGTTACTACTTTATCCTCGATCCATCCAATTTTTTAGTTCAGTCATTAGTCAATCGGACTTTCCTTCGCGATTTTCACTGGAACTCGCAGTCGAAGAAAGTTCTCACGGCGAAACGCTGAAAGCGTCTGACCAATTTTTGCGGCTGTTGACGAGCTAACGAAGCAATTAAATAGAACGCGAAACCTTGGCGTTCATTTTCCGTTTCATTCGTGGTAATCTGCAATCGATTTCTAGAACTAGATAATAATCAGAATCTTATTATTAGACTGCGGATTTATATTCAAATGCATATTTTGGTAGAAAAAAGATAAAAAATGGTATCTTTATATAAATTCTTACTTGCGAACGTCACCGATTAACCAGTGAAAATATAGAAAAAATGATTGTAATTTACAGTAATGCAAACTATAATATACGGATTTGGTTGCAATGGTATTCATGAAAACATATAATATTTTTCGTGCATATCTGCATATTTTTCGTGCATAAATTGCACATTTTAAGTACACATATATCCGCAGTCTACTTATTATCGTAATATCATTTATCATCAACGAGAACAAACAAAACGTGGTCGTGGCGACTGTTTCCAACAAGATAAACCACCCATTCATAATTCAATGCTAGGTAAAGAATGAATAAATTGATTAACATATAATCACGAATCGTCGATAAATTCATTTACAATTACTAAAACTCCATATTTTTCAATAATTGCCTGCATAAAGTAAAATTATGGAAGCTTCTTTTGTTATTTAACGGTGCTAATAAGTTGATCATAATATATTAACATTGTTAAAAACTTTTAACTTTCCTACTGTTTTAAATTTCACCAACTCGTGCCATAAATGCATGAAATCTATGCATTCATAAAATTCGCCATTTTGCCAATTCTCAAGATTATTCAATTATTTTTATAATGATGAATACACCAGGGATGGAAAATGTTACGAAAATAACTGTTACAAACAATATAAAGGTTCTAACTGAAAGTCTCATGACTGTTATAAGATATATCGGTTCTGACTTAACGATATAATATCGGTTCTATAACTGTTACTTTTTGGTTCTGGATTTGGTCATTCAGCCAGAACCGATACAAAATCGTTATAGATACAGAAACAGTTATACAATACAACTGTCATTTTTCGGTTCTGGGTTAGAATAACCGATATGTATCGGTTCTGAGTGACTGACCAAACTCAGAACCAAAAAATAACAGTCATAGAACCGATATAATATCGGTTCTGAAGAACCGGAATCGTAACCGATACAATTTAGAACCGATATACCTCATAACAATTATGAGACTTTCAGTCAGAACCGATATACATACAATACATATGTATAACAGTTTGTAACAGTTACTTTCGGAACCTCTTCCACCTCTGTAACAGTTTCCATCCCTGACATCAGTTATGAGACTTTCTTGGTTCTCCATAACTGTTTCAAGAACGGAAACCGATATAATAACTGTTTTCAACCCCTGGAATATACTGATTTGGAATCATCGATATTCCTTCATTTTAGTCCACTCGGAGATTTCGAATCATCGACGCCGGCGCAAAATACGATTTTTAAACATGTACCTATTGTGGCTAGTATAGAACCAAGAAACAAGTGATTAAAACCATACCAAAATTTATTCCGTGCAACGGAAAAGTAGCTAAATCAATTACAGAAACGAATTATAAAGCGAGACGTACCGTCGCTTTGAAAAGAATTCATGGAAGTTGTTTCGTTTTGCAGCGTTTGCATGAGACTGCCACCTTAATCCAGAGCGTCGGAGGTACTGAGAATGGGGTTTAACGCCGCGCGAAAATATCCAGCGTGTCGTTTCACTCTCTCCAGCGGCATTTGTTTTATCTTCCATCCACGTGGTGATCCTCCTTCAGCCGGATGAACCGTTACCTTACTCAAACCGGACAGGAGAAGGGCAGGTGCCCGCCTGTGGACGGCAGGTGAGTGGGCAGACTGACAAGATATACGGGTAACCTTCCGATAAACGCGGACGTCTGATTCCCTGGACACCGTGGGCAGCAATCATGTTGACATTGTAGCTAGCGATCTTGCCCGATCCGAGAAAACGCCGTCAGGACCTCCTCTAGCTAGCCGATCTAATAAAACCAACGTGTTTCATCCTACAAGCACCATTAACCTAAACCGACTGTTCGTTAAACGCGAGGATCAGATTATCCGAGATTAGACAACATAGATTCGAGGAGCAAACCTGGAGGGTCCCGCTAAATGCTCGACAAACACACTGTGTATCCAAGAATTATCTTCATTGATCGATGTATGGATGAATTTTCGCATCAACCCCCAATTAACAGGAACAAATTTTAGAAGATGTTCGATTTGTAGTAATCAAATTTTTAGCGTGTACCTTCAGTGTCTCTGTATCAATCTTTGTATTCAAGCGATTGTGCATTATGTTGGAATGTTTTCCAAATGTCTTAACTATAGCGGTCAGGGATAAACTTCTGATTTTTACGTAATGCGTCGGTTTTATATTTTTTTCCATGGAAAAATGCCGACCCTCTAGAGATTAAAGGACATTCCTTAAAACAGTCTTAGTTTTCCTCAAATTTTTCTTTATCATACTGAAATGCATTCTAAATGTTCTAGAGAACCAACATGTAAGACATTTGATTATAAAATGTAGTGGACTAATAATTTATCCTATAATTATCAATAGTTTCTTACGTAGAATATTGAGAATGAATCAATATGTACAAAAAAGTACATATTTATTTCCTATGACTCAGTATTGTTTAAAGAGATTCTTAAAAAGATTAAACAAAATGTATATGACTGATATTGAATAAAGTGTAAAATCGTAATGAAGAAGTGATTTAATTATGACGAGGCAGTGGAACAATAATGTTGTTGAGTAGTTACAAACGTATTGTAGTACTCTCTGTATCGATCATCTTCATCCTGTACAGTTTTCTTCCCATTACATTGATACGGTTTTCATACGGTTACAAGATCACGCTACAAATGAATAAACAAAAGTCTGATTCTGTTTTCTTCTACTTAAAAACTGATTTGATTTACTTCCAACGTATGCTCATCCAATGAAAACAGCAAAGACCATACACAAATACAATAAATTTTCTTCAGTGGTACTTAAACCATGAACTACTCGTTAACGGCTCGCAGCGGCTCCACTCAACAAGCATTTGCAGAGGCATTCCGTGCCATTTTACCGAATTTCTCGTTGAAGAATATACAGGGTGAGGCATTTAAAACAGGACAACTGAATAACTCGCTTGTTTTTGGAGATAGGACTAATAATCTGATGCTACCAGTTTTTTAATAGGTGGAGGCCTCAAGGATATATGAAGGTCAACTCTGTTTTTCTAAATGCAACAGTAAGTTTTTTTTCTTACATTCTGATAGGGTATTTCAAGACAAACACAATGACCTATTATTAAGGTCATTCAAGGTCATTCAAGATCAACTGCAAGAGAAATTAAATGGTTGTTGGCATATTGCTCTTGTAATTGCCGACAAGGGTCACAGAACGTAAACAAACACTCAATCACATTGTATCTTGTCTATATATAGAAATTTTATTAGTAGATTGACTGCCGATTAGAGTACGGCTTCGTAATATGCAATATCCAAGTATACCGCGAAAAACCAACAACCAAAGTTGACATGCAAGAATGAATAAAAAGTGCTTGCTCTGTAATAGATAATAATGAAATTTATCAGGCAGAGTGTCATCGGTATTACAATGTTTTGGACTATGTATCCATGTTCAAGGTCGCCAATTTGAACAATTATACTAGTAATGAGTACGTAAATAACATGTTGCATCTAAATCGTCGAAGTATTCGAAGAGTGCATTGAGACAATTTATTTTCTCTTGCAGTTAACCTTGAATGACCTTGAATAACCTTAATTATAGGTCATTGCATTTGTCTTGAAATACTCTATCAGAATGTAAGTAAAAAACATACGGTTCCATTTAAAACAACAGAGTTGACCTTCATATCTCCTTAACGCCTCCACCTATAAAAAAAAAACTAGTAGCATTATGATGAGTTCTTCGATACCAAATAAGTTTGGTCTGAGGCATTTTCTTCTATGTCCGAAAACAAGCGAGTTATTCAGGTGTCCTGTTTTAAATGCCTCACCCCGTAGTGTAGTTGATAAAGAGGAGAAATGGCAGCCGGAATGAAATATGTACTTGCAGCGGGTCGTCGAAAGCACTCGGAAGCAGCGGGAGACCGGTGTCCCGAAATTTTCGAGTTTCATTTCGAAGTGTCCTTTTCCCGACAACGCGACATGGCACAGGACAGATCAAACAAATGTACAATGAACGAGCGAGCCGCAACCTTCGCCGACTCTCTCTCTCTTTCAACGCGCCCATTACCCTGGCCGATGTCTGCTGATGACGCTCGCGCGAGACTCGTGCGACTATCCATCACGAAGTGGCTTTCAGTCGTCCCAGAAAGATACAAAAGCGGCTGCAGCACGATCGATCAAGTTATCAACTTATCGTCAGACGTCCAATAGCTCGCGCGAAAACTTGACTCTCGAAGAAACTGACGAGGCGAGATGATTCGCGAAAAAATTTCTTATTTCCGCGAACGACAGGAATATAACGACGCCCATATCAGCAATCTGGCTTTATTTTATCAAAAAATCGAATGTCTTCGTACAGGTAAAAAGTTAAATGTCTGCGTTATATAGTAAGAAGCAAAGCTGAACACACGTAGGGAATTTAAACATAACAGCATTTTATTAAATAATTATATGTAAAATATAAAGAAAACAAAATATGTAGTATCATGTGGGAAGCCTTGGTTTCCCGAAAAATTTTTTTATTTTTGTTATCATCATTGTTTTGGTAGTTACAAATTGTTTTTGTAGGATCATATCTAAACCACAGCTAATTTTGTATGAAGATATTAGTTTTATGTAAACTTAATATTTAGTTCACAAGACTTTTGGCTTAGTAACTTCTCGAACACATTTTCGCAATATAATGGCGTAATGGAGTACCATTGTCCCTGTACTTTTTGTCACAAATCAATTAATGTCGATGGAAGAGCGTCATATTCATTTGCTAACTTCATTTTTAAATATGCCCATATATTTTCTATAGGGTTCTTGTATGTGCTTTGAGCAGGCCATTCTAGAGTTTGAAATGACTGAATCCTTAGCCAATTTTTAACGCACTTAGCACAATGCATGAAATATGACATCACACTCCGGTACTGGCATGTTTTCAACTCCACTGTTTTCTAATAAGTTTTATTCTACAATGTCTTTGTAGTCTTTGTAGGTGCACTTGTTCATTATCCCCTCGATTCGATGTAATGGTCTTACATCGTGAGCTGTAATGCACCTCCACATCATAATGAACTTACGTGTGTTCAGTTTTGCTCCTAGCTGTATTGTTGTCAATTTCGTTTTTCCATTCTTTCAGAGGTATACGTAAAATCTATTTAAACGCTTACTTTTGTAAAAATAGTTCTTTCTTTAACCATTTGCACTCGAAGCAATTTTAATTTCAAAATTAAGATACTTCATTCAACCAAGTACATCAGGGATGGGCAATTTTGCCTCAATTGAGGCAAAACCGTCCACACCGTAGCGCCCTCTGTCCCCTTCCAGCAAGCGCGGTACAATGGAGCAACGAAGACACGAGACTGGTGGAAAAGAGGTTGGTGGGAGAAGCAGGCGTTTGAGGGGCTCCACCCGTACCCACCACTGAAGTACATTTTTATTCTATGTATGTATTTTACATTATGCACCTGAAATTAAGCATGTTTTCTCACACTAAAGTTGACTTTTTAGTAATTTATCGAGTAGAGACGAATTTAATAATATGAAAACTGTTTTGAATAATGGTATGGCAATTATTACTGGTGACTCAGAGCCACCATTCGAGTGCAAAGGGTTAATAGTCCATAACTACAGTTGCGAAACGCAGGCGGGTCGTTTCGACACTGCGGATTAAGAAGCGGATATTCTACTTCGTCGGAGAGACCTCCTCGCAATTACACTGAATTGAAAATGAAAGGAAGATTGAGGAAGACGTTGCTACCGTGGATGGGTAGTGGATAGTAGTTGATGATGTGCGGTGAACTTCGCAGTTTATCATTCTGGGCTCTAACAAGCCAATATCCAGGAAGCATCTTCTTCTGAGATAAGTGAATCTTTTGTTGCATTTGCCATCTTAATGTCTTCAGTATTTTTAACATGTTGAGAATATTGTTCAAACAAATTCTATACTATAGAGTGAAGGTACGGAACTATAGAGTGAAGGTACGGATGATGTATGTATATTCGTGTATATATTAACACACAACCCTATATATATTGCTAAATTTATAAGAATATAGAATCGATGATAACAGAAGAATTTGAAAAAGAACGATCGCCCGAGCGGCTGCAGAAACACGTCAGCCGTGAACATATTGGTTATCCGTGTGCGCAAATACATTAAATAAACCCGCTTTTCTTACAGCTTTTTATTACAATACATTTATGTCGAAAACGAGTAAGTGCAATTTAAAACAGAGAATAGACATTTACATCTTTCCGCATTTCAACGAGTCAGACTCGTGAAGAAGATTTTAAACGAATTTTAATAAATATGACTGTTATGCCTTTCTTCTTAGACGAAATAGTAATTGATTCTTACGCAATAAATATTTAAGCATTGAAGCAAATGTAGCCATACAATAAATATATAATTTCTTTCCTCTTCTGTGACATCTTTTAGAATAAACACGTTCTAATCACTGTAGCCGTAACGAAAAAGTTACAAGTGGATAAAAGAATTGAAAAGCATGGATGTGTTAGTATCAATCCATTGAAATTATTAAAGAAAGAATGAAATTTGTTTTTCGCTCCTGCATTGTACTATTTTTACAGACAATTTTTATTCTGTATAAAGATCCGCTGTCTAAATATCACTGCACTACATTGTCGAATATCGTTCGGGTTAATAAAATGGTCCTAAAGCTACGTCCACACTGAAACATCATCGAACAATTTCCGGTCGCCATCTAGTTTTACCACTTTATCTATCGGAAGCTTATTAATGGGCTTTTCAATAAATGTGCTGTGCTAAATGGAAGCTTAGGAATCTTCTTTTACATAATAACCCCAAATGAAATTATTAGATTACGTTATTGAGCAGTTTCTGTTGCTGCTGAAGGATCTATTAAAAAATCCTCAGTCATGGGCCATAGGCTTTAAAAAATTATGGAAAAATCGCTGGCAGATAATGTATTACCGAATAAAGAAAATGGAGGCAACAAGAGAGAAAAAGTTGATCGATGTTACTCCAGCGCAAACGTTTCGAAACTTTTCTGGCCGATCACGACTTCACAGTGTACCGCCGTAATTCATAGCGATTTGTTCTTGCGAACTTCAAGGAAAAGCGACGCGTCAGCTGTGGCATACCGAGTTCCGGGAACGATGCATAAGTAGAATCATGCGACGATCAGAAAGACTTGTACAGAAGTTAAGCAGAGCCGTTTCACGTCCTCGTATCCGGTCCGATGAACGTGTCCGATGATGTCACCACGATCGTCCTCTCCTACGCCCTGTCCCTCTGCCGCCTCGTTGAATTCCTACGCGCAAATGCGGCCTGACGAAGTGTGCCGAGTCGTTTTTGGCGTACTTCCACCGGGAAAATAGACACGGGGCGCCTGGGTATCCCGAATCACTGCCAGGAGCAGCTCATTCCGCGGCAGTTGAATCGCAATTTTCGGGGCCTGGTTTCTTCAGGTCATCGAGGATTCGTTTTCCTCATTCCCCCGCCTCGGTTAGGCGAACGTTATCGCGTTCGAATTAAGAGGAAAAAGAACTTTGGCCAGGTCTCGCGGATGGTCGTTACAGTGTTAAGTTCTTGAAACATATTCTTCGGATGACTAGTTCTTTCGGAAGGAAACAGCACAGCTCCGGCAAATTCGGATATCCTGAATTGCTATTGTGACTCGATAGTGGGTCGTTGCTGCAGACTTCTGTGACTGGTTCAAAGTTATAAGTTCTTCAGAAATTTAGTTATTCTTTGTTTCCAAATGCTGTGAAATGCTTGGTTTGTTCCGAGTTTTGGGTTCTCAATCCATATACGTTCCTCAACACTTTATCTACCGGAAAGTTGGTAATAGGATTTTCAATAATTGATCTGTATTAGGTGGAAGCTGAAACATCATTTTTAAGTTATAATTACAAACGAAATAAGTAGACCACGTTCCTGAGGAAGACTTGGTAGTTGACGATTGAAATTGCTATTGATGTTGAAAAAATCCTTGGCTATGGATCATATTTTTTCAAACATTTCAAACGTTCTTTAGAATAAAAAGTCACCCATGTTCTGTTTAAAAATACTAAACACCGCATTTTTTTAACTTTCTGGAATCAAACGATCGTTAAATGCTTTCAAACAATGCTTTCACACCGATTAATATTTGTAATACAAAAGTTGTACAAACTGTTCAGAACCATTGTCTTTCCGGCACAACAAGATTTCTTTAAAAAAATCTAACGCGTTTCTGGAAGACAAAATTCTTAAAAACCACAATTCCTTTACTTTTTAACTAAATCTCTCCCTATCATTCGATAAAAACAGACATGAAGTCACTAGTATAAAAGGATTTTATAAGCTGCACTTTTATCGTACTTGATATGAAGTCGCTAATATACGTAGAATAATTTTACCAGTTGCATTTTCATCATGCTTGACATGCAGCCGCTAATATAAAACGATTTTATAAGCTGCATTTTTGTCGTACTTGACACGAGGTCACTAATATACGACAACTTGAGAAGCTTCATTTTTATTATGCTAGACATAAAGTCACTAATAATAAAACAATTTTATGAGCTACATTTTCACAGTGTTTGACATGACATCACTAATAGAAAACAATTTTATCTGCTGCATTTTTAGCGTACTTGTCACGAAGTCACTAATATAGGACAATTTTACCAGCTGCATTTACATCATACTTGACACAAAGTCACTAATACAAAACCATTTTAAAAGTTTTATTTTTATCATGCTTGACATGAAGTCACTAATAATAAAACAATTTTATAAGCTGCATTTTCACAGTGTTTGACGTGAAGTCACTAATAGAAAACAATTTTATCTGCTGCATTTTCAGGACACTTGACATGAAGTCACTAATACAAAACGATTTTATTATGTAGCTATATTTTCGCAGTGTTTCACGTGAAGTCACTAACATAAAACAATTTTATCTGCTGCATCTGTATCGTACTACTTGCCACGAAGTCACTAATATAGAAGAAATTTATCTGCTGCATTTTTATCGTATTTGGTCCCATCATCCTGATCTCAATGTGACGCGAATTGAAGATCAATGAAGCTGTTGCGAAAGCTGAAAGTGTCCGAAAGATTCTCGACGTCTAATTTTGGATGATCAGATTTCAGAGAGTCGTCGCTACAGAAACGCACTTGCACCGTTGTTTTTTCGGTACAACTTGGACGACACAACACGCGCATAATTTGGTCTATGTTCCGAGAACCGCTCGGTTCTAGAGAAGTCGCAGCGCAGTGTCGAAGAGTGGTCCCGGAGGTAATTTGTGTTCGCGGAATCCGGAGTGCGCGTGGGCCCGGTTCCATTGAAAGGACGGTTGCCAAAAATTGGCGAGAGTGGCTCGCGTGCGCTCGCGGGACACACGTGTCGAACATCTATTTGCAGCGATTGCATTTCACCGGTGATTTATTATCGTATCGGGCGGGTAATCGCGGATCTAGAATTACTCGGAGTCAGCGAGTTGTGTGTCATTGAAACGGCGCCACCGCCTTGCAATTTAGCGAAATATTTTCGAAAAAATGTGAGATAACCAAATAGGAAACACTAATAAAAGTATTGCATTCTACAAGGAACGAATAATCTAAAAGAAACGAGAGAATTAACAGAATATGAAAATATGAGAAAATGAGACGAGAGAGAAAAAGCAGCGTAAAATAATTAGCAAATAAATGAGGTAGATATAAATGCTGTTATTAAAGCTGATGCTGTACTCTTTACGAAAGTAGAAAACGGGAAAAATGTGATGACGAATGTAATAATGAAAATGCATAATGGAATGCGCGTTACAAGTTGCAGCAGACGCCACTTTCACCAAATCGATCCCAGCGCAGTGTTGCGATCAATGCTAATTAGCTGGACAAAACTCATAACGTAATTTCGTATAAAATAGATGCTAGCCATATGAGGTAATGTTCAGACAGTACGAATATTAACATTCTGTTGGTATTACTAAACATTTTAAATTCATATTTTCTTACATTTTGCACATCCAATTAATGTTAATTGATATTTATAAAATAAGTTTTGTATTTACTTTTTTATATTCTAAAGCAAATTTTTATAATGAAAACTAACAGCGAAGGTACGTTTCATTGTTTTAATTAATTCCGTCAATTATTTTTATTATTAAAGTTATCTATTCAATATTCAAAAAGCTGAAAGTCGGCGATAGACGCTAAAAAAACGGAAAAATTGTTGTTGATAGCATTAGAACAGACTTTAAGCTTTCTTTTCATGTAAATTTTATTATGCGGAAATGAACAATATTTATGTATTTCTAGTGACACTGATCACTATTTCACGATCTGAATTTTTGACGGTTGGAGGAATTTTCGAAAAGACCATCGTTTTAGTGAATTGTATAAATATGTTTCGGAAAAATCGTGTATAGCAACGTCATGTGAAGAAGCAGAAAAATCTATACGGGTTAATATTTATAATATCTGCGAACGGGAAAAATGTGAAAGAAGGTTTTGTCCAGTTAGCATCTCGAATCACAACACGATGGCGGCGGCTCGTTTGTCACCGCAATTTCGAAGCGCCGCGCCGCGCCGGCCTAATTGAGAACATTAATACCCATTAAATTGTTCATTACGCGGCCTTTCGACGAAATTAATAACAATGGAAGCTGTCTCGGGCCGTTTCTTTTAATTTGTTCCCATTAGTCTCACGCGAACGCGATTCCGTTCCTCTGTTTGGACGGTTTTTGTCGGGCAGTGTACTTTCACTTAGCTAACGCCGGCTGTTAAACATCTCGAGAACAGTGCGGGATTCCGCGAAACTTGTCGCGTTCGTTCTGTAATTATACGCGCGAACATGTATGTTAGGAAACGAAAATCGTCATTTCGTTTTCACCGGCTTGCGAATCTCCGAAAAAAAATATCGGATATGTTTGATTAAGTAAGGTAAGGTTTAATCATGGTACTTCTTGAACGGGAATGGAACGTTCTATTAGCTGTATCTTTGTAACTTTAGCCATTAAGGCCGTTGTTCTACTTTGATAACAGTTTCATTTTAATGTTTGATCACACTCCAACATTGCATCACGGCGACTTCATTGTAAGTGTAATGTTCTTTTCTAATTACCAATGATACAGCGACCAGGATATCTTGAGATCAGAACGATCGATTGACCTCAAACTTGGCGTGTACTTTCAGTGCCCTTCTCGCTATAGCTGATGGAACGAAGTTATACCAACTTATTGTTCTAGTTTCGCTGGTGGCGAGAGATTAGAAAATCAGAAGATAGAAGAGAAAAATGAGGAGATTGAAAACTAAGGTAGAAATTGGAACACTAACACTCGGAATAATCGTAGTTTTTCATTTTATATAAAAAATTAAATTTGTTCTTTCTATTAAAACATCATGATAGATATTTGGATCCTTTTTGTCTTGGGTGCGTTTGACCTTTTCGTTTTGTGGAAAAATGTGCACATAACGATACAGCATGAATAAAAATTTGTTGAGAAATGAGATAGTAAAACATTTCATAGTTTCATGGTAGCAAAATTGTATAGTTAGCATAAAATACCATATTGCAAAAAGCAGAACCACCTAATTTTTACACAGCGCCGCTTGATTGATTATAACAAACTCAATTTCAGCCCCTCCCTTAGCTAAAAACTTGTGCATATTGCTAGGACATGAATAAAACTGTGCAGAATAAGTAATAGTAAAATGCTATCATGATTAACAAAATCAAATGAATGCTACATCCACGATTGCAATTGATTGCATGTAACAAGCTGGGCTTTGATCTTTGCTCATCAAAAAATTTCTAAACTGTCGAAACACGTACAAACAAGGGCTATAATAAAAGGTATTGGAGTTTTACGACAATATAAAATCTCAAAGTCAGCGTTAATATTCTCATTCTGGAGTAAAATGCTTCCTATGAATGCTGCATTCACGATTGCAATTGATTGCATGTAACAAGCTGGGCTTTGATCTTTGCTTCATCAAAAAATTTCTAAACATTGTCGAAACACGTACAAACAAGAGCTATAATAAAAGGTATTGTAGTTTTACGACAATATAAATTCTCAAAGTCAGTCTTAATATTATCATTCTGGAGTAAAATGCTTCCTATGAATGCTGCATCCACGATTGCAATTGATTGCATGTAGCAAGCTGGGCTTTGATCTTTGCTTCATCTATAAATTTCTAAACAATGCTGAAACACGAACAAACATGTACAGACAAGAGCCATAATGAGAGGTATTGTAATTTTACAATTAAAAAATCGCAAAATCAGCCTTAATGTTCTCATTCTGGAGTAAAATGCTTCTTTCGGGTGCTTTCTTTACGATTGCACTTGATTGCTTGTAACAAGCTCACCTTTGATCTCCCCTTTATCTAAAAATTTCTAGACATTGTTGAAGCACGAATGAACCCGCGCAGGAAGAAGCTACCATGGTTCTACGGTATAAGTGGCAAAGTTAGCCTGAAAGTCCCCGTTCGAGGGCAAAGTATCCTCTTAAGTCACGGAGATCTCGGTGCATAATATTTCAGAGTCCTCCGGAGTATCGTCTCGCGCACAATAGGAGGTGTTGAACGCCGGAACTGAAAGGTTCCACGACCGCGAGATTACATCCAGTTCGCTGACCCTATACAACGAGCGTATCGATCACGGACAAGCCACTCCTAGCCGCGCTCAAAAGCGTGTTTATCTCCGGTTGCGGAACCGACGCCGCGGCATCGACAGTTCAATTATGCTACCCAGGCCCCCGTGTCTCGACACACTCGTCCATGTACGCGCGTGTTCCCTTAAAAAACGCCGATTTCGAAATGGAACGCGGGAACGTTGAATGGCCTTAGAAATGATTGACTCTGTCACGACGAAACTACGCGTATCTCCACTCGCGAGGAGAATGAAGAGAAATGGGTCGCGCGTATTGTCCTTAAAGCCAAAGCGGGAATTGTTATTTTTCATACCGATGAGGGGAAAAAAAGTATCGAGATACAAATAGCACGCGAAACGCTTTCCTTGTTTTTCTAGTAACGTCGAAGTACGGTGGCTCACAAAATTATTCGCTCGCCCTTTAAATCAGAATAACTTTCTTAAAATTTGACCAAACCACTTGACTTTTATTGAACAATTAGAAGCATTGGTTTAATAAAACACGTGCACAAATGATTTTGAAAAAATTGCAATTAGTAGGAATTACATGAAGAGATAAAAATGGCACTTTTTAAAACTTCTTTATTTTAGCCGATAATGAAAATTTAAATTATGCCTCTTGTAGATCTATGGTTGTTATACGTATGTAGAAAATTTCATCGAAATCGGTTGACGCAAAAAATATCGATACGCATCGAAATATGTAAGAAACTATGGATTTTAACTGACCAAAAGTTGTGAAAAACTGCTATTTTCACCACTTTCAACCGCTTGTAGCTCATATGTTCATCAACTGATTTCAATAAAATTGTCAGCATATGTGTAAATAGCATACATCTACAATACGCATATTTTGAATTTTCATTACGGAATGAAATAATAAAGTTTTAAAAAGTGCAATTTTTATTTTTTCATGTAATTCCTGCTAATTGCAATTTTCCCAAAATCTTTTATGCACGTGATTTACTACATCAATGTTTCTAATTGCTCAAAAAAAGTCAAGTGGTTTGGTCAAATTTTAAGAAAGTTATTCTGATTTAAGGGGCGAGCGAATAACTTTGTGAGCCACTGTAGTTCTTTCAATTTTTTAAAAATTGAAGTTTTCAAAGCGAATTCTATCTTTGCTCTATTTCGCTATATTTGTGATTTTCATTCGTGTTTCTATCTGCATTATGTCTGGCCCGTGGTGTGAAGATACAAATGGTAAAAAGGCAGCGCCGCGGAGAAAACATAAAAGTACGTTGCATGATGTGTGTTTTAAAAAGTTTTTAAGTTGATCACATTTTTGTTTGTTTCTTACTTGAATTTATTAGTGTGCTTACGAGTTGTAGGTGTTCAGAAACGATTCAGCTTAATGAAAATGTAAGAATACCTTTGAACACGGCCATTTTTCCTTCCAAGCAGGGATCACAGACGATTAAACCTTGCGAACAATATCCAATTTATTAGGTCGTGAAAGAAAGGTCCCAGAACAAACGTATCACTGGATCATCCTATTACTAGGAACTGTAATTTTGCTAATACCGTTTTCGACAAAATGGTTTCTTTTTCGAACTAGTTTAATTCATTAAAACGCTCCACTCCTCCAACCACGAAATCACACAGCTTCCTAATGAATTGAGTCGTCTTGTGTGTCCTGTTCTACTCTGTTTTCATTGTCTGCTGCCACTTGGCAATCGAACTTTTACAGTATCAGCTAAATAAATCAAAACTGCATTAGTGTTCTAATTACCGAAGGTACAAGCTAACGTAATACAGCGTATTCCGGTTAATTTGGACAGGATAATTGGTCCCAAAAATCAAGGCCACTTTGGTTTTTTTAATATTAATATTCATTCTTTATCTGAGAATGTTATGGCTGGCGTTAAGACAAATCCAAACGGCCGACCATATTATGGCCATGAACCGATAAGTAACAATACAATAGTTTTTTCCAGTTTTTCGTGCCAAATACTTTCCACCGTGCGGCACACAGTGGAACAAGTAAGGAATATAACTGGACGTGCCAATTATCTCTGTTGTCTTCGAGTTTATGGAAAAATTGTTTCGGTAAAGTTGCATTTTACTAAGGGCTGCATCCGATGAAGGTAGACTACGAAACTTTATGCAAAATAAAAAGTGTCCACGTCAATTGTAAGAAACAGAAGTTAGATGATAATGCATTTTCTCTTTTAATAGTTCTAATAAGTCGGAAATAATATAAGAACATTCTTAAACCCTTCTAATGTCTTTTCAGTTTTGTATTTGACCAATCAATTTTTGTCATAGA
This sequence comes from Sphecodes monilicornis, assembly GCA_913789915.3. Classification (NCBI taxonomy): domain Eukaryota; kingdom Metazoa; phylum Arthropoda; class Insecta; order Hymenoptera; family Halictidae; genus Sphecodes; species Sphecodes monilicornis. Next base: position 13,622,855 of record OU565291.1, on the reverse strand, counting down.
TGCATAAAATCCACAATCTAGTGATGAGTTTTCTTCCAATATTATTTTTCACGAAGAAAATAGGTGATTGGTTCCACTGTGCGGCGTCTCAATTAATCGGCGTCCACTGTATTATCTTCAGCCAGAAAAATGTTACAACCGGAACACGCATAGAATATGCAAAGAAAAAATAGAAAGTAACGAGCGCAACTAATTATATTTCAACAGAAGAAATTGAAAAATCACTCACGACCAAGATACACAGGGCCCATACTTTCAATTTCTGATCCAGCAGGAGAGAGAGAGAGAGAGAGAGAGAGAGAGAGAGAGAGAGAGAGAGAGAGAGAGAGAGAGAGAGAGAGAGAGAGAGAGAGAGAGAGAGAGAGAGAGAGAGAGAGAGAGAGAGAGAGAGAGAGAGAGAGAGAGAGAGAGAGAGAGAGCATTGATAGAAAGTTAATCGAGTCGGGGCTCGAGGAATCGATAGTTGCTTCACCTGACGCGACCCGCCAGCCAATCGAGCACGGAGACTGGGACTGATGCGGCTATTTGCCGAATTTCTGGCGAATTAATGAACGACCGACCCAGTTCATTACTCTTCGTTAACGTTCATACGATATTTTTGGGCGACGTGTCGCCACGCTAAATCGGCTCACTCTCGCCAACGTGAAAAATGAACAAATGCTGGACAACTCGATAGCCGTTCTGTACCATACATCGCCGGACAACTATTTTCCCGGTTGAAGAATAGCGACTTTAATTGGAACGAATTATTGTCTCTATTCGACGGCATGTCCCCTCATCGACCGAGCTTCATCCTGAAAAGATTAACCTACTACCACGTAGACATGATCATTCATTTCAAACGCCTCGAAAATGACCATCTTTATTAAAAGATAAATTAATCTCCAAGCCTGAAGCCATAATGTTTTTATGTTCTCATAAAATGTACGGATTAAATATTCTTCTAGTGGAAAAAGTAAACTGACTTTGCAACTACCTCTCTATAAATGATTTTATGAAGGTAGATGAATTCAATAATTTTCTACAAGTGGAAAAAGTAGATTGACTTTGTAATCTTTCCATTAACTTTAACTTTCCATAAACGATTTTAAGGAGCTAAATGTATTTAATAATTTTCTCCTAAGAACATACAGTAGACTGACTGTTTAAGTGCATACTTCTAATGGTATTTCGTATTCTTCTAATATAAAAATCTCATTATACAAATTCCTTTAACACTTTAGCTCTCAGAAGCGTGTTAAAACATTTTTTAAATAATTGTGATGTTTCTAAAAGGTGATTAATAATGTTATTCTAGACTACAATGTCAAAAGAAATGATTAAACTACATTACTCGGCACATCTTATAGGTCTACGAATGAAACTACCACCTTCATTAAAAAATGTATTCAGAAGAGATTGTTAGTTTACCCTTGATAGGTAGAGTCAGTGATGGGAACTCCGTGGGCGCTGGGAGAAAAATCTACCACCACTCTGACGTACCGTCTTCCCCTACTTTGCTTCTATCGCGCACGCGCTATACACAAGCGTACCTCTACTCTACACGGACAGAATAGAGGTACACTTGTGTGTAGCGCGTGCGCGATAGAAGTAAAGTAGGGGAAGAGGGTACGTCAGAGTGGTGGTAGTATTTTCGCCCAGCGCCCACGGAGTTCCCATCACTGCGTACAGTGTTAAGAAAATAACTTTATTTGTTTACTATATTGTATAAAATTGATGAAGGATTTACTTCGCTGTGGCTCCCGTTTGATCCGTACACTTAAAACAACATTTAAGAAATGTGAATGAGCAAACAAGCTACAATTTCCATACAATTTTCTAAAACATAAAATTGTCTTCGACAAAATAGGAGCATTTCAAAAAATGTTGCACAATCACAACGGTGATGAGGAAATAAAAATTGTGTCAAAGAAAACGTAATGAATGAGGCAGCGAATCTTTCGAAAATTGATGAGAGGAGCCTCTATGAAGAGGGAACCTTGGAACAGATAGATAACGGTCAGATCCTCCTGGTGGAGAGGACACCTGAAAACAGGCCACTTGGCCCCGCAGCGTGTCATAGAGACGGGGAATTGCATCGGTTGCCGCCACGCGTGGTTTATCTCGATCGAATGACACGTCGGTTAATCCCACGGTCCATTCGAGTCACGAAACGCTGGAATGCATGATCGGCCTTCCTCTGACGCCCACCGGAGTCGCGGAGACACGATCTTTGCCTCGTAATGCTGTCCCGACGACCCTGACCACTCTCTGTCCTACTCTATCAAACGATCTTTCGTCCAGATATATACCCTAGAATCACCAAGCACTAAAAATGATTAGTCCGCACCGCCTCCTGAACAGGAGCCACGCCAATGGGAGCACGTTTATTCAAATATCGTGCGAGTTTTATTATAATCTACGCTCTATTAAGTTAATTAATTCGGTAAACTCGCGTGAAAGCACCTCTGCAATCTTGGCGATCGTAGAATAGAAAATCCGAACTCCTAGGCTAACTTTGGGATTTTTTTCAGCGGAATCATGAAGTTTTTTGTCATTGAAATTTTTTGAGCGTTTTTGTTTGTCTTCCGACGAGATCCGCGAGTTTTTAGACAAAGGAAACATCAAAATTCAGCTTGTTGCAAGTGTTTCACCATGGAGCAGTTGTGGCGGTGATAGGCGATTTACTTCGAAACCGCAGGGCTTAACCCTTAACTTGTATGCAAAGGTCTCTCATGATCCCCACAAAGTTTCTGTACACTAATTTTCGCCAATGTATTATAAGATAGTTGCAAATATTAAGGTCCTTTAACTTCTTTACAACATTTGCATTACTTGGTTTGAAATTATACAGAAAATTTATACAGACTTTTAGAAAGGTTCTGCTGCGATACTTCGTAATCTCAGTAAAAGCTGCATCACTTAAGGATTCAAATTTTAAAAAATGTCGCATTCATGAGATTCTTCCACGTGACTGTTTAAACTAGCATAAGTAGCATCGTGAGGATCGTGTTTATTGCAGTTGGCAATAGATCATTCAAGTAGAAGCGTCTATGGAGCACCTAAAGAAAGGATGTATAGAACGTCTACGAAAAAGTGGAGGAGACCATACAGATTCAGAAGAACGTACCAAGCGTTCAACTTGATCTCGCGCTTGATCAGCTACATTTACCAAAATTGCATTAAAGTAGTACACTTGCGATCTTAATAATCTAATTCTAGGTTAACTCCGCAATTCTTTTTTCAAAACTATGCAACTTCTTATTATTGAATATTTTTGTGGGTTTTTAATCGTGTTGCGACGAGGTCCATGAATTTTTAAACGAACGAGAGATCAAAATTAAGCTGGGTGTAAGCGATTAACTTAACGCGAGACCACACAGCTGAACATTTTTTAAAAAGTTGCATTGACGACATTCCTTCACGGGACTGGTTAAACTCGCATAAGTTGCACTGCAAGGGACGTGTTTACTGCAGTTGGCAATCAGTCACTAAAGTCGAAGAAGAGCATCGAGAGCATCGAGAGTAAATACGTATAGAAAATTGGAGTCTAAGTGGATCGTAGAGGTTCGGAAGAACGTACCGAGTGTTCAAGCTGATTTCGTGCTCGGTCAGCTGCATTTGGTGAAACTGCATAAGGTCCGCAGTCTGCCGGCACCGAAACCGTTCGCGAGACATGTGGGTTCAACGGTGGCTGCGCATACGCGCCAGCCACGTACACTTACGCATTGTTGCTGGCTCCTCGGCAACAAGATCTTTCGCAGTAATCGAGACTGGCCTGGTTCTATTCTGGTGCATGGCTGACAGGGTAAACACTCGCGGTACCAACGACCCTGTCGCAACATGGCGCGGTCAAGGTTTGCCCAGACCTTTCCAAGGCTCTTTCGTCTGTTTCGAGACGCGCGGATCCAGCTGCGAACGGATTCCTCGGATAGCTACTACTCTAGACCGTGCATTAGCCTTGTCAGGACCAACATCGGCACATCAAAATCGTCCACCCAATTCTTCAATACGTAAACAACTTGTTGAAAGTCTTGCCGAACGATTTTCATTGGGGCTATAATGGTTAGACTTCTTCATCCTTCATTTCTACTCTAGACTATACATCAGCCTTGTCAGGACCAACATCGACATATCAATCACATCAAAATCGTCCACCAAATTCCTCAATTTTCAAACTAATTATGTAACCCCTTGCCGAATGATTAACAGTGATCGTCATTCTCAATAATTTCACAAAAGCGGAAAGAAAATTGATGTATACAATAACATGTTTTATTCAACTTCACAGTTAAGAATCGGACTAGGTTTAAACAACCCTATATTCATTCACAAAGCTATCTTCTCCAAACTGTTTTTGATTATAAATGATGCTAACTACATTCTGCAATAAAATCCGCGGTTCAGCTCGATCATAGTTGCACTCTCTGCAAGATAGAGTCCTCAAACGTGTATGCTTGAACAAACAACAAACATCCACAGTAATTGAAGTATCTCCTACAGTAATCTCGTAAAGAATCAAGATATTCTTCTTATATGAAGATTATTTAAAAATGAAGTTTCCAGTGATTCTTCCGAGTTTTCATTAAAACCCAAGGACGTCATCAGCGTTCTTTGCCGATCACCAGAGACAGAGGATGCCTCTTTCCAGACTTGTCATGTTGCGGAAAGAGCACCTGAGAAGAATCGATCAGTCGCAGCGAGGTATTGTGCTCGTCTTCGTTTGTGTAACCGAATCTGGAATGTGTATTCCGCATTCCATTAGCGAACTGCACGGGCGAAGTTACCTTGGAAACATGATCGAGTTACGAACGTTCCTCGCGGAGTGCCACTCAAACTTGATGCTTTCTTTTATATTAACCCTGGCAACGATGGACTGTCTAGGCGGACTGAACGCTGGAATCGAAATACTTGCGCTTCACGGAGACGTTTTATAGCAGCGGCGAACTGATAGTATCAGTCATTTGGGACCCTGATTCTACGGAGCAGCTTCTGTATGTTACGTTGGCAGAAGAGGTGGAAGTTTCGATGACAGTTAAAGAAAACTTAGGCATAATATCGATTTTCCATTTCTTTTAGCAAATCAAAAAATATTCTAGTGTAGTTTAACACTAAACCTACCAACGCCTGTCACAATGGTCTAAAATTGTTATTTTACAATTCATGAAATTATAAAGATGCTTCCATTCGAAATGATTGAACACGTTAAACGCGCAGCAAGTTTGTCTCGCTATCGATTTCACTTTTTATTTAAGTTTACATACAAACATACGACTGTGCATAAGCAAAAGACTTGCTCAACCCATTTCTAATCTGTTTAAATCGAACGGATACTGAAAGAGGTGTCATGATTGAAGACGTATTTACTAGAAAGCAGAATGAAAAGAATATGGCTAGAGAAATTGCAAGAAGAGAAGGAAACATACAGGGGGGATAAAAAAGAGAGAAAACACCAAAGAGGGATTAACGCAGGAGAAAAACAGCAATATCTAGGATAAATAATTAGCAAAGTGTCATATTCACGGGTTGTTTCACTTCTTCAATATACAGTAACGCCGCGATCTAAGTCCAACGGAACATTGCGATCTATGTCCCTTGGCTTACTCCTTCCACTGCGGGGTATCCCCGAAAGGGTCGTGAAGCTCGAGCTGCCTCAGTCGCCAAGCAGTGTAAACATGCCGCGTAATCTGATCCTGCGTCGGGTATACCGGTGTGAATCACTATCAATCCAATTACAAAACTTCTTTACTTTTTATTATTTTTTCATGGATCTTTCACCAACATATTCGTGGCATTTTTCTAATGAAAATGATACCAAATATGATATAATTCCGATGATATTTACTTGTGTAATGAACGATGGAAGTTTTTTATTGGCATTACATTGTACGGACACGCGGGACTTGTCGTCTCTTTCTTTCCTATACGCTGTCCTTCTTTACGTCCAAAACTTTCATCGTTTATTACACAAGTAAATATCATCGGAATCATATCATATTTGCTATCATTTTCATTAGAAAAATGCCACAAATGTATTGGTAAAATTTCATTAAAAATAAGTAAAAAATAAAGAAGTTTTATGATTGCACTAGTATTGTCTCGTCGATACGCTATTTTTGTTGCGCCTTCGGCCGCGTGGTCCGTGTTTGCATGCTGTCCTTTTCTACGTTCGGCGCGGTCGACGCGGTCACAAAAGAATAGTGTCCTTTCACGATCTAAGTCCCGGCAGAGAACCGAAAAAGGACTTAGATCGCGGGGTTACTGTACAATCAAGTACAGTTACTGCACAAATATAAAAATATTTGGTGGGCGTTCTTTTAACTTCATCCTTTTTAACACATTATGTACCGGCGATTATTTCATAATTCTTGAAAATCCACAGTTAAATTCATGGCTTAGGATTTTCTAATGCATCTTTCAACAGCTATAATAATTTCAATCGCGAATCAACAAGTCAGCCTCAGTAAAGTAATCTAACTATTTCGTTGGACATTATTACGTAGAAGAAGAGTGTTGCGTCAAGTCCGCGAACGTGTTTGCCGCGGATTACTTGTTCGCATTAGTAAAATGTGTTAGACTGGTTTAGTAATAAGTAACTGTATTTAATGAGTTGTATAGTATTGTCGTGCTGGGCTTCCTTTTAAGTACTATTGTATAGGTGTGTTGTCGTGCTGCGCTTCGTTTTAAGTGCTATTGTACAGGTGTGTTGTCGAGCTGTGTTTCGTTTCAAGCGCGTTGTTTCAAGTGACTCTTTCAAGTCGACTATTTGAGGTTACTTTTCCAAGTAACCTTCGGTCGCAGAGTGTTTGTTTGGCGAAAGTTGAATATTATCGAAAGTATCAAGGAGTGTCGGAAAATACATGTTGTTCAGAGACTGAGCAAAGAGTTTTAAGTTCCCTCTAAGTAAATTACAATTACTGAAAAGCCTATTAATAGGCTTCCAGTAGATACAGTGATAAGATTCCAAACAAAATCAACGGATGCATAGCTTCAATATGTCCTCGTTACGATAAAACTTCAAGAAAGAAGCCAGAGCAAGGAGCATACTGTCCCAACCACCAAACCGATCATAAGCTAGCACAATCATGCGAATTCCTCGGAGAACGTCAGGATACCAACCACAGTGAAGGTGAGTGTCTCAGGCGGGAAAATTTTATTTATCCCGGGACTGCATTGCTAATTCCTACATTTCCATAGTGTTTCGTAGACAGAAAAAGTTGGCTACCGTAGTATTTCGCCAGTAAAGAAGCTAACGGAGAAATTGACCGTGGTTGGCTATTAAGCGGCCGACAATAGACGAGGAAAGGGAAGAGCAGCTATTACCGAAGAGGACGAGAACACCAGCAAGTAACCAGCAACAGCAACGACCGCTTGCTCTAAATTACCCTCCTGCTCCCCGGGAACAATGCGCTGGAATGTGCCGCGAACAGTCTTCCGGCTGCGAGGGAAACGATCGCCGTCCTACTGCGTACGGGGTCTTTATCTATGAGAAACTGCATTTGAGTATCCATGCACAGAAGAATGAACCCGGTGCGAGCCAGATTCGGAGAGAGGAGCGAGCTTAGAGCGACATGGCCGGACGATCATCCACCACCGAAAGGTCAGAGGCTCGATAATTTGCGTGTGTCAGTCGCGAAGCCACGAATCCTATTTAACTTCCTTCACTCCTGCACTCCTTCTGCGGTTACAGTCGCTTAACAACCCTCAGACTTTTATGGCTTTGTCGTTTTCGTGGACAGCAAACCCCTAAAAGCTGCTTTTGCTCTCGATGCTATTGCTACGTATCAAAGGAGTATGCTGATGGATCGATACTTGTGAAAACTTCGGGACTGTCGCTTACATCGTGTACAAACAGTAGACATTTTTATAGAAATATTTTAGGCACTTTTTTTTATTGAAATGATATCGAACGAGACACAATATGGATCATATATGATTGTTTAACACTAGAACTACCGAGCTAGTAAAAAATACAGATTTCAGATTTCGTCTTTTCCAATTGGTGAAGTTCTTTATTCAAGTACTGTCTGCGTCTCGTGAAAAGAGACTTGGGCGGAATGCGAGGGACGCGAATACATGTTATGAAAGTCCTATGAAATCTGAATAAATTCAATTGTGTTAATATTATAAAGGGATATACATCAGTCTCGTTTAACACTAGAATTACCAAGCCCGTCAAAATGACGGATTTCAGATTTCGTCTTTCTCAATTGGTGAAGTTGTAGAAATATTTTCTTGAAAAATCTGTTAATATGCTTCTTTATGAAAGTATTGTCTGCGTCTCGCGAAAAGAGACTCAGAAGGAATGCATGTTACCATAAAAATCGTATGAAATCTGAATAAATTCAGTCTTGTTATTATAGTAAAGGAATCAGTCTCGTTCAGAGTTCGGTAGTTATAATTTTAATTCACAAGAATTGTTCTTCAGTGAGAGCGGTAGGTACTTCTGAACTTATCAGCTTCTAAAACTTACTGGTGCAGACCTAGCAGCACATGTAGCTAGTAATCTGCTCTTGTCTCGTGATCGCGTTACAAGATGGTGGGGAGGAATAGGCGGGGCTATGGGCGTAGTCAAGAGCGACGCTACGGAGGAAATACTGTAGCGAACGTCGGAGTAGAACTTTTCTCTTAACTCACGCACAAAACAACCATGTAAAGGTGAACAGTTCTGCGAACCCGTCGAATCTACATCTCAGAACCAGTTCCAGCAACAACGCAACGACCAAACACTATTGTACGCTGCGAAACGGATTGTGTGTTTTTGATTGCGTGTTTAATTCCAGAAGTCTACGCGCGCAGTATTGATCGCCATTGTCTTGCGCAAAGAGCAAAACATACATGCATCGAATGATTTAGTACTTTAATCCGTACACGAGTGTTCATATTATGAACAATTAGACTGTGAATTGAATGCATTGATAACAAAAACGAATATATCAAATCTAAATCAGTAAAAGCATTTAAACAATGAAACGTATTCAAATGATTAAGAAAATAACTAAATATTTTATATCTCCTCTACGTACATGGAAAACAATGCAGAATATTTTTACTTTATATAAAAATTCGTAGTTTGTGAATAAGTATACATGCAATACGATAAAATACATAGTGAACCGTACAAAACACAGACAGATCTTTTACTACACTCTCTAGAGAGTGAAATTTTCGACGGAAAGAATTTCCGACAGAAACATAACGGTGAGAAAAAAAGATGAAGCTCCGGATGAATATGATCCGGAAACACCGGAGGGCAGATGCTTCTGGGAATCGGGGAATGGTACCGCGGCTGTAATATTGAAGCACGTTTCAACGAACTGAATCCCTCCATCGCAGCGATGATCAAAGTGTATCAGTCCTATCATGAACGCCACAATCCCGCATGCCTAGAATTTCGAAAGTAACTGCCAATGATGCGCCGTCGAATTTCTGCTGTGCTCTGCTCCCCGTGCAGGCCGACTCATGAATCATTATGAGAAGTTTACGCGTGTCTCCTCCCGGCAGGAATACGTAATATCTGTAGTGCTATAAACCGTCTTATTGCGCCGATGCGATCTCGGTTGGTTAGCTGTCCGCTTCGCTATGAATCGTTGCACACCCGAGATTGTCGGAATAAACGCGTTATTGCTGAGAAACTCGATGAAACCGTCCGAACGCCTTGGTAAGGTAGACGGGAATTGCCACTTAGTATTCAAAATTGCCGATATATTCACTGCGGATGATAACGGATAGGCGTCCGTGCAACCGTAACAATTTTTGCCCGCGATTCAATCCGACGGGTTCCCCAACGATAGCTAGTACTTTATCTGGACTAGTTCCACCTGCAATTATCGCTTCCTTTTATCGCCTTGTATATTGTATAGATAAATTCAGTGACTGCAAAATGGCAGCCATCTAGAGCAGATAGGATCCTGTCTCTGTCGATTTGTCTGGCGTTCCAGTAATTCAATGTTGCCAAGAAATTGCTATATCTTCTGCAAAAATGAATTCTCCGAGATCAAAATTTTTGTATAGATTTCCCAAAGCTTGGTTAAAATGTATTAAATTTATTGTAAATTTATGTTCAGCCATTCAGTTATTAAAACATCCTAAAGTCAGTCGCGGGAATGCAAGAAATGTTTGATTAGTTCAAAGCTGCTCTGGTTTTTGGATGTTGTCTGAAGTCGAGAAGGAATTTCGCAATGTTGTTCGCGGTGTGCGAAACACCAAGGCTCGGCCATCGATCCGATGTTTCGTAGCGACGCGAGATAAGTGCAACAGTCTACAGAGATGCGGGGAAACGCCGACGAGCATTGTGCCCCGGTTAATCCTCTCACCGCGATTCTTTCCTCAAGCGATCGGCGCGGATTCGGAAAAAATTGCAGACAGTTACCTACGCGAAGCGAAATAACGGCGCCATGGCCGACCAAATAACGCGCGGACCCGTTACCTTCGCAACGAGCATCAGCGACCACCATAAAATCACAGTTCGACAACGGCGACCGATTTCGAAAGTTCATGGAAACGATGTCAGCCGCGCGGGGAGCAGATCGTGCCGCGGGATGACAGTGATGACTAGGTTGTCACAGCTGTTCTAAATTCTGCTAAATCGATTACTACTCCAGCGTCACACTGTGCTCGAAATTCCGTCCAATTCTTCTAACGGCCAGATCTTCCTCGAACAACAAATTATTGAATCGTTCTACAAAAATATGATTTAAAAATTATTTTGTGTAACATACTCGTCAAGATTTCCATATAGACATGGTTCATCTCTTTTTAACTTGCTCAATTCTTTCAGTACACTGAACATAAAATTGAAAACAAGAAATACTTTGAGCATTTATCTTAAAACTTTCGAAAGTTGAATATTTTGAGAAGATTAAATGCATCGTGTGAATTTATTTATGTTTGTACGTTCTATTGGCTAGTTTAATCCCACAGTAAATGAATACAGCCTCATCATCATTAGCGCAAAGGATTAACGGCCTCAGAACTGTTCTGATGGCTCTAGGGAAGTTAAACGATATCAACTAAAAAGCTACAACCAGTTATCGGCCAGCCGTGAGGCCATTTCTCGGCACTTCGAGCAGCACTCATTCAATTTTCTAGATCAACCATTCGTACAGGATTGCAGAGAGCTCGTAACTGTTCTCGCGTGAAGAAAACGCAACGATAACGGAGGGTGGGGGACGCGTCGAACATTCGCAGCCTAGAAACGCGATTTTTCTGACCCGCCGCGTTGCTCTTACCGCAACAGCGAGCAAGGAACCCGTGTTTCCAGGCTAATCATCCAGGATCATATTTTTACGGCTTGGTAAGGGTCGATCCGGTACCCGCTGAAAATAGAAGCGGACAGGATCCAGTGAACTGAAAGGGATAGAAGAAACTCAAACGAACAAGTAGAAACTCGACGTTTCCTTCCTGTGAACAAAGCTATGATTTCTCTCTGTAGCCCATTTGGGCGATTTTCTAACGGACGGGCTAACAAAATAAACTAAATGAGTAACTATTGTTTATTGAGGTTTTAGTCCCAAAATATACAGGATGAGTCACCTAACGTTTGTACCTCAAATATCTTTGTTGTTTCTAAAGATACGTAAAATATGGTAAGGACAAAGTTGAATGGTACAATGGGGCTGACACGATGTCAAAAAAAATTTTTGTTTTTATGTCATTCTTTTAAAGATATCAAGGTCACCTTGACTTTTTTTTTAAATGGAACCACCCTTTTTTAAACACCTACAATGATAGTCCCTTTCATTACGAATTCAGTGACTATAATTACTCAAGGTCATTCAAAGTCGCGGACAGAGATAACGTATAAGATTTAACATCGATACATGTCTGTAAACGGGCTTTGAAGGAATGTTGAACTCTGTCTGTGACCTTGAATGACCTTGAGTAATTATAGTCACTGAATTCGTAATGAAAGAGACTATCATTGTACGTGTTTAAAAAAGGGTGGTTCCACTTAAAAAAATGAAGGTGATCTTGAAAATCTCGAAAAAAATGAAAAAAACAAAAATTTTCTTGGTATCGTGTGAGCCCCACTGAACTATTCAACTTTGTCCTTCAGACATTTGACGTATCTTTAAAGACAACAAAGATATTTGAGGTAGCAATATTTAGTGCCTCACCCTACAATGATAGTCCCTTTCTGGGCCTGTATCGAAGATTTAAAAACTGTGTTTCATAGACTCAAATTATATACATGCTGATAATTTAATCGATATTAGTTATTTGGTTTATGAGTTACAAATGATTAAAAGTGGGAAAAATTGCAGACTTTCACGATTTTCGACTTATAACTGTAATTTTTCCCACTTTTGATGATTTATAACTCATAAACCAATTAACCAATATCGATGATGCTTTCAGCATTATTTGAGTCTATTTTTTAAATTTTCAATACATGCCTCGCAAAAAAAGTTGTAAAAATCAACTTTTACTATTCTTCTCGTTATTCCGAACAATTTCAATTTTTTCAAAAATGTTTGTACACCTCATCTGAGAAACTAATCCTACCAACTTCTCGAAAACACTGGATTCGGTGTTTATTCATTTTTGCTCTTCACAAAACGTTGCCCGACTCGACTGCCCGCAGACTTCAGCATCTTCATTGTTCGAGCCGGTTTCAGGCTCTAAGGTCAATATCACGAAACAGTTTCTCATGCGACGCACGAGCAGCATCCCGAAGATTAGTCGCCGCGGCAGGGAATTCCGGCTCTGTTCGTTTCCTCTTCCGGAATTTCAAGGCGGCTATAAATATCCGGGTCGCAAGAATCACGGTGTCGAAAGAGCAAGAAAACGCAAGAAGAGGTCCGCAGAAAATATTTGCCCGGTTCAGCTCACGTACAGGCGGACGACTGGGGCAGGGAATCCGAGTTCGCGAGACGGCACCAACTAATTAGTCATTACGACACGCGCCGCCATTCCGCGACCCGACTATCTGTCGCCTCATGGGCCCTAGCCAGACGGGAAATTCCAGCTCGAACCGAGACAGGCTATCCAGGTATTATTCAGCGAGAACCGACGGGACTTCTCCGGCTATAGCTCGCGTTCTCACGTCGATTTTCGGAGCGTGTCGCCGCGACTTCGATGATAGAACACAGAAATTATCATCGCTGCTGGAATCGAGTTTCCTTGGATCTTTTGCGGTGCAGAGGTTATTGGACCAAATATATCAAAAGGTGCTGGTCGTATGATCTTTATTTTGCCACTTGGGTTATTTAGTGTAATCCTTTTGCTACCCTTCACATTAATTTCATCGATTTTTGTAAAGTCATTTGTTTGTGACAACAGAAATTGCAATCCACGCTTGAACTAAGTCTTCCGAGCACCACATAGTGCGGAGATTACTGAACCGAATTTTTTTTCGAAGATGCTAGTGACACGATCTTAATTTTACCGATTGGGTTATTTAGTGTAATCCTTTTCTTACCCTTCACATTAATTTCATCGATTTTTGTAAAGTCATTTGTTTGTGACAACAGAAATTGCAATCCACGCTTGAACCGAGTCTTCTGAGCACCACATAGTGCGGAGGTTACTGAACCGAATTTTTTTCGAAGGCGCTAGTGTCACGATCTTAATTTTACCGATTAGGTTATTTAGTATGGACTTTTTACTACCATCCACAGTAATTTCATCGATTTCCGTCAGGTCGTTTGTGAGTGAAATAATCCAAAAGCATAAAACGTAATTGGATCAGATAAAATCGAGAGAATGAGGAGAAATTCTGGAAAAGACACACCTTCGCGTAAAAAATGATCCACTTTCCGAGTTCTTTTGTAGGCTTCTACAGAATTAGCTTATAAAGACTGTAAAAGTTTCACAAGATCTTTATCATCCTCGACCATCCTGATAAAACTTATCCTTATGTCTCGTGGAGCAAAGAAACTTTTCATCGTTCCCAACTTCTGTAAATTAGCACCATAAAAATCTGTATCTCCTTTGAACCATAATAGAATTTCTAATACAGAAATAATTTCGATTATAACATTTAGAAATTACCCCATAAAAATCTCCACCCATTTGGTCATCGAGAAATTTCCAGGGATGAAGTCCACGCGTTTTCTGGAACGGTTCGATAAATAGTGAGAGGACGCGCGTCGAGAAGATTCTGCAGGTTCTGAACGACAATTCGAAGCGTGTTATCCAAGCGGGTTTCGGGAAACGGCCGCTCCAGCAGCCGCGAGCAGCGAGCGGATCGATCGGCGAAATCTCCCAGGAGCTGGAGAGCTGGGAGGAACGTCGCCTCCGGGTTCCCGCGTTTCTATGGGGAATCCTGTCGATAAGCCGATGCCTCGTCCCTCCTTTCCTTGACACGTGTAACCGGTGCATCGTAATTTTCCGTCGTGAACGCAGGCGACACCTTGCATCAATCCCTTCGCTGTAATTTTCCACCCTCCAAATTAGCCCAAAGCAGAAGAGACGAAGCCAAAGACCAAAAATTTTGTTCGAAATCTTTGTATTCTATACAATTGTGTGAAATTATACATTTTGGGATGACAGCAGATTTTATACGTTTATGAGAAAAGAGTTGTAGACAGAGTACAAGACCGCAAAGATACTATACATGTATAGAAGAATTTACGAATATGATTGTCATTTTCGATGTATTAAAATTATTGAATGAAGAAATACATTTATGTTTCTGTTTCTTACAATTGGCCTGGAACGCCCTTAATGTGCATAAAAATTCGCAGTCTACTGATAATATTTGGAGAACAAGTTTTGTAAATTATTAACACTAGTTGCAAGATACACATTATTCTAGCAACGTATACGTAACCTACTCATTTTTAATCAATTTAATCATACATTTAGTCCCTTCGTTTCACGAAGAACCTAATAATCATCATTACATTGTCGTCTTGTTTACTGCAATTAATATGAAAATATAATATATGCAAAAAGAAAGCAGGTTACTTCCTCTGCCAGCGCGCCCATTAATCTTTAGTAACACATTTACTGTACGATATTGCATATTGGGGCTTTCAAAGTATCTGAACGCACGCTCAACGTAAATTTTATTATTAGAACATTCGCGTGAAATTATCTCGCGAGCCAAATTGTAACGCTGACTGATAATGAGAGAAGCTCAAAAGGAGCTAAACGATCGCGCGATTTCGGTGAAATTGGATCCGCGCAAAGAAATGTCGCGTTTAACTCAAGAATTCCGGAATGAATTCGCGAGATGCTGTACTGCCGTGACAAAATGGTCTCATTTGTCCCCGGAGGAAATGAATACACGTTTTCCGGTGTTCACCGGAACCGTGAATCCTTTGCAGTTTGTATCTGTTGGACACGTTACAGCAAGGACAAAAATTAGGGGAATAGTTAACGAGGCACGACGTGAAAGTCACGCTAGAGAAACTTCTCCACGGGCGGGGCGATTGCGAAGAAGCTGACTCGCGACGCGTGCAACTCTCGAAATACTGTTCGCTCCTAATTAGAGGAGCTTTATTAGCGTAATGGAAGCGTGGGCGAGAGCACCGCGTTCCTCGGGATGGCGCAACCCGTCCGACCGATGTCTTCTCATCGCGCGTGATCATTTCACGCGTCGCGAGCTCGTTTGGGAAAGCGATCGAGGGCATGATCGCATTCGATGCCTTCGAACTTATCGCGAACGATAATCTGTACGCAATAATCTAAACGACCAGAATCGATCGACAGATATAGGTACGCATTCCTTCACACAATTACAAAAGCCTATTTTATAACGCTGAATACATTCGTAGAGTACAAAACCTGATAGATTTTATAACGCAATCTAAAGTGGTGTCGCGATGAAAGCAACGACCTCTGGTCCGAAACATTGCACTCATCGTGTATAGATACGATTCCTCGAGATTCCTTTATCTTTTGCCACAACGTCAAGCGAAGCTTCCAAAACGATCAGCACCAGCGTGTGTTAGGTTGCATTCTGTCTGGTCCGTAAACAATGCGTCAATGGCTTTTTCTTTCTTTATAAATCACATTTTATTTTATTGTACTCCACCTATTCCGTAAGAAATGTCCATTTAATTTCATTTCTTTGGAAAGTCCAATTCAAAGAAACAATATAGATTGTAGAAATACAAGGTGTAACTATGAAATGTTAGAATTAGGTTCCGGAATGTAAAATCGTAACAAGCTTTCTCATAGAAACAGCACTCAGAAAATTAAATAACGATTTACGAATACTAATTTCAGACATACAGCTTAACTCTTCACTCGCTAGATGGGTCAATCTATAAAATGAATTTGATATTTCGAAAGAAGTCAGAAAATGAAATTTATTATAAAAACAATCGTTTTAGATGTAAGATAGACACTGAAATAAAAATGAATAAATCCAACCACTGTCTTCGCAATACATTCGTACAGCGGAGTTTGGGTCAATTTTAACCGGGAGAATAAAAATTGTTACATTACTGTCCTGTTTCTATTAAACTGTTAAAATTGGCAGCTATTTCATTGTGAACAAAGGAAAGACTGATCTTGAAAACTAGATTTCATGAAATTAGCAATTGACGCCGTAAGTGATCTCGGGGAACATCAATTTTGTAATCATGAAAATGGTCGTCCGTCGTCCGAGAGTTAAAAAAAAACTGTATTTGTACGGATAAAAATATATTGCAATTTCAATTTTCCATCAGAATAATTTTACTTCACAAAACGATGAGTATCGTGATGTATGAAACTTTGAATTGGTTTACAAACGCTTGATGGTTCATTTGCAGCAAAATATTCAAGGCTTACGTATAAAATTGGAATTTATTTTATATTTCAGACTGCGCCACGTACATTTGCTTCAATTTCAACATGAAATTGGGAATGTAACTTTCCGAATGGACGTGATTTGTCGCAGAATTTATGTGCTGACGTTAATCGCCCGAATCCATGCATTTTCAGGTACAAAATGGCCGGTGGTGCGGCCCGAAACGTTTTAAATAAGTTTCCTAGAGAGACGAATCTTATTTACGGTATCGGAGGAATTCTAAACTTCATTTCGCAAGTACGATAGGCATCCCGTGGACCGTGCTGCTCAAACGGATCGAAAGATATCGAATGGCGAGGGACGTAGTATTGAATTTCCCGAGGAAGCAAGAGACAATCCGAGACGGCCCCTTGATTTGCCGGCTTCTCCGCCATTTTTTTTTGCAGTCCGTGCATCGGCGCGTCTCGCGACCGAGCATCGGCAACAAATTGATTCCATCCATTCCCCAGAAAGAAATTACCTCTTCGCATTTCGTCGTGTATCCGTTCGACACTAATCAGCCGAATGTTCGATATCGAACTCGATCGGACATGAAAACCATACAAAAAATATTTTCTCCCGCTCTCATTTAAAAAATTTCGCGATAAAAATTGATTTCCAATACAAACGTTTTTAAAACAATTAGTGTTTTCGAAATGAGTAAAATCCGTATTTGGTTAACATCTCTGTAGTGGAGCGTGTTGCATTGTCGAAATATTTTTCGCTGAAATACGCGCACGTGTGATCGCGGAAAGCTTGTTTATTTTTCCAAACTAAATAAATAAAATCGCGAATTTCACAGTGAAATTAAGAGAAATGTCCAAACGCGAACATGGTAGCAAAATCAGCAACTGTTTTGTAAAGCTAAATAATTGGAACTGAGGTGTATCTTTATGCAAGAAATTGCACGTTTTAATTAGAGAACGAATGGCAGAAGAAAACCGTTAAGGAGTAAGAAGAACATCAAGCGAGGGACCGGAAGCAAGAAGCTTCTTACCAAAGTGCGAGTATGTTAATTAAACAGGTTCAGATATCAACTCTCTCGATACCCATTACGTGGTCGAGTAGCATAATCACATAATTGTCGCCTAGTCGCGCGAAATGGGACGAGCGAAAGTCGAGTACAGAGAGAAAATCCCACGGATTCTGCCATCAAAGGCACCGCATGCGGAAAATGTAACTACGGCAACGAAACGAGCAATCCTACCTGCATTAATAAATTAAAAAATGGAACAAAAATCAGTCCGACCTTTTACTTCCAGGTTCTCACAAAGGTTGATCAAATAACTCTCATTGGATCTTACACGCCTATGCAAATATATCTATTGAAGAATAAACAAACAAGTTATTAAAACGACATGAAAAGAAAATAAATAAAACAATGGGACCATTTGCACGGCCGTACGAAACGAATACAGCGATGTCAAATTAAACTGTAATTAAAATCTAGAAAACATGTGAAACTCTGGAAACATATTGGAAATTCTTGTGATATGGGCGTTTTAATTAATGAGGCCAGCGCGTCAAAGGGCTCTCATGCACCTCGATAAAACGAATAATAACACGAGCACCCTTTGAGTGAGGTCTTTTTCGAATTAAAAACAAAATGAACATTAAGATCACGCAGAGAAAAATTTGTGAAGCCAACTGAGAGTAGTGGAGGGATTACGCGGAGGAATGATGCGTATGCAGATTTTATTTGCTCGCAATCTTTATATCTTTTTTATTCCCGTTTTAATTTCAGAACGGGCCGGGTGGTTAAAATATTGGTGTTGTACTCGTCTCTAAATAAAAAGTCCAGCTGGTGGCTTCGTGATCCGGCAATTAGGTGCGAGACCAACGAACAAAGATGATAAATAGGGGCTAACATCGGTGCTTTGCTCGTCGAAGACAGTAGCCCACGGAAAAACGAGGAGGGGAGAAGCCGAAGAGGGTGGAAACGAAACCTGGCGCAATTAGGACGCTCCCATCCGGAGAGATCTCTCGAGGGAAGAAGCAGATCTTCGTCGAGGACAAGAGATCGTATGGAAGAATTCACACCGATAGCTGCACCGGTTCCGTCGTAATTGCGCCACGAGAAAAATGAGCAGCAGATCGCAGCTAATTTCTTCGCTGGATATGAAGATTCAGCGAAACGGCAACGATCGATGAGACGGGTGCCTTCTGCCCGCCCTGCTTTCTATCCAACCTGTACATCGACTCTTTTATCTCTGTTTTTTAATTTTATACGCGTTCCATCGTGCTCTTCAATTGTCCATCCCTAGTCCCGCTTCTCAATATTGCACCCCTGTTTACTACTTTTGTTTCTCTAATTTTGTAATTCCACTTCCCGACTTTGTAGATCCCCTTCGTTGTGTCAATTTTACTTCAATTGAAGCATTCAAACGGTAACGGTGAACATTTCTGTCCGGCGTATTTTGCTTCTTGCTTTTATTATATTATATGTATTTGTATAATAAATTCGTGTTAAGATTAATATATAACTTCAATTCTGAAGAGTAGTAATATACTCTTAAAAAACAACTACAGATTAAATGTGTTTTAATTTCATACACGATTCATCGTGTTCTTTAATTCTGCATTCCTTGTTTCGCTTCTCAATATTGCAACCCTGTTTTCTACTTTCGTTTCTTTAATTTCTCTTGATTTTTTGGATTCGGTTTTTTAGAGATGTAACTGGTATACTATGGTTCTGGAAAATCCAAAATAAAAAGGATTCCTTTCCACTTAAAAAAATGAAGGTGACCTTGAAAATATCCAAAAAAATGACATAAAAACAAAAATTTTCTTGGTATCGTGTGAGCCCCACTGAACCATTCAACTTTGTCCTTCAGACATTTGACGTATCTTTAGAGACAACAAATATATTTGAGGTGGCAATAGTTAGTGCCTCACCCTACAATGATAGTCCCTTTCATTACGAATTCAATGACTATAATTACTCAAAATCATTCAAGGTCACGGACAGAGTTCAACATTCTTTCAAAGCCCGTTTACAGGCATGTATCGATGTTAAATCAAATTATTATATAAATCTTATACGTTATCTCTGTCCGCGACGTTGAATGAACTTGAGTAATTATAGTCACTGAATTCTCTGATATCTCAAAAAAATGACATAAAAACAAAATTTCTTTTTTGGCATCGTGCCAGCCCCATTATACATGTATTATATTATAGATTATTAATTGGAAATTAAATTGGGCAATCCGAAACGAATTTTGTGTGTTCCGGTTCATGATTAACCCCAGTGTGCCAGTTTGGGGTTAATAAAGTTATGAATGCAGTAATTCATTTTTTTACAAATAATTGAGAACAAAATGGTTCAATTCTTTTTTCACGCACCCGAGACGATAGACCGGATAAAAGCAGAGAACATTCTTGAACGCAGGCAATCCTATAATACCGTTTCACCCTTGTCTTTCAGCAGTCAAGAAAATATGACGACCAGACCTTCAAGACCACCGTAAAGCGAATTCTGTCCCTTTGAACCGATACGCAAGAATTTCCTGCCGCGTACCGCTAAAAAACCGTTCCCTCGTTTTAAACGAAAATAGAGAAAATGCAACGAAATATTGTTGAAGTCACCGACGAAGAGGATCCTCTTCCGCAGGGGAACACTGGAAAATTTATATCTCGAGCTGGTAGACCGAGGCATTTCGACGAGGGGACGCGGAAGAATGCGACTTCTTCTTATCTCCGTCGAACGAAACTCGGGAAAGCTTTCCAACTCGAGCGAACGGAACCTACTAATGCACGC
This sequence comes from Sphecodes monilicornis, assembly GCA_913789915.3. Taxonomy (NCBI): domain Eukaryota; kingdom Metazoa; phylum Arthropoda; class Insecta; order Hymenoptera; family Halictidae; genus Sphecodes; species Sphecodes monilicornis. The sequence goes on along the minus strand of OU565291.1, from coordinate 13,602,390 downwards.
TTAATGAGTGCAATTACCGGAAATAGGTTCGGAACGCGAGATAAACCAAGGGAAGACCGCGGAACGCCTTGAACTTCTCTTTTCTCTCCTCTCCCAGTCCGGTGTAATTCAATTCGCCTAATTGTTTGCAACTACGAATGTCGCACGGCCGCTGAATGTCGATCAACCTTTTTTTACTGAACTGCAACTTTTAATTTGTTAAAAGCGTCCCCGTCTCCGTCCATCCGTTTCCCATTTCTCTAATGTAAATATTTAATACCGGGAACAAGGGAGAAGAATTGCAACATTCTCGGTTCGAGCACCGTGGCCATTATGGTTAATCAATTCTAAGTGAAATTGTTCGCCGCTGAACACAATTCGGAGACCTCGCTGTTAACTGCTTCATTTTGTAAGAGGTTCAAACATAATTTAGGGGTTTCACGATTGCTGTATGAAAGCATTAGACTACAACTTCTTCCTTCTCAATCCGCTGAAAAATTAATTCTAATCAATTCTAAGTGAAAATACTCTTCGGCGCTAAATACTGACTGATAACGATAGCTACTTCTTCATTTTATCAGAGGTTCAAATACAATTTTGATGTTTCACAGTTACTGTACAAATTCATTAGACAGCAACAATTTTTCTTTTCAGTTCGCTGAAAAATTAATTCTACACATTTCTAAGCTAAAGATAGCTATTTCTTCATTTTGTCAGTGTTTTTAAATACAATTTAAGGGTTTCACGATTGCTGAACAAATTATTCAATTTGCACGTTGTTTCTTTCCTTCTTTTTAGCTCGCTGAAAATTAAATTCTCGATTCCTATACAATTCATACCGCTTACGCTCCAGTTTGGATCATAGACCTTCATATTCTCACTTTTATGGGAGTGCACAATATAGCTGCAAGTAATTTTTTTATTTCTTCCAAGATCATTGACAATATAATTCTAATAAAATCTAGATGAATTTCCTCGAACAATTTCTACAGACGTTAGGCCGCATGTTTTACAACTTGGATCAGGGATTTTCATGTTGGGGAGTCCATGACACTAAGAGAACACTTCTCTAGAGTGCTCGAAAATTTAGTCTTTTATTCAGATCGTTGAAAATGGAATTCTAAGCGAATCCAGAAGATTTCCCTCGAGCAAACGATTGGTATACGGCATACGGGTTAGGCCGCTCGGTTCATCGATCTTCGTGTTCTCACTTTCATGGGAGTCTATAACACTCGGAGGAATCGAAACGTTTTAATAAAACGCCGATCGACGCGGTAAACACGGTCGAAATAAATCCTCCGCGGACGTATACGACTGACAAACGGCCGGCGAGTGAATAATCGTTCGAATTTATGGATTCCTTGTCGCGCGCCAGCAAGTTAGCTGTTTCTGAAACCTGTTCCTCGCGGAATTTATTTCCTTCCCCGGGACATTCGATCCCGCCTTCGCCGTAATTGCGACGCGAGTACGTCGATTCTGTCGATTTTCACGGAGGATCACGTGAACGATGACTCTCCTTCGCGCGTCAAGAGACGTCGGAGGATGACTAACGTCATCGGATAAACATTAATGGACGGAGTTAATTGTGCCGGCGGCTTTTCGCATGCAATTGTTGCGCACGAGATTATTACTATACGAGAGTATTTCGTTGACTGAGTGATAATGAAAGTTTAAGGAAAAGCTTACTACAGTATTTAATCGATAAAAGTCGCCAAATTCTGAACAAGAAGTGTCGCAAAACAATCCCCACTTCCGCGGGGTATACCCCGTGAGGGGCCATGAAGCTCGAGAGGCCTCGGTCATCGAGAAGTGTAACATAATACAGTGACAAAACTTCTTTATTTTTTATTATTTGTTGATGGAACTGTCAACAACATGCCCGTGGCATTTTTCTAATGAAAATAATACCAAATAAGATGCAATATTTACTTGTGTAACGGACAATGAAAGTTTCGGAAAATTATTGTAAATATGATCCGAATTACATCTTATTTGGTATCATTTTCATTAGAAAAATGCCACGAATGTGATAGTGAAAGTTCCATAAAAAAATAATAGAAAATAAAGAAGTTTTGACATTAGATTAGTAGTGGTCTCACCGATATACTCGACACATATAATGTTACACTTCTTAGCGACCGAGGCCTCTCGAGCTTCATGGCCCCTCACGGGGTATACCCCGCGGAAGTGGGGATTGTTTTGCGACACTTCTTGTTCTGAATGTGGCGACAGTTATCGATTAAATACTATATTAGGTATGTGGTCCAATTAGTTGTAAGGGATTTTTTGAAAAAAAGATACGAATACTTTAGAAGAACGTTAAATTGCATTTTAATCAAAATATCCTCCTTTGTTAGTTATAACTTCTTCCCACTCTTCCGACAGGAAGTGAATTCCAAGAAAAAAAATAAAACAAAAACTAATCCCAGCTTTTATGTCTTTAAAATGAATGCCGCCAATTTTGAATCGTCAAAACCAATAATCATGTGTTTTCAGCCGTGGAGTAGAGTCAAAATGAATTTTTTAAATGAATCCGGTAATCTTCGTAGTCGTTTTATCGAATAGGGTATTTAACGTGTGCTGGACATGATGTTTACGGCGCTCCATCTTGGAACATAGCAAAAAATATAGTTTGTATAGGCAAAAGTTAAATACATTTTATAAGTGTCGAAGCTCTCAACAGACGCACTAACTTTCAAATATCTGAACTAGATTTAGTGTAGCCCTCTATAGGATATTCTTAAATTCTACCGGAATTATTCTACCGAATCACCTAATATCATTCCACGCACGACGAGAGTGTGTCCTATTTTATTTAAAATTTAATTCACACTTGGTTCGTGATAGAGATTTCGTAGCGGAAGTCGGGCACTTTGAGACACCTGTCCGAAACAGCTTGCCGTCGCACGGATCCGGCGTAGGGTGAATGAAAAGCAAGGGGACGGGTCTGTCTGTATAGTTGTCGATGTACAGTCGGCCGATGATCGATATCGACCACCGTTGAAAATAGCAGCGGCGAAGATATTCACCCTGCGGACCGCTCACGCGACGCCCCCGCAAATATCTGCGGGCTACGGTCACCCGAAAACCAGTCCTAAATAAATTCCTTTGCTCATGAATTTCACGGCGAGCTTTACAGGCCGGCGATCTCTTTGAAATATTAACTCGCGAGCGAGCCTTTTCACCCTCGCAATCTCGGAAATTCAATGATCATCGCGAATCAAAAGCAAGGCAAAGCTGTACTCTGGACAGATTTATCAATAATTCTGCATTCAGTAAATCTCAAGAATTCTAACCTGCGCAAATAAATAATTCTACGGTCTTAAGCCTTAAGCGAACCTTCGAAAATGTACCTTAAAAATGCAATGATTCGATTAAATTATATATGACATTATATTTATATTTAAAATTCTTCTCTAGACTACGGATCTTTACAGAAATTTGAAATTTTATGGCTCGTTTTATAAAAACCAGGATAAGGAACAAGTTTAATTTAACAACTAGAAAATTTCTTATGGTAAGCACAGAGTATAGATGTCATTAATGTGTGTTACTGTACATATTATCTCATATTTTAAAAATATGCACATATTGTAAACGCATAAACATCCACAGGCTATTCATTTCTAACGAAACTGTAGATAGAAACATATTGTAAATAGAAACGTAATGAGATAGTTAAAATTACATCAAAATCCACAAGTAGTTATATTGTTAATAATTGCACCTTAAATAATTATTAGCATAGGCTATGGTGACTCCAATAGTTTCCTTAAAGGTAAAAAATCCATTAAATTGTTAATTTCACTTTACCTACGAAATCTATATTATTTTCTTCGTTGCATAAAGTCTGCAGGGACTTGATTTGTTTGGTATGTTTTGTTAATGCTTTATCCCCTGCTTTTAACTAAATTTGATAATCATGGAAGACCGAGCTTAGGGCGTTAATATTTTAATAATCAAATAAATAATATTATTCTGCACGAATAAATCATGTCTTGGTTAATTAATAACGTTCTGTGATTAACTAATGCGCTTATTTAGTCACAAAATAGCGAAGGTTGTTGCAGACCATCGCTTTAGTAAATCGCTTTTCCGAAGCGCTAATGGAAAATCGCGTTGTGAATTTTTCTATGAAAATCAATTTGTTTCGCTGAAAAGCTAACAAGGTGTTCATTAATGCATCGTGACGTAATCGTTTAGCCAACAGAGCTGGAACTTCATCAACGATAATCTCTCTTCACTGAATAGATCGCGTTGATGCCTAAAAGATCGAACATTAATTTCGAAAGTTATAAATATACTACGGGTTATGTGGAATTATAAAAATAATGAGTAGGTAGGATAGAAAATAGTAAAAACATTTATAGAACACAAAAACTGTACCAGTCTAAACTCAATCGAAATGTTAAGATAAATAAATGTCTGCGTAGCTTCTACACCCTGCAATTAATTCAGACAATTTTCATGTTGCATAAAAATCTACAGTTACGAAGTATTATTACGATAAGATTCAAGGCTTCGTCTAGAATTCTGCAGCACTGATTCAATCGTAAATAACAGCACTGCTGGATTAACTAATAAGTGAAATAAGCACATGCTTGGAGCACCAGGAGAAGGAGGCCGCCATAGTAATAATATTGCTAGGTGTTTATGTGCATGTGTGCGCGAGTGGCAAGATGAAAATCGGTAGCGAGAGTGTAAAACTCTGACTTTTATTAAAAACACTTTTCTTAATCAAATTATCGAAAATGCTTACGAAATCGTACAGGTTTGCCCTAAATTGTGTTGAAGTGTTCCCCAAAATCTTTTAAGTGCTTAGGGCCTCTGATCCGGCACTGAATAACAGTAGTACCTCTAACTTTTGCACACCCTATAGATATTTCTGCAAGTGGTTCTTTTATTTCTACAGCGCAAGGACAAATAAAATTTGCACAAATATTCGTACTATATGCAGAGACGTCTGGCGATGCAGTGAAAGGGGACAGAATAAAACGAGATCGAAGATCGCGCGACGAATATGATCACTAGATTGATGATCTCATCCGCCTATAAACGTGTCTCTTCCATTGATACGCCACAATAGACGCTGCATATGTTTATCGTTCCGCGTACAAATTTATGCTCGCCTCCAGAAACAGCCTTGACATTCCACGGGAAAGACGTAGCTGCGCCGTGCAGCAGAACCACGAAGATTAATCGGTTTCATGAAGGACTCGCCCAAATTTTTGCCAAAAAGGAAACGTCTCGAACGGAACTGGAACTGGAACCTTCGGGGCATCTCGTAAAGCTCATTTGCTCCGTTGTCCCTAGGGGCAGTCCCCGTGAATGGATCCGTTAACGCTTAACGTTTTTGAGCGTCTTCGAACACGAACTTAACCTTCCTCAAGTCGCTCATTTGGAACGACTTCGCAACGTTCCGCCAAGAAATAGCGAAACTATACGCTCGGACTCCTTGAACTTACGAGAATTTAGGCTGCAGCTGCTTCTGAGAATCTTCGGCGCACAGAAATACGAAACAGTGCTTTGGTATGCGCTAATTGCTGCCCGGGGCAATAAATCATTATTAGACTGCGGGTTTTATGCATTTATGGCAAAAATGGTGTAATTCCAAAAACTAAAAAGATTACAAATATGTAACAGTAAACCTACCGAGCATTAAAAGTGACTATGTAGCATGTATAGCTTTATAAAAAGGAAACGATTAAGTTTATACAGACTTTTTGAGAATTTTATAAAATAGTACATGCTTGAGTTGGGAAATTTATTCAATCATTTCCTATGAAAGAATCTTTATGGTTTCAAAAATTCTAAAACAAATAATCTGGGATTGGTCAATTTGACCGGCGCTGGTAGGTTTAGTATTAACAGCATCAATATAATTCTTGCAGTTCGATAAAATCACTAAAGAGGGGAATAAATTCTCTTTCAATTAATGCAAATAATTCTTATTTTGCATGAAAATCCTCAGTTTAATAATTATTTTGACACTGACGTCGCTCCGGTGTGTTGTGAATTTTAGCAAATGCTATTACTTCACCAGAATCTATCGTTTTCTAGACATTTATTTATTTGTTTGACAATGTAGTTGTCTATTTAAGAGTATTTTTATCGTCTTATTTTTCTTTTTCAAGATTTCTCAAGACTTTCCTCCTAGGGAGCAGGAAAAATTCCATCAAAAAATCAGGTATTTTTAGAATAGTGTTTTTTTTAAACATAAAATATTACCAATCTTATATTTATTTTTAGCTGACACTGTTTTTAGACATCACTTTCGTAATGCACAGCAAAATCTAATTTTTGTAAACAGTTTGTAGACGGTAGAAATTATATTTTAAAATCGTTCAATTCTTGCGCGATCGTGGAAGCAAATAATAATTGATTTAGCATTTAACTGAATCGTAAATAATGTTCGTAGAGTCTGCAGAATCAACAATGACGGCAGATAAAGTCCATCCTCTGTATTCTGTGCGAATTTGGACAAGGAAAAACGCTGCGAAAACACGTGAATCGATTTGTTTTGTTCTCGATGAAAATGTGTTACACAATGCGTTTAATGTATGTTATCTTGATTAGTCCAACTTTTTGTTTTTAATTATTTTTTTAGGAAGTTCTCGCCAAGTAAAAGTTTGTCGGATTTTTCTGATTAAAACGAGACCAAGCACGACATATTTCAGATCGTATTTACTTGTTTAACTCACCATGCAATAGAACCTCGATTATTTCACCGAATTTTATGCGTATCCTCCACTCTACGAACAAGTGTTTGACATGTCGTAAACTGTTCGATACAAAGCGATCCACAAACAACACGATTTATCGTACAAATCGGTAAAAATTTGATCTAAGACTACACCAAACAAATACTTCTATCATCCGAACGTCTGATTGATTCATATAATCGAGATGCACCGTGCATCGGTCGAACTAAACTTTGATTTTCCCATGAAACTTCGAATTCCTCGTGTTTATAGGCGATAAAAGAGTTAGGCAGTAAAAACTAGTGCCATGGAGAAAGGTCTAGACGGTACAGCAGTCCCCGTAGCGCCACTAGAATATTAAGATTCCGAAAACAGTGAGCTCGAAGAATACGATCACCGTCGTGTGATAAATTCTTTAATAAATCGGAGCGGCCATAAATTTGCAGAGAGTCTAGTCTGTGAATTCCTGCGGACGTCCGCCATAACTTGTTTCCGCGAACCGATGGGTCGAGTTTTCTCACGAAATCGTAAACAGTGGTCGATTGGTCAGCCGACATCTTGGATTCTTTTCAAGATGGCCGTCCCTCGGGGGACACCGGGGAAGTTTTTCGGGATCCGGGCTCGTTTGTTTCCGGTATGTCCGCAGACTAAACGAAGCTCGGGGCGACGTGAAAAGCTGACGATCGCGAGGATCTCGAATGTTGGAGCGGTTTTTCCTCTATACGACCGAGGAATGGCTGCCTTTCCCGGGCACACAAGCCCGCGAAATTAACCGATGAATCTTCTATGAGCCGTGTTTCTCCTGCTTTGCTGGGCCGGTCGTTGCTTCGCAGCTACCACGCGACCAGCCATCTTTCACGTAGAACCGGAAGAGAGGAGAGATGATAGACCGTCCTCGATTACCAGCGTTACGCATGCAGATCCGACGACAAGATACCTCTGCGAGAACCAAGATTGAGGACCCTGGCGATCTCGCTGCTTTCGCGATCTTTCACGAACGGCGATTGTTTATTGCTGCTTGCTCCGCCCTGCGTTTCTACTAGATCGTTCTTCAGCGAAAGATAACCTCCATTGTTTTCTTAGATGTGTAATACACTCTTACTTGAACATCTTTCATTTTCCTTGTCATGTTTGGCATTGACTATTTCAATTATTTAACGACTTTTCATTCGGCATATTTGATATTTTATTAAAAACCTAATACACTATCCTTAGGAATTAAAGTTGTAATCTGAAAACAGGTCTTTTCAGAATTACCAACTACATAGAAGTAGAATCCCCCTTCTATGGGAGAAGTAGGCTCCTCAATTATTCTATTATTTTGTTCTAAAGAAAAACTCCACCAACACTATCAACTCGCTTTCCTTTATTAGGAATCGAAAACAATTAGAGTTATCTTCAATTAAATCGAAATGAAAAGTCTCATTCTCCAGACACAGAAGTCAAAATACGTCCATACAACGTAGAATAAACTGTACTATTGCTGGCACTGCATTAGTTATTGGCACTTTTGATTTAAACGGCAAACATTAAGAATTCCTGGTATAGAAAATCATTTTTTATTGCTTCTTATTTATATTTCAAAGCAACATCGGAAGTTTTTATAACAGAGTTCCACATATGACTGTTAGCAACGCTGGAGGGTATCCAGTAAGACCGACGGATAAATAATTTTGTTAAAATTTTCGTTACGAGTCAGTATACTTTATCGCTTTATGACTTAATTTTGGATTGTGCTACAAATGTAATAAGTGCGTAAGTGCGAATGCGTCACTTCTCGACTTACGACGGGGTTCGCTTCCGCAACTCCAAAAAATAAGTGAATAATTACGTGCAGAAGCGCGCAATTTTCGCCAGAAGCGTGCAAGATATATATATGTATGTGATATATATTTGGCGAAAACTACAAAAAATTGATACGATTTTTTAATTTTTTTATGAAATTTTTTCGTCGTAAGTGCGAATGTTTGTAAGTGGAGAAGTTACTATATATATTTAATTATAAATCAAATAGCCTGTTTAACGTTTACTTCTTACTATTTACCAAATGGGCGAATGACTGTACTATTTGTCTTACGATTGTTATTCACCGAATATATCTTATAATAAAAGATTTATGACTAGAACAGTTTTACGAGTCATCTCCAGTTTTCTGCTGAAAAATCACAATCAGCTTATAATAATAGCAAGTTAAGCTCGTTTAAACATTCCAAAAGAAGATAAAAAGATTTTCCACTACGATTTTGGCTTAGGGTGCCAATCGTTGTACAATTTACCCTACAAACTGTTAGAACGTAATAGCCGCCAGTAAACTTTACGGTACCTTTTATTGTGCTTCAGTCAGTTACATCAGTTGCGAATCCATAAAATGCACATCACGCTAATCACTTCAGTTCATAAAACCGCCATGAAACACACGAACCGCTGAATTTGTCAGTTCGCACGCAACAGGCAATGAAAGTCTACGTCTGAAACGACAAACTGAAGACGCGCGAATGCAGTTCAAATAATCACCGGCTACAAATTTCGCAAGTTTAAGGATTCGCGATAGGGACCCTAAAAATCGGTAAGAAGTCGAGTTGTGCGAGGTAACCGAAAATGTCGGGATGGGGCGGGCCGAGAAATTTATTCGAGATCTGAACAGCCACTCGAAAATTTGTGGGATCTTCGAATACATCGTAATACCTACGAATTTTTGGGACTCTCAAATATATCGGTATCGTCGAGAATTTTCGGGAATCTTAAATATATTGGGATTCTCGAGAATTTTCGAGATTCTCGAATATTTCGGGATTCTCAAATATATCGAGATCCTCGAGAATTAATGATGTGCGAGAGCACGAACATGTCGAGTCGGGACGAGATGAGAATTTTTTTCAAGATCGGGATAAGTTTTTGAAAATTTCGGGATTCTCGATTATGTCGAGATTTTCGAAAATTTCAAGATTCTCAATTATGTCGAGAGTCTCGAAAGTTTCGAGATTCTTGGAAGTCTCGGGAGTCTTAAAAATTCCAGGGTGTTCAGTACTTGGTTACCGTCATGGGGTTCGCTTCAAAATCGATCACGGTATGAGATTGTAATTCATTAGTATAGAGTTGTAAATCCCGAAACTTTCGAGAATCCCAAAACCTTCGAGGATCTCGACACTTTCAAGAGTGCTGAAATCTTCGAGAAAGTCGACACTTTCGAGAATCCCGAAACCTTCGAGAATCTTGAACATTTTCCAGAATCTCGACATAATCGAGAATCCCGAAATTTTCGAAAACCCGATCCCTCTCGTCACGATGTCTTGCCGACCCGTCTCGACCATCTAGATCCATACATTTTCGTGTTCTCGTACACACCTACCGAGAATATTCGGGATTCTCAAATATATCGAGATTTACGAGCATTTTCGAAATTCTAAAGTATATGGGGATTCTCGAGAATATTCAGGATTCCCAAGCACATTCGGGTTTATCGACGATTTTCGGAATTATTCTCGAGAATCCTGAAATTTTCAAGAATCTGTCTCGTCTTGAGCGGATACCTTCCCGACTTGTCCCGATCATCGGATGCCCGACATTTTCGTGTTCTCGCACACCTCTAATAAGAAGTGATTAGTTTCTCTCGTCGAGGATGCAGGATGCTTCGCACACATGCGCCAGAGTTGATTCATCACGGCCGATTAATGCGTTACACAATAACAAGGCGATTGCGCGAGCGCTTTAATTAGTCTCTGATCGCGAGGAATGAGTCGCAGCACGGCTTCGCTGTTGCGAAGGTGTTACCGGGACACCGAACAATGTAGCTCGTCAGGTGTTACGACGTATTGGCAACCCGGACGAAATGAAAGTGTACATTTTCCATGGAATTTCGCTTGTTCATTGTTCGTGGGCACGCGTCCGGTTCGATTAACTCTTCTCCGCGTCTATACACGTTATCCCAATTAGCTTCGCAAATAATAACGATACTAATTCGTATCTACTTTACTTTCACCTAAATAAGGATAAGTACAGAAATAATAAGAAGAATATTTTAGGTCACGAGTAGACGATTGCGGATTTTATGCATTTGTCACAAAAATGACGTCGGTATATTATACCCCATTTATAAAAATTATTAGAACAGAGAATGCACTTTTATTTAACGTCTATTTCGTACAATTGACTTGACAAAAAACTACGAAAAGAAAAGCCACTCAATTACAAAATTGGTACACTGTCATTCACAGATGTTAAGGTACCTGCTAGTTCAATACAAAAATTGGTACTAAATCGATTTCGTACGACACGTTTCAGTTTTCCAACGTTCTCTCAGTAAAAAGGTGCATACACATGCCAATACAATTTGTATAATTATTCTGTCCGTTTCTGTGCCTTATTAAAAATGCCTGTCATGTCAGAACTACATGACATTAACTCCTGGAATCCATGAAGTCCTGTCTATTTTGGTGCAGACCTAAATTTCACCGGAAATTAACTCTCCTATCACATATTTATATCTGTACCATTTTTCTGTCCCAAATGCAGTCGGAGAGTAAAATAGACACGCGGTCGTCTGTAGGGCATTGCACCGGCTCCGCCGCAATCGAGAGCAACGAAGCCACGCCCACTTAGCACTTTCTGACATCATTTGTCCGGAACATTGCCCTCAGGGGCAATGCACACAGAGCGTTCTCTCAAAGAGAGGAGTATGTTCGTTGCACGTGTGTACCGTGCGGTTAACTCGTGACACATAATTTTTGCCGCATCCCGTGCACACTCGTGGGGTTTTCGGCGCCGAGATTCGTTAATTGCCCTTGCTCGGGAGTCGCGTAATTACGCGTTCACGGATTCACGTGGTCGAGTCGGCTAAATTTCTCCTCCGGCACACCATCTGGCTCGGCCTTATCTTTTCTCCGGGGAAATTACGCGCAGGTTCGAGTAAAGAAAGTTCTGGCTCTTCCATTTCGGAGCAAGTGGCTCTTGATGCTACGTTCAGTGCTCCCCCGGAATCCTTGAAAGCGACTGCGTTACAATGAACAGGTTGTTTATCGCGTTCCATCTTCTCTCCGCCTGTGCCGTTTGTATTTTGCGCGTGGAAAACAGTTTACGAGTGTCTGGCTGGTTACGTGCGACAGAAGAGCGAGAACACAATGCACCGGGTGGTCGTGACTCGTCATGAAACATACCTGGATCCCTAATTCAGCGGAATCATACGTCTTATCATTTCCGCGACACCGTGGAACGATCGATCGCACTCGTATCTCTTGCTGCCCATTTTTGTTTAAACCACGTGTATTTCTTATCTTTCTTCATTGTGCGGTATGTAAATTTCATTTGCAACATTTATCGATGTTCGTCAATTTAGATGCAATGCGCAGCGTTTTATTAGAGATTTTTGACGAAATGAGAACTTGCTTGTTAAAAATGACACTGTTTGATCTTTTGTTTAAACTACTAATCTGCTGCGAACATTGGCACCGTTAGAATCTTCAAGATATTATTTTACTGAAAGACAAAGTATAATCTTACTCGATTTTTGTTTTCTTAAATATTCCTTACAGTTAAAGATGTAAGAAGGGACAGCGAAAAATAATGCAGAGTACAAAGTTTAATCTACAATTATTTAGTAAAGAGATTAAATAAAAGAAGCACAATGTGAATACACACGAGAGAATTTCTATCACTCTGTTTTGGTTCACAGTATAATAAATCATCTTTTTTACCTGTTCGAGCCTCCTACAATAAAATATACTGCAAATATCTATTACACATTTTGTGTTAACATATATCCAATCTGAACTTTATGAACTTTAATTATTTTGTCGTGTCATCAGGTGTAGAAACATCGGACAACAACTTTGACTATTTCGCCATGTCATTAAATGCTGAAACAGAGTACATAAAATATTTCTTTTCAAGTATTTTGTTGACAAATATTATAATTTCTCTGTACTTTTGCAATTTAATTTTTTCCCTTTTTTGGAGCTTACACACCCCTATGATGATTACATAATGCTGAGAGGTAATTAAAAATCAATTCTAAATGCTAGTACATCTTACGAAGAATTATGTAACAAAATATACTTTCTACCTAAAAATGTTTTTAGTAAAATAGTATTCTACGATCTAAAAACCACTTAAAAATGGTTTTCTTCATACTGTATAATACATACATAACAGTACTATGATCTTGGACCGCGTTTTGAACATGCAGCGTACCAACTTAGGTAATTCTGAAATTAGATTCATACTTAGCGACCCAGAAAATATGGGAATTCTAATTTTCAAGGAAATCTGACAATTTGTGTAGTAACACATCTGCCATATTGTTTCCGCCATTTTGTTTTTTGTGATTTTGGCATCAGATTCATAATCTGCGTCCCGGACACCTGCAGACTACCGATTTTCAACTAAATTGGAGTATAGCTTCGATTTTTGGCCACTTTTTGGCGACTCTAAACCACTGTGCGAGGGGTCGTGTAATATCAATAAATCCCCATTTTAAATAACACCGGGCTCCGATAGGCCTATTAAACTATTTTCCCCTGCGTCCTCGCCAGCTGACTGACGTCAGACGCGATTACGGACCGTGACGTTTCCCTGCTCCGCTACGAGCCCGGCGACAATAAAATCCAGGTAAGTATAGGTATCAAGTTCAAGGCCGCTCCAGTGGAAGATAGAAGAGTACCCCAGGATCAATTCGGTAGATTTACGAGGCAGGTAGCCGACGCCGTTAAATTGCCCACCCGAAAACACTCATCACTTTTGCGGTACCATCGCCTAGGGATCAGCCGTTATTCCCCGCACGCAGACCTCGCACCATCATTTCGATGACCTAGTTTCTCTGGTATAGGCCATGCGAGACAAAGAAAGGTGCACCGTTGAGGCGCACAGGACCTTGCAGGACACAGGTGCACGTGCGTTCACTTTGTTGCATTCCTTGCCGATTCTTTTCTCGACGATACAGGAAAATCTTTTTACCACATTCCTTGCCAACTGTACCTTCGATTCTCTTTTGCGTCACAGCTTTAGCGTACCTTGTCTTCTATTGCTGTTGTTAAAATTATTTTAGTGGAACGCAGATTCACGTATACGGGGTGAAAATAGCCCTCACAGTTGGAGAACATTGTATTATATGCTTTAATTAGACGAATACACCCGTCCCTCAATTTAGGGTCATTCCATACTCGTCAGTTTAGTGCTGGCTCCCTGGCACTGACAGAGAGACATATGTATAAACACTAGATACATACAACGAAGACAGAGTAACCAAACCAGTGAGCAGTGTCGCCAGATCGCTGAAATCGAGGGGAATACAATTTACCATCTCTCTGATGACCAGAGTAATATGTAACACGTTGCGCGGCACGTCACGTGACCAGTCTACGGTCTTAGTGGGGGACGTTGGAGTGTGCTCAGGAGTGGAATAGGATAGTGGAAGGGGAAAAGGAGGAGAGGAAAATCAACCCAGTGTTGGGTTGATCTGGCGATCAGAGATGCCAACTCTACTGATTTCTCCGTAAACATACTGATTTTTAACCTTACCTACTGACCTACTGATTTCAAATAGAAATCTACTGATTTTTGGGTCTAATGTGTCTGCAATTCATATAAAATACAAAATATTCTTAGTATTTCTTTGCGAAACATTGAGGCGACATCACCTTCCGGTTGATTGTCAACTGTAAATAGAATCTGTGAATTTGCCCCTGTCCGACGTGAACGCATGATCTCTCATCTACATAAGTACATACATATACTGTCACGACTCAGTGGACAAGCTTATAGGTTATAGGTTCGCTGTTTACATCAGCCACGTCTATGTGCATTTTTGCATCGTGTTGTAACATTCTGATTCATCAATTTCTGAATAAAAGATATTCATTTTAGCAAACCATGACAACTTTTATTCAATTGATTTTTAGTGTATTAAATTACAACAATAGGGTAACGTATACGGTTGTTGAACCCTTACCGTGATAAACCGTTTTCCTAAGAAAATAACGAATATTACAAAATATAATGCATTTTTAACATAAAACAGTATATATATATTACATCTCGAGACACGTACACTGTATTATATAAAAGCATACATTTCTTACTCTATATAATTCCTTTTTTGAAGGTGGTCAATAAGTTTATACGTTACCCTAAATGATTGTAGTGGAAGTTTTAAGCTAAGTACCACACAATTGCATACACCACTGGAAAATATAAAATTGTCGTAATTAAATTAAACTTCAATTTATATAACTTATTTACATTTATGAAAAAACTTAGTAGATCTACTGTTTCTCCAAGAAAGAACTACAGAGTTCTACTGATTTTTACATCCTTGTCTACGGACTTTTTCAATTTGAGGTTGGCATCACTGCTGGCGACACTACCAGTGAGCCGGCACTGAACTGATGTGTATGAATCGACCCTTACGCGGCACTTCTTTTACGGGGTAAATTATAACATTATTTACGTAGTACGATGGTTTCTATGCGTGACCTTAATTTACGCGTCCAGAAAATATATTTTCCTAGAAATTTTAAAAGTAACAAGTATAACAGTAACTGACAAACATCATTTACGTCATTTTCATTCGCGTAAAACGAATATCTCCTGTACACTCGAGGAAAACGTAGCCTCGTTCGAGGGTTGAAGGAGTCTTCGCCTTTTTAAGAGAGTTTTAGAGAAAGTTGCTTCGCTAGCGTTAATTTATAGGGGTGAGGTCGTTGAGCGAGAGTTTCTTCTGCTCGAAGAATTTTACAGTATTACCGTTCTGAACCGTTCATTGTTTGAACACGTGTTTAGCACGAGTGCAATTCCATCTAAAACAAACCATATACAACACGATGCGTTATAAAAATCGGTAAAGATTTAACACTAAACCTACCACGGTCAAAATGGCCGGTTTTATATTTTACAATTACTGAAATTACTGAACTGACTGAATTGACTTCTTTATTTCAGCACATAATGTAATGGCAACGGTACAAAGTTTAAATAAATTCAATCTTCTCACTTCTTTAAGGCGTTTTATTTTTTATATGTTTTGTGCTTGGTAGGTTTAGTGTTAATCTAACCCTCAGACAGTGAAGCCTGGGTCTATTTGGCCTGGAATATCAAAATCGATATATTACTCATTTTCTGGTGATTAAATTAAGTGGACATCTGTTACATTAGAAAAAAACGGAAGACTAACGTGTCTACAAGAAATAACTTGAAAAATATGTTTCCAAAAATTGATAAATCAAGCAGTGAATAATCATAACAACAGGTTTCAGTGGCTCAATAAAAAAAAAAAAAACATCAATTGTACAGTTGTAAGAACGGTCCGCTATCCAAGGGTTAACAATGTAGCTATTACATTAATCAAACACTCGTATTTCATTGAATGATTCGGATAACGGAGGTTGTACTAAATCGTGAATTTAACGAGCAAATAAGATCCAAACGGTATTGTGTTTGGAGTCATTTAAATCAGAGAAATATGACGAAGATGTCGGTAAAAGTTTTACAAAAAGACCTGCACAGTAAGAGTCTGTAAAAATGACGTTTCGATCTTCACGGTATATCAAGACATGCTGTGCTTCCCAATACGGTAAAACTGTGTGGATGTTGAACGGGTTTATGCACTTAGAGTTTGATTTCGAGCTTGCAGAAAGGGATAGCGTTCGGATTAATTAAATTCGGTTTGAAATCTTCGCGGCGAGAGCCGGTCGAGGTTATAAGGGGTTAACGAGGCCAGTCGGCGAACAACGAGAGGCAACACGAATTCACGAAACGATCCTATTAATTCCTTTGGCCGCGGCGTCCACTCCCGAGGCCCTGAAGAAGCATCGCAGACGTCGAATTACACTCGCCCCGCCCTGGAGGAGCCCTCGATCTCCAAGTTCCGACGATGCTATCCAAGCTGGCCAGCCGGGAGCAACAGCAGCAGCAACAGCCGACAAGCTGCCGGCTCAATGAATGATTTCCGCGCGGTGTTGCCACATTACGTCTGCATTCTGCACCCATTACTCGGTTCTACTGGCGTCGCGCGTTTTATCGTTTCCTGCGGCTTACTATTAAACATTGCGCAATTATGCCTTTACCGCTGACCTAACGCAGCCGACATTAGCTACGTCAACGTTTGCGCGAATCCTCTCCCGTGCTCCTCCGAGCGGTATGCAGTAAAATTGTACGACTTGGGGGAGAATAGAAAGATATCGGGCCTTATCTCTCGCAGCCATGTGCGTCTCTCAAGCGGCTCATTTCACTTCGTAGAACACCGGTTAAAACGTTAGTCCCCAATTTGCTCATTTGAGGAGTTCAACGGGTACTACTGTGTCTTTGGAATTTCTTTTACAGCAAATGAAACGATGTATGTTTATAGAATTTTGCAGGCTTGTTCGAGAACCTCTAAAGTATGTTCATGAATTTTTGTACATTTTTAACAATGAAACTGAGAAAATCTTTTATTGAGCAAGCTGACCTAGCTTTCATTGACTAAACCCCTTGCACTATAACAACGAGTCAGACTCGTGGTGAAGATTTAGAACATAGTCTACCAAATATGGATGTAATGAATTTCCTTGAAACCCAAATATAATTCTATTTTGTTGTGGTCGATTTATAGTCATTTTGGAGAATAGAGGCGTTCAATAAATAGATCCTTCTTTCTGTTTCTAAAAAATTATTAACATTGTAGAAGACCTAATCATTGCAACCGTGAAACAAATCATAGTGCAAGGGGTTAACCTCAGAAAATATTTATAAACAATCGATGGTTTTCTACGTATTGATACCTTTCCGCTGAAATCATCGTAAGAATTGCACGTAACTGTGTCAATACGATAACGATGATAAAGATGCACACACATCTGTGGAAATTGTTTTCCATGTGTATAAAAAATAAAAAATTTTCTAAATATACTAAGCTAAAATAAGCAGATTTTATTATACGAATCATTAAATAATTGTATAAACAATTAATGTATAAACAAGGTTACTCAATTAACATGTATGTTCCTGTTATCTTTGTATTACTGGTCAAGAAATGAATAATGTTTGCGCAATAAATACTCGTGTCTGGAAAAGGAGAATAAAGAATGGCTAATAAAGTAACAAACCGTAGAATGCAGGATAAAGCGCATAAATAAAATCGCGTTAACGCGTCCCGCATTTAAGTGTGTACCAAAGAACTATTAAGATATTAAATTGTATAATTCTGAGTTACAAAGGAAATAGCATACAACTTCCGAAACAATGCGTTTCACGTGCCCATAAATACCGTAGCTGTTCACGTCAGTACATTCACGTTCCATTTACCTTGAATAAATGAGAAAAGCGAAGTAAATCTGGAAAAACGTCCGACGTAATATTACGGAGGTGGACATCAAAGTCGCAACATTAAAAAGTCATTAAAAGGTTAATTTACAGAGCTATTAATAATGTATCTACCATGTATTACTTTCCTTTTGCACGCTTCTAAAGGGTAATTAGAGGTGAATGAAAATGGCTCGACTAATTTAGTCCGTCAACAAATGACGCAACGAGCAACTCGCGTTAATGTAACTGTCACCGTGGTAGAAGATGTGGAAATGTTTCGTTGAGCAGAAAAAAAAATATATGCAAAATAATCCATGAACGATGTGGCAGAGGTAACGAGCCAGCTCTTGTTCTCTCGTGAACGAGATAATGTGTCATAGCACATGCCTCACTCATTTGCAGCGTTTAGCGCTTTATTCCAGCCGTTTAGATGCTGATTCGACGAAACAGCGTATTGTCATACTCCATCGCGAGTTTCAGATGGAGAAACCATGGTATAGTAACTTGTAAACATATTGGGCGCGTTTGTGAAAGTGTATATTCTTCTGAGGCGGGCGCGGTCGTTGAAAATCGGGATTTGAGAGCAATTTATTTACAGCTACTACTGTATTATGCTCCAACAAGGTACTTATGCTGTTGCGTTTCTAGGTTCCTGCCTGTTGCAGCTCATAAAATCCGCTTATCGACGTTATTCCTCCAATAAAAGATGTCTGGGATCTACCTTTAATCAAGATCTGTGGATTTCTTACTGTACTTCGGTTGTTGGGAGAGCCACAATCTATTGGCTGAGCCTTGAACTCGAAAATGGTACTACACAGTTTATTACTTTACATTCCATGATTCACGTTATCAGATACCATTCAATTTATACAATATTACTAAATATAGATGTATTTGATCAATCATTTAGTTAATCTCATTTTCATTAATATTCCATTACCTGGACTTTGGTGAAGTGGTCTTTACAAGGATTGTTGCCTTCTTCAGATTTAAATGTGTTACCAAGTAAAATGATTAGATAATGATTTAGACTGATCCATAACTTGCTAACCAAATTTTCTCGAACGTTTTCTATTTCATTCGATTTGCCAAATGCAAAAAATGATTAAATATCAATTTCTAGCTACGGATAAGAATTAGTTCCTACAATCAGTAGATAATGAAGCATTATACACGTAAAAGTAAAACTCTTTGTGGACGAGGATTTTCTAAAATATAATCAATACTTCTCTGGGAGAACGAAATCGTACAACAAAATTTTAAACACTGAGGAAAAAGTAATATACGTGTGGACCTCTTGTTATTTAAATAATTAAATGATTTAACAACTTCAGATAGTTGATACACGAGTTAGGCCAATATACCGACATTTATCCTGAAAGGATTAAAGAAATCACAATTTGACTAAAATTAAAATTTGCATCGTTAATGATCATCACGATTGAAAATAAAACAAGCGAAATGAAAAATTTCAATTTTTTTTTAATTTTGTGAGTTTGTTGGCCATTTTTCCTGTTGGATAGAGTATCGTGGCTACGGAGAATTGGTGACGTAGACCGAGTGAACACACGAGTCCGTTTTCCGTGTACATCTGTTGCACAATTCGACTAGCAAGTGCTAATGACGAATCGCGTGTTCGAGATGATTGATCGTTGGCCGAGTCTGCTGCGAATGATCGCGCGGCAACGTCGCGAAGGCTCGGCCACCATTAGGTTCCCAAGATCGCAGACTGGAGAGTTTTCCTCGCAGGAATTCGCATTCTCGCGAATTCTCTGAAAAAGGAGCACGCGTGTTCCCGGAAAGACACTCGCCACGTGGCCAAACAGCGTGCCCTCGCCGACGAAGAGGAATTCCTCCTCGAAACGCGAAACGGGAGTCGCGACACGCCCTCGTTTAGTCCTTTCGCCGTTCATGGTGTATACAGGGTGGCCCATATCACCGGGACAAGCCATTTCATCGTTGCAACAAAACTGTGCAAAATCTTGAGCAAACATATTCAATATATTAAACAATGTACGGGTAAGATGAAATTACCGGCAAGAAAAATGGAATCATTTTATCGTAAAATTCAAAATGACTTTTAATTTTAATTATTCTTAGCTTTAGTATACTGTATATTTTAAGAATACTGTCTTTATACGAAATATTTACGAACTGATGGGATAATACGTACGCTAAGAATAAATACTCAAAAGTGACGAAACAATGCGTACGTTGAACGTTTTGCACTAAAAATGGATGAAATAACACATACACCGAGTGTTTTGTACTAAAACTTCATGAAACATTACATACACTGAATGCATATATTCAAAACTGATTAAATAATACACGCACCGAGTGTAAATACTTAGAATTGATGCAATAATGCATACGCTCAGTATAAATAATAAAAATTCATTGAAAAATATACAGCAATATTTCATATTTTTTCAAGGTCATCGAGATCCGACGGACAGTTTTGTTCTATATTTCTTGTTACTTTAGATTAAAACAAAGTGATTAAAAAAGGTCCCGTTAAAATCTGAGAGGGGGGGGGGGGGCTAACCGACAAGTTCATCCAATATATAAAGAGTGCACAGTACAGTTTGTTCATAGTAGAATTTACAACGTTGCGCTCCACTGCTTTCGACGATGCGAAACTATTTTGCAAAGTAGGAATATCCATTCGCTATGTATTTCATTGGTGGAATGGCCGAAGTCAGCATGTGGGAAAGCATTCGCACAATTTGTTTTCAAACTGGCTGGCCATTTCACGGAATATTTATTTATCATTGAGAGGCTTGAGTCGATATCCGAAATATCGGGGCAGCTCGGCGATCCGTGGGATCGATGAATCGTGAGCGATTGCACATCAACTGCGATGAAAACCGGGGGGTCTTTGATACCTATTTCGAACGGCCAGAATTTCCTATATACATGAGATTCGAGTGCTTTCCATTGAGGCTATCGGCTTTTGATACATTCTGATCGAGTCATCGCGGCGGTGTTTGCGTTCGAATTAAACGATTGATCTTTGATCGAATTTTGTGTAGACAGTGTCTTCGTGGAATAATTGGAAACAAAGGAACAAAGACATCGTAGTGTGTTTCAACGCGACGATTAGAGTGAATTTATCAAGAAATTTCCCGTTGAATATTCAAAAGATCGTGCACGCCAGATCGCAATTTTACCAATTACATACTATCATATCGATGCATAGTTATTGCGATGAGTCGGAGTACTTAGCATTAATTACCGAGCGTCAACATTGCGTGCGACCATTCCATTCAAACGAGTGATCGCGTTATCGCTTGTTCAGATAACGAGGAAAAGGAAAACCAATCTGCGCCTTGGGCACAGCTCCGAGCAATCATTAAATTATTTCTAACGATATTATACGTTCTATTTATTTTACATTAATTAATTCAAAACCAATGCAAATGTGCATACGCACACTGGATTAATAAATCGAACAATCATCAGGAATATTCAATTTCAAAAAGGAAATTCACGGTGAAAATGGACTTCGATTCAAGCGTTCGAGGTCGGGCGTTCATCTATAATTTATAAAATATAATCACGTTATTAACCTTATCTTCCTCATCTTATTCGATCTATGTACTTCTAAACCCGAGCGAGCTTGCACGATATTATGGAACTCCGTGAACCATAGGCTCCCCCCCCCCCCCCCCCCCCCACAACACACATACACATATCCCACATTTCTGTTTCAAGAAATTAGATTCAGTCCCGGCACGACGGTGCAATAAGAATGAAACGCGAGTGGCGAACCAGGCAGCAACGGTTACGCAAGCTGCGCTAGAAGACAGTGCGCGTCCAAGCACACCAAATTTTCGCGTCACGGCGCACCAGTAAATTGCAGCCTGTGCTCTGGCCGCCATTTTGTTCGTTCGAACAACTCCTCGGTAAATTACCCGACAGAAATAGAAAAATATCAAAACAACACGACAAGTTACAACAGTATGTGCTACAAACGAATATTATTTCAATAATTTGGGTTAAAAAACGTATATAAATCCGTACTACATGATCCGACAGAGGATCTTCATGTATTGGTCGTAGAAGTGAGGCCTTTCTGTTTAAATACAAAATTAAAATACTCTGACAAGTAACAGAATTAATATAAAAATTTCCGACGTAACTTTACGCACTTGAATGATAAAGTAGTAGATCTTCATGTGTTGGGTGTAGAAATGAATTCTAGCCAATTAAATACAAAATTAAAATGATAATATCGTAACAATTAACAAAACATAGTGCATGATATGGAAGTTCCCGGTGTAATTTTATACACTTGAACGATGAAGAAGGACAAACTGGCAGAATTAATAAAGATTGCTTCCTAACAATGTATATCTATATATAGACATCAAAAATAACAAAAAATCTCATCTTCTGTTTATTCAGCTTTCACTGTGACACAGCTGCATCCAATTACCATTTCATTAAATCACTACAACGTCATGTTGATAATCAACATGAATTAGTTGTCCCAAAATGACTCAACAATTTTATTAATTTATGGTATTCGCACTTGCACTAAAAACGCAAGTTGACGCAAAGAGCGTGCAGTCATTCTGTATATTTTGTGGACAAAATATGCTTAGGCAATGCAGTGTAGAAGTAATTCAAAAAATTCTGAAAAACTAACTAGATAATATGGTGGTATGGTATTACAGAGAAAAATGAAAAATATAGCGTATTATTATGTATTAGTAATAAACTACTCAAAAAAACTTCTTTAGTAAACGTTGTACACGTTAATGCATATTATTACCACACAAATATACCACGAGTATGACTCGCTATTCTGCGCGAATGGGTTAACAGCGACAGTAAATATTTTCATGATCTACTCGAAAATGGTGGACTTCATTCTAGAACTAGTGTTTGCAGTTCCGAGGGTCTGCGGGCAAAAATAAAATTTTGAAGTTGAGGTTTCTGGTTTCGATATTTTGCCGTTTCAAAGGTCCATGATTCAATCGCCAGTAACGACGGGAAACCTGCAGCTTAGAGTATTAGCTGGCTCTAACCAGAATCGGAAGGCTGCCGGACGAATCTTTCGCGGCAACCTAATATTAAAGCGCGACGGTTCCGCATGTAAATTCGCGACGTTGGTACCACTTGCATCTCTCGCCCGCGATGCACGTGCAGTAAACTCGCCTAGATTTACACGCGCCGCGAAAAACACGTAGGACATACGTGCCTCCGGAGCGATTCACCGTCCGGCTTGTTGGTTACTTTCGAGCGAACACGTGTTGCATGGCCAAGCCGTGCAATTGAAAGTATCCTGCGACAGACACCAGCTGCACGCTCAAGAAACAAGAACAATTTTGGGGCCCGGATCGCCAATTATCCTCAGGATCGAGCCAAAAGCCTGAACACGCCTTGCCTTGTAAGGCTATCAGATCTCTGCTGCAACTTTCGGTGCTCGAAATCCTAGGACACGCTCGAAGATTGGCCCCCTGAGAGCTGATCCACGATCGTTTCTCGTTCCGAGTTCGGGGGCACTTATGACCTTAGCGGATATCTCGAACGAAACACTTCATCCAGAAATTCGAGAACAGTGATTCATTTGTTCGGTCCCAAGTCCATGCTCGAGGCTTTCTGGGAACAAGGGCGGACTGTTCCCGGAAACCACTTTCTAGGTGGCCGAGTGGTTATGCACAACAGCCTCCGGCTGAATCAGCGTAGTCTCGAGCGCTCTGGAGGACTTCGAGTATGGCAGTCGAGGCAAACATCATGTTATGGGTCCTCGAGGGAGGCGACTGAAGAAACTTTGATGAAATAAGAACCTGATCCGATTTCGAGCGACTTATTTGCAGACATTGAATTTCGCCGCTTTAAAATTTCACTCCCATTATCTTCTAGCAATTCTGGCTGATAGGGGATGTTTTGCAACTTTTATTCGTTAAAACAAAGGGTAGAAGCTTCCGATAGCTGGCAATTGAACAGACCAGGTGGAACGACACTGGAAGCTTTAATAAAGGAAGAAACAGTCTTCTAAGGTTGCTCAAAAGCTGAAGAAGAAACTTAGATAAAATAAGGACCTGATCATTACGGAAATTGAAGTCTGCTGCTGCGAAAGTGCGTTCAGATTACCTTCCTACAATAACTCGAACGAGATCCTACTTCGAGCAAGTTGTTTACACTGTAAGTTCACTACCCCGAAAATGCGTAACTTTGTTAATCACAGCTGATAAGGGACTCTTTGTAACAGTTAACCATGAAAAAAGATTAGCTCCTGTGACTGATCAATGCCAAAACAAAGAGTGGAAGCTTCCGCCAAATTAGTAATGGTACAAGGTGGCTGAATGAAAACGATAATAAACGAAGAAACAGTATGCTACGATAGCGAAGAAAACTGTGACTTCGGCTGAGGGAAGGTAAGCCACGAGCGAGCGATCAAAGGCAACGAGGCCTAACGATCTATCAGAGGCCCGGAGCGTTCCTCGAAAACAAAAAGCCAGCCACGACAATGGCGCAAACTTTTCGTGGGAGCGCGATAACAAAGCTCCCTTCGCGCGAACAGTCCCGTTAAAAGGGAAGACAAAGGAAGAAAAACCCCGAGCAGAGAGAGCGAGAGAGCCCCTATTTCCTACCTTCCCGGTCCTCTCTTTCTCTGTTTCACATTTCCGTCTTCCTCTGTCCCGCCTTCCTTTGTCCCTTCCTCTCGCGACACGGACCGATGACCCGACGAGATAACGGCGGCTCGGAGGAAGTAAACGGAAGAGCATAAAGAAAAAATAAGGGGAAAAACCACGTGCAGGTAGCCGGTGCAGTGCACTCGCGGGGTTTGTTTACAAGTCTCCGCGGAGAAGTAGCCTGTACAGTCTAGTTCCTTGACTTGGCGCCGATCGAACCGATTCCCTTTTCTTTACCACGCGTGTCCCCACCAAGGAGTTCCGCCTTGTCTTCGCCACCCTCCTCATCTCTCTTTCCATCAGTTCTTCTGCCTCTTTGTATCCCCATTTGCTAGCTAAGCAGCCTTCTCCTCAGTGTACGTGGGTGCGGGTACAACGGATCTGCAATACTAGCGAAGACAGCGAAGCGTCGAAATACATGGTATACTTTTCTAATGGAAACGTTTACGTTGGAGCTGCGGGTAGAGCTTACGCTGAGCAGTCGTTCATCAAGAGCACCGTTGTACTCGTACCCTTATGCGTTGATGGAACGATGACTAGCGGGGTGACACAGGGGAAGAGGAGTCTGATTCATTACTGGGTACACATAACTTTGCTATTGGTCGAAGCCACAATGAAATTTCGAATGGAATCCTCATTTGTTGTACATTAGCGATTTCCATGACGAATCGTTAGAAATTCTACGTAGAAACAAAGAAAGATCGACATTGCGAAACACCACAATCGGTTACCTTGTTTCTTGCACTCGTTCTCGTCCCGATTTCATGCAGCGGGTGAGGTTCTACTGTATTCGCGTAGCCGATCGTGTACGCAGCTGTTGTGGTACGGAAGAACGATGTGCTGATAATGGACGGGAATTGATATCGATTATTGTCGCAAAACCGAGAGAGCCTCGGTGCAATTACCCGATTTGTAAGATTGGGACGGAACTTGGGGGAATTCCCCGGCTGCCAGCCGCTCTTTAGGGTCTGTCGAGTGGCTCGTAACGAGGCCGGGCGTTTCTGTTCGCTGAACGATAATGTTTAGCGTAACTAACACTCGAATAACTCGAGTAATGAGGTGCCGAGTTCTTGTGTAATCTTTGTGCTTGGAATCTGTCATTGTTTGGCTCCCGATCTAGATCTCCGGAGCAACTTCTCCAGATACGCGAAATGTGGTTGCGTTAAAATCTGTTTGACGAGTCTAGATTACCTGGGAAATTGCTTTACTGGCCCCACTTGCACGACTGAACAAGAAAGACAATCTAGAATTATCTAAATGTAACGCATGATGTACACACTGCAGTAAGAGGACTGCAGATCTTTAAATGTTGAAATGTTGTGAACTATTTCAACTTCAAGGCAAAAAGGATACTTGTTCCAAAAGTTCGTGAATTTTGAACCAGAATCGAAACGTTATACACAATTTACTAAAAAATCCTGAAAGTTATAGTGAAGAACTAGTCTATCTAGTTCTACCAATTCTAATAATGGACTTGCTATCTCAAGAGACGCCTCGATTCTTCATCGACGGCGAGGAGAATAGCATCATCTAATGCAACATTGCGCACACGTAAAACTACAGAAACACCCAGTAAAATGGTATAATTCATGATAATAATAAAAACACCGTATATTTCAAATGTATGTACCATTTTTCTCTTTTGCGGAACGTAGGGTCATTACCCTTCGGTAAAGCAATGATAGCCCACGCGCTCTACCTCTTTGGCCAAGAGTGTAGCCTCCACAAGTGCAGAATTACCTGTAGACCTGGATAGTCCCTAACGATCCCGAACGAACAATTTATCTCGAAGAAAGGATATCCTCGGCACTCACCAATGACAGTGTTAGCCGCAACTTCCTTCGCAGCAGCCGCAGCGGCGGCGGGTCCATGGGCCAAGAAGTCGCTGAGGGACAAGGATGACGCGATGAGCTGTCGTTTCTCCTGGAAGTTCAGGTAATCCAGGCTGTTGCTTCTTTGCGGGCCAGCCACGATGGTCACGGTCTTGGTCGCGTGGTGATGATGATGATGGTGCTGCTGGTGGAGATTGTTCTCCGTCGACAGGTTGTTGGGCTTTTCGTTATTGCCCTCGTTGGCGCCCGGGCTGGGCACCAGGTAGACGCCGCTGACCCTAATGGACATGGTCGACGAGCGATCCTTGAAACGGCCGCGTTTCTTCCTCCTCCAAGGACTGAGGATCGCGACAAGACCCGGCAACGAAGCTACCGGGTGCTGGTCGACTGGCACATCCTGACCACTGCCCGGTCGAGAGGTCGGCTCGCGTCGCTTGTTACCGCGAAGCAGCTCCACGGCTCAGGGTTTGCTGCTCTCAGGCTCGCCGAGGAAATTGATGGGTTCCCCTGGAAGCTCGGGGGAACTTGGCTACCGCATGCGTGACCTTGATATCAGCGTCTACAACGCCGACCGAGCGTCTCCGTGGACCGAGGACTTTAGCATCGATCACGCCGTGTGTGCGCGCCTCCACGGAATTGGAGGTCTCTGGAGTTATTGTCTTCGAGCTGGCGTGCTGGTGTCTCGTAGAAAACGCGGGTACAAGTCTAAGATGGCAGGATATTGCGTGGAGCGGATTCTCATTACCGCATCGACGGATTATTCGCAGGCTTCAACGGTGAGAGACCTTGACGGGCCATCACAACGGCGGCGTTCCTCCTCCTGATTTTCTTTTATGGCACTCTGCGTGTGTATGCACGAAAGATCGCGGGTCCAATGGCGGTTATTTACAGCTACGTTGACCCTGACTCTGCCACGTGACTTTTTTTAGTCAGGGGTCACGGCAAGGTTGACGCTCGATGAACCGTCCTGCGCAATAGCAACCTGGTAAAGATAACCGACCAGCGTCGGGCATTGTTAACTTAGGCGACGCCCTGCGAACAATCATGTTCTCGACTGGCGAAATGACTCTGCCAGCATCGCGGCCCACCACTCCCATAATTTTCGGACTGCTTAATTGCAGGCATGCTGCCGCGATACGTCGCGCTGCGGTTCGAGCGGAGATCGCGTTAAAATCGAACTAGGTACCTGACTTTGGTTGTCTGATATTTGATTCTGTC
Source organism: Sphecodes monilicornis (assembly GCA_913789915.3). Lineage (NCBI taxonomy): Eukaryota > Metazoa > Arthropoda > Insecta > Hymenoptera > Halictidae > Sphecodes > Sphecodes monilicornis. Next base: position 13,574,742 of record OU565291.1, on the reverse strand, counting down.
CGCAATTTGAAACTAAGGGACCTAACAGGGGACGAAAGACTCTCTAACGATTGAGCTGAATCCTTTAACCTTATCAGGTGCATTGAACTGATTCATTGACCTGAAGTGCATAAATTTAAAATCTAGGTTTTAATATTACCAGGTCCAGAATGTTAATGACTTATAGTATACATGATAAAGGAATTAAAAGTTCCTTTTGATAGGTAATCAAGACATTCATTTAGATGATCAAACACAATAGACACCTGTATAATGCAATCAAGATAATGTTGAGAAAAACTGTATATGTACCTATATGTGTCTTCTGTGGTAGTAAATGTATAAGAAATGGTTTCGTTTAATTTAAATAGTCTTTTCATCGCCTTATACGGAAGACTGCGATAAGTTTACTAAACTTCTGTATGTTTTCGGATTACAATCTCTTGGTTCCTTAATGCACATGGTGCGAATAAGTCACTATGACTCATCAATAAACTTCGGACTTTATACATTCATTATGGACACAAGTAAGGCAATATAAGAGTTATTTGTTGTATATTAAAATTATTAAACAAAGGAAGAATTCTGTAATTGGTTCCTGTTTTCGCCCATAGTGCAGAACATTTTTATTTTCAATGAATATTGATAGTTTACTCATCGATATGCCAAGTAAAGATTTGCACTCGAGCTTTTCTTGCTAATTGTAGAACGACGAACGTACTGGTTCTATTACGTCAGTATTACGTTGTCGATGAATCAGGTCGTCCTGAACATGCTACTTAAATGCACATGATTGGTTCGACTAGAAATTTCTGTAGCATAATAACCAGATAAAACGGTCATAAAAGATCCTTTGATTTTTAGTAACTACATAATCCAATAATCTCACAATTACAAATGGTAAGTAAAATATTGTCAAAAATCTATGGTAACATTTTCCACTGACGAATAAAAAATGTTATAAATATTTGGTCCCATTTCAAGTTCGAAAATTTCATTTTTCAAATTCCTAACGTAAACATACATTATATTTCAGCCTCATTGACAAGAAATAATGAGACTACCGGAAATGTAATAATAGCAAGACGACACTTTCGACATTTTCGCAAAATGTCCGTTATCAAACTCTGATAAACAAACCCAGAAAAATTAAAGATCCTACTCGAACCAAACGGAAGCTAGGTTGTAGAGCGGGCAATAATTCCGATACTTCCCGAACGTTCCTAACCTAACCTGAATACCGTACGAAAACCGTTGGGTACACCGAAAGTTAAACCAAGAAAACGTGTTGATTCTCGTTGCATAGCAGGGAAAATATCGCGGAAAAAGCAAAACATTACGTAAAATATAATAAACGTCGTCATATGACATGTGGATGGGAGGCGTCAAACACGAAGCCGGTTAATTGTTGTACGTAACCTCAAACATCCGGTCACGATATGCGCGATCGCCGAACGTAAAAATTCCATAGGTGCCTTATCGACAACTAACTACTCCGTGCTATTATACAAATTAAAACCATTGCGATCGAGTCGCGACAATTCTACATACAGTGTGATTAACGTAGAAAGGAGCCACAAGTGGTTAAAAGCGGTAAAAAACATAGTTTTTTCACGCCTTTTGGTCAGTTTCTGCTGAAAGTTCACATACCATTACATCTTTCAATGCGTGTCGTTTTTTCTGCGCCAACCGATTTTAATTAAATGTTTAGCATATGTATAACTAACAGATCTACAAAACAGACGTTCTAAATTTTCATTACTCATGTAATTCCTACCCAGTGCCATTTTTGCACGTCATTTAGTAAACAAATGCGGCTAATATCTAAAAAACAAAGTCAGGTAGTTTTCAGGTCCGATTTGGAAGACGTTATACTGTTTTAAAGGGCGTTCGAACATTTTCGTGATCCACTGTATACTGAGACGCGACTGAAATTGTAAGAGACCTAATTTCTTCAGACAAGATAAAGAAGGGAGTCATGTTTACGCTCGTGAGGCATTATCATTCAACGACTACGATCTAAATGACGTAATTCAGATTTCTATCAGGCTGGCCAAAAGGCCGGAGATTCGAAATATTATCTCTCAAGAAAATATTTAAGACTACTTAAGTTTAAGTATATGTATTGTGAACTGTCTGTTTCATTTATTAAAACGGACTATTAATTCTGTGGTGTCTTTCACTCAGGACTAATGACTTTAATAATCTCGAAATAATACACCAATATTTTCAAATTCTCTTAATCTCGCTATCTTTTCAAATTGTGCCAACTCATTGTTGTCATAAATGCATAAAACCCGTAGTCTACTATTATAATCCCTGGTAAAAATTATTTGACCACAATAAACAATTGCATAATTTTCATAAAATGGAACCAAATGATTTGAGATTTTTTGATATATTGGAAGAATTAGTTTCCCAAGTAACGGGTAAACAAAATTTTGAAAAAATTGCTACTGGTCGGAATTGCGAAGAGAAAAGTAAAAGTCTTTTTTTGTAACTTCTTTGTCTGAGCCTGTAGTGAAACTTTAATCAATGCGTTTTGTAGGCATATGTCAATTATATACAGGGTGTCTCACATAAATGGGAACACCTAAATATCTGTCGTATTTACAGTCCTATCAGAAAGCTTCAGAGGACAAAGTGACACTATTGCAGGGGGCAAATATAATGGCAAAGAAAACAATTTTGTATGTCGTGTTTTTTAATGAAATTTCAAGGTCACCGATGTTTTTTTAAATGGAATAGTATATTTTTTTACGATAGCATGATAGACAAAAAAAAATGAATTTAGCGGATGCCACCTTTTTGACCTTGAAATGACCTTGAGCAAGAATAATCATGTTGAAGCGGATAAAATGTGGAAGTTTAAAACTTACGTGTTTCAGAAAAGATCACGCGTTGTTTACGGCGGGTTGACCTTTACATATCATAATAAATGTTCGAAATGTTGACCATCCTCATTTATGCAATATTGCAATCTTCCATTAAATGATCTGTAGGCACTGTCGATTTCCTGAGACGTAATTGAACGTCGAACTAATTTATACAAGGAACTCTTACTGGTATAAAGTATGCTGCATTTTTACACCAGGATTTGTCGGGCCTTTTAGAAGAAATTACATTATTCGATCGGGAGCGCATGTGGTTTCAACATGATGGTTGTCCAGCGCATTATTCTAAAGTTAGTAGAACGGTGCTAAATACGAAATAGCCTGGACGCTGGATTGGGCGACGAGGAACAATTCCATGGCCAGCCCGTTCTCCGGATCTGACATCATTGGACTTTTATCTATGGGGCATGATAAAATGTATTGTGTACAAAGGTAAACTCACAACGCCAGAGGATATGCGGCAAAGGATTACTGCAGCATGTGCTTCAGTTACGTCTCAGGAAATCGACAATGCCTACAGATCATTTATGCAATATTGCATAAATGAGGATGGTCAACATTTCGAACATTTATTATGATATGAAAAGGTCAACCCACCGTAAACAACGCGTAATCTTTGCTGAAACACATAAGTTTTAAACTTCCACATTTTATCCGCTCCAACATGATTATTCTTGCTCAAGGTCATTTCATGGTCAAAAAGGTGGTATCCGCTAAATTCAGTTTTTTATTGTCTATCATGCTATCGTAAAAAAAAATACTATTCTATTTAAAAAAACATCGGTGACCTTGAAATTTCATTAAAAAACACGACATAAAAAATTGTTTTCTTTACCATTATATTTCTCCCCTGCAATAGTGTCACTTTGTCCTCTGAAGCTTTCTGATAGGACTGTAAATACGACAGATATTTAGGTGTTCCCATTTATGTGGGACACCCTGTATACGGTGAAAATGTCATCTAAATTGCTTAACGTTGCTATGAGCAACAAACATTTCAAGATTAGTGTTTAAAGATGAAAGTCGCAGATTTTCGGCCATACGTGATTATCTCTAAATGTTTGTTGCTAATAGATAACGAAGTTACAAAAAACGACTTTTATTCTTTTCTTCGCATTTCCGACCAGTTACAAAATTTTGTTTACCTGTTACTTAATAAATCAATTCTTCTAACACATCAACAAATCTTCTCATTTGGTTCAATTTTAAGAAAATTATACGATTTTTAAATGTAGTCAACTACTTTTTTGCCACGGTTTGTATGAAATTCGTGTATTCATGTAACACAATGCGAATGTCACATTACAAAAAGAATATTGTACGATGGATGAGGTTGAATTTCCTACCGGAAATGACTAAAATAACGATCAGTAATTTCTTTGTTTATAGATTACCATAAAACCCGCGGGAAATTCGAAAGACTCGCCATTTTAACTTGACCCTATAAAGCAGACGTTTCCGCTGTAGACCTACGGCGCAGTTCTACTGTCAAAATCGGCTGACTTTACATATCTTCTATTATTCGTCGCGTAGAACATGTTCAAATGCACAATTGCACAGAGGATATTGAAATTGCTCCGTTTGTAAGATAATAAGGTATTGGAACAGGCATGGTGGGCCACGAGCCGGTGCAGACGCATTTCGCGTCCCAAGGTGCGTCTCGCAACAAGGGGTTGTCATCGACGTACTTGACGGTTCCTCGGAGGGCAGTGTATGGCTCGGTTTTTGGCAGGTCTCGGGTTTGCACCGAGTTGTATCCGTTAACGTCTCGTGGACGTGGTGGCACACCGGGTGACGATACGCGGCTGGCGACGCCACTCCTTCACGGGACACCTGTGTGCCTCTCGTAGCTGCAGGTGAGAGGAGAGCGAGACGGAGAGAGAAAGGACGCAACGATTATAAACACAGAAGCACATACTACTACGGCCGGTACGCACAGAGCGATAGAGACAGCGAGAGAGACGACGGAGAGACACTGGGCTGAAGGAGGGCTATACTCTTTTTAGCCAGGCACAAAACTGTGAAAAGGCACACGGGGGAGCCGCCACCGAATAAAAAAAAAGAAAACGGTTAACTGAACACGGCTGAAACGACGACGATCACGACACAACGGCACCGCGACGCCGACGTCGGTATCGGCGACGGCGAAACCACGCGCACACCGAAAAACTTTTGACACACACGCTCTCTCGGCCCTCCACACAAGACGGAGAGAGAGAGGAAGACCACGGAGAGAAACGCAAACGCGAGAGAAGGCCGACGTCCCGCCGCTCTCTTCGGCGAGAGAGAACAAACCGAAAAAGAGGCTCGCGAAACGGGCACGAGCGCACGGATCGAGCTGGTTCGACCGGGGACGGATTCGCGACGGAATTAATTACGACTGCGCCCGATGCAACACGTAAAAAAGCAAACGGAGCCGAGCTAAACGGCCGATGAACGAGAACGACGACCGCGCCACGAAACACACACCGAGCGAGGCTCGTGAACACTGAGGGCGGCCATGCGATCACAGCGCCACGATGCGCCGACAGACGACACCACGCGCCGACACGAGACAACAAGCTGTGCCTGCCTGCTTGCCTGACTACCTGCCGACGAATGGGGGAAAGAGAACCTGGTATAGTGAGTTCGTCGAAATTTTTCATTAATGAATTCTCCGATCCGGGCCGGAGAGTACGCTCGATATACAACAGTCTGGCGAAAAGTCGATGTGTATCGTTTGAGCGAAAGTTTGATGTAACAGGTAAAAAATTTGATTTTTTTAACGTAATGTAATTACAATAATGCATTGAAAATATTCTTCTAAAAGCGCTTTCTTAAATTTGAAACCAGACGTCCACTTACTACGCTTCCTTGAACAATGTTTCAGGTTCTGAATATATCACAAAATCTCGAACAAATGATAGTATAAACATTCGAATAGAATTTTAAATATGCAAAGATACGAATTTTTCTGTGAACCTAAATTATTTATTATAAAGTGTGATCCTCCATCTTTAATTTGAGCCCTCAATAGTTTTGGAAATTCCCCCTTAAAATTCAACCCTTTTTTCCCTAACTATCGGCCGGGATTCGTTGATTTTTTTATTTGATTTTCAATTTTCCTATGTACTTAAATTACCTTATCGTAAAGTCTAATCCTCCACCTTTAATTTGAGCCCTCGAAAATGTTGGAAATTTCTTCGGGAACACATTTTTAAATCCATTCGAATTAACCCCTTAGAAATAAACCAGTTCCCCGAGCTATTCATTGTAATTGAATAATTTTTTGACATGATTTGGAATTTTCTTGTGGATATAATTAGCCTATCATAAACAGCAATTTGTCACCTCTACTTTGTACCTTAAAAAAATCGAAAATTTCCACAGGAAAAAGGGTTTCAAAATACATTTTAACTGAAAGATCGTTCTTCATAAATTCCTATTTAATTCCTACGAATTGTAGTGTAAAAATGCAACTTTATCTAAACAAATTTCTTCTTAAGCAAAGAAAGGCAATATCATAAAAAAATGTTTGAGAATATTTCATAGTGTTGGTGAAGCAACGCTCTTTGTATTATCTTATATATATATATATATATATATATATATATATATATATATATATAAGTTCCTGGACTTATGTATCTCCAGATTTAATTAATCCACTTGTAAAATACTCGAAGTTAAACAACAATAGCGTAATTAATAATTGCTTAGTAAATTCGTCCATAACGAAATTAAGGAATGTTTAGTAATTTTCAAAGAACAAAATACTGAAACATTCAAAATAAAGTAATAATTCATTTACTTGTATTGCAATTATGCTTATACAATGTAAATCCAACAAAAGTAAGCTGTTTACTTGTAAGCACGCAGCAGTTGCACACACAGAATTAATAATTGGTAAGACTAAATCGTCCACTTACATTGTCAAACAGTTTCGTTGTCGGCGACACAGCAATACTACGGAAATGATGACATAACAGACACTTGGTCTCCATCGTGCACAATACGTGACTACATTCTCGAATCTTATCGCAACTCGCTCTACACACATCCGTGGATGTTCTTTTGTCCTGCTAATTGAAGAAAATTATAGATTTCATTGGCATGCCGTTCCCACTTTATATTACACTCCAAAAAATGCCAGCCGTGAGTCATACACAGTCGCGATCTTTGAACGCATGCGACGATAATTGCAGACAGTAGTCACGCGAACGCGCGGCAGCACACCAGTATACATATATGTACACACATATTTATGTATATATAATGTATCTATAACAAGAATAATCTCGTTAACTATTCTGTATGTTTTTCCACGAGCATCGTGGACTAAAGCCTCTGCTTAACTAGGGCCGTTTCAAAAAACCATTTCGAACAAACATTGCGACCGCCGTTCCCGGCTGACAAAGGTGCATACTTCTGGAGAACACCGAATTCGAGTGTTCACTCGATCCGGAAAGTGCTCAGCTTTAATTAGTCGCATTCATTCAGACCGGATCGTTAATGGAATTCCAATGCAGGGGGCTAATTAAAAGTTTCATGCAACCCGAGACACAACGATTCCCGGATTGTCGCCCACCGTTGTTGTCTGCAGATCTTTATCACCTACGCAAGACGATCGCAAAACATAATGCAATTATACCCTGTTTTTTTTAGAGAGGAGACACTGCAGTTCAAAGAATTACCTCACTTTTATTTCAAAATTTTTACAACATCATAACATAATGTAATCGTAATACAGACCCTTCGCTGCGAATTTTGTGTCAGTCTGGGAGCCAAAAAATGGAGTATCAGTCGGTCTGACCGTTGAAATGGCGATCAAACTCTATCACGAAGCGATGGGACATGTCCATTCGAAACTCACCCCATTCAGTGGATGGGATCAGCCGTCTAAGGGCGCAACGAGGCGCGAACATTCGAACTGGGTTCCGCAGGATGAACCATGACGCGGACCACGTGGTATTTCCGAGGCGTCTAGACTCCCTAATTTAAACCGACTCGCGGATCTACCGGGCGTTTCGGCCCCGTCTAGCCGCTGTCACAACGAACGACTGAAATATGAGAAACACTTTAGCCTCAGGCACGCTAATTCCCGGATGAGCAGCGGATTTTTTCGCGGTGATCGTTCGCCGATCGGGAAACAAAGGAGCACTGAATGATGCTCGAGAACACACAAAAAGGAAACTAGAAACTAGACAACTCAAAATCAGATGTTTCCTCCTTGTTTGCTATGTTGTTGACATCATATCATAGAGACTGTCTGCTTAAAAGTCACACGATGGGTCGAGAAAGTCAATTTTATAAGAATTTGCTAGCCATTTAAAGGAACTGCTTGATACTCCCGGTGTTATGCCTCTAGTGTGCGACTTGGGTCAATAGGATCCACGAAATAAAATTATTGAATTTTAGTAAATTATTGTCTTACTTATGGAAAACAAGACTCGTCTGCATCAACTACGAGATACAGAGTTCGAATAAAAATGTATTCCTACGTATAGTAATTTTAATAAGTTGGAATTAGCATAACAGTATTTGTTATTTTTTCTCATGTTTGCCCTATCTTGTGTCTCATTTATTCATTTTTGTCATAACTGCATAAAATCCGTAGTCTAGTCATCGTTATGGAATAACTGAAAAACGTGTAATACCATCAAAGGTTTACTTTAGTCAGTCTTTGTTGCCTAATGCGTTCATCCAGTACAAGTACAACTTTCGATGTCTACAAAAGATTGCGAGAACTTATCGCAAAAGAATGCTATTTGGGCAAAAGAAAGGTAGCGATTAAAGCAGACCGCACAGAAACTTTTACCACCGCGTTGCCGGACAGCGTGGATTCGAAAATAGAACGGAAACGGCTTTATGCTCTACGGTTTGCTAACCGGGAGCTTCCATCCTTTATGCTCGATCACGGCTTAACCAACGCGCGTCTGCGTCGCGGAAAGTAGCGGAAACTACCGCCAAGAGATACTGGTGCATTTATTGGCACCGGCCCAGTGGAGTCTCTTCTCCAGCCTGCATCGCGCCAAATGTAATTGTGTTTCGCGTGTGCACGGGGAAACAACACTCGGGAAACATGGCGGGCCACGGAGTCGAGGAATCTTGCGCGAAACGCGGGGAAACATGGCCGCGCTTAAGCTTCACATCAATGGTCAAAGCACTTCCGTCTGTCGCCGGAACGCAAAGGCTCGATCGCAATATTAAGTCAGGTATAAACTACCCTCTGACCCGATCCATCGATCGCGACGAATTAAGGCCAATACGCCGGATAAAATACCCACTTCAGTCCGGGGGATCGGAGGCTGCGACAATGCAGCTCGCGACCACGAAAAGTTTACTTTCGTCGGACAAATGGTTCGATGGACTCGTGGCATGCAGATTAGTGGCTGAAATAATATAACAATGTCTGTAACACTAAATCTACTAAGTATTAAAAGGGATTCAACGTTTCAACCTACAAAAATTATAGCACTGAATTATTTTAGACTTGTAATGTTATAGGTATTGATTACAATAGGTGCTTGTATAATGAAATTTACTGAATCCGATCCTACAGAAGCATCTCTATAAATTCAATAATTGTAATGCAAAATATGAGATCCATCATGCGACCGTCTGTTAGAGGTTCAGTGCTAAATTCTTCTAATGGTTTTACTGTTTTCTGTGTCTCTTGCTCATTTTTACCATACATGCATAAAACCCACAGAAATAAAATATGTGTAAAAACATCTTAATAAAAATATCTGTAAAAACATGGTCTTAAACAAAGTAATATAATAGTGGTGTACATATTTATTATGACTTCAGGTATTTTACTCAGGTAGCAAATAATTGAAACAAACTATTCGAAAATTATAATTTCGATGAAACGTTTGTAACCGTGGATCAGAATGGACCCAAGATTAACCATCAGGATGCTAGTATATATTGCAATCGATGCTTGAAGAATGGTTACAAGGAGATTTCATAATCGAAGACTTAAATCAGCCCACAGTTCTCCATTCTCAACAGTGATTTCGCTCGTTTATGGTTTAGAAGGCGAGGATCCATTGTGTGGGTGGAACACGGAGACTGTACTTTCCATCATCGGTGGCACAAAGCGACGGGTCTCCATGGGATCGTCTGCAAGCCAATCCGAAAAGCGGAATCGCGTGATTTATTCGAATAGAAAATATATTCGAATGTGTCCGAGCGGGCTAGGTTTCCCGCAGATGATCTATAATTATCCGGTATGTTGTGACCGATTCCAGGAAGCGCTCGTGCCAAGCGAACGCCGCCCACTTAACTGTATTATTAATTGCAATAAGAAGCAAGCGAGCAGTGTCTTCGCTGACCCGAATTACGGGACAATATTCAATTAAGTGGCGGGGACGGTGTAATTAAGGCGAAGTGACGGTGCATCGCCGCGGCGGTGAACCGCGAGTCGTCTGCTGTGGCGGCCCGTAGTTTCAATTTACGTTTTCCCGTGCTTTCACGGCTGGCCAAATCCAATCTGGTTGCGACGAACAATTGTGAGCCATCGAACCCGCGACCTTCGTCGCCGGAAAATCATTTTCCGGAACACAAACGTGGAATTTCATGTTAGAACTTGTCAGACGCAATTTATTGTCAGATGACGTGTCTTGCGTGCTCAGTCGCAGCTAATAATGTGTTCAAACTTTAAGCAAAATAGAAATGTTCTTCATTCATTCCAACAGGCAGGAGTTAGATAGGCTTTCTTTGATCATTTAAGGGAGTTGGAAAATATCACAAATTAATTCGTGGCCTTTCATTCTTGAATTTATTAAATACTAACAAACAACCAAAACAATTCTACTGTAGAAACAGTCTCCACCAATTCCTGTGGACTCCATCCTACAAATAATACATTAAGCTTTAATTTGCAGGATAAAAGAGATGAGTTTAAAATGAAATTACTACTGATTAATCGTTAGGGCCACGAATTACTTTGTGTACCTATTACTATATGTATAGATATTTTTAAATTCCTTTAATATTGCTACTGTTTTAAATTTTATCTAGCCGTTTTGATCATAAATACATAAAATACGCAGGCTATTAAATAAGTTGACTTTTAAAAAAATTTGTATTAATTATTATGTGGACGTCTGAAGAAGAGGAAAGGGCCTAGCCGAATAAGATGGTCAAAAATGCCCTTAGAGGTTTTTCCCATGAGGGTAGTTACAGGGTAAATTAGATTTCGCGCTTTTCCACGCATTTTCCGCTCTTTGATGCTTTATAAAATTCTGAGAATAATGTGAAATATTTTGGGTCCTAAGACACAGTTTTGAGAATTTTTTCCGGTTTTTTTGTTTTAAACTGTGCCCGTAAAAAATGAAAAACGCTCAAAACGTCAGGAAAATGCAGATTTCTCGAAAATATGAAAACATGCTATTTTCCTGTTTAGTTCCCCGACATAGTACCACAACCGCCAGTGTCCTCAATCTTTTTTAGATTTTTTCTTGTGGGAGATAATTGTTAAAAACTATGAAAATCAAATTGCTTCGACGTTTTTGCTGTGAGGAGGAAAGTTACGTTTCCTAGTTTTACCGTAGGTGTACATTAAGCAATTTTTAACGTTTTCACATATAAATAAGAAATTATTTTACGTAGGAAATGCGAATTGAGAGAGAGAAAAAATTGTCTAGTGGGCGATATATACCAAAATGTTCGTAATGCTCACAACATCGCCGGTTGGCAGAGTGGTTAAGGCGTCCGACTACGGAGCGGAAAGTCTGGGGTTCGAATCCTGCCGGTGGCAAAGATTTTTTTTCCATACGGCGCACTACATTTTTTCAATATTATTTTATACGATTTATTTTCAACGAATACAACGATAAGTATTTTTATACTAGCGATCATATATTTCTACATTTAGAGTACAAAATGTAAATAATTCTGTAATTCCTAGGATACCTGCGGTAAAACCAGGAAACGTAACTTTCCTCCTCACAGCAAAAACGTCGAAGCAATTTGATTTTCATAGTTTTTAACAATGATCTCCCACAAGAAAAAATCTAAAAAAAATTGAGGACACTGGCGGTTGTGGTACTATGTCGGGGAACTAAACAGCAAAATAGCATGTTTTCATATTTTCGAGAAATCTGCATTTTCCCGACGTTTTGAGCGTTTTACATTTTTTACGGGCACAGTTTGAAACAAAAAAATCTGAAAAAATTCTCAAAAATGTGTCTTAGGACCCAAAATATTTCACATTTTTTTCAGAATTTTAGAAAGCATCAAAGAGCGGAAAATGCGTGGAAAAGCGCGAAATCTAATTTACCCTGTAACTACCCTCATGGGCAAGCTAGGGGGTTGAGATTTTACTCAGAGAGGTTTTTCTCGATCAGCTTTCGAATGGTTCAATGGTCATTGAAAAACCTCTAAGGGCATTTTTGACCACCTTATTCGGCTAGGCCCTTTAATTGCATCGAATAGAAGATTCCTCGTGGCGAGTATGGAATAACAATGTAATTAAGTTCTGTGAACGTGCAGATTTTTTCTAGTATTTTGCAAACTTATACACACCATGAACAGACCCACAGCTACCCAATAAGAGTTAACAAGAGTATCAATAAACCTATCATAAACCGTCAGGAACCAATAAAGGCAGTGGTGTAATTCATTAATATTAAACGTTTCCCTGTGTAAAAGATGAAAAAAAATTGTTCGACATTCTTAGACCGGACGTTCGAATTGTGCGGAAACTCCAGGTGGAGATGTCGCAAACACTCTTCCTTTGCATCGAACCACTAATCCTTTGTTCAGGAAAGTGGTATGTGCATTTTGCAAAGGGTAAAACGAAGGAGACATTGATTTTCCTGGGGCGGAGGATGAATAGAGTAGAAAGAGAGAACACAACTACGGAAAAGGTTTCCTGAAAAAGGAGAGAAGGAAACTGAAAAGGCAGCGAAGAGCAGAGAAAGGAAGGAAGAGGGGGGGGGGAAGAAGAGGATCAGACGGTCACCCATCTTTCTGGCGCACGTAGCGGAAGACAGTTTTACGTGGAAAGCGACGCGCTTGAAACGAAACTATGCGACCAACTACATTTTAACTCTCTTCTCTAGGATCCTTTATTTTCTGCAACTAAATATAAACTGCGCTCTTGTGTTTGCAGTATTAATTCTATATTGTTCAACATTTTACATAAACTTATAAACAGTTATTATAAAATTGATGAGTATCGATTCATTAGTGCTGAAATGAACAATATTATAATGTACGGTGCATACTTCGTTATCAAGTAACTAATAATAACTATTAACAACTGTGATCATTTATAATTTATATGAATGAAATAGGCAAAACTTCTGAGGAATACATAAAATTCACACGGTAGCCAGCGACATTTTATCACATTATTCAATTTGGTTGAATTCACTAAATAATAATTGTAATGTTTCCGAACAATCAATTTTTTCATCCTAACAACTAGACAGAGGATTTTGAGTACTTGCGGTAAAAATGAGTAGATGTAATTTAAAACAATAAGGAGATTAAAAGAACTTGAAAATACCCATACATTATTTTCAACTTATCAAAATTGTTCAAGACAATTTATTATTTTGTATTCCACAGTCTATTAATAATACTCGAACAAATCTTCGTGTTCGAATAATAAAAAATTTTAAATAAACAAATAATAAACATATGACTTCATATTTAGGTATTTGTGGTTGAGAAGGATATGTCTGCTTTAAATATATGTTAAACTATGTTCTAAATTGATCCGAACCCTATTTCCGAGACTGTAAAATGTAACTGTTCTCCGCGTTAATAGAAAACTGAATAACAGACTGGTCTACACTTTTGCAGAGTTGCGTCACGTATGAAATAAAGAATCAATGATTAACTTTAAGGCGAGCGAAACATAGCTATCGCACGATATGTATGTACATACATTGAACCGTTAGGCAACCCGGGTGGATAAGACGTTCGACGCGATAATGGCAGGAAATTGGTGGCGCGGTGGTTAGGGAGATGTCGGACGACGTAATGAAGAGATCGCTTTCCTAATTCACGCGCAAACTCATGCTTCTTTAACATACCAACACGTACCGGTGAAAGTAGCTGCATTTCTCTCGAGGATCACGAAACATCTACTACCTAATACGTCAAAACAAGAATAGAAAATATTCAACCTAAATCGGTAAGTTTATAAATGCATCGTCGAACTTTTACGAGTAGAAAAAACAATCCTTAAGTACCATTAACCTTGAACATGGGTCGCATGGTTGAAGGCTTCGAAGAGAGTTCAATTGTGATTAATGGAAATTTGATAAGTCTGTTAACTACGCGCAAACAATTACTGTTGATTCCGAGTTATGAAAAGGTAATTGAATTTGACGGCTATATTACAAAGATTATGGCAAAACTATTCGCGTGGTTAATAAAAAGGAGTAATACAAGTTTATAATGTACAGATTGTTTAAAAAATGTTGTGAATCTATGAAATGGGCGGTTCCTGAGATCATTTAAAGTAACTTTTTCCTGTGCAAAACTGGCCGCCTTGGTTTTGTTAAGAAGTTATGAACAAAAAACACGGACCAATCAGAACACCGTTACAGCGAATAGACTCCGGCTTATCTTAAGATAACAATGTCAGATTATTCGTATTTGATAAATTATATTTATGTGTATCGTATTAATACGCCATTTTCCATTGATATCATTCTAACTGCATGCAAAACATGTTTTATTTCATAACTGAAGGAACCATTTAGGCCGACCACCCTTATATTAAGAGATCTATTTACTATACCTTGGAAGGTGGTTATATGTAATCAGTGCATACGTTCATTTGCATCAGAGATACAGGCAACATATGTGTAATTTTAAGAATTTTATGTTTACGTCAAATAGATATAAAAATTTTAGTTAGGTCAATTCCTCCATTTCACCAAACAGACAGTCAACAAAACATTTTTTATCGTTACTCCGTCCATTTTCAAATCTCGAAACACTTTCCTCTAGGTCAATTCATTACCGGTTTCCTCCATTTCTTTCGCGCGAAATCACCAGCAGAGAATGGAATAAAATTGGCTCAAGAAAATGGTGTTCGGAGCAGCGCGGTTCTCGTTTATTTTTTAATTGCGCTATGGAAACAATTTCGAGGCAGGTTTCCTCGCGCATTTAATAAAGTCGTTGGCTGAAAATTGAATTTCTTTTCTCGTTACGGTTTCCGCGGACAAGGATGTAGGGGAGGGGAAAAGTTTAATCCCCTTTTTGTCGCGGCATTACCGGCAGACTGGTAATCCCGATACAAAGCGGGCACAATATAATCACGGGAGAAGGAGTAAAAAGGCTCGGCGAACATTAGTAACGGATAAAGGGTATTCTAACATCCGTCGCACAATATCGTCACCGCTCGGCGACTTCATAAATGTAAGTAGCAGTCTCCTCGGATTAACGTAATGGAATAAATTACTTGGAGCGGCGCGCCCCAGCTCCGAGGAGTCTCCACGGCGATGACGATATCCGCGGACCCCGGACCGTTTGAATCTCATTATCTTCCGCTTTTTCACGACTGTCTCTTGGCTAACGAACGCTCCTGCGGATCCGTCCCGGGTCCCAAGCAGCTTCCCAGCAAGCAGGGCCACGACACTTATAGCCGAGACTCCTCAGGGCCCGTCGAGCGGAAGGCGAAAAGGCGAATTAAAGTTTCATCACCCGGATCAGGAAGTGCGCCGCGGAGACCACTCCTCGAGGATAACGCGTCCCTAGGGCCACCACTTCAACATTTTTCGAATACCTTCGAATAGTCCCGGAAACTGTACGTGCGCAATAGCTTCGGTTTTCGATTTCTGTTTAACCGACAGTTTTGATGGACTTTTAGTCGGCCGCGTGATCGTCATTGTTTTGCTCGCACAATAAGCTGCTATGTTAAAAAATTGGTCAGTTCGACTAGAACATATTGATTCGGAACAAAAATAAAAACGGACACTTTATATGGATCTAGTTATTTTGTTTACTCGTAAATAATTCACTAGGTTTTGTTGCTTATACTAGGTATGAATTTATTCATATTTTTTATTATTATTTCATAGTTTTTATTAAATCTTGAATTACTTCTGCTGCGTTCGTAACCATTTTTATCCAGAGACTTTTAACTTGCAAAGTGCACTACGAGTTTATCGGCAAAGTGATGGAACACCTGTTGACACATCTAATATTTACTTTCTAAACAGGATAGTAAATGGTTCCTTTTGTAAACATAAAAGATAAGGAAAAGTTGTTTATATATCAGTTAAGTGTCGAAATTTACCACTTCGCACATAGTGAGCAAAGAAAAATGATTTTCTCTGAAGCTATTCATACTTGAACTACTTTTCTACTCTTCCAATCTAAAACATCTTTCTTTACGTATTCGCTTTGAACAAATGTTACAACTTCCACTTATTTATTTATTGACGTTACGGTCCCATCACGTTCATTTTCTCGTGTAGAATCGTCAGTGTGCGACATTCAGAGGAATCGCAAGTAAAATTGCGGGTACAGAGGAAATGCGATTGGAAAGTTCGACAGGCGGAATAGTTGTATACAAAACGGCTGTCGGCGACGCAATACACGCGTGGAACTCGTTACGCTCGCATTTCCTTTTATTAACCCAGCCCCGGTCGGGTATCCGCGTCCGATATTTTCTTGTAACGACCCGATCCGTCTTGCCGCCAGTCCACGGGAACCGCTGTGTTTCATTGACATGCAAAGGGAATTCGTAGTTTCTTTATTTCAGGCCGGCCTAGAGTTGTTGCGAGACGCGAGATATTTCAAACCGGTTGCCACATAACACGCTGTCGCGCTTCTTGTGCCGCATTCCACGATCGTTATGCACTCGTAACCTTCTGCATGGTCAGACCCGGCTGCACCCGATACGCGGGTGTCCCGCGGATCTTGAATGTTTACTCTGCTCTGCTATCCACCCAGTTACAACCAATTCATAAAATTGTGATCACTGAAATTTGCAAAGTTTGAGATCGGGAAATGAAATTACTGCTTTACGTCCATCTCCGATGAATTGACTTGAGAACAGCTTGACAAAGTAGGCAAATAGACATAGTATTGTATTGTTGGTAGCTGAAAAGTAGTATATCACGGCTCTAGCGAAATATTGGCTAAGCGGTTACACATGCTACGTAGCGTGTGCCGTCAAAGGGTCGGGTTATACATGTCCGAAGTTCGAATCAGACCGAATATTGTTACCCAGGTTTAAGTCAGAGTGTTTGCAAACGGAAATCGGCGTCTGACTTCTGAACGATTTTTTTTCTTCGAGTCTGGGAGGACATATATCTCCAGCAGGTGACGGCTCCCTGTTGTGCGTGGCACAAAAAAAAAAGGTTTCTGTGGGCTCCACAACTCCATCAGGTGAACTATCGGTAGCTCTCCTTTACAACATCTCGAATGCTTCTCAAGATACCCCAAAGTTCGGACGGAAATACATAAACACTAGGGGTGTGCAGGTACCCGAAAGTTCGGGTACCCGAGCCTCGGGTCGAGTTGAGACTATGATCAGGTCGAGTCGGGTCGGGATCCCGAAAGTTTATAAACTTCGGGTATCCGAAATGGTAGTCGGGTCGGGTCGGGTCGGAGTCCCAAAAGTTTGCAATATTCGGGTACTCGACGTTGTATTTATATAAACATAATATTGTTTTATAATTTTTCAGTTCAATCTTTTATTTTCAATGGCAGGTTCAGAATGATTTTTGTATTTTTAGTGTAACCGGTTATCAAACTTTGTGAGGAAAAAAATATTTTAGAATACATTATGTGAAATAATGTACGTAAAGGACGTTCCTGTTTCTAGTAAACACTGTTCTTACAAGACAAGGACTCTTCGTCCGCATACTGTTTGCATAGGAGCACTGTTTCGTAAACAGTGTTTATTACAAATCGAAATATTATTACAACCGATGATTGGACGTCTTAATATGCACAGTGACAGAGTTATTTATTGCTGATTTGACCGCCAGACCTAACCCAACTTTAACTTCGAGTACCCGAATATAGCAAACTTTCAGGACCTCGACCCGACCTGATCCGACTATCTTCTTGGGCTCCCGAAATCGCGGGTAACCGAAGTTTATAAACTTTCGGGATCCCGACCCGATCCCGAACAAATTTCTCGACCCGACCCGAACCCGAAATTTCGAGTACTCGCACACCCCTAATAAACACCCTAAAAACGCGTCCGATGTCGGACGGATGTGTATAGCCCGACCTAAAGCCAAAACATTGGGACTACGGAAGCATCGATGGTGGGGGGCGAGAGAACCTATCCTCGCCCATGTGCCATCACAGAAGACTTGTCTTATTTGACCCTTTGCACAATAATATCGAGTCAGATTCGTGGTGAGGATTTCGAACAGAATCCACGAAACATGTACGTTATTAATTTCATGTGAGAAATATAAACATTTATTTTACTTCAAGGAAATTATAAACATCTAAGATGCTCTAATCACTGTAACACTAAAATAAATCATAGTACACGGGTTTAAGCTCTTCAGATCCTTAAATATGTAGGTCCATTTCGCTTTACAAATGGGGAGTTACTATGCAACATGGGAATTATTAGAAATTAGGAGTATCAGTGCTACATGAATTAAATATTAGATAGCTTACAGTATGTATGCTCATACATGCAAGCTTTAACATCAAGTTCCGCTGTAATCATGTCAATATTTAGGGGTAGTTGGAAACCTATTTTACGCAGGGAAATGATAAATTCATGCTTTGTACGTTAAATTACATTGCCAGATTACGTGATTTGAGGTTTCGTTACTTTGATTGATCTACATATATGCATATTTCGTTTGGGGGATCCTGATCCGCTAATACTATACACAGTATATAAAATAGATTAGTGTAACTATTAAAGTTGATTCTCCAAGTATAATTGTGTTTCTCCTTCGAAGTTCATTTTTGAATGATTATTATAATTGATAAACTATACTAAAGGAATCATTAGCCCTCTAAAATGCGTTTATAACAGTGATAATAATTTTACTGCATTCTTCTTTTCCAGTACATTGCTTAATACATTCTAATAAATATTGGTGTTGTTAATTTGATGAAGAAATGGAGTCAGGTATATATGACTGACGGTAACAGTTAGAGTGTTAAATGTTGGAAGTGGTTAATTGATAACTTGAATTTCTATATTTGATAGAATGTTTTGATCAGTTTTCTTTCGGTATGATTGGGATGATTGATGTACGAAGGATGAATTGATTCGTATCAGAAGATTTGATCTCTTTAGTGCTATCTAGGGACAATGTCGTCGACTGGTACACAGTCGGAGGAACTCCATTCAAGGATTCAAGAGCACTCCTTCATTCTGGTCCGCAATTATTCAGCGATCTCGTGGGAACAGTTATCTCATCGTCGCATAGCGTGTTCTAATAAAACCCGTCTACGCGATCGTTGCCGCGGACAATGTGCAAATCATCGCGGAAACATGCATTGAACAGTCATCGGTAGCTGAGCAGATATATCTGAGAAACTTCTTTTTTTAAAAAAGAAACATAAAGCATTCTATTTTAGAAACTACAGTATGATTGCTTATAATTAAATTATAGTTAATAGCAGATGTTCCTGCACGTTCTACAGAGAACTGTCATATACGATACGATTTTAATTAACGCAGAATGTATTAATAGTATCAATCTTTAATTGCAGAGGAACAAAGTTCTTATTGTTTTGTTTACGACGTTTCTTTTGCCGGAGACGATTTCTCCTTGATCTCCAATTAATCCATTTTGTTGTTTCTTCATACTATGATTTATCACATCAGTCAATGACAATTAAATCACTTTAGAATATCGACTTACATAAACTGTCGATGCTCAAACGCCTTCTTTCACATTTTCCTTAGAACGATGTGTGAGATTAATGGGTTCAGGTTGTTATTACCTGATAATTAAACTGCGGATATTTATGCGTTGGCAGCTAATCAAATTTAATAGAACTCGATGCGATCTTAAATTGGTTCTCGTCCACTAAATGTATTTTCCCATCTATAAAATCTTTCTATTACTTTCTTACAAAAAACTATTATTAAAATTAAAAGTACGGGTTATTAATTTTTAATTATTAACACGCTGAGAAATACGTTCTTTGACCATGTTTAGAAATTAATTTCTATTGTGATATTCTCAAAGATTTATAAATTTTAGATTTTTAGTTTCGAATTCATTAGTCTTCGGATTCATCCCGTCATGAATTAATGCTTTAACACTAAAGCCACCAGCGCTGGTCAAATGGACCAGTACCAGTTTATTTATTTTGGAATTGTTAAAATTAGAAAGACTCTTTCGTAGGAAATGATTCAATACATTTCTTAAATCAAGCATATACTATAATAAAAATAGCATAAAGTCTAGATAAACTCAATCTTGTTATTCTTATAAAGCAACACATGCCAGTCACATTTTCTGTTCAGTAGGTCTAATGTTAGAGTGAGACAAAAATAATTTAATTTTTTCTTTCATTAATATACAACTAGTGGTTCCGTACGACAAGTTCATTGTTTTAATTGCTAAACCATTCTGTAGTAAACAGTTTTCTAACAAATTTTAATTGTATTCTTTTACTTAGAGCAATTTTAATTTAAACAAGAAACTAAATTGTATACACACAAATCTGTCAATGTTCCTGAAGAGATTAAATTATCTTGACTTTGCGAGACATCAATAACTGTGTTCAATCAAACTGAAAACAACATGCAAAAATTGAGACCATGAAAGGAAGAAATTCCAGCTAGTGAATTAACAAATTAGATAGTCCGATGTCGTATTATAATTACAATAATCAATAAACTCAATTGTGTATCCAGCTACGTCTCGCCACAGAAAAATCTGGTTGCCGTGCCGGAGGATGATGGGTCGATCAAGCTTCTAAGCAAAGAACCATCGGAACTACCAGAATAAATGTCACCTAATTAACAATTTCCCGCGGGGCAGCGAGGGGGAAGAAACTGAAACACGGTTTCACGGGTGAAGGGCGGCGAGCACACACAAGAATGAGCAGGGTCGATACCGCGTATCCTCTTAGAAGCATAATGAACGGTTACGGCGTACGAAACTTTAACATTTAATAACGGCCAGGCTCTCGCGTCCCGTAACCATTCTTCCCGGTTAACAAATCCCTACTGCACCGAGATTCGATGAACTTTGGAAAATTTCAACTCGGGTCTCTCTCTCTCGCCGCGATGCAAAACGGAGCATGTAATCGCGTCTGTTCGCCGGGATCCGTGAAATTTATCATCGCGAGCTCGTTCGTTGTCGATCGTTATTGCTACCAGCTGCTCTGTGAGCTCGTAACCAGCTCTTCTACACGCTCGCAAAGTTGCTTATTGGTGGAAAGCGTCGCTCGCTGTCAAATCGAGCGTAAACAGTCGTCGCTTTCTAGCGGGTAATTATGGGCAACTTCGACGGTTTCTCTTTGACATCTTTCTGCAACGTGCTGACACGATCAACGATCCGATTGTTTGATTCGGAAATTGTATTAGGTTGTTGCGTATGAAATGTCCGATTCATAGTAGTAACTTTAAACAAATATAGGTAAACTCCAATATAACTTATTGATAAAGTAAGCACCATTGTTGTACCACCACCATAATTATCATATTCTGCCAATAAATGACGTGATTTTGTGTTATTACATTACAGTTAAAATTAAATTGTTTGGTAGTTCACCTCCTTCATTTATGAGACAGTCATCTTTATTTTTGAGCTTATCTTTTATCATTGACTACAAGAGGGTTCATTTACTACAGGCAGTTCCAACCAGTAGCTCCAGAGCTATTCGAGGCACCTTCCCCGCTTAGGTTCTTCCCCCACTCTTAGACTTTATCGTTATAATGTAAAGTAGCGGGAAGCTCTCACCACGAGAGCCACGCGGCGCGCGCAGCACTCACTAACTCTACGGCCGTACGTGGTGGTAGGAAGAGGTTCGATGGTGAGGACCTCGCAGTTCTCGTAGGGGAATACGTTGGAACTCCTTGACTTACTACCACATTTTGACTAAACTTCACAAATGTTGTCGATCAATATATTTATTTTGTTACTTATATAAAAAGAATACACGACGATCGCATCGACTGATATTGAAATCAACTTCATTTAAAACTAAAGTTAGATATGTAACTGAAATTTGAAGATAGGACTGAAAAGAGTAGGTTTGCACCTTCAAAGGATATATAATAAATCTGTAGGTAATAATAATATTTTTTTATCAAAACGCTTCATAATATATGCATTCTGAAATCGGACATTTCATATGCAACGACCTAATAATGTCGTTTGCATAGACTGTCCTGTAGATCAGTCCTCTTAAGTACCCATGAAACCGTTGCTGATATCAGAAAACGCGTATTATCCTCATAAAAATGTACATTAATGTCTTGAGATATACATATATGAAAACTTCGGGACTAAAATGTCACCTAAGATATCGTGTACAGACACTATTCCTTAATCTCCTGCTGTTCGGTTTGAATGTAGAAAAGTATAGCGAGTAAACGAAAGATCGACACCACTGCTAAAACATTTTTGTTTTTAATTATTTCTTTATGAAACTTCTATCGACATAATTTTGATCAATGTTTACCTGTTTAAATTGACCCGCCGAATGATATAATGTGTGATGATGTTTTAATCACAAAAATGTCACAATCATGTTGGGGAAAGTTTCATAAAAAAATATAATAATTAAAAACAAGAAATTTCTGTTATCAAGTTGTTCACAAATATCGTGCACATCTCGTTCGCGTATATCTGGGCATTACTATACTAAGCCACTTGTGACTAAATTGATCTTCTAATACATTCAAATGTTCGTTGAATTAATTTTGTTTAACCGTAAGTAGCTTAGTACTTTTTTTTTATAGAGAATAAATACCTGTATCGATTAAATAAATGTATGTGTAATTTGCTTTAAAGAACACGGCTAACTGACTATATTAAATTATGCGCACATCAAAACCATTCATCCCAGTACACACAACATTTTTCAATATAGTAAATGCAGTTTCATAAATCTTTCAAACAAGAAGTTAAGTAAATATCCTATATAATACTACGATGGTATTGACAGTACGTATTTCTTCTGTAACGAATTGTTCATTTTGTTACGAAGTGTAAATGCGTATTTATAGACAAATTCTTGTTGTTTGGATGATATTTGGCGACCAATTCAGACAGTTAGTATACATCCCACAGTTGTATCTCGTATGTCCACACGGGTTTCGTTGCACATTTGCACAGTAGTTTGCTGTCCATTTTGATTTTCGACCAGCCTAGCGTTTCTTTTTCGGATTTACCAATTGCAGCTTTGTTTTGACGCGCTGCAACGGTCGTCTCAGTTCTGGGGTTTAATAATTTTGGGAGTGAAATTTCTACGCAACAGCGGGAAAGGAGTTTGCTGAACAATTCTACGGCAAATTACAGGGAGGATTAGGGAAGTTTAATATCCGGCAGGAGGGTATTCTATTTAATAGCCCATTGCAGAATTCATTCTGCAAACGAAGTTTTCCGGTCGGCCATTATGAACCCGGGGTCTGTGGAATGGCCATTCTTTGGACTCGCCACTGCTACTATTTACCTTTGGTGAGAACGAAACTAGTTTTGCGCACGCTATAATATCGCCCGGAAAACTATTTCAATAACGGGCGAGGCTCGCCTGCGCCGAAAATGGCGGCGCATCCCATATTCCGCAACCCTTTTTCTTCGCTATAGAAAAATCTCGCGTAATTGAAGCATTCAAACGTCTTCAGCGATCTCTCGGCGCTCGCTGATTGATTCGAGACAAAATATACAAAGTTCTAGGTTTATGGCTGCCGCGAGCAATCCCGTCGCTCTATTCAGGTTCATTTTGTTATCTACAGGTACAAGATTTATGAAGAAGCCCTCGAGCTTTACGACTCCGCTTGTTTTATTGGTTCTACATTTTATTCGCAGGGTTATACTATCGTCTTGATAACACAGATCCGATCGAGACAGTGGCCACTTCAATGAAATAGTGCTACCTTCGACATCTTCAGCGAATTCCTACCTAAATGATGTCCTTTTAATGTTGTATACCTTTATTCTTTGGCACAAAAAAATCTTGATTTACCTTCATTTCCTTCGAAAGCCAATCATCTGAAGACAAGACTCACTCATAATTTCAATCGAAGCCGGAATATTTTTTTAACAGAATTAACTAGATTTTAACTAAATTTGGTAAATATATAGAAAAGGGGACCCAGATCGATGACCTTCATCTTCAGATATGTTGTCAAGGTCAATATTCCGAACAATTTTTTCCTACACATGTACCCGTCGCTCGTTCATAGTTTCGGAGATAATTGTAAAAAAACTTTCGTTAAATTCAGATTACAAGTACACTTTATCTTCCTACAAGCTGTCACTGAACGGTAATTAAAATAAAGAAATGTTTGTTTGAAATTGATCGATGAAGATTTGTAAAAGAAAGTTGCTGCAGAATTGTCCTTGACCTTGAATTTCAAGGTCAACTTTATTTTATTGCATCGTATTCTAATAGTTCTCATAAAAAATAACAGCAAAGTCTCATTATTATTAGTAATTATTTTTTTAAAAATTGTTTTCATTTCTAATAAAGCAAGTATTTAGTGTTGTTGTTTATATGCTGTTTATCAGAAGTCTAACATAATCAATCATAATCACTATTACCTTTTCTTGAAAGCTGATCATCTTCTATTAAGAAATATGTATTACGAAAAATGGATTGGTTCTTTGGCATACAAGAAGAAATTGAAGATGAACATTTTTCAAGAGGGTAATATTGATTATGTAAGACTTTTGATAAACAGGATATAAACAACAACACTAACTACTTGCTTTATTAGAAATGTAAACAATTTTTATAATAATAAGTAGTTCTAATAATATAATGAGACTTTGCTATTATTTTTTATGAGAGCTATTGAGTTTTGACACTTTCTATCCCCATGACGCGTAGAATGCAATGCAATAAAAAAAACTTGACCTTGAAATTCAAGGTCAAGGACAAATCTGCGGCAACTTTGTTTTACAGATGTTCATCGATCCGAAGATGTAGAATATGCCTATGGCAGCCAAGACCTAACATTTCTTTACACCCTGTACAGAATCATATGCAGGATCTCAAAGAGAAGGTATAGTCAAGTTGGTTGGCACAAGAGATGGGCAAAATAATTATTCGTAAGCTTCAACTAACCTTATATAACCTTATAATAACGCGTTACAGTCTGGTCGACTGACCTAACCCAGACCCGAATAATAACAGTTATATAACCGATAATATATCGGTTCTGCAGAACCCAAACCGTAAACAATATACATAAGTAAAGAATATACCTCATAACAGTTAGGAAACCTTTTCGGTTCTCCACAACTGTTACGATCAAAACCAACATACATATAACAATTTGAAACAGTTGATTCCGGAACCTTTTCAATTCCTGTAAGATCCTCAGTCTAATTATCACAATGATTTCAGGAAATAATTTATTAAAATATTTTATATTATAAATAGTATAAAGCAAAATACGTGAGTTTTACAAACTGTTCGAAATCGTTCGTACCTCTGTTTACAGTTTATGGGTTAAGTATACAATTTAAGACTAAATAATCCAAATGTTTTAAAGAAGTTAATGAAATTCGATATTTGTAATTAGTGTAATTACAATACAGTAGCGAAAGTTAGTGTACGGAAATTTATTGTACCAGTTAAGGGTTAAACAGGAGGGATTCTTGGGAAGAGAGGACTCGCCCAGACACGTTCGTTTTTGAGATTTTCCAGGCATTCTTCCGTCATCGGGAAAGTTTCGCCTAGCTGCCATCATCCATAGAACCATGTGTCACTCATATTGAACGACGAACGAACGTTATCGGGGTGCAAGTAGCGGAAGAAACGGCAAGAAGGAATCAGGGCGTTGGGATGAGAGGAAGGAGCAGAGGCGTGTTCATATTGGATCCTGATGGAAAAGTTGCAGGTTTTTACAGAACGCGGAAAGTCGGCGACGTTCGGCTTCCATCGCGCGGAAATTTCGTTATTGAATCTCGCTTTCGTCGTAAAAAATGATGACCCAGGTTCGTTCCGTTGGATTCGGTTCAAATGCGTCCAGGTTTGTTCAAACGAATTATATCCGACTGCGATTTCTCTATTCTGTGGAAAAGAATGAACTGGCTCTCGGTTATTTAAATTGTTCTCTCCACAGAATTTTTGGAACCGTTTGGGTATGGTTCGTTACCGGCGCCATTGCCAGACGTAATAATAATGTTACTGTAGAGAGGCGTGGGAAACTGTGACCCATTTTGATAAAGAAAAACGTGCCACATATGAAATTCCTAAATTGCTAGTTGAAGATTGCGTTCATTCTCAATTAAAAATGAAATGATGAAACTTTAGAGAAAATTGTATATAGAGCGGATTTAGTAACTAGGCTGGACTATAACATTATTCCTTTTGCAGATAGGAAAAAATTGTAAAGGAAAATTTTGCATTGTTTAACAAGCTCTATCATCGAGTAGTGCCAGTTTTTACAGGAGTAGATCTGCGCAGTTGCAAAGTGCAATTTTATAGCAACTGTATAGACATTCATTTTAGTACGAAAAAATAAAATTCTTTACACTATTAATCACGTCGTCGAATAAGGAGAATTTCGGTTGTAAAAATTGTAAGAAGGTTATACAATAATAATTATACAAGTTCGATCGGAATAGTGACTATAGATACCGTTCTGAACGTTAAAAATGGAGCAAAAAATGGTATTTGACTGCATATATCGACCTGAAAAGATCCTAATCCTGTAAACAGGAAAATTAACCCAATTAAGCCCGCAGCACTGCGCTTAGGATAATTAAAAGGCGCGGGGTAGTTTCTCGGTGGCCTTAACGACCCATTGATCTTACTCCTCGATAGCAACGAACAGTACCATCGAAATGCCACAAAGTTTCTCAGTTTTCAACTATTGCTCTTACGATACTGTCGTTGCGAAGTTCTTCGCATTCTGCCAATGTAAATTTACTACGAGGAACGGAATTGTGCCTACAACAAAACGGATTTCAATTCGAACATTTGATGTGACTTTCTTACGAAATCATTTGCGTTCATTTAGTCAAGGTTTCTGAATAGAATGTAATTTCGAGTCTTAATAATAAACACAAGTTATTATCACCCATTCAAGCAGATTGTCATGGTTTGTTGAAATTTTCATTTCTTTACCTTCAAGGTCATCCCAAGGTCATGGTATACTAGGTCGTTGAATTCGTCTTGACACAGGCTATAATACTGTTAAGTCAAAAATACAAAGTGCCATTTAAAAAAATGAAGGTGACCTTGACAATACTATTAAAAAAAAGTTTTTCGAACTTTTTTTTATTGCAATATATAGCCAATCGAAAACTGATCAACTTTTGTTGAAAATAGTTTTTGTCAGATTATCGTAAGTACTTAAAAAATCGTGAAAACTGTTACGTGGGACACCCTGTATATGAGACATTAAAATCCGTGTCCCATAATCTCCCCTTGTAAGAGCGCCCTGTCAATGGGGTTCACTTACGGAGGTCTTGAAGTGATGTCCGATGATACCTGAATGATTCTAGGAATATCGCGCGTCGAGTGTCCCAAACTATTGCAGCCGACCGTGTCTACTTCTCTCGTTCGGTCTGTTTGAGACCAAACAGGTTAATCCAGCACTGCCTGTAGCTTGTTCGCTAGCTGAAACAGTGAACCAGCGATTTTTTCCCCAAAAATTTCACGTATCCCTGCCAATGTCACGCCTAATCCACGGCACTATAAAACCCATTGAACACACACGCTCGTTGGAGCAGGTGGCTCGAAAGTCTACTCGAAGCCGACGAGGCGTGCGAGAACAGAGATAGATCGTTGTCGGGGCGGCTCCAACGCCGTGGCGCATCATTGTTACGTAACCGTCGTCGTGACGCTCCATGGAAAATCGTAGTCATCCACCGACACTCTCGTTTTCCTTTTCAGTCGAGCTGGGCCGAGGCGAGCCGAGCCGAGTCGAGCCAAGCGCATTCAGAACGGAAGTGCTTCTCACCTAGCCGGGTATTGCAGTCCCGATGAGCGCCGGCTTTCGGATAAAGGAAAAATACCAGCGAATGGAAAACGAACGAACGGACATGCACTCTCTCCTCGGCGTCACGACGCGACGCCAAGAACGAGGAGAGCCTCGAAATGTTTGTCCTTTAAAGTGCCTCTTCCGCGCGGCAGGCAAATATAAAGCGGAACGGGCCGCGCGCATTCGCCGCGGAAGTTTGCTTTTGCACGCGAACTTTCAGCCCTGGTGCCCAGAAAATCGCGAACCAGCGGCGCAACTCTCTCGACGACGTAATAGGGATTCCCTGTAATCCTTTAAAATGTTTGGGACACTACCGAATCCGCTCTCCGCCACCCCTGTTTCACAGCTGATCAACGCAAATGCGCGCGAATCGTGTTTTCGCCACGATGATTTTGTGTCAATGGGAAAATGTCGCTTGCGGAAATCCGGCGTGTTTTGTAAATACAGCAAGTTTCGTTGCAGCAGTTCATATTCGCACACACCTTCACCCTTATCCATCCCTCGGTTTTGCAGCTTAAGGACTATTCTAGTTTACAATTTCATTTTTTGGTCTTTTTAGGGATTTTTTTTGCAAATAATATATGTTTCTTAATATCGACATGTTGCATACATATTTATTTATTAACATTCACCAAACATACATAGATATGTATGCAAACTGTCGATATTCAGAATTATATTTTTTTTGTAAAAGAATTCCTGAAAAGAACAAAAACAATGAAATTGTATACTACAATTCCCTCTTGTCCCCCAGGAACGTTAGCACATTGTGTTGATTTTGATTAATATTTAAATATGTATTAAATGAAATTATCAGAGACACTTTGATACTTTATCTATGATACACTCAATGATGCATAGTTATTAAAAATATCAAAACGGTTAAATCATCGACAGATTACTGCGACGTTCACTATAACCATTGCAATTTTTTCAACTTTTTTATAAGGTGTCTAATAAACTAATCCTTCTAATTTCTCAATAAAACTCAAATTCCTTGGTCCAATTTGTAAAAAGTTAATCTCTATTAAAAAGCGCCTGAATATTAATAAAGATCACTACTGGATTCAGATTACTTCTTCTTCAAATACGATTTTATAAACTTTTTGCAAGCAATAAAAGGATTAGTTTTAAAGTTGCATGCACGATTTAAACTAAAATAAATTGCTGAATATTTATTACTTGGAAGACTATTTTGTCCATTTTCACTTTGTAAGAACAGATTTTCTCGATCATAATCAATAGACTTTATGCATTTTATGCATTTATAAGAAAAATGTGTAGGTAGAACTTAAAACAGCCGAAATATTAAAAGAATTCACAAACATTGGTACACTATCTTCATGTTACTAACATTATTAAAGGATTAAATAAATTTCTGTTTAGCTCCTGTTTGTTGCAATCGCCGGAGAAAATGTTTGTTTTGCACAAATGTTCGCAGTCTCATTATATAACCGTGTAGGATAAAAAGTACTAAGTTGCGAATAAATTAACTTTAAATGAATGCAGAGAACGTTGAAACGATCTCAAAAATTTACAAAGAATGAATAATAAACCACCAAACAATGTACAAGCACAAAATATTGAAAAACAGCAGGAGCTCAATTCGTGACCAGCATTGGCTATGAATGTTTTGGTAACGAATAACGAATGTCGTTCTGTAACGACCAAAGTTCTGACTGTAGCTATAGCCACAGCGCAGCGTAATCCGCAATTTCATCTCTTTGTGCAAGCACGTCCAAAAATTTGATATGTTTCGTTGGTAGCGCAGGATATTGGCATACAGACAAATGCTTCATTAAAAAACATTGCTGCAGAAACTTCTGAATAAAATAACACTAATGTTCAATCAGCCGAGCGAATTTCATACTTGCGATATCATCCAACGAGCGGTTGTATCGTCGAAGAGGATCACTATCCTGGAACTGAAAGAGAAACATGCAGAAAACGGATGCTGCCGAATAAGAATGCAAAGAGTATCGTTTCAGGAAGTTCCAAAGAAGTTGCATCGAGAAGTTTTATGGACTATTAAAACTTCTCTGCATTTCGTTGTCCCTTTTTTTTCAACGTCGCGAACTCGCCGACAGTTGTCCCGCGAATGGTGATTGCGGGCCATTCAGGGGAAAAGTTCCGTCGCGGGATTCTTCGGGAACGCTATTATCCCCCTCCCCATGGATTTTTGAAGGTTACAGACATTACTTTGCTTCCCTTCGGCCGAATCGATGACCCAAATGCTTGCGGTAGGTCGCTGCCAAATCGATACACGAGAGACGTTCCACCCTCAAATAAAGTCACTCTTCGATCCTCTTCTGCGTCGAACGCTTTGACGAACATGGAATTATTGTCATACACGCAAAACCTAGTTGTTCGAGTCTCCTCGCACACGACATTCAGTCAGACTGCAATATCAAGTGCTTCTGTGAAAACCTTGTTCGATTAGCATTCGAGAGAAGTGAATGCAGGCCGAACTCTATGTTCGTATAAGCAAAAATATTTTTTGGTTGTCCCAAAAATTTCTTGCACAATATATACGTTTTATATTGTTAACACATTATTTACCGACGATTACTCCATAATTTTTGGAAGTCTATGGTCCATGGCCGAGGATTTTTTAATAAATCCTTCAACAGCAACGGAAACTTCAATTATAAAACAAAAACTCACCCTGAATAACATGATCTAATAAATACGTTTGGGATGATTGGGTAAAAGAAGATTTTGAACACTTCGATCGCCACAGAATTGAAAATTAATTTTTACTTTGGCAGATTGTGTGTACAAAAATTTGCTTACGATCTGTGAAATGGGGAAGGTTGGAAACAATAACTAATATAAAAAAACCGAACTTCTCATTTTTCAACTATGATGATAGTTAGGGGTTTGCGGGTACCCGAGCCTTGGGTCGAGTCGGGTCGGGATCCCGAAAGTTTATAAACTTCGGGTACCCGCGATTTCGAGTACTCGAAGTTAAAGCTGTATTTATATAAGCACAATGCTGTTTTATGATTATTCAATTCAATCTTTTATTTTTAATGGCAGGTTCAGATTGATTTTTGAATTTTTAGTGTAATCGGTTATCAAACTTCGCGAGCAAAAAAATATTTTAGAATACATTATGTGACAGAAGATAAGATAAGGACTCTTCGCACGCACACTGTTCGTATAAGAGCACTGTTTCGTAAACAGTGTTTACTACAAATCGAAATATTATTACAACCGATAATTGGACGTCTTAATAAGCACAGAGTCGCAGAGTTATTTATTGCTGATTTGTCCGCAGACTTACCTCAACTTTAACTTTGAGTACCCGAACATTACAAACTTTCGGGACCCCGACCCTACCCGACTACTTTTTCGGGAACCCAAAATCGCGGGTACCCGAAGTATATAAACTTTCGGGATCCCGAACCGATCCCGAACCCGAAATTACTCGCACACCCCTAATGATAGTAAGTATCTTTTGTCAGGAATTCAGTGACTATAATTACTCATGGTCATTCAAGGTCACAGACATAGGAAACGTATAAGATCTAAAATATGAGAGCTGTATTTCATAAATGTTCGAAATCATAGCCGTTTTCGTCGATACATTTGTGTAAACGGGCTCTGAAGGAATGTTGAACTCTAACAAGTACATCTGAGGTGATATTCGTACATGCTGTGATGATACGCTGATGCATATCTTTTAGCATACCCTACCCAAAAATCCTTCAAAATCTTATACGTTTCCTCTGTGACCTTAAATGACCTTGAGTAATTATAGTCACTGAATTCCTAATGGATCATCATGGATGTTTAAAAAAGGCTGGTACCATTTAAAGAAATTAAGGTTACCTTGATATTTCGAAAAAATGACATGAAAACTCACTTTTATGGCATCGTGTGAGTCCTATTAAACCATTCAACTTTGTCCTCAAGATAGTTAACGTATCTTTAAGAACAACACAGATATTTGAGGTACAAACGTTAGGTGACTGTATAAGGTTAACAGTGAGAACCGTATGATGCCGGGCTATGAAAGCCTTGAATCTCTCTCACAGCATCTTCGTTCCAGAGGGTCATACATCCAGGAATAGCAAAGAATCGCATAATCAAGGGTCGACGTACCGTCCTTGAAGGGGCCGAATCGCAGCAGGCTCATTTCAGGGTGCGGGCCCGGCGAAGCAACAGGAGAGACTGCCAACCAAGTTAAATCTGCATGGAGCCGCGCGTCCTCGAAGGATAGCCGAGCGATATCCGGTGTCCTTATCCCGCGGGTCGTTCTCGAGGCCGAGGATGTTCGCGTGATCCGATTCCGCGCTAAATCATGCGGAATATTAAATTCCCGGCGAACCGTTCCGCATTAGTCCGTGCCTCATCGTTTCGCGATCGCGCGGCACATTCAATACGGAAGTCTCGCTTTGTCCAATCGGAGCCTGTCCCGCGAATACCTCTCTGTGTATTCAATAGGCGAGAAGTCCACTTCGTATTTCCATCGAAGCAATTTCGCTGGCCGACTTGTCCACGCGGCACGATACCTTCGAACTAGCCACAGTTTCTAGCCAGAGGATGCCGTCCAGAGGATGAAGATGTCCGCCGAAGGTTGCAACGGATCGATCAAGCCTCTTTTATTCTGCCATCCTCATTCACGCTCGAGAGTTCTCGGACCCGCGACAGAGATGCAAAGCTTTCACCAAGGGTAACTATCGAAAACTATGCAACGATCCCGCAGCTGCGTCCCGTGACGGGAAACCGGTTTTACGTGGAGCTTGTAGTCGGTAGCTATTGTCTTTACCACTGGCTCGGAGGAGCGTTGCGCAATCCCGACGATCGAGAATTCGAAGCGGAAGTCGGAGCGATCCTTCGAGGATCAATCGTTTGTAGAGTGAATCGACGTCTCACCCTCGCAAGCACCACGCTCTAGTGGTAGTTAATGACTGGCCAAGCACGTGAAAGACACACCTTGCTAGGTGGGCGCGACCACCGCCGGTATTTATGCTAGCGAAACGAGTGTTTCTTTAATCACCGCTTACCCACAGGTGTCCGTCTTCGGCGATGATCAACGATTAATCAACCTGCTCGTTCTCCAATGATCTCCCGACCGTTTTTAGCTCCATCGGCGATTTACGCGAGGAATGTCGCGAACGAGGCGGAACCGGCTGTTTGTTTTCCCCGATGCACTTGAACCGTATCGCGTGACGCTGCACACAGTCAGCTGCGAGGCTTCCATCGATCTACGGCCTATCGGCTAATCCAATGTGTTCCGTCACTGACAACGATACCCCCGGACTGTCTGCGAATCGTAATCGCGACGGAGCCGATCGTCCTCGTACACTGGTAAAGAGTATGTCGCACCGCTATGTTACGTCCGCTTAATCGATTTCCCGGCGAACAACCGGCAACACGATTGTTGAAAAATTCTGACGACGACAGAACCCTGCCACGCCTTTCCGACGATTATGGTAGGAACGAGAGAAAATCAGTGGTTGTCGCTCCGCGACCACCTAGCCCCACACTATCCTCTCGTTATGGGACACACGATCGTACACGCTACACCCTCTGCTTCTGGGAACTATTAGGTTGGTGCCACTGAGATTCATTGTTGGGTGCCATTCTTCACCGTGGCGGGCTAAACGCCTAACCTCTGTTGTCGCTCGTTTGTGGACCTTTCGAAAATTGTGGGCGAGGATACTTTTTGACAGAGTTACGAGATGGGAAGATTGATACGTGCGAAGGTGTTTTGGATTTGTTTAGCTTCGAGTCGAGTTTGTTCAAACCTTTAAGACATATTTGATTTTCAGTTCTTTTACATTGTGGAAGCTTTAACTCACGGACAGCGGAACATGGATCGGTTTTGATCCAGACGTTCCATCTCAATTCTAATTTTTTGGAAGGTTGTTCAAATTATTAGGTATTTATATTAAGTTCAATGCGAAGGTCAACGTCAATTTTAAAGTAGTATACTCAAAGATATGTTTAATTAAGAATTAAATGCGTAAAAATTTAAATGGATTTGGATTGTCATAGAATCGTCAAAAGTATCCGTCTTATGAGGGTCAAGGTGAAGTTTGAGTACTTCTTTTGTACCAGGTGTTTCAGGATGTTTGCAAAATCAATTCAAGAAAATGGATAATATTTTCTCGGTTCATGCTTTGTTTTCAAGGAAATCGAGTTTGAAAATTCGGCGGTTACGCTTACTATTCGCAAGAAGTAGAATTGGTCAGTCGAAATCAGACGTGTCAGTCAATTTCTGTTCCAACAGCACGTATGAAAATATGAATAGACACTGATTGTTTGATCGAAACATTTTTGTTAGTATCCTGGAGTTCGGGTCAGTGTAATCCTCGAAGGGACATTTAACTTTCCTTTCGTTTGAATAGTGTAAGCTTTGAAATGAATTGTAGGAACTTCTTTTATGTGGTATTTGATTCTTTAGTATTTCTTTTATACGCTTTTCGATTGTTTGGTGCTTCTTTCATACGTCATTCAGTGGTTCTTTTACTATAGATTCACTTTTAGGAAAGCAATTAGGCATACATTGGAACTCCAAGAAAAATTGAAGGTAACACTATAGTTTGACAAGTAAAATTATACGCATTTAAAGAAGTTATAACTCAAAAAGGAAATTTTCTAGGAGATAACTACTCACAATTCGAAGTTTGCTTCTTAAACGATTACAACCAAAAGTAATGTGTATTTTACATAAGATTTAAGTGGAAAGGTTTGAACTGGTTTTCACGAGACTGCTTTAATAAAAATGTTCTGCGACAAGTGCTCTTTAGACTGAAAGCATTTGCAGGATCTAAGGCTGTTGTAAACGGAGTATTTTTTAAGCTACACTCTTTTCTTTGTTGCAATTTGATCGTTCTACCATCTCTTTGTTATAAGGGAACTTTAATCTTTTCATTAAGCAAGAATATGTCAGATCACAAAGATTCAACAATTCCTAATGCTTCCATTGATTTGCTAAATACTTCTTCAATCTATTGGGTTGCCCCAAAAGTTTGTTCAGTTTTCCAAGCATACACGGAATGCAAATTGAGAATAGCTTTCTAAGAAAGCAAATTGTATATTCTCGAGAAATTTAATATCAATATACTATATAAATCTTATCAATACCAAAATATGGTCACAAGTCTTTAACACTAACCGACCGAACACAAAATGTGACCTCCACACGTTGTTTAACTAAAATTACAAGACTGAATTTATTTAGATTTCCCGCAATTGTTATAATAATATGTGCTGGAATGAATAATAATTTCTAATGGAAGTATCTTTGTAATTTTAATAATTATGAAATAAAAAATTTAGAACCGGTCG
This sequence comes from Sphecodes monilicornis, assembly GCA_913789915.3. Taxonomy (NCBI): domain Eukaryota; kingdom Metazoa; phylum Arthropoda; class Insecta; order Hymenoptera; family Halictidae; genus Sphecodes; species Sphecodes monilicornis. The sequence continues at coordinate 13,539,498 of OU565291.1, read as the reverse complement.
TGATAGGGTTAGTGTCCAAACAGATCAACCACACCAAATAATCTAATCCAAATCGAAGGGCTCGGCGCGGACACTGTTAACAGGTTAAAAACCCCTTCACAGCCGAACAATCACACTAAAAAAATCCCTATCCTCAATCGAAAAATACAAGAACCACAGAATCCATCAGAAAAGAGACCCACCACACGAAAGTTGCACACATGTGACCCGAAACGCGATAGCGTTAGATCTATTGCAGTCTCCGACGGTAAGCACGCGACGCAGCGTCCTTGGCAATTACGAAATCGGCGACTGCACCAGAATGACAAACTAACGTGAGCACCAACCTAATATCCACTCCGCAGTGTGCAGATTCCCATGTTCGGTTCCATGTTCAACAGAAACCCCGAGAAACAGAGGCAAACGTCGCGCGATCCTCTTCGGGGGCTGAGGATGATCCACTATCGAGGCAGCTACCTTGATAGATGGCTCGCTCGAGGAACTACGCGCTCGGGACTCTACGTTCGCAGGGATCTACGTTGGTGGTGGTTCGAGGGAGATCTACGAGATCTGGTTCGACGATCGATCGCGGAAGAAAATTCGTAAAAACTGGACAGCGAGTCGTGGAAACGCGCGCGGCCGTCTTCGTCAACGGTATCGGGTGCACTGGAGCTCGACCTGGCTGGCCTGTTTACATCGTGCAGGAACGTGCCTCGGCCACCACACCTTGCTGGGCTTCCGTCGCCTCGCCACCAACACCGAGGCGCCGGTGAACTATCTCCTTCACAACAGAAAGAGAACAGCTTTGTGACCAGTCGACCGGCGGTTGATTGGACTGTGTGCTTGCTCGCGATGCGATGTGCTCGCCTTGCCTCGTCGAGGTTGATGTGGCTCTGCCGTGCCTCCAAGAATAGGATCGATGCACACAGCCTATAACGACTGACGCAAATAGGCTGTGGGATTTTTAGCCCACGCAGGAAGGTCATGGGATCTCCGTGCAACGATCGATCGAGATCCGTTCAGTGCATACTTCCGCGCAAATCGTCCGACGAGGGACACTCGCGTGCGAACACAAGGCTGCGATTATGATTTCCACGCACGGGATGAGACTCGTTCGGATCACCTTTTTCTTTTGCTTCTTCTCCTTCTTCATGCTTCTCGTCGTCTTTCACGACCATGGTTTTACCGGTTGGCACTGTCGAACGGGTCCAGTTTTGGCTTTGTTTAACCTTAGATAACTAACCATTGGTACAAATGACACGAATCTTCCTTCTCTGACTTTTCCAAATTTGTTACGGTAATGCGTTTGGTAACATCGTCTACATCTACGAATGAACATCTCCTAGTTAATTAACATCATTCGTATTAAACGATAAAATAATATTTATGATATCCTTTCCATGTTGACATTTAAAGTGTAATTCTATTGTAAATTCACAGATTTTTCACTAAGATCTTTTTTTTATAACCTATTCGGCACTACATTAATTTATTTAGTAGTTGTTCGAACGACATCCAACGTATTTAGAGTATTTTAATAATAATAATAATAATAATCCTTGTATGTTAAGGTGATTCAATGGTCCTATGATAAATTCATTTGTGTAATTATCATTCACTGGTGTACCTTTGTTAATTAATTAACAGGTTGACGTGAATGTCGTCTGTAGACGTCCAATGCTTGGGTTTGTAGATGCAAATGGCGGCTACAGATATCAGCCAATGTTTGGGAAATTTGTTAGAAAAAATAATAATTTTATTCTGTAAGTTCATCCAACTCCCCAAGAATGACATAATGAACAAAAAGAAAGTTGCTTTTGTCGTCGATCAACGATTTTAGAGTGTTCAACGTGTTAAAAATTAATGTTCATTCATTGGTCATTTGGGCCATTTTGCATTTACTCCTATACTAGATTTTTAATACAAACTGTAACCATTATCATTAGATATGTACATATATCATTAGAATTGTGTTCTGGAATGTAAGATCTCAACAATCACACAGTCTTCTTATAGAAATAGCTTAAGAAATTAAATCAAGATTTGCGAATAGTAATTTCAGCCAACATCCTGTTTAAGTGTTCACTAGGCAGGTCACTCTACTAGTCGGCGAAACCTTGGTTGGAACATCACTTTATAATTCTTTTAAGCTTTGATCCGTTTTATATTTCACCCCGTCATTTTTCTAATAAATTTGCAAAATCTGTAGTAGCATAAAAATTTTAAGCGTCATTGCAAGGAACAAGAGCCAAGTACAAGGTTCTTTCTTTCTTTAACTATTTTAACAAGCTGAAAATAGTATGACGATGTTTCCAAATTCTCCTAATCTCTCGGCTATTTTAAATTGTATCATTGTTGTGATAAATGCATAAAATCCGCATTCTATTTATGACGTATCTTAAGAGAAATTGACTCATTCACAATGTTAAATTTATTTGAGCTCTTTGACTGCAAAGCACTCGAGCACGAAGCGTGCCAATCGAATGGTTGACTAAACCATACATATAACTAAATACAGATCAAAAAGCGTAAGAGGGTTCTAGATGAAAGACAGGCGGACTAAGCAATGTGCCTAATCAAACTTTTATCACAAAGCAAATATCTCAAAATTATTTTCTACAGTTTAATTGAATATTCTGCATCAAGTGCTTGGTATATTAAAACTGTCGTAAATAAATATTAATTAAAGCAAGCTTTTTATAATATTTTATAAATCGATAGACACAGTAAATGCATCAGCATACGCAGTCTAATTACTACATGCGCCGCGCATTTTCTTCATTCTCCGGGTTTTAAAAAGACTGAGCGATGCACAGACAGAAAATCGGTAAAACTTGCCCGTTAATCAAATTTTTTTTTCAGTTTAGTTTCCTCGATATCGCCGGTTCGGTTATGCAACCGTCAAACCCTTCATTTCCACGGGAACGTAAACACATTTATTAAAAATTCATCCGAGCGCCAGTTTAAAAACCGATGGAAATTTATGAAACGACCTAATGCGTCGAGCTCGGCTGCGCGTTAGGATGCAGCAGCATCCGCGTCAGTCTCTCCACGTGGAAGCTTTTCCGCTCATGGTGTGTCATCGATCGAGGCTATTAATAATTCTGGTTGTGTCGGCGTATAAAAAGGAGTTAAGGACGAGGCTGGCCTTTTCAATCGAATTACGAATCAACCGGCCGGAAAAATAGATCGCGACGAAACGGAATCGTGGATCGAGATCTACCGGCAAGAATTATTTACAGTGCGGATGCCGTTCCAGCGACGATGAAGAACGAACTTGGAGGAAAGAACGATTGTCACTCGGGAGCAAATTGTTCACCGGGATAACAGATTTCACCGAGGAATGAAAAACTCGTGTCCGACTCCAGGATGAATTATTTCCCGTGACAGGAAACCGGTTTCACCTGGAATTCTTAGATCCGACCGTGATACCGTGCCGGTGTCCGACAACTGCAGAAATCGTTTGCACGTCACTTCGCAACCTAAATACGCACGAATTTTGTATGCGATTGCGAAGAAAACTGCGAAACACCTGCTAAATTATTTGGTTAACTGGACATCGACACATATGTGTATTGTTTTCTTTTACATTACAATTATTATTAGCAAACATAATTAACACTAAACCTATCAGCGTCGGTCAAATGACCGTTTACAGATTGTTTATTTTACAGTTATTGAAGTTATGAAGATGCTTCCACTGGAAATGATTATGCACACTTTTTTATTCAAGTATATGTTATAATAAAAATGGCACAAAATCTAACTAAATTAAATTGTGCCATTTACATAAGGGAGCACGTGGTAGTCACTTTTAATCGTCGGTAGGTTCAGCGTTAAGACCATATCGATCTTTTGTTATTTATCCTTTGCATTACAATTTATTTTAATGCTCACGATTAGTTAGTTTATTGGAAACGTATAAAATATCAAGATGATGATATAGGAGAATGGTAAAAATAAGAAATTCTGTGTAAAAGAAAATGTATGTACAGTATATTAAGCAATTTCTCACAATTAAAGTTAATAATTACAAAGTTTTTTATCATTTTATACACAATTATACAATAAAATAATAATTTTTTCAATCAGATTCGGATTATGTCGCTTCTAACGATTCGTAAAAATCGGTACATTCTCCGCTTGATTTCTCCATTTTGAAATACTGTTCAATTTCGTCAAAATCTAATGTAATTTATTTTGCACCATTTTGTTCGATGAATTGAGAGTAGGTGATCACAAGCAGTGATGCCAGATCGGTTAAATCGTGGGGAATTTACCACCACTTTGATGACCAGAGTAATATGTAACGTTGCGCGGCACGTCACGTGACCAGTCTACGGTTTTAGTGGGGGACGTTGGAGTGTGCTCAGGTGGTGGAATGGGATAGTGGAAGGGGAACTGGCATCACTGATCACAAGATACAATTTATAAATTAAAGAGAGTCTAATGAAAAACTCTCGATGGTCGACCTTTTTCATAAAATCATTTCTGAAGTGCTTGCATCACTAGAATAAAAATCTTATATTACACAGTAAAATGTATTATTACACTATAAAATTGTTTTGTTTAGAGCCTGAGAGTAGTAGAGCCTGAAAAGAGAACATCTTTATTTTCATTATACGAACGTCACGCAAATAAAACCGACTTTAATGTAAAGTTTAATGTGTCCAGAATTAGAATACAAAAAATCAAGCAGGTATATTTGGTTCATTTTTTAATTCATCAAAGTTTACAAATGTTTGATATGAAAAACTATAAACATATATTGTTATTCTTACAAAATTATTTACTCGTTCTAAAGGTTCCGTAATACTGAATTCAACTTATAAAAATCAGATTGAAGAAACAAATATTCTGCCAATGGCACGTGATTGAATCAATGCAGTGATTTTTTGCATTCAACTTCAAGTTTAAATTTCATCATCAAAATTGTGTAGTCCACACAAACAGTAGGTAGTTTTAAAAGCTGCATTATATCATTAATATTTCGCGATACAAGACATTTTAGATCATACACTTTGAATGTTTTAGTGTTGTCCCATGCATCGAATACTGTGCGCAGCCAATAGAGACATTAGCCGCAGATATATATATATATATATATATATATATATATATATATATATGTATATATATGACATTTCGATTAGGAGATCGCGTTCTGTTTATGTACTCGCGTCGCGTGCACCGGCGATTGAGCAAACATGTCCGGCGTTAATGAAGGTGCATTACATTCCTCCTAACTGCATGAACGTCGTCATGAAGCGTTTCGGTAAATCGAGCTAGAAGAGCGCGTAGGCAAGTCGTCCTTCGTCGCAATTACAGCGAGAGGAACGGCAAACAAATTCTTCTTCGCGTGCGTCGGGGAACCGGTCGCATAATGTCCATGCAAATGAGGAAGTCAATGCGCGAAGAAGCAGGCGCGTTTTGCTTTTGTTTGCTTCAGACTCATCCGTGGCGAACTCCTGGAGCACTTAGAACTAGATTGCGGCGTTCATTACAGTCGCAAAACAACGCACGAAGCGGGACGAGCCGGCACGGAAACTGCAATAAAATGCTGATTTTATTCTGTGAACTGCATGCGGCATAAGCTCCCTCGGCAGCTGCGAATATATTTATGCAATGGATCTGAATGAGTCGCCATGATGAGCCGCGTAGCGGCTGCTGGATACAAAGGGATAAGATGATCAAAAGTGCCTCTACACAAAATCGATATTTAGTGTCGCCATTCGATAGGTACCCCAAAGAAAACCCTGTGTGGCAAGATTCAAGTCGGTACTCCTACCACAAGAGTGGTTATAGGGTGAACACTATGTTAATGAATTATGATCTATTTCTTTTCTGCTTAACTCCTTGTCCTACAACAACAAGTGAGACTCATGGTAAGCAATCTGGGCCAAAAACAATAAAGACGAGCCTGGCTCGTTGTACTTCGTTCGGCCCAAACGTAAACATCACGAGCCTGGCTCGTGGTGCTTCATTCGTGACAAACGTATACAACACTAACACGAAGATTACTAATTTTCTACGAATTTTCTCAAAACATTATTAATTTAAATTAAGTATTAATTTACAAATTGTTACTTATACATTATCCACTTTCAAGTTATAAATCATTTTTGTTCACCGATGAATTGATCATAATTACATCCCAGACATCTTAAAAGTATTAGTTGTGCTCAAACGTGTTTATTATTTCACAATTCACAATAATAGGCATACATTTTGCGCAAGTTCGAGCACACGGCTAAACGACGCGTGACCGACCTTCTTGTTTATTATGGACCGAGCAATCGGGAGTTAGCGGGTAGGACAAAGGGTTAACAAACAATTACGAAAAAATTCATGAACATTCTATCTAACAGGATACACGACTGTTGCTGTTTTTTCGAATTTTTTTCGAAACAGAAATATAAAATTGGTGATTTTATATTGAAGTTATCAGATCAGTTTGCGGGACTCGATTCTGGTCGAAAGAGATTACCGCCTATGCTAATCAGGATTACTGAATGTTATTTGAATTTAACGCGTGTTCAAAAATTGTATGATTTTAAGTTGAATTTTCAATTATGTGCGTTGTTTCTGTGAATATAGAAGTGTTCGATATAGCGTAATATACCTACCCAGGAAGGTGAAGAAAAATCGATTTTTTATTTTATTAACTACGATGCACTTTGTAAAAAAATCTGAAAAACATTGAGAGCAATGCTTTCAAACAATGCTTTCAAATCACTACTAAATTTTTGAAAACAGGTATCTCAAACACTAATATGGAAAGAAATACATTTTTTTCAAATTTCTGCGGATTTTCATTTTTTTAGACATGTTTGCCTAATCCAAAAAATCTGAAAAAATATTCATCAATAATCATAATAAGACACTACTACCATAATAATATAAAAGTAGTCATATGACAACTTCAATATAAAATCAGCAATTTTATGTTTCTGGAATTCTTTAAAAAATCGATTTTGCAGTAAAAAATTCGGAAAAAAATCACATTCGTGCATGCTGTTAGATAGCATGTTCATGAATGTTTCCGTAATTTTTTGTTAATTACAACAGAAGAAATAGAGCATAATTCATTAAAACCGTATCCACCTTATAATTACCCTCGTGGTTGGTGTACCGACTTGAAACTTGCCACATAACGTTTTCTTTGAGAGCTCTATCGATTCGTGACACCAAAAATAAATTTCGTTTGGGGGCAATTTTGCTCATCGTATCCCGCAGTACCCTTTTACGAGGGAAATTAAAATCTCGTTTAACTCTACTCAACTTGTACTGCATACTGCGTGGCATTCTCCAATGCGTGCTACAAATGTCTAAACATCCGCGTTTTCCTCGCATCTGATGCAATCGCGGTATTTGTCCATCTTGTTGACATTCACGGTGACCTTTAGCTGTCGAGGCGGAGCTGCGAAGATCGTATGGAATTCCTTAAACCAATGTTTTGGTGATGTTTATTGGAAATAAAATTCTAGCGGCACTAACAAACTAAAACAATAGTTAAGGAACAAATTGTAGTGACTCGTACTCACAATTTTTAAGAGTATATTTGCCAATTTTACTGTGTAGAGAAAATTGTATTGGAACCGGTCGGAAATGAAAGACGCAGATAGAGAAAACTTTTAATAGAAATTAGATGAGGATCAAATAACACATGAATATAATTTAAGCATTTTGTAGTATAATAATAACACAAATAATTGCATTTTCTCTTAAAAATATAAATTTAATTTTGTCATTCTACATTAGTGACAAAGGTAATTGCATTTTTTATTAAAAAGTACAATTTTTTTAATATTGAGATGCATTACAAACGTGGTAGATGGATTAAATTATTTTCTAACTACGTTCTTCAATTGCTCCGCACAATTCGATACGGTAACATAATAATTCTAAATATTTATGTGATAAAAAGCAGTCAGATATTTTTAACGTGGCGCAATTTTTATAATTAAATAACATTTATTACCGACTGAAAACATACGGTGCTCTCTCAAATTTTTATTACCACAATGAATGCTATTATAAAACTAATAGTGGCTATAAACAATTGTATTAATATAACATACTACGTATAAAGTCTACAATATATGTCCTTATTGCTTGTGAAACTTGTAATCGTGGAATACATAAATATTGACGGTTAAAAGGTAAATTAATCGTTAAAACGAATAAACAGCGAAATTATAAATGCATTAAATATAAAAAAATCTAATGTAGAAGTTAACAATTAGCATACACTAAAAATGTATGAAAATAAAGATTCACTTTACAACCCCAGCGAAATAAAAAGAAACACTATGTTCTAGTACGACGAACTAAATACATATAAACATTTAAGTGCTCAAATAGAAGACTGGCAATGCACCTGAAGTTTGCAGTAAATCGAGTTCAGGATCAGGTTTAGAGTAGGCGGAATAAACACGAATCGTTTTTCAATTGTTCTAACGAAAAGCTGACCCACCGACCTATTTGTGAAAGCTCCAATATCGAAGGGATTCAGAAGCCGTTTTCCCAGGGTAATCATACTACGGAATCGATGTTTGCGCGCGGCCACGTCCTGCAGACGTCGATCCGCCGTTGAAAAGATCCTCGGAGGGGATTCAGGCTCCTATCTCCGGCATCCCGTACTTCCTCATTACGTTCTAGCTCGATTCTGCCGCCAAAGAAATCCACTTCGTCAATATAAGGAGCCCGAAGGGGGAACGGTATTACCGACTGAACCACTCAGGCATTTCTACTTTGGATTCCCAAAGTGCTCTCGAATTTGAAGAAAGGGGCACGCTGGCACGTGAAACCCGGAGACCTGAGATTTGGGCGCAAACCGCCAAATCTTACAAAAATTTATCCCCTTTTGCGCTAGACTCTCCTCTAACACTGCGAGGTACGACAAAGACTTCGTCACTTTCTTTCGAATGTATCAGATAAAGCTTTATGGCTCTACTGATCACTTCTCTGTAGGAGTATCTATAGGATATCTGTAGGATACGGACGAACCTGATGCGAAATCAGGGAGCCGCATAGGTTGGATAACAGTTTTGGGTTCCTGATACAAGATCAGGTAGCTCCTAGGATATGTTAGTAACGGCCTCGTAACTTTAATATTATAAATAAGTTGATACAACTCGAGCGGTAAGATTGTATCATATGGGAACGATCAACTAAGAATTACTGGATCTGAATAGTGGGTTAAAAGCAATTGTTACTCAAAATTACCTTGAAGTAAATTGTATATTACAGGAAACTGGCTCTGTTACAACCGTTAGTGTCGCGGTAAGAATTGAGTGTATGAAAAATATTGTTTAGTTACCTAAGTACCACTGCCTGTTAGATGATGCACTGGCGATGCGGGGAACACGGAGAGGTTGAATAATTATGCCAAGATAGATTAATACCGTACTCGCGGAATCTATAAGGTTACTTGATTCGAAAGGGTGACTAGGCCCGATCTCACTAAATACAGTCAACTCCAAAACGAGATTCAGAGTAACGACGTGTATAGCCCGTTTGTACTTTAAGCACTGCCCTCGAGTGAGTGAAATCTAAGTGGGGATGCTTTCAAGACTTCCATATTACGGAATCTTGTGCAACTGTCCCTATAATGAATCATGCTTTGTGCCGGCTGCATCCAGGCGGAGCATAGTCATCGTTTCTATAAGCAAAGGGTGGAATAGGGCGTTTTCCGTTCTCAGGAAAGAGATTAGAAAACTCTGATTGAAATAAAGCAGTGAGAATTCTCTGTACGTAACACAGACAACTATTATTTTGTACAAAGATCCGTAATCTGATGATAGTTCTCATCAAACTGAAAAACATCTGTTTGAACGATATTTTGTATCGTCTCCAATGTTTGAAGTTAACTATTGCAGTCTTGCAGTCCAACAACAAATACGTCTCAAGGCTTGGATATGAACTTTTGGAATTTTTGGGATTTCCCACTATTGTGAGGCGAGCGAGAGAATAAAAGCGACTGTACTGTTGGAGAACAGATCGAAACGACAGTGTCTGTACGAGGAATTACCAACGGATCCGACAATGGCCGAGTATTCGCAAAGGATCAGCACTGGAATCAATGGCTCGTGGACACGCGAACAAGAACGGGGATATTTATTTGCGGGAGATCCCCCTTCGGCCCCCACACACACATACGTACCCATCTTCTTCTTCAACTTCTCGTTCTGGGGTATTACCTCTCGTCGATGGTGTTCCTTGATAACGGGCTCGAAGACGAATCGGTCGATCGGTCGATGGAATTTCCAGCGACTGGTCTCTCTCCGGCTAGCTAACGCGGTAGCTAAGTATGGAGACAGTATGCACACGGAGACCTTCGTGGAGAACGTTTCAGCGTATCGATCCTTGGTTTATTGTTGACATTATGGATACCGCGGTGCCTGTGTTCCATTTCACAATGCAGACAATTGCGCTCCACTTTGTGTGTAATGGACACTCGCCCCTGGGCTAGACTACCTGATTTATGCAGCAGTGGATTGTTTTGTTAAATAGATTGCTTACCGTGTTTGCGCAGCAATGTTCTAAGATGAAATATTTGAAGTTGCTTGCACACATGCATGAACGAGCCTTCGGCAATAATTATTCGAGTTTGAACGCTGCAACAATGATTTCAGTTTTCACTTCTTAGGTATCGTGGTTATTAACTGGTGAAGATTAAATCGACCGTAATTGACAAGATGAAGCAGTAGCTCCGCAAAATAAAATGTTTAAAGTTGCTAGTACACACGGATGAACGAGCCTTCGGAATTGCCAAAGAGCCGCCGATTATTATTCGGCAATAATTATTTAAGTTTGAACGCTGTACCAAAGGTTAGAAACAGTTCTTGGCTATCGTGATTATTAACTGGTGAAGATTAAATCGACCGTAATTGACAAGATGAAACAGAAGCTCCGCAAGATAAAATGTTTAAAGTTGTCAGTACAAACAGATGAACGAACCTTCGGAATTGCCAAAGAGCCGCCGATTATTATTCGGCAATAATTATTTAAGTTTGATCGCTGTAGCAAAGGTTTCAGACAGTTCTTCTTGGCTATCGTGGTTATCAATTGGTGAAGATTAGATCGACTCTAATTCACAAGGCGAAACAGAATATGTATCTGCAAGCTTATGCGACATGTTGTAAGATCAAATGTTTGAATTTGCTAGCGCAGTACACACCGACGAACGAACATTGCGGACAAGAGGAAGTCTTGATGATTATTGTTTGGCAATGATCATTGGCGCTTGAACAGTCCAGTAATGTCCCCTAAGTGTGAAAATTGTATGTCCTCGGTGTTTCTTAAAATTATTGAGTTATCCTGCGAAGTAGTAGGGGAATTGAAGAGCTCCTCAGATGCCTTGAAGATCCCTGAGAAGACTTATGGTCTTCTGATGTTCTTTTTTCAGAACTCTAGCATGTGAAAGAATTCTTTGATATCGCACAACTATGAGGATAGCAATCAATATGAGGATTTCCTCTATGTTTCTTAATCCTAAATCCTCTATGGTTTTTAAAGAAATAGAAGCTCAAAAAATGATGCACTTCGTAGCTAGTTTCCAATCGCGCTTTATCTTAATAGACTCCGTAGTTACTAGTCCGAAATTAGTGTGTCCGAATTAGGTATCATTTATATCCAAGCGAACGCACTCCATTATCGTCTCCGCTCGTCCAACCGATAACTAAGCCCGACACTTGGCGTGCCTTCCTGATAACGAGAACCGGCAATTAGTTTTGCAAATTACCCGAATGCTTCGCGAACTCGCTGACGTTAACGAATCCTAGCATCGACACGGTTAATAACGTTGTTGTTGGAGAATTTGCAATTACAGCGATACAAGAAATCCAATATACTTCTTTAACACTTGGTGACATTTAGCTATGAACGACAGCTCACCTTGCTGGACAAATTACTGTATTGTTAACCCTTAGCACTCGAATGGCGACTCTGAGGCGCCACTACAAATTGCTCCACCATTGTTCAGAATATTGTTTACATGATTAAATTTGTTTATATGTAATAAATTACCAAGCATTTAAATATTGTATGAGGTACTATATCAGTTTTGTACTCATATAATGAAAAAAATTATGTACAATGGAAATATTCTAGGTTAGAAGAAATGTTTGGTTTTTTAGGTGAAATAGCTCCGAATGCAAAGGGTTAATAACGCTTTGAAAAGGAGTGTTCACGGAAACGATAATATTGGTTCTTTTATTCCTTTCGAATTTCCAAATTTAAGCATATTTGTCTAAAGACTTTACTTCATCGTTTTCAGCTGCGCGACGGGGATGTTAATTTTTCAACAGGGAAGTAAACTTGCCCGTCTCGACTAAACGCGCAGCCAAGCCTCATGCTAATAACCCCATGAAAACTTACGAGATAGGTACTCGTTTCATAAAGTCCGCCATGGTTGTTGTAGTTACGTCGCACATCCGATTAGAATTGCAGTGGAGAGCTCTTACAGCATCGCGGTCCCTGTACTTTGAACGATCGGGACGTGGCTGCGCAGGAAGAACAAGGGGATCCGTTCAAACTTCCATATCCGATTGACGAGATACTATTTACTATTACTTCGGGCAGCAGCCGCACAGTCGTAGTCCGAATCAATACTCCGTAAGTCGCCGCAATCATTTGCACAATTCGTCGTCCCAGGATTATCGCTGGATCTACCAGATTACTAAAAGTCAATTATGCTCCAAGACTTTTTAATGTAGTCATTTTATCAGCTGCAGCAAAACACCAAATAACAACGAGACATAAAATATTCTTCAATGAAGCTGAATTGATAGCTGAAGCCGGATCTGATCCATACCCAATCAAAAGGATATTTTCACAGAAAATGCCGAGAAACGTTGAAGACAATCATACACAAAATAGTGTGACAGAAAATAGACATGTTGAAACATTTTCAACTTCTCCGTAACAGATCTTTGCAATTCGACTAAACACTTCCTGTTCACCCTTATTTTTGCAAATCCATTGCCAATTCCCAGAATCACACGATCATGCTTTTACTAAATTGCTCATAGCACACACTGGGGTATTCATGGCAGATTGATACATAGGGTATACAGATGTGACCTGCAAAATCATTTCACCATATCTGATATCGATTCACAGAAATTGATTGACCATAGCAGAGTTATTGAAAAATATGTTAAACGACTTCTGATAGCTAATATGAATGTCCTGAACTAATACTTCCTGTAAAACGAAATGTGTCATAACTAGATTACAGATTATATGCATTTATGACAAAAATGATTGTAAAGATGGTAAAAATTGCAGCTTTTCACAATTTTCGGTCTTAAACTGTAATAAATCGAAGGATCCTTGCATCTTTCGATGCCTGTCGCTGACTCCCACGTCATCCGATTTTGACGAAATGTTCAGAATGTGTATAATTGACACAGATCTACGAAACACATTTCTTAAATTTTCAATATTTGGCCCACATAAAAAAGTTGTAAAGCACAACTTTTAGTATTTTCTTTGGAATTCCGGCCAACTACAATTTTTCAAAAATTTCTTTGTTGCGTTATGTAGTAAACTAATTGTTCTAACTTCTCAAAAAAATCCAAGTCTTATGGTCCACTATTAAAAAGTGATCGCCTTTTTAAAAATGTCCCAATATTAATGTGACAGACGGTAAGTAGTTCCTGCATCTCGCAATCAACACAGACAATTTTCGCATGAAAATCCGCAGTCCAATAATTACGATTTACCGCACCATGTTCCCTATGCATATTTCATAAATAAATAACAATCCGACAGCTATACAATCGTCCCTCTAAATCTTCATTTTGAAGCCGGCCAATTTTTTTATCAGCATCCCGCAGGAACACGAAAAAGCGTCGCGAGTAAGTACATGAGTGAAATCAAGGTGTTATCGGTCCGATAACGGTATCAATCAGGTAGTTTGACAATCTCGGTGGAAAAAAGCCAGTGTTCCTGTGAAACAAGCGAACTAGGACGGCCCCTGACGGCGATTCGGTGTAGACAGTTCGTTAAAATAGATTACCATTATCAGGTTAACCGCTGGCAGCGTTCCGGGCCCGCTACGGCCCGCGCCCCGGCCCGATTTCGTGCCGAATCGATGGGAACGGTTTTCGCGGCGATTGTTCAAGCGTGTCCCGGCTGCGGCCAAAGCGGAAAACACGGCATCACGTGCCGGCAGCAGCGTCGTGAATGGACAAACGTTCATTGAATAGTTAAGATCTGCTGGCGCGCTTCCGCTGGAAAGAGCGAAGCGCGTTTTGTGTGTAGGCTTTGTTGTTTCGTCAGGTTTTCTCCTGCTCGACGCCCGACGTTTCAGAAACAAACGCCCCAGCCCGTCCACTGTATTAACGCCCCGGCAGATGACTCACGCGAACGTCGATCTGTGTCGCGCGAATGCAATATTCATTGTGCAAATAATCCGGAAATTTTTATATTTTTAGATGTGAGCGGCCAGGCTGACGCGACGGACACTGTCTGACGAGTAGCCGCAGTGGAACAAATATACACGTAGGTAGAATGACTTTTTAAACATTGAACTAAGATACTTAAATTCTTTTAAGGAGTCAGAAGGATTTGTTTATCAAATTATGAGTGGAGGAAATATTTCTTAAATTGTTATTTTTCGTGACTTTTGGCCTGTGGCTGTAATGAATTGTGGCAGGAATTGATATTCGGGCACTCGTTACATAGAGTGCATTTTTAAAAATTGAACTTAGCTACTTAAACTATTTTAAGGAGTCGAGAGGATTTGTTTACCAAATTATGAGTGGTGGAAATATCTTTTAAATTGTTATTTTTCGCGACTTTGGCCTGTCGCTGTAATGAATTGTGGCAAGAATTAATATTCAGACACTTTTTACATAGAGTGCATGTTTAAAAATTGAATTTAGCTACTTAAACTCTTTTAAAGAATTAGAAGGATTTGTTTACCAAATGAGGTGTGGAAGAAATATACAATATACATTAATTGTAATGAATTTAAAGATTCTTACATCTTTACAGGAACTCACGAGAAATTGTTATTGATCGTGATACTTCAATTAATTTTATATGAAATTGTAATGGAAGAATGTGTGTACGGAATATTTTGAAAGTTCCTTTCTTGCATTTCAACCATAGTCGTTAACATCCGCTCTATTGTCGGGTTTGTGGCGCATTGTAACGCAAAT
Organism: Sphecodes monilicornis; assembly: GCA_913789915.3. Classification (NCBI taxonomy): domain Eukaryota; kingdom Metazoa; phylum Arthropoda; class Insecta; order Hymenoptera; family Halictidae; genus Sphecodes; species Sphecodes monilicornis. The sequence goes on along the minus strand of OU565291.1, from coordinate 13,524,346 downwards.
ATTCTGTCGGCATTCTGACGAGTTTAATATTCATTTTTTTCTGGGAGTCAATAGCGTATCATGCTTCGGTAATATTGATAACCGTTGTTCAATTTTTGCGATATGAAAGAAGCGAATCGGCTGGCAAACTGAAAATAGCTCGTAATAGCTATACTTTTATATTATTGAATAATTTTATCACTGACCGACCGAGTACTAAAAGTGACTAGTTTTTACTGCTTTTTAAAAATAACAAGACTGTATTTATCCATACATTGCATAATTTTTTTCGCAATGTAGTTCTGAATGAATTAATAAATGTAACCAACTAGTGTACACTAAAGTATCATTACAATCTCAATAATGGTAAACTAAGGAATCTGAAATCCGTCGTTTTGACGTGTTAGATATTATCTTTCGTTATTTAGTACGGTATTGTCTTTCGTGAGTATTGTTGTAAATAAAAATATTGTATGTTTCGTTCAGGAAAATGAGCTTTGAAAAATTCGTAATGTAGTTGTCGGATTTGTTTCGCGTTTGTCCAAAGAAAAATGGTTGAGCCATTCTTCATCAGCATTTCTGATTTTCCCCTTGAATCAGTTTTTGGCAAAGCCTATACTCCTGCCAGGACAAAGGGATGAGATTTAATAATAAGTTTGAATATTCATGGTTCACATCGGGAATCGAGTTTAGCAGCGAAGCGTCTTGCACGTCTCGGTTCTGCAAAACATAAACAACTCTATTTGTGAAGTCTAAAGGAGTTTCTACTGTAACTCCCGCTAATAAACGGCAAACAGGACACGGGCTCCGTGAAAATATCGATAATATTAAACAAACCGAGAAAACTGTTTGAATGAGCATATATTTGCTGTGTACATTAAACACCCACCGCGCGAAGTAAACAAATAAACGGTGACATAGATGCGTACGGGCCGCTTGTAAAATAATATTTAAAGTGCGCTAAACAAACCAAACTGTCCACTATAATATGCAATTTATGATAACAACTGTCACTCGCGTCACTGACACACGCTCGTACCTTCGACAGCCGATAAAGCGTATTTACGTACGACGCGCGTAATCTTTCAAATGACAGAATGTTCGCGCTTCACTCCGTTTCTAAAAGGTGCATAACTGTTCCGTGTTCTTGTCAGAATTATCGTTTCTTAGAACAATTAACATTTTCCTCCTTTTTACCGTACAACGAATTTAATTATGTTCCTAATCTTAATGCGTATTTAAAATGCATCATAATTTTAATTAACAGGTTTTATTTCCTTCAAAATTTTAGTAAAACCCTTACTAAAGTTAATCTAGCAAGAATTTAAGTTAATCACTACAGCAGAGACTAATTTCGAATATTTGTAGCTTAACTTTTTCTTATGATGCAACATGGTTTCATTCTTCCAACATTTCATCTTTCAGACATTTGAAATATGAATTTGAATAATTACGCGTAATACAGTGTGTAAACGGTAACTTAAAAGTTCAGAGTCTCTCTCCAAACTCTCTTAGAGTCTTTCTGAGCTCTGAATTTAAATATTTTTAACAATATTAAAATTTTCTACATTTCTTTCTTGAATATATGCACACCCTTCTACCAATAATCAACGAACGATCCTTTCGAACACGCATAATAAAAAAATTAAATATAAAATTACGAAAAAGCCTGAAAATAAAGTGACCGATGGAGGTACTTCAATAGAAGACGCTAATTTTCCGATATTAAGTTACAATAAATATTTCAGTATACATTGAATTATGTGAAGCTAGCTACCAGGATTTAAATCGCAACCGTCGTCGCCAAAGGTAAAGCATAAAACTGTTTCGTGCTTGGCCATGGATTTTTCATACAAATGTAAAAGAAGAAGCGTGTTGCTGACAGGTTCCCGGAGATTGTGTTGTTCATTAGCGGTGTTCGTCATGCCCGTGTTTTTAAACGCAAGATAACAGACACTTTGTTGACGCGTCGCGACCAAGGAATCGACGAGTCACAGTGGACATCGTGTTCTAGACTATATAAGCCTGAGACCGAGATCGTGTTGATGCAGACGAAAACTGGGTCCCGTGATTTCATCTCTGCTCTGGAAACCGTTCGATATGGGCGAACGTTTTGTCGTGGTTTACGCTGTTTTATTGGCGATAGTTCTCGTCGGTGCTAAGCCACTTCCCCAATGGGATATCAGTGAGTGCTAGTTGCAAGCTATTGGGGCGCCGGGTAAATTCGAAACCTCATCTGACAATCGGTTGATTGAGAGCTTCGCTTTTGACCACTGTGGTCATCTATTTTGTACTTACATTGCTCCTAAATGCGAAGTCAAAGGAACTAATTATTAGAACAATCAGCAATACCTATTTAGCCATTTAAATTGCTGGACTGTGGATCTTTATGCAAAATAAAAATGTTCGAACTGAAGTGTCACATCAAATTGTATTGTCCCTGTTAATCGTTTTAATAAGTCAGAAATAGTGTAACATTTAGACCGCAAAAAATTGGCTGCCTTAAGTGCGAGATATGAGAGCTACATAAACATTTATTTATTTTCTTAAACCCTCAGGCTACGATTTATTTTATAGTTACAGTGATTCGAATTTCTTTGTCTTTCGTTATTTCCTAGAAGAAAAAGAAAATTGATATCTGTTGGATGCCTACGCATTTTCTAATGGCTATATATCGACTACAACAAAATAGAATTTTACTCCGGTTTAAAAGAAATTAGTGACATAAATATTAACTAGACTTTATACAAAACTTATCTGACGAGTCTGGCTCGATGTTATAGTAGAAGGGGTTAATCATTCTAATGAGTTGCTGATAGTTCGACAGCAATTTAAATTCATAAAACGTTTTCACGGTTTTACATTTTATGTACTCCGTTTTATCCGTTTATTTTGTTTTATTTTTGAGTTTGATACGGTTAAACTTTTGTTATAATATAATCAAACGAAATGTACACCATTGTGTAATGGAGAATCGGTTATTTTGCAGCTAAAGAGTTAAAAACGGGTTTAAAATTTTTCCGACAGCTAAATGTCATTTCTGACATCTTTGATGGATCAATGAAGTTTTTCGATTTTTTGTTGTTAATACACAGATGACTCAGAGTCACTACCATCAGCGGACACTTTCCATAATGGTTACGCATTCTGGTTCGGCAGACCCTATTACGAAATGGGCGACGACGCCGGCGATAATGGCGGCTTTGATTCGCTGGTCAAGCAACGAACATCCACCATGTCCTACGCTAATGTTGGGTAAGGGAATAATAAATAATAATAATCGTTGTGCATCCGCGTCGCCAGCCGCTGCAAGCGAAATGGAAACTTTGGGAACGACTTGGAATATTCTTTCGGACCATTAACGCTGGAAATTTGTAGAATCTCCGGGTAAAAATCATTATAATACTAGAGCTTGCAAAATTTGCAACATTTGCATTTTTCGAACATTTTCTTGGTCGAATTTGGTATTAATAAAGCCGTTTATTTAATACACTACATTTTGGTATCAGACTCTGTGGTCTGTAAAATATGTACTTCATAAAACGACTGCTGAACAATAAACAAGCACGAGTTCTTTGGTAGTTTAATACAAATAACATCATTTCTAGGCTTCATCATTGAGTTCATTACACGTTATTGTTTAGGATATATGTTATTATTAACAATTATTTGATAGCACTGTTTTCACTTTACATAATTATTTAATCACATAGACACGTTGCTAGAAAGACCAATTAACAACATAAAAGCACTCGTCAAACTTTCATAATTGGTTTCTTTTACAACATACATAAACGTTATTACACAATTAATTAGTTATTTACAAATAGATGTTTATTCAATGGCGTTTATCTCGTTGCTTCCGTTTGACATAATTTGGTAGCGTGTTAATCTATCATTCCGGTATCATGAACCACAATAGAGATTATGTTGACGATAATGGAACAATGATGATGTAAATTGCAATTTGAATCTATTCAAATTCATTTTCTGTACAATTTTTGATTTGTGTGTTGCAGAGGCGGATGGGGTCGTTGATCAGCCAAGCATCAACAAATTTCTTCGATCAAAAATTATCCTCTATCGTAAAATATACACGCTCGCATCATTTAATTGTTACAGAATCCAATGCAATTCATTCGTTACCAGATTTACAAACTGTTGTACTTTCATACGCCTCTATAAAAGTCATCGAATCGATATTTAATTGCTTAATGGGCAGCCAATAGCACACGATACGCGACACGCGCAACCACTGTATCGAAAACGCGAGCATTTCACAGCTCGTGGGGCACAGGTTCTGCGAATTTACGCGAACGTTGTCTCACGGATCTGTTAAAAAATTAGTCATATGCTGACCGTTGAACATACAGTTCATTTTCGGGACAGTGACTGCGCGCATATAAGGGACCCTGAGATCTCCTAAACGATAGTGTGCTCTATCACTTTGGAGACGAAGGATCGAGAAATGTGGAATTCGACCGCGATCTTAGCTTCACTGGCTGTATTGTGCACAGAAGCTGCGTTGCTCGCGGACACAGAATCTGGCAAGTCGATATTTTTGTTTGCAAAAACTAAACACTTAGTAAAACAGATACAACTCCGTAAACTTGGCATTAGCCGTGTGCAAATGAGAGATTTTTCGAATCCATTAAGTTATTATTGAACTGAAAATAAATTATCTTTCCGAAACCTTAAAATCAAAACAATGTTGTATTAAAAATTAATTTGTCCTATTTGGTGGCCAGCACCTACTACATCTTTAGTTATCGAATTTAAATCAATAACATACATGCATTTAAACTCTATTTTATTTGGTTAGTCAATGTAATTCATTTCAAAATTCGTGGTCTGAATATGTATGGCTGTAAATAGCAGTGTATTTATTGGCATAAATGAACGTCTATGTGGCTCCTGTAGCTAATTTCAATTAGTGCAGACAATTTTCATTTTACATAAAAGTCCGCAATCTATTGATAAGTTATTTTTAATTTAACACATTGAACGCCAAAGTAGAATTATTAATTTTAAGCCCTATTTAGTATAATATACTTTCATACGCAGAATTTAGTACTTTATCTGAATTCGAGAAAAATATTTGGCATTCTATTTAAAGACCTGAAGATGACCCTCATATCTCGGTGAAGAAGTAAAGTAACAAAAAACAGATTACAGCACTGTATGTTCCCCTTGTAAAAAAAATCTGTTCAAACTTATGAGCTATCAAACATTTAACCAAACGATCCCGTGTAGCGGCTAAAATCCGCAGAGTGACTGTACGACGGTAAACTGCACGTTGATTGAGATGGAATCGAATATCGAGTCATCCTCCTCGGCTTAAAGGGTTTGAACCCTTTCCCGAAGGATAGTAAGAAAAACGGGGAACGTTAAGTCTCGGGCTGAAGATGCCGAATTTACCGGGGAATTCGTCTTGATCGTTGCAGACCGACTTAAACCTTACTACGACCCCGTGATGCATCGTTTCTACGGGCCATGGAGCACCCTACATAAAAGAAATGGCGATTACGTCGACTACAACGATTATGGCTGCCGTATCCCGGACGTTTACCAGAGTTCACCGGATCTTCCGCGCGATGGCTCACCAGAATTCCAGCGGAATCTGGACGAAGCACCGACGAATTATGGCAACCATCTCGCGGTGTTAAACCCGGACTATAAATGGAAGCCGGCGGGACTTGCAGATTTTCGTACCGGCATCCGTAATAGCGGGTCCACTGTTAAAGAGGTCTAAAGAACTCCAAAATTAGGTGAAAAATCGTAGCAGTTCAAGGTTGTCCAAAGACAATTCGAAAGATGTACCCTAGTGCGATAGGTGCTTTTTAGGTTCCTTTGAAAAATTTTTTATAAAGATTTTGTAACAGTTATAAATATAAACTTCATTTCTATATGTTTACTTACCTTTTAAGGGCGGTTACAAATTTTTTGTTAAAAATAGCCAAGTTTGGCAGGTATGGAACACGTCAAAATCGGACATCAGGAAAAAAGTATGATGTACCATGATTTGATTCACGTTTTGCTCATCTGAATTTATAAAATCGAATTGATTTTTATTTAATATGTTCCTAGTTCTTATCAAAATCAAGTAGACATAAAAATATTGAAAATTAAAAACATGACAGCACTTTGTACATAAAGTTTCGATTTTTCGACTGTTTTAATTTTTAAGGGACTGTACAAATTAGAAAAAAAATATATTTTCGCATAGTTGTGCAACCTACGATAGCCATACATATGCTGAAGACAAATGCAAAATTTGAGTTCGATTGGCACAGTAGTTTTTGGGATATCGTGACAAATGTTTCGTGAAAAGCCCGTCTAAAGTTAAAAATTTTATGCATCACATTAAACTAATTATAATTTTTATATTTTTTCGGACACGTCACATTAAACTAACTATAATGTTTATATTTTTTCGGACACGATTATACAATTTTAGGAATACGTGTTTAAAAAATTGTAGTTTCGATATATTTAAAAGGAATTATAAAAATATGTAGTCGTTAAAACAGGATCGAACATCGACTCCAGATATAGAACAACAAATGTTTGCGCAAATATTCATCGCTCCGATCATAAACAAGGTCAAATGAGCATATTGTTTGCTTCGTGTACCTTAAAATAAAGTTCCTTGTGTTTTATCATTTTTAAAGCGTCCAGCTAAAATAAAATAACATTAAAATCGAGGGGGGCAGATCGAAGAGGCAACAAAGTTAGTTTGAGAAGTTCTTTGTTCATAAAAGTGTTCAACCTGTCCTTACGGTCGATTTTCCTAAGAAGTCATATAACTCTGAACTCATGAATTATTAGTTTCCTGGGTGGCTTGGTCTAATATTTCCATATTTCTCATTACATATTTCCGGTACGTAAGATATTCGAGGAATCGAGATGCATAACAATTAAAAACAAGCAGTTAAAAAGAAGTTAAAAAGAAGTTAAAAACAAGCAGAACTAATACAATCTTCGTACCATCATTGAAATGATACAATCTACTATACTCTTTTCAATCGTGTCAATTGTTAATTATAGGACAACCTAACTTTCTGAAGACATCATAGATTACAATGTACAGATACATTCGAGCTTTTATACATCAATTTTCGTAATTATACTCACGAACGCGTTTACAAAGAGAAAAAGATCTCCTCTTAAATAAAAGCCATGTGTTTAGCAAAATTCTAATACAAACAAGCTGTTAATGAGTTAAACTAATGATTAAACATGATACCTTACTAACTGAAACCCTGTTATGCCCCACGGTTTATATGACCTGTATGCTCGTTATGGAATGATATTAATTACTTACTGTTTATATTCAAATTTTGGTCCAAACTCAATTATATTGATACGCTTCAGACATTTTAGCATATTTTGGGCCAATTATATATCTGACTCAAATAACTCTCCAGGATAAAACAAAGCAAATGAAGAAAGAATTCTTGTTCATAAACTTGCCTAACAAGATACTAATTACATCTACAAACAATTTTGCATCAAGGGTGTGACATGAAAACTATCTTGAACGACTACGTTAACATTGAACGGATCAAACGCAGAAAGAACGCGATTGAATCCGTTTTGCGAGCACTATGTTTTTCGTTCATAAACTTGACTAACAAAATTGGTGTGTGCTTAGACCACATGGCTGAAGTGAAACTTCTTACTTTAATTTTTTTTCGAATCTTTATTAACACTTTATGACATTTAATTTTCTATGATTCTATTATTGAACCAATTGATTTGTGATAGCTAAAATATGATATAAATATTCTTGATTCAATTTTGTCTAAATATCTTGCAAATACTGCATCGACAGTTGTTTCTGATCTTGTTGTCGCTTCATTAGGATTATTTACCATTTCCAATCTTAATTTACTTCTAAAAAATTCTAATAATAATTTTGATTGTTCCGATGCAAAGTTCACGTTGAAATCTCCACTTAGCATCATCGGAATTTTATCATAATCTTTATTGAGCAATGCCGAACCCTCAATCGTATATGCTAATAGAATAGAATTTCGTTTCATCGTTTCATCGTTTCATCCTTTCATCGCTAGATCGGTTTTACTCCTACCGCGTCGAGGTTTTACGCCTAACGGGCCTAAAGAATTTTCACTTCAATAGAATAGAATTTCGTTTCATCGTTTCATCGTTTCATCGCCAGATTGGTTTTACTCCTACCGCGTCGAGGTTTTACTGAATCGATTCATCGCTTCATCCTTACATCGTTTCATCGTTACATCGTTTCATCGTTTTATCGTTTCAGCGTTTCACCGTTTCATCGCCAGATTGGTTTTACTCCTACCGCGTCGAGCTTTTGCGCCTAACGCACCTAAAGAAGTTTCACTTTAAAATACTGACCAATTAGTACATAATCATGTTTCCAAAATGTTTGTATCAGAGTACAGCACGAGAAACGGCTCGAACGATAAGAGTGTAACATCGAGCAGATCGGATCGGCCAGCGCATCGAGCTCGACTCCGGCTGATAGTTTAATGAAACCGAGTGGCCTGTTTAATCGGACACGCAGTAATTCCCCGTGGAGGAGAAATCTTAACGAGGCTTTTGTCTCGCGGTGGTTGGAGACGGAAAACCCTGCCGGTTCTCGAGGGGCTTGTAACGCGAGGTGCCAGGGTGAACTCCGGGCCTCGGCGGTCCCGCAAGCTCGTTGGCTCGGTAACGCACGCTGAAACGAGGCTTCTCGTGAATATTTAACAGGCAACTAAGAGGATGTGCTTCTTCCTTGATGCCGGGGCAGCCTCCTTGTCCCACGCCCTTTTCTATCTCTTTCCCGGCGTGCTCGCGAACGTCGAAACGAACGACCGGGCCCCTGCTTTTCCCTTTTAAAGCCTCGCTGCGAAATTATAACTCCCCGGTTTTTCAACCCGCCGTGCTGCCGCGGCGTCACACTTTTCACTGTTCCGCACTCTCATTCTCGTTTCGACGGAAATAACGGAGATCTGGACCAACCGTGTACCGGGTGTCTCTGGTGACCCGTATATCAGAATCGCGATTGAATGAACTGGTGCTGAATGTTGCGAATGATAGCAGCTCCACGAATCTCGTGAAGAAGATACGGTATCGATTGCTGCAAACAATATTTCTGCCATTTTTTAGGCAGATATATTACCAAACCATGCATGTAGAAATTGGTTTGATCACTTTCCTAATGGAAGCTTTGATCTTGAAGATCGATCACGTTCTAGGGAACCAACTAACGTAGACGATGGTAGAATTCGTGATACACCTCGTGATATCACGCATATCACGTCTCATGTGTGATATATACATTCGTGATAAACATGAAAATTGTATGTTTACTATAAAGTTGTTCGAAGAAGGCGTCTCGGAGATCAATCGGGTAATTATATACAAATTGGTCCTCCTCAACGAATTTGATGACCTTGAAATATGTTGTCAAGGTCATAATTCTAAACAACTTTTTCCTATACATGTTACCGCCGCTCGGTTTTAGTTTTCGAGATATTCACAAAAGAATATTGCTAATACTGTATTGAAACAACTGCTTGACATATTTCAAGGTCATCAAAATCGGTGAGGAGGGCCAACTTGTATATAATTACCATAAATAGCGTTCCGGAGGCCAACTAAAATAGACGAAGACAAAATTCATAAAGTAGTAATGGAATGTAAAGGATTAACACAAAACTGTTTTCGTATAATCATGAACAATGAGGTCCATCCTGTACCATCATTAAATTGCGAGATTTTACGCATTTGCGTGTAAAAGTTTTTATCTTGAAGATCGATCACGTTCTAGGGTACCAACTGACGTAGACGAAGACAGAATTCGTCATGCAGTGGGAGAAACATGAAACTTTTCACTCAATTGTATACGTTTATGAACCTATTAGACATATTAAGAATTAAAATAAATTTTTATTTCACACCAGATTGTTGTAAAGCAGGTAGAACATTTTTATTCTGCATAAAGATCCGCTGTCTAGTTATTACTGTTTTGTACTTTGTCTATCCATTTTTGTCGTAAATACGTCAAATCCGCAGTCTACTAACAACTAGGTATGAAAGCATTAATTCCAGAATTCATTTTGTAAATTCTTTTCAATCCCTTCTAGAGTATGAACATACACGGTTACATATTTCTCAATGGGACATAAGATCACGATCTTGCATAACATTCGTGAAAGCATTTGTATAATAATACAATCCAGTACGATATGTTAAGCGTAACTATCATTTTCGACGAGCAGATCTTGAATATTCATCACCGACCTAATATTATCCTCCCATCTTGAAGGAATGAGAATTATGCGGAGATATGACGATTTTCAAGGGAGAAAGATAGGATTCGTGAGAAAAGTAAGTTCATTCGTATTCAACGAACGTCTGGAATCTACATTCTCGTCGTCGTCGATCTCTTCCTCCATTTTTCACCGAGCGCCGCATGGGAAATCAATGTTGTAGACTCTTCGGTCGTGCTAATTAATCTATTCCCGATTCTATGCAGAGTTTTCTACAAATTCGAGCAAGACCAATAAAAAATCACGAACTCCTCTTTCGGAAACAGGTAAAACTTCGGGAATCTCTTGGAGGAATCGCGAATCACAATGAGAATGTAAACTGCTTTTGTTTCCGGTGTGATCGATCGCGGCGCCCTGTTCGTAAGCCAGCCGAACACAACCATTGCAACTTTACTCACGCTCTCCTCGATAAATCAACCCATTGGAACAGATTTTTCTTCGACGGTGACAGCAGGCAATAGCGGCACGTCGAATATCTTGCAGGAATATTTCTTGCTGTTACTCGAGAACGATAGAATCCAAGACCGCTGTTGACGACAATACAAATTTCGAGCCTGACATTTTGTTGTTGAACGCGCTCCGTAACGAGCTGGTTACTCTCTCGCGTAAAATGTTTTCCAATTTCTTACGATCCTTAAACCCATGCAAGTCATACGGCGGGCTGAAAATCATAACGGTGTAAGTCACAAACATCGAGTAAAATAATGTTTTGCGTTTGTTGTCACAAAAAACTCCATATAGACATTGCAGTTCAAATAAAAATTGTATGTATGTGAAAATTAAAGTACTGAACAGAATTTCATACAATTTACAAGCGAATTATTTAATTAGATTGACTTATGCCGATATAAGTGAGTTCCATAAATATTCGGACATTGTTACAGAGACGACAACATTTTTAACATTTGACCCTACGAATTGATTTTTTTTTTTTGGAGAAGTTAGAACAATTAGTGTACTACATGGCGTGAGTTTCAGTGCAATTGCATTGCTGAGAAAATACTAAAAGCTGTGTTTCACAACTTTTTGATGTAGGTCTATATTGAAAGTTTAAGAATTATGTTTTGTAGATCTGTATTGTAAATCGGCGGTTGAAAACAAAAGAGCGTGAGCTGAGCTTACACCACTATGATCCCGAATGGTTTGTTCTATTCGTTTAGTGGCATACGAATAAGCTGCAATTTTTCAGTAAAAAATGAAGTTCCAAGTCAATCAAGCTGCTGGTAAATAAGTGATTTAAGATTTGAAAAACAATATTAACATAAATCTTCATAATTTGGGCTTACACATTGCTCGACATAAGTGTATACATATAGTCACAGTACTAGAAATCGTTTATTGTAATATATAAATAATTTGAAATTAAATATCAAAATAAACTTGATACGAATGGATTAACATTCGTTGAGTATTCAATTTCAAGAAGCATTTTAAAGTTAGATATATTCGCAAAATACGTAACTATATATTTTTTAGCGATAAAACACGAGGTACAGTAATATAAATAAAATGTTTCACAACGTCAAATACTGTTCCTACTTTTTCTTATTTGGAACTGGAGAACACATTTTGTACAGTTTGTCGCATCAGGGAATAGATTCGTGCTATGAGTGTTTCAATAGAATAAAAAGATACCGAAAAGAACAAGTCATCAGAGAGTTTCCATTCGATAAAGTTTCGTTTTCAAACCACTCGATTCTGGAAAAGCACAATGTCGAAAATAGCTGACCTCTTTAACGCGTTCAATTTCGAAAACGAACTTTCAAAAATCGTATAAAGTCGGAGCAAGTTTGTTACCGAATCCGAAACTGGAAAGCTAAAATTTTCCACAGGGATTGCTATTTTTGAATCTTTTTGCACGCTAAATATTCTAAAAGCAAACATTTCGCACTGAAAGATGATCTCTTAAGCTGGTGAAAAAATAGTGATACTGATGATTCCATTCGTTCCAAGGAGTTTCAAACTGACTGTCGTTTATTCGAGAAGCGAGGGAGTCGAACACAACGAAGTTGAACTCGAGTGTTGTTATTACTTATTCAATTGCTACTTCTCGCTCTTGTTTGCCTCGGACAATGGCCCATTGGTAAAATAATTCAAGAGATTGCTCAAAGAATCGCCAAGGATACGACAGCGAAAGTGAAAAATTATGAAAGAATGCTGACAAAACATTGACACATAGAAAAACACGATTTGTTCGCAAAGACAGCACTCTGAAAAATCAGAAATAAATGTTCTTAACGTATCTACGCTATTTCTGCTTCATCTAAGATAAACAATAACCGACTTTCAGCATAAAAAAATACTGTAAAAACATTAATGAGCAGAAAAAAGCAATTTTTTCATAACATAACAGTCTGAAGAATCGAAAATGTTTGTCTTAATATGCTTATATAATGTTTACTAGTTCAATGATAAACAATAACTGTCTTTCAGCATAAAAGAATACGGATAAAGCATTAGCACGTCGGAGAAGATAATTTGTTTACCAGATAACACTCTGAAGAATCAGAAACGATTATCTTAATGTACTTCTGCCGCTGTTAAGATAAGTAACTGGTATTTCAGCTGGCGCCATAAGGGAATATTTAAATCGACATGTCAAATTGGATTGTTCGGACGATTCTTTTTTCAACGATGGTCACCGCGCATAAATCGGAGCCCGATGGCCATTAAGTCCAATTACCAAGCAGATTGTTCAGGCTGATCGTGATTCACGGTTCTCTCATCTTTTCGGTTCAGTAATTCGCGGAACGTTCCGATCGAATCGGAATTAGGCCAGCCGATGACCCGCAAACACGCTCGGTATTAATACAGATAAACTCATTAGGATTGGTATGACTGGCTGACCCGACACGCTAATGATGGGAATCCGGGGCGATTCTGCGATCCGCCTCGAATCCTCGCGAGCTTGGGAATTAATTGAAAAGCGGCCGGAGGAAAAGAAACGGGGAAAATCGTCGGTGAGAGATACCAGCCACAGAAAGAAAGAGGGAGGGGGGGGGGGGGGAGAATAGAGAGACAGTCTCGTTGCAAGTTAAGAGACTGCCAAATTTGCTCCGCTCCAAAAAATGCGTGTGTAACGCTCGGTAGAGATCCAGGCAAGGAGTATTTACGTCACCGCGAAGCGTACGCAACGATGCAACACGGTTGCAGCAATCGTTTCCTGCATCCTCTGCCATCCTCCCAACGATGAGTTGCCGGTGGGGGGACCTGGGGGAACCAGCAGAGGATGTAGCTGCGTAATCAACTTTTTCCAGTCGCGTCGTTCCCCCTCCTCTGTTTTACCACCGATAGAAAAACTCGCGGCTAATCGAGTGGCTCATTCTCCATCGATCGCGTCACACGACCGGCAACGCGCTCTTATCCATCAGGATCGGCCTGTTTCCGTCGAGTTTTTACCTTCCGCGATAAGAAAAAGCGTGACGGATGGCAACGGAAGAAAGTCCCCTTTCGAGTGGACGTTTTGCTGATTCCTGGCGCTGATGGACTAGGAGAGCGTTCTGATGGGCTAGGATAGTTCATTTAACTGGGAAATATCCTGGAAAGAGGATTCCTTGGCGTAGGAAAGAGGTCATCGATGATATTGGCAGCGAGTGCCATTTTCGGTGGACCTGGTAACATTGGAAATTTTTGTTTCAAGATTCATTAATAGACTGCGGATTTATAGCATTTAGTAAATCAAATACAAAACAGTAAAAACATTTGGGTAATTATTTACATTAGGGGCTTCCTCACCGATTTTGATGACGTTGAAATATGTTGTCAAGGTCATCATTCTGAACAACTTTTTCCTATGCATGTTACCGCCGCTCAGCTTTAGTTTCCGAGATATTCGCAAAAAAGTTTCAACATCTCAAAAAGTGATCAGAGTAGGTCTGGGTTAGGTCTGGATTATTTATATATTATTTAAATATTTATATATTTATATACTGGGTTATTATATATTTTCTTGATTGTTGCAGATGTCCAAGAATTCGTATAGTTTCATGCTGAATACCCTGCATGCTAACACAGCTGACCATGAAATGAGTTCGCGTTCGACACGATTCATTTCACGTTTCAGTTCGTAAACATAAACAGACAAAACAGTGAGTCTCAACTGATTGAAGTCGTTTTAAGTTGTAACCGTGGCCGCGTTATCGGCGGCCATAATTTCAAATCTAACTCAGACCTACTCCGATCACTTTTCGAGATGTTGAAACTTTTTTGCGAATATCTCGGAAACTAAAGCTGAGCGGCGGTAACATGTTTAGGAAAAAGTTGTTCAGCAGGATGGCCTTGACAACATATTTCAACGTCATCAAAATCTGTGAGGAAGCCCCTAATGTAAATATTTACCAACATTTGACAAATTTAAAAATACTATTGTATTATTTCCAGCTTATTACGGTCATTAAGACAAAAAGTGAACGTCTACGCGGCTCCTGTAGCTTGAAATTAGAGCACATAATTTTTATTTTGCATAAAAGTCCGCAGTCCACTAATAAGGCACTTCTAGGGCTACTGTGTAAATCTTACTATATTAGTTTACACGCTCACAATTTCAGAACAATTTGTACCTACAGGCTGTTAATCAGCTATCGCCGGTTGATCGGGCAGCGCCTTCTATTTCGCTCGCGCTTGTTCCTTGGTTTTCCTATTTTCCCGCCGTGCTCTCGTCTTTTTTTACTCTCCATCTAATTTTCCGCTACAGGTAGAACCTTCCCTGTTAAAAATAGCCGGCGATCGCGTGCAGAGGGGACGAGTAACGCACCTCACGGAACCCGATAACTCGGATAACTTGAACTCACCCTGAGAATAAATCGGGAACTCGCCGTCGCTGTGGCTGTGCGTCAGCATCCCCGTTGAGTAAAACTGCCACAGGGCCCTCTTCCGGCTCTCCTCGGACGTGCCGGCAAGGACCTCGTCTTCGTCGGCGAGGCCCAGCAAGCTCACCACCTCGGAGAGCGACAGGTTGACTCCGGTGTGTATCCGCTTCTGTCCACCGACGAGAACAGTTTTAGCTACTTCTCCGGCAACCAAGATCACCCTTCACTATACCATGAATTTTCAAAACCAAACGAGCACGTTCCACCGTCCTCGCGACGAGAGGATGCTCACTCCGAGCACCCCGATCAATTCACAGACTCAAATCACTGGGAACATTTCTCCCGAACTAGCATCACTAGCTTCCTCCTGCCCGGGAACATTCGCGAGGCCTCCGTCAGACGTCCTGGATGAACATCCTTGCCTCAACGCGCGAGGCTCGAACGTCGAGACATCGATCCTGCTTGGACATCCTCAAATTACCCTTTCAACCATCGCCATTGCAATTTCAAACCCTGCTGCGATCCTCGAATGAGATCGAGACATAGATGTAGATATCACGTTCACATAGTTCAACAAGGAGGAGAGCGTATATCAGATTTTTCTTATATCTTCATTAGTTATCAAACATCTTTGGCAAATGATATCAATTACACAATCGCAATAATATTAGAGAAAGGAACGCAGCAAGGCTGATCGCACGTGTCTACCTAAGAAGCTCTCTTTAATTTCTTTGTAGCAGCCATTTTAACTTACGAATGCTTATATCAAATCTAAAAAGGATGTCGACTATGTAAAGTGACCTTATTCAGTGAGGTTTCCGAAAGTAAATTAAAATGAATATTATTCCAACGTTTTCCCAGTATTATACCTTCAAATAATGTTATAGGAAGGAAAACGTGATTGTGTGTAGAAAGATGAACACAGCAGTGTTGGTTGACTACTTTTATCAAAGAGATCAGAAACTTCGCTTATTTTCTTTGTGGCAGCTAAAACGCATTGAAAGCCACTAAAGAATTGCCTAAAAGTGATTATCATAAAATCACTTCCACCGAATATCAATTTATTATTGCTGAAATTAGTTAGATTGTACTGTAAGGTGTGAACTCCATCATCAAGTAACTAACAATTGTTATCGATAACGCTGACAGCTTTTATGAACGAATTAAGTGAAACGCGTGTGAAACGGCTTAAATTAGCGTGACAGTCAACGTGTTAACTAGATAATGTTTGCATCGAATGAAAAGAAATATGAAGAATATATGAAAAAATCAAAATACATATTATCCCGACATCCTCAACAGAAGTTCTTAAACTTTCCAGTGAAGTCTGGAAAGGCAGAATGAATCACTGAAAGGTCCAAAGCGTTAGAACCATCCGACCTCGAAGGGTAAAGAGATATTATGTTACAAATGTCGCTAAATCGATGGGACGGAATGATTTCACGGAGCTGTCCCCGATCGTCTAAGGTTGTTTCACAGCTGATCTGCGGCGAAACGAAGGAGACCGTTATATTCTAAGGCCAGAAACCAATTAAGCTTGTCTCGATTCACTTTCCGGGCGTTTCCCAGGGGAAAACGTAGAGTCTCGGGTTCGATAATCCAGCGCGAATCCGCGTCCTCTGTTAGCGAGACGAGTACAAAGCGTCCTCGTAAAACATCGCTATCCGGACGTCGCAATCTCTGTAACCCGATAATCAGCACTTTATGTAACCTATTTTAATCGCACCGCGCGACATAACCGCTCCGGAACTATGCGCTTTGTAAATATGGTTATTGTTACACACCTCGTATATAATAATTTATCAAAATCCTATAGCGGTGCGCGAACGATCGCTGGAAAACTATCACGAATATTTTCCAATATTTTTTAACGCTATTTTATTCCCTTGTACAATTTCTTTTGTGGTCGCAATGTTTAGAGTTTCGTTGGCCTCAATAATTTCACAAAAGCAAAAATAAAATTTATAGTTATTGTATGCCTACATTTACTTTGATGCTGCTATTGAAATATTGGTTACAGATGAATAGACTGTGGAGTTGTATGAAAAATAATAATTATCTACAACCATTGCAGGATGCGGGAGCTACGTAAACGTTTATTTCTTTTCCTAATTATTTCAATGAATTAAAAGTAACACACCAGCAGTTTTAAACTCTTGACATTTTTTGGCTGTTTTGAATTTGATCTATTTATTTCTGTGGGTTAGGACCCACAGACCACAAATACCGTAGGAAATTAAGAGGAAGACGGTAGGGTTCCGTGGGTGAGCGCGTTAGTCGATCGGTTACCACCGCGAGGGCCCGGGTTCGATTCCCGACGCGGTTCCCTTTCTTTTTCCTCAGATCCTACATTTCTACCATAAATGGATGAACTCCACAGTCAGTGTGTAACAAGGGATTAGTTGTTAAATAGAATTCACTAGCTGTATCAACGAATAATATTTCTATTATAAAAATGTTTAATACCATTTTCCATCAACCCACGTTTCTCCTAAACACTGTACTCATTACAGGCACACATCGCGAGCAAAATTATGTTACAGCCGCACTGGAATCGCCAGTCTGCTCAACGGCGCATCGAATGTAATGCAACGCTGCGGACGTTGATGCGGATATAAATTTTCATGGGCTAATTCATAGAAACTGAGACGAAAAGAACGTTATTTTACGTTAGCTGACATCGGTTCTCGAATGAAATCTCGTCGAAGTTCCTTCGGAAACGGTAGATCGCTTGTTACGTGACTGCAACGAATGTATAGACATCCGCGCTCTAGCTTATCGCAATCAGGAAACTTGTTCTGTTCGATCGGAGCTCGTTGAGATAGGTAAAAACCACTGTTTCGTTAAAAATCACCGATTAGAGTCTCCCGGCGAGATCGTAACCCCGATTTATCGATCGCGGTCGAGTCAACTCCAATTCTCTCGCGAGGCTACAAGAACATCAGATTGTGTACCGCAATTGCAGCCACTACCGATCGAGAAGACGAGAAAAGCAAAAGAAGTGTATCCCGTGTATTATAATGAACCGTTTCGAATCGAATGTTGGCAGACTTCTGTGCCCTGTTACCTAAACGCTCCAATTTTGTATGAAATTTATATGTTGTACCATACTCGAAAAAATATTTCCACTTTCGAGGTGTGCTTCTATTCATTCCGTGTACTTTCTCTCGTTCATTGTATTAAATACTACCATCCATTCAAAATAGTGGCAATTTCTTAAAATCTAGACGAACGAGTGAAGAATTTAAAATAAAATGGAGTCGTACCTCAAACTGTTTCTCGGAAGATGGTAGTTTGCTAGGTAAATATGGTTTGTACCTACAAAGGTTGTTCTATTACCTGAATGCGAATGACGGATGCTAGAAAAACAACACGTCAAGTAGTTCCTCAATTTTTGTATTATATGTAAGTTTCATTAAAATACTCCTTAAGTATCATGACCACTTTGACAGTCTATTTTCTTGTTAGCGTTTTAATATTTAATTTAGTTAGATTCAGTAAAGAATGTCTTATTTGATGCTTGTAGATGGAGAATGTCTCACAATTTAGTACTTAACTTCTTTTCGAAACAATGCGAAACCTGTATCAGACATTTTTGTTTACTTTATCATCGAACATTACCAAAATTCTGACTAATATAACGCAGTTTCCTGTACATTTATGACTTGACAAAATTATTCACATCATTTTAAAGCAGTGAAAAATTCATCAAATCGACACAAGCGACTGCAAATAAGGCTAAATCAAGGTCTTCAATCTAGAAAAATCGATCAATATATTAAGATTAATTTCAACGTGAAATCTTCACTGTGAATTTTATTTACGAAGCACATTTGGTAATTTATCTCAGTAATCATTGGTTGGAGAGAAAAGATTTAAACACACGATTGAAGTGAACAGATTTTTGAATTCGTCAGTTTGACAATGTATATCGCACGTGTTCCCATTGTTTAGGGATATTTTCAATTCCCGTACGCGAGTGATGGTCACTAGAAAGAAATATGTGTGGAATATTTTTTCAAGTTGTACATTATATATACGTTTTATCGAAATCAGGAAGGATCGGTTGGGCAACAACGCTGGCGAGTAAACTTTGGGATTATACGAGGGAATCTGGTCCTCCATGGAGGAAAACGCAGTTCAATCTCTTGTTGGCCTCTTCCGTCCCTCTAGCGATCGATCAACCCGCGAGGTCCGACGTATTAATAGCCACGGTATAAATTTACACACTCGCAGAAAAACGGACGAGCGTCGCGACGCCCCTCGATTTTTCCATAGCGGATTTTTCCGATGAATCGTCGCGACGGAGGATAATATACGTCTACACCCCCTTCGGCAACGGTATCGCAGTTTGCACTCTGCTTCCTTGCTCCATTAATCGTGTACTTGGCAATTTAGCTACTGGTCTTTATTACTAAATCCCAATGACATCTAAACAATAAACTATTATCTACGAGAAAATCTCGAATCGCGAGAGGAAGACATATTAGGTGTACGAATTAATTCATGACCGCGCATTTATAAATTTGTTGTTCATCTACAAACAATCAAGATATTATCGAGGCCGCTAATGACCTCGATGTTAATGCGACTTTAGATAAACAAATATATAAAAAAAAAGATATATTCAAGTCTAGAAAATAACCCCCATCATTTTTTACACATTTACACCATTTTACAGACGACCGATGAGTCCAATAAAAAATATGATGCAAAACAAAGTCCAAATGGATTATTTGTCAGGGCCACGAATTAATTTGTACATTTTGTACACCTAATACAATTCACTTTTGCTTCGAGGCAGCCATGTTTGGTAATAGATTTCATTCCATCGCACACGGCGAATGATTAATCATTCAGTTAGGAACTTAGCCCTTCGAAGATGAATGTCGGCATATTAGCAACATCAGGCTCATGTGTCTATTTCCTGAAATGACGCACAAATGATTTAATCATTTACATAATGAAAGATTCATAATTTTCTATAATTATTAGATCTCGATTATATCTGGACATTGAACTGTGATCCAAGAAATTTTTCCTCCAAGACAGCCATGTTTCATAATAGATTTTATTCCACCGCAAACGATTAGTGAATAATCATTTAGCTAGGAATTTAATTACTGGAGTTCAGTGCTAAATCTTAATGATATCTAAACGATGAGCTGTGATCTATGGAATAGTGTCACACCGCGAGAGGAAGAAATACAGTTCACTTTTGCCTCGAGATAGCCATGTTTCATAATAGACTTCATTCCACAGCGAACGGTTAATCTCTTCGTTTCTGTGCAGACTCGTCACTCGGAAAATTGACACGCCTGATTGGTAGATTTTATTAAAAGAAGCTATTAATATTCCCTTAACTATGGATGAAGATTTTAAACGAGACTGCTACAGCACATTACGATATCCCCACCTTACAGATCCACGAGCGATCGTTGTAAAGAATCTCTAAACTCGCGACACGTTACTTACATAAAATGTCTTGAAAGCTTAAACAAAATCGGGAAGGGTACGAAGGATCTAGAAGCTTGATGATGTGAATCCGCACAGAGGACGTTGAGATCCTTCGAACCGTCCAAGATCTGGTGCGGATCGATGACTCGACGTTCACCAAACGAAAGGGGACCAAAGAACGTTTAGCTGCGGAGGATTCGTATGAGCACGCACTGACGGGTTGTTCACGTTTTACAGAGCACTGGGAACCTTGTAAACTGGCTCACTTCCGGTCCAGGGGACATCGATCGCTCCTCTGGATCCCGCGTAAAACCGCGGAACACAACGAGATCCACGCACGTCCGTCGATCCGATCGCGAGAGCACACGCCGTGTTTTCCGTCGTAGTTACTCGCGACGAGTGCGCGTGTGGTTTTGTGCGTGGGCGCGTTTCTTGCGGTGCGTTTGCGGTTTACACACGCGAATCCTGCGTAGCTTTGGATCAACGGATGGATCTCGGGGATGAAACGTGCGTCCTACGTGCGACGGAGCGGGAAGGACTTTCGTCCAGGACGGGTTCGATGCGCGCACTGGGGATGAGAGAGAACCAGGGAGCAACCCGGAGGATGGAGAACGCGCTGATGGAGCGAGAGAGAAGGGCGGGAAGGGTGTCGGAAAGAGGCGGACGCGACGCGGAGAAACAGAGAAAGAGGAAGACCAAACGGCGCAAGCTTAAGCCCGCTACCGGGCTTCGAAATACGCATACGACATGCTACCGCACACCATCTAACCGTGAACGAGGCCCGATTTGGGAATATGAATCTCCGGAATACATCCCGCTTGCCCGAATTTTCTTTGAATTTTTCGAAAGTGCAAGGTCAGTATGATACTGCAGAGGAATGCATATTTATTTAATATAAACCTCGCGGTGAAGAAATGGGACTCGGTTTATTTTACTCATCTTACACTTGTCACATCATTCCCTATTTCTTAATGAGAATAATACTACCTTCTACGGCTTATCTTTTCAATACCGTTTCGTTATACTTATTCTCCCTATCCGTTTTCAATCCACTATCAGGCGTTTAAGTTTCACAATATTTCTCTCGCATATCCTACAGATTCTATCTATATGAAAGGAAATCATGTATCAGAATAGAAGGTCGATTCCATTATTAGAATAACTCAAGATTATAGTAGGGCGGACCTTTTAGTCTCGGACAAATTGAATTTGAGCGAAAAGTGCCAAGCCAAAATGATACTCGAGAGCAATGCATATATTAGAAGAGGATATCGATTTTAATATTTGAGTAAGACAAGATTCTAGTAGGGTGACCTGTCCAGTGAATAGACAGTAGGGCGTTCCTTAGATATAGGGATCGGAAATTGTTTTTAAGATTTCTTTGGTCTTACCTCCCGAAATTGTGAGACTTCGTGTGAAAACGATGTGTGTGCAAAATTGCGAAGCAATAGGACCAAAATTGCGAAGCAATAGTTTTGGAAATATTGAACATTCTTGAGTAAAAGCCTGAGGAGAATAATGGTGAGATTTAGGTGTTACTGGCAAAAGGAGATATATCAAATCTAGGCACACTGATTTATATGAAATTTTAGTGACAGGTAGTTTTTGGAAAAGAATTTGAAACGTATTTTTTCCGGCATCATCCATGTTGAAAAGGTGAAAACAACCATTACAGTTGTTGATTTGCACTGATTTCGCACAACTGTTCCTACCCTTTTAACGTGGATAATGACCGAAAAGAAAATGTGTCAGATATTTCTAAATATTTGACACATATTTGCAATATTTTTAAAACAGGAGTGAAAAAAATCCGATCAGGTGTCATTTTCACACGAGGATGATGTATAAATTCTATCGACAAACAAATATTAAAAATGCTGTAATAAAAATATTTTTGATGTATTTGAAGAAGCTATTGTGTACATTGATCACAACACCACCGTGGATTTTATGCATGTATGACAAAAATGGATACAGCAAACCTAAACTAGTGAAAATATTCCAAGAATCTAAAAATACTGTTTTATTATTTTGGACTTACTAAACTATGTAAAAAAGGAAAAAGATATACAATATGTAGCTCATGCATGTTGTAACGACAGCAAAAAAAATTTTATTTTGCATATAAATCCACAGACCAATTGTAACCAACAATACATAGTTTCCAGGTTTCAATTTATAGAATATATAAAAGACACGTTTCCTTATTTATTTTACAGAAATCCACCTACATCTTACAACAAAAGAATTCGATTACATTTTAACAAAACTGATTTTAACACTGATAACAGCTGCATGAACAATAAAATGATTTTTTTTTAGTAATATTTATACAAAACCCTGTAAAAATGATTTGAATCGACCAGAATAAAGGGATCATCGCAAGATTATGAAGATATCTCATTATGTCTACTTCACACACAATTGGATCCCCCTTTACAGAATAAAAAAATGGATGGAAGCTTTTTAACTTTTCATCCTGACGATAAATTCGTCCCTCTATCACCGGGACAGAGTAGAATAGAAGAGGGATGGACCGGAACTAAAGATAGAAGGTAAAACAGCGTGAAAAATGCACGGTAGACTGAATGAATGTTCGGCTATCGTGGCTCTAGAGATGTCGGGGAGAGAACATCAACGGCGCGTAACGAGTGTTTAGCGGTCGATTTTCAAAAGTGCCCTCCTCTCTCTGGCTACTAGAGTCGCCACCTGTCGTGACCCAGTTCTCAGAACGACCTTACAGCAGTTCGTCCTAATTTCGCGCGTTAACTGCTTCCTCAGCGTTTCTAATATTTATTTTGAGAAACACGAGCGCATGAACCACCCGTCCATCAGGGTCGAAGTCGAACGTTTAATCCAACCGATCCGAGGTCTCAGACGCGAAGAAGCCGAAGCCTGATTTCTCCACTGTCGAAAACATATCGTAGTCGAAGCGTTTCGACTGCCGGGAAACTTTAATTGATTTCTTCTCTAAACGACTGCCTTTGCAGAAGAAAAAGAAAAGAAGATTACGAAACTTTTTTAAATGGAACATTTCATACATTTCTTCAAACTAGAGGCTGCACAGAAATCGCGAGCTTCAATACTCAAAGTTTGAACACCCACAATTTTGAAACCATAACTGCACAACGACATATTTGAATATATAGTTTCCGTATAGAGGAGTGCAATATAAAATGAATATAACATTTTGTAGAATCGAAAGGTAAGCTATACAACAATTTTTAAATAATTATATTTCTCTAATTTATGTATAATTTCGAATTGAATGAATTTCGAAGCTGCAATAATGCTTCTGTTGCCCACGTCGAACGTGACTTATGCAAACAATCGCACGACAACAGTAAAGTTGTATTCATATGTAGTTTTCTTATTCTGCTGGATTCCGCCGTTAAATATTTATTAACAAATTAACGAGACATTTCGGAATGCAGCCAGATAAATTAAAGCGCTTGGAGAATAATTTGCACGCGCACATGGCGCGATATACATTTTAGTCGCTTAGTAATACATGCTATCGTAATGACACCAAACGCAAGACTTAATTCGCGATTAATTAATCGTATCGAGACCGTTTGCGAATGGCCGCGTCGATTAACACGATTCGCATTAGGATCCTCTGCGGCGCCGCGCGAAAATTTCGGTTTGCGAGTGTTTGGAGACGAGAAACGCGACGTCACTTTTGATTACACTTGTCCGGCTTTATGCGACGGCTTCGTGCGAAAACTTCGCAGTTCGTTAAACCGCGCCGGGACTCGGGAAGAGTATTAGAAGTCACACTGTTCACTTCTATCGCGGAAACCCCGGCAAGAAAACCAAGTGCGGGGAAAGAAGTGCGAGGAATCGCAAGTGTCTGCGTCTGCGGGGATGTTTGTAATAGTATAAATAATTGTATCGTCTGTGCCAAATGGTATACTGTGAATATAATATTCATTGGACAATTGTTGTCAAACATAGAAGTGCTTATAACTATCATTAATTAACACCAACCCGTTTTTAAGCAAAAATTCACACATTTCCTGTTTTAGATAATGAGAAACAAGACACCCTTATTTCTCCTTGATTGCGTTATCATTTGATGTATCTGTTTAAAACAGGCATGGGTGACGTTGGCTCAAAAAACACATGTTGCGGCTTTTCTCCTTCGCCTGCTCGGCAAGGCAGTCCCCACCACGACCACTGCGACTCTCCAGTCGGAGAGGTAGGTGCAGCATCGTGGGGCCCGTGCTGCAGGGAGAGTCGGAGTGGACGTGGTGGGGATTGCCTCGCCGAGCAGGCGAAGAGGAGAAGTAGCAATGTGTTTTTTGAGCCAGCGTCGCCCATGCCTGGTTTAAAATACAAGATTATGAATAAAGAACGATTAGTCAAGTTAAAATATAAAATTAAAATAGGTAAAAAATACTGAAGAATATTCAGTGCCACTATTTGTGATGGTTAATAAAGGTTTGGAATCATTTAGTGTCAATGAACATTCTCTTGTCTAAAGAATAAAATGATTTTTGACGGAACAAAATTTCACTATTTTCAATGAACTGGACTTGAAATAATCTCGGGTTGAAAATTTTACGAATAAATAATTAAGGTGGACTTGAAATGAACACCTTAAGATCGTGATTTATCATTTAGATCCATACACTTGATACAGTGTATAGTATGTTTTTAGGCATTGCCGATATTTTTCCCATGTTAGTTAAGTCACAATCGAAAAATGTATCAGTTTATTGTGCGAGACACTTATAGACCAATTTATGAAGAAATG
Organism: Sphecodes monilicornis; assembly: GCA_913789915.3. NCBI lineage: Eukaryota > Metazoa > Arthropoda > Insecta > Hymenoptera > Halictidae > Sphecodes > Sphecodes monilicornis. The sequence goes on along the minus strand of OU565291.1, from coordinate 13,499,042 downwards.
TTTTCCTTTAAAATTCCTCTGGAAGTGTCCATCGATGACCAGAATCTCAATACTGATATATTTATGCGTGTGCGACCCGCGCACGATCCATCGCAATGAATCATTCATCGCGCGCGGTTAAATACCGCGCGAATAATCGAGATTCTACCTGTTATGTATAACGATGCATCAAAATTGTTGTTTGCGCGCATGCGATAAATATGTGACTTGTTGTTGACTGTCCAGTGGTATGTTAGCTAATCTCAAGAATAAACAGTTCTTTTTATGACCGTACTGCTCTTCGAAATTGTTACTGGCTCCTCTACTTTAAAAAATATCTAATAATATTTCTATCCGTGAAAAAGCAAGAAACAATATTATTTACAGGACGGATAATATTTTAGAAATATTTGAAACTTGTATTACAATTCGTGGAAGAAGAGTGAAAAGAATTTGAAGTTGCTTCTTCCACGACCAAAGTAAGAATATATTGTACATCCTGCGTATTGTGTTGCTTGCTATCCTTAAATCATAAGTTTCTTTTATCATTTGCAAATTTAGTTTCTCCGCTATAGTAGGTATTGTACCTATATAGTAATTGCAATACCTAAGTTCAATCGTTTAGGAAGAATATGCCTCTCCGGGTGGTTTCATACACCGTTTGTAAAGATCGTGAAAAAGAATAAGAGATAAACATTCATAGAATATTACTCTTTGTTTAATATTATCCAGGATTTATTAAAATCATTACTATCGGACATGAAATTCTGTTTTACCCCAGCTAATCATTTTTTGACTAAGGAAATATAAAATTGCAAAAATCTGCAGTTTAAGAAACATTAGTACGGTTACGACTGTCCCCACAATGCGAACGGTGTATCAGAACAGATTTCGGTTTCCGTTTTACCCCAGGTCAAATCGATAGACGCGCCTGGCGTGCTTCCATCTGACGTGCACGCCAGACGTGGAACTGCGAAACTTCGTAGCAAATCCTTGATTATCACTCACCGGTATCACCGTTGCTCTGCGTGTTCGTCTCTTCGGTCTCTACCTTTTCGCCAACTTCCGTTGTCTTCGTGGTATCATCAGCTAAAAAAGAAATTTCCAGCTTTTACCACAGACGAGATATGGAAATAGATAGATAATTAGTGTCTAGACTAGTAAATGTTCTAACAGACAAATCCTAAAGAGTATCCTACACACAGTTAGTTTCTTCGAAACGCATAATGATTTGTTTGATTTAAACATATTAAACAGTCGATCTACCAGTGATTCAAATTCCATGAATCAATTAGTTTGTGCTAACTTCCAACGGCCGTAAAACACCTCCATGTTTTTTGGGATTGTCTACATCATCTGTGGTGTAAGACACGGACAGAGATAGTGTGTGAGAAGGGCAGAGAAGAATTTACTAGTACCACACCAACTTTTTTACAGAACTTTGAATTCCCTGGTAAAAATTGGGCGAATAATAACGAAGTTGCTATTCGACAAGGACAAACTTATGCACATTTACGAAGAGAGAGAGCGAGAGAGAGAGAGAGAGAGAGAGAGAGAGAGAGAGAGAGAGAGAGAGAGAGAGAGAGAGAGAGAGAGAGAGAGAGAGAGAGAGAGAGAGAGAGAGACAGACATGGAGCTTACAAATAATGTACGCAGTCGAGGAAAAATGTATTAGTATTGCGCTTGTTAGGAATTGTTTATAAACATTTACACTTAGGAAACCTAGAATAAAACTTCAGCTACATACTTCCACATATAGTTTCTTACTACATTTTATTTCAGATTAACCAGTTGTAATCAATTATTCTAAGACTTGTTCTAAAATAACCTTAAATATTTTAATAGATCTCGCGTAAAAAAATGATCTTCCAACTTTAAGAATTTAATTTATGCGCTTTTGCGATCGAAGAATCTAGAATGATGTCTCGGCTACATTCCTGTTGCAGTTTTCTTGGGGATTCGACACCTGGTTAATTAGTTATTTACGATTTCCAGACAAGTGACACGATTTATGTGTTTATGCTTGTCGCACAGTCGAATTCTCATTGTCTTACACATGGCAGGCATAGAAGATGGACGTTACCTCCTCAAGAATTGTTCATAAATAGTTAATAAGGGAATTTTTGTGCAAATATTAGCTCTCGAAGAATATAGAACGGACCTTCGGCAACATTCATATATAGTTTTCAGTTTAATTATGAAACCTATATTTATTAAAAAATTAGATGACAAGATGATCAATGGAGTGCTTGTCGACATCATTAACAAAAGGAATTGTTACAAATATTGACCAGCTAGACATAATAAATTTATCAGTGCATTGTGTTCGATAAATTCATGCGCGTGAATATTCATGTATTAAAAGTTATTCAATATCTCGAGTTCCATTATATATTTTTACTGAAAAATAAGATGGCAGATAGTCAAGGGGACGCTTGTCGACATTGATGACAAAAGGAATTGTTATGAACATTATACAGCCAGAAATAATACAGTTATCAATAATTATTATCACGACGATTGAAATGTACCGAAATTAGTTGGGGTGGGGAGCGTTGCGCTTCGCTACGCGCTGCGTATCACTGCCTATCTAAGCCCGCGGAGCGCGCTCAGCTAGTCAGTCGGGCCGGGTCCTCCGGCAGGAGCAGACGGGCTACAGGACTAGGAAGGTCTTCAGCTACCTTGGGCTGATCAGGGGTCACCTGGCCCATCCTGCCTACCTTGGGGATGACCAGTGGATCTCCAGAACTACCCAGGCCTAACTTCAGGTGGCTTAGCGATGACCAAGGATCCTCCACCAGTGGCCTACCCTGGAGTTAATCAGTGGTCATCCTGAGCTACCCTAGTCTACCCCAACTTACATTCAGCTGGATTAGGATTGACCATGGGTCCTTCACCAGTGGCCTACCTTGGTTTACCCTTGGCTACCCTGGGGTTGACCAGTGGTCATCCAGAGCTACTCAGGCTTACCCTTGCTTACCTTGGGGCTGACCAGTGGTCCTCCAGAACTACCCTTGCCTACCTTCAGCTGACTTAGGGTGGACCAAGGGTCCTCCACCAATGGTCTACCATGGTCCACCTTTAGCTAGCTTAGGGTAGTCCAAGGGTTATTTAAAACTTCCTTGGCCTACTTTAAGCTGGCTCGGGGAGGGCCATGGACTCTTCAATGCTTCCTTCGTTTACCTTGGGTTCTGAGCCGGTCCAGTTTCGGTATCCGGCATGCAGTCATTACCGTGCTGATCGACTCAGAGAGGGCATTCATTGCAATGACTTCGCATCTTCGAGTGAGTCATTTTGTTACTACCTTGTTACTATATTCGTCTGTAGAAGTAGTAGTATACCGTAGTAGTAAAGTGTAAAAGTAGTTAGTTGCATGCATGGGCAGGCCTCGCCGCCCCAACGATCAGCCGAGATGGGAACGTCCGCGATTTGCACTAGCGTTGCGACAAAACCACGCGTTACATTTAGTCGATTTTGAACAGAGATTAAAGTTAATGTTACGAAATATTTTGTTTAGAGCGTAGCGTTGCGAATCACAAATAGTCGCGGTTCAAAATTACATTTCAATTTGATAACTGCGCTTTTAAAGTTCATATTGTTGTTGTTTTACATATAATCTAAAGTAATCGTTTTTTGGATCTCTGTTCGTTGAATTAGCGTTGCGCACCAAAAGTTCGCGTTCGCATTAGAGTGTTTCGACTTTTCAGGCTCCCATGCTCGAGCTGCAACGATCAACTGTGAGATGGGCACATCCGCGATTTTGAGTAGTGTTGCGAAACAAATTGTCACACGCGTTGTACTAGTATCAATTTTTAAAGCTTATTAAATGTCCGGTTAATGTTGCGAATAAATAGTCGCGATTTAGAGTTTTAAATTTCTTATTTAAATAGAATTTTGAATTTCGATTTGTTGAATTAGCGTTGCGCATCAAAAGAATCGCGTTTGCAATAGAATCTTTCGATATTTCAGGCGCCCATGCTCCAGTTGCAACGATCAACTGTGAGATGGGTACATCCGCAATATCGAGTAGCGGTGCGAAACAAATTGTCGGGATGGGGCCGAAGGAGCAGACGAGGTTTTATGCCAAAGATGCCGGACAAACTGTCATTCAAAGGGACAATCATTGCAACGTCTTCGCATCTTCGAGTGAGTCATTTTATCACTACGTTGTCGTTATACTCGTCTGTAGAAATAGAGTTGTAGTAGAATGTAAAAGTAGTTAGTTGCATGCATGGGCAGGCCTCGCCGCCCCAACGATCAGCCGAGATGGGAACATCCGCGATTTGCATTAGCGTTGCGAGAAAATCACGTGTTGCATTTAGTCGATTTTGAACAGAGATCAAAGTTAATCTTCCTTCCAATTATAATCGCAATTTCTATCAATAGCTTGTTTAAAGTATAGCGTTGCGAAACAAATAGTCGCGATTCGTTTTGTACAAACTGTAGAGTAATCTTTTTTGGATCTCTGTTCGTTGAATTAGCGTTGCGCACTAAAAGTTCGCGTTTGCTTTCGAGTTTTTCGACTTTTCAGGCTCCCATGCTCGAGCTGCAACGATCAGCTGTGAGATGGGCACATCCGCGATTTCGTGTAGTGTTGCGAAACAAATTGTCACACGCGTTGTACTAGTATCAATTTTAAAACTCGATTAAATGTCTAGTAAAAATGTTGCAAATAAATAGTCGCGATTTAAAGTAGTTATAGAGATACAGATCTAGAACTTTAGACGTTAGAGTTTTAAATTTCTTATTTAAATAGCATTTTGGATTTCGATTTGTTGAATTATCGTTGCGCATAGAGAGGATCGCGTTTGCTTTAGAATATTTCGACATTTCAGACGCCCATGCTCCAGCTGCAACGATCAACTGTGAGATGGGCACATCCGCGATTTCGAGTAGCGTTGCGAAATAAATTGTCACACGCGTTCTATTAGTACATATAAATTTTCAAAGTTGATTAAAGATCATGTTAATGTTGCGAATAAATAGTCGTAATTTAAAATAGTTCCAGACATATCGATCTAAAATTTTAAATTCTATTTAAACATATATATTATAGATTACTAAATCTTTTATCAAAATAGTTTTTTGAATTTTCATTTTTCGAATTAGCGTTGCGCATCGAATGAATCGCGTTTGCTTCAGAATGTTTCGACATTTCAGGCGCCCATGCTCCAGTTGCAACGATCAACTGTGAGATGGACACATCCGCGAATTTGAGTAGCGTTGCGAAACAAATTGTCAGACGCGTTGTAGTAGTATCAATTTTTAAAGTTGATTAATTGTCTAGTTGATGTTAAGAATAAGTAGTCGCGTTTTCAAGTAGTTCTACAGACACCGGTCTAGAATTTTAGACGTTAGAGTTTTAAATTTTTCATTTAATTTGAAAGAATCTCAAAACTTAATTTGAAAGAATCTTAAAACTTAACTTGTAAGAATGAAGTTTCCATTTCAGAATACATGTACTTTCAATTTCAGAATACATGTATTTTCAATTTCAGAATATATATACTTTCAATTTCAGAATATATATACTTCCAATTTCAGAATGTATATACTTCCAATTTCAGAATATATATACTTTCAATTTCAGAATATATATACTTTCAATTTCAGAATACATATTCTTTCAATTGCAGAATACATATTCTTTCAATTGCAGAATACATATTCTTTCAATTTCAGAATACATATTCTTTGAATTTCAGAATACATGTACTTTCGATTTCAGAATACTTATACTTTCGATTTCAGAATACTTATACTTTCGATTTCAGAATACTTATACTTTCGATTTCAGAATACATATACTTTCGATTTCAGAATACATATACTTTCGATTTCAGAATACATATACTTTCGATTTCAGAATACATATACTTTCGATTTCAGAATACATATACTTTCGATTTCAGAATACATATACTTTCGATTTCAGAATACATATACTTTCGATTTCAGGATACATATACTTTCGATTTCAGAATACTTATACTTTCGATTTCAGAATACATATACTTTCAATTTCAGAATGTATATACTTTCAACAAACACCTTCAGTATTAATTTTTGGGTTTGTAATTGGAAAATGGTCTTGAACTTTCAAAGTTCAACTTTTCCAATTTAATATTTTTGTCTTGAAATTCGTATTCCTCTGTTCGGAGATCCCTCAGGGGCTCACTCACGGAACGGGGCCCGTGAGTGGGTACGGGGTGTCGCGTCCCCGGGGCAACCCGAGTCGCTTATAGTTCGTAGCGTCCCGAATTTATGCATTGATTTCCTTTCGATTTGGTTTCGATTTGGTTTTGATGTGGTTTCCATTTTGGTTTTGATGTGGTTTCGATTTTGCTTTTGACGTGGTTTCGATTTGTGTTCTTCATCATGTTCTTGTTCGTTATGCCGCACTCGTGTGTGGGGTTAGCTTTGCTCTCGTGAGCGGGTGTTAGGTTTGATTAGAGTCATATCTCATTTTATCTTCATCGTCATCGTTTCAACGTCTTCTTTTACTTTGACTTTAACATTGTGTTGTGTCTAATTTTGATTAGTTTGCTTCAGTTAGAGTACAGCAGCTTATCATCTTCATCGTCGGACGAAGAGGATTCATCGAACGAAGTAAATTCATCGAACGAAGACTCCGAATTATTTATAAGTTAGTTTTATGCGTGCGTTAGTTATTAAGATTGTAAATCGTCGTTGTAATTATGTCGAGTAATCATTGCCGTAACTTCACTTTGCTCGCCCCGTTTTCCGGCTCCGACACAGCCTTCTGCTGTGTCGGCCTTGCTTGCAGGTCCTGAGCTGGTCCAGTTTCGGTATCCGGCGTGAAGTCATTGAGAGGGATGTCTAAGAGACTCGTTCACTCGTCTTCTGACGATCCTCTGTGTTAACGTAATCCTGGGCACGCCATGTTCTCATGTCACCCAGTAGCGCCAGAAACCGTTTGAGCGCATCTCTTTGCCATCTTTCTTGGTGATGGAGTGGCGGGTATCGGGCTGGTCGGCTCAGGACTTGTAAGCACTGAACACGTCGCGTCACCCTTGAACCAGAGCCTTCTGCTCTGATTCGATCTTGTTTGCCACTTTGAAAGGATCAGAGCCTTCCGCCTGATTCGTCCTTGGTCCTTCGTGGATCGGAGACTTCTCCGATTCACACTTTGCCCCGCAATAATTACTCGACATACGCTAAATGGAAAAGAAGTCTTCCATGAAAAAGACTACTTTTCAATTTAACGACCTGCGAATTTAGTTTCTAAGAATCGTCGTTGTAAGAAAGGGAGACAGAACGAAGGGAGACTTCGTTCTGACTCCCTTTTGGGTCTCTTGTGCAGCAACCTCCTTGTGGTGAGACCTGGGCAATCGATATTATCCACAATTCGCAAAATGCTATAACTTATAAATTATAGTATCTTGCTTGTAGTGGATAATATCGAGCTAATAGCTGCACACTTAGATTTTTCGTTGATATTGTATTAGTAGGGAATGTGATACTCGCTAGATGTAAGAACAAAATATATTGAAATTAAATTTGTTTAAATTGAAAGATTTGCAATAAACATCATGTAAATTAATGTCTCTGATTATATCATACCCATTCCCATCCATAACATCTTGCAATTCTATGGTATCTCCCGTCAAAATAAAATATTTTAATTAAGCTACTGCATTTGATTTTTGTATTAGCGCAAATAAGATTATTTCGATCTGTTATCGTTCTGTCACTTTGTCTTACTTTTCGCAATCATTCAATTCTTCGACATGATTTCGAATTTTCTTTTTAATCTCCATGGTCTTATGCCATGATGATTTTTCCATGTGCTCTCGTGTCTTTTTACACTTATGTTCCTCTATGATAAAGTACCACCCTGTCTTTAATTTGAGTCCTCAAACGTTGAGAAATTCCTACAGGAAATTATTTATAATTGACTCAGAAATTCCTCCTAAAATCTTGGGAATTTTGTCAACGTTAGAGGTCACACTTTTTCGATTTTTCAACCCGATCTAATATTTATTTCTAAGACTAACTGCCTCTTTGAGAAGATGCTACCATTGTACGTGCCTTATGCATTTATTGTCTCCAAAACATATTGAACATTCGTAGTAGGAATGGAGTATACATGATACTCCATTCTCACTAATGTGCCCAAATTCATGAATTATCGGTAACGTCGAACGCGACACGAAATTGGTAAGGGGGCTCAATGCAGCTCTATGTAAAGCTCCACCAACGTGTGTCAAAAAATACATTAGGTGATTGGTCTATTAATATGCCTTGTGTGTGGTTTCACGAAAACTATTTTGTTTACATCCCATGGCGCCCTCTCTGCAAGAGCGTGCGAACTACGCTGAAAAGACAGGAGCGTATGAAAAAATGCAACATTTTATCGGTGATAAACGAGTCGGCTTCAGACGGATGACAATCCTCTCGACGAATATTACGTTCTGAAGTGTATTTGTAACATGATTAAATTTTAATGGAAGAGTCGAGTAGATTGTACCAATGCACGATGAAGACAAATTGTAACCAGTTTGTCACAGGTACGGAGCGATGTTTAATACTTCTGTCACGTTTGACAGGTATCAAGGATTGAGTAATACGAAAAGATAATACACGGGAGATGTGCACTGGCACTATGGTTTTAAACTTATCGCTGTCGACGCTTATCGTTGTGTAATTTTTCGTCGATAACCATACTTATCCGTAAAGCTTCCGCAAGCGTTGAAAGGATGATAAATAAATCCACTTGTCGCATATGTTTTTCATATTTCCCAGTTTCTCAGAAAACTCAGATATCTCGATTCCTTAAGACTTTTCTTGTTTCACAAAACCGCGATGAAAATTAGAACAAAAAGACTTGTGCAACTGCGAGTGAAACGATGATAAAATAAATAAAATAAAACCGGTATAGGAGCCTGTCACACGTTTCCCTCGCGAGACTGTCTTTGCGCGTCCATCTGTAACGGTAATCGAAATTAATCGCACAGAATGATCGGATTTGCGAGATTAAAACATTGAAAATAATCCAAAACCATGCTCTACTTGTGCACGTTTACAATCCATTGCAACGTACACATAATCAAGAAAGCCGTTCCCTGTTCCCTTATCCACCTGCCTAGGAATAATCCTTCCTTCAGGAACGTAATACCGAATTCATCAACCGGAACGACCTGTGTAAAACCAGTTAGATGATGATTTTTTCTAGAACTAAACTACGTATGATAAACTAGCGGAAACTGTGCGTTGATTGAACATTCACAAGCCCATATGAAAGGATCCGGAGACTACTGAGAATGAAAAGAATCTAAATCCTGATTCTGTAATGTGTTTTGACGGAACCAGCTGTCCAATTTGTGGTCTGATTCGTGCTTCATAGAATAATGATAATTCTCGTGAATTTATATATAGACTGTTACAATTTTCTGGTAGGTTAATGAAGTTCCGTCAACAGGACGATGAGTCACGTGACGTCGACGACATGTTAGAAAATAATGGGTGGTACGAACGCGGGCCTCGTGGATCGAACGTGACGGCCCTGTTCGGCATGCAAGAGCGCTCCGTGCCACTTGTTGCATGGCCGCGCTCGACCACTCGCGTTTGAATAAACTGGTTTCAAACAGCTACGGGATAATTTCAGGATGGTCCTACGTACCGGGGCATCCAGGTGTCTGAGCGTTGGTCTCCTGGCACGACGTTTCCGCCGCTTTTGTTTGTCCATGGGACACAACACTGGTCACTGCACTTGACACCGACGGCTCGCACGATTCGGCCATTTTCAGGTTAACTCGCGTTTATCCGCACCGCGGCTATATAGTTGCCTCGCCGCATTCGAATCCGAATCCCTTTTTCGAAACTTCCACGCACGCTTCGCGGTTCATAACGCGCGACTCTCATGACAGATGGCGGCTCCTGGATGTCGAAACCGCTACCGCCACCTGCCAGACCTCCCCAGAAACTGATTTCGTCTTCAATTTTTCACAGATTTAAACTCGAACACGATATTAACTTACCGTCGCGGTGCGCGGCGTATCTATTTAGTTGGTTTTAAACATTTGTGATCCACAATAGATAATTTCCTGGAAGATCAGTCAACAGCAATGACAATTTTGGTCCTCATACAACGAGCCACCATCGGGAACGTTATCCTACCATTTCTTTGCGGAATTATCCTCCAAAGATGACTATTAAATTCTTGTCTGATGTGGCGCAATCATTGAAAATGGTACTAACAGGCTACCGGTCAGTAATGTTTGAAGATCTTATTCCATTTCCTGTCTAAACCAAAGAAGAGATTTACAGGGTGTTTCAAAACATGTGGTTCTATTGACTGCTTCCTTAGATTGTTTATAAGCAACACTTCTTATCTCGTGCACGACCTTTTGGTCTTCTACATACATATACACTATTTTGTAATTTGTTTCAATCAGATTAATATATGTTCTTGATAAAAGCAGCACCTGTGGAAATTTGGTAATACATTTTATAATACAATAACAGGTATTACACAAAAGACTATAATTCGAAAACGAAGTCATATCGGGTACAGGTTTATATGAACCTTATCCATGTTTTAGCTTATTGAATTCATCCCTGAAATTATACCTACATGTTTTTAAAGACCCTGTTTATTAAGTGTATAAACGAATTTGTTGCATATGTATATGAATTTAGTACTGCAAATTATGTTAAGCACTCCTAGTAGGAATAAACTATATTCTATACTCGATTTCAACTAACAATACTGAGTTCATGAATTGTCGGTAAAGTCGAGGTGACACAAAAAAGATGATGAGGTTCTAGAATCCCGCAAGATCAGATCACGAAAATACAATGAATATTATTTCTATTCCTATACCTTATATATAATGTTATGCCTATCTTTATATCTTATTTGAAATAGGGTCTCTTTCATTCTTGACTTTATCGGTAAGGTACTTTTCTTGAACCACAAAAGACCATAGGGTGTTCGATCTTACTCCTATACTTCGTTAGTGGTTTTATGTTCCGCCGGATCATATGTTTACGCTAGATGACAGTATTGCACAGTGTATAGTGTAGAGGTTAAGTTAGTAACAGTTGGGACCGATGCACCACGATGTCATTCATGTCAGAGCCTATTTATGCGGAGGATAGCACGATTACAAAATTGGCACCGTCACTGCAGGGAATATTGAAGGATTTGAAAGAGAATTCCACACACCATGATTATTTAGTTGCCTTGCTGATAGTATTTTTAGCAGAGTGTGGGTTTCGAGAGTCAACATCTGACGTAGGTGATTCGCAACGGTAGGCATTGTTATTTGATAATGTTTTCTTCTTCTTATGACGTTTACTTCTTATGCGCTACTTTATATGTATTGCAGTTTAAATCTGAAATCCTTGCGTATACCAGAAAACTGGAAGTCAGAGCAGATTAAGGCCTATGACATACGCTTTCAATTTGTAGCTGCTCCAAATGTCATATGCAGACTGGTTGCAATTCCATCAGGAGACTCGTTGATTATTAATTTTGATCCTTTAATTGAACATAGGAAGACTTATTCCATTTGTGTACAAACTTTGAAGTATATTAATCCTTTTTCTAGCGATCTCTGTGGTCGATATAGAAATCTAAAAGAAATATCACTCAGGTATGATAAGCTAACTGTAAGTTTATATAAGTGGAGGGATAACATAGTTTGTTAACTAATTATATAATAGGTTTAAAGATTCTGTGGTCATTCCACTGCGCGCTGACATAGCAACCAGAGAAGGACTAGTTGTTCCCAGCTTACAGGGCCTTCCACCCGAGTTGAGGATAAAGATTATGGATATGTTAAATGCCCGTGATCGGTCACAATTGAAAGAGATCTTATAATTCCTTCAGATTTGTCAAAATTCAATATGTAGGAGACATAATGACTGAATTCGACAAACATCTGTTTTTCACTTATTGTGATTCCTCCTTATTATGCAGAATAATAAATGAAAAATGGATGTGAGAGATATATTATAATATGTACGAGTTACTTAAGCAATTGTACAATATAGCTACAGATTACATCAACAAGTTTTGCAGTATGTGAAAATTACAGAACGTTAAGAGTCCTGTAAATTTTATTTCTATTCGGATAATTAATAATAATTCCGAAAGATTTTGAATTCGTCTAGAGAACTATTTTTCTGTACAAATATTAAACGAAGTAATGTAATTTTTACGAATTGAAATTTATTTTTGTATACTTTTTCAATACGAGTTCATGAGAGTGAATTCTCCTCCCCGTCTTTCATTCAGCGAAAAAAATTTCACCAATGTTAAACTTAGTTAAGTTTTAATTCTCATCGTAATAAAGGTGATTCAATACTTTGTTAATTCCTAAGTTAAGTGTAACTCTTTGAGTCTAACTCAAATTCTTAAGAATTTGTTAAGTTTATTCTTAAAGTTTGGAGTATTCGAGATATTTTATTTGTATAAAATTACGATTTATATTTCATTTTATATAAAAATATACGAGTAAAGTGTCAGTATAAAATTGTACATATATTCCGTACAGAAAAGCGAATTATATTTTACAGTTACGAAAAAAAACTCGTATATAAATAACGGAAAATAAAGGTTTAATATGTCAATTATTGAACGTAAAAGAGTAACGTTTTCTCCACAATTATGAGTTATCTATTAAAAGATTTGCCGGAGGTAAGGACACGGTTCCGTGACCGGACACTGGCTGTGGTAGGGCAGAAACGCCCTTCATCCATTTCCCGATATCGCAGCAGTAACACTCCACGTTGCTTAGCGTTTTCAGGAATACTGTGGTTACACCGCCGATAATTAACAGCTGCTCACCTGAAAAATAATCCATCTCGAATTTATTTTACACAAATCTCAGCATATCTGATTTTTGTACGAGTCTGGCTAGTTTGTGCTTCTAATACTAATCAAATCGATGCCAAGACTGAGGCACTTTTAACTCATACCAGAACTTTTGTAATATTTGCTCTAGACCTTAACTTTGTTGTAAAGTATCTGATAATGTTTATTATACACAGGAAAAAGAAATGTGTTTAGAAAAATATGGGTATTAGTAGTAATATATATGAAATAATAGAAATAAGGATAATTTCTCGACTGTTATCTTAACACTTTAACTCCTTAGCTGTGTATCTTGATTTTATAAGTGGGTGCTAAGAATTTTTAAATACTTTATTGCTCACACTGGCCGCTTTTCAATTTCTTTGTTTGTTTTCTTTATTTCGTTAGTTTCCTTTGGCTCAAAATATTGTAAATGCCAAAAAATTAGTAATGTATTTTCATTTTCACAACAATCTTAACATTAATAGCAACTAATTAATTTGATTCCATGGCGAGTATACTCGTCATACACAGCTAAGATTAATAGAATTCCTTGTTTGAAAAGGGAAAACCTAAGCTACTATAGGACAAGTTTAAAATTATTGGGAAAACTATCGAATAACTGCTGGCAGGTTTTGAGATATGGTTCAAGAGTGATTCAAAATATCCCAGATTTCAAGTCAGAGTCCAAGTAATTTATCAACGACAACGGAACCTATTGATCCGATGGAGTGTCCGTGTCTGGCGATGGACATTTTCGCTTGCTCTTTCCAAACGCATTCGTTCCCGTCCCAAACGTCGATGTCGTCGATACTTTGAGTGGCGGTCTCGGTGGTCGAGGCTCCTCCGATCACGTAAAGACAATCGGACATGACATAGAACGAGGCGAAGCACCTGGACGACCTCAAAGGGACCGCTTTCAACCACCTGGAACCGCATTCAGATAACAGCCTCCGGCGCTTAAACCGCGGACACGAGTAAATCAAGCGTTTAATCTGGGTAATGGGCACTCGAGATAGAAACTATCGAGCTAACAAATTTTTGATCGGGTCGTAGCACTCGACGTCCTTCGAGAACATCTCTTTCTTCGATTTTGTCATCCCGCCAGCGACCCAGATAAGATCCCGATATTTCACGCTGGCAGGTCCCACCCTGGCGGTCTGCATCGGTTGCATCTCCCTCCACGTAGAATCCGTCGGATCAAAAGCCTCCATCGTCCTCAAAGTTCTGCAACGTGGATATAACAATTGTTCGTTACATGGATTGGATGTCCTATAACTTCAGGGATCTGCTTCCTCGTGGACTTTACTCGTGAAAAGGCTAAAACGTTCAAACATGTTCTATCTTGTTGTCCAGTTACAGCGAGTTCTATATTGGAATAATTCTATCGAAAGTTGCGAGAGCTAGTATTCGTTCCTCCTACACTTGCAAATAGAACTCTGACATTGAATCTTCTATTCTAATTTAGTAGATAATAATAGACTCAGTACTTTGTGGGGTTATTTGAAGTCCATCATCTACAGAACGCCTGCTGAGTCGAACAAGGTTTCCAAAAAATTTCAACAATACCTAGGAAAATGAAAAGGCCTACGGCAGACAATGGTGAAGCAGCCTTCTGTTCAGATACAAAGAGGCCATTTTGAACACCTTCGAATATAGTAAACCCAATGTGATCAAGAGGAATCTTGCTATAACTCTACAACAAGGTCTGTGATAGATCATACGTTGATATGAAACTTTTTAATTGCTTTTATAGTCAGAATCATCCTCCAAAGAGGACCTCGCATCCACGAAACACCGTGTATGCCAAAATCACTTGCACAGAATCAGCGATAATTAAATTATGTACGAGCCACCGGTCAGGTTTGCGGTTATTGAATGAAACGGGTGGAAGTGCTCGTAATTAGCTGTAGACGGCGTGAAAATAAATAGCGAGAAAAATGAAAGTAAAGTCATACCCGCGGATGAAATTATGCTCTCTGTAACAACTCACATCCCGTTCCTGCCTTGCCCTCCCATCGCGTACATTTTCCCGTGACTGACCACCAATCCGAAGTCCTTTCTGGCTGTCAGCATGCCAGGTTCATTGAACCAAGTCCTGGTGGTTGGGTCGTAGCTCCAGACGCTGCCGACCGCAGTGCTCTTTCTGTGCACTTTGTCTTCCAGAGGATCCGCGCCGCCTAACAATACGTTTTCTCCTTTATTTATATTTTAGCTCTAACGAGACACGTTCTTCGCTTCCTTACACACGGGTTGAGGCAACGAAGAACGTTGTGCAGGCAGCTTTCACTAACGTTCGCTATTATTGTCCTACACACCTGGCGAAAAGTGTTCGATGAACGTTGTGATAGTGAAAAATTGTATCGTGTGTGTATTAGATTAATAGACTATATTAGGTTGTTTCAAAAGATCTTTTCAGAACGTGTTTGCTTCAAAAACCGGCTTAAAGAAACAGCATGTGTATTGCGTTTTTCCCAATGTTCCTTCATTTTCTAAAGTCTTCCTTATTTGTGAACGTGTATTGCTTAATGCAAAAAGCATTCTGAGTTCGCATTGTACACATTAATCGAAAACGAATTTTTGAGACCGTTCAAGAGAAGGGTTACCGATATTTTAACAAAATAGTACTAAACGACCATGTTCTTTTATTAAATATAAAATAATGCATTGCTGACGACTGTATAAAAACTACATCATAATTTAAATTATACAACAAAGCTTATTCAAAGCTTATTGTGTAATACTTTGAACAGTGATGCCAATAGGCATTGTTAAAAAATTTTCTCAACATTTGAGAATGATAGAATTTTCCAGATCGGTGTCAAAGTTTCTAATTCTGTACTTCATAAAAAAGCAATCATATTTATTTTCACCATTGCATTTGTGTTTATAGTCAATTTGTTTGCTCGAATACTTTTAGCTAGCGATAGTACCATTTCCACCATTTTTTAAGTAGAATTAGATTATTGCAACAGTTTTCGCAGTATGAGGTGTTTGCATTGATATTTAGCGTTAGATATAGCACAGTTTCATCGGAACCTAATCATTTTACGATTGCAGGAGAATTACCTGCGTTTGAAAGTTTAGGATTTGTCAAGTATTAATGTGACTAGTCATCGCCAAACTCACCCACAACGTAGATACGGCCTTTTAGGTAAGCAACCGAATGATGATGTCGCGGCTGAGGAATATCTCCAACGAATTCCCAAATGTTTTCATCAGGCTTGAATCTGTAGATGGCTTTGCCGGTGTTTCCGCCGCGACCATACTCTTCATGGGGGTCCACACCGCCGAATACAAGGACCGACTCTCGATCAGAAAAGTATAGAGACCCGTCGAAGAAATAGCTATCGCCTGTGGAGCCCAGCATGCTGGTGCTGATCCGTTGTGGCCTGTAAACGTTATCTTCTTTTACAAAAGGAACTCGCTTTATGAAATTACGTTTCATCTTGCAGAACAGAACAGGATAAAATAAACTCAATAGAGTTTCATAATTCGGCCACAATTTCGTAAGCCGTTCATTCGCATGCCCATTTTTATTCTCTTTACACTCCACTTTCTTCGGTTATTACTAGACAGTGCTACTCTTTATGTAAATTAAAAGAAAAATTTCTTTCATCAATTCAAATATTCCTTGCGGTAGAAATAAATTAAAAATCTTAATACTCTCGGTTATTGTACACGTTCTTTTTGTATTTTATACACTTGCGCATACCATGAATGCATAAAGATCCAGCCTAGATACTAAACTCCTTCGATTTGTTTAACCATGCTTTTTATTTCATCTTTCTGCACGATTTGTTGAATTCTACTCGTTTAACCAATCTTCATGTGCTCTTTCTTCAGTTCTTCACGTTCTACCAATCTTTAACGGCGCAAAATAATTATCAAAACACTCACAGTGGTCGTAGGCAGTTCGAAGTTCGCATCTGGGCAGTTTTCGGTTGCTGAACGTTGTCGGCGCTTTGATAATTCACCACCCTTTGTTCCTCGGACTTCGTATTGTTCCTCGCATTGTCATCGGCTTCAGTTCCAGTCGATTTTCCGTCGGTCTGCGGAGACTGTGGTTCCTCCGAATCAGTATTATCCGAAGGAGAGCTGACTATCTCGCCCTGATTCGGGAAAAACCTTGGCGATTTGATGGTCCTGATAGTATTCGCTGCATTTCTAGACGCGTTCCTTGGCGTAGGTTGCGGTCGTTGCTCCCCGGGTACGTAAGAAGGAACACGCTCGCCGTACTGCGATTTAAAATGTGCAATTAATAAGAGGAAGGCTTTAATTAACCTGTTAGTCAAGAAGGTGATTAATCAAAAACGGGTTGGAGCATCTTGCCCGCAAGAAACGCGATATTTCTTAACTTGTTTCTTAGGATGTAATTATTTTTCTTTATAAGGGTACTGATATTTTATGTCGAGCCAATTAGTCTTACTTGCTAAGATTACTATATTAGAAGACGAGTTAGGGTCTGGGCATATTCACCGTACCGTGCCGTGCCGTGTTTTTTATTTTACATAATTTTTACAGACCTTTAATCGGTCATTCACGATTGACAGATCAACATACGTTCTTCACTTGGTCCAATTTATTTTCGGCGGGGCGTGGGTTTTGACTCCACCATGGCTGTTCACTCTTCTTGGCTTTCGGTGGCCATGCTGCTTCATCTTTCCCACTTCTGATTTGGTTTGCCGAACTGTTTGAAATTCCGACAGGCTCCGCCAAGGACTTGCGAGATGCCTCGCCCATCGGGATCGCCAAAAGCTCCGCCACCTTCTTGATATTCCGCTTCACCTCTGACGTTGATGTCTTTATCTACAGTTTAGAGAAACAACACGTTTGGCTTATGCTCTACGTTCTGTATGCACATTAGAAACCTCACCAATGATTGCAAAGATCGAACGACTCTAAATCTTATCCCCTTTCCTATTTACTTTTCAACATTCTATCAATTCATCTTATGAGCCATCGCTTCATTTACAATTTAAAGATTCGGTGTGTAAGTACCTCAGCAATGAAACTTTTTGGTAACAACGTAGAGTAGGCATGTCCAGAAGTAGCTCACTTGGAGGAAAATTCGAGGGAGACGCCTACTTCTCCCGCCCGCGCGTCTCGCATCCCGTAGCGGCCGTAGTCCTCCTTGCTCCTCAGACCCGTGCCTACCGCTTGCAATATGTGCCGCGTGTGGCGCGTTGGGCCGACTCTCGGACCCACGGTAGGCACGGGTCTGAGGAGCTCGGAGGACTACGGCCGCTACGGGGAGCGAGACGCGCGGGCGGGCGAAGTAGGCGTCTCCCTCGAATTTGCCTCCAAGTGAGGCAAACAACACGTTTCGTGCAAGACTATTCTATGTGTGCATATTAGAAATCTCACTCCTGATAGCAAAGATCGAATGAGTTTAAACTTCATCCCCTTTCCACCTTATGAGCCCTCGCGTCATTTACTGTTTAACCGTTTGGCTATTGTTGGCGCCTAAAGGCCCTTCTAAAATTAGGTTTCGTGATACTGTTGGCGCCTATAAGCGCTTACCTTGTTTCGATCTGCTGAAACGATAGGCTCCTATAGGTTCACTTTACAATGAGAAATGCACGCGGATGAACAATTTCGCCGTCCTCATTGTATCTAGGTCGCGATTGAAGTTCTGCCGTACGGTACGAGCAGTAAGCATCAAAGTCTGCCGCAGCGAAAGGATTAAAGACGTCGGTGTGTAAGAACTTTAACAATGAATCTTTTTGGTAAGGACGTAGAGGAACAACACGTTCCATGTAAGACTGTTCTATATTTGCATATGAGAATTATATGAGAATTCTAACCTTTACCCCCTTTCCTACTCAGTTTTCAACATTCTATCAATTCATGTTATGAGCCTTCACCCTAGCTCAACGGTGACTTCTGTCGGGATGCTGGTTGTATATCGGATCGAGAGGTAAACTTTCGCGGCTGGTCCACTAACTTCGTGAAATCTCCTCCTGGCCTTATATCCTCTGTAGATGGCCTGTATCGTGGTGGCTGCCTCCTCCTCGGATTTGCCGGAGTCCGTGCGTTGCTCGCGGTCTCTCGGTATGTTACATCTCGTCTGCTGCATCCTCGAGGAAAATATCTGATTCGAGTCGTGCTGCTGGCACCGGCAAACATCCGGTGTGCTCTTCTCCTGCCGAGTCTCGTAATCCAATTTGCCGGCGTTCTGGAAAAGAAACGAAACGACTCACGGACTACGGGGACGAAAGTTTCTCACCGACAGGCGTCTTTATCCACCCCGTCCATCCCGCTGTCTCTCCCTCGGTTTCCCTTTTTTATCTTGTATTACCGGCACATTCGCGGACCGACGAGCCTGTTCCTGCCCGTGTTTCTCGATGGCCGATGATTTATGGGCAGCTTTCGCAGATTCCATGCCGCCGCTGAACCTGGCGTCAAAGGCGACCATGTTCGTAGCTCTCGCCTTGTTCTGCGCAATAATTCATATCGATGCTTGTACAACGAAACATCGACCTTCATTATTTGGGATTCATTCGATCGTCTTTCGATCCGCTCGAGGCACTCGCGGTACACTAGTGCTCGATTAAATTTACATCAGTTCGTGTGCCAACAGCTAAATTCTCGCGAGCAGGACGCCTACTTCGTCTCCTTTTTTTATATTGTATTTATTCTTTATCCTTATTCTGTGTCCCTAGCCTCGCCAAGCTCAAGCCACTGATAATAGGAGAAGAGTGGGACTGTCTCGTGTAAATTTAACCGAGCAAATTTTAGTTTTTAATCGAGCACTACTATACTGTACATGGCGAGACAAGGTGTATTCGATGCTCGGAGACGAAGCGCCTCAAGCCACATGCTTTCCATTAGGAGATATTTTAATATATTCCTTCTATTTTCATAGGACATGGTGCATTTTTAATGATTAAATAAGTATACTTTATTATAATACGTTACTATAAACACCTGGTACAACACCATTCATAAATATTTAGTTCTATGACAGGAGGTAATGTTTAATCGTTCTTTCTGGTTCATATGCCAAAACCTAATTTGTTGCTGTTTGTTAGAAAATGTGCTTCTGCAGATTTCATTACGTGTTTCTCTTTTGTAGAATTATAAGTAAAAACACGATTTGTGGATTTAAAATATAAAACATAATTCGGCGACGCATTAACCCAGCACCTTCTATGCAACTATTTTTGTAGAGCGTTTAAGGGTAATACAAAAATTTTCTAACTCTTCAACTTCACTAAATCCAGTGTAAGTGTCGCAACACTTATGTAAACTAGTTTGTGCACCTACTAAAAAATTCATCGTTAAGTCTGGCATTTTTTCGAATGTCTAAAAGTGTGACTCGAGTCGTTTCACCTTCGAGCAACGAATGTACAGAAGCAGCGAGTTGCATTGAAACGATTGTAGGCTCTTCAGTATTTTAAAAACTCTACAGGATCGTCGTTTAGATCGGTGTAATCCCAAGGTAAGAGCTTATACGCCGTAAGTGCGGTCTCATTGTCAATAGTGAATTGCCTGGGTGGCGAGAAAATGGCGCCCGGTGCCATTACGCGAACGGATTTCGAGCTGCATAAACTCTGACCTTTGACTACAGCTCCGTGACATTTGAAAAGCGAGATTTATTGTTTCACTTACGAGCAGGCCGCCGCTTACCTCGAGATTTCTTTGACGATAAACCCCCTCGTAATAATCCCTGAAAGCAGGCAAAGCGGAACTTTGTGCGGCCATTTTCATCGCGGACTGTTCCGACGGACTCACCCGATGATTTATCTGCTCGAATCCATCCATGACGTCCGAGTTTATGTTCGAACAGAGTTTACACTCAAGCATATTGATCCAGAATCGTTTCCGGCGTTAATATCGTCTTCGATCTCCCAACATGCGCGTTTGTTAGTTTTGCGAAATGAAAGATACACGCACGAGTGCTTTTTCTGATATAGTCTCGACGTTTAATGGGTACATGCATTATATACGATAGCTGAATACGATATACAAAATGGCTAGGGGTTCGCGAGGGTTCTCGCGAATACGCGATAGGAAGAGAAACGTAGTTCGTTCGTAGGGTGTAAAAATATTAGGGGATGGGGGATATTCAATGGATCCGTCTGCTTTGAGGCTTTTGGAACGCTCTTCGAGTGGGGCACGGGCCAGGGTTACTCACCCCTCTGCTTCGCTCCAGGTGGCTCAGGTAATCATTCATAAATTTCGGCGGCATCGGCATTGCTGACATCTCCATCGGAGGGTAATATAGAGGCGTATTCTTCGAGTGCAGTGTTGGGTCGTTTTGAACCGCACCGTTGTCACCTGTCGATTTACACTTAATTAGTCAGACGTTTTATCCATGCACTTTAATATCCTTCTTGAGATAACAACTAGACTGCAGATATAGAATTCTATGACGACATTGAGCAATTATATTTTTGATATGGCAAATGTACAAATGACATTCATATTAGCAATTGAATTAAAAATTGAATTGAAAATTTTCTTTAAAGCTGCAGCGATTACAACGTCTTTATCCCCAAAAATAAAGCAGAAGAGGACAGAAAATTGATGTTTTTTTGTATGGCTACATTTACTTCAATGCTTTTATATTGATTACAAAAGAATAAAATTTTATTTCTTTTGAAAAGAAAGACATGAGATTCGTATTTATTAGACATTGTTTCATAACTTCATCACTAGTCTGATTCGTTAGAAAACGAGGATTGGAGGATTAAGAACATACCCGAGCTCTGAGGGTGATTATTAGCCCCTCTAGGAGGCATAAACGGGCAATCATTAGGTGGTGAGCTGGGTGGAGTGGGTTTCGTGCGAGATTTTGGTCTTTTCAGTTCTGAGACCTTCGTTTTTTGATATTCCTCGAGGTACAGCAGGAACTCGCGATAAGTCACATAATTCTAAAAACGGAAATTATCTTTTAACCTTGCATTATTCACATTTTCATTAAATCCCAGAGAATTAAAGTTAGTTCTTATTGATTTGACTACTCGCCAAGAATTTAAAAAACAAGCAACATGGATTTTCTCACGAATACTAACATAAATACAATCAGTCTCATAATTTATGGCGGACACATTAAAGCAGAACAACTTTTTATTAAAAATGGTTTTCTGCTTTTTTATTCTATTATTCGGCGATTTTCTCCATTTTTAATCGTTTATAGCTCATTAAACCAATTGACAAATTTGGATGAAATTTTCAGCATGTATATAATTCAAGCGGATCTACAAAACACATTTTTCAAATTTTCGTTACAAACCGAAATAAAATAATCATGTAAAGCAACAATTAATATTTTTCTCGTAATTCAGACTAAACGAAATTTTTCTAAAATTTTCGTTACATATCACCTAGCAAACTAATCCTAGATGAATCCTGGCTTGGCAGAAAAACCGAAGTCGTTTTGTCCGTTTTCAAACAAGTTATTCTGATTTAAAGTGTATGTCATCGATTATTGTAACTGACTCTGTTTGTTCGAAAACAGTTTGAGTACCTTATCTTCGCCAGCCCAGTTTCGATTGGTAGGCTCGGCCAGTCCTAGCAAATCGATCCAGTGGTAGTAATCCTCAGTCTGACTGCCGTACCAGTATTTGATAATGACGAAACTGAAAGAGGTCCATGCTTGAACGCACTGATATCGGGCGTTGATGATTCGAAGCTTACGCTAAACCGTCGTCGACCATTTTCTGCACCTCCGGGTAGGACATCAGTTCCATGAACTCCGGGTTTTCCGGGTTCCTTTTTACGTCCACCAATTGCCACGGAGCGATCAGCCCGAACCGGATGCATTTCATCACCTCCAGCATATGATTTTTTCTATTTTCCCAGTTGTGCATCAGCCATCGAACCGCGGACATCAAGACCTCCATTTCGCTGATGAAGAGTCGAGGTGTTCAAAGGAGGAATACGAGAGGATAGTCTGAAGAGCGATACCTGTTCACAGAGATGTAGTTCGACTTCAGCAGCAGGCACAGCTCCTCGACTCTCAGCTCGAGGAAGTCCCTGGTGCTGACGAGCATCAGGAAGAACGTCATGATCCTCGGCACCATCAGCTCCATCACGGCTATATTCTTGCTCTTCCTCGCCTCCAAGTACAGAAGGAAAGCCGTGTCCTCACTGAACAGCTCGTCGTTGTCTATGAAGGCCCAACATTGCTCCTCTAATTCTAAGGAACAAAGAGATTTACAGTCACTGTCACGTGGATCCCGCCACAACATAGCAGGAAATGAAGAATTAGACAAGGCTGCTAGAGAAGCTGTCCCACTGCCACCTAACAACGAGATCGGCATAGCATCCGAGGATATCTAGAAATTTATCATCGGGCGTAAAATATTTGAGAAATGGCAAAAAGTATAAACTACCATAAACTTTACAGATTTACACAAAATTCCAGTTTTCTCCCTGACGTCACTATACAATCGGAGAGACCAAATTGAATTATTCAGGTTGTTAATCGGTCATACAAGCTGATTCTGAAAAGATTCGAAATTCCTGAAGAACTAACAAACTACCGTCAGGGAAAGTGATTTAATAATTTTCCTGGAGATTATTTTGTAAAAGAAGATTTAGTCCTCTTTTGATGTTGTGAAGTCGCAGATAAGCGATACGTTAAGCATACTTTCAGTAAAGGGGACCAAGTCTATTCCTGTCGAAACGAAAGTTAGATTCCATTCGCACCGCCATTTTTCGGGGAACAGTCGTTTATTACGCGGCTCGGACAGGCGCGGGAGATATAAATTTCGCAGATATAGTATTGTGCGGACCCGGTGTACAGAAGGATGCGATACATCCCTTATTTTCTTCGGGTCTCATATGGTTTATTGAAGTTTCAAGTTGGACAGTGACGTATTCAACGGAACTCAAGCGCGACGCCATCGAGAGTTCCCCAGCGGAAGCTTATCGGGCCGCGAAAACTTTTCATTCTTTCCCCTGTAAAACGCGGCCGAACTTCTGAAGTGTGTTGGGAAAGGCGTGCGCTATATATTATGCAAGACAGTGCCGTTTCAGAAGATGGATGGGAATGGGAAACGGCACTGGAGGCACAATGTAAACAGGATCATCGGGCGTAAATCCTTCACATAAATAAAGACAAAGGAGGAGCGAGCCTCGCAGGATGTCCGACATTCTTGTTCGCCATCAATCCTCTCATGATCTCCCGGAACACTTCAGACTTGCACGATTCTTCGTTTAATCATGTTCACACAATTCTATCAATTTTAAGAAATTTTGAACCCTCGTGTTCACCTATTTTAATTCAATTATTCGGAAAATAACACATAAAATGTGTTAATTTTCACCGAAATAATCCTCTCATCATACCTGGGAACAGTTGAGACTTATGTGAGTCTTTGCTTAATCATGGCCACAAATTTAATTTTAAGAAATTTTTTAACCTCATACTTTTTATGCTCGCCTATTCCACTTCAACCATTTGCGTTCTATTCAAAATTTCAAACTAAGAAAACAAAATGTTTTGCAGAATTTAAAACACGGAACAGATGAATTTCAGCTGAAGCATGTACAAGGGTCGATAATAATAATATAATGTGTTAAAAAGACTTCGGATTTTATGCATTTATGGCAAAAACGAATGAGCGGGAAACAAAACTGTAAATATATTAAAAGAATTTAAGAATGCTTTATTTTCGACTTGGTAGAATTATAGAAAACAGGAAAACATTTTCATCTATCTAGAATTATTGAAATAAGAAATACATTCTCATCCAGGTAGAATTATTAAATGAAGAAATGCATTCTCATCCAGTTAGAATTATTAAGAAAAGAAATATATCATGTAGCTTCCTAAAATTTTTATTTTGCACAAAAACCAGAATCCAGTGACAATATATAGAGTTCAGGTAGTAAAAAGCTTACTGTAATTATTTCTCACAATTAAATTCAAAGTGGAGAAAAATTCAAACTCGGTGTTTTATAAAAATTAAAAGTGGTAATATACCTTTAATGCCGAGATACTGAGCAGTATTGAAGATATCCAGGATGTTGTCCCTCTGCAGAAGGCGACAGCTTTCATTTTGTGGGCTGATCATCCAATCGTAGGTGATGGAGAACGCGTTCGAGGACACGCCGCTCTATTTCGCATAGGTTCGAGTTATTAGCAAAAGAAGTCACGCAATATTAGTTGGAAACATCGCAGAATGGCTCGTGACGTAAAAGAGTTGCTGTTTCCATTTTTAATTAGCCGTTTCCTTGACATGTGGCGAGCAAGAGGGCGTCAGTGAACAGGAGGGACGAGGGTGGACTGACAAAGTGGCTGGCGCTTCTCGCAGCGACTTTTGAAGGGTGCGGAGTGCGGCGCTGTCATTCGAGAGCCGCTATTCAGCCTTAACTAAAAAGTGAGCCAAATATAGCCACTGGCAGGGAGGGTGGGAAGGAGTTCAAGGTCGCTTGGCTGCGAGCCCACAGAGCCACCGATGGAGGACGAGGAACAGAGAGAACAGAAGAACAGGATGCTGACACAAGATATTGGGGATGCCTGCAACCCCCTAGTCGGTGCCTAGCTGGCGACACTGAAGCTTGATCATTGCCGATATCGATTTCTGTGCCTTGAATGAATCAAAATGTCGTACAAATTCACGATGACGTTTCTTAGCCCATTCAAAATTACCCAGCGTAATGCACTCAGAGGGGTAGATAACCTTGACTATCTAAAACTGCGCTGTTTTCGAGAATTCTTTTTATGGATAATTCATAAGTGAAAAATTCCGGTTTTTACAGTGATATCAACACAACCCTTAACTTTATGCCATATTTTTTTCAGAACGAAATATTAAAAAATGGCAGAGTTATTCGCCGGTTTTGAAACGCCCTGTTATTGGTATATAGATGGATAGCCGGTATTGCCGACAAAAATTGTTAGGTATAAAATTAAACATTTTTCTTATTCTCAAACTAGAATATTTACATAATGTAAAAAGCAAATTTTTCGATGAAAAATTAACTTTAATCGTGTGTAGTTTAAAACATATTTCAGTTATCAAAAACTTCTTACACTACCTTTTGGAGTACTATAGATAGGACATATGTGTAAAATTGGAAGCAAATCGGTCGTAGGATTCCAGAGATTTTGTATTGGTTAGGAGAGATTTATGATTAAAATATAATACTACATACGATCCGAATTTCATTTATCCCGGAATCTATTTATTATGTGTAATGTAGGAAGATCTAACGATGGAAAATACTTTGAATAGAATGTTCTCTATTTTTCTATACAAACGAAGGACTTTTATTTGTCGAAAGAATGGCAGAAACTTCTTCGAGTACCTAATAGAATATCCCGACCAAACTTGAGTCGTATTGTGCTTTCGAAGAATTCTACGCTGCACGAGTATCGCGAAATGTTACCGGGCCACAGAGCCGCAAGGATGACACAATGGTCGAGGAATTCCGTTGGAGATCAAACGCGGGTCTCGCAGAATCTGATCAGATCGCCGCCCACTCTATCAGACAAATGGCTGGTCGGGAGAGGTAAGAGGA
This sequence comes from Sphecodes monilicornis, assembly GCA_913789915.3. Classification (NCBI taxonomy): domain Eukaryota; kingdom Metazoa; phylum Arthropoda; class Insecta; order Hymenoptera; family Halictidae; genus Sphecodes; species Sphecodes monilicornis. The sequence continues at coordinate 13,472,761 of OU565291.1, read as the reverse complement.
ATCGAGCGGAAGAACTGGTCGAAGCTAAGGGGTTGCTCGGGGGGTGAACGGTCGACGCTGGCTGATCGAATACGGACGCCGCGCCGATGGATACACGGAACGGTGGAAGGAAAAGCGGCTAGAAAATCGGATCGCGCGAACAAAGGGACTTTATTCGGCGGACTGCAGGTTTCGCAGACCGATAACGCCGTAATAGATCTTGCGCACGAGTTGCTGGATCCACGGCGTCGCTCCTCACCCGGGGAAACCCGGGCGCCACGAGCATCGTTTCCCACTTTTCCCCGGTATAATAAATCGTTCGATAGCAGTTCGCGGGAGCAACGCGATTAAACTTATCGAAGGAAGGGGAATCATGGTCACGACTCGTTTAACGGAGTTCGTTAAGGGATGAAGATCGATGGCGGACGAGTGCCGTTGAAGGGAAATCCGTTAATGCAATCCCGTTTGCTTTCCGAATAAACGATACGTCCGAAGGAATATCACGAGCTTCGCTCCATCATCGTCGTCGTCTTCGTCGCCGTTCCAGGTCAGCCGGAAGATGGAAATGGCAAATGATCGAAGTAATTACGTCATTTTTGTTAGCCTGATGGATGTTTTTTACTGCGGGTAATCAAGGGAAAGGGGGTCGGTTTTGCAGCGTCCTTCTGAAGATTAATTTCTTTCCAGCGCTACTAAGCTTCCCTGTGCTATCCTCCTTTTTCCCTTAGATTTAAAGTTCTACGTCGTTCCTTTCATGCTCTTCCGCGATTGTTTGGATAAATAATTACGCGAGCGAGGAGAATATGTTCAAAAATACTTCAGGGTTTTTTGAAAAGATTCGCTTTTAATCCTTTCTTTCTGTGCTAGCTTTTATAAGCTTTTGTAAAGGCAACAAATATGTATTAGGATTTTTACCGAAAATATTCGAAGATGTTTGACGATTCTAACACTTACAAGTGGATTTTTCATTGGTTCTCTAGTAACACATCGCTGCTGTAGTGCAATTATTGTATTCACATCTCGACCAATATTTTTTTATCACAAGATTTTCGTTCGTTAACCTTTTAACTGAGGATGTCGAATTCAATCGTCCTATCGAATCTATTCACTCTCTTTCAAATTCAATGAACAACTCTTTCATTTTCCATTGCAATAACCTATACTGTACTCATGTTGATGGTGGTAAAACATTTTTGCTCTCAATTTTATCGTCTTGGTAAGTGTTCATTGTTCCAGATCGAAGAGTCGCCCAGTTAAAAGGTTGACGTTAGTTTTTAACGGTGAACGGTGAACGTCGCTAAACCGGCACATAGTTTCCGAGTTTTATGACGTACTTTAATTAAAATACTTTCGTGGACGATGGTATCACGTAAAAAATGGCCGTGCCAGTGGCTTTTTGACCGAGCAGATCTCCGGACGTGCTATTGCTCGCAACGCAACGTTAACGGCCGATAACTCACCCCGGTCAAGTCGATTTCCTTGCAATTCTTCTCGTCGAAGAAGGCGCTGTAGCTCTGCAGCACGAGCAAGTGACAATGGAACTCGTCCTGATCGATTCTCACAATACAATCGGCGTTCCTCGAAAGATCGATAGAGGAAATTTAGCCGGTGATCCTGTTTCTGGTGTCCCGGCCCGCCCCCAAACCCCCCGTAACATTGTTTCATCGAGCGGACACGACTATAAGCTTACTTGTAATTTGTGATACGCCTGGCCAACTCCTGATACAAGTCGGTCTTCTCCGGGAGAATTATGTTATCCCAATCGATTGGCTGCTCACCCGTAAATCCGAGTCTGCTCGAAATTACGCCGATCAAACGTTATTGGGGGTAACACCGGTGGAAATCGCTCCGGCGAGCTAGTCGCTTTTCTTTTTATCGATGGAACGAACGACCCGAGTCGATACAATTTCATGGAGATTCGCGGCAGTAAATGTTTCACGCCCGCCCCTCTTTTTTTCTGCTTCGCTTTTTCGTTTTCCCTTTTTTTTTTGTTCTGCGTCGTTCTCGATCGAAACTACATCGACCCGGTTTCTGATGTTTTTAACGATCGACGGCGAAAAACTCACGCGGACAGCGGCACCTCTTGCAGCAATGGCTCCTCGTAAGACGTTGATGGGACCGTTTGCTGTTTTTGCTCGGCCTCCATTTGAGCCAGTTTCACTTTGAACTGATGCATCCTCTGCGTTTCTTCGATCGCTGCCGGATTCTTTTGTCCCTGGAATTTTTCGATTTTTCACGGATGTACTTAATGGGTGGTATTCGTTACTTCTCCTCTTTGATACCACGAAAACAGCAAAGAATGTTAATTGTTCAACTTTATCCACTTGCATAGAATTTATGAATAGATAGAACCTAATTTATTTAGTAGGCATTAACGTCTACATTTTCTTGCAATAATATTTGATTTAGTTCTATAGAACAGTAGTTGAGGAATATGCCTGTCAGACAGTGTTTAAAAACCTACATATTTTAGAATTTTTTTATAAGTAATAGCTAAGTGAAACACTTCCATTTTTGGAACACACACATATATAGCTTTCATCTTTATATTCTAATTTTTTGAACTAGAAATATTGCAAAATATCGGAGTTATTCGCTAACTCTGACACCGTGTGCATTAGAATATCGGCTGTTAGCCGCCATCGCTGGTAACAACTCGAATGCCTAAAATAGAAAGCTCATGACAAGACTGTAGATTCGATGCATTTATGGCAAAAATGAATAAGTGAAGAACGAGACTGTATAGACCTTTTTTGTGGACTTAAGAATATTGTTACATTTTTTAAGAATTATCAAAACTATTGAAAGAAGAAATACATTTGGCATCTATTTCTTACGATCAACTTCGAAAATTATTATTTCACATAATGATCCACAGTCTACTCATATGCACGTTGAACTTAGTGAAAAAAATGTCTTTGCGAAGGAATAAATTGTTGAAAGAACAAAAGCAACGAAGCACCACAATATCCGTTTCCCTCGGAAAAGAGAAGATCCATTATCTTGTTTTTCGCCCTTCCATCAAAGGGTACAGCGGCTTTAAGGGATCGGTCGATCAAGAGGTATTAGAAAACGGAAACGTTGACCAGGACTTAGGAGTTACCAGTGATTGATTGATCATCGACGACGAGACACCGGCCGAAAGATCGACGAGCCTGTGCCGTGTCGAGGACTCGGAAACGCGTCCGACAGCCTCGTTTCCGGATCTATTCAGCTCGGCCTTGACGTTCACCTTAGTGTGCTGCGGATCGGCGACCAGTACACTGACTTTCTTCGACTCGAATACCACCTAGAACGACTACGCGTCTGCCCCTTGAGGCCAATATGCCCGGGATTCGATGAACCTGGTTCAGTGATCGGTCCGATCGTTTACCTGATTCGGGACGATCTTCAGATTGCCGCTCGGCGTCGCCTGGAACGGGAACACTCGCTTAGAGTCGTCGTCTCCGTCGTTAACGCTGATGAATGCACGGTCGTCGCCTCGTTCGCAAGGACACGCGTGCATCTGGTGCATCAGATAAGCCAAATTCGGGCAGACTGTGTCGTTTCTGCGCGCCTTAACGTCACCCTTCCCTAAACTGCAAAGCTAACACGATTAGAGAACAGTTCTACAGGCTGTCCCAGAAAGAGTATAGGAAAAGAGAAGGGGTGATTCCTAGGGCGATTGTAAGCACCATTTTCCTTTCCTAATTCGCACCAAAACGCTTTGTTTTCCAGTTATTAACGACAAAGAAGCGTCGATCAGAGCGCAGCTATAGAGGACGGACTCCGCCTCTGCGACAGATCTCGCTGAGCATGGCGTTGCCGTTGGTTGAACCGGAATCACTCCACTGTAGACGCGCTATCATTGGTCTGCGTTTTTCGTTAATAACTCGAAAACAAAACGTTCCGGCGCGAACTGGCAAAGGAAAAAGGTGCTTAGAACCACCTCAGGCATCACCTCTTTGTTTTTCCTACACGTTTTTTTGGGACACCCTGTATACTCCTGGACTTAATAGTAGCAGATGTGTGCTATCTCTAATTTGTCGAAGACTGTGTAAAATTTCTAAATGAAACACACGGTATCATAGTACTTGCCGGACTGCGGTTTTTTATACGAAATAAAAATTATTTGCATCGATTACAATGAACAGGAGCAAACTAGAAATTTTATTGCATGTTTAATCATTTTAATAGGCTGGGACTTATACATTGGACATCTTAAAATCTTTTAATTTGCTTCTTGCTTTAAATTGCACCTACTCATTTTTATCATAAATGCATACAATTTGATTTCAAAGTGAATTTGTTGAAGTGCGTTCCAATCTGACAGTAATTGATGACTTACTTGCAAGTATTTAATTACCTATTTAAATCTCCGTTGAATAGGACGATCAACATAAGATATAGCCAAACGCTATCGAGCTGAATTTAGAGCCCGTTACATGCCCCAAGCAATAACTGATTAATGCCACTGTCGGGAACTATCAAACGCCAGGGCTGATGACTATCAAGCACTATAATTAACAGCTATCAAGGTCTCTAATGTAGGACACTCCAATTTTATGGCGGAGCCTACCGTTCGTCGATAATAAGTACTATTTGACTCACAGTGATGTTAATACCATTGCTGCATGACTTCTGTCGCTTAGGTTTTAATTGCAATTTTGTCATGCACATAAAATTTGTTACATATGCAATTTATACCATTTTACAGCCTCACTTTTCCTCCTTTTGATTTGTTAAATTTGGTTAACAGCTTTTTTCCTTCCAATTGAAAGCTACACAGTGTCAACTTGAAGAAAGAAATGAATGAATGATAGAAGCCTAGGTTTAATGGAGAAGATAAAACATCTGAGAACATCAAGACATTTATATTATAGATTAGGAATGGTGATACTTAACTCGCTAATGTAATTCATAGATTTGGATAAAATAAAATAAATGTTTAAAGAAATTTATTTCGTAAGAGAAACTTTTACCCAATTTAAGAATTTCCAGACTTATTTGGAAAAATAAAAGCGAGACTGTAAATAGGTGACAGGTGATAAAATTGCTACTATGTACTTTGTAACAAGCAAAGTGATCGGAACAAACACTACAGCCTTTTGTCAAGTTTCACCGATAAAAATTTACTCGTTAGAATGCAACTCACTCAATCTGTACATTCTTTTTAGACCAAAGACTTAAACCAACAAAAGTTTTGCACCTTCGAGTCAATAAAAATGTTCCTTCGACAACGACAGTTTCAAAGTAAAGCATGCAACGCAGCTGGACATTCGTCTTCCTTGGAATATAAAAATTCTCTTGTTAAAGTTCTTGGGCGGGTTACCTGAAGCGAGCCATTAGCTGTGAAGCGGAATTATTCGAGGGACGACATCGTCCTCTGCAAGTTTTATCGATCAGCCGGTGCTTATCGGATCCTCCGACCTGATCAGGATCATCCGAGTCGTCCTCCTGACAAGAAGTAGAGCCCTCACTCGACCTAATCAAATTTTTCGCAGACTTGGCCGAATATCTCGCCGGATCGGGCCTCTGTTCCGCTGGCTGCGCCTCTTTCCTTGCGACACGACGATCCTTGGACAAGGAACCGACCTCCTTCGTCTTCTCCAGATAAATGTGTGCGAGTGGTACTCGTCGCCTCGAGAAACGTCGACGACGACGTAGTCGCGAAGTAGCTTGGCCTCGGTCGATCGGATGTATGAGGCCTCGGTCCGCTGGACTCGTCCTGCGAGAAACAGAACACAGCAGTGTTCACTTAACACATTATTTAGCGGCGATTACTTCATAATTTTCGAACGTCTATGGTCTGTGGATAAGGATTTTTTAATGAATCCGTCAAGAGCAATATCAATTTTAATCGTGAACCAACAACTCACACTCAGTAACGTAATCTAATTATTTCGTTTGAGGTTATTATGTAAAAGTGGATTTTTAAGGTTCATTTTGGTACAGCATAACTACTGAAAAGGTGATTAATAGGCTCTCACTAGATAAAGTGTTAAATTTTTAAACTTCGGAAAGCGGAAGTCAAATTCTTGCTCTACAGGGTAGCGTTACTCTTTGAGGAATTGGCTCCAGCACAGCTCCACGAGGTACGGCAGCAGATATATTGAGCGAAAGCGAAATAGACGCAGTTCGCCGAAAATTGTACAATAAAGAAAATTTCAAATTCAGCAATATTTGTCTTATTTTTTGAAAATGTGGTACCAGTGGGTTGTTGAGATTCTTCCGATTAAAATGAGTCCAAATACTACATAAATCCATTCACTTTTATAGGCTTCATACGTAGCAATCATACGTGTGTCCTCCATTTTATTATTTACATGTCTATGAAACTAGTTTGATTTACGTCGTGTTTGGACTCGTTTTAATCAGAAGAATCTCAACAATCCACTGGTATTACATTTGAAAGGGTGAAACAAAATTTATTGAATTTGAATTTTTTTTATTGTATAATCACCTTTTATACTCGCGTCGCCTCTTAGAATTACGTCTGTCTCCTTTCCTCGAGTAGTTTCATGCTTTTTCCCTGTCTACTGACATAAGTTTCTGCTGAGCTCGAGGTGTTAGGTGGTAGGGGAAATGTAAGGACGGTTCGTGTAAATTTCAGCGATACAGTTTCAGTGAAATTTAATCGACCACTACTGTACCAGGATTATTTACGCAACAACGAAACTTCCGTTCCGTCTCGATCGATGATAGCTCCGCGAGAATGCTTCGGAACGCCCGATTTAATTGGTTTTAGGAATATAGATTCCTCGGGGAGAGGGCACGAGTTGGAAACTCGGCAGCTTTCCACGTTTTCCGTCTACTGGACAGAAACTTTCGAGCCGAGAAATATTGATTTTACTCAAAGAAAAGTACCAACTCTCGGAAACTCGAACTACCAATCATGGGAACGTCGAAATCTCTGGTTCTGATCCGAATAAAGAATACAAAATTCGTTTGGGTAATTAATAGCTGTAATGAGTTCTGTTAGTCGGGCAACATCGGTCAACTCATTCTATTAAGCTGCGTAGTATCGTTTCACGCTGACTTCTAACTTGTTCCCGGACTAATTTAGTAGAAATTTAGAAAGTTGTTAATACATATTTTGTGCATTAAGTGCAGGTTCTAAATTGGCTGCGAAACTCATTAAACTTTATGACAGTTTTTGTTGTATTGCCTTTAAGACAATCTATTATAACCAATAACTTATATAAACAGCAACTGTATCATGTTCGTAGTTATTTATATATATATTTATATAAACGACTTTTTATATTTCGCTTCTGGAATCTTTAAGAAAACGTAATATCTGAAAACAGTGATGCAAGTTAAAACATTGAAATTCTGAGCCAAAAATTGCTCAATGTAAAATCCTACGAAAATATCAATTTATGACGCGAGACAATATACTTTACCATTATTTTACTAAAACGACAAGTGTCACGTTAATGTACGAGGTCCAAAGAACATCAGACTATAGTAATGCCGCGAAGAGTGCGACGACTAGGGGTTCGAAACATTGCTTTCTGCTGGCGGGACACGATTCCTCGTGGTTCCTTTGTCTTTTATACAATATCTCTCCGATATACCTGATCTGTATCATGTTACAATTTCTCGGCCCCTCGAGGGGTATACACCGCAGAAGGAGGGATATCGTCATCGCACCTAGCGTTAAGCTACTTCATTGCTTTCTTCGCGGCATTACTGTATTTCTGAAACTTTCAACATCGTTAGAAAAAGGTGACCAATTCGCCGAGGAACGGTCCGGTTTCGATTGAAGACGTAGCAGACGATCCATCGCGATTCACCTGTCCGGCTGCTTGGATTGTACGTTGTCAGTCAGCGATTGGCAGGCACCGTCAGCGAGGATTCGTTCCGATTGACAGGCTGGAAAGGCAGGCTCTGGGGATGCTGGTTTCCCGTGGTAGAGAACGACCACGCTGCTTTTGCTGTTCCCGGGTCGTGGATGCTCCGGCGAATGTGATCGATCTTCAGGCTCGACTACGAACGTCCTGGGATTAGATCGGCGTTCCTCGTGCACACAAGGATTTTTGGGATGATGATCCTCGAGCAGCCCGGCCCGATCCGCCCCCGCTCAACCGCGATCTGTGATCCTCCTTGTGGAGGAATAGATAGGCCAAGAGGAACACCGCGAAGAGGAGCAAATACATGGAATCGCAGGCACCGGAGGTGTCGCCAAATTTCGGGGTCCTCGGGCCTCGGGGACGACCGGAATCACGGGCTAGCTATAAACAGAGATGGGCAACAATTTACAAAAGACTCCAACTGTCTTCGTGTCATGGGCAGATCGTTCGTTAGGGCAAGCTTCTACAGTGGACTTTTTACTTTATTCATCGCGTCCCGTACGTTTCACAGTTTGCCCATCTCTGGCTATGGAGCGGCCTTAGAGAGCCATGTGTTAACACATTATTTACCGGCGATTATTTCAAGGATTATTTTAAATATCTTTTTAATGGATCTGTCAACAGCAACAAATCGCCCTCGGTGACGTAATATAATTATTTCGTTTGGGTTTATTATGTAAAAGATGAATCTTTAGGTACCTTTCGGTACAGCACAACTACTGAAAAGTTGATTAATAGGCCTCCGGTAGATAAAGTGTTAATAAACAAACATACAAATAATGTTTTGTATTTTAGCCAGCAGAGCCAGTTTGTAACACTGTGTCTCTAATTAGCTCTTCAAGGACGACAGCTGATCGTCGGTTTCTTTCTGTAGGTACGGTTTACGTTGTGATATTAGGAATGTCGTAGACATTTTCATATTTCTCATAGTAATGTTCAATTTCTAGAAAGTGAATAATAAAGTACGAAAGTGTATCGTGTCTAATAATTTGACCTCGTGCAACGAATTTTCTAAATATTCATCAGATTATGGCGTACTGATGTCGTCCCTGAAGGGTTAAAACCTTCCGTGGCGAACCAATTTTCAATTACGAATTGTTTTGATTATGATTAGACATGTTCATGCTAAATTACGACAAGCTGGGGTGAAATAGAAATATATTTTCTTTCTTAACACGTTGAGTGCCAATCGAGCAACCTCAAAAATTCTATAAAGTCGAAGTGATTTATTTAATAAAATAAAAATTAAGGAGGTGAAATGTATGACACTGGGCAGTCTTTCAGCCTTCTTGCATTTTTCGGATATTAATCATATCTGGTACAATGAACATATTAATGTAAAAATTTGTTTTGAAATCTGAATAAATAATTTAATTAAATAAATAATTCTAAATAATTAATTAAATAAATAAATAATGTAATAGGTTTAATAGGTTGAAAGTAATATAACAGAATTTCTAAATTGTTCAAATGTTCTTAGTGTTTTAAATTGCGTCTACTCCTGTTTGTCATAAATGTATGAAATCCACTGTCTAATTATGACATATGCATCACCATATAAGTGATACAGTAAAAGTAATAATACTCAAGAAAAAAGTGTAGCGTTTTAAACACAGTACAGAACAAATACAAAATTAATGGCTTAATAGATTAACGGGTTCGTCATCGCAACCTTATAGCGAAAATTTTTTACGGCCTGAACGGAAAGTTTAGCGTGGTGCCTATGCGACTCACGCGGCACGGTGCGTGTTAACCCTTTTGCTACGACAGACTTTGATGCGCACCACTTGTACCATACCGCAGAAATTCAATCGCGACCTACATTGAGAACGGTGAAATTTTTCGTCAGCGTTTATTTCTCATTGTAAAGTAATCGTTTCAGCCAACCAAAGTACATTAAGCGCCTATAGGTACCAACAGTGCCAGGAAACCAATTTTGAAAAGCGCTTTTAAGCGTCCACAGTAGCCAAAGGGTTAAATTGGAAAGTCTCAATTTTAACACTAAACTTACCAAGCACAAAACATATAAAAGTAAAACGCCTTAAATAAGTGAGAAGATTGAATTTGCTTAAACTTTGTACCGTTTCTATTACAATATGTGCTTAAATAAAGAAGTCAATTCAGGCATTTCCTATGAAATCCTTTTTCTAATTTCAATAATGGTGAAATAGAAAACCGGTCATTTTGACCGTGGTAGGTTTAGTGTTAAGATTTTCCGAAGCTAATGTACCGAACGGCAAGCTAAGAAACAGGGACTGTGGTGGGACTTACTCTTCTTTTTGCTGTTTCGATGAATGGCGCGGATAATTCGCGGCGTGCTGTTCTTATCGGCGCTGTCAAAGAAGAACATTAACTGCCGTTAGAGTGACAGTCGGGTCAGGAAAGTACGCGTGACCTGATAAACTTCTCGGGTAATTACCAAAGTTTCGGGATGGCTTTGCTACCGGTATCCCCGCCTCCGCTCGGGTAATTCCGCGCGGCGAAAGTTACCTGGGGCTGGAAAAAGATAAAGGTGTGAAGATTGTGCCGGACCGATATCCTCTCATCGATTCGCCGTTGTCCCGCTTTTCTGTTCCCATTTCGCGAGCCCCGATAGGATTGTTCGAAAGCCTGCGTCGTAGAAAACGAGCTCCCCGATGTTAAACAATTTCGACGGTTCACCGTTGCCCGGCTGTTTCGTTCCGGCCACTTTTCCTCGCAAAAATGTAACGTGTTACGCGGAGTGACGTAAATAGAGGCTCCCGAGCCCAGTCACGCTTCTATTGCACGCCACACGTTGCCAATTCACGATGAGAGGCCGGTGTTATTTCGCAACAAAAGACTAGCCGTTCGAGATCCTCAGGCTCTGACGCTTCACGCAAGCGCGAGACTCTCGTCCGAATTGTTTTGGAAAACTGGATCACCGAGCTTTTCCATTCATATCGATGTATCGATAGTGTTGCTCACTTCGTCGAGTGCTCGATGAATTACCTCATAGTTTTTTCTGCTGTCGCACCGAGGAATGTGTTGGAGACTCAACGGACGCCGTTTTTCGAGGTCTTTACCTGTTCCTTGGGATGCTGAAATGTAGGATGTATTATTTCGAAAATTCTCCGGGTAAAATCGAATTTATGGGTGAGATAATAACGAGTTCGAATTGCTTTGAATGTAGGTCTTCTGGATTGGATGTTTCATAAGTGAATACATTTACAATGTTCAGATTGTTTGAGAAACAGAGAAATACTTGGAAAATGGTCCCCATGTGCCTCGAAATGGATTTTATGGATGAAATAATATCGAAGCCGAAGGTTTGTTTTGAAATAGTGGTCTTCTAAATTGTGTGTGAGATAGTTGCACATTTTTGCAACGTATACATTGTTTGGGATGGAGAGATATATTTTGAAAAAGGTCTGTATGTGCCTCAAAATGGATTTTATGGATGAAATAATATCGAAGTCGAAGGTTTGTTTCAAAATAAGGGTCTTCTGGATTGGGTGTTGGTTAATTAGATATTTTTGCAATGTTTAGATTGTTTGGGATAGAGAGAAATATTTTGAAAAAGGTCTATGTGTGCCTCAAAATGGATTTTATGGATGAAATAATATCGAAGTCGAAGGTTTGTTTCGAAATAAGGGTCTTCTGGATTGGGTGTTGGTTAATTTGATATTTTTGCTATGTTTACATTGTTTGGGATTAAGAGAAATATTTAGAAAAAGGTCTATGTGTGCCTCAAAATGGAATTTGTGGATAAAATAATATCGAAGTCGAACGTATGTTTTGAAATGGGGGTCGGGTTTTGGGTAAATGAGTATCATTGCAATGTTTAGATTTAAAATAGATGGAGCTATTTTTAAAAAATAAGCTATGTATGTCTGGATACTGTGAACACTTACATCACTTACGTAATTTTGTTTCGACGTTGTCGTAGCTCGCGAAACAGCGACGCCGATTAAAGATCCTCTCAGACGTCTCGGGACGATTCGACAAATTACTTCCGGTGCACTTTACAGTAGGCTGTTGATGCGCCCTCGGGTTTGTTTCCGAAGCTCTACTAACAGTAATAAACGAACAAATATCATTGGGTCTTTCACGATATCCTGTATGTCGTATTTCACAAAAATTTGCAAAAAGTGCATTATTTGTTCTACTATCCTGGAATAGTTCTGTCGTTTTGTACCTGGTCTTTACCAAATCGAAGTCTGAGGAGACGTAAGATTCGTCGTCAGTAGATGCAGGCGTTCGAAATCCCTCCTGGAAATATCAAATTCTAATTAAACAATTAAGTTCTTTCAGTGCACGGATTGGATGTGTCAAACCCATGAATTGAATGTGTACAGCATTTGAATTCTTTTTGAATTATCTTGGAATTCATTAATGAATTTTTGTTGTACTAAGAATAGAGAGAAGCTCTGAGGTTTTAGAAGAAATGGATACTTTTTACGCACTCAATCATAATATGCAGTATATATAGAAATTCCTTCACTTTTAATTAGAGATAGCTTAACACAAACGTACGTATCTCCCGACAGAATAACGCGAATCAATTTTCTACAGTTACAGTAACAAGCAGTACTGGATCAATCAATAAGAAAAATATGCACGTGCTTAGGGCATCAGGAGAAGGGGGCATCGTAGAAATTTTCTAAATTTGATGTCTTCTACATAATAATAATATTGCGAAGTGTTCACTTTTGTTAAAAACAGTTTTTAATCAAATTAACGAAATTGCTTTAGAGATCATACAGGTCCACCCTACGTTGTGTTGAAGTGATTGTGTATAAGGGGATCTCCAAATCTTTTGAGTGCTTAGGGACTCCAGAGGTTTTAATCCAACACTGGTGACAAGCGTTAACTGTAGAGCTTAAAAAGAGGATAGTAGTTGGTGATGTTACAGATAATACTTCGAGGTGAGAGAACTATAGTATCCGCATCAAAGGGATAAGTTAGTTGTGCCTAGAGCAGTGATAATTGCAAGAAAGGAAATTGTGACAATGTAGGCCTCGTTCCAACCATACTCACGTCATAACGTGTGAAGCCTTTTCGCATGGTATGATTTGCATCCGTTCAATAAAGATCCAGTTGGAGCATCGGCATCATAGCAGAACGTTACTGTTTCACTTCCGTCGCGTGGTCACGAGTAAAAACCGGTACAAATATAGGATGTCGAAACCGCTGGTTTGACGTTTAAAACTACCAGGGCATTTGCAATTAAAAAAGAGGAAGAAACAGAAGAACCGCGGGGACGGCGAAATATGTGAAACCGAACATGAGACAGACGAACGGCGACTATTCGATAGTATCGTTCGCCTATTATTTTGTTAAGGTAGGTACCGATTTGTTTGCGTATCTTATCGTCGTTGCGTGACAATGTGGGCTTGCAAACCGTTGCACCGGTTGCATATCAAAATTTGACGAGAAGATACGATAGAGTAATTCAATAAGATAATCTCAGTGTTCGGAATACACAATTGTTTCAGGCTATAACATCGTCGCAAGTACAGTTAAAAAATAACATCAAAGGATAAGGATGAATGATTTGAAGAGTACTACATCCCTGGGAACTTCTTTTTTTAAAAGTGGAATGATGCATGTGCAATCAACAATTGCATTATTATTTTTTATAGAGAAATACATACTTTTTTAATATAGATGGATTTCTCTCGTTATTGTACGTAGAATAGTATTGCGGTAGAATGACAAAAGAATGATTAGTTACCGAGATCTTTTAATAAAGTATGTTTATTGAAGAAGCGTTGTCTGAAATGCACGTGGACTACTGCAATTTTTAATAAATATGGTCCTAGGAATGAAGTACTCTTTAAATCATAATTCCATTTCCCTAGATGTTTTTATGTAGCTGTACATGTAACGTAGTTGTAGCCTGACACAATTGCAAGAACCACTCTGTATGCACAGCCAGAAATGTTTGGACTATACTTGTCATCAGCTGAAGTAGACTTACTGAATTCTCAGGAGTCCCCATCAGAAACAATATAGTAGGTCATTCTATAAACTATCGTTGCCTGACTTAGTTTATACGTATAAACATTCCTAGAGCAAAATATATCTCCGTATAATTGCACGTCCGAACTGCGATTTGCATTCTTTCAACGTTTCTAACTTTTGTTTTCGAATTCAAGCAGATCCACACACGTTCAGGAACACTTAAAGAAACTGCAAGAAAAGTTGATTTTCCGAAAGTTAAACCCCTTGAACATGGTGATCCGGGGTCGTCAATGCCCTGGGGAAACAGCTGATCAAAGTCGACCCCCGAATGTGGAGCATCCACGTGTTGAACCTTGCCGGGTTTTAACCCTGTGGGCCAGCTTTTTGTTAAATGCAACGGAACGTAAATAGAGGCGTAATGAGCCAGAGGATCGTTGGCCGGTTGCGAGAATCGGTGATGTCGGTGGTACACTCCTGGTCGAAACGATAATGTGTATTATCATTCTTTAATTCAGTAATCTTAGCAATTTTGTTCTCACTTGATTTCTTGCCGCCGCTCAGGTTGACTCAGATTAAGCTAGTTTTGACATGTAATTTTAAAATACGATACTAACTGTTGATCGCGTGACAACTCAGAAGCTAGTGAACGGCATTACCATGAAGCTCGAGTGTACTATCATTTCAGTACACCAAGTGAACTTAATTAAAGGTTCCTCTATTGTGTAACAATCATGATATCGTTTCATTCAGAAATTCTACGCGGTCTTCGAGAAATTAAAGACAGCGCACGTGCGCGATCATTTTGTCTAGGAGTGTATTGAGGTTCCACGGAGGAGAAGGTCGCGGAAGATGGGTCGCCGGCGGGTGAGCACAGAGGGTTGTAGCCGGTGCTGGCTGGCGGGCTGAATCGATCGCTTCAGCGTCCTGGTGACCTCGACCTAATGCCACCCTCTCCTGCTCTTGAGCGGAACCCGCCTCTCCCAATCCCGCCGCGCACCCTGAACGCCACGGGGTCAGTTAGCACCCCCGTCAAAACACACAAAGCCCCGGGAACCAAAGAGGGTGGCAGTAGTGCCAACGAAGGGATTCGAACACGAGCACCCCGTTCGACTACGAAACTGTCGCCTGAGCTTTTGATACATTGAATTAAACCGGTCGTTTGTTCCGGTCAATGGTCTTCTCTCTCTCTCTTCCCCTCTCTTCCTCTCTCCTCTGTCTCTGCAAATCGAGTTCCGCCGTAATCCAACGCCCGGGCTCTTCGCTTTTGTAAGACAATGGTCCCTAAACCGATACCAAAGGGAATCTAACTACTCCTCTTTGCCTACTAGAACTGCTTTCCGTCTATGTCACGCCTTTGCCATTATTCAAATATTAGATTGTCCCAAAAAACTGATCACAGAGATCACTTCTTGAACTCTTTCAGATCGTGCAGATTTCAATGAAGTTTGATTCAAACAACTTTATTGTGAGCAACATTCTGCACTGTATCTTAAACGTTACACTTTTTTTTGGTAATTATGACTTTGGCTATATCACGTGTGCCATGATGTACACGTCATAAGCAAAACAATTAATTCTAATAGCGTAGGGCGTATGTGATCCACGCGGCATTTTTCAGGCGTAGACTGCGGATCTTTATGCAAATTAAAAATTGTTTGCATTTATTCCAAGTTGTAGGCATACACCAAATAGGAATTTATTGCTCTCTTTAATCAAGTTCTTGCAATTGATGGGTGCAATTTTTATTTTGCATAAAGATCCGCAGTCTACTAATGAGATAGTGACTCTGGCCAAACGTACCATGCCGAAGCATCGTAAACGAGCTGAAATTGATCTTTGTGGCCGCTAGGAGAAATATTGATGCGTTCATTGGCGCAATTGGTATTTTCGCCGGGTGCCACAATTTTCCGCGGCGGGCTAAAGAGGAGGGGAAAGGGGGCGACGAGCACGAGGGTGGAGTCGGAATATCGATAGCCACTAATTTTTCCGATCGAGTTTCATTGGGCGGTAACGAGTCCCCGTTGCTCGTCGGCGGTTCCCGTTCGTTACCGCGGGTTCGAGTATCGACCAGGTGCGATTGTTCGCGGGCACGAATTCCTGGTCAATGCTGGTCCGAGAGCTGGTGGCAGACAAATATCTCTGCGGAGGAATGCCTATGCGCGCACGGCATGCAAACGATTCCCGTCGTGTCAGCGAAACGAGAATTACCGCGGAAACGAAACACGAGAAACGAGCCCAATATTGCGAGGGGCCCTCGGCTTACCAGCCGACGAGATATTAAGTGCCGTGCAAACCGACAGGAGGCCGGAGCCCGGCGCAATAAGCCCGTGAAACTGACGACATTATTGCGGCCCGGGCTCATTTGCACCCAGTCATCTTGTAGGCCGTATCAAGAATCTTTATGTAGATGAAACGCCTGAAGGACGCCGAAACCTCCCATACGTCTCCGGCACACTTCCAAACCCTCCTCTCTAATTAATGGCCGATGATGCCTCACGTAGAACAATTACTGTTGTCGCATGTTTCCAATTTTCCAATCTTTTGTGATTACAAGATTGTCGTTCTTTAACCCTTGTCTCTGGTGTCAATTTGACACATTTTTCACGTAAAGGATGAGGTTATCCTGCCATTTGTAGACCAGCTGGTCTGAAGCTTTGCGATCTTTATTTTTACAACATGAAATATGTGCATATATATTTCGGCATTGGTGATCACATGAGATTAAAAATACCTTAAATTGACGTTAAAAAAACGTTAATCACAGAATCTGTTGATATCATTATATTGGCCTCTATCATCGGTTTCGTTTCACTTTCAAAACTTTCCTTTATCCTTCATACGAACACTGAAACTCAAGTGTTCTGTTTTTCGTGACTCGCCCTGTATACATATAGTAGCGTGCAAAAGTATGCGGACACCCTTTAAAAACGAATAACTTTTTCAAAATTAGTTCAAACGGCTTGAGTTTTTTTGAGATGTTAGAAGGATTAGTTTACTCGGTAGCGTGTAAATAATTATTTATACAAATTGCTAATGGTCGAAATTGTGAAGAAAACAGTAAGTCATGATTTTTAACTTTTTTATCAGTGCCTGTAATGAAAATTTAAAATATACCTTTTGTAGATCTCCATAGGTTATATACATGCGTAAAGTTTCATAGAAGCCGTTTAATGTTGTTATAAGCTGCGAACATTGCAAGACGGGAGCTTAAGGGTGAAACTCGCAGATTTTCGGTCTTTCCAGGGAATTTCGTCCTTATGTAATCACCTTTACATGTTTGTAACTCATAACGACGTTAACCGATTTCGATGAAACTTTGTACATGTACATAACTTACTTAGACCTATAAAACGCGTCTTTTCAATTTTTGTTACAGGCACAGATTAAAAAGTTAAACATTGTGACCTTTACTATTTTCGTCGCAATTCCGACCAATAGCAATTTTTAGAAAAAATTATTTACACGCTACCTGGTAAACTAATGCGTCTAACATCTCAAAAAAACTCAAGCCGTTTGAACTTACGTTGAAAAAGTTATTCGTTTTCAAAGAGTGTCCGGATACTTTTGCACGCCACTGTATATGAAAATCCTGATTTATGTAGATCCTGTATCATGCAATTGGTCCGGACAATTTTTATTTTGCATATAATTCCGCAGTTCAGTCATAGTATTCATACGAAATACAATCGAAGAGTGTATTTACGATCATGCATATCCTTCAAAATTGCCAGAAGACATTGTTTTCTCATAGAGACTCAGAGACCTCCACGAAACTCCGTAACTAAGCCTACCGGGACTAATGATCTTCTAAACGGTCCCCAGCGAGAGTAATTCGCACTCCCCATTAAATAGTCAACAATTCTACAATTAGCAGGTCATCAATGCCTGCCGCCAGCATGCGAGAGCGTCATTCGACGAGTAATGAATACCATTTTTTTTAGATTTAAAGTGTGGCAAATCCACCTTATCTATACCCTTTCCCCTCGCCTGAAACGAGGAACTGTTATGTTGGGCTCTTCCGCCTGAAGGCCGGGCCTCCCGACTAAACCACACTATGCCGTGCCCTGGGAATCCTGGGACCATCCTCTGCTTTCTTCCAGAATGCCCCCCCCCCCCCCCGTTGAATGCACACTTCGGGAGTCCACTCCAGCCAACGCTATAAGGGACCCGGTGAAGGCAGCCAACGTGATCCCCCTTCCCAGGGACGGTCCGTTGGGCGAGTAGGTTCAGGCCCGCTCGTCCGACGGTCCCCTGGATACGGTATCCGTGCTCCGGTAAGGCCGGCCCTGCTTAGGAGAGGAGACTCATACCCTAAGGATCGACCACCTATCCGGTGGGCGTGGTCACACCGGTGTGATCCTCACATGTACCGCCAGCTGGCGGGCCTTATCCTTACAGCGCTCCTCCCGGAACCGGAGCATTAATGCCCCGGTCCGAGTGGGCTCCGGAAGGATTCCTCCCTCTATACCTAGGTCTTCCAGCCGGACCCTGGATCTGGCCCATTTCATGGCCTCCTCATAGGTTATGGCCGCCCCTGGGGACACCGTCACCACCACCACCGCCGTCTTTGAGGAACGGGGAAGGCGGGGTTACATCCTTGGCGCTTTTGCGCCCGCTTTACCACCCCCTGGTGGCACCGGGTGGTAGGTGGCAGGTTCGAGAACTGCGCTGCGTCCATGATGAACAACCGCTTGTTCCCTTGCTTAACCACCTCCATCCAGGCACCGGTAACAAGATCGGGGGTTGGGGGGGGGGGGGATTCCCTCCAGAGGAGGCTGGAGCTTCTTTCCCCTTCTTCTTCTTCCTCTTCCAGCCCTTTTACGCTGCTTCCTCTTTCTCATTCTACTCCGCCCGCTGACGGGCCTCCTCGATCTCACTCTCCGCGTGGGGGAGGAGGGCGGACAGAATGGGGTCCTCTAGGGCCGCTATCCTACGATCCACCATCCTCTCCACCGCGGAGAGATCGAACGGGGGCACCGATAGGGGGACCACCCCTCCTTGGCCAGGGGCACACGACGGATCGCCTGGTCCCCTGTGTCCCTGGTTGATGCCCATTCTCGAGAGCTTGAGGGTCGGCGGAACCTCGTACTTCTCGAGGAGGGCATCCCTCTCGGCGGCCACTCGCCGGAGGGTAATCGATACCTGTACAGGAATTATTGCGGTGGAAGACGACACCTTCCATATTCCGACAGCGTTCCGGTGACGGGATCTCGTACAAACCGGTCGCCGTTGACCATGCGAAATGATGATGCTTTATTGTTCATAGAGACCATTATTACCATTACACGGTATCATTATGAACACACAGATCGGTCCCGCATACTTATTCATGCCGATCCAATAACGGTCGCCCCGACGACAGAGTTATCGCACCTGTCTTTCTCGTCCCAGAAAAAAAGAGAGGATTTCTTTTCCGCGTGATCTGCCCCGTCCAATTGGTCGCACAATGAGAATCGTGCCTTTTACGCGTGCGAGTTCTAGCCAAGGCAACGTTAACGTCATCAATCGCGTCGCCAGGTCGCTGATTAAGGACGTGGTTACATATTTACCATCGCGTGCATATTCATGAGACCGGGAACTGCTTGCGTCCTCTTTGCGCCCGGAAAAAAAGTAAACGTTGCTAGGTGCTGTTCTACAATGTTTACGATGGGATTCGCCGCATTATGAAACAGACGTTCGATCTTCCGTGCAAGAGCGACACCGTGTCCGAGAAATCACCTGGAAACCCGACATCGTCGATTGCGGACGAAGAAGTAGGTCAGCGAGCTTACAAACTACATTGCAAACTCCGTGTTGAACCATCCTTAAACGTTTTTCAAAGTTACTGAAAAGTCGTACGGTGCATAGAGGATAATCTATTCTTGTCGTCACCAGAATTTTTATTCTGTATTGGCCAGTGTATGTCTTTTGATGCTAGGTGCAAGTTGACGTGTTTGCTGGACATGGGGTTGGACAATGTTGTGCAAGTCCACCATTTTGTACTTAACTCTTTCGAACCAGACTGGACATCATCTTTTGCATCAATAACTACTTATTTTACTGATTATATTCATCAACAATAGCACGATTTCTTAATGTGTAACAACAATCGTAATATCTGGTTATAAATTATAGAGAACTATAAGGCACGAAATGGCGTCCGAAATGTCAGCTATCAAGATATACAATGATTTTGCGATTTATTGTTAGTATAAGGCTAAGTAATAATAAATGGAAGAAATGCTATCTATACACGAACAACGAGATTACTTTCCGAACAACCCATTTATTTGAATGTTTAAATAATGAAATAATTGAAAATAGTATTAGTTGACTGTTCAAATATTGAAATAATTTAAAGGAATATTATTTGACTGTTCAAATAAAGAAACGTACGATTATTTCAAATGTCATGTAGCAAAATCGGATAATATATTATCTTAACGATCATATTTTTCAAATAATTTATTTCGATAATGCCCAAAGCTGGTTATAACTACCTATGGAAAGACAATTCAATTCTATAATTTTTAAAACCAAGTTTCGATATAAAAGAGGGGGAACCGATAATAGGGATGGAATCAATAGACAGGTGCAACCGGTCAAAGTGTCCCGAACGCAACGATGTTCTCCGGAAGCCCTTATTTAGGTCGCAGTGTAGAGATACCGGTTCGAAATTCATTTCATCGAATCGAGATTCCGCGGCGAATAAATACACGGTTGAGAAGGAGCATAGGTGGTAGGCCACGATGGGGAAAGACAGATGAGCAATGGAAAGACAGCGAGATAGCGGAATTGTTGAGCAGGAGAGCTGTCGATGCGATAGAGGTCTGGGCAGAGAGGAGCTGGTGGAGTGGAGTAACGCGAAACGAGCGTGCATTCGAACAGGAACACGCTCCACTTTTGCTCCATTTGTAGGCGTGGGTGGAGTTATGCGTGGAGGAGAAAGACGGGGAAAGGACAGAGAGACGGCGCTGCTTCCTCGTAAATGTGCTCGGCCAGGAGAAAGAACGAGCAGAAATTTGCAGCCGAGTAGGCGAATCGGGGAAGCTGAATGAGAAGGAGAGAGGAAACTGGAGTGAAGCTATTAAAGGGGCTAGAAAAGGGAGGAAGACAGCGCGAGAGGGATGAAGACGCTCGTTCGGAAGCGCAGAGAGAGAGAGAGAGAGAGAGAGAGAGAGAGAGAGAGAGAGAGAGAGAGAGAGAGAGAGTGAGGGAGAGGAAAATCGCGTGGAAGAAATAGGGGAATGGGAAGGGAAAGGGAGGGAAACGAAGAGAAAGAGAGGGAAAGGGCGAGAGAGGACGATGTCGGCCACGAGAAAGGGGGATGCAGAGTTGCCAAGGTTACACCCGCGTCATAACCACCCTACAACCCCTCCAGTAACCACCCATCCTCCTGGACCATTTTCCGTCTCTGTCACCTGAATCCCCACTAACGTAGCTGCGATTCCCACCACATCGTATCGCCGGATCACTGTTGGCGCACCCTTATCCACGCGTGCCCGCTAAGCTTTCTTTAAAAGTTCCACGATAAATCCCCTCCACCGCCCACTATTCTGATTTATGGGGGGGCCAACCTCGTTAAAAAATGATGTGCCTCTCGATACCGTCACCCTGAGCCACGGACCGACTCGGTTTTGATCCCCCTGGCGAGTGTATCGTTAAACAGTTAGGAAATGGTGGATCCCCTAACTGCGCCGCAGATGGCACACTTTGTAAATTTGATTCTCGTGGAGCCCTTTTCTCGATTTTTTGTAGAAGTATTCGTGTATCTGTTGGTAACGTTGATAAATACTCGGCCGGATTCTTTTGCATGAAATTATTTCTTATTCTTTAATGGTCTTCAACACTAATCGTACCACGATCGGTCAAATTACCGGTTTTCCTTTATTTTATAATTACTGAAGTTACAATGATGCTTCTATGAGAAATTATTAAATAAATTTGTTCAATCAGGCACGTATTGTTCTAAAAATCGCGAGAAATCGAAATAACATTTCACA
Source organism: Sphecodes monilicornis (assembly GCA_913789915.3). Taxonomy (NCBI): domain Eukaryota; kingdom Metazoa; phylum Arthropoda; class Insecta; order Hymenoptera; family Halictidae; genus Sphecodes; species Sphecodes monilicornis. Next base: position 13,451,040 of record OU565291.1, on the reverse strand, counting down.
TTTACCACATAATCACATTTTGTGCTCGGTACGATTACTGTTAACCATTGGACAATGGAATTTGAATCCATTTTAAATTGGAGAATAAAAATTGCCATTTTAATACTATGTTCCTGGTAAGCCATTAGAATTAGAAAGTGTTCCATCAGGTGCAACAGATTCAAAAATTTCGAAAATAACGCTGTATATTGCCTTGAAGAATATTAATTGTGTAGTTATGGAAAAACAGATAATAACTCGGTGAATTTTAATTTTAATCTCATTATAATGGCACCAATGTCCCACTCAAAGATAGATTATAAAGCTGAGAGATATAGAACGGTTTCTCCTTTCTTTTAATCATCACCGATACCGAACGATGTCGATAGTTTACAATTTTCGAGAAAATTAATAATGTCCCAAGGCCGGCTGTAAATTCCACTCACTGTTCCGAGAAATGTCTTCGTAATTAAACGCGTTCATCTTCTTACTTCTTCAAAAAAGCACTCCTCTTCTTCAAAGCATTATCTTCAATAAGGCCCCGATTAATTAAACAGCGGCTACCGCGGAGATACGAGTGCTCCGTATAAAGTTAAACAATGTTCACGTTGTTGGAGGGGTAGGCAAAGTTTCTGCAGTAGTCAAACACTGACGGAGCTCGAGTTTGTTCAAGTCGTTATCGCATCTAATTGTAAAGCTAGCATCCTTGAACTAACGGTCAGTTTATGTAGAATGGAACATTGTAAAATTACCCCTTCAGTCAATTCAGTAACAATTTCTATAAACATATATAGCAAACTGTATGTGTATTTCCAAATCTAGGTGTCTCCATTTACAAATGTAGGTGTATTTCCTTTCCGCGAATTTACTAACTGTTTACAAATAACTAAACTGTATTTAATTGTCTAAAATAATCGCCGCCACACTTCAATATGGTGGTTGAAAAAGTTTGAATTCAAAATTAATAAAATACAATTCATTAACTGCAAGAGCCACGAATTCATTTTCACACCTAAGAAAAAGTTTAATATGTACCAAAATACAATGTTATAAAAATAGGATAAATAATCGATTTTTTATTGATACTAAATGTGTGCCGAGTTGATGTTTTATAAATACATAGACTACTTTTATGATTTCATGTATCTCCACGGTTGTGAGGGTCCTGTGTCGAAAATATGAAAGAAATGAATAAAAGTGCACCGAAATTTTTTATTTTCACGTATTGTAGATTCATGCTCGTTCTATGTATGTACTAGCATAAAACCTGCACTATACGGATGAATATTGGTTTTGGACTATGCCTCCCGACTGCATTTCTGGTCTGAGCATCGATGATGAGAATCGAAGTTTCCATTATGGTACCCAGGCAAGAAGATCCATCTATCGTCTTGGTCCTTCCCCTCTTGGATATCCTTGCGCGATTACGACTTTAATTGCAGCAGGACGCGTCGGCAAGCCTGAATCGGCAATTAATTAAGCGGCTCTCGAGCGGACGAAGGGGGAAAGGCTGGCTTAATTAATTGATAATCGGAAGAGATCGGTCTACTCGGGGTAGGGTAATCCCGGATTATCCGTTCGTCGTGTCTCAATGGATCTTTCCGGTCGGTGGCCGATGGCGTTCTCCTTGCAAGAAGGCTCGAGCGCAAATATTTGGTTTAATTGACGAGATTGCGCGCATCCTCGATACGAATCAGAGTTTTCTGGTTTCTCATCCGGCGAATGTCAGAATTTCCGCGCGCGGCGAATCGCGAAACTGCTTAACTCGCGCAAAAATTCGACAACTTCCCCTCATGACCGTCGGCGAAATTATGTGCCACTTCACGCCTGCCGGGCTCAAAGAACTTCCCGACGCAGTCCGTTTATGCGACGCGTCGCGCGTGAATAACACTCGTTCGGTGCAAATAAAAGTAACGTTTGCCAGTTCGTCGCTGGAGTACCATTGGAATCGTTTTTTCGAGGAAAAGTGTCAAACGAAGTGCGGCCACGCTTTGACCTCGCCGTTTTCGATTTTCTTTTTCCACGATTGATGGAAACTCACAGCCACTATAACACTTTGAATTTGTCGAAATATAGTGGCTCTTATTAGAAGCCTCTAGCAAATATGTCTACGCAAATTTCATCGTAACGACGCGTAACAATAGCTTTGTAATAGTCATTGAACAAAAAAAAAACAGGAAAATAAGTGTTGCCGAGGAGTCAATTTAAATGTTACACGTACACTAGCTGAAATAACGCTCTTTAACGCTATATAGTTATTATTTCTGAAATTATTACCTATTAATAAAAAAGTATAGCGAGGCAAAGAACGTTAATTCACAGGAAAAAGTGCGATCATTGTAAATCTTTCATTTTTGTTTGCTTTCAAAATTCCCTAAAAAAATAATGGGTAACTTATAGCAATTTATTTTTACGTTAAAACTTAGTCTGTACATTTAAGAAGCTATTGGCATTTTCATTCCTTTTTGACGTAGTTAAATAATTTAATTTTGGCCACGTTTTTGCGATTTTGAACCACTGTGCGTTGGAATTGCGAGTATTTTATTCCTGAGCCGAAATATTTATTATTCCAGATTGTGAAGAATCTGAAAAAATTCTGGAATGCTTATTAAAGTCTCTAGTTTACTGTATAGATGTTAGTTACACGAAGCGTATAATCAATTTTACAATAAAAATAAAAATTTGAGGAAAGAAATTAAACAAAGAAATTTTACGCCTGACCCTAAGCGAGCCATAATGTCGGCGGAAGGATTGAAGAAAACGCAAAAAAGGCGACGTCTTGGAAATGAAAAAGCAGAATATCTCCTTAACTAACAGTGTACAGAGGAGTTTTTGCGGGCCTCGAACGACTATGCAGTCTTACCAATTTCGCGACGCAGCGGAGCCGCTAATGAAAACAAACGACAATCGGGAAAGTCGATGCGGCTTCCTCTATAAATAAGATCTAACGAGGCCGGGGATAAAGATAAATTAATGAAGATGAATTCGATCGGCGTAGCCATCGATTGGCGGCGGTTTTTCTCGAGTTCGAGAAACCGGTAACGCGATTTTCATGCGTGACATGGGACGAAGACGCGTCGCTTGGGGGAAACATTCGCGTTTTCTGCTGGAAAACAGGATGTTTTTCATCGGGTCTGACGGACGAGTAGCGGAATGCGATGCATTTATCACACGCCTGTGCTCCGCCCTCCCCGGAAACTTGAGGTAAACATTTATCGTTTCGCAACTCTCCCAGAGAGAGAGGGAGAGCCGTTCCCTTGGAAAGAGCTGAAACATAGAAAGGGGGCGGGTTCGTGGGTGTCGTAGGGGTTCGCCAGGGGCGGAAGGGTGCGAGGAGGGTGCACCCGAGCGAAAGACTAAGAGGATGGCATCCATATTTTCCCCCAAAGCAAACAACGGTTCTCATTCTCCTTCGGCCTGCCCGTATTGTTCCCCATTGTGGCTCGTTACAAAAGGTAAGGATGCAAAAAGAGGGATGGAACGGTGGTGGGGACGGAGGGTGTCGCGAGCTGGCGAATTTCATGCTTCTCACTTTCGAGAATCGGAGCTCGAAGGGAAGGTCCTGACCTACTTTCCCCGGCGCTGACGGATTCGAGTCCTCGGGAAAAGAGGGGATGAAACCACCCCCGTTCCTGCTCGCTCGGAAAATTGCAGTGATAAATTGCTACCGTCGATCGTGCTCAAGCAAAAACCGTACGAATATCGCGGACTCCGGATCTGTACAGACGTTGCATCTTATGGGAGTTTTTGCCCGCACCCCATACCATTTTTCGAGACAGTCAAACGTAAGTCGGTGTTTTTCTTTAATTTCGCATTCAAGCGGAATTATCGAAAAATGCGAACGAGTTATTTTTCTATGTACCTTCAGCTACAATCTACACGGTTTTACCACTGAATTGGTAATTTTTGAATTCCAGAAACTAGAAGGTTAGGTCCCGACCGGTCATGAATTGCACATTAAGCGTTGCACCTCTTCATTACGACATGCATCATTAAGGCATAGAATGCTGCTGTATTATTTTCGACTCATTAAAGTTGTTGCATGAAAACATAGATTTCCATTTAACATCCGTTCTTTACAATTAACTTATACAGTTTTTAATTTGCACAAAGATCCCTAGTGTACTAGTAACCAATCAGATACGCATTTCTTCCAGCTACTTTCTTTACAGTCACGGACAGTAATGAATTCAATACCGTGGATCTTATTCGAATTTCAAGTATCTCGTAATGCGAACAGGATGAAAGTTACGAGCCTCAGTGCTTCCTGCAGAACCTAACTCTCAAAATGCGGCATTATTGTATTTTTATGGCCGACAGAGCTGTAAAAGTTAACCCAGCATACATTTTTTACGTTGTAGTTTTATGTAGTTCACCTGCTGACCATTCTAGAGAGGTACAGTCCCTTAACGAAGTGCAGCATTTTTGACAGTATTAGACTGTAGATTTTATGAAGTAGATTAAATGCAAAACAGCACGAATATTTAAAGAATTTAAAAATACCGTTGTAATATGTAATAAAATAATGTTATAGTTCAACTTATTAGAATTATTAACAAAGAGACATACGTCTAGGTAATTTCTACATTTTGAAATTAATTTAAACAATTGTTATTTAACACAAAAATCTGCAGTATAGTAATAATGTTTGAACCTTACCAGCATCATCAAAAAATTTTTAAACGTCTGTGAATATTTAAATTACTGAAAATGATAAGAGTATAAAAATTTTGCACAAAATTCCGCAAGCTAGTAATAACATTTGCAGGATACCAGCATTATCAAAAAATTCCGAATGCCTAGAAATACTTCAATTGCAGGAAATCACTGGATTGTAAAAATTGCAAAAAATCGTCTCTAAATATTTAAATTACAGAAAATGATAGGAGTATAAAAATTTTGCACAAAATTCCGCAGGCTAGTAATAACATTTACAGGATACCAGCATTATCAAAAAATTCCGAATGCCTAAAAGTACTTCAATTGCAGGAAATCATGGGATTGTAAAAATTGCAAAAAATCGTCTCTAAATATTTAAATTACAGAAAATGATAGGAGTATAAACATTTTGCACAAAAGTTAGCAATCTAGTAATATTTTTTTAATGATACCAGCATTATAAAAAAATGCCAAATGTCTATAAATACTTAAATTGCAGGTAAAAATTGCAAAAAATCGCAGGACTACAAACACTGCAAAAGATCACGGGACCATAAAAATTGTAGAAATTTTTAGACGGGATTACGAGTTATATTCCGCAGCTTGCAACCGGCGTAACCATCTTCCATCGATATTTCTCGGGGTTGAACGTCTTCAAAGACACTCGAGATTTTCCTCCCAATTACTCCGCAGCCTTTATTTTCCTGCCGTTCAGGCTCGAGTGGAGCACTTGGAACTCTTTCCACGAGAGTTTGTATCATATTACAGCCGGCTTTGAGAGCGTTCCGTGATGGAACCGATATGGGAGGGGTGGAAAGTGTATCTCGCGCTCGAATTTACGAAAGAAAGGGAGAGTGAGGAGTCGATCTTCGTTTCCATCTGTATAGAGAGCTGGATGGACGGTTGACGACTCGGGTCGGGGGATATTCCGTTGACGAATTTTGCACGGACACGAGGAAAGACAGCAACGTCCCCTAAAGTGGTCGAAGAAAGGCCCTCGAGTACCGTCTTTCGGGCAACTCGTGTTTCCACAGGTTAGTTTTCCTCGTTTTCTCGTTGCAAGCTGTACCGTGTAGAATTCATTCCCAGCTAGAGCTAATACACTGTCGAATCAATGCGCGCTATTGTCTGAAAAACTTCGCGGAGCGATGCGACTTTTTCCAGCAACTATCTCCCGCGGCGCCGTAAAAATTGCGAGGTAAGGAGCAACCCTTGAACAAAATTTTTCTCGCGCGAGGAGCGGCGCGAAACGTAAACTCAATGGGAAATTTAGGCGAGCCATGCCGACCCACTTTCGACGAACGTAAAAAACTCGTCGCCGTTAAAGTTGCCGAGTAGATTTCATTTTTCTGATCCCGATGAAACAGGCCACGCCGACCCGAGAGAAGTTACGAAGATGGATTACTGTCGGAGATAACGGAGTCCACGTTAGCCGTGGAAAAACGTTGTCGCAGGCGTTACAGAAATTGAATGGAAACAGCAACGTGATAGCGTGTAATCCGCCGTTTCCATGGAAATCCTCTTAAAGGTGTCGCGTAATGCCCGCTGGGAAGGGAATCGACTAAATAAAAGACAACGACGACGTGTTTGCCGATTGTCTTTGCACCTAGACGCCAGAAAAATTAATTCCCCACTCCGAAAAGTTACACAATCAATTTCAACGATTTTCTAATCAACCGAAGATATGGAGTGCACTGGGGAGAACAACATGCAACGAACCAATATGATCAACCATGATTTTAATATCTGTGGGACATCGATTCGCCCTTCTCAATTAACGCTTTTGGCACTGGGAAATCTATAATCAACCTCTTTGATGATTTTGCTACATCTGAGAGAAGTTTAGTAGTTTTGTTCCGAGTAATCGAACAAAACCAAGTTGCAAGTCTCTCGAAAGTAGGGGTGTGCGAGTACACGATTTATTCGAGTATTCGAATTTCCAGTCGAATACTAATCGGTTTTTCGAGCCGAGTCAAGCATTTAAATTTTCCGAGCTATTTGAAATCGACGAACTGCTTGAAAAGAATGCGAGCTACTTGAAAAGATCAACCGGCTCGAATATTCGAGCCTTCGTGAAACTTCGATTCACTCGAAAATGAATTTTCAGCTCGAAGTTTTTCGAATTACTCGAATATATTCGAACATATATTTAACTTTCAAGTTACTCGTAAAAATTCGAATATGTTTTCTTCATGAAAACATGAAAATAAAACAGAAGCATTAAATTAGCGTCATATTTTTCTTCCTTATAGTTAGAACAGTATTTGATAGTAAATAAATGAATATTCGAGTAACTCGAGCAATTCGTATATTTACGAGTAACTCGAAAGTTAGAGATCTGCTTGAATATATTCGAGTAATTCGAAAAATTTCGAGCTGAAAATTCATTTTCGAGTAAATCGAAGATTTACGAGTGCTCGAATATTCGAGCCGGTTGATTTTTTCAAGTAGCTTGCATTCTTTTCAAGCAGTTCGTCGATTTCAAGTAGCTCGGACAATTCAAACGCTCGACTCGGCTGGAGCAATCGAATTGAGTTCAGCTCAGCTCGTAAATTACGAGTACTCGCACACCCCTACTCGAAAGTAGTTGCAGGATTATGTTACTTAACTCCATAACGTAACGAATGAGACTCGTAATGAAGGCTTCAAATAAATACTAAATATAAATGCTACGCCTTTATTTTCGGACGAAATAAAATTCATCTTTTCTGTTACCAATGCATAAGCATTAAAATAAATGCAGGCATTCTGCGATTTTGTAAAATTATTTTAAATTAGAATTATAAAATTAATATTATAAAAAATTAGTACCATTAAAATTTATATTAATAATGTAGCTATTTGTAAACGATATTGAACTATTTATCTTTAACATTCAAATATTAAAGGCTGAATATGTTAAAGAGTTTACCACTACCTTCGAGACACTTGCCGCGATTTTACCTCTTCGAAAAAAAAACGCATTTCATCCCCTATCAGCCAAGGGGCGGCTGTCCTTAATCTGAGAGGCGAAGAAAAAAGAAAAGAAAAATTAATCACCACAGCAGGTCGTAAAAGGGTGATTCGCGGAGATTGGTCTGTTCAGTGGGTGGAACACAAGGCCATTTCTAGTCCCGATTATTTTCATTCGGCCGAGTACTATGCGGCTTTACGAGGATGCGCGGCCCTAAGTCTCGCCGCAAGTTTCGTTGATGTGAGATCGTAGTTTCGTTTGCGGGGGCGGATCGAATAATCCTGAAATTTGTGGCGCGATGACTCCACGCAATCCCGATATGAGGGCTCGCCCGTAAAACGAGATGAGGAGAACAAAGCGGGGTTGGTGTCCTCCGACTTGTCGTTGTCGGTCATGCAATATTCGAAGAACGCAGCCTTCAAAAGAGGGCCGGTCGACGGCGGAACGACGAACACTGGGGTGGCCAGGAAATTGCATATTCCGTCTCGTGCAACACCCACGCACAACGCCTCCGTTTTGTCGTTCCTCATCCCCTAATCTCCGCGGATTTCATCAACCACCCCTTGGGGGATTTTGTTCGTCATCCGCTAAACGGCAAATCTAAGCGACGAAACTGCGTCCTTAGCTTACTACGTGGATCAAGCTGCGAGTGGATTTTAAAAGAAAAATGTTTTCGGCTCGTTCGTACTGTCCTTCATACGTTTGAACGCGTAAGAATAAAGAAAGGGTGGTTTTCTGTCAATTTAGTAAATGCGAGTTCAACCCTCATGTCAAGAACTACGTCTCTGGGTATCAATTTTCAATCTGTCTTGAAAATGTTATGTACGTTCTGATCCGTTTTGTGTACCTACTAAGAAATTCTTTGTAGGTGTCCCACAGATTTGGCAATTAATACAGTACTATTTCAGTTTATCGTTTCACAATTCAAACAAATAATTTGAACACATGGAAAGACTTTTGTTCTTTTCCATATTATAATTGTATACAGGGTGAGTCACCTAACCTTTGGAACTCAAATATCTTTGTTGTTTCTAAAGATACGTAAATTATGGTAAGGACAAAGTTGTATGGTACAATGGGGCTGATACGATGCCAAAAATAATTTTGTTTTTATGCCATTTTTTTAAAGATATCAAGGTCACCTTGACTTTTTTAAATGGAACCACCCTTTTTTAAACACCCACAATGATAGTCCCTTTCATTACGAATTCAGTGACTGTAATTACTCAAGGTCATTCAAGGTCGCGGGCAGAGATAACGTATAAGATTTAACATCGATACATGCCTGTAAACGGGCTTTGAAGGAATGTTGAACTCTGTCCGCGACGTTGAATGACCTTGAGTGATTATAGTCACTGAATTCGTAATGAAAGGTACTATCATTGTAGGGTGATGCACTAACTATTGCCACCTCAAATGTCTTTGTTGTTTTTAAAGATACGTCAAATGTCTGAAGGACAAAGTTGAATGGTTCAGTACCCACATGATAACAAGAAAATTTTTGTTTTTATGTAATTTTTTTAAAGATTTTCAAGGTCACCTTCATTTTTTAAAGTGGAACCACCCTTTTTTAAACACGTACAATGATAGTCCCTTTCTTTACGAATTCAGTGACTATAGTTACTCAAGGTCATTCAAGGTCACGGACAGAGTTCAACATTCCTTCAAAGACCGTTTACAGGTATGTATCGATGTTAAATCTTATACGTTATCTCTGTCCGCGACCTTGAATGACCTTGAGTAATTATAGTCACTAAATTCGTAATGAAAGGGACTATCATTGTAGGCGTTTAAAAAAGGGTGGTTCCATTTAAAAAAGTCAAGGTGACCTTGATATCTCTAAAAAAAATGACATAAAAACAAACTTTTTTTTGGCATCGTGTCAGCCCCATTGTACCATTCAACTTTGTCCTTACCATATTTTACGTATTTTTAGAAACAACAAAGATATTTGAGGTACAAACGTTAGGTGACTCGCCCTGTATATTTTTGGATTACTTTAAATTATAAATTATAAATTAGATTTACATCTGAGACATGAACATGTGAAGTGAAACTATTAAGTCTGACGTAAAGAAGAAGAGAAAAACTCAGAATAAAAATTTTTGTGTAATTGAAAGATTGATCTATGAATTGCTTTCTTAACAAAAAATCATAGTGTCTTTATCCGCGACAATGGTGTAGTCTCGAGTCAAATAAAATGTATTTTTAATGTGGTTAATTGTTTGATTGTTCTGTAAAGGAGCAATGTACACGTGCAAACATAGTTCTGTGCAAAGAACATTGTATTTTTTTAAGTAAATTGATTTCCGAACAGCGTGCACGTTCTGTCAACCACGCACCCACGGTCCCACGCTGTGAAACAGCGACACTCGCAATACAGGGCCGATCGAGTATAGAAAATACCAGTGACAGGAAATCAAACTGATTTCGTATGCGCGAAAATGTTTGTCCCCGTTCTACCGTCGAGCGGTTCGCCTGCGTGGGTAATATTTGCAACTACAACAAGAATGTGGTTACTGTTATTAATTGAACAATGGCGCGGATGAAGGATCGCGTAGAATATCCGTGGTAAGAGCCACGTGGAACATGTCACACAAGGGTTTTTCGCTGTCCCGGGTAAATAATTAATTACATCCACTTGTTATTGTAACACCTACTCAACTTTGCAAACGACGCGCTTGTAAAATCGGCACCCGAAACGTTTTCCTTTCAACTCATTGAAAATGGTTGAGCATTTTCGAGCATCAATTCCAATATCACGTTTAATATTTTATAGTCCATTTGGTTAATTACATTTGAAGGTATTTATGTAGGAGTTATTACTGTTATTGCATTAAAAGCGATTAACTTTTATTCGTTACTTGGAAAAATACCGTTTAAGAACGCCTAGAAAAACTCGTGTAGTTTTCTCATTAGACATGAACACATTTAAATCGATTTTTATAGTGTTTTGCTAAAACAATGCAAGAACTATGGCACTACTAAAATGTACTGTGTACCTAGTTGGTACACACAGTTTGTATTTCACATTTCAAAAATTGTACTCTGACCTTTACCAACGACCTTGACAAAGAAACAACAAACCTGCAAGTTACTTTTCTGCAATTTAATAATAAATAGACTGTTGATTTTATGCATTTATAGCAAAAATTGGTACATGCAATTGGAAACAGTAGAAAGATTAAAAGGATATAAGAAGATCAATGATTTAGTTTCAGCTTGTAGAACTTTTTCTATTTGGTTCCTATTTCTTATAATTCATGTAGAAAATTCTTATTTTGCATAGAGAGTCGTAGTTTAATAATAGAAATTGTCATACATTCCTCTAAAAAATGAAACCCTTTTCGACAAATTAAATGCGCAAGCAGATAAATAATTACAAAATTATAGAAATGTGATTAGATCGAAATGTGTTAGACCAGTTAACTTGGAGCGGTGGTCGCCAGCTATAATTTAGCAAATATTTGCGTATTTAACAGTAAAACTATAATGTATTTTTCTGTAATTTAATAGTAAAAATTGTCCTATATTTCTGTTAAGTGTGAAACCATTTTTAGAAACTATGCACGCGACTAGATAAATAATTATAGAAATGTGACTACATCGAATGGCATCCGTCGAGTTAACTTGAAGCGGTAATCGCCAGCGTTACATTCGCGAATATTTGCGTATTTAGTATCAACGGGGCGACCATTTTACGTAAAGGGACTCGGAAGCATAATGGCGGCAGAACGTCGCGATGCTTTCAGATACAATGAAATCCGCGGCGGCGTGGTTGGAGAGATCGAGACAAAGGAACGTGTGCCGGCCGAGGCGAGGGTGGCGTTTTACGCGACGTAATAAATTAAAAAGAATGTAAAACAGACCCGCGGGATTATTATTCCCCGCCGTGTCCAAGATTTATACGATATTCCGTTTTTCATTTCCAGCTTCTTGCCGGGGCGCGGCGACCGGCGTAATTGCTGGGCTCGCCAACAATTTTTATCGCGATCGCGAAAAATCATTAATAAAAACGTCTACCGGCATCGCAAACATTCGCCGGGACGGACCAATGAATTCGCCGTGTTCCGAGAGATGTTCGCACTACCACCACTCCCGTTCGTTGATGGCAATTTACGGGCAACGCGTTTCTACGTTAGCTTTGCTGTCCTTCAGCGCGGAACCTGCGACGCAATCGGCGCCGCAGGATTCGGCCCCCGAAAGCAATTTCCACGGCACTGTTAGCGTTTTAGCGGTGAAAAGCGCGACGTTTAAACTTTAAATTACTTTCCCGTCATATTTTCAAAAGCAATGAGCAGTTGAAATGTCACACACCGCGGGAAACAGCCATTCGACCGTGCGACGCTCGAGACGTCTTTTTGCAAATACTTTTTCTCGTTTACCCCGTTCCTCTAATCGCACAAGAATCTCCGGTACTTCGAATTTTATTGCCGAATGAATTTTAAAAGTAATTATTTTAAATGCATTTTTATCCGGTACAAAAAGAATTTGTTTTATCCTGCCAGAATTAAAACTGGACACGAATGTCGTCTGATTACAAGTACGTACAGGAGGGATGGGAATTTTTGTCTCAATTGAGATAAAACCGTCCCCACCATAGCGCCCGCTGTCCCCCCATCAGCATCCGCCGTTACCATAGAGGAAGGGAGTGCTTCGCCCGTCGCGAACAGTGCGCAGGCCTGGCGCATGAAAGAGAGGTTGGTGGAAGATGCAGGCGTTTGAGGGGCCCCTACCGTGCCAATCGCGGACGTACAGGCTAGTATCTAATAAATAGACAGCGGATCTTTATGCAAACTGAAAACTTTCTGCATCATGTTGTACCAAACAGGAGTTGAATAAAATTCTTTCACCTCTTATTAGTCTTTATAGATTGAGGTCAGCGTGATAATTAGACTGCGATTTTTGTGCATTTCTGGCAAAAACGAGCTGGGGAAATTTAATAAAGTAAAAAAATTAAAACAGTTTAAGGACGGCGATATATTTTTTTAATTTATTTAAATCATTGAAGAAAAAAAGAAGTTTCAATCTGTTCTCTGCTTCTCCCAATTGATCCAAACAATTTTCATTTTGTATAAACATCCGCAGTTTAATGATAGTATTCTTAAATTCAGTTTTCTCATAAATACGTGAAATTCGCTGTCTAGTAATAAAATGTAGATTAATTAAGAGGAAAATGTTTTTGAAAATTTAACACTATTTCTACCAAAGATGTCAATAGACACGTTTTAAAATTTTAAATAAAAATTTGTTAACACTGTAAACACGCATTGAAAGTAAATTATTCAGTAAATCTATTTCTTTGAATATACAGGATGATCAGAAATTGATGATACAACCGAAGAGGGTGATTTTACATTAAAAAATACGTCGGAATAGGTGTGCATAAAACCGCGGTTGAGATAGTATTAAGTGTAACAGATTTAGCAATTTGGAATGAGCACTACTGTATTAATTTGCTGATTTTGCGCTCAAAGGTTGCCATTTCGCCGTTTTTCTCGAACTTCCTACATTTCGCCGGGAATGGGCGATACAAAGCGAATACCATGTTCCGCCCTTTGTGCTCGGCGAAATAAAAATTTCCCCGGCTGTCCGCGCGAGATTCCCTCCGCCCGGGATTTTCGCAGGTGCAAAGCTGACCTTTCGCTTTTGACATTCCACCGCGAAATATTGCGCGACCTTTTCACCGATGGAAATTAACGTTGGCGGAAAGGTTTTCGCGTCGCGAGCACCACCTCGAGCTCTCCATTTCAGCCGCCTACTTTCCGAAACACACAGAGCTCCGGGAAACAAAATTATTTGCAAAATATGTGGTGTTCTGTAACGAGTAATTAATTTAACTCAATACTCCGAACGATTCGGCGTTTACCGTATTTATAATTTGAAAACTTACTAATATTTCGACATGGAAAAATGGCACCAAATGGCATGCAAAATTTAACAAATATATTATCTGTAACTGACTCGAGTTTTACTTTATCCTTACCGAAAGGCATTCTCTTCCCGGTACAAATAATTATTCCCTTATTCTGACTTTTATGAAATGACCTACGAGATTGAGAATTTGCATAAAGATCCACAGTATAAGAATAAATCTACAGACATTCTGTTATTTGAATTATGTGATAGAATCGTTCTTTTTAAAATGTTTCCACAGACTTTTAGACGAACGGAGAAAAATCTGTATAAATTGTAAGTAACTTTTTCGATATTAGCAAATTATCTGCTGGCGTTTATCTCGTGATTTTTGAAAGTCTATGGTCCGTGTCTATAGATTTTTTAATCGATTCAACAGTAATAGTAATTTCAACCTTGTTTAACAACTCATCCTCAGTAACGTGATCTAATACTTTCAGTCTGGTTATATTTCAAATTTTGATTTTGTTTTACTTGGAATAATTTTAATTTAAAGAGAAAATAAACGTACTCATATGTGCCAGTATCACTAAAGAGGTTAAAGAGGACTGGTTTCGAATGCTTCACCTATTTTGTAGTATCAAAAGAAGAGAATGTCGGTAGAGAAGATCGATGACTCTGATTAATAGTTTTTGTTTGTAAGATAGACACGAAGTAGTCCGTGGAATTGCACGTTTAACCTGCTCGTAATTGCCGACGAAATTGCGAACACGGACTTTTCGTAGATTTATCGACGAGAGTTAAGCGAGTAATAGGGCGATGTCGTGTACCTTTATGGAAATTCGTTACATCGACTATAGCCGGATGGCTTAGGCCCCTGTCGCGACCTGACATTTCATGCAGCATCGGGGCCGATGATGCTTCTAGAGCATGGGACTTTGATCATTATGACCTTTCATTAAATCAACGCGGTCACACCACAAAATGCACCGTCGGGGAAAAATGATAAAATTGATATAGTAGTAATAATTTCGCCGAATTAACTTTGCGAACAGTTAAAACAAACGAAATGAAATACAACGTGCCCGTCCGCCATGTTGGTTAGCAGTAATCAAGACTAAGCTCTTCATTTACATCATAATTGGAATACTCGTACCGCTGGTCCGTATCCATATTATACTATTACATTACATCCCCAGCGGTTAATCAAACTCCCATCTTCCACTGGTCCACGAAAGTCGAAATTGAATTCACAATTTTTTTTCTTCAATGGGATTTTATAGGTTATTAACAAAATAACTGTACTAAGTTCTAATATTTTTAATTTGCGATTATTTCTTTACATAATTAAAAAATATACTTAATAATTTGGAATAGACAAATTCTTATTACTATAGCTTATTGTTATAGCTTTCGTCGAAATGTTTGAGCACTTTCGTTTTTGGTATTAAATAAAATTTGGTGGCTTTGCTGATCACTTTTCTATGCTCGTGTATCAGTCTGCAAACTTTCATCGAGCTGTAAACATTTTAACGTGTGCCACATGCAAGTTTTTAGAAGTATGGTTACATAACTCTGCAATTTGACAATCTACCCAAAAATGGAATAAAGCTAGACTAAATTTAAAAAGATTCCGATTAATCAGTTAACAAATTGGACTCTCATTTGCTTCATAGTAGTTCCCTTCTGCATTAATATAGCGCCGCCCGCATCGTCAGTTTGTGTACATTCTGCAGCCTACAATTTTCATCTGGAACAGAAAAACCAAAGTTTTTCTTAATCCTTTAAAATTATGTCGTCGATCGGAGCTGTGAAGTTAAATAAATATGTCGACAACAAATATATTAATCGTTAATGTAGACCAATTTTTGTATTGTTTAAATATAGAACATGATACCAAGAAAGTTTGAAAAAGGTCCGCTTTGTAGGTATTAAGACAAAAATTCCTAAAAATCACCGATTTTCGAACGCTCTAAAGTGTCTAGCCCATTCATTTTGCCTCCGACTGTATAAGGAAACTGACAGAGTCCAGTTTCTCTTTTATCGCACCTCTCTTACGACCGTAAAAGCCTCGAAATCATCATCGATGTCCTCAAGCGTTTCCCTGAAATTGGTACAACATGTATCAATAAAATGTACGTATTTCTCGTTTATACTAATTTCTCCAGAAATATGAGTTTTCACGAACACGCGATAACAGGTTCAGCAGATATCGTTCGCGTAAGAAGCCTGACGCGTTTCTAATCGTTTCGGGACAGGTTTAATTCCGGCGGCGAGTTTGCAAACTCGTCGAATAGGTTTAAAGGCTAGTTCGAGTCGCGGGGTGGTCGATCGTGCATCCTATTTGCGATCGGGGCCGAGGTATGGGGGTTTGAAATAGAAGATCGCAGCGTTCCGGCGTAACTGGATCACCGCGCACCCCATTTTCGTCGAGCTGCGCCCTAACCGCGGCTTAACCCGATTTATGCACCGCAGCTTCCGCGTTCGTGCGCTATTAGCATAGAGCTACGGCCGGGAATACGTGAAGTCCCGACGCAGAAGTCGATGAATTTAGGTATGAAATTGCATTTTAAACCGCCCTCGACGCGAACGTCCCCGATTCTATTATCATCGATTCCAGGGGCCGGAGACGCGCACGGGCTGATCGCCGCCGAGCCGGGCCGAGCCGACCGGAAACTACCGGTGACGCTCGCGGCACGCTGTGTCATTTTCCGTTTCGCGTGCGGCAAATTGCCGGAAACAACGATCGCCGAACGATTTTCTCCTAGCCGCTCCTTCCTATATCCTTTTCTCTTTTCTTTCCCCCGGAAGAAAAAGAAACTCAATCTCCGAGGATTTTGGATCTCGTCCCTGCTTCGAATTCTCGAATTCAGCTGTTAATTTTGGAACCAGATTATTAATGATCCTCAATGTGTTTGCAGTTCCGTGACATATAATAATCGTAAAGTACTGTAATGTGTCGATGTACGCAAAAAATTTTGCACCAAAATGTCACTTATATCGTGTATCAATGTTGAGTAGAAAAGGAAAGCGATCAAAAGAAACCTCGATGAATAATTAAATAGAACCTTTGTGTTTCACTTTGTCATTGCGTCGCTAGGTGGGTGTTACTTCAAGTATAATATTTTACGTAGATGTTTCACCATCTGTTTTCTAATGATTTCTTAATGGAACTTTGATCAACATATTTAGGACACTTTTCTGAAGAAAACAATACCAAACACGACGCAATTTGGATTGTATTAACGCGTTTAATACGTGATATAATAATTATCCGAACTAATCGGGGGAACATTCATGTTTTCGGGTAATGGAACAGTTATCTAGCTACAGTGCTAGATTAATAACAAAAATTGAACTGTTTATATGTGAAACACTTATATATACTTGAAACACGATACCGTTCGGATAGTCGAGGTTTTACTTAATTGTAAATTGAACGAGCAAATATGCTCCGAATAATGCCATGTTTGGACTCATTTTAATCAGAAGAATGTCATTGAATGTCATGACACACATTTGTGTGTCAGTAAATGTTTCATGAAAAAAATAATACATTGAACTTCCAAAACTTCTCCAAGTCCTGATAGTTTACTTAGAGATTTGTTCTAAATTCAAATTGTCTGCATTAATTGAAACCAGGCGAACTTTTGGAACATCGTAACACATTCAGAGTTCAAGTACACACCATAGAAATAATCCCACGTCTGCTTAGAATTTGTGCGAAAGAGCTTCGTAAAGTTTACAAACGTTGAAGGATAATATTTTCGGCTACATCAAAATTGAATTACCAAGTTGAGCCGAGGAACGTTTTATGGACAAACATAATAATACATACAGAAACAACGTGGTCTAATGGGAGAGATGCGTTTAATTTCTTAAGTACATACAGTCGTTAAATTGCCCGTCCTATATTACATTTAACAGCTTCAATGTGCCGTATATGGGTCATGACGAAGTTAAGTGACAACTTGGTCACGTCACAGGTAGTTGAGAATAACAGATGCTGCCCCTCTAAGCTTAAGCTTACACGTTAAAATTACGTTATACGTCACTTATGGGCCGCTTTCCTTTTGTGAAATATGTACGCGCTTGCATAAGTTTTCGGTGGGATCGTACACTTTGACGTTATACCTTGCTTATGTGTATACAACCAAAGAGGAATTTCAGTCAGGATTAATAAATTTGTTGTCCTCATTTTACTTTTCTACACTGAAACAGGAATTTTAATCAGGGTTAATAAATTTTCGGTCTCCTTTTCAACTCGATGCTCTTTTCCGAGTGCTACATGGAAGAGAAAAGGGAGAGTATAATGAGATGCATAGGCAGACTGCCATAGTGGGGATAGTTCTCCAAGTGCTCTTGAGCTCCCGAGTACTTTTATTCTATACACTCTATTCAGTATTTTATTCGGTGCTTTCGTTCGTGATTCAATGTTCTTTATCCTTGAACTTCCTCGTTATATTTGACGCAAAGGAACCAGGAATGGCCGTGTAATGACGCAAGCATCATCCAAGACGAGAGTCAACATCGACGAGAGACATCGAATGTTCGATATCAGTTTGCGAGATCGTTCCAAAAGTCTTACAGGGCTGGTATAGAACAATTTCTCATTAAAAGTTTGCACGACAGGCCAGGACAGCAGCCATTGTTACCTTCCCGCAGTGTCCTTTTAAAAAAAGAATAGACGACGATGCTTTTGCGGCACGGCGACCCCTAACGAGTTCTTAATTTCAGATTCCTTTTACGTCCAGTCCGCTGGACAATAAGCCGCCTCAATTATCGTAATTAAAATATTCTTGACGGCATTTCTCGTTGCAGATTTCCTCGAGGAGCCGCCCCTTCGATGGGCGGTATTTAAAAATTATTGTGCGCTAATGAATTTAAGAGAATACAAATTTCACCATCTTCTCAAATACCATTCGAACGCAACGATCGTTAAAAATGATTCGTAAATGTAAGATACGCCTCTGCAAACGCGCATTTCATGTATAGCACTTCCTCGTCATTTTTCCTGAGTGGGATTAGCTCTGAAAAGCGTGCACAATATCTTTAGAAGCTTTACGCTTTGTACCAGCCACGCAATTTTTTCAGAAAGGCTATTGGATCACTGAAAAATGGTATCCCCGGGGGCAAATATTTTTTTTGCGCAGACAAACACTGCGAACTGCGGAAAAACATTGTTTCCGGAGCAATGTCTATTTCCTTGTTCAATTGAATCGACTGAGAACAGTTTCTTAATACCTTTTCAGAAATAGTACCGGATGACCTCACTAGACCATTTTAAAGTGGAATGACCATTTGATTTTGTAAGAAATCACAGAAAATTCATTCTTTTATAAACAAATTCGAATTTGTAATGGTCTAGTGATTTCTGGACTATTCTCTAATATAGAAGATATTATACAGGGTGGGGCAATAACTATTAGCATCTCAGATATCTTCGAAACTACAAGTTTCATAGAAATATTTGCTGAAATAAAATTGCACAGTACGAAGGGGGCCATCCGGTGGAGATAATAGTTTTTTTGCAGGTGGAGGTACTTCGGACATTTGAAGGTCACCTCCATTTTTTTAAATGGATCGGTATGTGTTTGCTTCCGTACCATGATAGAGGATCTTAAAACGAGTTCAACGACCTATTATATGAGGTCATTGAAGGTCATATTTTACTTTTACGAACACTTAAACTACCGGTTTGCCTAAGTTTATTACCCACATTTTTAAATGTTCGACACGAAGGCTGAGACCGATTTGGATATCGTTCAGCATACAAGTTTTTCGCTCTTACAGAACTTTTTTGGCATTCGCCATAAATAAGAAGCATATCCACCTGCTCTTCAAACGGATACATCGTGCCGGATTGATCGATTTATCGATACTAATCTTATCATGTTTATCTTATCCTGCAAATTTATTACAGTGTCCTTCAAGCAGTGTTTATTCTGTGGGAAGTAAACAGTAAACATTACGTAAGTAAACAGTAAGCATTACTTCCTCTACTGTTTACAATACGTATGTTTCATTTACTACCAAAACCGTAAGTATTATCGCTTTTTTCTACTTTCTATGACCTTCAATGACCTTATGTAATAGGTCGTTGAAGTCGTTTTAAGATCCTCTATCATAATACGGAAACAAAAACATACAGATCCGTTTAAAAAAATGGTGGTGACCTTCAAATGTCCGAAGTACCTCCACCTGCAGAAAAACTATTATCGCCACCGGATGATCCCCTTCGTACTGTGCAATTTTATTTGAGCAAATAGTTCTGTGAAACTTATAGTTTCGAAGATATCTGAGGTGCTAATAGTTATTGCCCCACCCTGTATAATACTTTGCTTGGTTTTATTTTACGCTTTAACCGTGAATATTTTGAAAATACTTTAGTGCCCGCAGAGTTATTAATCTTTTTGTTGTTGCTGGTGCAGTAACTAATCACTTAATTAATAATGTTACATTTGAAAGAAACACATCTGATAATGCAAATAGAGACTCCAAAAAAGAAATGAATTTTTACGCTCAGGGACGTATTAGAGTTGAATGAGCGACGGAATAAAAATTTCCGATTCGTTACATAAAATCGTGGCACGAAACGGGCATCAATCCATCACGTATCACTGTGGAAACGATCTCGATTCCCTCTAAAAGAACAACGTTCGTTCACGGAATGGCGCGGGTCGCAACAAAACTGGAAGCAACTCGACGAGATACAAATAAAATACAGATTAAATCCAATTTGCGATCCCTTGACCGCCGGAGGTCGCCAATTCACCCTGAATAATCGAACGGCCGTAGTCCCTCCCGTGCAATTCGCAAAATCATCCGGCGGCGGCAAAAAAGCACAGAAAGATCGCGAACGTGCGCGCGCGCTCGCGTTCGTATTCGCGAAAGGGGGAGGGGAAGGGAGTCGAGCGTACGGAACAAGCCGAACGACGAAGCTGAAAATTTAATTATCCAATTCGGCTGCAATCCGTGGCTGCAATAATTTTCTATCCGCTCCCGGCTTGTCCACCTCCACCCTTCGATCCCGCTTTTCTCTCACCCCTTTCGCAGGACCAGGTTCCTTTTCCACCCCTCGTTTGTCCCTCACCTGCCCCCTCTCTTCCTGGCCACGGCGCTTGCAAATTGGATTGAACGAGGACGCATTTCACTTCTGGACCGATTCGTTCGTCCCTCCCCTGTCACCCATCTTTCCCCCTCGACCATCGCCGAAGGGGTGATTTGTCCCGGGAACCCTCCTTTCGCCGCTTCCCCGAGCCCGCCACCCAACGATCTAGGCAGTTAGCTATGCTAATGGTAATTATCTTCGTTAGTCTCCTCTTAATTAACCGTCGCAAAACCTCGATCACTCGCCGGGTCTATCGTTGTTGCGGGATCGCTGCCGATGTACCATCGATGGTCAATCGGCCGCTCTCTGTAGTAGCTAAGCACTGATCGGCGTTTAAACATCTACTTTGCGAGCAGCAACGATGGCTCAATCTGTGATTGGTCCGAAATATCAACCCTATTATTATCAACGAATTTTTTAAAACGTGAACTACCAACGGGGCCATTTTGTATACATCTCGAGTACTTGTACCCATCATTGCAACCGTCTACATCGTATCGGCGAAACTAATGCGAATACCATGAAAAACTTGTTGGATTCTAATGATTTTTGAATGCAAAAAATATACCAACACTTCCTTGATTAAAATTACACCAACCGCGACACAATTTGAATCATATTTACTTGCCTAATCCGCGACACAGTAGAATTTCCATCATTCGAACTACTTTATCAGTGAAGCAAGAGTGTTGGGATAATAGAAAGGTTACCTAGCTACAGTGCTAGACCTTTACTGATTTTTGCAATGAATCGCATCGCATATATATTACTAGACTGCGGTTGTTTATGCAATTTTCTATTTCTGTAGACTTTTACGAAAATTATATCACATGAAATTTTATTTTCAGTGGGAATAACCTTTGTAGATCAAGAATACATAAAAATCGTACTGAATTGGTTCGAATTTTATATCTTCGGGTTCTTTAAACATTTTGTAAGCCATAAATGCAAGTTTTGTGCAGCAACTACAAAAAACAGGAACCCCATAGAAATATCCTTCCTTTTATAATAATTTTGATCGGTTAAAAATGATATACCTTAAATACTTTTCATTTATTGATTGTTTTAATTCATGCAACATGATGTTCTCTCCTCTTTTCATATTGTTGTCTTCTTATATCTGTCATGAATACACACGTATGTACCTGACTTCATTGTTTGCCTAACAAAATCAATTTTCATTTTTGATGCCGTGGAAAATGCAATAAAAGACTTGCTTCTACCAAATATATTTCTGAATATCCTTTTGTGTCAATTGTGCGAGAAACGTCCACTTTCCGGGGTTCTGCCAGCAGGATCGAAACGTTATTGGCTCTACCGACGAAGCTCTCGAAGAACATTATGCAACCACTCCCCTACGATTTTGATGAAACCTTGCAGGTTTGTAGAACAGCCAAAAATAGAGGATAAGCACCTACTTTGTTTTTATCGGCAGAGAGACTCAAGTTTAAGCCACCCTCCGTGAATTGGCAACCCCGAAGCTATTAGGGATAAAAATATGGTTTGGGTGCCAAAGTTGTTTGGTTTCTCCTCTGTAACATGGCAATGATAATTTGTAGAATATTAAAGAACACAGTAAGTAAAGAGTTCATTCTTAACACACCTTCGATAGCACCATCCAAAAAGGATGTCTGTAACAGTTGGAAACAACAAATACTCTTGTTCAAGTGTTTGTATTACACCAAAAAGCAAATTAATAATCTTCTTTTCAAAATTTAATCACTGTATGCTGCCGGAAATAGTTTCTTAGTGAACGATTGAAGTCGCTGTTGTAGAATCGATAAAATGAATACTTGATTTTTAAAGTACTGTTAATAGATACCTGTGTTATTTGTGATGGAAGATCACAAATTGAACCTTTTATGGAGTGTGTTCATTTCAATTTGAGTCATTTGAATGCTTACCACTGAACCTACCAGCGCCGGTCAATTTGACAGGTCCCAGATTATTTATTTTAGAACTTTTGAAATTATAGTCTTTTTCATAGAAAGTGATAGAATACATTTCTTAAACCATGCATATACTATTATAAAAAACGCAGAAAGTGTATATAAATGTAAATATCTCATTTTTATAAAGCAATACATGCGAGTCGCTTTTATTGCTCGGTAGGTTTAGTGTTGAAGAACCATGCGCCTTTATTTTTCAAATCAAAATTAGATATATCTTATACTGTTTATTTTTTAATAAATTTGAATCTTGGTTTAAGAAGCAAGTAAAAATGGTTCACCCACAACTTGTACAATAAATTAAGGACGGCTATATAATTGATGAAGCAAGCAAATTTTAAAGAAACTCATTTATAAAGTACCCCATGAAAGAGTTTGTAATCATCCAACACGCGTGATGGATGCAACGAATAATCCGACATAGCGTCGAGGGTATCGCTGCCGCAGCGATCGGAGGAAACGATGATCAAGACCAGCGATCCAGTGGACGATGGTAACGTGTCTCGATAGAAAGCTCGTCTGGGAGATCCGGTTCGTCCAAGCGGAAATACGAGCGGAATGGATGTGGCGTAATAACGGCGCTAGCTGCACCGTTCATCTTCCGCGTTGACTAGGCGGCGCGTTGCAACGCCGGCGAATGTGCAACTGCGATAATGGCCAGCACTAAATTAATCGGCGTGTGTGCACGCTCGGTGCGTGAACGCGGACGGATCGGCGACGTCGCTCCCGTGGTCCCATCCCCGTTGTCGTTGGCTGTTGTCACGGCGCCGCGGCACGGCAACTAATTAGCTCGCAGCTGAATTAACGATTAGCCCCCGCGCCGTGGAATTCTACGCTCGCCGTCGAGGGAAGTTTCGGAGCGACGCGCGACGTTCCACGCGACCAACAGCTTGATGATTTCACTCTCCGTTGGGCCGCGTTGCGTCCCGCTCACGCGATAACGGTGCCCGTCACGACCTCCTCGCGAACAAGATTCGTTTGCACAATCGCACATTTGGAATCGCCTGGCGACTTGCCGCTGATCACTATGCCCCGCCCCTTCTCTTGTTCTTAATTCTCAACTACGACGAAAATCTAACTACGGTTTTTAATCTAACTTTTTTTTTTTAATTGAAAACTTAAGTGGAACTCACCATGGGGGATTATAAAGCTATATATTGGGATTAACCCTTTACAGACGAGTGTCGGCAAATAGCCGCCCAAGCAATTTTACCGTTCAGCGACTGCTAATAATATTTAAAGAAATGATTACTCTCGAAAAATGTCAAACAAATTTTTACCAAACACAACACTCTCCCCTTCGTTTCGTTCATATACTTAATTTCTCAGCGCATAACTTTGTTTCAAACAGTGTCGCCAGATCGCTGAAATCGAGGGGAATACAATTTACCACCTCTCTGATGACCAGAGTAATATGTAACACGTTGCGCGGCACGTCACGTGACCAGTCTACGGTCTTAGTGGGGGACGTTGGAATGTGCGCAGGAGTGGAATGGGATAGTGGAAGGGGAAAAGGAGGAGAGGAAAATCAACCCAGTTTTGGGTTGATCTGGCGACACTGGTTTCACAGGGAAAACATATATGAAACATCGAGATGAATGCTAAAAATAATTCCAGTCTGCTAAGGGTTAACATAATGTCTGATATACAATTTGTTAATATGATTTCTTACAGTTATACATTGGTAGTGTAGGTACAGCAGAATAGAACGCATTAACTACATAACTTTAAATCTTTAAATTAAATTGCTTGAAAAAATTAAAAAGTTTTCCCGCGATTTTCGACCTCTAATTGCAACGAATTTAAGGATTTTTACATCTTTCAATGCCTGTCGTTTTTTTCTAATTTCTCAAATTGACACAGATCTACAAAACGTATTTTTTAAATTTTCAATGTAGGCCCATATAAGAAAGTTGTAAAAAAATAACTTTTAGTATTTTCTCTACAATTCCGACCAACTACAATTTTTTCTACTTTCTTGTTTCACGTCAAATAGTAAACTAACTGTTCTATATTCTGCAAAAAATTGAAGTCGTATAGTCCAATCTTAAAAAAGTTTTCGTCTTTTTAGATGTACCCGATTATATTACTCTGAGTCACTGCATGTCGTATACAGAAACCATCCCTTGATTGCTTGCTGCTAAAAGTTTCATAGTTATGTTATAAAACTTTGTTGTTTCTGGTGTCTCTTGTTAATGACACTTTAACTAATAATTTATATTAATCCTGACGCTTTTCTGATTAAAATGACTCCAATCATGACACAATTTAATTCATATTTATTTGTTTAATCCGCAATTCAGTATAGAGTCTACATTATCTGAAAAAATCAGTGGAACATGAATGTTCGGATAATAGAACAGTTACCGATCTACAGTGCTAGAAATTAGTGTAAAACTTGGCAATATTTCTGAAGAAAAATATTCGTTAAAAGGTGTTATATCATTGCATACCTGCAATTCATTCTCTTGAAAATTTCAACTACTATGAACACACACCTCGTCTCGTTCGCTCTAACCGTGCGAGTGAACGGTGCCACGGATTTTTTTCGCAGGAGTTTATTTTTCCCGCG
Organism: Sphecodes monilicornis; assembly: GCA_913789915.3. Taxonomy (NCBI): domain Eukaryota; kingdom Metazoa; phylum Arthropoda; class Insecta; order Hymenoptera; family Halictidae; genus Sphecodes; species Sphecodes monilicornis. The sequence goes on along the minus strand of OU565291.1, from coordinate 13,425,961 downwards.
GAAAGCCTGCAAATTGGAATGGCGCGGACAATAAAATATTTTCACTTCACGGGTAACGCGGCCAATGGGGAATCACTAATTGAAATTTCAATTACTGGAATCGGATTTCGTTGACGATGCTGATTTATCAACCGACCGTTCATTATAGATTTCCGATAATTTGCCGCAGCGAAAAATCGCATTTTTGTGGATCGCGATACTGCCACCCTGTATTGTTCCACACGTATGGGTTTTAAATAAACGCCCTGAACTTGATACTGAAAATCTTGACATTAGGCATTCAAACATGACGTATTGACTGACATTAAATATCCTGCTTGAACACAATATGTTTAGAAAAATTAAGTTCTTATTAACGTGAGTTCTTTACATATATTTTTACATGTTATGTCTCTACGTGTCTTCTATCTCCTGTCTCTTTGAGGATAATTATATCATCCTCATCGAATTAATTTAATTATTATACATTTCCATCATATCGATTTTTTATTATTATACCATGTTAGTAAATTCCTTCCTTGAGAATGAAAAACTGTGACAAACAGAGCCCGGATTTTTATGCGAGATAAAAATTATCCAAGTCAATGTAAAAGAATAAAAGTTACATAAAAATGTATTTCTCCTTCTGATAATTTGAATGTCTTCCCAGTTTCGTATTTTATCTATTTGTTACAGATGCATAAAATCCAGTACAATGACCAAATTATTCACCTCCTTTAGAAGCAGTGAAAAATTCATCAAATCGACACAAGCGACTGTAAATAAGGCTAAATCAAGGTCTTTAATCTGGAAATAACCTATGATATTTTTAAAATAAAATTTCCGTCTCCTGTGCTCACTATGAAGTCTCAGAAAAATCTATCAAGTATCATACTAAAAGTTAATCACCATGTGCGGCCAAAATCATTTTAACAATCCCCGGCACGCAGCTTTCAATTCCAGGTTTCAGACGCTTTCAACCCCTTCGCCCTCGCAAATACAACAAACAATTTATCGTCGTCGCTTACATTATTATCTCCGGTAGGTATAATCGCGTCGCTATCAGAAGCAGCCGCGTCCGACAAAGTCAGCGTGTCCGGTGGAAACGCTTTAGAGGGAAATTTACCCGGGGCTAAACGACTAGCAAAGAAATTAATGCGCGTATCCCGTTCTGTCGGTGGTGGGGTTTTCAGGGGCTGTTTGAGCGTGGAGGGGTTGAAAACCGACGGTAGCATCGGCTAACCCAATTAACCCCGAGCTAATTTGCCCTACGTGTTCTAGGCGGCGCTCTTTTGTGCGAGACACGGTCATCTTGATTATCACGAAGCGCTTTTTCCGACAGAGAAAGAGAGAAAGAGTTTCCGTCGCTGTCGGAGAAGGAAAAGAACTAGAGGCGGACACCGAGGAGGGAAAAAGGAAAACTTTGGGGGACACGTGTAGGGGAAAACAGACAAGGGAGGAGGAGCGGAAAAAATAAAAGAGGAATTAAAAAGTGTCAGAGCCAGGGTTTCGCAATTTGCGCGGCTTATCTCGCGTCGCAGAAGCGCAGCCACCGGTGTCGGCCGATTCGGGTTATCGGGTGACATCGTTTGCTCGCCAGATTTATTTCGTGCCGTGCGAGATTACTTTACCGGGTCCCCACTCTGCCGCCTTCTATTTAATTTTGTTTCTCTCTGCCCTAAATCTTCACAGTTTTATCTAACGCATCTACTCGAGCGTTCTATGTGCGGAACACACGCCGCCCAAAGTTCCGAGGACCGTTTATGGTGGCAGATGAACCAGATTTTGACGATTACGGTTCGCCGAGGCCGTTTCATCGGATGCTTGTTTGACTATACTTCTCACTGTTTACATACGCTTGAAACGCTGATTTCGTTCGCCGACGTTTTCGTTGCCATTATTCGGTTCGAAAACCTCTGGAGAATATTCTCTTCGATGTGCATATGGTTCTCCTTCGATAGCGGCGCGTGGTTTAGGGTAGAGCGATGCTATCGAGTAGTGGACACCATTTCTTATTGGCTGACGCGGTACTGTAATGGTCACACCGCGGATCTTTGTGCAAAATGAACATTCTAGACATCGATTGAGCCGTTTAATGCAAATGTGTTGTGCAATTCCATATTTGTCTGGTTTAACGTGGTGTGACCAACAGTATCCAACACTTGAATGTCTGAGTTTCTATTTGGAACGATCCAGATTCTCTATTCAAAATGTCCTCAAGTCGAATCTAAATGAAGATAACATGAAGAACTTCCTCCTCTTTTTTAAAACCATCGACACATATAAATTATTATAAACATATTTTATTTCCTTCCATCCAAGTTCCAATATTAACTTCAAACAGTTGCAAATTAATATACATGCTATTTGTGCTTTAACAAATTGTAATCTGTAAACCATGTGGTCGCTAATGACCTTGCTGTTAGTGCGACCACATTAAAATAAACTACAAATAAATAAATAATAAAACCAAAACACTAGACTGAAGGATTTTTATAGAAAATAAAATTGGTCTGCATCAATTACAAGGTGCTGAACCTGAATAAAAATAGGTTTCTTCTTGTATTAGTTTCAATAAGTTGATTATATTTTATCGATAGTCTCTACTGTATTAAATTTCATGTACTTATTTTTATCAAAAATGCATAAAATCAGCAGTGTACTCATGATCCAATGTTTTCACCATCTTCCATAGCAACCGAATTATAATTCGGACCAGTTACCAGATACGGGCGGTATAATAATTTGAAATCGTTTCACGTCGAGTAACACTGTCCGACTTTTATCGAAGGGGCAAGATGTGATTCGAGTGGTTTCGATTCGGGGCGAGTGAAATATAAAACTGTTCGTGGATCGGCGATATAGTGTACGCTGTTTCCACGGGTGCGGATATCATCGGTGGGTCCCGTCGCTTTCATATGCAAATGTAAGTGACCACCGTGGTCGCGGCCAGCACAATTGAGCGCATTGAATTTACTGGCGTTTACCGTAATTTACTTTCGGCCCGGGCCGGCGACACGATTTAAACGTTCCGACTGCCCCGCGGCCGCATTAAATTGCCATAAAGTTGTCGCTCCCTATTCTTCCCAGGCTATCGTTACGTCCCGTGATACGCAATAACTGTTCCCCGGAATTCACTGCGCCAAATCTGCCATCGACACCGGGGACCCGTCTGCGGGCCGAGTCATTGAAGTCATCGGGTTGATCGCAATAATTCTGATAACTTCAAACACCCTTAACTACTTGCATTATAGCAAACAGGCAAGCTCGTGATGAAGCTAACGAACAGAATCCACTAAATGTCTGTGTTCTTCATTTCCTTTGAGCCGAAACAGAATTCCATTTTGTCGTTGTCGATAGGTATGATTGAGTTTTGCAGACAAGTAGAGGACAATGATTTCGAGCATTTGATCTAATAACGCATTAATAAACACGTCATTTTTCTTCAGCATAGTAGTTGAAGTTTTTTGGTCTGTGTGACCTAAAATTACCTTGGATGCCCTTGAGCCGTGATTAACGAACTCGTCGCACAGGGCACTATAGACAGGACTATACTGCAAAAAATATAGTCATATCTAAACAAATCAAATTGACCTTGAAATCACCTAGGTCCCTCCATCTAAAACGCCGACGTATATATTAGAAGATGTCTGCCTGGAAACAACATTTTTCGATGAATTGATTTTTTCATTTGTCATCCATTTCAGAGAAATCTCAATCAGTTATTTTAGAAGAATTTACCCTATATAAACATTGGAAGTGAGGAAAGCGCTGCCTATTGTGCGCATAGGTATATATTAGAGTTTGTTAATAGTTATTTATTTCTAAGGAATTTGTTTCCAGGAAGGCTGACTATTGGGCAGGGATTAATTCGTGAAAGATGAATCAAATAGACACAAGTGACGTACGAAGATTAAAAAACATTGTATTTTAGACAAGATTTGAATCTTTCAAAGCATTTTTCCTTTGTCTTTACGTTGTGAAATTGTTTTCTGGTAAAAAATAATCCAAGAAATGTTAATACTGTTAATCAAATAATTTCAGTCCTGCAATATTGATTTATTGATTGTTTCATTTGTTGACGATGCATCGAATCCTTAGAGTGCATCTATTGTTACAATATGTGACTATTATTTGTATTAGAATTTGTTGAGGGAATTGCGGTAATTATTCTTGAAATTTTCTTAACTGGGCGACAGATTTCGCCCGTACCTTCCGACATGATCGAGCGATTTTCAGATAGCTTCCGCCCGACGGGCATAAAGTGCTGATGTAAAAGGTACACGCAACATAGACGTAACGACGCGGCGTCTGATTTCGTGCCGAGGGTGACCCACATTTAGCGAGAGTGCAAGAAAACACCTGAGCGAAGGTGCCCTTTAATTCGCAAGCTCGTAGAAGAGTTTGCTGTCATGGAGCGTCGTAATTATGCCGCGCGGACGGCTCCATTAATTGAAATTCATTGTTTGACAACTCGTTTGGAGCTGTCTGGTAATCGTCCGTTTCTTCCTGTAACTTCTCGCGCCGAGATTTTCACCTTTGCACGCTACACTTATCTCCCTCACGCAAAATTATAATTTCATTTCATCATGTTCTGCTTTAATCAAAATTTAAATCTCGAGACACAATCTCTCGCTACAGTCCTTTCGTCTTACAAGTATACTGCAAATTTTATCGACTAAAATCGGGCAAAAGAAGTACCAGACGAATTTATAAACACTGTTATTTTAATTTTAATATAGAAAAGTAAGTTTGAGTAGAGACAAGTGTCTTTTCTAGTTCTATCACTTGCAATCGACGCAGAACATTTTTAATTTGTCTAACAATCCGCAGTCTACTTCTTACGCATCTAATTATAAATGTTTACAGTTTACAAAAATTTTAGATAGCCCCTTGCCCTGTAACATCGTGTGAGATTCGTGATGAAAATTTCGAACAGCATCTACTAAATATGCATGTTACTAGTTTCCTTTAAATCGATAAAATTCTATTTTGTTGTTGTTAGTGTATAGTGTATGAAATTTTCTCCTTCTTGTAGGAAATAATGAACTGAAAAGAAGTGCTTATCACTGGAACAGTAAACGGTTTAATCAACACGTATAAATGCATTTTTAGTTTTCTTGTATTGCCCGCGCAACGAGAGTTGGCACAGAGAAACTTGTGGGTACCACGTGATGCTCCCACTACGCGCTACACGTCTTCCGCGATTGGCCGAATCGCTTGGCGAAGACAGCAAACGAGCGTATTGAGTGTGACTTTAACAGAGAGATGTGGTGACCATGAAGTAAGATTGTGGTGACGCTGAGCGCCTATGTCGACCGTTCCCGCCAAAACGGAAGCGTAAAAGTGGGATCCACTGATCAGAGGTGGGATCCGCAGCCTTGCGTCAAGAGTGGGGACTCGCCGTTCCCCCTGCACCCCACTGACGAGATTTTGTGCCATCTCTCGTTGCGCAGACAATATCGGTATTGTCAAATCTAAAACAGCTCTCATTAATCAAGACAAAGTACGATTAGCAATTAGAGTATAATACGAGCTGGAGCACTATCTTACCGATTTATTTAATGCAGAAAAAGAACGAGTAATCTCGGCCTGCGATGATAGCGATGACACAACTCCGACATTAATCTCGCGATCTCGTATAAGTATTTCCATCTGGCGGAGCAGCGGCGCTGTTTTATTAAATTTTAATACTCCAGCGACTTGGTGGTTTCATGAATGAGCCTCTCGTAATCCGCTTCTTCCTGTCGCGGAAATGCAATTTTTTTCACGAGGATAAAGAGCATGGCAACTTGTTATTTCAAAATTGTTACCACTTCATTGTGACGCGGGCAGACATCGTTCCCGCGCACTGCTCGTAAAACAGCTCGAAGAAAGCAAATTGTTCTTTCGAAAGTGCATAGTATAGCCCGCTAACGATCGTCATTTTAGATACTTCCGAGTGTCTAAAATGTGTCCTGCTATTTTGCAATCGGGTTACGAGAGTGGATCAAAGAAGGGAACGAGTGATCGACAAACGTTAACTTCCGCGGAATTACTCGAGATTGCTGGAATGGTGCAAAAGTTTCATTTCTTGAAAATATCAAACATGCTTACGTATTACTGTTAGCTCTTGTAATATAGTGTGTCTAATTTGCCATTTGAACGTACAAATGATTTTTGATCGAGTATTAAGATATTGTTTAGCTCTAGAAAAGTAATAAATCAAAAATTTTGTACAATCTTTTAAAAGATGTAAGATACAAGTTGACCGATCAAATTACAAATGATTTGGAATCCGAAATTTCATATTGTACCATCTAATGTGTGGGATTTATATTACTAAACTATAATTTTTACGCCCACAAATCGCTGTACAGATTGTTTAAAAAATGTTGTGAATCCATGAAATGGGCGGTTCCTGAGATCATTTAAAGTAACTCTTTCCTGTGCAAAACTGACCGCCGCGGCTTTCTTTACAAATTATTAACCAAAAACACGGACCAATCAGAACATCGGTACAGCGGACGGACTCCGGCTCGGCGACAGGTCCCGCTGAACGCGATGTTACCGGAGTCCGTCCGCTGTAACGGTGTCCTGATTGGTTCGAGTTTTTCGTTAATAACTCCTTAACAAAGCCGAGGCGACCATTTTTGCAAAGGAAAAAGTTACTTTAAATAACCTCAGCGACCGCCTATTTCAAGGATATACAATATTTTTGAGACACCCTATAGTGAGGTATCGAAGTTAAAGATCATTCCTGTTTGCTGAATTCTCTTGCTAATGCCCTATAAATGTCGCTAAAGTCGAAATGACTCGATCGACCAAGACTGAGATTGTAAAGGCTTAATAAACTGTAGGTCCAGCTGTATAGACCCCATATAGGGGTCTGGGTAAGCTTAAATTAAAAAAAAGGAACTATAGTAGAACATTTTTAAATATATCTATTTAGATTAAGAATATTCATGAACCTTTTGTTTCAGATGACGTAGCTCCAAGAAATTGTGTTCACTGCGCAGCGTTGCAGTGTCTGGAAGCATGGTGGTCATTCACGTATGTTCGAAGATTTTGCATCCAAAAAATTCATACAAGCTTTACAATATACGCTCTTTCAAATAAGGTATTTGTATGAAAACAATTTTTTTCAGAAAAAATTTTCAAAGATAATATTTCTATCACATTGTTAGCTTTTTGTTTCACATCCGTTGCGGTTTCTGGGGAAAAGGTTGTTACACGAGTCTCTTTGAAGATTTTATAACCAAAAAATGCATACAACTGGTACGATATATACCCTTTCAAATGAGGTATTCGTTAACGAAAAATATCCATTCATTTTTCAGAAAAAATTGCTGAAGTTTCTATCAGATTGTTAGTTTGATTGAACGAACAGTCTACACAGATAAATCTTCTGCTCGGATATTAAAAATCCGTTTGAATCGCGAAAGAAGCAATCGATACCTGAACGAATCGTACATCGTTTCCGGTCAGCTTCAATCCCTTCTCGGACGGCAGTCGTTCATCACACGCCACTAATCCCCGGGCCGAATTCGATCGTTTAACGCACGCGTGACGCGACCTAATGATATTGCCACTGCCCGATAAATTAATCTTCCGTTGAACAGTCGATTATCATCGGTTCCTTCGGGGATTCGCGCACGGAGGAAGATAAATCCCTCTTGCGTCTTTCGATCCCTGTTCCCCGGTCGAGATTGATTAATTAACGCACGAGAACGACAATGGGCAGTGCGTGGGACTCGTCTGACTGATGGACGACAGTTCGTGGACGTGTTCCACCCCGATTCCCGTATAGTAAAAAGAAACCCCTGATTCATCGGATATATACAAAGTTTCTGATGTTCCCAAAAAATGACATAACTTGCTTATCTGGAAGAATGTTCGTTTCTTACGAAGACGAAAGATTTTTTTGATAGGAGCATTCGTTTACTAGTTGCGGGTAAGCTGCGGGTTTTATGTGGTTATAACATCTATAATTATTTGCAACTTACTGTAGAATAATGTTTGCTTACCTTGGTTACTATTTTTATTAAATTTTGAACTCAATAAGACATAAGAAAGGGAAATAATTTATATTCAATCGTAGTTTCTAAAAATTAGAGAGTAAAAATTAATAATTGCATAGTCATCCGAGGCAGTGATGTCAGATCGGTTAAATCGAGAGGTACACTTTACCACCTCTCTGATGACCAGAGTAATATGTGACACGTTGCGCGTCACGTCACGTGACCGCTCTACGGTCTTAGCGGGGAACGTTGGAGTGTGCTCAGGTAGTGGAATGGAATAGTGGAAGGGGAAATGTAGGAGAGGAAAATCCACCCAGTTTTGGATGTTTCTGGCATCACTGATCCGAGGTCTGGTTGTTACTATCTCTATCTTCTTCCATTTTAGAACTTCTATCTACATTTAGCACTGCCAATATTATATCAGCAGAAAAGCTAATGATTAAATCAGGTAAATTGTGTGAGTGATTCACAAGTGTTAAAGAAAATCACTTATCGTTACACTTATACATTTTTATTTTGGAAACTGTATGTACTTACAATTGAATTGATTTTTACCTTATTTTAGTGGGGAAGATATGCTCTATTATAGAAGTATTTTTATTAACTGAAGAATTAATTGTAAAATAATGAAAAATCAATTTTTAAATCAGGTAAATCATGTGAATGATACACGAATGCTAATGAAAATTACGTAGGGCTGCACTTATGAATTTTTATCTCAGAAACCGTGTGCAATACAATTGATTCTTCTTTTACTGTAATCAAGAAGGCCTACTCCATCGTAGAAATATTTTAGGTAACAGAAAAATCAAAAAGACTGAACGGTCAGGTTAAAAATTGTTTACAAAAGTGGCCAGATTACTTGAGGTTCGGCCAACTTTAAAGTAAATTCTTGTAGTTCTACTTACGATATAATCGGAGGGCAAAGGTGTATAAAATCAATGCATTTCGTGGCACGCACGAGAACTCGAGGCGGACATCAGCCGCGCGGAATTGCCACCCACTTCGCTCGCAACCGAGCTGTAGGTCTCGTTTTATTTCCTTCGCTTGGGAGCCCTCTTGATTAACGAGCCTTTTAGGGATGCCGTCGTCGGCAAAGTGGCCGACAGCGTCGATCCACGATTGATCGATGGGAATTTTAATAACCGGCCGGCGATCGGAAGTTCGAAGGAGTCGGCCGGCCGTTTGCCGGTAATGGCGGAAATATCATTTTGCGGCGGCTACGACGGATAAATCTATAGGAAAAATAGACCGGTCAATGGCCGGCAACGAAAAAATATTCGACGGAACGATAGCAGGACCGCCTCCAGGGATATTTGTTTCGAGCGCGTTTATACGAAAATACTTCTACTGCTTCGGGATCATTTTATTTTCGGTTCCGGGCCGCGCGTTCGGTTTTTGAAACTCCGTAATTCCGCGCTTTGCGTGTACGAGAGACCGTCGAATATATTCAGCCCTCGGGAAAATAAAATTTGTGTTTTTCTACATATACAGATAGTTCTACCTCGGTATGTGTGCGCGGCGCTTGGCGTGAAATGAAACTCGAACGAAATTGAGATTATTCGCGATTCAGAACGGGTAATGAGTACACTGCGGATTTCGCGCGTTCATAGCACATATGAATGCGTAAAACGCAATCGAATGCGATGGATACGGAGCGCGAACGTGCAAGACAGGACTTTTAGCTACATTTACTCCTATTGTTCTTCCATAATCGTTGTTTTCGACTCGCATGGAAAAAGCAGGAAGAGAAACAGATCGTGCCGAAGAAAAACCGGCGACCCGAGGACTACACAGTCCAAGGAAAGATCACCGTTCTCTTTTATTTGGCCGTATCAATTGTGTAACTATTACTATCTGTTTCCAACTATCTAACAATTTTGCCCTTTTCTTTTTTATAAATAATTTCCATTCTGGTAGAAAAGAGTTATTTCAATTTTTCTCAAATTGTTCCATTTCCTAGGAAGTCTTCTTGAAATTGTCGTTTTCGTAATTGTTTGAATGAACTTTTTTAATTATTATGCGATTTATCTAAGGTTAATGGTTCTTTGTCAGCTGTTGCTTTAATCCTTTGCAGACGGAACTATTTCAGCTCTAAAACCAAACATTTCTTCCGACCCACAATATTTCAATTCTATCCGATTCTATTCAATTTATGCATATGAAACTGATGCAATCTACTCGTACAATATTTAAATATTTAATGATTTATTATATACAAACAAATTTAACAATGTGAAAAATATTTTGAATAGCGTATTGCAATTTTTAATGGTGACTCAAAGTCACCGCTCGAGTGCAAAGGGTTAAATATGATTTCCTTCAAGCTAACAGAACATCATTTTTAATTAATACAACGCGTGTATATATATTTAATAGTAACAAAACGTGGAAGCAGCACGAGCTTTCTTGCGTGTTTCGTACAGATTAATGTTGGAAAATAACCTAACCTAAACACTGTCCTAACGTCACGGGATCACATCGAAAACATAGTAAATTATCTGAATACTACATTCCAAAAGAACTTTAACTTAATCCTTTAAGGTCACGGATTAGGTCTGTGAAATCTATGAATCGAATATGTACTCTTCTTATTTTCTTCAAATTATCTCGGAATACTTTAATGAATTTTTGGTTTATTTGCATTAGTTTATGGACTACAATAACAAATGTAATTTTCATGAAAAGCGCTGAGTTTTTCGAAGATATGTAACGGAAAATTTGTGTGGTTTTGATTGCATCAATTTACATACATGCAAAATTTACAGAATTAAACGCAAACACAAATTGCTTTCAATTGTGATATGATAATTCTTATCGTCGCTTGTAAATCGCATTCAAACAATTACCAAAAGATAAAGGGTCCGCTTTCGGGTGAAATTGTCCCGAACGACGCGCGAGGGACAACGTTCGCGCACGACTTACCGCGGCGAGCGTGCAGACATGAATGTCCTCCTCTTCCGAAAACTTGAATTCCTCCTTATCCCTAAAATCATCCCTGGCGTGCTCACGGTAGCGAGCAAATCGCGTGATTGCCCCGTACGCAAATCCCGCGGCTTCAAAGGGGGCCAATCCGAGCGATTCCCGTCGCGGCAACACAACAATTTCCGAAACCGCAAGGTTGCCCCATCTCGAGCGGATCGGCCAGCTTCCGGAACCCTCTTCAGAGAGGACGGAGAAAGCTTCAGAGGAATCATCGCGGCGTTCTGCTCCGCGGCTGGGCTCTTTCAGTCGCGCGCAGTTCCTCCGCTTTGCGAGCCAACGTAACTCGCCAGCATTTGTCCGACCGTCCATTCATCCGTCCGTTCCACGTTGCAAAGCTAGTCGAAGCAGTGAGAGAGAAAGAGAGACAGAGAGAGAGAGCAAGAGTGACGAGAGGAGAAGAAGCGACCCTGTAGCGCGAGCGAGCTGGAACGAAGGAGAGAGGGAGAGAGGATGGTGGAATCGCGGTGGATCCGCGAGAGGGAAATGGAAGAGAGTCAAACGGCGAGCGAGAGAGGAACAAAGTGAAAGAGACGGAGAAAGGGAAACCCGGGAGCTCTATCGACCGACTTCTCTCATCCAGTGTCCCAGCTACGGAGCCGTAGGTTGTAGTTGCAGCTGAAATCTCCTCCTCCAACCACCGCCACCCTCTCTCGTTCTTTCCCTCTCTTTCTCTCGCTTGTCCTACCGTGTTCTCGTTTCCTGTTCAACGCCCTGTGTCATGCTCCCTCCTGCCTTCTCCTCCGTCCATCCCCGCGTGTACACGATCCTCTCGCTTTCGCCTTGGTCATGGCGAACTCTTGACATTTCGCCGTGGTGCTGCGGCAGTTCCATGTCTCAGCGAGAGCCCAGATGTCCTCCGATGCTTGTTAATGCTCGCTGATTGCCAACGATATCTTTTCACGGTTGGCCCGGACCGGGTTCTCGACGAGATGAAAAGCTCGCGGGAGGGGGCCAAGGAAAATAATTTCCACGAGAAACGTAACCGTGCGGGGCGGAACTGATAGCGATCGGGGCCGAGTACGCGTGCAGGGATGAAAGGATGGTTAATTGCGGTGAGAGGGGCGGGACGCCCAGAGGGGCGAGAAAGTAAAATTCGTAGTTAATGACGGGCGTAAGAAAGTGGCGGGAAGCTGTGGGAAACTTGTTACGGGAGTACATTACTCTTTTATGGACACGATGTTGAAGAGTTTTATTTTACCGGGGCTGGAACGGGGAAATTAACAACCTGAGTGCTTCCGATGATCGTGTAGACCACAGGTGAGCCTGAGCGATCGGTTCAAGACTGCATTTATTGGAAACTGTAATTGTTCACCTTTTTCCGTATTTGTTCTTTTCATTGCTTTCAGCTTTTCTCTGTCCTTCACATGTTGACTGTCACGGTGGTCATACGTGGGTGACACGACTCTAAACTGAATATGATTAGGATTTGTGACTTCTAAAAGAGATCAAGAAATAGTCACTGTGGTATACTTCAGTTGTATCATTTTGATTACAGTGACTAAATTAATTTGAATTTATGGATATTTTTGGGGGGGGGGGGGGGATTCGACAGCCTACGTGTTCCGCAGGAATCGAAATTTTAGATTTATTGTAAGTACGTCTATATCAAGTTTAATACTTAACATGTTAACAGTCAGAGTATTTAACTAATTCTAAGCTCGAATACTAAATGGCAAAAATGGCTGTTTTTAAAGACAATAATGAAAAGATGGAAAAAGGAGAAGGAAGCGTTTCGTCCCAGGCCCGCTAGAGGACTCGTCAGTAAGGCTATCTAGCGGACCCGTGCCTTAGACGCGGGATGTCGTAAGGACAGTTTAGGACGGTATATATACAAACAGAGGAAGATTCAAGTAGTAGCGGGAAAGGTGTTGTCGTAATGTCCCTCTGTTGACGAGCATAGGAAGTAGCCGCCACACAATGAATGTAATACAACCGTTTAAAACTGACCCCATATAAAACATTTAGAAAATATTATATTAATAATAACAACTCTTAAGATGGCTGACTACTGGAACAATACCACTGCATGTATAATAATCGTGACAATGTGTCAGTTTCTCGCGAGGTTTTGCTTTCCTCCAACATAATACGTCATCGTTCTATTATCCCGGATAACATGTTATGTGCTCGAAAACCGAACTTGCGAATCAAGCGTCAACAAAGTCCAAACTCGTATACGAAACTTGGACGTCAATTTCTTCAACAATAATGCTCCCAGCTGCCTCAATATGCAGTATATAAGCAGCACCGTCGACACACTTCCAAACTCGCCCCATCCCCCGGATCGCAGCTATGCATCGTGGTCGATCACGACCTCCGACCGGCTATAATCGAACTGAAACGGAGGCAAGAAGGTTGTAGGTTCGTCGAAAGATTGTCTAGCAATTTCATTGTTCTTCGTTTTTCGGTACCCCGGATTTCGTAAACGTGTCCCGGGCAAGCTTTTCCGCGTACGCGCGTCGATCATGTTGGCGCTCCATCAGCCCAGAATGCTTTCATTTCCGAAGGACGAGGGCTCTGACCCATGTGCGTACCAAATATTCAGGCTTATTTCCGGCTTTTTTTCCTGTGTTTTCACCCACGAAACGCCGGCAGCGCCAATCACGCAGCTCGCAGGATAATTCGAGAGAAGAGAAGCAATCAACGCCGCATAGAACCTCGCCGGGATCAGGCAAAGGTGACCTATCCGCCGCCTCCATGCAACTTTTCTAACCCCCTTTCCCCGTCAGCTGCTGGCAATTTCTTTTTTTCCGGACAGACTACCCTCCTCGACATCATCCTTCCATCAATTTCTTCCTTTCTTTCGTTGTGTCCTTCGAATTGGCTGCTGGGCGACGCACGTGCGTGCACGGTGGACCCTTGTGCGTAAAGAGATACCTCTGAATTGGAGGAAAATTTGTCAGCTGGGACGTACGTAGATATACAGGGTGGGGCAATAACTATTAGCACCTCAGATATCTTCGACTCTATAAGTTTCACAGAAATATTTGCTGAAATAAAATTGCACAGTAGGAAGGAGGCCATCCGGTGGAGATAATAGTTTTTTTGCAGGTGGAGGTACTTCGGACATTTGAAGGTCACCTCCATTTTTTTTAAATGGATCGGTATGTTTTTGCTTCCGTATCGTGATAGAGGATCTTAAAACGAGTTCAACGATGTATTACATAAGATCATTGAAGGTCATAGTTCACTTTTACGAACACTTAAACTACCGGTTTGCCTAAATTGATCACACACATTTTTAAATGTTTGACGCGAAGGCTGAGACCGATGTGGATATCGTTCAGAATTTGGTTGGCATTCGCCATAAATAAGAAGGATATCGACTTGGGAGACGAACATCGGAACTCCCTTCCGGATATACTTCGATGAAGGATTAGTTTACTAGGTAGCGCGTAAATAAGATTTTCTAAAAATTATTGTTGTTTGAAATTGTGAAGAAAAAGCTAAATGTAACAAATTTTTAACATTTTTATCCGTGCGCAGAATGAAAATTTTAAATATTTCTTTTGTAGATCTAACTAAATTATATACCTACCCAAAGTTTCAACAAAATCGATTAAGGTTATTGCTACGAACCATAAATCATTAAAAATGACAAAAATTGTGAGAAAATGCAATGTAAGCCCGAAATTAAAAATTTTTTTACATCTTTCATTGCCTGTGACTTTGTAGGCGTCACCCAATTTCGATGAAACTATGTACATATGTATAACTTACTCAGACTTACAAAAGCTATTCCAATAAACAGAAAAGAGATCACGATTCAGCGCAGTCGTCGTAACAACAATTTAAATATGCAGTCTATCCGCTTAATTGTCCTGCCCAGGAGCGCAAACACCTGGGACGGAAGCCGCGAGCGCAAACCGAGACGCAGGAAACTCGTAACTTCCCGCAATTTAGATGATAATTACATTTACATGCGCGGTCGTTTTGTAGACTTACGATAAACTCTCCGGGCGACGAGATGTCGCGGAGATATCAGGCCTAGAAATTTCTGTTCCCGGCCAACCTTGCCTCTCTACCACCCCAATATTATCGGGAGGATCCAAGACACGAAACCGTGGTACAGAAGCAATACTCTAGGGAAGTTTAGAAAATATCCATTTTTTAATACAATCTTATCCTAAATACAGCTCCAAAATTTCGTACATTCATCGCACATACACAGTCACATTGTGAATGTGTATGTTGGAAAATATACTATGTTGTATATCAAGAATTTACGTTGAGAATTGTTTACAGCAGTCAGTAGAAGTATCAATATACAAAATATTGTAGATACGTTGTACAGTGAAAAATGAGTTCCAAGAAAAGCTGGAAGATAGTAACGAAGATTAATAAATTGAAAATAAATTCCAAGAGATGTTCGAAGAGAATGAGGAAGATTAATAAATTTCAAAGTAAATAAACAGTAATGAATTTGCCCAGGAGTAGGCCATTAACGCATTTTCGGCGGACTATTATCCCTAACAATTTTTGCAAAACCCAGCGACATAGTTCAATGCGACATCGCACAAATAAAAATTAGCTGATGGTTTTGAAATGGCTTTTTAAACTTGCCCGTGAAATTGTCATGATCTCTATCACCCAAGTGTTAAGATTCCTAAAATCGAAGACGGGAACATAAGCGATTCCAATAGAAATTTTGAATGGAAGACATCTTGCTCATGGAAGCGGATCCCGTTACCAGCAACAAAGCCCAACGCGACATCGCATGAATAAAATATCGCATGATGGATTTGAAATGGCTTTTTGAACTTGCCCGCGCAATTGTCACGATCTCTGTCATCCAAATGTTAAGATTACTAAAATCGAGGGCAGGAAAATAAACGATTCCAATAAAAATTTAGAATGCAGAACATCTTGCTCATGGAAGCGGATCCCGTTACCAGCAACAAAGCCCAACATGACATCGCATGAATACAATATCGCATGATGGCTTTGAAATGGCTTTTTGAACTTGCCCGCGCAATTGTCACGATCTCTGTCATCCAAATGTTAAGATTACTAAAATCGAGGGCAGGAAAATAAAGGATTCCAATAAAAATTTAGAATGCAGAACATCTTGCTCATGGAAGCGGATCCCGTTACCAGCAACAAAGCCCAACATGACATCACATGAATAAAAATTCGCATGATTGCTTTAAAATGGCTTTTTAAACTTCCCCGTGGAATTGTCATGATCTCTATCATCCAAGTATTAAGATTACTAAAATCGAAGGTAGGAACATAAGAAATTCCAATAGAAATTTTGAATGGAGGACATCTTGCTAATGGAAACAGATCACGTTACCAGCAACAAAGCCCAACGCGACATCGCATGAATAAAATATCGCATGATGGCTTTGAACTGGGTTTTTGAACTTGTCCGCGCAATTCTCACGATCTCTGTCATCCAAATGTTTAGATTACTAAAATCGAGGGCAGTAACGTAAGGGATTCCAGTAGAAATTTTGAATGGAGGACATCTTGATCATGGAAGCGGATCGCGTTACCAGCGACATGGGCCACGGCGACTTCGCATGAATAAAATAATGCAACTTCCGGGCCTGGCACGCGAAACGTCAGCCGTAACTTCGTTTCCCTAAGGGAATAGGAGGTCCACGGGGACAGTTCACCCCTAATGTGACGTTCCGCGCCCTAAGCGACGCGAGTTACCGCTCGTGAAGTTAACTTCTCGGGGAGCACACCTTAAAAGGGTCCGCCAACAAGAGGAGCCTTTTTACTTTCGACTGGCCCCTGCCACTTACCACTTTTTACGACTTCTCCTTTTATTCGGCCACGCGACCCGGTCACGCGATCCACGATCCCATCTCGGCTGTTGCATGCGATACGCAACGCCGAGATTCATGCACGACCCGCGAGCATAATGGTCGTGCTGCAATCTGTAACCGCTGGCCGATCTGAGTATTATTGTAATTAATATACTGCGGATTTTATGGATTTGTGATAAACGCGAGTAGGTCGAATGCAAATCATTTTAATATGCTGATTAAGATGGTGATGAAGATTTTTAACAAAGTCTGGCAAATATGAATGTCGTGCCTTTCGTTTTAGACGAAATAAAATGTTATTCTTTCGTAATCAATGTTTAAGCATTGAAGGAAACATAGCCGTACAAAAATTATAAATTCGTTTGTCTATTTTGCGACATTTTCGACGTTCTAATCACTGTAACCGTGCAGAAAATGGTACGGCAAGGGGTTAAAAATACTGTTGCATTATTTCCAACTCGCTAAAATTATGAAAAGAAATAAATTGTGTCTGTGGCTTCCGTAGTGTCTTGACGTATGCGAAACAGATGTGCACGATATTTGTGAACAGATTGGCGAAACTTTTTTGAATAAATTAAAGATAGCGCCTATGTGCTACTGTAGATTTTGTCGCGTGCATTATCGTGCATATCAATTTATGGTTGAACATGAGTTACAACGATCTTATCGTGAAGTTCAGACTTTACTAGACCCGGATTAAAGTAAGAAGCATATCAAGCATTTTTTTAGCCGCCGAAACGTCGCAAATACTTTTATGTTCAGAGTCCAGCACCTAACCAGGACCCAACTGGTCTTACAGGTTGACGCACTAGGGTTGAAACGATTGCATCGCACACTTCATGTTTTATTCGTCTGAGGATAAAACAAGGAGGACATCAAATCTTACCTCAAGAGCTCGGAAATGTCAAAATTATTATTTATTTGTGTGGTCCGGTGTCTAGCTGGGATGATGTTTTTACAGGTTGACGAATAAGAGCTGACACGACAGCACCGTGCGTTCGAGGTTTTATTTAACTCGGGTTCAAGGAAAGAGGTTATCAAACGTTGTCTTAGCTCTGCTGGAACGGGGAAAATATTTTTATTTTTGTAGTCCAGTATCCATCTGATGTTTTGCTGATTGACGAATGAGAGCTGGGACAATTGCATCGTGCATTTGTTGAGGCTTCATTCGACTCGGATTATAGGAAAGAGGCTATCAAACGTTGTCTGCTGAGACCTTGAAAATACTTTTATTGAAGTGAAACTTCTTTAGGCGCGTTGGGCGTGCAAAACCTCATCGCGGTAGGCGTAAAACCTCGACGCGGTAGGAGTAAAAACCTCGACGCGGTAGGAGTAAAACCGATCTGGCGAAATTCTATTCTATTAGCACATACGGTTGAGGGTTCGGCATTGCTTAATAAAGATTATGATAAAATTCCGATGATGCTAAGTGGAGATTTCAACGTGAACTTTGCATCGGAACAATCAAAATTATTAATAGAATTTTTTAGAAGTAAATTAAGATTGGAAATGGTAAATAATCCTAATGAAGCGACAACAAGATCAGGAAGAACTCTCGATGAAGTATTTGCAAGACATTTAGACAAAATTGAATCAAGAATATTTATATCATTTTTTAGCTATCACAAGCCAGTTGTTTCAATAATAGAATCATAGAAAATTGAATGTCATAAAGTGTTAATAAAAATTCGGAAAAAATGAAAGAAAGAAGTTTTACTTCAGCCATGTGGTCTAAGCACACACCAAATTCTTTTGTAATCTAGGATCTGACTGTAGGTCTAGGTCGACAAACAAACATTGAAACGGGCTCATTTTGACCCAGAGTTATTGTTTGGCCCTCGAGATTGATCCGAAGGTTTATCTAACCACATGTCGAAAATAGTTCCATTTCTTTAGTTTCGCATTTGACTTAGAGTCTGAGTTGATACTCAAAAATTGAAAAGGGTTCATTTTGATCCAAAGTTATTGTTCAAGGTCGCGTAGTTTACAAGTGACGTGTCTACAAATGGTTTATTCGAAGGGCCACTTCATTTAATAAAGAAGACTAGTTGGAGAAAGCAATTAACTGTATTTATAAAACTGGAATACAAAGGTATGGCCACTAGTATGGCGATACTATTGGAACGACAACTGAAAATTTCATCAAAAACATATTGTTTAAATTTTTTCAAATATTCGTCATCCATATTGTATCGGCCATTTTGTTTTTAGAAATTTTAAGTTCAGATTCGTTATCAGCGACCTTGAACACATTATATTACCAATTTTCGTGGAAATCAAATAATTTTCGCAAATACCCGATCACCATATTGGATCCGCCATTTTGTTTCTCAAATTTGGAATTCGGTTTCGTAATCAGCGACCACAAAAATCTGCAAATACAAATTTTCAATATAACACGGGAACGTCTCGGGGTTTTGACCACGTTTTCTGGATTTGGGACCACTGTGAGACGTCAAGCCCAGGCGCGTAGCTAATAATATGAGGAAAAGGGGGCCCTGTCTCTCGCTAATCTATTAAATTCCCCAAATTCTATGTTTCAGCAGCCAATCTAAATTATTAGCCATTTCTATTAAGTTTAACAAAAGGATCAATGTTGATTTCAAGACAATGGGTCTAAGAAAATGTACAAAAAATTGTTACATGAGAATATGAATTGGTCAAGCAATGGTTACCTTCTTCCAACGCATGCGCAATTATTTTCGTATTTGCCTCGTTCAATTCCATAAAATATTCGCAGTTACAAAGAGACCAATTTGTTTTCACGGAATTCATCTCTGCTACATTACGTTAAAAATAGTATTGCCGATCGATGGACAGAGGCTGAGACGGTGGTTTCGCTCATTGAAACTGCATTTGGCTCGCTGAATTTCCCGCGGTGGTTATTAAAAGTGACTTGAGCCGCGCGCAGTGTTGTAGCATTTTTATTTTCAGGGGCTGGCAGCTAGACGAATCTCATGGTGCCCGTGTGGCAAAATTGAAACGCAGCTAGGACCGTTCTCACGCAGAGACAAGGTAATTTTTCCGCTGCAATTCCATGGGTTTTCCACGGAATTCCTTCGCGCGCGTAATTCCCATTGCATATTCAGCGGCCTAAACGTTCTGTCGTTGCCAGCAGTCGCAAAGTTATTGTAACGACATTTCGCCGAGGAATAGAGACTCGAACCCTCGCTCCGGTTGGGCGAGGGAAAAATGGCGGCGATTGCGGGATGGGTGGAAGGTAGCGAAGGTAGAAAGGGGGTGGTGGGGCGGAGAAAGGAAGGCCTAGGAAGGATTAATTTTCTCTCACTTCTCCAGCGCGACGCCGTGAAATTTTACGGAACTAGATCAATTATTTCTCGTAATATTACTGCAAAATTGTATTCCGCGCTAAGAGCCAGCCAAAGTGCAGTAATTACGTTTCGGATTGCAATCAACGCAGGACCGGTGAATTTAGATCGACATGCAATTTTTGCGCCGCGACCCGTTGCACGATTTAAATCGCGCGTTCCTCACGCCACGATTAACGTCTTAGAAATCGCCGTTCCGTTGTACTGCGACGCCAGACAGCAATTTCCCTTCGAACTTAACTTCTGATGATAGTTGTAGCGATTAATACAGAACACCGATCGCGCGGCATATCGTAAATTGGATTTTATCGACACGCGGCCCCGCGGATCTACAAAACACTGTTAAACGAGAATTCAACGAAGTTTATACGTTCATTGAATTTTTCCATTTTTGTAAACCTTTTATCCCGTGAAAAATGCCCCAACGATCCGGTTGAACGTATTGCTGCACATGAAAATGGAGAATTTACGGTAATATCCGATACTTAATCAAAGATATATCTGTGGCCACAGAGGATAACGTGAATCGTTCGAATTTGGCCAAAACTGACGAACGCTCTCGATAAAATGCATTTAAAACATCGAGTGAACACTACCGTAACAATGCACATACTTGACGTGGAAAATATTTTCATACGAGGTAAAAGTAAATGTAATAATAAAATTTATTGAATTTAAAGAAAATAGTAATATCAAAAGGTTTGGTTTTGTATAAAAAGTACAGAATGAGGATATGTAAATCTGATGCAATGAAAGCTTCGATCGCCTTGAGGCAATCGTCATTTTTATTGTGTGAAGTATTAAAAAGCGTTACGTTATTTGACATTTCACCAGAAGATACTATTTTATTGAAAACACTTATTAAATATTGTTAATTTTTACTTCATATTTGTCCAATATACATGAAATGCAAATTGTTTTTCATGTACAGAAACACAATATCTACAGAAAAAACATTTGAAGAATTTAAAGATGCTGTTATATTATTTTCAACCAATTGAAAATGTTAACAGGAGATATAAATGTCTACACAATTCTTTTGCCTTGCAATTAATTCATACACTTTCTAACTGTGCGTAGAAAGCCACAGTTTATTAACAGCTTGACGTACGAAGTCGCCTCAAATATGTCAAATATTAATAGCAAATATTGTCAGCAACATGTTCACTGTAACCCCAGGATCATATCTCTTTTGAATTCATACGAAACATCATTGTCAAGCATGCACAAATGATATGATAAATAAGAAATAGTATATTTAGCCACACCCAAAATTCAAATCTGAAGAAATTGATAAAATATAATATCACTGTATCCTAGAATTTAACACTAAACTTACCAGTTTCGACTAAATTGGTTGGTCACACATTACTTATTTTGGAATTGTTGAAATCATAAAGACACTTTCATAGGAAATAACTGAATAAATTCCTAAAGTCCAAAAACATATACTATTATAAAAATAGCAAAAACTCTACTTAATCTTGTCATTTTTATAAAGCAATACCCTCCACTTTTAATTCTCGACAGGTTTAGGATTAAAAAAGACAGACTTCATAGATGGTGCATTAAAAAATATTCTAAAAATATTCTACACAGAAATACTTTCATGTTTTTGAATGAATCGTGTCAGTGAAATCAATGTTTCGCGAGGGCAAAAATTACTGGAATTAGAGAGCAATCGGCACGAATAATTCGTCGCCTGCGCTTTTTCCACTTCGCTCGGACATTGCATCGTATCCAGCCGGTTCCGGCCCATAAATGCAGTTTCTCTTGCAGAAACCGCGGCATTGTTTTTGTCGCTGTTACACGGGGCGTGGGTGGTGCAGGAATGGGAAGCAAGGGAAGCAGAGAAAAAAAGGAAAAAAGAGTGCGAAAACTCGCGGTGAGATGAAAAATGCAGGCGCGAGTGTATCCCCGCGGCCATGGCGGCGTTGCACGCGCGAGCGGGTGAGAAACACGGATTTATGACGAGCCGCTTTTATTCCCCGCTTATACTTTTATTCGCCGCGGTCTTCGCGACGATAACAAGGATATCGGTGCTCGTTGGAGGCTCGGATAACTGGTGGGTCTTCATGACACCGTGAAAAAAGAGATGAATAAACGGCCGACCTCGTTATCCTGCAGCGGCGCGCTTTCCGCGTTGATTGCGTTATTTGGGGCTGTCGTCTCCCGCTGGACCATTAGGAAAATTAGCGGACCTGTTGGGAATATTTTCTTCCGTCTTCTTGCTCCTCCAGGGGACAATTCTCCTCTCGAAATATTCATTTCTTTGTCTTCGTTGAGACACGGGTGACGTGGTCGATAGTCTGTGTAATCACGAGGCTGCGCCTGGTTAACTAACAGAGGTAGTTTTAGCATTTTTTTCGAAAGAGTTAAATCGACCTTTTTGAAGTGAAACTTCGTTAGGCGCGTTAGGCGCAAAACCTCGATGCGGTAGGCGTAATACCTCGACGCGGTAGGAGTAAAAATCTCGACGGGATAGGAGTAAAACCGATCTGGCGATGAAACGATGAAACGATGAAACGATGAAACGAAATTCTATTCTATTAGCATGTACGATTGCGGGATCGGCATTCCTTAATAAAGATTATGATAAAATTCCGATGATATTAAGCGGAGATTTCAACGTGAACTTTGCATCGGAACAATCAAAATTATTAATAGAATTTTTAGAAGTAAATTGAGATTGGAAATGGTAACTAAGGAAGCGATAACAAGATCAGGAAGAACTCTCGATGCAGTATTTGCAAGACATTTAGACAAAATTGAATCAAGAATATTTATATCATTTTTTAGCTATCATAAGCCAATTGTTTCAATAATAAAATCATAGAAAATGAGATGTCATAAAGTGTTAATAAAAATTCGAAAAAAAATTAAAGAAAAAAGGTTCACTTCAGCCATGTGGTTTAAGCACACACCAACTTTTTTTTTTAAACGAACATCTTATTCGAAAGTGCATATATTGTACTACTTTCAGCAATTTTTTTGCTGCGGAATCGTAGAAAATGGTTGAGTAACAGTCTTCCTCTTAGAAGTTGTTCTATAGGCGCTGTGCGGTGAAAACAATTTTTCTGTTTTTCATCAAGATTTCTAGCAATTTTTCCTCAACAATTTAATAGATTGTAGTACTACAGGTAGTACAAGTATTGTACAAGTATGTACAGCTTGTAGTAATTTTTTTATTGCGATACCTTAAAAATTGTCCGAGTGACAGCTTTCCTCCCAATAGTTGTGCTCTAAAAAGTACTACGGAGAGAAAACGATATTTCGTTTTCCATCACAATTTTGCAGAAATTTTTTCTGAAAAATGTAATGGATTTTCTTTTCAAACTTGTAGTCATTTTTTCATTGATTAAAAATTATCCGAGTATTGAATGAGCAACTGAAACAAAAATTTCTGTTAATATATGATTTTAAATAGTAGTTGAACGAATGAGGACACTGTAGTCCCACAGCACAATGTACGTACTTTTAAATAATGTATTTGTTTAAAAATAGAATCCATTAAGGTTTGTTCATTAAATTTCTAAAAATCATATATTTCTCAGGTAATACTCTGACTAGGTAAAAAGATTGGCTTGGTATGGCTGTTTGAACTATGAGATAAAATTTTCCTCATTTTTGCTGGCAAGATGGCGTCATCTACGGTCGATGTTCGTGCAATTTCGAGCTCGATACAACGAATCACGAATCTTCCTTGTGCAGAAGGCCCGCCGACACGGGGGGTCCAGGGGAATGATTTCAATTATACTATGGGGATTCGCGTTACGTTGTTGGACAGGCGTCAGCAGCACCTGGTTCAGCTCACGATCACAACATTGTCACACCGGCGCACAATGGTACGAAATGGCCAGAAAGCGGAAAAAAATCGTTATTAAAATTAAAAAAATTGTTAGTAAATATTTTTTATACATAAAAGATTAATAAATCATATGCATTTCACAGATTTCTTTATTATTTACAAATGTTCCTAAAAAAATTCATCTAACACATCAAAAACACCGTAACCTCCGCAAGATTCATTCATGGAAATTCTGAAAGTTGATATTGAAACTTAATTTGGGGCCAAGGGTGCAAGAATCTGCACGAGATTTTTCACACATGGTTAGTTCAATATTAAACTTTGTTAAAACGATCAGTTTCAGAGTGACGACTCGTGACGCATTAAAGATTTGCTCGGATAAATAAAAAATGAACACAAAGGGGCTTTAGTTTAATCCATACTACTTAATGTTAAACAACTTTTTGGATAAATTCTTTTTGACAGTTAATAGTTTGTTATGTATAATAACTCATATAACTTGCAGACCCCTAAGTATTCAATTATAGGCAGAATAATTATATAACTATCGTACTGAAAACTGATGAATTCCCAGGAGAAAAGAAAAGGTAGTATATCTCCGTAAACAAATTTTTCTTTTAAATCTGACTTTGGAATATTATGCATTCACTATTAGATAATACAAAAATAATTTTTTTTTATAAAAATCGAAAATTTATGAAATGGATTTTTTGCCGCGATTGTACCACTGTGCGGCGTGGTGTGGCGGCGCAAATATCTTCTGAAACACGTGGAAATTGAACGAAACTCTCCGAAATGGTGACAAAACGGGAACAAGGCCTGCCCAATAGCAATTCCCAATTGATGCCGGTCGAATTAATAACGGCGACGTCGTTGAATGGTTCCTCGGCCAGTTCGAAATTTCAAATTCTCGTGGAACGCGCGCGTTGCACACCTCCAGATTGCAACGGGCGTCGCAATTTCCTTGGGAAAATGGCGTTCGCGATATTTAAAACGCCGTTTAACATCTTTACTACCCGTCAACGATTATTGTTAGAAAAATGAAGAGAATGTTCAGTGGCTCATTTTTCTTGAAATTTATAGAAACATGAAGTTCAACAAAATTGAATACTCTTTCGTTTTATTTCTTATTTTACCGGATACCAGTGATGGGTAAATTAGAAGCTCATTCGATTTCAGGTTCGTTAAATTTCTCCATAAAAATGCAAATTTGGTCTTAATGAAAACGGAATTGTCTTACGGTGTTAGTGTACACTCGACGTCTCCATTTTGTAATAGATATAAATTCTAAATGTAGAACTTCGATATTTTCTTTATTACTGGATTAAGGTGCTGAGAAATGCATCAAAATTACAGTTTAACAGACTATCAATTAGGTACTTGATTAAGTAGTTCGATCGTGTTTAACAAGATTTTTTGTTTCGTTTATAATTATACAGGGTGTTCCACGTAACAGTTTTCACGATTTTTTAAGTACTTACGATAATCTGACAAAAAATATTTTCAACAAAAGTTGATCAGTTTTCGATTGGCTATATATTGCAATAAAAAAAGTTCGAAAAACATTTTTTTTTATAGTATTGTCAAGGTCACCTTCATTTTTTTAAATGGCAATTTGTATTTTTGACTTAACAGTATTATAGCCCGTGTCAAGACGAATTCAACGACCTAGTATACCATGACCTTGGGATGACCTTGCGATGACCTTGAATGCAAAGAAATGAAAATTTCCACAAAACATGACAATCTGCTCGAATGTTTGATAATAACTTGTGTTTATCATTAAGACCCGAAATTAAATTCAATTTAGAAACCTTGAGTAAATGAAAGCAAACGATTTCGTAAAAAAGTCACATCAAATGTTCGAATTGAAATCCATTTTGTTGTAGGCACAATTCCGTTCTTGGTAGTAAATTTGCATTGGTTGCTCTTACGATACTGTCGCAGAGAAGTCCTTCGCATGCTGCCAATGTAAATTTACTACGAAGAACGGAATTGAGCCTACAACAAAACGGATTTCAATTCGAACATTTGATGTGACTTTTTTACGAAATCGTTTGCGTTCCTTTAGTCAAGGTGTCTGAATTGAATGTAATTTCGAGTCTTAATAATGAACATAAGTTATCATCAACCATTCAAGCAGATTGTCATGTTTTGTGGAAATTTTCATTTCTTTGCATTCAAGGTCATCGCAAGGTCATCGCAAGGTCATCCCAAGGTCATGGTATACTAGGTCGTTGATTTCGTCTTGACACGGGCTATAATATTGTTAAGTCAAAAATACAAAATACCATTTAAAAAAATGAAGGTGACCTTGACAATACTATAAAAAAAAAGTTTTTCGAACTTTTTTATTGCAATATATAGCCAATCGAAAACTGATCAACTTTTGTTGAAAACATTTTTTGTCAGATTATCACAAGTATTTAAAAAATCGTGAAAACTGTTACATGGAACACCCTGTATATGTAGAATGACGTACGAGAAAAAAAAACTCGAGCAATGCTGATAAAACTGGAGACAAATGACCAATACAAAGACTGTATAGTACGAAGGGACAGTTTTAAATTTTATACTTGGAAATTTTTAATGACAAAGAAGTTCTAATGATTGCAGATGTAAAGAAAATAGTATGGCAAAAAGTTAATTAAATGAACTCCTACATTACGAACAACAGAAAGACCAATGAGCCTACAAGAAGAAGTATCTTCAACAAGATGTTTTTAAAAATTCATAGATAAAGTAATGAACGATCCTAAACGTCATCAATCGTACAGTTGCGAGAATGGTCTGCTGTCTGAGGGTGAAAGCTGTCGAATCTCAACAACAAAAACCAGGAAACAAATAAAATTTAAAATAGCGGATCTGTATTAAGGATCGTCCTGCTACGTCCGTGGAGGTGGGCGTTGTTCGCGTCCCCGGGGACGAATTATTTTTGTTAAATTTCATGTTTATAATTGAGAGACCGTGAAAAGAGGATGAGGGTGGCCGGCTGTGCCAGTTCGACGCTCATCCAACAGAAAATATTTGTTTAAATCTATTTCGACGGCCGAGAAAGAGGTTTGCCGCGTTAGAGCGAGTAATCGTGTTAGCGTAGCCTGCTGTAGCCGATAACACCGGGAACAATGGCGCAATAATGAAGCAACGGGGGCGGCTGTCGATTCTGCCGCGTTTCGACAAACGGTACTGAACGGAATCCCGTCGTTCTGTCCTCTGAAACGAAATAAACACTAACGACGCGTTTAATACCACGGATAATGGAATACGTCAAAGAGCACAATTTGACGATCGCTGTTTTTCTCGGACGCACCGCTCCAAACACGATAAATGCTCCTATTATTGTTTCTTTGAACGAGGCCGCGAGAAGTCAACAGCAGTCATACACACACACATACAAAGGACTTATATTAGGACTAGCAACGTAAGTTGCTAGATGCGTACGTGTACTCGAAATTATAGTCGGGCCGGATCGGGTCAGGATCCCGAAAGTTTATAAAGTTCGAGTACCCTAAGCAGTCGAGTGGAGTCAAGTTTGAGAATACCAAAAATCACATGACTATGATGGTTTTTCACAACCTTCCAATCTAATTTTGCATTTATTTTTTCGGAATCCCGATCCGAGAGTCGAGTACCTCACATTTCGGATACCTGCGCACCCCTAATTTTCATTTAGCATCCTCTTCTCGAAAATGATATAGAATTTTATTTTGCACGAAGGTCCGCAGTCTAATTATTACACGATCTACCAGCGTTGAATAAATGGAAATGCAATTGGCTAAAAAAAGAGCACTATAAGACGCGTTGTTTGGCGATGCAAAAGCCATCCAGGCTAGTAAACTATTTCAACAACATTTATTCCAGTATCTGTTCTGGCTTTGTGCCAGTCAACACGTCGAAGCCTCCTCGTAACCGAGGTCAGGGCATTTCGAAATTCGCAGGTTTGCGTCGCGCGATTTATAAAAGCGTCGTCGCATTAGCTCGTGAAATGAATCCAGCAGCCCGACGCCGGCCGACTCATTAGAATTCTCGGCGACGACGTTTAACCGGGGCGGGGCTGGAATAATTTCAGTTGGTTTGATACCACCCCCATTTTGTCCGCGCGAGGTTGGAAACGGGAACAGCGAAAGTCGTTCGACGGTTCGCGTATCCTCGCGAATTAAAGGTCTGTATTCGCGCGTGAATAGTTTGTCTACGGCTAACTTCTCTCTCTCTCTCTCTCTCTCTCTCTCTCTCTCTCTCTCTCTCTCTCACTCTGCCTCTCCCTCGTTAGCTGTCTCTTTGTCTCACTTTCTCTCTCTCTCTCTCTCTCTCTTTGGCCCTTTCTATCCCGACGGCCAATTATAGCGCGAATCCTGTTATCGGGGCTTTTTCGCGACCCGCGCATGTTAATTAACGGCCGCGCGCGACGTATACAGACGACGAGGGAAAAAGCGGCGACTGATGCCGCTCTGACCGTGAACCGGAAAGAACGAAGTTATTAATTGCGGCACGACGACGGCATCGTGCGACAAAAATGCGAAAATCAGAACACCTGTGGTCTCTATGCACATCATTTTTGTTTTTCACGCGAGTACACAGCAATATTCATAAAAAACGGAGGCGAGTGAAATTAGTTGGTTGTAGTTGTTCGGGCGAAATGATGTTAGAGATCGATCAAGTAATTATTTGCTAATACACGAAAGCAGAAAGACACATTTGAACTACTTATATATTCTAATGATGTTAAAAATAAATCGAGTAATCATTTATTAATACATGTCATTACAGAAAAATGTATTCGAATCATACGCTGAAATGATGTTCGAAATCTACCAAATAATTGTTTGGTGATACAGGACGTCGAACGGGATCATATTTTGACTACTTGTACATTCAGATGATGTTAGAAATCGATCAGGTAATTATTTGGTAATGAATGAAAAACATTTGAATTACTTTATACACTGAGATAATGTTAGAAACCGATCGGATAAATATTTATTGATACATGACATCACAGAAAAAGATATTTAAACTATTTATCCACTGAAGTGATGTTAAGAATTGATCGAGAAACTACTTAATTATTAGTGGTGTCCGAGATCGGGTCGGAACTGGAACGGAAACGATTCTCGGGATCGGGACGGGATCTTGAAACTTTCGGGATTCCGGAGAATATTCGGAATTCCCAAGGGTGTTCGGGTTTCCCGTGAATCATCTGGATTTCCGATACTGTTCGGAATCTTTAAATATTGTTTTTGCTACTATTATAGCATAGATAAAGACTAAAAAACAATATTAAAAGATTCCGAACAGTATCGGAAATCCCGATGATTCACGGGAAACCCGAACACCCTCGGGAATCCCGAATATTCTCGGAAAACTCGAACATTTTCGGAATCCCGTCCCGACCCAATCCGCGTCTTCCCATCCCGTCCTAAGCATCGGGTTTTGGGACTTCCCGGGATATCGCACACTTCTAGTAATTATACATGACACCGAAAAAGAACGAATTCGTATTACCTATACGCTGAAATGATGTTAGAAATCCACTAAATAATCGTTTGGTAATATATGATATCAAAGGGAAACGTATTTTGACTACTTGTACACTCAAATGATGTTAGAAATCCACCAAATAATTGTTTGGTGATATATGATATCACAGAGAAACATATTTCGACTACTTATGCACTCAGATGATGTTAGAAATCGATTCAATAATTATTTGGTATGCATGAAGTCAGGAATAACGTACTTGAACTGCTTAGGCACTGAAGTAATAAAAATCGGTAGAGTAATTATCTTTTAATCCAGAACGTCAGAATAAAACATACTTTAACTACTTATACATATGCTGAATGAGGTTAGAAATCGATCAAATAATTCGTTGGTAATCCATGAAATCAGGAAGAAAGATATTTGAACTACGCTGAATGTAAGTATGTTTAGACTATTCTTCGTCGTCAATGTTCTCGTCACTGCCGTTTCTATAGAATGATATCGCGTAACGATCCATAATCTCGGTATAAAGAAACGTATGTTTATTATTACACAATTAAGTCAATTGGGTCTTTGAACTTTCTAATTGTAAGTAGTACTCTCTAGTGGACAGTTTGTCGTGATGAAGGTGAGTCTTTCCTGTTGATGAATGGAAAATTTACAGAGAAAGTTCCTGCAGTAACATCGTATTAATGCCATAACATGAGAAAGTACTATTGAAGTAATAGTTGTACGTGGAAGTTTGACGTATTACGTCGTTGCGTTATTATCTTCACGGATTTTCCTTTAAGGCTGTAGAATGTTATGGAAAATAAACATTTTCTAAGTCAACTGTAAAAGAACAGAAACTGAATAAAATTGTAGCTACTTTTTTTTCAATACTTTCAGTTAATTGAAAATAGCACAAAAAATCTCTTAAATTTTTGTAAAGCCTTCACAGTTTCGTATTTCATCAACTCAATGTTGACGTCAATCCATAAAATTCACAATTTAACAGAAACGTAAGGAATCTAAAAAATCATATTTATATTTGTCATCATTAGACTGCGGATTTTGTGGATTTATAACAAAACTGAGTAGGCAAAACACGAAATAGTGACGACACAAACAAATTTTAAGAACTGTAGTATATTTGTAATTTATTCATATTATCAAGAGAAGAAATCAATGTCAATGCAGCTTCCGTTTCATGCAAAAGATGCACAATATTTTTATTTTGCATAAAGATCTAGTCATCATCAATTCTTTAAATTACTTGACTTTTTTGAGTAGTTAGAAATATTGATTTACTAAATGACGGGCAAAACACATTTTGAAAAAAATGCAATTCGTAAGAAATACATAAGAAATTAAAAATGGCACTTTTTATAACTTTTTATTCAAGCTCGTAATGAGAATGGAAAATATGCGTCTTGTAGACTTATGTTAGTTATAAACATGCTGAAATTTTCATCGAAATCGGTTGACGGAGGAAAAAAAACGACACTCATCAAAAGATTCAAGAATCTGTGGATTTTAAGAAAATTTTCAGCATATATCTATCCAACATAGTTCTGCGAGGCGCGTGTTTTCAATTTTCACTATGAGGTGAAATAAAAAAGTTTTAAGAAGTGCATTTATTACCTTATCATGTAATTCGTACTAATTGCAATTTTTTCTAAATTCTTTTTGCACGCCATTTAGTAAATCAATGCTTCAAATTGCTAAAGAAAACTGAAGTCATTCGGTGGAATTTTAAACAAATTATTCTAATTCAAAGGGAGTTCGAATACTTTCGTGAGTCACTGCATATTAAATTTACCTTTGCACTTGGAACACTAGGTAGAGAAAGACCAGGTGTACAGCGAGCTATAAAATGTCCGAGGTATAAAGAAGATGACCGAGTTTCTGATTCGCCGACGCAATTACACGTTTTGTCGTTGGAGGAAGCGCGAGCCTGTCGGTAACGAGCGGTCCTATATTTTTTAATTGAAACGGTAAATCCTCTTAAATCGCCGGGAACAAATTAGAACCTTTCTGCCCCGATCGGAAACAATGTTCAGCTCCCGATGCGATTCCGATCGATCCGCCTGGTATTGCGTAACGAAGCGACGTTTCGGATTTCCGGTCGTCGCGATCCGCGTTTCTCAACCCCGGCCTGGCTCACGACTGTTCGCATTTTTCATTCGAGCAAATTAAATTCCTTTGTCCGTGTCGCGAGCACCGGCGCGATCGATTAGAGCCTCGCTTATTAGCGGCAAAACGACGCCCCGTTCCGTTCTGTTCCGTTTCCGATTACGGAATCAGTTAAATCGCGCGAATAAATTGTGACACGACGTCTCGATTGGTAAACGACGGTCTAGATATTTCTGTATCTTGATCGCTGGATTATTGATCAAGCGTGGCGCTATTCGACTGGTCAGATCTATTAGCGACCACGTTTCCATCTCATGAAACCGATCGGACTTAAACAAATCATTTCTCCTGCAGATTTTATGTCTACGGTAAATTTTACAGTTAACTTTTCGAAAATAAAAAAACTTTTTTTACCATTGGGTTTACGGGACACTAAAAGTAAGTGTTTTATATTACTTTATAAAATCTATCTAGTAGCAATTTTCTTCAGGTTATATATATATATATATATATATATATATATATATATCCCCAACGAAATAAATTTGTTCAATATTTTCTCATGGATGCATATTTACAGTCTCGATAATCGTGAATTAAAAATATTAAAACTCGTAATTTTGACAAGGAAGATTGGACCCAATTGAATTTCTTTGAAAAGAAAAGCTAACATGAAGAACAAATTTTGAAAAAATTGTTTTAAAGATTGTTTGTTAATACAATTATATTTGCATACTGTGTCTCTCTTCCTATCTGTGTTGTCAAATGTATTTCTTTAAAATGGTACATTATAAATGAAACATAATTTGTTGATTTAAAGTATACAGCAAAAATGGGTGAGAAATTATCTTAGGAACTTTTATGCAACTATTTGACAATCCGAGAGTTAATGTTTTAAGAGAACTGGAAATATGATACAACAGTATTTTTGATTTCTTTAAATGTTTTTTATGTATTCCTTAGGACCCCCTATTTTTGTCACAATTGCATAAAATCCGCAGTCCAATGATAAAATTCTGCCAATTTACTCTCTACAAACGTGTGTAAATAAGTCATGTGGTTGCATTTAAAAATACATTGTTCACTTTCAAATCTCATAAAAAATGCACTTGGTCGTTAAAATAGTGATACTTTGTTCTAAAAGAGCTTTTTATAAGACCACAAGTGGTTATACTATCAATTGGTAGAATTTCACAGAGAAATCTAATTAAAGCAGAAGTTTAACCGCGAAATGTGTTGAAAGATGAGTATGATGGGACCTCCCGAAAAAATTCCAGCGTCATATTTCTCTGTTCAACGTTTCAATAAATCCCCCGGAGGAATTAAAAGTCCTTGATTCCAGAAACCGGAAGCGAGCTTCGTTCTCA
Organism: Sphecodes monilicornis; assembly: GCA_913789915.3. Lineage (NCBI taxonomy): Eukaryota > Metazoa > Arthropoda > Insecta > Hymenoptera > Halictidae > Sphecodes > Sphecodes monilicornis. Next base: position 13,393,120 of record OU565291.1, on the reverse strand, counting down.
CGAGCGGCCTGAAAAATCCCCGCCATTATAAATTTGCGTGGGCGGGTCGATCGTACATTAGAAGCGGTTCGCTCGAAAATCCTAGCTCGCCAGTGAGAGTACCGGAACCGTCCCCGTGCAATCACGAAACCGTAATTCACCCCTTCAATTGCACTTAACATTGTAGAAATTATGTCTGTCGTTCGGCTATGTGGGTAGAAAATTAACATTCCTCGAATTTTGCGACGTTGTTTCTGAATTTTATATCGTATAATACCTTAACTGGCGATCAGATCACCATCAAACACACTAAAAAGATTTTACCACGTTCACGATCAGTGTATCATATGTATGCCGATCACGATATTATGTATGAAGAAGAAAATCAAATTAATTTTTGTAAGGAGACATCAACAAATGCACCAGTAGTTTTGAATAATTTAATAACGTTAAACGGATTACAATATCGCTATTCGCGTAATACAAAACAACTATCTGCACTTTATCACTGCATTCCTTCTTGATAGATTCATTCATCTCTCGTTTCTTTATTTCCCTCACAAGCAATGCACATCCACACGTTCCACAGCTTCATTCTTACATTTCATGTATGTCGTTAATTATACACAATAGTGCACCTGCACACTACTTATATTTTACAAGCGGATATCAAACTCGTGATGGTCATTTCGAGCAGATTTAATTAAACATGCATGTTATTAATTTCTTTTAAACCGAAATAAAAGACCATTTTTGTGTCATCGATATTTAACTATTAAAGAAAATACAGATAGATATCAATTTCCTCTTTCTTCTAGAAGCTTTTGCATGACGAGGAAATTGTAATCGCTGTAACCATAAAATAAATCATAGTACAAGGGGTTGATAGAATATTGTAACTACGAAATCAGGCTATTGCTCACATATATGCCGGTTGCTAATGTGTCAATTTTGCAAATACCTAATTGTAATCGTTCGATAAATGGTAACATAAAGGCGGGGGGGGGGGGGGGGGGGTCACTTTAAAGCGCTCGAAAATCGATGAGATATAGGAATTTTTTTCTTAATAACTACAAAGCGGATCTTCTTCAAACTTTCTTGGTGTCATGTTCTATATTTAAACAATACAAAAATTCGTATACATTAACGATTAATATATTTGTTATCGGAATATTTATTTAACTTCACAGCTCCGCGCCACCCGCTTCGTCAGTTTGTGTACATTCTACATCCTACAATTTTCACCTGAAACAGAAAAACCAAAGTTTTTCTTAATCCTTATAAAATTATGTCGTCGATGAATTTAAAAATTCCGAAAAAAGCATAGAAATGCAAAAATTTTGAGGTTTAACAAAAAGGTTACGATTTTCGCGAAAAAATTTCGGCTTTGTAATGCAGAAAAAAATGGAAAAATGAAACTATTTATAAATTTTTTTCATTCATCGACGACATAATTTTATAAGGATTAAGAAAAACTTTGGTTCTTCTGTTTCAGATGAAAATTGTAGGCTGTAGAATGTACACAAACTGACGAAGCGGGTGGCGCGGAGCTGTGAAGTTAAATAAATATTTCGACAACAAATATGTTAATCGTTATGGTAGACCAATTTTTGTATTGTTTAAATATAGAACATAACAGCAAGAAAGTTTGAAAAAGATCCGCTTTGTAGTTATTAAGAAAAAAATTCCTAAAAATCACCGGTTTTCGAGCGCTCTAAAGTGTCTTCCCCCTTAAGTTAGAATAATTGTGGGGACTCTGAAATAACTCTCAAAAACTCTAAAATATGTTGTACTTAACCGTTTCACCAGTATGTCAATATTCGAATACTCCCAATTTGTTTTAAAAATGTTTTGAACCTTCTCGTCTAGAAATAGCAAAATTACTATAGCAAAATAACTAAGCAAACTAACAGTGTGCATTTAAACTACGAAGTACAATAGTATATAACGCCGCAGAAAATGTTTGGTGCTGACATAAGTGTTAAATCGTTTTGGTTTAACAAGAGACCATTTCAAGCAAGTGATTTTGTGGAAATAGAACTCCCTGAGCTCCAGTGTTGGTCCTCTTTGCGAATCTTGATGCTCTTTATGCAAACAGATCGAAAACAGCCACTTTAAATATCTTATTTGTTCGAAATCGATTGAAATCCCTCGTTCCGTAAAAATGGCATTTCAACCGAACTGAATTCTCGCTGAAAAACACACCGATCGCGTTCAAGTAATAACTTAATAGCAATATCGCGGGTACTTCGTGCGTGTAAACAATTTCATAAGCTCTCTCAGATGAAAAGCGTGCTCCAGCAGCGCTTCACACTTGCGCCGGAAATTTATTAACGTAATACGCGAATCGTGCGCGTAACGTTATATTAAAACATCGTTTTTCCATTTCTGGAATGCTACGACTATCACGATTGCATTCGCGACAAGATTTCTCGGTTAGTTTACGAATATAACCATCGCGGTGATATTGCTTTTTGCATCGCGGGAATTCATGGAGAGTTACAAAACCCTTGTGCGACTACGTTTTTGCGTTTACCCATTATTATATTCTATTCGTTCGTATCTGTCTTCGTGTTTGTTTTGTATTTTTGTCATTGGATATTTTGCGAAATGTGAAGTAGAATCAAATAAATAAATGGGAATTTGTCATTTAGTGCAACCTTTGGCAGAGGACCAACATTTTCATACAATCTACGTTTTTACGAGTGAACTTTCGACTATATAAATTACACATTTATAACAAAAACAAATAGATCAAATACACAATTGTAAAGATATTGCAAGAATTTGAGACATCGTGACAATCGTTTCAGTAAAGCGTTTTTAAAGACTAAATTCATCCTATCGCGTTGCTAGCCATTAACCCCTTGCCATATCATTTTCTTTACGACTACAATAATTAAAACGTCTTCACCCCCAAAAATGTCACCGAAGAAGAAAGAAAATTTATATTTTTGCTTGACTACATTTACTTCAATGCTTAAATATTGACTACACAAAAGTAAAATTTTATTTCGTCTGAAAATAAAGGTATAACTTTCATCTTTGTTAGACTTTATATCTTCATCATGAGTCTGATTCGTTAAAATATGGCAAGGGGTTAACGGGTCAGATTAAATAAGCTGCAACTGCGTTATTGATCCGAATACAATTACAAAATGTTGTGAGCATATTTTCCAACCATTATACGTTCGATGTACACAACAGAAAACCGATCTTGTTTTGTTTTATCGAAAGAACTGCTTTGATGTTATCCAAGTTTTGTGGTCGCTGAGTTGACAGTCAATGTGTGAAGAAGGTGCGTTCGAATTTGAACGAACCTAACCAGAATTGTCAAAAAATCGTGAAAACTTAGCGAGGGTTAAAATAGATAGATACTGTGGAAGCGGTACAGTGAAAATCGGGCGTCTACGTTTCCGGAAAAGCGGCGAAAACACGATATAAAAGGCGGCGTGCATTTTAATGGGTTGTTTAAAGTGGGTACAACCCTTAACCAGATTTGAAGCAAGGGTTTCTCGGCGCCATTCTCTGTGCAGAGACACGGGCGGCTGCCTGCGCGAGATAGGGTCAACAAGAACGCTATAGGGTGGCAGGGTGAGGAGGGAAAGACGAGGCGTGGGGGTCTGTACGAGTACTATGAGAGTAGCATTCCCCTCTGGGTGGGGATGAAAGCCGAGCTGTTACCTTCCGGTTTGGAATGGGGACCCAAAGAGCTAGGTCAGGGCAAAACAACGGTAAATCCGCGCTACCAACCCCCAGGCGCAATTTCCGCTTACCAGCTTCCAACCACCCCCGCACTCCACCCCTCCAGACCACCCCCGAACCACCGACAACGCCGTTGCACGACGATTTCTTTGAAGTGCCCATCTTTGCCCGAGCTAACGTGAGTTTAAATGATACTGAGACGCGTGGACCGGGATTATTGATTTTCCGATCGAAGCCGCCTGCGGATTCGGTCGCCCGATTAAAACCAATCGGAGAAAGATGGCCGTCTCTAGTGAAACGTCACGGCCACGAAGTCTGTAAATATTTTTCCTATGGGTGTGTCATACATAATTGCACGGCTTGATTTGACACGTTGACTTCGAACAATTACCTGAATACACCACAAAGTTGTAGACTGCGGATCTTTATGCAAGATAACAATTTTCTTCGTCAATAGTTAGTCACAGGAGCCAAATACAAATTTCTTCTTTTCTTAAAAATTTTGCAGAGCTGAATATTGACATCCTTAACACTAAACCTACCAAACATGAAAAGTGAATGGTGCATATTGCTTTCTAAAATTAGCAAGATTGAATTTATTCCAGTTCTGCGCAATTTCTATTGAAATGTATACTTCAACAAAGAAAGCTCTTCAATAATTTTTCATGAAAGTGTTTTGATAATTTGATTAATTGTAAAATAAGAAACCGGTCATTTGACCGATGTAGGTTTAGTGTTAAACTGTTTTATTCTCTCGACTCTTTTAAATTGCATTTACTCAGTTTATTCACAAATGTATCAAATCCTCAGTGTAGTTATACGTAGTATATCGCACCCTCACTGCAAAAATGGTACATGTCAGTAAAATATACTTTTTAGGAGAAGCGGAAAACTTCTTTTGAAAAGAATTTGTCAGTATTTTGATAATCAAGTTTCTGAATTTTCTGAATAACGTAGATTCAAGTCTATTTTGTCATCATTTGAATCTTTCAACCCTGGAAAACCACCTTAGTCAAGACACAACTAATAATAGTTCGTACAAATGCACAAATCAACCCCCATACATACTTAGTCATTCATAGTTAATCAAAATATAAGATATCTGCGTCAAAACAGTCTCGCATCCTGTGGTCGGAGTATCAACCATTTTATTACCAGCGTGAAAGAACGCGTCCTGTATAGAACACCCCTAAACTTGTTTATTAACGAACGCGTAAAATCTTCGCCGATAACGTTGACGCGACCTACTTGCTAAAATCCATTTTCGCTCATTGATAGACCGGCAATGGTGTTAATAAACAGCCCTAATCTCTATTTATAGCCTCGGTGCCGTTAAAAATGGTGGATCCCCTTTCACAGGCTGGGAATCTCGTGGTTTCTCCTTTAAGATCGTGCGTGTGAAGAGGGATGATTTTTTTCAAAGCGATGGTACGTCTTACGTTATAATATTTTTTGTAATCGATATAGCTATCCTCTCGTCACACAGAACAATTTTTTATACAATTTTAATAACCTGTATCTTGATTCCACCTCGCCCGCAATAAATACAGAGGATCCAAGAAGTATATGAACATAAAATTTCTGATTCTCGACAATCGGTAAACAGTCGTATAACAATCAATATGAACTGATTATAAAGTTTAAAGATTCTAATTTCGCATACCATTATTCGTTTTCCTCTAAGGATTTCTTGGCGTACCTCCCGCAGGATCGGGCGTGTTAAACGCAGCGTGCGCTCTCGCGAGAGAAAGCAAAAGGCCAATGGAGGCTCGTCACTCGATAATTGACAATGGCGTTTGCTAGGCTACCGTTCGGCCGGGTTGCCGTTTGCTAGGGTTACTATGGCGCTATGAGATCGCGACGTGTCACACACGCGAACCACACCGTGCACCGCCCGCCAATTTCATGAACGGGATCGATATTACCGGGGTTTCGCGCGCGCGGAGGATGAAAATGGACAAAGGGTGCCGCGGACCGGGAAAGGGGAGGTTTTCGTGGTAAGACGGTGAAAGGGGAACGACGGAGGTGCACCAGGAATTGGTTCGATTGGTAGGAATGAAGGAACGTCGGTGGTAATTGAACCGGAGACGGAGCGTGCGGACACGATGAGCGATCGAGGAAGGATGACGCTTTCGGACGTTTTCTTCTTTTGGCCCAGATACTCGAATTGAAGCGGAGAATTTATTTCTCTAGGTTAGCATCGATTTTTTTATTCCTTAACACTAAACCTACCAACTACAAAACATATGAAAGTCAAATGTTTTATACAAGTGAGAAGATTGAACTTACTTAAACTTTCTACGGTTTTCATTACAATATGTGCTTAAATAAAGAAGTCAATTTAATCATTTCCTATGAAAGCGTTTCTATAATTTCAATAAATGTGGAATAGAAACGCGGTCATTTGACCGTGGTAGGTTTAGTGTTAAGTGAACCTTCTAAATGTACTTTAAAAATGCGATGATTCAATTAATTATATTTAACCCTTAAACTGTAGTCATTTGTGTCTGGACGATTTCGAACAGTTTGTAGAACTCGCGTATTTTACTTCATAACATTTACAATATAAAATATTTTAACAAAAATGATTTGTCGAACTTTTCGAAGGTATTACATGAAATTTTTCTGATTTTTTAAGGAACTATTGCTCACTAAAAACTGCTTCCGATATAAAAGATCCTTCTTTACAGTTTGAGGGTACCGTAAAAACGTTTACTGTCTAACCGTTAATATTATATAATATTTTTATATTTAATGTTTAGCTCTATCAAAATGGTAAACAGAAAGGTAGTGAGATATATTAACAGCTACACATTAATCAATTGTTAGCATGAACTTGAGAGGGGCCGCTTCACTTAACACATCACATTTCCTGTGGATCCGCCGAAGAAATAGAAGATTATGAAACATTTGTAAGTATACTTTACATTAGTATTTTATCATGTAGGATTAATATTCTTATGTTTAACAATGTACATGTATAAGGTTTTATTTCATAGTTTGCAAATTCAAATGTATAATCTGAATGGGCAGGGAGACGTTGACATGGTACGGGCCTAGATTTTGTTCTGTCTCGTCGACACGGTCAGGTGGACTGTAGTAGTAGGTTTTTATCTATACGTATAATTCCACACAATCAAAGTTTGCAAAAATTTTAGCTGCTTATACCTCAATAACTATTTGTTTGCGACATATGGTTCCTTTCAAACCTTTTCTCTTCTTGATGAGCAGAAGGCGTTGATATAAAAAAAACTTTAACAACAATTTTCATTGTTATAAACAATTTTGTATCAAGTTTCTTTCACAAAGGTCCACCGATCCAGAGGTGTAGATTCATCCCTAGGATGGATGACCATTACTTTTTATACACCCTGTACATGTTTGTCGATCTACATTTGGCTAACGATTCATATGCGAGTTGCCTAATATTCAAATGTCCTGAGTTAAGCTAGAAACCATCCGAAAACCGTTAAAATAATATCGGTGATTTTTCCTTTGTTCAGCAATATTTGTTCGAAATACCTACTGTTACAATATTTATAGAATATTGAATATTTGTTTGCATTTTTTAGACACGTTCAACAATCGACAAATTTCTTTATCGTATAAATAATAGAAATAACTTGAGGCAGGGATGGGCGAGGTAGGTGCCCCTCAAACCAGCTTCTCCCACCAACCTCTCTTTCATGCGCGAGGCCTGCGCACTATTCGCAACGGGCGAAGCACTTCTTTCCTCTATGGTAACGGCGGATGCTGGTGGGGGACAGTGGGCGCTATAGTGGGGACGGTTTTGTCTCAATTGATACAAAAATGGCCATCCCAGACTTACGGGAATGCTGGTAGAAGTGATTCCAATGCCACGCTTAGTTTAAATGGCAAGCACTGTTAAACTATTTCAATGAATATCTATAATGTATTAATATATTTACTACCATTGCGAATTATATTATTTAACGGTTAGAAAGATTTCAATTCTGTTAGTATTAATTCATTGTGTGTACGATTTGACACAATAAAAATAATAATGAACGATTAAAAATGACGATGGGTAAGATCCTCGGCAATTATTGTTATATGGCCTAAAAATGATTTTCCTATTTACTTTCATTAACACTGTGCGAGCTAAAGGAAGCGTGAGACGTTGAATAAAGAAATCCATTCTGATTTGCACACGTCTGAATTACATTCATAACGTAGGGGGGAATGGTAACTGGGTTGCTTGTAAATTGAGGCGCCAGCATCACCCCCCTCGAATAAAATTCCAATTTTCACGCTCGGCTGACAATGGAGGACGAACGCATTAACCACGTGCCACGGGCGTATTTAACACTGTCCTGTTCGTTCGTTCGTTCACACTTACACGAATGGTCCGTGTATAATTTTAATCGACGTATTAAAATAAATCATCCCTCAATCAGCGGGTTACTTCTAGTGCATAATTAAACGGGACGTATCGCTCATACATTTATTCCTCACAAATTCTTTCACATTTATTGCTTAACTGTGGACCTGCATGCATCTGTGTTATCTACATATGTTTTAAAAATATAATTCAATATGTATACGAACAGAAATTGGTTTAACTATTTTCTTAACTTTACTATTTCCTTACTTTTCATTCGGGGTTTCATAAAAATATTCTGTCATTTTACAAGTAGTATGAATTTTGCTTTGACGTTCGTAAAAGGTAAAATGATTACGAGCATTAGTCTTTTATGTGGCATTTTATAAATTGTACAAAATGAAGAAATAGTAGGGTAATAATAGAGTAATAAAAGACTAACAGTAAGTTATTATTCTTCTGTATTTCACTTTGTAAAAATGTGAAAAAAGTTCCCATTATTGAAGGAATGACCTGGTAAGTTACAAGAATGTGAACTTGCATAAAGATCGACAGTACTCCACACTCTAGTCATTAAAGTTACACTCTCCAGAGCAATATAAACAAATTTAAGACGACAGTGGCTTAAACTGCTCTGTTGAAATTCTCGATTGCGTGACGGGGGTGTGCAAAACGCCTGATCCGCAATTCTAAACGTCCAAATCGACGGATATAGAGCTCGTCGGCGTTCCCACGTGTACCATTGAGATAACTTCGGAAGTCAGTTTCGCGAGCGTTAATCCCGTTATGGAAACACGATTGGAATTTTTCAAGGGTTTCGATCATGCAGGAAAAGTGTGGGTGGTGCACAATGGTCCAAATTCGTGAAAACCTGGGCTGAATTCTTAAATCTCTTAATTCGACATCTCTACTTTTCTTCTTGTTTTTAATTCTGCATCGTTGTAAAATATTTTTTCCTACTTCAAAGTTTGTCCAATACATTTGGAGTGACTTATATCAGAATTTGTGCATTGAGAATTGGTGCTTTATCCGAATTTGAAAAAAATTTTGGTCCATGCAACAATTGTTTGAAATATTTTCTCGTTCAACAAATAACATGCCAGTTATTTGAAATTGTCATGTTACGAGACTAACCATGAATAATACTGTATATTGTGCAAATGTATTAATGTGCAAATTCTAAATTTCGTGGCTTATTTTATGGAAATCAAAATGAGAAAGAAGTTCAATTCCTCAACCAGAAAATTCCTTATGGTAACCATACAGTACAAATGTCAATCACTTTCTTTATTATACAAGTTTTCTTGTATTTTAAAAATGTGTATGTGCTATGAACGCATGACGACCTGTAGTCGAGTAATAAGAATCTTGAACATTTGAATTTAGTCCGGGTTTTTCCGGTTTTGGACCACCGTGTGGGAGGTTCAACGATCGGATCGATCCGGAAACCGGAAAAACGGCGGCGGCGGTTCCGATCCCGCGTCACCTGCTCGGTTCCCTCCGCAACAATTGCTGACGCAGATCGGTAATTGAGACCATCGGCATAATTGCATTTACCACGCTGCCGCGGTGTCGAGCACGTACCACGGGGTTGTCCTCCGTCCTGGAATACCAATGAACGTGTCCTCGTTACCGTCGTCGACGGCGGGGAAATATACGCGAACCAGCCGGCGTAATGTAAGTAAAGAGAACCGGCTGAAACGTATTACGCGACGCAGCACTTTTATCCTCCACAAATGGCATTACGGGAATCTTCTTTCCGGGAAGAGAGAGGATAAAATTCAGCGAGAGCCGGCCGCCAGCTGAATTTTATTCGGCACGGTATGAATATCTCGTTTGCTTTCCCGTAAATGGGATATTAAAACGTACGGTTTATTCGGTCGACGGGTTCGAACGTCAATTTTCTTCCCTGCTCTTGTTCCCCGAATCACTAAGCCGTCGTAAAACCTAATGAATCCACCGTCTCACCCCCATCGCGTTTCTTTCGTCTTGATGATTTTCTTGCTAAACGTTTGTCTAAAGATATGAGTGAATTTGAAGGCTGTAGGGCAGAGATGGGCATTTTTGTCTCAATTGAGACAAAACCGTCCCCACCATAGCGCCCACTGTCCCTCACCAGCATCTGCCCACTGTCCCTCACCAGCATCTGCCCACTGTCCCTCACCAGCATCTGCGCCCGTCGCGGACAGTGCGCAGGCCTCGCGCATGAAAGAGAAGTTGGTGGGAGAAGCAGGCGTTTGAGGGGCTCCACCTGTGCCCATGCCTGCTGTAGGAGACTGCGCCATGTCTAACATAAATCAGGCCATACGTCGTTCCCTCACCGAAACTGATCTCCTTTAGACCCTGCAAAACCTAACGAAGCCCTTGTCGCACAATACCGTGTCAGACTCGCGATGTACAGTTTAAACAAAATCTACTGAATATTGCTAGTAATGCTTTTCTTTTGAAATCAAATAAAATTATATTTCTTTATAACCAATGTTTAAGCACTGGACTAATTCGAAGACTGTAGAGTGGTCGTATCAATGCTCGTTTTCGCTAATTCTTTTGAAAATATTATTATAAAATCGTGCAGATGGTACAAGAAGGTTAGAAATGTTTCAACAATGTCGAACGCTCTTAATCTGTGAACCGAGCGATTGATCACGAACATTCCCCTTCAATATTTTTTTATTACAATTAAATGGAAGCTTGACGTCATTCGTCGCCAATAAACGCAACGTCTAACTTGTTACTAAAAGTAATACAGTTTTGATAGTACGATAAAAGGTTAGTATCTCCGATACTCAATTGCTGAAACGATGTCATAAGAACCTTACGGAACTCCTTATACCAATATTGTCTTTATATTTACTGCAAATAAAATTTAAGTGCTGCTATTTTAACCCCTTGGCGCACAGCTGTAACTAATAGCCTTGTTCCCAATTCATTGACAAAAGAAAATTGACTTCACTCGATTCCTGATGGTAAAAAACTTTCATACGTACATGAAAAATAATAGAAACATTTAGTTTTTAAATAGTATACACTATGCGCGCTTAATAAGGTAATATAATTGCTAAATTGTCTATAACGAACAATCCTACAGGGAATATCGGCGTTTCATTATGTAAAAACGTTTTCCTTTTAATTTAATTTTTTAAGTTGTATCAATCCTTCAGGATCATTAACAGTCACCTGATCTACATACAGTAAACGACGCTATTTTCTTGTAGTAGATTAGAATGATTTTAGTGTTGCACCTGTTATATAGGGTGTCTCAAAAATGTTGAAAACCCTTGAAGCAAGTGGTCCCTGTCGTTATTTAAAGTAACTTTTTCCTTTGCGAAAATGGCCAGCTTGGCTTTGTTAAGGATTTATTAACGAAACACACGGACCAATCAGAGCGCGGCTACAGCAGACCGATTCTGGCTCGGCCAACGGCAACGCCACGCCCAGAGGAACCTGTTGCCGAGCCGGAATCCGTTCGCTATAGCCGCGCTTTGATTGGTCCGTGCTTTTCCTTAATAACTCCTTAACAAAGCCGAGGTGGAAATTTTCACTAAGGGAAAAGTTAGTTTATATAATCTGAGGAACCGCTCATTTCATGGATTTTCACTAATGTTGGGCCACTCTGTACTGTAGCCACTCCACCTAGTTCAACAAAAATACATGCGTGAGAAATTTGTATGAACAACCCTCAATATTGTTAGTGTTTTGCCAGACATAAATATGAGCATACCCTTTAAAACGGAATAATTTTCTAAAAATTGTTTATTAATTATTGCGAAACATTTGTTTTACTTCCTATTGATCAGAATTGCGGAGAAAAAAAGTGAAGGGCACTATTTTTAACTTTTTTATCTGTGCCTATAATAAAAACTTAAAATATGCCTTCTTTAGACCTAAAGTAAATAATATAAATACACAAAATTTCAACAAAATCGATTAAGTTCACTACGAGCTATAAATTATTAAAAATCGCAAAAAATGTGAAACAATGCAATTAAAGACCGACATTCGAAGATTTTTACATTTTTCAATGCCTGTGGCTTTTTTATGCGTCACCCGCTTTCGATGAAACGTTGTACATGTATATATCATGTTTAGAACTACAAAAGGCATTTTTTAATTTTTCATTACAGACATATACAATAGTTAGAAATTGTGATCTTCACATTTTTCTTCCTCATTCTGATCAATAGCGATTGAAACAAATTATTCACATTAGCTAGTAAACTAATTCTTCTAATATTTAAATAGAATTCAAATCCAATTAACCCCAACTTTCAAAAAATTATTCCTTTTTAAAGGGTGTGCTCATATTTATGTCTAAAACAGGACACCTAAATATCTCCTCTAGCGGAGTAGAGGAGATATTTAGGTGTCCTGTTTTAGACGAAACACCCTGTATTCCAGGATCATTAGCTTCATATATGAAAACGTTGTTCCACAACTCATCTCAGCAATTAAGGGCGAGGAAAGCAAATGAGAGAACATTCCAAAAAATCGGGTAGAATCGTAGTATCGAGTTTATTGACTCTTCTGGCCCAAGTTACAGTTTAAAAATGGTTTCAGCCGATCCGGGCATCGTTACTCGTTACAAAAAACGAAAATACAAAGGATGTCTAAACGAGCATGGACCCGTTACCGGAAATAATTAGCGAGGTTTATCGGGAAAAGCGGAAAAAAGTCACGCGCCGCGTGGTGGAGAGGCAAGGCGCGAAAGGAATTTTAATTGGTCTCTGGGTGGGTTGCATACACGTGACCACGGATCGATCATTCTCCACACCCGTAGAAAACGCGTGTCCCACGTTTTTATGCCCGAGCATGGTGTTTCATTTAAAAATATTTCGATCGATGGGCCGATGAAACGGCAATTTCGATTTGCGTCAATTTCGGCGCCGTCACAGGACGCGTGCACAAACTCGTGCAAACGTGGAGGACTATGCTGCAATTATTATGACGACATGGTGTTGTATGTTATATGTTTACTTTCTCCATTCAGTGCTCTTGATTGCTTTCCTTGTTTCTTTACGGATATCTTTGAAAAGATTTTCTTCTTAGCGGTATTAGGTCATTTATGACACAATTTTGCGTTTGACGTTTGGTTTTTACACAATTAAGACTAGAATAAATTTATTGTTTACAGTTATTGAAAGTTTGAAAGTGCTTCCATAGGAAATTAGTGTATCAACTGTTTCATTCCAGTTTTATTATTTTAGAAAGTGTTAGCGTTAACATACTACTTACCACCGGTTATCTCATGAGTTTTAAACGCTTATGAATAGACCAATACAATTTAGGACAGCGAAAAGAATAAATGAATTTAACAATGTGGATGTTTCATTTCCAACTTATTAAAATGATTGCAAAAATAAACATATTTTGAACACAATTGAAATTTTCTAAAAACATTATTCAACAGAAATGGTAGTTTGGTCGCGAATCTATAAAGCACCTTCAGACACGCAGTCCAATAATTTCTTTAGGGATTATTTTCTAAAAGAAAATTCTTCAGCTGTATTTTTTCATGGTTCAGTTGTTGAAATTCATATTAATATATTTCAGGCGTAAGTAATGTGTTAAGAAAATTGATAGAAAAGCTTCACACAAACAACTGGATCGAGACAGTTTCTTGTAATTGTGATAATGGATTTTGGACTCCCCCTAATTTATCTACGGTGCAATATTCAGCGAACGCAAGAAGAAGACCGTGGTTATTATGTTAGTAACTCCCTTGAGTCCTTTTTTCGAGAGTCGTAACAATTAATTCGTCGAGGTTTGCTAACTTCGTTGAAGACGCAAGAAACTCTCTGTCTAACGCGACCCTTCTACTCGAAAGCCCGGGTCTTAATCCAACCTCGGCGAGCCGAGTTTGCCGCATCGATACTTTTTCCTTCCTCTTCTTGCCCTAACTTTCCGCGAATCTTATTAGCGAGTCGTGGTGCCGGGCGGCGGTGCCTGCGCCTCACTTTCGTGCAATGAAGTTTGGACCAGTCATTCCGGAGCGAAGTTTACTGAGAAAACCCCTATGCAATTCGTCCCCTTTGGCGAGAAACGCAGAAGGTCGACGAAAGGCGACGAAACGTGACGATGGAATTCTGATCAGCGGCATCGGGAGGTAATGAGGTCGGGTTTCTGCCTCTCGGAAACAGAATTGCCTGGTGCGAGTCTGATAGGAAAGTTTATTGGAAGTTAGAAACCTGCGCTAACTCCTGGGACTGGCACAGATTTCAATCCTTCAATTTCTTTCCCCTGCTACACCCTATTCTCAGGTGCCTGCTATTTTCTTCTCTGGTTTTGTGTCTTATCACTAGACTGCGGATTTTATGCATTTGTGAGAAAAATGAGGAATTGTAATTTAGTACTAAACTTACTGGTTATTAAAGCTGACTAGTGTACGTTGCCCTATAAAATTGGCATGAATGCATTTATTGAGATTTTGTGCGATTTTGTTTTTGAAGTGAAACTTCTTTAGGCACGTTAAGCGCTAAACCCCGACGCAGTAAGCGTAAAATCTCGACGCGGTAGGAGTAAAACCGATCTGGCGATGAAACGATGAAACGTTGAAATGCTGAAACGATTTAGTAAAACCTCGACGCGGTAGGCGTAAAACCTATCTGGCGATGAAACGATGAAACGAAATTCTGTTCTATTAGCACATACGGTTGAGGGTTCGGCAATCCTTAATAAAGATTATGATAAAATTCCGATGATACTAAGTGAAGATTTCGACGTGAACTTTGCATCGGAACAATCAAAATTATTAATAGAATTTTTTAGAAGTAAATTAAGATTGGAAATGGTAAATAATCCTAATGGAGCAACAACTAAATCAGGAACAACTCCCGATGCAGTATTTGCAAGACATTTAGACAAAAATGAATCAAGAATATTTATATCATATTTTAGCTATCACAAGTCAATTGTTTTTTAATAAAGCAGCGTGTATAACCATTTCCAGTGGAACCATCTTGATAACTTCAATAATTGTGAAATAAAATAATTGGAACGGTAATTTGACATTTAAAATTTGTAACCTTTTTGTGAAAAATTTACCAAGGAATTTGTAAACAAAGTATTAAGCAAATGTAGTCGTTTAAACAATACTGTGGGATAAAAATTGTAATTAAAACGTAAAAATAACATTAATTCAAGTTTCGGAAGTTCAACAGTGTAGTGTCATAGAGAATTCACCGGTTAGCCATGTCACGTAGAATGTAATAAATGTTCGCTGAAGTTCACATCAGTCACAAGTGGATCGTTATGAAAATATTACAAAACATATTGGGTAATTAAAGAAACGTTAAGCATTAATGATGTTGATGCTGCGCTCGGGAGAATGAGCTTCCGAGGCTCCACTTGATTACAGTGGTTAAAGTTCACAGCTGCATTTACATTTGCTATTAATCGCGCGGCGCTCGGTTCTCCGCGCAGTTTCAGCTCCAGCAGTACGGCGGAAGATGAAGTGCCTTGTCACCGCTGGAATAACAACCGTGTCGCCAAGACAGGGTATGTTTGATCTACTCCGCGAGTTATTTGACAAATACAAGAAATGGCCGGGACCGAGTTTAAAGCAGCGACGATGCGACAGCCGCGTCCCCGACAGTCTTAATTAAGTTCGTAGCAAATTGAGGGACGTATCTCGGGAAGTTCTCTACCGGCTCCTGATTACACGATTTTCTGGTAAAAAATCGGACGATTTATCCTGTCCTTGGCGGAGAAGATAGATCTATCAGGATCAAGAGCGTCGGAAGAAACGAGTTACGATGGGCCATGGATGTTCATGCAGGTTCGCGTTTCCTTGGATGCAATTAAAACGACGGTTTCATTAAACAAAGTGAAACGGAAAGCACACTTTTCTTACTATCCCTATTTCCTAATAGTGTTACTTTAGTCTAATATCGTCTGTATTTGCTCAAGCAATATCTACAGGGTGTTTCGTTTACCTTTGAACGGAAATATCTCGTAACGCACTAAAGTTACAAAAAAAATTTGTTTACAAAAATTGTTTGGTATGAAGGGAGCAATCATATGGTGTCATTCTTTCGGCATTATGATGGTGGGGAGGAGGGGGGGGGGGGGGATCTCAAAAACAAAATAAGTTTTTTAAATGGAACCA
This sequence comes from Sphecodes monilicornis, assembly GCA_913789915.3. Taxonomy (NCBI): domain Eukaryota; kingdom Metazoa; phylum Arthropoda; class Insecta; order Hymenoptera; family Halictidae; genus Sphecodes; species Sphecodes monilicornis. The sequence goes on along the minus strand of OU565291.1, from coordinate 13,376,990 downwards.
TATATTTTTTTTATCATACTACAATAGCATTTTCCATGACGAATTCGATGATATGTCACATTATGTAATTTACTGTTACAAAACATTAGAAATTATATTTAATAAAAGTACAAATGACAAGAAGGTCGATATTTGTTTACAGTGTGCAGCTAATAGCCGGCAACCAGATACTACCATTGCCTACTTAAAAAGTTACAAGTTTATAATATAATTTCTAATGTTTTGTAACAGTTAATAACATAATGTCACATATCGTTGAATTCGTCTCGGAAAATACTATCGTAATATGACAAGTAAAATATATAGTTTCATCTAAAAAACTTATTTTGGTTTTGAAATCCCCACTCCCCACCATCAAACTCCCGAAAAAAATGACACCGTATGATTGTTCCGTTCATACCGAACAATTTTTGTAAATAAATTTTTTTGTAACTTCAATGCGTCATAAGATATTTCCGTTTAAAGATAAACAGAACACCCTGTATGTTCACTTAACGCATTATCTACCTGTGAATATTCCATAATTTTGGAAAAGTCTGTCGTCCACGGCTAAGGATTTTTTAAAAGATTTGTCAATAGCAATAGCAATTTCAATCGTGAACTAACAGGTTACCCTCAATAACGTAATATAATTATTTCGTTTGGTATTATTATGTAAAAGAAGATTTTTGAACTTTCCTTTAGTACGGACATAATTATTGAAAAGCCTATGTATTAACACTAGGTTTACAGGATCTGTCTAAATGACGGGTTCTAATATTTTTATTTTACAATGACTAAGATTGTAAAGATCCATCCATGAGAAATTATTTAACTAATTTACAGAGGTGGTTATGTGTTATGAAAGGAATGGCTAAACATTTGGTTATATTAGTTAGATTTGGTTATATTGTTAATTTTATAAAGTAATATAATGTGAAGTAGTCATTATTAGTTACCCGTAAATCTACTGTTAATAGGCTTCCGGTAGATAAAGATGTTAAGTATCGTTTGTACACAAGTGTCTGTGCATAAAGTATCAGGGGCGTTATCTACTGTGAACATTTACTAACAAGACACTCATTTTGACCCGTTAATTTAAATAGATTGTAAAAATATTTAGTTGTGAAGAATTGTATGCAAAACCTACCTAGAATTGTACAGTAGTTACACGACATGTTAAGTCTAACAGAGAATAGAATGATAAACTGCAAAGAGATGAATAGTTTAACAGTGCAATATAAGCAAGTAGACATTTCTAGTAATTGCAGCAACTCAATTTCTTTTATTGTCTTTATTCCTTACTATTTTTATATTCGTTTCATTGGTTATTCTAGCAAGTTAAAGTGTCTTTTCTTATTGATATTTACTCTCGTTCTGCAACGCTATTTCTGAGAACATAAAAGATAGGGGATGTTTCAAACTCTGCCACTAATTTATTAAAATAACGAATCATTCATGTTTCTATATCTAATTCAGTACAATTTCGGAGGAAATCAAAAGTGGCAGCTTAAATTGATGCAGTTCAATATTTATATTACATGTCTGTGCTAGATAAGCATAATTGAGAACTATCTCAGACTTCTGCAGGACGATGTTAAGGCTAATATTTCTTACTCTAAATTTTAATAACACTGTTCAGTCGCAGCTGCTAATTGGTATTCCTGTAATTTTCCTGATCTCGTCTCATTTCTCATTACCATTCCAAACGTTATCACTCGCACAAGTCATTTCTGTTGCCAACGCTTGACAGTAATCTCGGAAACGTCAATCAGATCGCCATATTTGTTTAGTCATTTAACAATGCAGGTGTTTTGAGAATTGGGAATTACACGAGTCACGTCTGCCGCATATCTGCGAAATTTTCAATTATTCAGTCTGCGTTTTGTAGCACAACTCAAAAATTGGATTACACCATTTTATAGTTTTTAAAACATTTCTTCTATAATTACCAGATCAATGGTTACTGATACTAGACTGCGGATTTTATGCATTTATGGAAAAAATGTGTTGGTAAAGTTTAAAACAGTGAAGAAATTACAAAAATTTGAGGATGATCATATCATATTTTCAACTGTATACAATTTTTAAATGGTGGAAGATATTTTTATTTAGCACCTATCTCATACAATCGATGAAGAAAATTTCTGTTTTGCGTAAAAATCCGCAGACTAGTCATCTATTAAAATTTAGGAATGAAAGGGTTGCAAACAGACATATTAGAAAATAGTTGTGTGCCTATAAATAATCAATGTCGAGGGAATGGTGAGAACCACAGCTTGTCTGAAAGTGTTCATATGCTCAAATATAGTTATCGAAACAATCTTTATACAGAGTAGAAATAAAGCATTAAGCAAGATTTTTCCATCAGATTTAATTCATTTTCATCGACGTCGCGTCACGTTGATCGCCATCGAGGTTTGCATCTCGCTGTCGCATTTCTTCGACGGTAATTATTATTATTTTTCAGTGAGATACGATTATTATCGTTGCTAGTATCGCGAGAAAAAATGATTTCTTCGCTGACCAGTTTCCGCTCTCTTTGACTACAGTTTCTGTTTCCGGTGTAATGAGAAATTTATAATTCAATCTCGAGATCTGTCGACGCCCTGCAATAATGGATTCTAATCGAATGGAAAGAACAACAAGTGTCTCACCGTGCTGCACGAGGGATGCAATCTCCTGAATCTCGCATAATTGCCTCTGGAAAGAGTAGAATAATCAAGCATCAGGCTTCAATCTCAAAGCTTCTTATGCAGGGTGTCTCAGCTAACCACCTTGAATATCTCGCTTAGCGTTAGTAATAGAAAAAAACGTTATAGGACAATATGAACGTAACCGAAGGGGCAATGTAATGATTCGGAAAAAACTTTTTTCAAGGTCATTTTTTTCTAGATATAAAGGTCATCAATTTTTTTTTTAATGGAAGTATATATTTTTTTTATCGCGATGTAATAGTAGGGGTGAAGACCTCTTCAATGATATATTATACAATTGCATTCGTGTGACCTCGGGTATGAAAAATCCAAAAAGCAATACAGGTATTATCAGTGATTAATTTATTACATTAATTGGTTTGATTGAACTACTTGTATTTCAATAAATGTTCGAAATGATGACCATTGTTTTCAATACATTGTTGTATACCAGAGAATCATTTATTTTCCGTATACAACAATATATTGAAAACAATGGTCATCATTTCGAACGTGACATACCCGAGGTTACAGGAAGGTAATTGTATAATATATCATTGAAGAGGTCTTCACCCCTACTATTACGTCGCGATAAAAAAAATATATAGTTCCATTAAAAAAAATTGATGACCTTGATATCTAGAAAAAAATGACCTTGAAAAAAGTTTTTTCCGAATCATTATATTGCCCCATCGGTTAGGTTAATATTGTCCTATAACGTTTTTTTCTGTTACTAACACTAAGCGAGATATTGAAGGTGGTCAAGTTAGCTGGAACACCCTGTATTATACCTACATCAAGTAACAATCCTTGGATTATCGACACTTTGTTCCATCTTTGATTTTGCAATTCGAAAACGCAATAAATAATTTAATTTCCCGGTCGATATTCGTTGTGCACAACGTAAATCTAATTTTCATGTTATTTTTTAGTGAGATACTCCCATTTTATGTAGTACACATTCCGATTTTACTGATTTTTGTCATAACCGCACAAAATCCACAGTTTATTAATTACTTATTGTCACATTTTAAAATCTGTCTGGGACTATAATTCATAAAAGCTCAATGAGATCAAGATTTTAATAAAGTTCCATACTGTACACAACGTGCTCGACTATCAAAGCACATGTTCGTTACAAAGTGAAAATGTGAAAACACTGAATCAGAATAATTTGCATGCATGTCGTTTCATCGATCATCTTCCCACGATAATTCCGTTGAATTTTCACTCCTGTAAATTAGCACGAATTTCAAAATGGTGAAGTTTTCGCATAAACGTTCCAGGTCAAGTTATTACAAGCTCACGGAAATTTTCAAACAGAAAAAGTAGAATGGAGTGCAAGCAGGGAAAAACTGCAGCGAAATTATTACACGGTGGAGGTGGGAATTTTTTCGCGCGACGAGGAATCCGAGAAGAATGGCGGAGGTGGCGAAACGCCGGATCTAGGGGGGATCGATCGATCGCTCGGTCGGCAGCCCCGGCAGCGAGGCTAAGTGTCGCCGACACAATTCCAAGTGGCTGAGAAAGGCGAATTATTGGGCTACTCGGCCACTTGCCGCGTCATTACATCATTATTGTGCCTTGTATCGGTGAACTGGTCTAGTTACATGGCTCCGGGAAGGGGTCCGAGGGGGTGCGGGGGTTGCAAAGCATCGGTAATCGTGGCGGCGTTTGAGCAAATTGTGGCGCTACCGGCGACGACAACCAATAGAGAGTAAAACGGGGGTGTCTTCTTTGAACGGAGTCGTCAACGTCAGATATCCTCTTCCACGAGCAACCGAACCTTCTCTTTGCAACCCCAAATTGTTCTGCGTCTACGTTCCTCGGACACCCCTTTAAAAGTCCACCGCGAGTCTTCGGTTGAACCAGTTATGTTTCAATTAATCGCGGTGTGTCAGAATGTGGAGCTTAGTTCAATATTTTCATTGTAGAATAAGGCTTGTGATATTCTTTTTGAGAGGAGTTGGAGAATTGTACCAGCAGCCTGTGGAGTTTTATGCAAAATAAAAATTGTCTATATCGATTACAAGACACGATGGTCATTTAGTCCCTTTATCCTTTAATAATCATAATAATCTTAATCATTTTATCGTTTTAAATTGCACCAACTCCTTTGTCTCATAAATCCATAAATTTCGTAGTCTAGTTATTACTATATTGTCTACCTATACGTACATAGTATCATACTGGGTGTCACAAAAATGTTGCAAATCCTCGAAATGGACGGGTTCTGGAGTTATTTAAAGTAATTTTTTCCTTAGCGGAAATTTCCACCTTGACATTGTGAGAGGTGAGAGGTAGTTAGAGATTGATTGCAAATCAAATTGGAAGAACAAGCGCTGTTTTGCTTCAAAATATTTGTACATTAAATTCTGTTCATTTTGTAATGATGCCACATGGTTAGTTGCAGAAGGATTGAATTAATATTTCTTTCCAGTGAAACGTTATTCGTAGGACTTTGAAAATACGTCTTATTAGAAATTTAGAGATCAATAAGTAATTCACAAGAAGGCATCAACTAAATAAATTAAAAATTAATCAAGATATATTATCGAAGTTCGGACAAACAGATCTGATGTGTAAATACGCAGACTAACGGTAAAAAAGGAGACCAGAGACAAGAATAAAAGAAAAGCGGATCGTTAGCGTGAAAACAGGATACTTACAATCTAAGTAATGGCAGGTAATAATTGCCGACGATTGCAGGTGTTGTAGAAAAGTGTCTCTGCCAGAAGAAACCTGTAGAAACGAGAATGAAGAAAATTATTGGTTGGCGCACTAATTGATTAGAAAATAAGTGGGAGTGTTGGTGGAGAGCGGGAGAAACAGGATAGCGGAGGGAAATAAAATAATTAGCTGCAGCTGGTTTAATGATCTCAGGGAACGGTTGGGAGGTAACGAAGTGTTACCGAATAAATTCTTAGAGTCATTGGAAAGCGTCGATGTAATGGCGGCGATCGATGTAACATTAAAAATAGAGAAGAGAAATGAAAGAGGGAGGGATAATCTAGCACCGTCTTTCACTTATGCTCATATTACAATATGAACAATCCAAAATGCAAATGCAATTATGAGAGTGAAGGTATAAATCATGTAGTCTAATAATGCTGTCCCTACAGCCCTCAAAGAACAAAATTATTTAACACAATTTCTACCGTGCTTTTATGTATACCTGTTTCGACTTCCTTTTTTTCTATAGAATACTCCCTTTATTCTACTCCCTTTTTGGTTCTACCATCAGTTACCGATCATCCTGTACATACAAAGAAATAGATTTTATGCTTAATTTTCATTTTTATATAGTAAAAGAACGAATGACTGCCGAACATGTTTACGGTAATTAACAGAAGAACTTTGTATCCCAACTACAAAATGGAGCCTCAAACATCCAAGTAATGCGACATTTTTCAACTAAATTAGCTACAGATAGTATAGTAATGAAACCACACGCTACAGACGTTCCATAGGTTAGTTCTGTACAACCGCCGCAATTGTTGTTAGATGCAACTGATAAAAAAAAGTTATACGATCATGCCACACAGAATCTACTAAAAGACGAGAAAAAGTTGCCAAAAGTGTTTCAAACCAGTTTGCGAGGAGCACGCAAACACCATTACACTCTGTAAAAATTGTTCTGTACATCACTAATTATTATAATTTAATGTTTTATGTTAATAAACAAATAGCATTAAGAATTTAGTATTCTGCATAAATTTCTTCTAACATTTCCATTCACAATTCGAGTAAGTATGATTTGTCGTATATGGGTACCCCAGTACCTCGGTTGTACAACAACCGTATACATTAGTTTGAAGCTTAGTTATTTAAAATATGTTACACAAATTTTTTTACTGAACGTTAATTTACGTGGAATTGTGCAAAGAATGGGGACCCCGAAGGGTTTTACAATATTGTGTCAGGTACATTACAAATTACTGAAGGAAATATAAAAATGGGTACCCGGGTACCCGGTTGGCTACACAAGAGTTAATTGGATTCTTCTTTTCTCTTCTTAGAAAAAAAGCTACAAAATTATATTAAAAAATAAAATGTGGCGAAATATCGTAAGATTCTTTCGAGAAAGCATATGCTACAATGAAAGAAGATTTATTGGTACTATATTATTATTGGTACTATATATAAACTGACAATGTTAAGATATATTAATAAAAAAGATAGAATTAAAAAATAGAGATGTACCAACTTGCCTCGTGATGAGGCATCTATCGAATAAACAGTAGATAACATATTTTCTGCGTGTTTTTCTCAAAGTTATGTTTACAATATGTAAAGACGAAGGTTCAAAGAACATTTTCTATAATCTTAACACTAAACCTACCAAGCACAAATCATATAAAAGTAAAACGCTTCACAAAAGTTAGAAGATTGAATTTATTTAAACTTTGTACCGCTTCCAGTACAATATGTGCTTAAATAAAGAAGTCAATTTAGTCATTTCCTATGAAAGCGTTTCTATAATTTCAATAAATGTGAAATAGAAAACCGGTCATTTGACAGTGATAGGTTTAGTGTTAAGAAAGGTTAGAAAGAGAAAGGATGGAGACAGAGCGAAAGAGAGGACAGAGAGTGCAGTCACGGGAGGGGGTCGTCGGTGGGCTCGAGCACGCGGCAAACGGTAAATTTCAATTTACTTAGGTCGGCACGAAGATCGATTGCGGCGCTCCAGGGAATCGTCAAAGGACATCTCGAGAGGAACCGATTACGCTGTCGGAGATGGCGCGCGTGTACGCGTGGACGGACGAGCGGCGACAGATGCGCTGCCGGCTAAAGGGAAGACGCGGATCAAGACGTGCCTCGAGGGGCCGGGCTATTGTCTCGTTAATCGTCGCGAGACGACACCGTTTACTGATGTGCACTAACAAGACAAGCCAGGTCCGGGTGACGCTGCTGCTGCTACTGGTACGCGGCTGGGGGGGGGGGGCTCGAGCGGTAATTACGAAGACCCAATTAAAGCAGACGGCCCGGGAACGAGCGCGGCGTAATCAAACGGACGCTTAAGCGGCCGCAGACGATTGTTTATCGAGCGTGTCGAATTGTCGCAATGCGGCCCACGTATCCCGTCGAACCGGTGATGGCTGACACTTAAATGAATAACCCCCTTCTTATCGGCCCGCTCTCGGGCTCCGAGGAATCTTAAATGGGGCCCCCCTGAAGAAGCAATCTGTTGACTCTCGAAAGAGCAACCATTGCTTTCCAGGTGCGATCAGACACCCGAGTTTATAGTCTTTTGCAAAATGTCATTTAAGCAGATTTTCATTTCCGGTTGGAACTATGGAGGATCATCTCACTGCTTCAATGCTATTGGCAAACACGTGAGATTACGGGGTCCTAATGAAACAACAAGTGAGTGTCAAAAGTCTTACGACACCTATACGCATTTCTAGCGTGAAACTTATTTTTTTTTAAAAGTTGCTTTATTTAAGGTCGCATCAACATCTCAGGTTATATGCGACCGCGTTATAATACAATATATCACCTTATATTACATTGCGTTACGTTATATTATCTTAAATTGTTTTACTTTATATATATTACGTTACATTATATTATTTACGTAACGTTGTAATACATTGTATGCAGATATACGTACATTTATATTCTATTCCTTAGGTTTAGGTGGGATAAAAGCAATATGACATTGTTGATTTTATCTTCGCTATTCAGCGCTTCGTTAAGATTTCCTGGAATGTTAAATCTGTTACGTGCTGCCTGTAAGTGTGGGCAATCAATCAGGATGTGTTTAACTGAGGTAGGGACGTTGCAGTGGGGGCACACCTCAGGTTGTTCCTTTGTTATTAGGTGTTATAGTACAAGGGCTTAAGGATTGCCTTATAGAATGGACGACAAACCACAACCAACAGTATCGTATCTAACAAGTGCTGAACACGATTTAATTTAGGATAGCCTGGTGCTGTTTGAAACGGAGAAGAAAATGCAAGAACATTGACAACATTTTTTTGTTGCGTGTCGCCATTTGTTTCGGCAACAGACATCGAACGGAGAATTACGCGCAGCCATTATCCATCCGAATGATTCGAAGTACGTTTTCACAAGCCGCAAACAGCCGGCTTTGCCTTAATGAAGATCTCGAAGTTGCCGGAGCATCGCGAATCCGTAATTAGCAGGAACGTTACCGCCGGCCACAGCCCTCGTGTCCCTTATTACAGCCAGTTTTCCCTCACTTCCGGTGCCGGGGAAGCCACGAAACTCGGCCCCGTCTTTCGAGGAACTCTCGTCGAACCGGACGAAATCGAGCAAAAAGAGCCTCGCCGGCCTTCTTAATTAGTCCGTCTTTGAAACGGCTGCGTGTTCTTAGGGTTGAGACGCAGTGGCCACTCGATGGGCGGTTCCGTGCAATTTTTGCTGCGTTTCGCAGCTTCCGCTTGACAGTAGTCAATTTTGGATCAATAACAAGTTCAGCGAAATCACAGTGTTTCTATCGCCTATAAATTTGTTTTTGAACATATGTCGTGCGAGCTCAAAATGCGACGCAAATGTCAAATAATCAAGAAAAATAGATATAATGTTATCTGTAACGTAATTTATTTATGCAATCGTAGAACAAGTACAATAGAATTGAAGTTTTAGTTACAGTACAGTAAGCTTTTTTGTGTTAAGAATATAATATTGCAAGTTTCTTTAGGGGACAGTAGATTGAGTCTGACGTTGGCAGACTGATGAATATGCACCATACCATAATTAAATAATTAACTTTTATATCTTGTTCCTCGTGGTAAAAATTTACATTTTTTATTCCTAGATATCTTTGTTTTCTTTCTATTCGTGTTACTAAATGTATTTCTTTAAACTGTGTATGTATGGCTAAAACAAAATTTGTTGTTTTACGGTTACAGTGATTAGAACTTCTCTGTCGTTTATAAACGTTCTACGTAGACGTTTAGTCCGTGTTTGAATAATTTTAGTGAGATGAAAATAATCCAACATTATTTTTAAATTCTTTAAATGTTTTTACTGTTTTGCTTTCGATCTAGTAACTTTTGTTATAAATGTATAAAAATCGCAGTTTATTCATAATTTCATCAAAGAAGAGGAAAGTGTATATTTATTCTACGTGTACGTATTAATCCACCCATACAGGGTGTCCCAAAAATGTTACAGATCCTTGAAATGGGCGGTTTCTGAGGTTATTTAAAGTAACCTTTTCCTTTGTAGAAATGGCCGCCTCGGTTTTGTTGAGGAGTTATTAACGAAAAACGCGGACCAATCAGAGCGCAACTACGCCTGCGGGATTCTGGCTCGGCCAATGGCAACGTCACGCTCAGCGGAACCTGTCGCTGAGCTGCAATCCGTTCGCTATAGTCGCGTTTTGATTGGCCCGTGTTTTTCGTTAATAACTCCTGAACAAAGCCGAGATGGAAATTATCGCTAAGGAAATAGTTACTTTCAATAAACCCAAAAACATTTTTGGGACAGCCTGTATATTGTCAACATCAAAATAGAATTTTATTTCTGTTTAAAGGAAGTTAATAATATACATGTTTATATTAGTAGATTCGATGGAAAATATTCATCATGGGTCTAACTTGATGTTACAGTGCAAAAGGTTAAAACCAAATTGTATGAAGTACTATCCCATAATCTTTTGTGTAACTGAGGATCGTATGAGACTAAAAACATAAGCGATTACAGTATCATAAAACCTGGAAACATAAAAAAGGAACATTATGAAAAGCGACGAGCACAATTTCCAATAATTTCTCCGTAGCTCGTCTTTCTCGAGTTTCTTTCCAACAGACTGAAATCTTTTATTGTTAACCCGTTCTTCGGAAGTACCTGGCGTATCTGCGAGAAGCTTACGGAATTATTTTCCATTATTCGCACGGCGTGGCTGATCGAAAGAGGATTGCGGGTGGTTGGGAGTTTCGAAATTGATTCGACCGACCACGAAGAACACGAACCGGAGAGACAGGGAGAGGAATAAAGTTTCCAACAATAATTCGACCGAGTGATACTGGTTTTATTTTTCCCGACAACATTATCCGGCCGGCAGTTCGCTCCGCGGGAAGATATATATCACCCGGAGCGTGGGAGGGTTGCGGAAAGGGGTTGTAGAGCGTGGAAGAGAGCGAGCTTAATTCAGTTAGCTCGTGCTTACGTTTCCCGAGTTAACTACGTTTCGTATACTTCACCGAAGAAAGTTAGCGTCTTGGAGCTGGTAAGCTGCCGATTGCAGTTTCCCCGGTGTTGCCTCGAGTTTAAGTGCACGTTGATCCAAAGCAATCCGGCCGATGGACTTAACAAACTAATAGAAGCATCGAATGAGTCGGAACTTTCGATGGTTCGTCTGTTTTTTCTATGAACGGGCGGACATTCGCTTCCCGAGGGCATCGGTAAATACGTTTACGTCGGCGAAGGGACCACTGTATTGAGTTATCCAGCACGTGGACGTTGCACCTACGTTGTTTCTGAAAAGTGCACGTGATGGTGAGTGCTGCACGGATTGGATTATCGGAAGGATCGGTCGAGAAAACACTGAGTTTCGTAATTTACTTCGATAAACTCTCCTCTCTGCGTGAACATACATATTCCCGATTGCGTAAAATATTGTCCAACATTGACAGTAAGACAATCTACCTGGATTTTCAAATGATAGCAATTTTATCAACCGCTACAGATGTTGTTACTCTTTCTTCTTTGAGCAGGTTCCTCGAGGAACCTCGATTAACCCCCTTGGTATACGAAATACAGTGCCTAAAAATGTATTAGTACACCATTCAGAAACGAATCATTTCTTTTTAAATTTGACCAAACGACGACTTTTTTTGAGATGCCGGAAGGATTAGTTTACTAGAGAATGTGCAAAGAAATTATTTAAAAACTGCTATTGGACGATACTGTGAACAAAAAATATGAACTTTACATTTTTTAACTTCTTTATCTGTGACTATTATGAAAATTTAAAACATACTATTTGTAGACCAATGTGTGTTCTGTATGTACGCAAAGATTGACGTTCTTATGAGCTACAAATGATTAAAAATGACAAGAAATTGCAAGAAACTGCGATTTAGATCAATGGTAAGCTAAAAATTCAATTTCGATGTAATTTTGTGCACTTAGTTCTACAAAATGCATCTTACCTTTTCATTACGGATCCAGATGAAAAATTAAAAAATTGTGATCTTTACTTTTATCTTCACTATTCTGATCAACAACAATTTAAAAAAATAATTTTAATTACATTATTTTAATTACAAATTTTTAGACACTTATTTCTTGTTAACCAGTTAACTGCGGAATTTAATTTTAAAAATCCCCCATGGGATTCAGAATTAAAATCAAGCAATGATGAGTATACACGTCGAACGTAGAACAAATGCTCCCATTATAAATTCTACATCTTATAGAAATTTCCAGTTTTTATAGCAAATAAAAATTTTTTAATTTACACGACGAGTATACACAAAAACTGCACCGCAATAGAGCTTTGGATTGACGTGTATACACATTGAACGCAGTTAACTAGTTTAAGGGTGTGCCAATACTTTTCTGAGGCACTGTAAATGAAATGCAATGTGACCAAAGGTACGATTTATTTTTAACTTATTTCTTGGATAAGCTTCACAATGAATTATTACAGATTATAAATATGTTTCTGGAGTGATAATAGACATAGTCGCTGGTAATACTTGTTATTAATGTTCAGCTATATTTTATTTCAATGTGTACGATATTACAAGAAATACATAACGTGTATGAGATGCCTTTATACGTCATGGTGTTAATAAAATTCTTGTCACCCATATGCGACCATCGTGGCTGTCATCGCGTTAACGGATGCGTTTAATTACACTGATGTTCTCTGTCGATAAAATCGAATGGTTGTAAGCGTTACTTGAAACCTATATAATTATTGTACGCATTTTAGGTGAGTTGTGTGGATGAATCAGCATGCACGTGTGCGTGTGAAGTGTCCAGCTGTGGAGATGCATGTGCATGCGCGGGTGTGCGTATAATAAAGGCGTCGATGAGAATTGCGAATCGCGAGCAAAAAACAAAACGAGGGCAGATCGGGTTAAAAGGTTGTATAAACACTGCGTTGAACGTTTTCAATTTTTACATTTCACTCAATTACTATTTCTTATTCGTCAATAAACCTATATTATTTCACACGGAAACCCAAGAAAATTGAATTGAACAAACTTCCGTCTTAAGTGCGAATGTGCATGCGATCCGCTGTACCAGAACATTAAACGAGCTGATTTCTGTTAAATCTTTTATTACCATGGGAATAAAATTTTACGAGCCACTTTCGGTATATCAGTCTGCATCCATGAGAGGAGAGTAATCGAAACGCGAAGAAAAAGCTGGTTCGATCGCTTGCATATTTACCCGGAGTCAATTCAATATGTCGATACCACAGGCCGGGAGTGTTCATGCTTCCCCGAAAATAAATCTCATCGATTTGTATCCGCCGACTGCAACCGTGATGTAAACTAGATGCAGAAGGCGACCGCGTGATTTAGACGGTATTAGAAATAGACGTTCCGTTTGCATCTCAGCCACCCTGCCATGCCGTCGCGGTTGGTAATTTAGTTAGTGGCAACATCTCATGAATGTAAGAGATATTGCTGAGTGGAGTACACGCGTCGGAATGCTTTTAGGTATAATGAAGACGAAGTTGATATTCTATTAGCCGATTTATTGCGCCGGTACCGTAAATATTTCACAAGCTGGCCGTGGCCGTTAAAATCTAATTGTAAGTATCTAGTATCGAAAACCAAAATAACCGAAACAGACTATGTACCTCTGGCGTTTATAATTAGCGTAATTAATAGCGACTTGTTCTAATACTGAGACCCTGATACTGCCCTGATTACTATATCTGTCGGCAGTTGTTCGTTTCGACTAAAAAGTGTATGTAGATGTTGTGAAGAAGCATGAATTTGTAAATGAATATTTTAGAGAAACTTGTAACTCAAGTTTTTACATGGGAATCTTTGAAATGATATTTTATTTAGCAAGATGGGTACAGCAGTTATCAGCGCCCGCTCTAGCGGTTACGTCGCCCCGGACAAAAAGACAAATTGCCGCCCCTTAAGAATGTATATATATATATATATATATATATATATATATATATATATATATCTTGAATAAAGCCAAAATGGCGACCCTAAATTTTGGCGCCCCGGACAAATGTCCAAGTTGCCCGCCCCTATAGCGGGCCCTTATATTTCTGAATGATCACTAGACTGCGGATGATTATGCAATGTTCAGTTTCTGTAGGCAAATTTTAAGAAAATGGGATCAAATAAAATTTTATTTTCTGTGGCAGCAGACTTTGTAGATGTGAAATACATAAAACTCGTACCGAATTCTATCCAAATTTATATTCTAGCACTTTTTGAATATTTTCGGAAGCCGTAAATGCATAGATCCGTAGTCTAGTGATCACCTTTTAAATATAGTCAATTTTATACGGGATGTCCTGTAACTGATGGTATAAGCGAGCAGGGGTGATTCTACATGGAAAAATAAGTCGAAAATAGGGAATACATGTTTTTCATTTGACGCCTAGTTTCCGAGAAAATCGAGTTTGAAAATGCAGCGAATACGCGTGCTGTTAGGTAGGAATCGTCTGACGCGCCTGGTCATGGTCAACCAATTCTACTTCCTGTATATACTAAAGCACGCGAACGCAGGCTCTTTACACTCGATTTTCTAGCAAACGAGGGGTCAATTGAAACAAATTTATTCCATATTTTTGACTTACTTTCTTATGTAGAATTACCTCCTGCTCGCTTGTACCACCAGTTATGGGACACCTTGTATAACAATGTAACAGCAATTACTATCTTAATACATAGAATACCTTAATCAATTTTTTCTACGATATTCAATGATCACACACTTTAAAGTTTTGGCGTATATTTTTATGCTACAAACGTCAATTAATTCGTAGTCACCCAAGAACATACAAATGTATAATAATCTTACTATTGGTCAACAGAAACATTCAAGAATTTTTAAAAAGAAATTGATTGTGGGTTATTGGCATAAAAGTTAAATGAGTCTAATATAAAATGTTTTATTTTCGAAATTTTGTATGACAAGTATTATTATGATCACTTAAATGGAAAGTGGTAATGATCATGTTTTTACAAAAGAATCGTAAATTAGTAATGCAAGTGCATAAAGAAGTGTTCCACAGTAGGGCAACATATATAATATTAATAAGAATTTCACGTAGTGAACTATTTCTGTGCTAGAGTTGGCAAACGTTAACAAATGCCATGAAGTGCATTTAAATCAATTTATTGCTTTAGATTATAAATTTTCTTTGTCCAGTTTTATTATGGTCACTTAAGTGGAAAGTCGTAATAATCATGTTTTTACACAAGAATCACAAATATGTAATGTAAGTGCATAAAGAAGTGTTGTATAGTAAGGCATCTTCTTTTATAATATCAATAATAATTTCACGTAGTGAACCATTTCTGTGCTACACTCGGCAAATGTTACCAAATGCCACAAAGTGTATTTAAGTCAATTTATTGGACAGAATCCAAAGAATGAGCACAATTTTCTAGAAGCTGGATCGTTAGTAGTCCAGCGCAGCAGGTTCAACAACAGTGCGGTCACACGAGCACAAAGCCGCGACAAACGTTCCCGCTGACAGTCCTCATGAATTAGGCCTACAATTACATCCCTAATCCCTCCTTGGAGTTGCCGTGGTGTTGACTTGCCCTCAGAGATTCTGTCTGGCGGTGTCCCAGTTGCAGATCCCGACTACAATCGAAATCGCATGTACCAATTGGAAAAAGGGAATATTTCTATTCAATTTTTACCATCAAGAATTTTTTAGGTAAACTGTACATAGATTGGCACCCTAAGCCAAAATAGAAGTAAAAATTTTTTATCTTTTTTTTTAAATGTTTAAACGAGCTTAACTTGCTATTATTATTATAAGCTATTAGCTTTAACTAGAGATTTTTCAGCAAAACCAAACAGTTTTGCGTGTCATAAATCTTTTATTATAAAAGATATTCAGTGAATAAGAATCGTAAGATAAATAGTACAGTCATTGGCACATTTGGTAAACAGTAAGAAATAAATGTTAAACAGGTTATGTGATTTATAATTAAACATATATGCACTTATTACATCTGTAGTACAGCCCAAAATTAAGTTAGAAAGCAATAAATTATACTTACTCGTAACGAAAATTTTAACTAAACTATTTACACTGCACTGTGGTCATCCGTCGGTCTTACTGGATGTCATCCAGCGTTGCCAACAATCATATGTGGAACTCTGTTATGGAAACTTACAACGTTGCTTTGAAATATAAATAAGAAGCAATAAAAAATTATTTTCTGTACCAGGAATTCTTAATATTTGCCGTTTAAATCAAAAGTGCCAATAATTAATGCAGTGCCAGAAATAGTACAGTTTACCCTATGCGAGACCAATTCTTCTCTTATATACTAGTAAATGACGACGTACATTTAGTATATCGACTTAACTTTCTATAATTCGGAATTACCTATGAAAAATACGGGAAAGTCTAATATTAATCAATGGATTGCTAATTTTATGCATTTATAACAAAAATTGGTGGATGTAACTTATTAGGACTATTAAAGAGAGCAATAAACTCCTGATTGGTTCCTGTGAGTTGTAATTGGAAGAAACAAATTTTATTTTGCATAATGATCATCATAAAGATCAACATATTATAATAATATCTGTAACAGTACAAAACGTCAATCTCAGAAAAAAACCGAGAATAATGCGTAATCCCTGCAGGATTAAAATTCCGAACAGAGAAAATTAATTTCCACTTAATTTTTGTTTAATGTAACAGTCTTAGAACATTACGCATAAAGGTCCAGCAATAAATAATACTTCCTCGGAGTCCCCCTAGTGTTGCTTTCGTCAGTCGATGTCCGTATCACAGCCGCGCGCGATTAAAACCAAAAGAACCAATCAGAATATACTATAACTTCCTAAAATATAAAATAATATACTACAATACACTGGAATATGCTCAAATAAAATATAATGTACTAGAATATACTATTATATTCCGGAATATAATATGTAATATACTAGAATACAGTATGATAAAATATATGAAATATATTTGAAATATTTTCTACTATATTATTGAAATATATCTATTCACTTCATGCTGCGTTTACATAGATCGCTGTATATCTCAAATTCGAATCGCACTAGCAGTAAAAGATGGACCTGCATTTAATTTTTGTTTCATGTAACATTCTTAGAACATTCTAATTTCGCATAAAAGTCTAGCAATAAATAATCCCTCCTCGAAATCTGCCCAGTGTTGCTTTTGTCAGCCGGTGTCCGTGTCACAGCCTCTCGCGATTGAACCCAGAAGAACCAATCAGGAAATCACATCCACGGTGACGTCCACCGGGGCGACATCACCGGGACGTCCGGCGGCCAAGATACAGCCGGTCAAGACGAAAACAATTATGGTCTCTCGTAGTAGAACGGACCGGGGCGAACAATCCGCTCTTGGATCTCCATTGTTCGCGCGTCATCCCCATCTCGCTGCATCCTCGAGTGTCCTCGGTGGTTGTGCGACGGGGTGGAACACCCTGGCGGGGGGGGGTGGTAGGTGTCGGTTGAGGGTCCCGTAGAAAAGATGGCGGCCAGAAAGATGAGCGAGAGAGAGAGAGAGAGAGAGAGAGATTGCCGGGTGGTTCCGTGATATCTCGCGGACGATCGATAATCCAGGATCCGGATGCGGTTACGGGGCTAAAATGGTGAAATAAACATTGTTCCCGGAGAGAGAGAGCGTTCTCGAAACAGGACCATGACCATCCCTTCCATCCCGGTGACGTCACCGGACCAGTTTCCCGGGAGTTTCCTTGTAGCGAGGCGGAAGAGCGGATTAAGGGTGAGAGAGAAAGGAAGAGAGACTGGTTCGCAAACTGGGCCGACCCGGGAGCGAGAGAGAGAGTTGCACGAGAACCAGGAGAGGAGAGAACGAGCCGTGTAACGGGAAAGTAGGGGTAGTTTAGCTCGAACGGCCCGGGCATGCATCCTCCACACCCTCTCGCAACCCCCTTTCGCCCCTCACGCACACGCGACGCCTTCACCATGGTGTGCCCGTGTTCGGATTCGCGCTCCCGTTGCCACGCGACCGCGCAGTGACGTCACCGACTGACGTCACTGCTGCATCCCACCATCAGACACGACCAATCCACGGACTGCACCGAGGACGCTTCATAAGACGATGCAGCGCATGCAACGCGGTTAGTCCGCGCCTGCACGCGCTACGGACTACTTGGTTGAGGTACCAAGATTATTTAGCATTTTTCATCCATTTGTTGCAAATAATAACGAGGCTATCTGATCCTATGAATTCTAGGTCAATGAACGTAGATTGTGCAAGTTAGGGAGGTCTATTTTTTTGCGATTTTTGTTTACATTTTGTAGGAGAGAGTTGAGGACTTGTAACTGAGCAGGTGTTTTGGAAAATAGGGCAGTAGGTTGTTGCATAAGGAATGTCCGATTCCTTGCAAATTACGATGATTTTATGGGGCTTTCCGAGTTGTATGTATTTTAGGATTGTGTACGTAGATGTACAGGTTACGAAAGTCTATCGTTCGCGATTTTTGTTTGGATTTTGTGGGAGACGATTGGGGACTTATAACTGAGCAGGTGTTTTTTGGAAATAGGGCAACAGGTTGTTGCATAAGGAATGTCCGACTCGTTGCAAATTACGATGATTTTATGGGACCTTTCAGGTTGTATGTATTTTAGGATTGTGTACGTAGATTTGCAGGTTAAGGAAGTGTATGGTTTGCTATTTGTGTGAGTGTTGTGAATATTTGTAACTTAGCCGATGTTTTTGAAAATAGGGCAATATTAGGTTGTTTTATATGGAATGTCGGATTCATCGCGAATATGGGACTTTTATGTGCTACAGAGTTGTCTACATAAAATATATTTAAAAAATCAGAGTTTTGCACAATTGTACAACGACAAGTTCAATTTATAAAGCGAGTGAAAGTCCACTATAAAATATACATGCGACGTATAATAAACTACTGGATGACACGTTCTCATGAGGATAAATAATTCAAAAATTGCTGAGGTGTCAAAGCGAGATGAGGTTAAGATAAAAAGCGTGCCGCTGACATGATGAATAAGTGGATATCTCATCGTAAATTAAAGTTTCACTGACATTTATGATTCCGTTAAAATTATTTAATCGAATATCTCTTGTATTAAAAATCACATTCTGATTTTACATTTTGTCCGATAAAATCTCTAATCAAGCGTCCTGATTCTGTTTGCAACACATTGTACCAAATAAATCATAAATCTTACTGCAACTCTCCATTTTCATATTCTAGATAATCATTCTATGTAAATTTAGCGATACTTTATACTTAGAATTATGTAAACATGTCAATTCTATTCATTAAATCAAACATTTTCGTGTATATTTCCTACACATTGAAGCTAAATGAAATTTTCAAGAACAAAGATGTCATAAATACACATAGACTTGCCTTGTAGTAATTATTTATCCATGGTATATTGTTTAGTTCAATCCGAGCCAAAAGCAGGTCAACATTCCCAATTATATTAGTTCATTTTGGAGGAGAAAGTACAAAAATGTAATTAAAACCACTCGGGATATATTTTCCATCATCTTCCACAACCCGCAGAATTATAATACACAGGAAACTAATGATTGTGATTGCTTCATCGTATTTCGCCTAACCCAGTCCTTTCAAAAAATATTCAACGAGGTTCACATTGCTTACGGGAAGAGCCAATATTTCCTCATCTACAAATAAACAAGTTAACATAGTATAAACAGTTTACATCAAATTGAAATCTCAGGATGATCGTTTGCTGTTCACTGTAACTCATAAAACATCACTGTGGCTGTTAATGTGGCTGCGGGTTAATTATTGCAAATTGATCCAGAGGAGATAGGACATTGCATGCGAGAGCATTGAAACCGTGTAGACGAGGTACACGCGACGTTATTAGTAGCAAGAGTACGGAGCAGAGAGTTTCCGGAGCGTTTCAAGTTGCTCTCCGGGATCGTTTCTCGGGGGAGGGTGAATTTAAATTTATACGGGCCTCGTGGAAATCCGCGGTATCAGCGTTATCGGATTACACGCCGGTATAAACAGCGAATAAGGTGCTCCTGTATTTTTAAACGGTCCCGGTCGCATCGAGAACGGCGAATTTAGCGTGTGTGTATGCAGAGAGACGGCGCGCCGCGCGCCGGTGAGAGAGCGTGCACGACCTGTGACCTATGCGCGAGGGTGGCACAGCGTTCATGCGCTTTGCCACACGATGGCATCCATCATTAACGAGCACTCGATTTCTTTCCCTCCGCGCATTGTTACGGAGGAAACAATGCATGTATTGACTGCGATTCAGCCGGGGAACGTTTACAATCTTCATGTTCCCGGCCGGAGCTGAATCGGGCCAAGGTTGCGGCCTTTGTGCCGTGTATTTGCAGAGATAATACAACAACATAATTACTAAACTTTTTAGCGAACTATAAGATCAAATTCTACGAGCGGAAATTTAAGAAGAGTGTTCTACGAAGTTCTACGATTCATTACAACGTTGCGAATAAGACTACAATAACGCTGCAAATAGACTGCGGAGTTTTATGCAAGATAAATGTTGTCTACATCGATTGCAAGTGGTCTATGAAAATTGTCATTCGTTCTTTAATAATTTCAGCAAGACGAAGATAATTTGTATTCTTTAAATCTGTTTAAGAATGCATAAGATTTTGTAGTCTGGTGATTACTAAACTCTCGACTTTATGCAGGTTTCACATTTTATGCATGCCTTGCTTACACCTTAATTATGCTGTAGATGTATAAACTTATGGTATAATTTAGTACAATATAATAGGATTTAATATAATATACTTGAACATAATGTAATGTAGTAGAATGTCCCATAATATACTAAAATATAAATGTACAGTCATTACTAGAAAATACTATTACTTACTAAAGTATAATATTATATACCAGAATACACTCGAATATGTCAAAATATACTATCATGTGCTAGAATATAATATAATACACCAGAATATACAGTAGTAGACTAGAATATAGTATAATAAAATAGGATATACTAAAATACAATATAAAACACTATAGTATGCTAAAATATAATATACTGTACCAGAATATACTATAATATGCCAGAATATAATATAATATACTAGTATACAGTAGGATAAAATATATTTTAAATATTTTGTATTACCTTATTGACAGAGCATAGCTATTCACTTTACGCTGCATTTAATAATTGATCATACATTGCCAATGTAATCACCCATTCTCCATTAAACCGATACACGTAGAAGTCTGTATAAATTCGAATAGCACTAGTAATGAAAGATGGTAAAATATTTCAGCACCTATCAGCAAATACGATCAGATGTTCACGAGCAGAGTAAACAGTAAAGTATTTCAACCCCTCTGAAAGATTGATTTCGACTGGAATCCTTAATCGATTACGACGGTCTCATAATGCCGGGTGAAATCGCCATTACAGGTCCGTTTTCACGGAAGAACCCATGAAGACCCCTCGTATCCTGACATTAGGTCTTAATACCTCGTCCAATTCCTTCACATAATTCCATCACGTGCGACCGAGGCATTAACGTCAAAGCATCCCGGATCTATCCTTAAGCCGAAACCTAAACCGACCACCTTAATGGACAGATCGAGTCATTCAAAAGATCGGTCGGAATTTCGGCCGAAAGGGGGAAACGTTTACGAGGCAGTCCGTGTGACCGAGTATCGCGGTTAATCCAGTTCTACGTTAGCTACCCCATTCGCTTGCGTTCAACCCTCTCCCATGAATTCGAGCCCCTTCGTCAATAATTTTCAGTGGTCCCATAATAGAATATACGGGGGAGACGTGTTGGTACATGGGGCGACTTAGGAAAATTCCAACAGTAATTATCGGGCTGTTGCGAAATCAGCAGCTTCGTGCAAAATGTATTTCAACCCTTTACACTCTGCTGACGCCATTGTGTAGAGGTTTATAATATACTGCAAAATGGTGGTGATAGCCATCAAATTTTTATTTAGGTTGGAATGGAGTAAAAGGATAGAAGTGTTGAAAGAATGGTGATTTTGCGCGTGGAAAGCCTGTCGGCTCAAGAGTCGGGTGTGTTCGTCACCCATCGGCCGCGCTCGGTTTTCTCTAGTACGAATCCTATTGTACTGCGTATTTCAGCTTCGAACAAATATCATAATATATGATATTAAGTATATCGTATAAGATATCGTATAAGCGAGATTGTTAAGCATCATTTAAGTATATGAATAGTAAAAGTGTTTCTGTAAAAGCATTAATTAAGTATAGTGTTACAAACAATGTTACGTCTCCTGTGAACAAATATTGTATTCTATTGCATTGATATGAAGTATGAAATATAGATTTATATATATTATAATACAACACGTGGTCTTCGTTCTCTCACCTCCACGCTATTAATATTATTTTAACAAGAAGACACAAAACTACACAAGTTCACTATTTTCTACTTTCTATGGTTAGAAGAAAATGTTCGCTGATGCTATCCAAAAAAGTTTTCAGCAAACCAGGAAATGTATCATCTTGTGTTATTACTGCAACGCAAAACCCACAGAAAGAAAATGAAATAATCGCAAACATACAAGAAACATACACAAAGTACGGCCAACGAAGGATTTACAACCACTATCATATGGATTTCCACCCACGAAAATATATTAGGAAACGAAGAAGCAGACAAGGCTGCCAAACAAGCAATCCTATTGCCGCTTAACAACGAGATCGGCATACCATCCGAGGATATAAAAACCCACATCAGACGCACAATATTCCAACAGCGGCAAAACGAATGGACATCCATAAACTCCACAAAACCACACAAAGTAACAGTGCAACACTCCAGCAATCTCCGTGAGCTGCCAAGCAACAGTATAGGCTAAATAAAATTATTCAGACTGTTAATTGGTCACACAAATACCTCCTACAAAACGGTATGCCTCCTACTACACTGCACCGAATTAGACGAGCTCCTGCATCAATGCAAAATTCCCAAAGAAATTAACGAAATGTATAAATCGGAATAAAACAGAAACTTACCAAAATTCATATAAGCTACAGACATATGGGATGAAATCTAAACAGTGAAACACACAGTCGTCGCTAATGACTAAGATGACGATGCGACATTAAAGATGGAAGAAGAAGAAGATGATCAAGATCACGATGCAGACATTGTATCCAGTACCTCTCCGGTAGCTACAACTGTACAACGCGCTACCTCATCATAGCAGTTACCGATCTAGGTTATTGCTGTTGCTATCGGTACAGGTGTTGCGGCTTGTCAATTGTCGGTTTCCTCGTTATTTCCGCTCTGCTCATCGGGGCTGTCCACACCCTCAGCCCGTTCTCGAGATTTTCTCGTGTCGAGCCTGGATTCGAGCCGCGCTTTGAAAACGCGCCGCGAAGTTCGCCACCGCGAGCTCGATTTTCCTTCCGTGGGCACGGACTACGTCCAGAACGAGACCGCGAACCAGGCCACATCCGTTTGAAATTACGGAGCTGACGTTGTATTTAGTTAACGCCGTACAACTGCGAAACGAACAACGCGCGCGGATGTCCAAAGCGGCGATGCGGTCTGCACCCTCCTCCAGCCTTTGTTCGAGATTGAGGCCGATTCATTAATTGTGTCGCTACATATCGCGCGGAAATTAGATACCTTAAGGGCTTATACAGGGTGCGGCCGAATAACATATACAAGCGAGCATCAGGTGATTCCTTGTGAATACATTTTTTCATTCGCGAAACGATTAGGCCTTTTCTGCATTTCCCTGCAAGTTTGACCTTGAATGACCTTGAGTAATAGGTAATTGAACTCATCTTAAAACGCACTATGTGATGGTGGATAAAAGAACATATCGTTACATTTAAAAAAAGAAAGTTGACCTTCACCTCACCTTGGAGTGTCCACCGGGAAAAATAGAAGTTTTACCACATGATGTCCCTCTCGGTACTAAACAACTTTCATCTGAAATATTATTGCGTATAATCAATATTGTTGGAGATAAAATAGTATTTTTAAAGATAAAAACATGGACCTTCGTATATAAATCAGAAGTATTACAATTATCGCTTGGATATTAAATTATATACTATTATAAATATTTTAGAATTTTGATCGATCTGATTAAAGCACGACAACAAAGGAAAACAATAAGAAATTAGACGATAGAGAGGCAGACTCATTAAACAGGCCATGATAACAAAAAAAACTATACAAAGGAAGAAAAAATGATCAAAATTTCTCAGAATTTATTATAAGCTGACCGTAAACACAGATTTTTTAATAATAGACAACCTAATCGACGAAAATTGGTTTAAAACCATGGAAATTACTACAAACATTCGGAAAGAAACAGTTTTACAAATGGCGCAGGACCTGTTAAGGATTACATTAGCAGATCATATAAAATACATTAAAATTGTAGTATCTGGACATTAAGTATGAAACTTGACAAATATAACACAAATGACATTGACATTTGTCAAGTTTCATACTTAACTTGGTGCTTACAATAGAATCAGATTTTGTTTTCCTAACAGTTAATTTTTTCGTTATTTGATCAACTAAACAGTTCTTTCATCGGAGAAGAAATCCAGACATTCAACGGAAGCTGTTTGGCAGCAGCCACGTTCGCTGAGATATGCATGAAACTGAATATGTGCAGTATGACTAGCACGACTGTCCATTATTCACAGTTTCTACTTCTCGTAAACGGTGACGATGACATATACATTGTCATCCACTTATCGTCGATCTTGCTACACACGGACATCAATTTCCGTCATGCGTTTAGCACAAGTCAAGATGACTAAACGGATTTGCTAGAATCTCAACGAAATGTTAACTTCTGAAGAATTGCATCGACAGACGCATGTCCTGCTCACGACTTTCGAGGTAAAATAATTAAAAGACGGACACTTGGGAACCATTACAGCTTCCGGACACGCGCGTATTATTCAATAAGAACGGACTTGCTGAAATCTTATCGAAATGCTAACACTGAAGAATTGCATCGACAGGCGCATGTCCTGCGACGACTTTCGAGGTAAAATAATTATAAGACGGACACTTGGGAACCATTACAGCTTCCGGACACGCGCGTATTATTCAATAAGAACGGACTTGCTGAAATCTTATCGAAATGCTAACACTGAAGAATTGCATCGACAGGCGCATGTCCTGCGACGACTTTCGAGGTAAAATAATTATAAGACGGACACGTGGGAAGCATTACAGCTTCCGGACACGCGCATATTAGTCAATAAGAACGGATTTGCTAGAATCTCAACGAAATGTCAACTTCTGAAGAATTGCATCGACAGACGCATGTCCTGCTCACGACTTTCGAGGTAAAATAATTAAAAGACGGACACTTTGGAACCATTACAGCTTCCGGACACGCGCGTATTATTCGATAAGAACGGACTTGCTACAATCTAATCGAAATGCTAACACTGAAGAATTGCATCGACAGGCGCATGTCCTGCGACGACTTTCGAGGTAAAATAATTATAAGACGGACACTTGGGAAGCATTACAGCTTCCGGACACGCGCGTATTATTCAATAAGAACGGACTTGCTAAAATCTTCTCGAAATACTAACACTGAAGAATTACATCGGCAGACGCATGTCCTGCGACGACTTTTGAGGTAAAATAATTAAAAGACGGACACATTGGAACCATTACAGCTTCCGGACACGCGCGCATTATTCGATAAGAACGGACTTGCTAAAATCTTATCAAAATGCTAACACTGAAGAATTGCATCGACAGGCGCACGTCCTGCGACGACTTTCGAGGTAGAAAAATTAGAAGACGGACACTTTGGAAGCACAACGGCTTCCGGACACCCGCGTATTATTCAAAAAGAATCAATAATAGCGGAGAATAAGTTATGGGGAAGGCGACTGATGGAGGAGCCGGCAATTTGAATTTGAAATACGCCGCATAATTGACTGGCTTGCGAGACCTCGCCATCGCTTATGTTCGCGACGCGCACGCTGCGATATTTCAACTTAAATCCAGTTTCCGTGGGAGGTAGGAGAGCGAGAGAGAGAGAGAGAGGGGGGGGGAGAGAAAGAGAGAAGGAGTCAGGGTGCCCCAACCCGTTGTTTAAGTTACACAGTGCTTCTCATAGGATCGTGTAATTGGATCCTCGAGCAGCGTACCTGGCGAGACACCTGCCGGCATTAATCTCTAAGATCCTCACCCCGGAAGGATCGCGTTAAACTGGCGGGAGAATAATCACCTTAAGAGCTTATAAGTATTTCAACTTAATTGCTGATATTTTTCAGTTGCGACCCGACCAACACTCATGGGGTGAATGCTGCTTCTGATTCGAAAGAACTTCAGCGGCTTTGCTGGAAATCGAGTAACGATTTGCTAGAATCATTCTCTACAAACAATCATGTTTTAGGATAGACTCCATAGCTCGAAGTTTTGTTACGAATGTAAACAAATTCTTGTAACATTAAAACAGCAAATTCCATCCTCTAATTCTAATTATGTTTTACGAGGGACAATTAACTACGTCGATTGGTATATAAAAAAATGCATGGTTCCATTAAAAAAATTAAAAGTGATCTTCTCATGCTCTCTACTCCAACTACAAAAGAAACCACGAACATAGAATTTCCATCTGGAAACCACATAACAATTGTTTGAAATAATACATTTTTCGATATCTTTAATAGTATATTTGTAATAAAGTATATTTGCATTACGATTTTAACCCGTTGCCTTACAATTGTACTATTTAAAAAAATGTGCCATTCAATTTTAGCTGACGGTCTATAAATGTGTATACGGAATGGTCGGAAAGTATACTAATTTGTATTGCTTCACAATCAATATGGAATGGTCAAATTGCTGTTACATTTCATGTTATATGTCTATGATGGAAAGTTAAAAATAGTCAAGTTTGGCATTCGGAATCCACGAGTCATTTTAAGGCAAGGGGTTAAGCAAAGATTTTATTTACTGAATTCTTTTTCACTTAACAAAAAGAAAATAAGTATTTCAATGTACTTGCTTAAAAGATCTGTTTTCCGCCAGCCTCGAATGCGTGTACGATGCCGCGAAACGTTTTCAGTAGTGCGAGTCGACGGATGATCAGCCGTCGCGGTCTCGCGAGTATTCATGTAGTCGCAATAGGATAAAACTTGTAGGAAATTCTGTTCGGAGGCGACGAATTGGAAGAGCGACGAAACTTTTCAGCCAAGACAGTAATTCTTTGCCGGGATCGTGTACGCAAAGAGCGTTAGCGTGAGTTATTATACTGCCGCGGCATGGACTGCGAACCAGCTGGATGCTCGAAAGAGTGATTGAGCGCCCGGTTAGAATTAAGCGCGTCAGGGTAATTGCTTAAACGGCGATTGCAGCATCGAGAGGCCGCCGAGCGTAAATTCATCAGCGGCCTGACGCGATAAATAAGGCTCGGGCTTGGGCGCGAGCGCGAAATAAATCATTTTCTCTTTCCCATCCGGCGGACGTGTCTGCCACAGATGCAAGACGTGCTCCCGTGACGGAGCGCGCATCAGAGTTTCGGATCTAATTTGCATGCCCCAGACAAGCCGGATCGGAGAGAGAGCAGACGCGGACGATGCAGTTTCTACGCCATCGAAGAAACACTGATACCCGGATATCTGGTTCCTGATCGATCAACGTTCGTATCCACCGAATAAACCCCCGACGCTGAGAAGGCTAAGCTCTCGTCTCTTGAAGATCCCGTTTTCGAAAGGAACAAGCTCTATTGATCCCCAAATCGTTGGTCTTGGCATGAGGACTCGATATTCCGAGAAACTGATGTAGATGACCGAATCGTTACAGTCACCTGTAAGCCTTAACGATTTTATGTTGCGACACTCCAGTGTTAGATGAAAAGATTTTTATTCTTGTTATATTAAAGTCCCCGATGTGCGGAACGCTACGCACTCTTGGAAATTCCGGTCTCGAAAGGAGCAAGTGATTATTGTTCTCCAAATCGCTGGTCTTGGAAAAGGGACTCGATATTTCGGAAAATCTACGTCGATGACTGAATTGTTACAGTCACCTGTAAGCCTTAACGATTTTATGTTGCGACACTAAAGTGTTAGATGAACAGATTTTTATTCTTGTTATAATAAAGTCCCCGATGTGTGGAACGCTACGCGCTCTTAAAAATTCCGTTGTCGAAAGGAGCAAGTGTCATTGTTCTCCAAATCGTTGGTCTTGGAAAAGGGACTCGATATTTCGGAAAATCTACGTCGATGACTGAATTGTTACAGTCACCTGTAAGCCTTAACGATTTTATGTTGCGACACTAAAGTGTTAGATGAACAGATTTTTATTCTTGTTATAATAAAGTCCCCGATGTGTGGAATGCTGCGTGCTCTTAAAAATTCCGTTGTCGAAAGGAGCAAGTGTCATTGTTCTCCAAATCGTTGGTGTTGGAATAGGGACTTGATATTTCGGAAAATGTGCGTCGATGACCGAATTGTTACGGCCACTTGCAAGCCTTAACGATTTGCGTTGGAACAGTCAAGTGTGAAATGAAAAGATTTTCGTTCTTGGTATAATGACGTTTCCATTGTTCGGAACGTTTGTATGTGGATGTGGTTGACCGAATTGTTACAGGCACTGGCACACATTAATGATTTTACATTGGAACAGTCAAATGTGCAACTAAAGGGTTTTCATTCTTAGTACAATGGATTCCTATTAACCCATTACACTCGAAGAAATTTTAATTTCAAAATCAAGATATTTCGTTCTACCTAGAACGTTTTTATTCCATGAATCTTTTTTACATTCTACACCTGAAATTAAATCTGTATTCTCATACAACATTTTTAGCAATTTATAGAATAGAGACGAATTTAATAATATGAGAACTGTTTTAAATAATGGTAAGCCAATTTTTGCAGATGACTCAGAGTCACCATTCGAGTGCAAAGGGTTAATTTTCTATGGAATACTGATGCAATAATATAGCATAATATAGTGTAGAATATCGTTTTTTCGTTTGACGCATCGTTTTTCAGAAAAACGAGTTCGAAGGTTTGGCGAATTCGCGAGAAGTAGAATTGGCTGGTCATGATCAGACTTGTCAGCCGATTCCTATTTTTACTTATTTTTGCAAATAGAATTACCACATATCCATTTATACTATCCGGCCTGAGACACATTATGTACTTGGACATTATGCACTTATGAAGTGTCGAAATACAAAACTGTGGAGATTTAAACAGAATTTAAGAATATTCTTGTACTATTTTGATTATACTTCAAATTTAATTTTCATTTACTTTCTGCTTCTTAGAACAGACTAATATTTTTATGTTGCATAGAAATCTATAGTCTATTTATTACTAAAAGAACAACGACTACTTAACCCATGAAAATGGAAATTCTTATAGCATTTTTGACACAGTAATTGATTTTTGATTGTTTTTGCCATCCATTTCAATTGCAAAAGAACTTTTGAAACGTTGGAATGCTTTTATTTATGTTCACCGTTTATTTGATTTTAATTTTTTACTCGGAGCATCGATCCGTTGATAATGTTGGTCTGGTTCATTCCTTTGAACTTCTTGTCGCAATATTTCCAACATAACCTTCGTTATTCATTATCAGACTGCGGAAGCTCATATTGGAGTTTATAGGAGATTAATGCATCGGAAACTTCAGAAAAATTCAACGTGGTTCCGTTCTCAATTTGCGAAAATCATTTTAGAAAATTCTTCATGAGTAAAAATTTACTCATTTTCAATTTCTAGCAATGTGAAATATTGAAATTTGAAATAAAACTCGATTTGTCAAATTATAGTATAGAACAAAAATGTATGAAAACTACGAGAAGGAATGTTATACGACTCTTTTTGAAAAGTGTACAATGCCTGACGCTAAAACTGTTGGATAGAGATACTGTTTGTTCCTATTGTTTTGAGGAATTATACCAAAGTTCGATAGGTTCTTTCTAATTAAACAACGAAAATAGAATTGGAAGTTTAGCGAGGACTCTCCCCCGTGGCGGTTCGCGGCAAGTATTTACGTAAACAGACAAGGAACGGTTTCTTCCATCTAACAAGCGTCCATTTGCATTGATGCAAACTGCAACTGTAGCTGAGTGCACTTTAGAACGCTTGGATTTCATTTGCATATCCTCCGCGACGAGCGGCGCGAAGACGGGGTTCAAGCTGCTTCTGTCTATGCAGCCTGGGAAGAGCAGCTACGAATGTTTATTATGTTAAACATCCTCGGCGAACCGTGCTTGTACACCCTGAAACAATACTCGTCGCATAAAGCTGCGCTGTCGGATTGTCTAAGCACGCTACGTCCCGAGGTCATCCCCACCATTTCAGTAAACAACTCATTTTTTCATTTGGTACTATTAGCAAATAATTGCCATATTGCAATAACTGCTTATCGAGTGATTTAACACATATATAACATTTTTCATCTGGATATACGAAAAGGAAGATATACTCAACGAGAAAGTGCTAGTTTTTACTGTATTTGTTAAACTAAGAAATATATCTAAAATCTGTTTATGCAGTTGGATTCCTCATTAAAAAATACACAACTTTGCTCATTAAACGATGCCTCTATCTTCAATAGTTCCCAAAGATTAAAGAAAATGATTTTGGCGCAAGGTTCGATCTTTTTGATCGAAGATTTCAAAAAGATCGAACCTTGCGCCAAAATCATTTTCTTTAATTTAACTCAAAGTTCCCAAAGATATTCGATCAAATATGGTTTCCACTTTCAACATCAGCCCCTTGTTCTACCAGCTAACTCCCGATTGCTCGGGTCATTATAAACAAGAAGGTCAGTCACGCGTTGAGCCATTTAGCTGTTTGGTCGTGTGCTCGAACATGCGCAAAATGTATCTAAATGCGTTGTATGTGCGTCGCGGCGTCGGCAATTAGGTTAGCGACGATCGAACAACGCGGAGGAACTTCACCGAATATGAAGTCCTGTCGAGAAGTATGGTTGTATAAGTGGACTGTAATAGGTTGGATAGAAAACGCGGACAACTACGTGGACTGAGAATCTGTATTTACAATGTGTTTTACACGAGTCGGACTTTATGAATCACACTGTCGCTAAGTCTGTCGCGCTTATATACAAATCGGTTTTTGGGAGGATCTAACTATTAGCCTATTGGCATCAAGTTGATTTTGAGCCATGCCCTTTTCGCATTTGCTTGTCACCACCCACTACAAGCCTTGTGGGGGTAGAAGATGGCCGCTGTGGACGGGCCCAAGGAGGGAGGAAACTGGCGAATTTTCATTGTGGGGGGTTTTTGACGGCAAGGCCCGTTAGGGTGGCTCGCTCGCCTGACCGCTGTTTACCTGGCGCTGTACAAGTTTATTGTTTTATAGCTTGAAGGCTAGGAGACCCGAGATGCACGTGGGTGCCAACTGGAAATCGTAAAGCAATCTTCGGGGTCCTAGTCCGACGTACATCTGTTTTGGCTTAAAAACTAAATTGCATGTATACTAAAAATCCTCCGTCGCTAGGTAGTAAATCTAACTGTTTTCGAACACATGCGAACACGCCTTAACATGCGTCTTATGACATGTATATTTCGGCGAAACGAGAGGAATAGTGAAATGTCAAACACGTTTGGGCACAACTAATACTTTTAAGATATCTGGGAAGTAATTATGATCAATTCATCAGTGAACAAAAATTATTTATAATTTGAAAGTGGATAATGTGTCAGTAACAGTTTGTAAATTAATAATTAATTTAAATTAATAATGCTTTGAGAAAACTCGTAGAAAATTAGTAATCTTCGTGTTAGTGTTGTTTACGTTTGTCACGAATGAAGTACCACGAGCCAGGCTCGCGTTGCTCACGTTTGGTCCGAACGAAGTACCACAAGCTAGGCTCATGTTGTTTACGTTTGGTCCGAACGAAGTACAACGAGCCAGGCTCGTGTTGTTTATGTTTGGTCTGAACGAAGTACCACAAGTCAGGCTCGTCCTTATTGTCTTTGGCCCAAATTTCTTACCACGAGTCTCACTCGTTGTTGTATGACAAGGGGTTAAGGGCTGCTTTGAACCCTTTAATAGCAATATAAACGAACGATGAAAAAGATGCTTTTTAAAGTGTGCTTTAAATATTTGTACATATTTTATCAATTACACTATATATGCAATTTTCTTCATACGAATTTTTAAATATTTTGTTTGTTTCTGTCTTAAAATATCCTAAATCTAAAATATCTTAAATATCCTAAAACATTTCAAATAATAAGTAATAATTATTTGTTTTGCATGACGATCTAATTGAATTCATCACCCATATTTTATAGTTTTTATAATATGAATGATTGTATGGAGAGCGAAATTAATATTAGAGTACTCGTCGCATACAGCTAAGGAATTAAGTATCACCGTTGTTTGCATTAAATATAAAGTGTTCATTGTATCGAAAAAAAGATTTTTGACGTTACTGAGTAAGTATTTGTTCAAACGAGAGTGGTTCTGTGATCCAGTTCCATTTAATATTTATTCCGGCAACCTCATTAGCGCAGGTTGCTCTCCATGCATTTCTGCATCCATGATTTAATTAAATAGAACGTATGTTTATGTAAATAATCTTCCCGCAATTATATTTGAGTAACACAGCGATGTTTCATTATTTATTGCATGATGGGCGTTATTGGTTCACTATTGCACTTATTAATGCAAAATATGGAACGCAATCCGGTGCTGCCGCTGCATTCGGAATCAAATCTTTAGCGCATTTCCATTCGTGTCATAAATGCAGCCTCCGCCGTCTGAGCGTGTTTAATCTAA
Organism: Sphecodes monilicornis; assembly: GCA_913789915.3. Classification (NCBI taxonomy): domain Eukaryota; kingdom Metazoa; phylum Arthropoda; class Insecta; order Hymenoptera; family Halictidae; genus Sphecodes; species Sphecodes monilicornis. The sequence continues at coordinate 13,344,390 of OU565291.1, read as the reverse complement.
TTTGCATGTTTTAGGTACCGTGCAGAATGGAAATGTAGCCGACGATACATCCGCTCGACAGGAGAAACGCGAAAAGACACGTGCTACAATTATTAATTAATGTTTAGCTGAAATATCCGCTCTACTTTCCAGTCTACTTAGGTCGGTCAACTTTTCACTGTGTTAACTGTATCTGTAATAATTATTCAAAAACCAATTCAAAGTAGAGAAAATTTATATTCCTGCACCGGGACTATCAATTATTTTAGCAAGTTTTTACTTCTGGAACGTTTGCTATTACACTCTTTAGATTAATTACATACACACACTTTTACAATTATATTTTCTTCCAATTCTAGTTGACTTGTTACGTACAATTATTTACCGTATTATATCAATTACTCTAATTTTCTTCGCAGTATGTTAGACTGTAAATAAACTTCTATCTCATTAATAATCACGCGTACCGTTGAATAGAAATCGGCTGACGCTTCTGACCAAGACCAACCAATTCCATTTCTCGCGAATGCGTCGAATTTTCAAACTCGTTTTTCTCAAACACGAAGCGTCAATCGAAAAAATGTTATTCGTTTTTTCACACATATTTTTGCAAATAGAATCACCTCGTACCTACTTGTCAATCCCGAGAAAACGTGTACAGAAGTTTGAAAGAACAATTGCGCACCAATTTAATCTAAACTCTTGGAATGAAATTGTAAGACAAAGGCTTAAGCTACCACAGCATTATCCTAAGATGCTCTTAACATTCCCTTCCAATCAGAACCTCATATCCACAGAGTGCTCCACGGAAAAAACAGTTCGCCATCATTTTATATCCTCTCAGACTCGCAGTAGAATTACTGAGCCATGGTGGGCCATTCGATGCGCCATAATCCCAGCCCAAAACACCGATCCCGTCGCTCTAAAAACAACCCCCTCCATCCAGCGTCTACTGAAGCAACCCTCGACTGATTTCGGCCTTCGTGAAACTAATTAACGTGCGTTTTAATGTCGTCGCCGTAGCGGGGGCGTAGAGGACGGGGGTGAAACGTCGCGGCGTCGGGACGCCATGCGGCCGAAACAAGATTATCGTGCAAAGTGCAGCCACGTGCAACCCATCCGGATGGCGGTCGTTTATCGACGGCGTGGCTCCTCTTTCTTCACCGCACTTTAACCTTTTAACCCTAAACGGCCCCGCGTATAACCGAGCAGATAGGAGCGTGGAAGAGCCATAGCAACGCTCGTCGTCTATTTTCGCTCGTTATATTTAGGCGCGCCCGAGTAGACGGTAATATTATTTGGTATTTAAGCACGCGGCTAACGTGTTTACACGATGCAAGGGGTCGTCGCCGCGACGATCCTCGGTCACGACATCGACGGCGACGCGCGACGTATCGGTCAGAATTAATTATCGGCTGGATGATGCGGGATCGATCCCTCTACCAGGACCAGAGGGGTTTTATGTGGGCCGAGATTCCGGGTACAATTAATTCCCGTGGTCGTTTACCGGCCGGAATTTATTAAAACTCGCTCGACCAGCCAGCGCCGTGACTAATTATCGCGCACGGTGTAGCTGCAGCTTGACGCGCGAATTAATTCGCGGCGCAGCGCAGCATGCGCCAGAGTTGCAGGATTATAATTCGGGGTCGGGTGGAATCGTATCATTTGATCAGGTGAATGACGAATTTGACAATGCATGCATTTGATTGTATAGACGAATCTACAAGAAGAAGACCTTCATCCTCGATTTTATTTTTAATGCGGTCATAGTATTATGGTGTAAAATAAATATTATGAATAATTAAATGTTATCATACGTAACGAAAAGTAGGCGTGTCAAATTGGTAATCTATAATAATGTTTGATAAATGCCATAATCTATGGTAATGTTTGATAAAGTTAAATTTTAATAAAGACTAGTAGATCAAGAAGAAGTTTTTCTGGTTAGGTTAAGAATTATATACTTATATGTTACGAATAGATTACTGATTTTTATCGAAACATCATCATTGTTCATTAATGTGAACCTGTTTTACAAATCTTCAAGTTTCGTAAGAATACAAGTTGTTAGAAATTATTACTGTAATTACTTAGATTTTCTAAAAATGTTCTCCAGTACACATTGATGCGCTGAAAACCAACCTCATTTAATCATTACTAATATTTGAAGTTTTATAACGTTTTAAATACAACTTATAACATTGATGTTTGCATATTCGTGTGCGTATTTCAATTCAATGCCCGTTGTTGCAGTAAACGCGCGGAATAGCAAATACGAGATACTGGTCACATAACTGTCCCTCTGTTTTTATTTCTTAATAAAACTGATTGTTGCGTCGGATTTTTCCATTTCGCCTAGAACATGGTATACCCATCGAATTAATATAAAAAAATATGTAACTCATATAATGTTGATTATTTTTACTCGGGTAAAATCACACGCGCAGTTCAAATACCAGTAAATACGTGTGTAACATCCCGATGCAAAAGGTTCAATATTTTTTCCGAAAAAAAATTCCCAAATATTCCAGCAAAAACGGCCTCAAAAATAATAATACCCTCTTAAGGAAATGCAAAGAAAAACAATTTTTTCAAGATTCTAGGTCAAAAGATCCCGTTAGTTGGTTCAGAAAATGAAATACTTGAAGTGTTTGTATTTTTCGATGATGTTTCGAAGATGGACGTTCGTCGCTGTTGTCTCTCGATTTATCGGCCCGGCCGGATAGCTTAGCCTTTTTTCTATTTCCTGTGGAAATCTCGTGGAAAACGCGTGTGTGCCATCAAGGGAGAAGCGACGTAGAAATCAACGAGAAGCGTAGCAGCCTCCGGTTACACGCTTATTCGGTTTTATTTGACGCTCGCCCCTCCTGCGTATCCAAGGACGATTTGATGGGGTAGTTTACGTCCTGCGAGCCGTATAAATCCAGTCTTGGTTCCGACCCGGTTCGGGACACGGATAACATCGTAAACGTGTCACGAGCTACGACGCTGCACTTTCTTAAATAACTATTTATTATCGGACCGGGTCCCACGGGCCCTCTCCTGCCGCTATTCCGCGTGAATAATTCCACGGCTCAGATTTTATCCTGTCCTCCTCCATGATACTTATTCTCGCCGTAAACGGTAGACCGGCTTTCATCGTCTCCTCGATTCGAAAAATTTATTCTTACATCTCCGGAAGACCGAAATCAACGACACATTTAATATCGGAGACTCGGTGAAAAGCTTGTAAACAGGTACAAGGGAAATGCCAAAGTCGGTAAAGTTGGTAAAATTGGATTACCTCCTTTGAACCGTCACCGTTTTGTGAAAAATTATGGTCAGACTTTCATCTTTTTACAAGCTTTTCACCGAATCTCAGATATAATATGTGAAGGTGATTTCGAAAGTGGTCTAACAATCAGTGAAAATTCTAAAGAAATTGATATCTTTAAATTGAGCACTGTGTATCAGAAATATGTAGACTCCGGTTTTATGCACTTATGACATAAACAAGATGGAGCAATTTAAAAGAATAGAAACATTAAAAGTGTAGCTGCAGGTTTTCCGATTACGAAAAGATGGAAAAAGGAGAAGGAAGCGTTTTGTGACCCCTTAGAGGACTCATCAGTAAGGATATCTAGCCGGCCCTGCCTTAGACGCGGAATGTCATAGGAACAGTTTAGGACGGTATATATATACAATCAGAGGAAGATTGTCGTACTGTCCCTCTGTTGACGAGCATAGGAAGTAGCCGCCACATTACCCTCTTGCCAGTGGTCAACGATATTTGGACAAATTTCCCTCTAATTACGCTGATCTCCATCGGAATCCAAGGAGGTCGCTGGAATGTGTGCTGCCAGTGCGCCCGCCAGTGATACTGCCGAATCGACGAAGTTGAGTAGCTCCCTAAGCCGCATGTAGGACTCATATAGTCGCACAAACAATGGAAAAAAACGTTGCATAAATGTAGCTGCGGAAACGTCGCACAAATGTAGATGCGAATACGTTATACCAAATAATGCTGCGAAGATGACGTCAGAAGCGCATAGTAGGGAGAAGTCCTCGCTGTTGGATGGGCAGTAGTTTAGGCGTGGCAGTGACAGAGTAGTCACCTTCCACCAGTCCTCCTGACGTTGTCCGTGGTTTGTTGATGTTGTCGTCTCCTTTGCTCAGAAGGTAGCGTTGTTGTTCGTTTGTCGGGGTCACCAATGTAGCGGCAGGTTTTCAGAGTATGAAAATATGATAAAAGGAGGAGGAAGCGTTTCGTCCTAGACCTCTTAGAGCAGGCATGGGCGACGCTGGCTCAAAAAACACATGGTGCTGCTTCTCCTCTTCGCCTGCTCGGCGAAGCAATCCCCACCACGTCCACTCGGACTCATCCTTCCGCACTGTGAGTAACCTGCCGCCGGTGTAGCTTCGTGAGGCCCGTACTGAAGGGACAGTCGGAGTGGGCGTGGTGGGGACTGCCTTGTCGAGCAGGCGAAGGAGAAAAGCAGCAGCATGTGTTTTTTAAGCCAGCGTCGCCCATGCCTGCCCTAGAGGACTTATCAGTAAGGCTATTTAGCGGGCCCTGCCTTAGATGCGGGATGTAGTAAGGACAGTTTAGGACGGTGTATATACAAACAGAGGAAGATTCAGGTAGTAGCGGGAAAGGTGTTGTCGTACTGTCCCTCTGTTGAGGAGCATAGGAAGTAGCCGCCACAAAAGAATTTAAGAATGCCAATATGTTGTCTTTAATTTATGAAGAGTACAGTGACTACAGTGACTACAACTTCTTTGACGTTTATAATCTACTAGGAAGCAAGAAAATGTATTTCTATTATGTACGCACGCGTTCCCCAATAGCTAAATACAGACTACAATAAAATAGAATTTCATTTGAATTTGAAGGGAATTAGTAACATACGTATTTAGCAAAATCTGTTCAATGCCTTCATCACGAGCCTGACTCGATATTATAGTACAAGGGGTTAAACAAGAAAATGTAGATCAATGTGGTTACTGTTTCTTGCAATGATGCCAAACATTTTTAATTTGTATACAGGACCGCATTCTAATCATGAGATTTTGAAATTTATTAATCGGATATCACTTATCAGTGGGGGTAGAGATTTAAAAATTTGCAGAACGTTATTGTATTCATGCTCGTTACATATAATGTCATAAGTGTTTATCTGAATCGTATATATTTATTCTTTCTGTGCTTTATTTCATTTAAATTTGCGGAGAAGCAAATTTCTGTGCGTGCTGTAATAGCAAGTGGCGATTTTCACTCGGAACTCGAACGAGGTTCTGACGGTGATCGAATGAAAATATTGGAAACGATCGTTCCGGATCACTCACGGTATCGTAATAATTCAAAGGAACGACTCCGTGGATTGAGACGTTCGAATGGAAATCTGGGCTGTTGAAAAACTATGCGAAATTGCTGCTCGTGCGATGATCCTCCAGCGATATCTGGAAGAAATGGCTCCGGGTACTTTGCTTGTACGAAGAATGAAATAGAAAGCTCCATTTATCCTAACGTCTCGATAGTGTTCTCTTCTCGTTGGCCATGTGACTCGAGAAAACTGCGATTCATCAGGACGATCGGTTTTCTGCTATCTCTGTTTCTCCAGCTTCATATTTCAATCGATTCCTCCGAATGAAAACAAAAGAACCGACTTTGTTACTAAGTATTAATGAAATTCACAAGTCTGGTTAAAGACAGTAATAATAAGAATCTACATTTTCAATGGAACATATCGTTGAAAATAAATACTCTTCATTATGAACTTGGTTTCAGTTTTGAAAATTTAAAATTGTTCTGTTTGATACTTTTGGTCAAGATTTTGGAATATATATCTCTAAACTCTACTATAATTTTTACTGATCATTTTTTTAACAACCCCAAACATCTACCCTTTAGTTTTTAATAATTACTTTTCTAAGACAGCGAGCATTATCGAAGAAAGTGGTATGGAGAATTGGAAATAGGAACTAAAATTTTATTTCTGTGATCTATGTGAATCATATTTAATAAATGTGATATATTAGGATACAGATCTATTTTCAGAATGTTTTCTCAGCTTCGCAGTGTCAGACTTTAGCACACCTTGCTATAATAATTCAGTAAGAAACAGACTCCCCCTAAGGGTCTAAAAGAGCCAATGGAGTTCGATGAACTGAACTTTTTGGGAAGCGAGTGGCCCCATATTTGTCCTCATCGATCATTTGCGGCCCCCATCCACGGATTAATATGAAGCAACTCCATCTGCGAGTGACAGCTTGAGAATGGAGGAAACTGCTTCGGCTGATAGCCATGGAAATCGTCCTTCTTCGCAACCTTCGCAACGTTATTGCGAAACCGTCAACCCTCGTTCGATCCTTTTGAAATATATCATTCACATCGTATACTAGGATCGAATCGGTCCCGTGAATGCAAATGATAACGGTGTGCTGCTGCCAGTCGCAAAATAACCAGCCTCGGCAAATCGTAATTAATTGCCAATCAAATGGAACTCATTCCTACATTCAACTGATAGAGTAGAAATGTTTATAATGAAACCAGTTTATGACGAATTGATAAATTTGATTATTTGATCAAGCATTGATAAAGTATTGGATGCTTGGGTCCGTTTTCTTACTTATAATTATTGATTTCTGTCACTAGTATACTCGTACAGGTTAATTGTTTATAACTCGTAAACCAAGTGAGAAATTTCCAAGAAATCTTTGGCATGTATATAACTTAGATGAATCTACAATATACCAATATACCAAACACGATATAATTTGGATCATCTTTACTTATTTAATTGACGATAATAAGTTTTTAAATTACTTGGGCAAGTGTTCACTGAATTACAACATATCATATTTGGTCTCATTTTAATCAGAAATATCAAATATGTCACAAATGTGTTGGTAACAGTTTCGTGAAGAAATAATTAAAAACAAAAAAGTTTTGTGACTGGATTCGTATTGCGTATGTTACATTTCTCGGCCGAGTCGAACGGTCGAGCGTTGCGGCCCCTCCAGGGGTATACACCGCAGTAGAAGGGATAATTTTATATAGTGCGCTTATCCTATACAGCCTTGTAGCACTCATCGCGGCAACAGTGTATACTTTTAAAAGACATGGAACATTGAAAAATTTATAAGTGGATTTCTAACACTTTCCGGGGAACAATGGAAAACACGGCGGCGGCAGCCAGATTGGATCGGACAGGAGGAGGTTAACAAACGGGCCAGTGGCGCATCAATGAAACCGCGAGAAAGACTGGTCGTTCAAATTACTAGGGGCTGATATTTCCCGATCTCGCGAGTCGGCTGGCGCCATTGAATTTTTATAGCCGTCAATTGCGGACAATTTTGTTAATCGACATCAAGTAAACCATTCGTCCCACAGGAAACAAACAGACCGCGGTGGCGTTCTAAAGTCTGTTTTCTGGAGTGTGCATTAAAAAAATAACAATTTTGGAGGCACCTCGTGACGGCCGCCGGGAGAAACTGTGCGTGGGACCGCGATTTACTGTCGAAACATTCTTTATACGCGCGTGCATCAGTCTCTACTTTTTCCGATTTTGTTTCGTTGTTGAAATAAATATATTTTTTGTCATGAAACATCACGACAGGGAGGAGATTTACCACGTGTGAGCGCGAACGTTCTTCCGTTCGTAGATGAAATTAAATGGTCGTGCGCGTCCCCGGGAAACAAGCGTGGAGGAGGGGAAAATGGAAAACTCAGATATGGAAAACATGAGCCAGGTGGTGGAGTTAGGCCGGCTCTGTAGTTTCCGGCATAGGATATTGGTCGACTTGTTCTCGCAAACGGCACACGTCGGCCATCATGTTGTTCCTTCCGGGAAACTCCGAGACCCTCTGCGAAAGGACTTTTCTCGTCTCGATACAGCTGATCAATATCTTACGCTGAAGCCTAACTGCTTCCGGGAAGCCGGGAGAAGCTGCAAGATCCTAATTGGTGATCCGAGGATGTTTACTGGATCTGTTTTTCCATCCCCTATGTCCTTCGTTTGTGACCGCTAGACTTTGGATTTTAATGCAAAGTAAACATTTGCTGCATTAATTACAAGACTGCAGCTACACAGACATTTCTTCCTTTTTGTAGTACAGTAAAGATTCGATCTAAGCAAAACCCTCGGGACCGTGCCATTGCATGGATCGTATAGTTCCACTATTGGTTTGACCTTGCTAAGTGCGTCGGACGTAGAAACGGACAGCGCGTGTAAACACGAATCGCTATCCTCTTCTGCGTTAAAAACTTACTACATACCGTCTATTAAACCACTAAATATAGTTAAAATTATATCGTGCTTAGTGTCATGTTAATCAGAAAAATGCCACAAATAAGTTGAGGAAAGTCCAATAAAAAAATAATGAAAAATAAAAAGTTTTTGAAATTGAATTTGTAGTGGTTTCACACCGATATATTTGACCCCGTTTCGGGTTACGCGGCATGTTTACAATACTCGGCGACCGAGGCAGCTCGAGCTTCTTGGCCCTTCGCGGGGCATACTCCCAGTTATGGGGATAGGCGCTTTGCAATGATCGTACAGTTCTCGTTTGCTTAGATCGAATATTCACTGTAATTAGACTGTGGGACTATATGCAGAATAAAAATTGTTTTCATCAATAATTGTGAGAAAGAGAAGCCAAATAAAAATTTTGCTCTTTGAAACATTCATACTCTCAAGTTTTGTTTATCTCTTTACTATTTTAATTTCAACTACTCATCGTCAAGAATGCATAAAATCCTCAGTCTACTAATAATTTTATTATTTCTAATCATAAGAATTTTTAGATTCTCTAAATGTATTTACTGTTTTGCATTGGATATACTCATTTTTGTCACAAATGCATCTATTCATCACTAGACTGCGGACTTGATGCAATTATGAGAAAAACAGATTAAAAATACTAAACAGATTTTAGAATATCAGTGTATTAGTTTCAGCGGAATAAGATAATTGAAACAAGAAAGACATTTTTATTTGGCTCCTATATCTTGCACTCAATGCAAACATTTTTTATTTTTGCATGAAGATCCGTAGCCTATCCATCACACTTTGTATGTACAGTAGAACCTCGCGCGAAACTGGGCCGAAAATGTGTGGAAGAATCGAGATTGTGCAACGGAAGGGGTAACTCCCAAGTAACCACCATAATCCCCACCATGAGTTCCAAAGTTTCTAACAACTCGTGGTGGGAATAGCTAGTATACTACCAACGAGAAAGTGCAATAAACGAGGTTGCAACGAGCGAGGTTCTACTGTAAATGGATTATATCACATTGAACCGTTCGAAAGTGAAATGTATTTGAATAATGAAGAATTCAGATATTATCGATTCAGGTAATAGAGGCCATACGATACTGTACAATTCGCGAATAGGGAATTCGGTTCTGTTTGTGAAGTTTGGACGGCGCATTTCGTATTCAACCGGAGCGTTTCGTTTTCTAAGATCGGCCTTGGAGGGAGCTGTCCAGGATCGATAAATAATTTTGAGCATCGTGAATCCTCAAGCGCAGCTTGGATTCGTACCGGTGTTGCGTCTCCTGGTTATGCAATGGCGGCTCGGAATCAAGGCCCACCTTGTTACGTATGTATGCGGAGCTTGTGCTCGGTTCAACGTGAATATTTACATTGCTAATTCTGACCCAACGTCGCGGCGATTCGCGGTCGTTGACATCCCCAAAAATCTACGTGGATGCCTTTGTGTCTCACTCGAAACTGATACACGCCGAACCTCCCTTCTATATCATGCATTTCCCGTCCTTAATTATTCCCAATCACTTTTCTCACAATGATACCTTGTGGATGATGGACGCTTTTAACTTCATGATAGTCACATGTAGCCGAATCCATTCAATTAATTTTTTGAACATAGTCTTTACCACAATGAGAAAACAGTGACTCAAATGCTCTCTTTGGTTTCATGCTAGTATGAAGTTTCCTTTAGACTAACATAAATTATATTAAATAATAGATACAACAGGAATTATGATAAATGTGCAATTTTCATACACTATTGTTTTCAGATCCATTCTGTACGTTCTTGAATTGTTTACCAATTTTGACGCGACATACTTTCATTCATTATTGATTTCATTAAAAGGAGGACGGCTATGAAACATACTGAAAAGTTTTATTAATAGACTGCGGATTTTATGCATTTAATGGAAAAGTGAGTAAATCGAATAAAAAACAGTAAATATATGGGCAGATTTTAATTTTCAACCCATTAAGAGTGTTAAGTTTGTATTTTGCATAAAGATCCGCAGTCTAGACAAGACCAATAGACTTCCTTACTTTTGCAAACATACATTGAATTTTCACCGAAAATCGTCAGCGTTTCATTCTCTCGGTGTTCTGTCTACAAAATTGAATAGAAATAATATACTACGAAGTGTAGCTTCGCTGTCCATCATTTTCCCGAATCAATTGGTATCTTGGTGTTCATTGATACAAAGCTAAAAAATCTATGTCACGAAGAGATAAACAATTAACTTTGAAATTTTTCTTTTTTTGTCAACGAAATCCTGAGATAGAATGAAATAATTCACAAGTGGTAAAACAATATACAGGGTGAGTCACCTAACGTTTGCACCTCAAATATCTTTGTTGTATCTAAAGATACGTAAAATATGGTAAGGACAAAGTTGAATGGTACAATGGGGCTGACACGATGCCAAAAAAAAGTTTGTTTTATGTCATTTTTTTGAGATATCAAGGTCACCTTGACTTGTTTTAAATGGAACCACCCTTTTTTAAACACCTACAATGATAGTCCGTTTCATCACGAATTCAGTGAGTATAATTACTCAAGGTCATTCAAGGTCGCGGACAGAGATAACGTATAAGATTTAACATCGATACATGCCTGTAAACGAGCTTTGAAGGAATGTTGAACTCTGGCAATGACCTTGAATGACCTTGAGTAATTGTAGTCACTGAATTCGTAATGAAAGGGACTATCATTGTAGGTGTTTAAAAAAGGGTGGTTCCATTTAAAAAAGCCTAACCCAGACCTTGATATCTAAAAAAATGACATAAAAACAAAAATTTTCTTGGCATCGTGTGAGCTCCACTAAACCATTCCTTCAGACATTTGACGTATTTTTAAAGACAACAAAGACATTTGAGGTGCAAACGTTAGGTGACCCACCCTGTATAGAACGCACCATTCGTTTAAAATCATGCGAAAATGTGCCAATTGACACGGAGAACAAACATGTGTTAAAAATCGAGGGTCGAGCATGGATAAAGTATCGCTTCGCGTTTATTATTCCGTGCTGTTCGGTTTTCCGCTGAACAGTGTATTTTCAGTGGTTCACGAAAGTATTCGAATATCCTTTAAATCAGAATAATTGTTTAAAAATCGGTCCAAACGATTTCACCTATTTTTATTAATCAGAAGCATTGATTTACTAACTGACATGCGAAAAGGATTTTGAAAAAATTGCAATTGGTAGAAATTACATGAAAAAATAAAAATGACACTTTCCTAAACTTTTTTTATTTCAGCACGTAATGAAAATTTAAAATATGCGTTTTGTAGATCTGTGTTAGCTTTGCACATGCTGAGAATTTCACAGAAATCAGTTGCCGCAGAAAAAAACGACACGCATCGAAAGATGTAAGAGTCTTGTGGGGTTTCAGCAGAAAATAGCTCGTAGCTCATGTGTACGTCAATCGTCATCGATAGAATGTTCAGCATGTGTGTTACTAACATAGGTCTACAAGATGTAAATTTTAAATTATCATTATGGGCTGAAATAAACAAGTCTTTAAAAGTATCATTTTTATTCCTTCATTTAATTCCTACCAACTGCAATTTTTTCAAAATCCTTGCGGCACGTCATTTGGTAAATCAATGGTACTAATTGCCCAAAAAAAGTCAAATCGTTTGATTCGATTTTTAAACAATTATTCAGATTTAAAGGGTGATCGAATACTTTTGTGGGCTACTGTACGTTCCAAAGTGCACGGTCGATTTTATTTACGAATGCATGGAATTTTCAGCAGAATCGGGGCCCCGGGGTGATCCATCTTGGTTGATCAGGGGTGACGACACCTAGATTCAACGAGGCGGCGGGCGTGCAGCCCCGAAATTAACTGTCAAAGCCTGAAACGGAAGGAGCGGGAAACAAAAGAACAAGGATGTCGAGGACCGGAATCAAATCGAAATCTCGTTTTCGTCCATTGTCCTGGAGCCGTTCATCGGGAAATTCCGCAGCCGGCGCGGTACCGAGGAACACGGGGAAAACTCCATTGAAGTTTTAAAACGATTGCAGACCGGGGGAGGCACAAGTCGGCCGGAATTGTGGCGACACAACTCTTGCTGCATCGATAACACGTTCTCTTGTTCACCGTGCATTCTTCGCCAGCCTTTTCCGCCAACAGCACGATGCTTTGCCCCCTGTGTCAATAATCAACATTTTCGGTCCGCAGTCGATAAAAGCGACGCCCAGCGCCGCCGTGCCATGAATTTTCCAGCGTTATTTTTGTTTAAAAAATGCAGACACTCCAATTTTTCTCTTCAAATGTACACAATTTTAATCAAAATTAAAAACGGTTTCTTGTGATCTAATTACTTATCGAAGAGGTTAGTTCGTCGATTTAGATTTTTGTAGGTGAATTTTTAAGATAATTTTTCAGATGATTAACCTTTAATATACGAATCGAATAAATTCATTTTCGCGATAAATCGTACATTAGAAATATTTAATCTCCTGTGTTACAAGTTCCTGTAGAATTGAGAACGTCGGGAAATTGTTAATGTGACATTATCCTTGTCTTATGATTTATGAATCGTAGGTTTCAAACATTTACTGTTCACCACATCGGATTCGTTGAAAAACTCACATGAGATATTCAGGTTTGTAACTCCCGAATGTTCGATAACCTCGTTTTTTCTGGTAGTCGAATCATCTCATTCGTGCAACAACACATTTCCATGCATCTGCGGATCGTACGGGGAATTTACATATTGTTTACTGGACAATATGTAAAGTCCTGGTTCGCGTTAAAAAAATGATGGACCTTCGAGATATGTGAACGGAGACGTAAGGTCAAGGTTCCATGATTCATCATTGACGAAAATTCAGTCTCGAAATTTTTTCGTATCATTCCATTGTTGTAGACATTTTACTAAAATCTACATAAAATTGTGTATGCACGGTTTCTTGCATTGAAAACGAATCTTCATCTCTATAGACGAGCCACAGAGAAAGCTTTAAATCAGAAGCTTGCATTTCTGTAAGATTCTCCTTTCATAATTATACAGGGTGTTCATTTGAAAATTTCCCAGCCAAATATCTCGAAAAGTATGAAAGATATTCAAAAAGTGTAAAACACGTATCCAAGGATTTCGAGGGGGAAAGAGGGGGCAGTATCAGTTTTTTATTTGGGTGACGTTTTCAAGGTCATTTAAAGGTCAGCTTTGCTTTTTTCAAATGGAAACCTATTTCATTCGTCTGTATTATTGTTTATAAAACATCGGAGAACATTTTGAGAAGCTGTTATAGTTATAAAGAAATTACAAACTTTCCCGCAGTATAAGTATGACTCGCTCTACTTCTCTTTAAATATCTCCAAAACTAGTGCGCAGATAAAAAAAGTATCCTGCGAAAATTGCTGGTCATTTTACGTATAATAAGATTTCATAATAAAAAATATAGGATTCCATTTGAAAAAAACAAAGTTGACCTTCAAATGACCTTGAAAACGCCACCCAAATAAAAAACTGATACTGCCCCCCCTCTTGCCCCCTCGAAATCCTTGGATACGTGTTTTACACTTTTTTAATATCTTTCATACTTTTCGAGATATTCGGCTGGAAAGTTTTCAAATGAACACCCTGTATATCCACTGTCTAATAATACAATCTAATAATCTGTTCCTGTAATGTGGTAATAAGATGGTATTCATGATCACTAGATCACAGATTTTATCCAATTATGATAAGATCAAATATGTAAATTATAAAACAGTAGTAACTTCAGAACGATATCAGAGCAGTGTTATTTTATTTTTAATTCCTCCGAATTATTGAGATGAGACATAAAGTTTAATTCGTTTCATGCTTCCTGCAAATTCTTCAAAAAATTTTAATTTTGAACTCTGCAGTCTAATAATCACTGAATGATTTGCCACAACGATGAAATTTTTCTTCTCTCGACTCGTACATCAGTAATCACAGCTATTATATGTAAAACTTTAATTATATCTTGAATACCTTACCTCCTACACCATTTATGAAGTACAAGAAAGCATTTACATTATTGATAAATAATCACATTTTTAGTTTACGTTGCCGGCAATGAATCTTTCAATTAGTGACACATTTTTCTTTGAATTCAATTTTGTAATAAATATCTTACGAAAATGGGAAATTGTATAAACATTTGCAATCTATTTATTAAGGTTTACAGCATACTGAAGAATTATGGGAGCGTGCCATGCCAAGAGGCTGTTACTCCGGCATTTTGTAAGACTTTGCTACAAAAAAATTACTAGAAGTTCTATAATATATGTACTTTCAAATAATGTACTTTTTTAAACATGAACTGGTCATGTGCCAGCAACAAAACTGTGTCACTTACAAGTTTTGTAGATCTTTTTACAGTTTTAATTAAATTGACAAGAATTTACCAAGAAACTTTTGTAGTTAGAACTTGTATAATTTGTTCGATAACAATAACGATAGAATAATAAAAGAATAAAAAGATACTTTAACATACACTCGCTTACAAATAATTCCGTGACAGAATAGGAATCTTCTCGGTGCGTTTTTAAAAGTAAATATAAAAGCACGAAACAATGCTGTTGAAGGAAGATATGAATTACTGCGTAAGCCGGTGAACGAAAACAAAAAAAATGTTTAATTTCCAGACGGGACTTAAGAAAAGCAGACGCGAAACTTGCGACCACTTGGGGCAGACTGCTGTAAGCGTGGTCCTCAAGATAACCACACGCTGAAGCAGGGCGGACAATAAAACGCGGAAGTCTTAATTTCCAGCAGACAGTTCTACTTCGAAGAATAAGTTTCGAGCGGACGTAAAACGTTAATGAATCCCGGCTAAATGAAATTCCAATTTCTGAATGGATATTGCCACAGTCGGTTGCGCTTGTCAAGAGCTCGCGGGAATGGCAAAGAACGCGGAAACGTAATAGCCACTAACATCGCGCCGCAGCTCCTCTGCAATTGTATCGGCCGAACAACTTCTTCCGAACTTACTCCCGGCCGGCATTGAATCATTTTTACGTTTCAAAGTTTCGAAAAATTCCCGGCAGAACGCCTCGGACTGGATAACGACACCATCACGGAACTTCGTAATAACATTAATTTTCATACGGATCCGTAAAACACTGCGTTGCGGACTTATCGAACGATTGTTGGCTCCCCGAGCCGCCATTTTCCGAGACGGATGGCTGAAGACACGAAGAAATGGACGCGGGAGACCTGTCGCACTTATTTCGGTCTAACGTTGTTAAAATTTGGACTAAATCTGTAACTGGTAGAACAACCGAAAATGAGGTTATTTTTATATAAAAAAGAAAGTCGAAGTGTGAAATAAAATTTTGTTATACGAGGCTTTGCTTTCGAAAAAATTTGACGTTGAAAATTTGTCAAGTTTGTGCGCTTTGCATTTGTAAGAAGTAGAATTTATTGGTCATGATCAGGGGCGACAGAAGATTCCTTTTCAATAGAACGCGTGTTCAACGAATTTTCGAATTCAATTTTCTTGAAAATACAACGTCCTATGGAAAAATTTTATTCCATATTTTCGGCTTACATTTTTTTTATGTAGAATCACTCTCATTTTGGTTGTACCACCAGTTACCGAACACCCTGTACATTTTGTTACAAACAGGACAAGTTGTAGAGTTTCTGGAATCATTGATTACTAGACTGCTGATTTTATGCATTAATGACAAAATTGAGTAGGTGAAATTTAAAACAATTGACACATTAGAAGAATTTAAAAATGCTATTTTATTATTTTACACATATTAAACGCATTGAAAAAGAAAATAACTTTCTATTTCACTTCAGTTTGTTCCGATTCAAATCAAATATTTTTATTTTGTATAAAGATCCATCGTCTACTGATTACGCTTCTGGTACTATGTTTTTGTTAAGCTGAGGAACTACCCTTAAAAAGTACCCTTATACAGGATGTTTCAATTAGAATGTAATTTTAAGCAAATAATGTGAGATAAACGTGATTTCAAAGTTTAACAATTTGCGACTAATTATAAACAAAAGTTAAGATATTTGTTCTGAACGAATTTTAAAGGTGTAGAGGATTTCTTTAAATTGCAACGAACATAATTTTGTTCTACAAAGAAAGGATTAAAATGAACATATTAAAATTATCATTCAAAAAAAAAGGTCGCTAATTTTTAGTCATTTTCTTAAAAAGACGTCTCAGAGACGTCTTTATTTTCGGATGACATCGTTGACCATTTTTAAAAACAATTTCTAAGAAAGTATTGGCACACGCTTTAAAAAGGAATAATTTTTTTAAAATTTGACCAACCGACTTGAGTTGCATTGAGATGCCGGAAAGATTAATTTACGAGAGCATGTGCTAAGAAATTAAATTAGAAACTGTTATTGGACGACATTGTAAAGACAGAAATAGAGGTAACAATTCTTAACTTTTTTCTCTGTGACTATAATGAAAATTTAAAACACACCGTTTCTAGATCTGAGTAAGTTATGTATATGCACAAAGTTTCATGGAAATCGACTAACGTTGTTATAAGCTACAAATTGTGAAAAATGGCAAAAATCGTGAGAAATTGATATAGCTATATCTGGCTATAGCTTCTTTATGCATTAACTGATTTCGATGAAACTACAAAATGCGTATTTTCAATTTACATTGAGAAAGGCTCAGATAACAAAAATTTTTAAATCGGGATCTAGTTTTTTCTTCGCAATTCTGATGAATAGCAATTAAAAAAAAATTTTGTTCCCATTATCTAGTAAAACAATTTTTCTGATGATTAAAAAAAAGTTCAAGTCGATTGGTTAAGTTTTTTAAAAATTATCTCGTTTTAAAGATGTACGAATACTTTTTTTAGTATAAGCCTGAAACCTCGAAATAAAATTATAAAGCAAGAGGTTAATATTCTAGGCGTTTCATAAAACGGAAAAAATTGGGTATCATCGGTGTAACGATTCAGACTGACAGATCAATATGTTCACGGCTCCGAAAGTTTCACCGACACCCAGAATCCAACGGGAACAAAACTCGAAGGCCCGCGTCGACTTTCAAACGCAAACCGAAAGACATCGGCGAAAGAGTGCTCCCGAAATAGGCTCCTAGGTTGATCGTCGCCGCTCCGAGCAAGGTCGTTCTTAAAAGAAAAGCCTTCGCGCTTTTCCAACCCTCGCTTTCTCCACGCGGAGAGGCAAAGCGATGGTTGAAGAGAACAATGGGCACTCGAGTTTCGACGAGGTGTACGACGTTTTGCGGTTCCGCTTGTTCGAGGGCCATTATTTCCCCCCGCCCTCAATCGTTGTCCCTCTTTGTCCCCCTTTTCAGCCATCCGGCATTTCGCCCTGCTGTTTTTCTTGCGACTATAGTTCACCGGGGGATCCTGCATCGTTGAAACACTTTGCAGACGTTAATTACTAGACTGCGAACGTTTACGGAAATGTACATCTTTATGAATTCATTTATCGGCTCTGGGATCGGGTGTGTGTGTGGTTGTGTGTTCAAAACTTCGACGTTTCGCAAAACTCAAAACAAAATGATGCTGTCTTTAACACTAGGTTTACAGGACGCATCAAAATGATGCGTTCTAATATTTTTAATATACGATCATTGAGATTGCAAAGATGAATCCGTGAGGAATTATTCAACAAATTTATTTCTTTGAGTAAGCATTATAAAAAGAATAGCTACACATTTGAATGGATACGTTCTTGTAATGTTTATAAAGTAATGTAAGATAATCATTTTTAGTGCTCCGTAAACCTAGTGTTAAACAACACCGAAAATTTTACTGTACTTCTAGCTGAGTGTACAACTAAGTGACCGTTTTGAAGTAAATGTTAACAGGAGTGTTTAATAATTTGCTAAAAGAAAAGGAACACATTGATTATGAACAAGTATAATTTGATTTCCATCTAACTGAAAGAAATAACATTCATGTTTAATAGACTCGTTACCTCTTCATCTGTTAATAATTGTCACTATTAACAAAACAATGTGTCCTTACATTCTTTTAATGTTTTGACTGTTTTACATTTCACTTATTCATTTTTGCCATAGATGCATCAAATCCGCAATCTACATATCAGATACAATTGTCAATGAAAGATAAAAAGTATCATTAAATTTCAACTAATCAGAAAGAGGTACATTATCGAAAATTTTACTCTACCAATAAGTGAATTTGAAACGTAAACTGTAAAAGTACGTTAAAATGTCTAAACCGGAAATCTTCATTTCCAAACGGAAAATATCAAATTGTTTCATTGATTTATTGTGGCTAGAGCAGTAATAGTTATGCCGTTGAAATATAAATGTATTTTAACTTTCTTCTTTTACTGTAGATCTGTCTAACTGCTAATTTACGGAATTATATGTTATCCAGCGACATTTATAGCGAGCAAACGTATTGTTTCAGACAAATGATCATCGTTGAACGGCGCAGAGAAGATCGTTCGCTTCTCCCAGGCACATAAACTTTCCACGGTGATCAGATTTTTCGAAGCGAACGGAAACCGAAACTGGCGAGAACTCCGTTTCAGACGGTATCCCGGTTTTATCGCAGCTAACAGTCCTTCAGGAAGACAATAGCCGCATTTGTGCGGCACACGGCTCGAATATATTCGTTTATGTCGCAGTTTGTTCCTTTGGCGAAGTTGTTTCGCGGGCTTGTTCCACGACGAACATGAAATTTAATTTTCCCCTTATTTTCAACTCTATTCGTGTGTTCGTCTACACGGTTCGTTCCGGAGATCGTCTACTTCTTAATACACTCTGGTTCTCTTAGCTCGAAAACACGTGTACCTCAAAGTCCCTCCTTTCTCATTCCTTTATTATCTATTTTGTCCTGGAACTAATTTCAAAAATTGAAAATTTCCGAACAAAAGAGCCGCTTGGTAAGTTCAATTTAATTTGGTCCTGGTTCTCGA
This sequence comes from Sphecodes monilicornis, assembly GCA_913789915.3. Taxonomy (NCBI): domain Eukaryota; kingdom Metazoa; phylum Arthropoda; class Insecta; order Hymenoptera; family Halictidae; genus Sphecodes; species Sphecodes monilicornis. The sequence continues at coordinate 13,325,268 of OU565291.1, read as the reverse complement.
GTGGTTCAACTTTCTCTTTTTGATAATAAGCGAGGATGAATAGTTTGATCAATTTTGAACGGACCGGTTAATCGTTGTTAGTTCGTGGAAACATTAAGAATATTGTTTGGTACTTTTAGTAGTATGGTAATAGCTGGTTTATGTACAGTGGCCCACAAAAGTGTTCGTACGCCCTTTAAATTAGAATAACTTTCTTAAAATTTGACTAAACCACTTGACATTTTTTGAGCAATTAGAAGCATTGATTTAGTAAATCACGTGCAAAAAATATTTTGAAAAAATTGCAATTAGTAGGAATTACATGAAGATATAAAAATGGCACTTTTTAAAACTTCTTTATTTTATCCTATAATGAACATTTAAAATATGGCTTTTGTAGATCTATATCAGTTAGACATATCCTGAAAATTTCATCGAAATCGGTTGACGCAGAAAAAAAAAGGACGCGCATCGAAAGATGTAAGAAACTATGGATTTTAAGCAGAAACTGACCAAAAGTCGTGAAAAACTGCGATTATCACCACTTTCAACCGCTTGTAGCTTCGTTAACTGATTTCGACGAAATTTTCAGAATACGGATAATTAACATAGATCTACAGAACGTATATTTTGAATTTTCATTACGGGCTGAAATAATAAAGTTTTAAAAAGTTCCATTTTTATTTTTTCATGTAATTCCTACTAAATGCAATTTCTTCAAAATCTTTTTTGCACGTAATTTCCTAAATCAATGTTTCTAAGTGCTCAAAAAAGGTCAAGTGGTTTGGTCAATTTTTAAGAAAGTTATTCTGATTTAAAGGGCGTACGAACACTTTTGTGGGCCACTGTATGTATTAGGTCGTTGCAATTGAAATGACCGTTTTTCACATTTGACACCTTCCGTCTTTGTAGTTTAGTTTTTCCACGACAGATGGCGTTGAAGTTGTACAATTTGAAACGTACATATCTTGTACATTTTGTGTGTATAAGATTATTGATATTGTACAGTATACATGATTCAAAATCGATTTTCGTTCGCCATGGAAAAAAGGAGATCCGTATAATTTACTAGTACGAGGTAAAACTTGGACATACTGCGTCTGAAACAGCGAAAAACATAAATGCTGCTTTTGGTGTTGGTATAGCAAGTGATCGGACCATAAGGCGTTGGTTTGAAAAATTTCGATCCAGAGATACAAATCTGAAAAATGAGCGTCGTGGTCATAAACCATCAGCTATTCAAGATTTAGATTTAAAAGAGATATTTGAAAGGGATTCACGTCTAACTGTTCGGGAAATCGCGGAGAGAACCAATATACACTATTCAACCGTCTCCCGACATCTGATAGCTTTGGGAAAAGTAAAAAAGTTAGCCGGCATTAGTCAATAGACGTGGTGTATTATTGCTTCACGATAATGCTCTCGGCCACATATTGCGAAACAAAGAGTAAAAAAATTAGCAGAGTTGAAGTGTGAAGTTCTTTCTCACCCTTCTTACTCGCCTGACCTGTCACCTACTGATTACCATTTTTTCGAGCACCTAGATGGCTTTTTGAAGGGAAAAATATTGATAGATGAACGTCCTGTAAAAACTGCATTTGATGAATTTATTTCCCCACGTTTATTAGATTTCTACCAGAAAGGCATTGAGGCACTTATATCACGATGGAAGAAGTGCATTGATGTCGATGGGAATTATTTCGATTAATGGAATATGAATAAAGCTTGTAAAATAACAGTTTATGTTAAAGATTCAGAAACGGCCACCTGCACTTCTTGTAAACACAAGTGCAAAAATATGTACGATTTGTTTGGAGAGATTGTTGTACTAAATTCAATCTGCAAACGATGATTTGTAAATTGAAAACATAGTTCATTTTTAGAACGTTTGGAAAAGCACATAAAAACGAATTATAAACGCAATTTGTACTTCACATTTTATTAATCAGCCATTCAATTTCATTTTCCTCTGACACTTATCAACAAGAAGAAAGATGATCGAGGTGCTCAGGTGAAGCGGGACATCCGGCATATAATTCATAATTCGCCGAATTTTGAAACAGGACGAAAAACGAATGGAAACACTCATGAATTCACCATTTATACTGTATGAAATGCAGTTCGAACGAGTCCGCTGCCCCTAGCGTTGCTATGGTACTCGGATCAAGGTAATTAATATAAATAACGAAATTACGGTGGGTTAAGCCGGAATCCAGGATTTCAAGGACTTTCCGAGGACGGGGCAGGATACCCCGCGACGTCATCCAGGACTCGTCAGCTCTCCCGGCGTAATCTTATCGACGGCGAATTATTCTTCTTCCAGGGATCCCGGTGGCTCGTGCTCGCCGATAACAAGTGGAACGGGTTTTCCCCGGGCTTGCCAACGGGGGCTTTTATATTCTTACGACGAGTTGTTTCGTCAGAGGGCAATTCCGTGTGGATACCGGGGGGCCGGAGTGATAAGATACGATCGACGATATCAAGGCGCAGCGGCCTCGGGTAGCCAGGGCCTGTTCCACGCTTGCATTTAGAGCTGACGAGGATCTTTCTACAAAGGGAAAACCGGGGATCCGAGCGACTGTACGAGTCTCCGGGTAGCTATCCAAAAGGGCAGCGAATAAAAGCCACCATCGACGCTGAGCCAACGAAATTTCGCGCTTCGACGCTACGGTATTAATTGCATCTGCCTCGGGATAGCGACGGCTGATGATTAGATGGAAACAGGATAGGCTGGTTTAAGAGTTCTGCTCCTCGGAGCCCTGTTAGACCTTCGCAAGATGAGTTGTGGTCGATATCTTCGTGCTAAATACTTGAAGTCTTCAGAAAAGACATTTTTTGAAGTTGGTGTACGTTTTAGAATCATATTGCTCATGTCTACTTAACACATTCTCTTTTTAACAATTTTAACAATTGTCTTTTTTCAGTCGAAGATCAACGGTTGAGAATGAATTGCTCAAAAGCGACGGGAATTTCTTTGATCATTCAACCAATTCCTGGTATTTATATACTGTAACAATTTCTACTGGAATTATTATACAGGGTGTTCATTTGAAAAGTTTCCAGCCGAATATCTCGAAAAGTATGAAAGATATTAAAAAAGTGTAAAACACGTGTCCAAGGATTTCGAGGGGGAAAGAGGGTGCAGTATTAGTGTTTTATTTTTGTTGCGTTTTTAAGGTCATTTGAAGGTCAACTTTGTTTTTTCAAATGGAAACCTATATTTTTTATTATGAGATCTTATTGTACGTAAAAAGACCAGCAATTTTCGTAGAATATTTTCTTATCCCCACACTAGTTTCGGAGATATTTAAAGAGAAGTAGAGCGAGGCATATTATTGTGTAAAATTCTTTGACGCAAATCGTTGATGTTTTCCAGTTGTACTAGCACGTATCGTGTGAAAACAAAATTGTCCTCTTGTTTATGATGTCTGTCTTTCAATATTGTACTATTCAGTCAAGTGTGAATCATCGTAATAAGAGATACTATATCGTAGTACAATTAATTGTATGTGGAGCTATTCCAACAGATACCTTCAAAATGTTTGTTCAGAATTTGAGAGTTGTCTGTATTATTGTTCAGAAAACAACGAAGAACATTTTGAAAATTTGTTATAGTTATAAAGAAATTACAAACTTTCTCGCAGTGTAAGTATGACCCGCTCTACTTCTTTTTAAATATCTCCGAAGCTAGTGCGCAGATAAAAAGAAATATCGTACGAAAATTGCTGGTATTTTTACGTACAATAAGATCCCATAATAAAAAATATAGGTTTCCATTTGAAAAAACAAAGCTGACCTTCAAATGACCTTGAAAACGCCACCGAAATAAAAAACTGATACTACCCCCTCTTTCCCCCTCCAAATCCTTGGACACGTGTCTTATACTTTTTTAATATCTTTCATACTTTTCGATATATTCGGCTGGAAAGTTTTCCAATGAACACCCTGAATATGTACAATAAGAAAATGATAGAACTTCTCCTACATTCAGCTCAGTCATTGAAAAGCAGTTTAATAGGCTTCTAGTAGATATAATGTTAAGTAACAATGCCCATGGAGAACATACATTTCAAATGATTCATACTATTATTTTTGTTTCTATCGTTTGTATTACTTATATGGAATATATTAAATAATCGGCATGCCACTAAGATTCACATTACTTAAAAAAATACGACAACGTGTGTCATCTTACTTCGAAGGGATATATGTATACAATTTTTATCGTTGCGACAACAGCATTTATTCTGTAATAAACATTGTTTTCATACGCCATGTTTGTTTTATATTCATTCTTATTTATTCTACTTTGTACTTTATTATCTTTCTCAAAATATCAGTGGTTTAGTTTCACTTTCTGATATGCTATTGTTCTTATTTGTTTCCAGTAATATTTATTCACATTGACATTATTATCCTTGTCAGTACGCTTAAAATAGCCCTTTCCAGTTCTAAAGCATTTATTTGCATTTACAGTTAAACTTGTGCGAATCTGACACAATGAACGTCATTTTGACTTTGCAATAATAACTTTCCTTTAGTAGACTTCATTGTTAGAATAATTCCATTGAAATCGTTCCAGAGAGAAGTACTCGATACGAGCACATAACATTGGATTGTTGCGGATGAAAATGAATGAAAAACATGTCTGCCAAACGAAGATTGTCATTTATATGGTACATTGTTAGAAAAACAAATCCAGGAACGGAATGCAATGAAAGTGCACAACATACACGTGTTACAGTGATGAACGTCTGGTACCAAGTCGACGGAAGTCTTTATTTAAGAAGTGATTCGTCCATCTCGTGGTCTTCCGTAGGAGCAATCATGCAGCTACACGAGCGTTGCCGACAACGTCGGATCTGGGACGCCTTGTACTGGTTTCGGTCGGTTCCCGAAATCCGCTTAGAACCTAACTTCAGCCGGTGTGATGCTAATACGTCAATTACCGGTATCCCTATTTCGAATCAACTCGCTAATATTATGCGATAACTAGACATTTATGGCACGCACCGCTGCACTGTGTCGAATCCAGTAAAACGCAAACTTCGATGAAAGTTTAATCAATCCTCGTGTTTATAATCAAACACAATGAGAAAGAACAATATTTGCAATATAATCAATGGGTATTAAATTAGAGTACGGATTATATGTAATTATGACAAAATTGGGCATGTGCAATTTGAAACAGAAGCAATTTTAACTCTTTAATATTATTTATAATTAAAATTTATCTATTCTATATGGACCCTGCCTCTCGCGATTTATATAGAACAATTCTATTCTGCGTAAAGATCCGCTGTCCACATTAACACGTTCAGCGCCCTCTCCACAATCATAAAAATTACACAAAATCAAAGCAATATATTTAATAAAACAAAAACTAAGAAGTTTAGTTTTGTCATATTAATTACTGTTTCAAATCTCTTTTATTCCTCAGATCGTAAGGAAATTTTGTACACTTAATCTAACAACGTAAAAATTAATTTTCAATTCGGTATAAATAATTCCGTCACTCAGCTATGGGTGACATGGCGCTGAACGTGTTAAGTAGTTATGAATCACGCTATGGGTTCGATTTAGCTGTAGATCTGGGCTAAGCCTAGGTTAGATCGCAGAACAAAAATATTTAGTGTATTATTAGTAGACTGCGGATGTAAGAAACAGAGGTGATATAAAATATTCTTTTTTCTTCTAATAATCTTAGTAAATTGAAGATAATATAACGGTATTTTTTAATTCTTTTAATTCGTTGACTGCCGTGTCATACAGGGTGAGTCACCTAACGTTTGCACCTCAAATATCTTTGTCGTTTCTAAAGATACGAAAAATATGGTAAGGGCAAAGTTGAATGGTACAATGGGGCTGACACGATGCCAAAAAAATTTTGTTTTTATGTCATTTTTTTTAGAGATATCAAGGTCACCTTGACTTTTTTAAATGGAACCACCCTTTCTTAAACACCTACAATGATAGTACCTTTCATTACAAATTCAGTGACTATAATTACTCAAGGTCATTCAAGATCGCGGACAGAGATAACGTATAAGAATTAACATCGATACATGCCTGTAAACGGGCTTTGAAGGAATGTTGAACTCTGTCCGTGACCTTGAATGACCTTGAGTACTTATAGTCACTGAATTCGTAATGAAAGGGACTATCATTGTACGTGTTTTAAAAAGGGTGGTTCCACTTAAAGAAATGAAAATGACCTTGAAAATCTCTAAAAAATGACATAAAAACTATAATTGTCTTAGTATCGTATGAGCCCCACTAAACCATTCAACTTTGTCCGTCAGAAATTTGACGTATCTTTAAAGACAACAAAGATATTTGAGGTGCAATCGTTAGGTGACTCACCCTGTATATGGGCACTGACATAAGTTACCTACACGACATTGCATGCAATGCATTTTTCTGTCCACGGTTCTGGATTACCGACTTTGTAGAAAATGCTCTAGTACGACAATGCAGTCTACCGAAATGGAACGGTCGACAAATAAACTAAATGAAAGTTCAACAATGAAAGTGTGTGCCCGAGGCAGCGGGGAGGCTTCATTTTGCAACGATGTCAGCTTTAAAACTGCAATGTTGCCGCATTATATTCGTGCAAAAATTATCGACGCAGAATTTTATTTTCGCAGCTATTAGCTCGATATGATTGTCGATTTTAAATATTTTATAGAGCAATCGGTGTTTTGTATGTTTGGCCAGTAGAATATTATAAATTGAGAATCACACCGATTATCCAGGTCTCATCACGTGGAGGTTGCCGCGAGTGAGACCCACCTACCCACTCGGAATTTCATTATCGTCCCTAGAAAATTATAAAATTACAAAATACAAAAAAAATCTGTATCAACTCTTTCATCTGTAACCTAAAGGTATGGAGTAGAATCGACTAATTTAGTATCCCACGACATTCTCACGTGATTTTAAAAATTTCCCGTACGTGTCACGGTTAACAATATGAAACTACTCTCGCAAATCAATCATGATACAATCTTCCTCCAGCCAATCTTCGAACTCGATCGTTCCGTGTTCCAGGGGTTTCGTTTCAGCGAGGTTCGACGTTGGAGTCGTGCGACACGTGGTCCACCCACCATCCGGGCCCTAATAAATCCCGAAACCCATGTCTCTTCTCGATAACAATCGATGCTCGAGCAATTTTCTTCGGCGCTGCCCTGCCCGGCCGCCGACTCCCGCGTCTTAAGGGGATTCCCGGTTGATCCATTAACCATTAGGCGTGTCACGGGAGAAAGGAAGCGTTCTGTGACCACAGATAGACAAGCCCTCGGGGAACCGAAGTGACCAGGAGGTACTTCAACAGGGATCATCGCCAGCGGCGAGAACAGCTTTCCGTTCTCCACGGTCCGTCCCCTTTTTTCCTCCTCCGCGGATAAAACTCTCAGCCTCCAGAGGGAGAAAGAGAAAGAGAGGGGAAGGGGCGAATTCAATTCGACACGATCGTTTGCATCGACCCGCCGATGGTCTCCTCGATACCTTGAAGACGGGTACGTCGTGCATGACGACCCTGTCAACCCTGGATCACCTCCAGGGACGCGTTCGCGAAAATAAAGAGAGAGAACTCTTGTACTCCGGCTACTTCCCAGGAGACCAACCGGAAGGCTATTTTCGTGAATCACTTCCGCAGCCATTTTATGATCGAACAACCAGTCACGCCTTTGTTTCAAGTAATATGCGATTTCTATAATTATTTCATTCACCAACACTTTGTCTCACTGATTAAAACGTATTCATTTAATTTTACTAGACGGTCTATACAGGGTGGCTTTTTTAAAGTTTCGTACGCAATTATTTTTCAAACTATAGCTCATTATAATAAGTATTTCAAATAAAACTTACTCTGTTTCGGAGGAACATTTTACAGGGTTGGACATTATAATATTTTCGAGAACAAAAACCAACTTCAGGTTTTTATTCCTTTTAAATATAAAGTAGTCATCGAAAAACAATTCGGGGACGTGAGAGTAGGGGCTTCAACCACGGAATGACCCTTTAACTTTCTGGAGTAGTGTATCTATAGTATATTTAGTTTATAGTACATCTGTAAACAGTTAATACGAGTCCGCAGTTCTAAAATTCTAAATCCTTTATTTTCTAACCAATGACAACGGTTAATTTATTATTCGTGACTGCCATCGCCATTCAGAAAATTTTCATTTTCTTCTTACAATTAGTTCAATGAAAAAATTCTTGGATTATTGTATCGTAATATTGGTATGTATGTCGATTGCAGTCAAATTTTAGTTGCATCAATTTTATTTGTTTTCTGTCATGCCCTCGTGGGAGTAAACGATGGATTGCGAGGCTTCGAGTTTTGCAACGGGTCTAAATTTATTGTTATACGATTCTTTCTTACGAAAATACATACAGGATGCCCCGTCTCAAGTTTTTCACGCAATTAGTTCATAAACTATAGCTCGCTGTAAAAAATATTTTAAATAAAATTTACTCTGTTTCGGGGAGGTTATCTTATGGTGGTCACAAATGGACGTGCTTCCGAGATTTTAAGGTGACCCTTTTTCTTTATACGGAACTGTATGTTTTTATTTAGGTAAGCGTGTAGCCTAACCCGACAATAATTCGTTGACCTATAACACTTTGTGTTTCGAAAGTCATTCGAGGTGATTTGGCACCGTTCAAAATTTAACCCAGCCAGACGGAAGCACCTACAGGGTGTTTCGTTTATCTTTGAACGGAAATATCCCGTGATGCACTGAAGTTACAAAAAAAATTTATTTACAAAAATTGTTCGGTATGAAGGGAACAATTATATGGTATCATTCTTTCGGCATTATGATGGTGGGGAAGGGGGATTTCAAAAACAAAAATTTTTTAAATGGAACCATATATTTTTTTTGTCATACTACAATACCATTTGCCGAGACGAATTCAACGATATGTCACATTATGTAATTTACTGTTACAAAACATTAGAAATTATATTTAATAAAAGTACAAATGACAAGAAGGTCGATCTTTGTTTACAGTGTGCAGCTAATAGCCGGCAACCAGATACTACCATTGCCTACTTAAAAAGTTACAAGTTTATAATATAATTTCTAATGTTTTGTAACAGTTAATAAAATAATGTCACATATCGTTGAATTCGTCTCGGAAAATACTATCGTAATATGACAAATAAAATATATAGTTCCATTTAAAAAACTTATTTTGTTTTTGAAATCCCCTGTCCCCACCATCATACTCCCGAAAAAAATGACACCGTATGATTGTTCCCTTCATACCGAACAATTTTTGTAAATAAAATTTTTTTGTAACTTCAATGCGACATGAGGTATTTCCGTTCAAAGATAAACGAAACACCCTATATACAAGATTTGTGACCACTACAAGATGTCTGCCCCGAAACAGACCAAGTGTTATTTGAAGTATTTTTTATAAAAAGCTATAGTTCGGGAAATAATTGCGTGCTGAACTTCAAATAGGACGAAAGTATTATATTGGTTTAAAATCAATGCACATAAAGTGGTTAATTTGGAGTTACATTTATGTTATATATTCATTTGTGACAGAAAATTGGAAATAGTCAAGCTTGACATTAAAGGGCTTAACGAGTTCGCTACCAGCGTTCGTTTCGTCGCTATCCTTCCTTATAACACTTTATACAGGGCGAGCCACCTAAGACAAGCCACCTGAACAATTATTTTTTCAGATAGGATGAAACATTCGAGACAAAAGTTATTTGATTTCAGTGGGGCTATTACATTATGTACAGACATTTTTTCAGGGGCGGGGGAGGGGGGTGCTTAGGAGATTTGCAGGTCAACTTAATGTTTTAAAATGAATCATGTATGTTTAACGACCAACGATTTTAGCAGAAGGCAATTTCAAGTAATTTAAAATCAATGAAGATCGTAAACGTAAAAAGGGATGAGAAATATAAATTCATTGTGAATACTTATGAAATGGAATAGAAAACGTGTTTAGATATTTGTTGTGGCGACTGTGTGCTTTGTGCAGCGCCAACTTTCGTCGATACGCTGTCGTCTGGGAGGAAAATTCCAGACGGGTTTGGGGGTGGATCGAAAAACAAGGCCGCGTCATGTATGATTTATCGCCACGACACACCCCTTGCACGCAATCCCACCCCCGATGCACGAACCCCATGGCTTTCTCCGGGCGACCTCTCCTGCAACTTTTATTACTCACTTTCGAAGTCACCTCGCGACCTTTAAGATTCTCCTCTCGCCACCTTGTCATCTTCCTTTTACAGCGGCCCCGCACCTCGGAAAGTGGATCCTTTTTTGTCGATTTCAATGAGAATCCGGGCCGAAGGGTCGGGGGCTTGAAGTTGCCGAGGGATATTCGAAAGTTTCGGGTATTCTTCGTTCGCCTAACAGCCTGGCACGAGTTCCGCGGAAGATAAAGGAGCTGATGAATGCCGTACCATTCGACGGAACTTCCCCAAGTTCCGCAATTATAATTAAACTGCATGGTCGCGGAAGGTCGGCGCGATAGGATTCATACCCCCCTACCCCGACGCCCCTTTTTCGAACCGTACGGCCCTTGATGGTCGCCATTTTTGCTCGTTTCGGACCGGTTAGGGTCCCTCATTAGATGATCGAGGTTTTAGTCGCTCGTTAAAGCTGCTCAACTTTCGCTTGTGCAAAGTTGTACTAATTGTGAGAAGGGTGAGAGTCGTTGCTTCACCAAAAGCTACTCGAAGTTACCAACTCTTTTGCAATCGGGACATCATCTTCAGTGTCCTGAGAACACTCTAAAGTTTAGGGTCTAAACCTTTCTCGACCTTAATAGTAGCCTAATGGCACCGTAATCGATTGTTGCAGGATATTTTTTGAGATATTAGTAGGCTGTAATCACTTAAAATTGTTTCACTCGTTCTATTATCAAGCAGTCGTTTTACAATTTATTAAAAATTGTATACAACATCGCGTAGCAATCACTGGATTTTTACACATAAAATTGTTTCACTCGTTCTATTATGAAGGAGTCGTTTTACAATTTATTAAAAATTGTATACAACATCGCGTAGCAATCAATGGATTTTTAAACGTAAAATTGTTTCACTCGCTCTAATATGAGGCAGTCGTTTTACAATTTATTAAAAATTGTGTACGACATCGTGTAGCAATTAATTGATTTTTAAACGTAACTCCAAGCCACTGCTGTCATTCAAGCACTGTTGTGCGTTAAATATGAAAGAAGGTTTTCGGAATAAATATACAAAAATCGACGATCTAAAATTTATTACATTGAACAACTTGAACAGTCTTTAAAGCAGCTTGATCTTATTTTTAATCTATCGGAACCCGTTCAATCCAAATTTTATTTGGTTCTAGTATCTCTGGGTTTGAATAGAAACACGTGAACCTGCGTAAACGTCTGCAGTCTAGTAATGACAGATTGGAGGATAAAATATTCACCGTATTATTATCCGCCACCGGAAATATGCTACTCGAAGAAGAATGATGAGCCACGATATTCACACGATGAGTCCATTAACACGTTGACTGCAATATCATCCATGTATGTGTGACGGAATTATTTGTCCAGATTTAAAAATCAATTTTTAGGATAATGTACCGAATTTGTCATTGTACCAAAGGAGCACCGGCACCTTAAACATTGTTAGGGTGTATTTCTATAGGTCCTAAATAATTGTAAAAATATGAACTTTTTTGGGGTGCATATGATGAAAAAGTTATGAAAAATGCAACAAAGTGGGGTGTTCGCCGAGCACGTATTGCGATTCGCTGACTTTAAGTGATCGTAGCTTTGAAATGAATGCATCGTATGTAAAAAATTATCCGCAATACTAATTAACAACTGCAAAATGCAGTAGTTTTAGGAAATAGGAGCTACTAACTATATCGTAACTTACTTGTATCAGCAAATGGAAGTCCTTCAATCTTCAGAATAGCTTTCATACTTTGCCTTCTTCTTGTGTAGGATTTGGAAGATGCAAGACGGTTAAAGGAGATCGCTAATTTAGCGATCAATGTATTAACCACCTTAAAACGCGATAAAAGTAATAGAATTTCTAAAAAAAACACCCTGTTGAACGATTTCTAAAATATGACACCAGCTGATGCGGTGTTTAATCTTACGTAAGAAAGTATATTTCACGGTCTTACGACAAATCAACGGTGTAAGGGATGAATGGCAAAGCCTGTTGGGGGTCGGAAGCTGTTGATCGTGAAATAGGGCGGGATTAAAAACAACCCATTCAGGGAAAACGTGTGTGAGATGCGTGGAAGTTCGCACGTGCCGCCCCATCGAGGAAAATACACTTCTTTCTCCCCTAGTTTCACGTCCTCCGCGTTATTTACTACGAACAATCGCACAGCCGCCGTGAGAATGAATTGTATGCACAAGCGTGGGGTGCGTTAATCGCTAACAGTGTTGGCTAAGATGCATATGTCGTAGGGTAGCTGTAACTTTTCATATTCAACGTCGTTTAGCGTAGTATAGCTCAGAAAATACATTAGAAAATTATAAAAATATCAGAAAAATAATCAGTGTGCAAATTAATCCGTGGGCTTTATAATTTAATAATTCTAACCTCATTTTAAACTTAAATCTTGTTCCAGGGGTTAAGTAATTGACATGCTATTCAAATTAAGAATGCTTTTAAAAAACACAACAACATATGTTTTGCAGTTCTTAGAGGATAGCAAAATATGTCCGGGGATGGAATGCGATAAAGATGCACAAGATACACGCGATGTACTGATGAACATCTCAAAATGTGTTCATTGCATTTTCATTCATCGTATTTCCATACATCGTATTTTCCATATCGCGGCACTTGTTTGGTAAACGTTCGTCGCGTTTCTGACTCAAATCTGCGCGAGATACTTGCGTTCGCGATTTTCCGTCGTGTACGACTGTGGCTATCAAGAACCGGATAGTTTCGCGTAACGTCGGGAAACGTAACGAAGCGGAAACGGGGCGTGCATCAGGATCGGCGCGCATCAAAATTCAGGAGAATCGTATCGTGATTATTGTTCGAGTCATAATAACGTCGACGCGGATGGCGCGTGATATCCCAACGAATTTCCATTCGCCGTGGAGTTAGTTTGATCGCGGAAGAAGCCCGCGGGGTTATCGGGTAAAGACATTCGAGATGATTGCGCGATCTCGCAGCTGCATTGGCTAGAAGTTGATCGCGGGTATACTGGGGAAACTTTTTGTTCGAGTAAACATAAAGTTTTGAAGTAAGGGTATGCTCGGGAGAAATTCTCATCTGGGTATGAAAATTTTAATAAAACTCTCAGGTGTACAAACTAATTCGTGGCTGTTTCGTCGTCCATTTGTTGTTCGTGCATTAACCCATCGCACAGAAAGCTATTTTAACGACAAAATCAACCATTTCTTCCTACCAAGAATGTGTTTATTCCGTATCATTTTTGTTTATCTTATGCATATGGAATTGAACCAACTTACTCAAATAATACTTAGTATTGTTAATTAATTGATTAGTAAAATGAATTATGTACACCGTTGAAAGAAGACATTAATTTATTTTTATGGTATTCTTCATTTTTTTTCAGCTGTTGAGTGGAACAGCGTGAAATTAATGACTTGATGCAAACTCACGGGAACGTAAACATATAGTGACTAGTTTTATTTAAAAAATAGGTTAATGGTGCTGGCCAAGAATGAATTTGCATCTTTAATAAATGCTTCCGTAATATTTCACTATATTGCACACATATTCGTCATATTCCACTAATAAATTCCAGGTGATTCTGCTTGGTCAGAGATAGTAGGACAATCAAATTGCTCTAGAGTAGTTTCAACTACTCGTTGTAACGAATTTAGTCGTTCTGTGAACTGAAATGGCACTACATTCGTACCATAACTTTATGAATTATTAATGGATGCGCATTTGTTTCTCGTTTACTCCTAAAAGGCAACGTACTATGTTAGTATTATATTTATCTGCTCAGCATGATTATATCAAATTTTTAATTCAATGAAGATAAAAATTTTGATTAATACAATTTCTTGCAAGATAAACACCGCATTATTAGGCTTATAATATATTTATTATGCAATAATGCACTGAAACGCACTTCTTCCGGAACTTCTACGTTCTTAGAAGTCCAGCGCTTGGTGGGGAATCCAAAGGTAGTGGGTATTTTTGCATCTTCATAAACTTTAATCAAATTTGAAGAATCTAGCTAGATCTCAACAGAATTTGATGGATCATGCGGGTCTTAAATGCTCCTTGAAGGATCTCAATTAACATTGAAGGCTTTTTGAAAGATTTCAGTGGACCACACTGAAAATCCTCATTATATCTCTGTGGTCCTCAGTAGATCTCACAAGGAGAAGACGCGATTATCAGGTCTTAGATTCTGTCGAAACTTTGCACACTGCTAGATTTCGTTCTCCTGTTAATGAAAATATAGCATTATAGGCGTCGATACTCAATAATTTTTCAGATGTTTATAATTTAAATTTCATTATACCCGTTAAGCCGTTAAGTTTTGGTTGAAGTTTTTGTAAAGTGCCAAACAGCGTGATGGTAACGTATTAGATTCATTACCGGGAAGACCAGTGTTCAAACCTCTTTTTCCATTTTTTCTTTTTTTTTGTTCAGTTTATCTGTTTTAATTAATTGTATTTTGTACATGAAAAATACCCTCATAATATCTATAGGAAACAAAATATAAAAATTTTATTGAAAAGGAACATAATATGAAAGAAACATTAAATTCATCAATCTTAACGTATCTTAAAAGTTGTTGAGTATCGATGCCTATAATGCTATATTTTCATAAACAGGAGAACGAAATCTACCAATATGCATAGTTTCGAGACAATCTGAGACCCCATGACAGCATCTTCCCCTTGTCAGTGCATCCTGCGATCGTTTAGGAGAACCTCAGAGGAGCCCAATGGATTTTAGTAGCGAGACCGGGTCGGGACGGGAACGTGAACGATTTCCAAGATCGGGACGGCGTCATGAAACTTTCGGGATTCTTGAAATAATCGGGATTTTTTAAAATTCCGAGAATCCACCGACTGTTTATACATATTCGTTTCAATTAGTATATGCATAGCGGTAGCGGAGTTCTCGAAATTTTCGGAAATCTTGAGATTTTCGGGAAACCCAATTCTTTCAGGAATCTTGAAATTTTCGGGAACCCGACCCGATCCGAGTCGACCTCCTTCCGACTCGTCCCGACCATTGGGTTCCCGATACTTTGGGGTTCTCGCACATCCCTAGATTTTAGAGAAAACTGGTTTCGATTTTGGAGAAGCAACCTTGGGAATCTTGGAGAACTCCAGGATCCTAGGTTAATCTTTGGAGAACTCTGTAGATCCTGAAGTATCCTTGAATGATCCTTTGAAGACTTTCAGAGGACGTTACGCTACCTTGAGCTATCTTTTGAGGGGTTTTAAAGAAGCTTGAAGGACCTTGAGAGTGCCTTAGAACTTTCGTTTGAAAGCCTTCTGAGGATCCTCACGCGGAATTTGGTAGTTATCGGGTCACTTTGACAGACCCAGCGAACCATGTAAGAAATTCCCTGGATGAACCTGAAGGATCTTCTTTATCTATAGAGGGACATCGTATTCGGACCATATTTCCGCGGACTTTCCTATTTTCTAAGTAATCACGTCGTGGAATGTGTAATTAAACACTTTACTTACCGGCAATACGAAGTCCTCTATAAATTGTTTTAAAGAGACAGCAATTTCATTTACAATTTATCAAGTTTTTAGAATCGATATAATGTAAAAAATTCTTGTGAAATTATTATTTAAAACAAAATTATTGAGCTCTCTTATATACGAGTTCAGTTATTAAAAAGCCTATTGATATGCTTCCGGTAAGTAAAATGTTAAGTACGAGGTGAGTTTCACCCCGAAATAGTGCACGGCCGTGTTTCGAAGACGTGCTGAAACCTGTAAGAATTTTTCAGGCCCTAAAGAATCTTCTTCGGCTATACCAGCGTATTTTAGGCATATTTCCATTGATTTTTCCTATTTTCTAAATACAGGTAACCCTCCTATAACACGGTAGATAGGTTCCTAGAAAATGCCATGTTGTGTGAAACCGTGTTATATGAGACCCAGAGCCAGTACAAAAAGGGGAGTTACGTTCCGAAAACCTATTAAAAACAAATCTCTTTTCTTTAATTCCATGTAAGCAACTTATAATTTTTATTAAAAATTTTTTTAAAGTGCATTGCACTTTATCCTTTTAGATACGGCGGGACTTTCCGCAACACTGTATCTCTGAGACAGCAAGTCTCGCCGCAAATGGCGCGTAAACTGTGCATGACGCTTTCCGCTATACCATCGGAATAGAGCTATACATGAGTAAATTATAATTTATTTATATATTTTCTTGTAAAGGCACTATACAGTTCATTATTCCATCCCGTCATTATTTTAAGGTAATTTAGTTTTTAAATATGTTAAACAAAAATCACGTTATCCAGTGCTGTAGAAGTACAGTGTTGTACAGAGGTTTTCGCAAATTTTCTTATCGTGTTAGAGCGAAACCGCGTTATAGGATGCTGTGTTGTAAGAGGGCTACCTGTACAATGTCCTCTAGCTGGCGAAACAGCTCGATAGATTATAACAAGACTGCAGATTTTTATCCCAAAGAAATGTTGTTTGCATTAGTTGCAAGGCATAGGAATAAAATAGGGATTTATTACTCCCTTTAATGCTTTTATGAAATTGTAACTAATGTATTGGCACTCTCAAATTCTTGTAATCTTTTTATTTGAAATTACACCCACCCACTTTTGCCATAAATGCATACAATCCGCTGTCTAGTCATAACAAAGACACACGTGTAATTCAAGTGTGGGGGTAAAATTTACCCCGGAATAGTGCACAGTCGTGTTTCGAAGAGGCGATAAATTCTGTAAGAATTGTTCAGGCCCTAAAGGATCTTCTTCAGCTTGAGCTCACTAGGTCGTATCAAGGCATCAGTGTAATTAAGTACGTGAGTGAAATTCTCCCCGGAATAGTGCACAGTCGTGTTTCGAAAGCCTACTGAAAGCCGCAAGAATTCTCCTGGACCCGAGGATCATCTTTAGCTAGAATATTGTATACTAGACTTATTTTCATAGATTTTTCTATTTTCTATTTTCTATAGACTTAACAACGACATTACGGGTAATTCAAGTGCTGGGGTGAAATTCACGCCGGAATACTGCACAGTCGTATTTCGAAGAGGCGCTAAATCCAGTAAGAATTTTTCTATTTTCTAAACAAAATGTCGTCGAGCTGGCGAGAGATCTCGCTCGGTCGTATCAAGACATCAGTGTAATTAAGTGCGTGAGTGAAATTCTCCCCGGAATAGTGCACAGTCGTGTTTCGAAAGCCTACTGAAAGCCGCAAGAATTCTCCTGGACCCGAGGATCATCTTTAGCTAGAATATTGTATACTAGACTTATTTTCATAGATTTTTCTATTTTCTATTTTCTATAGACTTAACAACGATATCACGGGTAATTCAAGTGCTGGGGTGAAATTCACCCCGGAATAGTGCACGGTCGCGTTTCGAAGACGCGCTAAATCCTGACTCAAATAGCGGAGACACCACGCTCCACGCAGAACGTTAAGCATTCATTTATGCTCTTTTTATGCGCGGCTTACCGGTTTACGAGGGTCGGAATGCAAACCGCGCGACCCTCTCTACTCGCTCGTATACCCGGTGTCCTTCTAACGAAAGTAATGTAATCGCGATGCTCTTCGACGTAAACGAACCGCGATAAAAGTGAATATCGTCTCCGGCCCCGTTGAATGCAAATCCACCCGATTTAAATCTGGTTCCGAGCAGCGCCCCCTTCCTTGCAGCCCCTAGGAACCTCGATCTTCTTTTCGGTGATACATGGCATCAATTAAGACCTCCTCGGGCCGCGGTTCATGCTCTTCTGCCTTATCTGCCTTCTCATCTAATGCGCTGATTATACGCGAATTATACGACAGGTTCCTGCGTTATCGTTCTACTTATGAATAGTCTGAAGGGCTTCGGGATAAACATTTTCCGCGTCAGTCACCAGAAAGAGGACTTAACACTGATTGCGTTACCGCTGGTAAAATGAAAGGTTTTAAATGTTCTACTTTACAATTATTGAAATTAAAGATCTTGAACCAAATACTGGAATGACTTCGGATTTGGAAAATTGTCTTATTCTTGCACCAAACTTACCAAACCTGTATAAATCTGTAAGGCTTCAACAGGTGCAGTTTTACTGAAAAATGTACTTCTTCGGTTCTCCCATCGATATATTCAATTATAAAGATGCTCTCGTGGGAATTAATTATATTAATTTCTTTATTCGGCCATGTATTACTATAAAAGTTGCGGACGGTATAAATAAATTCAGACTAATCAATTTTAGAAGACAATATATATACCTATTGATTTTCAGTGATCGGTTCTGAGTTACATAGAAGTTAATTTCTTGTTTTAACTCTCATACGTTCCCCAAAAATAGTTGCATTTAAAACTCTAGGATAATATTTATCCTAATTTTATTTAATATTACAAATCAACAAATTATGGCTCATTCGGAATGTTACATTTTATGAAAGAGTGAAGTATGAAAACTAATATGAACAAATTTTACGTAATGGATAACAGTAACTAACTAACTCATGTTTGTCATAAATGCATAAAATCCGTGTTTTATTTATAAGACATATAAATATATATAAAATAATGTACCAATAAAAAAAATCGTATGTGCTTAAACCACATGGCTGAAATGAAACTTTTTTCGGACATGTTAATGAATTTCATACGGGAATGAGCAGGGTGCGTTAGAGCGAGAAAGAGAGCAAAAGAGAGTGGGGGTTGATGCGAACTAATATAATGGCAATATTACGTAACATACTACATACATATTCTATAAAAATCAGAATTTATTTAATTTATTTTAGCAGTTTTATTAACACTTTATGACATTTAATTTTCTATGATTCTATCATTGAAACAATTGGCTTGTGATAGCTAAAATATGATATAAATATTCTTGATTCAATTTTGTCTAAATGTCTTGCACATACTGCATTGAGAGTTGTTCCTGATTTTGTTGTCGCTCCAGTAGGATTATTTACCATTTCCAATCTTAATTTAATTCTAAAAAATTCTATTAATAATTTTGATTGTTCCGATGCAAAGTTCACGTTGAAATCTCCACTTAGTATCATCGGAACATTATCATAATCTTTATTAAGGAATGCCGAACCCTCAACCGTATATGTTAATAGAATAGAATTTCGTTTCATCGTTTCCTCGCCAGATCGGTTTTATGCCTACTGCACCGAGGTTTTACCAAATCGTTTTATGGTTTCATCGCCAGATCGGTTTTACGCCCACCGCGCCTAAAGAAGTTTCGCTTCAAAAATCTTCAAGATGGTACACTTTGTTTATATTTTAAATTTTGTAAATTTTGTAGCAGTTTAAATATCATTTCATTTCATTAGGATGTAGATGAAAGGGTGTTGGAAAATTAGCATTTGCGTAATCGTCGAGGATAACTGTATTCTACGAATGGTGACATTTAATTTACACAATATCCATCGTTGAGGATCTAATCTATTTTAATTGAAAGCTAAGAATCGCTTGTGATCTTACTGGTAGGTGAATAATTGCCCCGAAATAATCATGCCCGAAACAATATTCTCGACTGCAGAGAATTTAGTGTACTACACGCGTAAACGCTGTTGGATTTAATGGATTCTACCCCACCAAAGGTTATATAATTCATTACTAATGGAACGAGTTTAATCCTGCAGGAGTAATGCAACTGTGCATTGCAAATTTAATGTACCTAAAATTTCAATTACATATTTGGGTCAGCAGACTGACTTTAGACAAACTAGCACATTATTATAAGACACAATAGACGAATAAGCATTAAAGGAATTTTGTAAGAAGGGTTACATAGGTTAATGAAATATTTGACAAAATTTTATTGCTCTTTCGCAGCAATTTAATAGACCAGGAGATCGCGATCTCTTCGCACCGATTCTCATCCGAGTTCCTAGATTTTTCACGGGTGGATCGTAAACCTTCTTTGAAAGGTTCGCTCGATTTGACATGGCGGATGACGAAAAAGGGGATCCTCGGTCCCTGAAGAGCCTGCAGCGGGTAGTTGCAATTTATCTCGCTCCGTTACGATTCCCCGTGAAAATTGCGGCCAGGGATCGAAACGGCTACGAAAATAACTGTTGGAATCTGTTACATAAAGGTTCCGATTAAAACGGTTACAAAGAACCTTTATTCCGAATACAAAGAACCTAAATTTCCAGCTATTACCTGTTTCGATCACAGTTCCTATTTTATTTTTCACATACAGTGGATCCAAGAAGTATTTGGACTGTATTTCAGTTGACCTATGTTTAAACTGTAATAATTACGTAAGAAATGATTGTAAGGCAATAAATTTGGACTCATTTTAAACCTCTAGTTTCATAATTAATCTTTCAGTTTATTCTAGGATTTTTTCATGATGTAGCAGGCGAGAAACTGAAAACGCGTATTTGCTCGAAAATGTTACAAATTTAAGCGTCTGTGAAAACGTTGAAAATTTCTTTTCGTGATTGAAACGCCCTTAGGCGTAAATATTGGAGTTTCCTCTTTGCAACGACACCTTAAATATTGATGTACGATTTGGTTTACTCGTTTTATCGAGCTTTGAATGAGAGGTGTGCCGCCATGTTTACAGTAGTATAAGTTACACCAGAGTTGGGAAATTTTGCTTCAATTGAGGCAAAACCGTCCCCACCGTTCCGGCAAGCGCCGTACGGTGCGGCAACGAAGACACGAGATATCAGTGAACGCGATGAACGTGCGCGCTGCATGAAAAAGAGGTTGGTGGGGGAAGCAAGCGTTTGAGGAGCCCCAACCGTGCCCAGCCCTGAGTTACACCATGGGGGCTTCACACGACCGAGCATGTTTCTCATTTTTGTTCTGTGAAACAGTGACAACAAATTGTACATCAGTTTTTAAGGCGTCGTTGCAAATGGGAGGTTTCAATCTTCGAATCCATGGTAGTTTCATTTACGAGAAAAATGTTTGAAAAGTTTTGGAGACTTTTGAAGGATTCCCACCTGCTACACCATGCAAAAATATCTTACAGGAAAGTGAGCACTGCTTTAAGAAAGTAGAGGCTTTAAGCTTTAAAATGTGGCCAGGTTTATGGTTGTTCTATTTGTTTTTACGAAATGATCACAGTTTAAATATCGACAATTTTTCGTGAATTGGAAATGTAGTGTTTAAATACTTTCTGAATCCACTGTATGGTCTACAAGTGTGATTCTAAACACTTCAGCAATCACCCCTTTCTGCTTCCGACACTATTTCTGGGGCACCCTGTATAATGGTTACATATAGTATTTAGTGTAACACTCGAAAAGAAGCACTACCCTGTAACGCAAGAATTTTATGGATCCAAAACTTTGCAAGATTAAGTGAGCACTGCTGTATTTTCGAAATTTCGGTTGTCTACAACAGTAACTCGGAATTAAGGTTCTTCGCAACTGTTTCAGGAATTGAAATCGATATTAAACTGGTTTTCATGAAAACGAGGGAATGAGTGGGTCACCAGGTGGGCGTCGCTATGAATTCCGAAGAGGCGACGCGGATGAAAAAGTTAGGTACCCTGCTTGAAATCCATGAAACCGTGACGACGCCCGCCGTTCCATAACTGGCGACGAGCGATCCAGATAAATTCGGGATCGTCGAGGAAGATTCTTCAACGTTCCACCAGCACGCCGATGGCGTATTTCAAACAATTACGACGAACGTCTCGTTTCCATCTTGACCTAGTGAATCTCCAATTAAGGAAAGCAGTTCCAAGGTTTTATTCGAGCTTCTTTTTCGGCCTGCTCGACCTGAATTACCTCAAAAAGAGAATGATTTTTTGAACTTTGCCAACTCCCCTCAACCCTATCCGGCCCGCGTCTTTTCAACTAGATTTGCACCTTGCTGTTAAAATAGCACAGTGATAAAAAATCACTATGGTAGGAACGAAGGTAAAAAAATAAGGTCAGGTGGAATAAGTTTAAAATGAAATTTTTTGTGCTGTCCACAAGTATGTATGTGCATACAATGATGTGCATGGCATACTGTTTATTCTGTGTACTCTGGTACGAATTATTCTCAGTGTTGCCAGATCGGTTAAATCGAGGAGAATACAGTTTACCACCTCTCTGATGACCAGAGTAATATGTAACTCGTTGCGCGGCACGTCACGTGACCAGTCTACGGTCTTAGTGGGGGACGTTGGATCGTGCTCATGGTAGTGGAATGGGATAGTGGAAGGGGAAAAGGAGGAGAGGATTTTTGGGTGGATTTGGCAACACTGTTTATTCTTTATGTTGTCATACTACGTCTTTAGACAATTTATTCTTCATCCTGTCATTCTATTTATATAAATCATTTAACTTTATACTATTATACTATTCAGGAAAAAATAGACCACATTTAACACTAGATTTACGGGACCCGTCAAAATGACGGGTTCTAATATTATGAATTTACGATTGTTTAGATTGTAAAGATGCATCCATGAGAAATTAGTCAACAAATTTATTTCTTTGGGTATATATTCTTTAAAAAATGGCTAAAAATTTGGATAGACTTATTCTTGTAAACCTAGTGTTAAACACGACATTCACATACGTCACATTTTAACCAGCAAGATCTCTTTGATGCGTTAAAAATTAAGTGCAGGCTAAGAAAGAAACCTTCTGTATGCAGGAATATTAAATTTTCTATTGCAAACAGCCCCATTTTGTTGCTTACAAATTTTGTATAGTCTTTTTGGCTCTACAACCGCATAAATATATACTATAAAACCGTCTGTTCTTTTTTATTTCAGATGGGTACAACGATTTTCATTATGACCATTAAGAAAACATCTTTGAGGTACTCTCATATATTAACTGAATAACTCCTAACCAATATTTACTTGAAAAAATTGAGCATAAAAATGTCAAATTGATAAGTTGAATGGTATTTTAAAAAAAAAATGTTCCGAAATGAATGGCCTTTTAAGTGGTAAAAATATAAGAGCGTTGGAGCAGGAAGCAGGATCGTCCATTTTAAGCGGGCGATCCGAACGCGGTCGAGCGGCTTGATTACCCATCGCAGAGTCCCCGAGCTGCTTTACGGGGTTGTTTTCATAAGCGGCAGACGACGATCTAATTTTCGTGTCCGTTCCCGCAGGAGCACGGAGAAGAAAGAGAGAGAGAGAGAGAGAGAGAGAGAGAGAGAGAGAGAGAGAGAGAGAGAGAGAGGGAGGGAGAGTGAGAGAGAGCTCGCGTTGATATCGACCGGGACTCCGCCCTGTTCCCTGCGCGCCCTTCTCGCAGTCCCGCCGCTCCTCCTTTTCCGCCCCGTGCTGTCCCGTTCGTGAAAAACATCCTAGAGGACACGGGGAGCGATTCCTTTTCCCCTGGAGGAGCCGTTCCAGCCTCTTGACCGTCAGCGTTTCGTTGCAAAAGATACCATGGACCAGCCTCTGACCCGAATGAAGCGATTGTCCTGACAGTTATGTTCCCGGCTGACTAATGTTCACTGGATGAGCCGCTGATGAGCCGAATAGCTGCACGCTAATGCCTCGATACACGTAAAAACTTTGGCACCAAAATGCCAATCACGTCGTACAGAGACCACTGATCTTTGATCTCTTGTCGCTAGCGTCGAATGAAGAAATTTCTACCGAGTAAACAGAGTTTAGTAAATTTTTGCGTTCTTAATCATTTCTTTATAAATCCTGTGTCGACATATTTGTGACATTTTTCTGATTAAAATGATACCAGACACGCCACAGTTTGGATCGCGTTCACTCGTTTAATCGACGATATAGTAGAACCTCCGTTATCCGAACTAGTCAGTAGTACACGTGAGTGCTCATACAGTGAGACAGCTACCTAGCTACAGTGTTGGATTAAATCTTCAGTTATTTGTATAGGTCCTTTGGGATTGAAAATTTAAAATTTATGTATCGATTCGGATAGTAGAGGTTCTACTGAATCGCGCATGGAACTATATCGTGTTTGGACTCATTTTAATGAGAAAAATGACGCCCATTCATCGACAAATGTTTCATAAGAAAAATAATAACAAAATCTGCCGAGAAGTTAGCGTATCCTGGCGGGAGCAGACGTGTTCGAAGGAAGGTAACGAAGTTCGATCGGTTCCAGGCGGCCTGGTTGCGGTTGCTTGTTGAACAACAGGTCCTGTTTAAGAATCTGCGCCGCGCTCGTTCGAACGAGGGATGGAGAAGTCCGCTTGTAATACAATTATTCTACCGACACGGAAATTATGCTGGACGTTCAAGCAGCTTTCGAACGCGGCGTAGCAAACCTCCGCTGTAAATTCACGGCGAAGACTGTCTCGGGTTTCCTGCACGCTGTCGCGGCACCGTAGGATTAAATGAGAATCCTAAGTTTCCTTCGAGAAGTTAAATATGCCGCGACTGTTTCATAAGGGAGGAACTACTTTGAATTTCCAGAAAGACATGGCGCCGCGCACACGCGCTTAAAAGCAGGAATCATGAAGGGAAACTGAAAGAGACTGCGGGGTTGCGGGGAGTTTACTTTGACCGGGTCAACGCTAGTGAATAAGCCAACAATAGTGAATAAGAAACATTCCGGGCTTTCTTCGAGAAGCGAACTTTCAGATGGAGCGTCGTTGTAATCTGATATTCGGCGCCGGAACACTTGCCGTTACGGAAATGTATTTTTAAATCCTACCGAGGAACTCGATTATGGCGCAGCTGTCCTGTATGCTGATGCCTGGCTTGCATAGTGATGCGTGTGTTCCGCAAGAAGTCAACCCTCGGGGAGTATAAATAATTTTTTCATCACTGGCAGCCCAGCAACCTCAAAAAGTCTATAAAATCAAAGTAATTTATTCAACACATTAAACACTATGTCAGTCCCTGGAGATTAACGGTATCGAATTTACAAAACAATGTATAATATATGATTCGTATAATATTAAAAAATGTTCATACTGTCTTAATAGATTTAATTCATACAGGCTAAATATAAATAGGGTAAGCAAGCCTTAATTCAACACTATGTCAGTCCCTGGAGATTGACGGTATAGAATTTACAAAACAATGTATAATATATGATTCGTATATTATTAAAAAATGTTTACACTGTCTTAATAGATTTAATTGATATAGACTAAATATAAATGGGGTAAGCAAGTCTTTTGCTTATGCACAGTCGTATTTTCGTATTTAAACTTAAATAAAGAGTGAAGTGAGACAAAAGTGCTCCGCGTTTAACATGTTAATGAAATATAAATTGAGAAGTTAAGATGTATAATACTGAGTACTCTTCCATTAAACACGCCAACCAAGATTGGTACAATGAATGCATTAGCGTAAAAATTAATTTTTAAATTTGTACAAATAATTCCGTCCCCATATATGAGTGACATGTCAGTCAACGTGTTAATAGTATTGTTGCTGTGGTACACTCACAAAACTAAATCTGACGTCGGAAAATTAGAAAATTATACGTATACTTCGAGATAAAAAATCATACAATAATCATTCTCATCTCATTTAACACTAAACCTACCGAGCATTAAAATTGGCTAGTATGTATTGCCTTATAAAAATAACAAGATTGAATTTATTTAGGCTTTGTGTGATTTTTATTATAACATATTCTTGAGTAAAGAAATGTATTGAATTAATTCCTATGAAGCCATCTTTATAACTGAAATAATTCTAGAATATAAAATCTGAAATCGGTCATTTGACCGGCTGTGGTAGGTTTAGTGTTAAAGTACAAAGCCTCTACTTTCAGATGCCCCGGCTAGTTTCCTTCAAAGATCTATCTGCATTATGAAGATGAGCATCTTTATCCTTTCGAACAGTTTTTAAATTCGAACGACTCTAGCGATGCGAACAAAATTTATTTCGAGTTTTTATCACGATAGATTTGAAGTCTCTAAAAAAGATTGGAGTTTCCACTTTACAATGTGCTCTGAAAATTTGTTGTACGATTTTTCATCACCGTTTTATTCTAGAAACATTTTTGTAAAAATTGACTAGAGACTCGGAGAGTAGAGGTTTCCGCTATAAAACTATTTCAGAATGATTGTAGTATGACTCCTCATTCTGAAGTTATAACAGTTTAACATTGAACCTACCACCACCGATCAAAATGACCGCTTCCAGATTTTGTATTTTACAGTTATTGGAAGTATACTTTGGAGGCAAATGATTAAGTAAATAGATTTAGTAGATCACATATTATAATACGAACTTCACAAAGTCCAAATAAAATCAATCTTATCATTTTTGTAAGACAACATATACCAACGAATTTTAAGGTTCGGTAGGTTTAGGTCTTAATAGCGGATGAAATTGTTAGAGAGAGGTTTAAAATATATTTGTAGCATTCTTAACTCAGAACTGTAATTGTTGTTCATTTTCTGAACCAAAAGTCAGTCTCAAAAAATCAGGAACATCGTTAACAAATGATACCTTTATTGATTCGTTCACTACGTTAGAAAATTCATGATTTCATGGAGTAGTGCAAATGTTTCCTCAGGCTCTGGCAAAGGTGGAGTAGAATAAATAAAAGTATCGATTCCCAGATAAAGTCGATTGAGCCCGCAGTATCGAAGACGTTGGTTCGTGGGTTCAGGGGGCCAAAGTGCCGTAAGGAATGCAATTTTTTGAGGCAAAGGAAGGATCAACAGGCTCCGACGCGGATCATCCCTCAACCGGTCGCCTCACCGCTCTCGAATGATTCGCTCGGACCGACAATGGAAAATTCAATCGGCGAAATTATGTCGGCTTGATACCTCGGAATAATTCCAGCAGAGGTGGAATCGTCGGATAATTCTCTGCGGTAACGGTGTCCTTGGTTCGATCGGGGAGTCTTTCGTTCTAGAAAACCCGTCGCTCGGTTTTATGGATTACCTTCTTCAAAGTATTCTTGTCGGACCTTTTGTTACATCGATCTTAATAAAATTGCAGACAGGATGGATAATTATGGAGTCGTTGGTTTAGTGATTTGCAAATGTAGATTTGCATAAAATTATTTATAAAAAGAAAATAATAAAGCGATGTCCCTTCGATCTGTGAGCATTCAGATTTTAATCGTCGAGTGAGTTCAATTTGAGCAATGATTTTAACGTTACGAGGGTTAAAGAATTATAAAATTAAATTGGCAAAGTAATATCAAAATAGTCAGAGGTGCACCTGTTAAAATAGATGAACGTTAAACGAACATGAGATCAAATAAAATAATATAATATGTATGCAAGTATTATAAAGAGTTCATTATACCGACGTAGACCTGATATCATTTATGTACTTTTGATGATTAACGTGCATTTCAATATTAGTTGTAATAAACAAATGCATTGTGCAGAGGTACAGTTTCATCCTTTAGCCAAATATACAGGGTGTCCCATTTAAGTTGAGATTGTAAATAATCTCGAAGACATATGATTTAAAAAAACCAAACTGACACATACCCTTTAGTGTTTCGAGTGGGGAGTCAAATGGCATTACTAGTTTTCTAATTCATGGGCGTTTTCAAGGTTATTTGAAGGTCATTTTGTCTTTTTTATCATAAACCCATATTTTTTATTTCAGAATCATATTCTACGTCAAAAAATGCATAACTTTTGTTTGAAACATTCTTTTGTAAGTTTGTAAGAACTTTATTATGTGTTCATGAGTCTTTTATTAAACGAATTACTAAGTGTCTCGAAGTTGCGGATAAGAATTTCGAGCATTTATTATGATGTTCTTAAATGAAATAAAAAATCTTCCAGAAAAAGCAACGTTGTCATTTTAATGGAAAAACAAAATAATCCTTGACATAAACATGAAAAATCAGCTAAATATCTTAAGAAATATTGAACTTACAAAAAGATGTTTCAAACAGATGTGATAAAAAAGAAAAAATGACCTTGAAATAACCTTGAAAACGCCCACGCATTAGATAACTAGTGTTGCCATTTGACTTCCCACTTGAAACACTAAAAGACATGTGTCAGTTTATTTGTTTTAAATCACATGTCTTCGAGATTTTTTACAATCTCAACTTAAATGGGACACCCCGTATAAATATATTGAGAAAGCAAGATTCAATGAAACTATGTCATATTAATACCAGTAGTAGATTAATCTCTAGTAACGAATGGTTCTTAGCATCTTGAAGAGCTGATAAACCAATAAGTAAGTCAAGTAAGGTACATACTACTGATAAAACTTTGTTTATTATTGAATCATATGGAGGAAGCTTAAGACTTGTTTAAAATCGTCTGCGTTCGATCAACTTTCAACCTCCTTTTTAATTGCCACGAGAAAGATATGCCTTTAGAGGAAGCTGTCCAAAAAGAAAACAGCTGAATAAATTACGATTTCTTGGCAGTTTCGCCAAGTCCATTCCCCAAAATTAGAACCGTTTTAACGCCGGTGATTGGATGTCGACAAAAAGTACTCGGACTTAAACCCTACGATAATCTTTTCCACCGAAAGATCATCTCCCCGTTTCGCCCCCGCTCTTCGTCCACTTGTTCAACGAAATTTAGTTACGAAGAAAGCACTTCTAGCGGAGTCTCCACTTTCGGAAAGAGGTCAATTAGACTCGGAGTCGGAAAAGCCGTTTCACCATTCCCTCGATGGCTGGAACTTTTATTACCGGGTTAACCCTGTGTATCGGCCAGACCGGACTCCATTATATCGCCTCGCGGCGTTATTATTTCGCGATACGGCCGAGCATTGAAAAATAAACTCCCTAGGAACGTCTCTCGCAGCTGCAACGGTTCCTCGTCCCAGAATCCCGACGACGCCATACCTCTTCTACACCGGCCATTTATCGCGCCCGTAAATTTCATGGCGGTAATTGTGTACAGCGAAATGAAAAAGGAACTCGCCCACCTCGTTATTATTACGCCTCTACGAAATCTCGTTTGCAGCTTATCGTCTCGGTTACCGATCGACTCACCCCCGTTGTTTCCCCCGGGGAAACAAATTCATCGATTGTGCGACGGTTTCACTTGAATTTTGTGTATTTACTATGATTTTCTGGCAATTTTATCGGGAAGAAACGTTAGATTAGATTGAAATACTTACAAGGAGAAGGGGTCTCAGATTTTCTCGAAACTTTGCATATTGGTAGATTTCGTTCTCCTGTTTATGAAAATGTAGCATTATAGGCGTCGATACTCAACAACTTTTGAGATACGTTAAGATTGATGAAGTTAGTGTTTCTTTCATATTATGTTACTTTTCAATAAAATTTTGATATTTTGATTCCTATAGATATTATGAGTGTATTTTTCATGTGCAAAATACAATTAATTAAAATAGGTAAACTGAACCGGAAAAAATGGAAAGAAAGGAAAAATGGATTTGAACACTGGCCTTCCCGGTAATGAATCTAGTACGTTACCATCAAGCCGTTTGGCATTTGACAAAAACTTCAACCAAACCTGTACTTATCGACGCCTATAATGCTATATTTTCATAAACAGGAGAACGAAATCTACCAATATGCGAAGTTTCGAGAAAATCTGAGACCCCATGATCGCGTCTTCTCCTTGTTAGATCGGCGATACTTTTGGCAATTTCATGGCCGCTGTAGTTAGATCAAACCCTTATGCATAAACTTTCATTTACATACTTTAGAACCTACTTGTGTGAGATTAACTTAAATCAGCCTAACTTTAAACCGCGTACAGACGCATAGGCTGTTGTTACATTGCATACATATTTGGCTGTCCCAAGAGTTTCTTTCACAATGTGCACGTTTGATATTGTCAGCTAAAGAAAAAACATGATCTGTTCATAATTGTTTTATTATTTCTTAATGTTCCTCTTATTTATCCCGGCATTAGCTGTTTAAAGAAACTCGTCTGATTTTGCATTGAATGCATTAACTGTAGAAACGCATAAAACGTCCTCTTTACGATCAGCATAAATAACAGAATCCAGATACGATCGTGTATTGTTCATTGTGCTGGCGTTCAATGAACAGCCCCATTGTCGTAGGGGTTGTTAAGATTGTATCCCTCAGTTGCGACTCAGAAATAGAACGAATATCTATAGGCGAACGTTGGACGTCACACTGTTCATTTCATATTATCGATATCCCGGCAGACAATAAGTAATATAATTCATTTAAAAATAATCGACATGCCTTCGCAGGAAACGTGAATATCGATGTTAAGAGCAGACAGCGTGAAATCGTAAAAGGTATTGGCAATCATCACGGAACCCGATTTGATTAATATTTCTCTTAAATTTTGTAAATGTGCTATCATTTCGTTTACAGAATTTCTGTATTTCTTCTACTTGCTCAGGAAACGGTGAACTTTATTTACTAGCAGCTCCCTTCATTCTGCATCGTAAAAATACTGCGTGTTTTATTAAAAAATTCTATGTAGTTTTCGAGACGGCAGTATCTGGCTGTATTTCCATTCAGAGTAGCATGATCATTATTCAATTACTCAGTTTATAATTAATTAAATGTGCAGCTGATGCAATTAGCACAACAGAAAGATTAATTACAAGATGTACGTTTAAAAATATTTTAATACATGATATATAAAGCAGTGAATGGTATTACACATCAACCATAAACTGCGGATCTTCATGCAAAATAAAAATTGTTTGTTTCTTTAATACTTTCTACAAGATGTAAAATGGCACATCGATATGTTTAAATTCTTTCCATCCTTCCACTGTCTTAAATTTCATCTAATCATTTTTGCCATAAATGCATAACGCATAAATCTACTATGCTTATGGATAAACTACGGATTTTTTGCATTTATGAGAAAAATAAGTAGACGAAACATGAAACAGTGGAAAGGTAAAAGGGTTTTATGAGCAACGATGTATCGTTATCAACTGATTAAAATTATCAGAGGGAGAAATGAATTTTTATTTAGGTCTAGTACTGTGTAACTGAGGCAACAAAGGCGTTGATTCAAAATCGGCCAAAATTACCCAAGATCAATTTTCCTGAAACTTTGCATATTGGTAGCCGTTTGGGTCTAACATTCATTCCGTGCAAAAACTTCTTCCCAGGACTTCACGTTTACGGGGGGGAGGGGATCAAAGTACGTATTTTGCGAAATCTATTATGTGATGTAACTTTTTATAAAAATACGATATCGACCCGGCACTGATACCACAAAATCATAAAAAATTCAGGCTTTCCAACGGTGTATAAGTTCATGTACTTTATTTATTGCTAACATAATTTTTCACGTTTTTCGTGTTTTTCAAGGCGTAAAAAATTCAGTAAAATTGCAATTTCCAAAAAAAGTATCGCCTGATTTTAACCAAAAACGCTGCATTGATAGTACATTTCATGCCCTTTCGAATGGTGTTTGTCATACCTTGGGGAAATTATTCGTTTTTGAGTTATAAAGTAAAATGTGAGTAGAAGTTGAGGCGCGCGGTCAACTACTCGACCTATATATTCATTTCAAACGTGGAAAAAACGCTTCCTGCGATTATATATACACTGTACATAACACAGCTATGCTATTGTTATTAATTTTGCTTTTTTGAAACAGTGAAACAAATTGGTTATATTTTACAATAATTATACCAGAATGCAGATATTGCTTATTTTATTTTATATCTTATTATACAATTATCAGGTGACGTATCTTCTTCAGTTTGTTTCGATTTATATTCACGACAGTATTTAATAATCTCAAACGAAGCATACTGTGTTTTAAGATTTTCCGAAACGTAAATATTCAAACTTTCATCGATACCCAGAATCAAAGGACTAAAAGAAAATGATTGTTTCTTCCCGTAACCGTGAAGTCCTGGGAAGAAGTTTTTGCACGGAATCAATGTTAGATCCAAAGGGCTACCAATATGCAAAGTTTCAGGAAAATTGATCTTGGGTAATTTTGGTCGATTTTGAATCAACGCCTTTGAATTTTGCATAAAGATCCGCAGTCCAGTCATAAGAGCGGCCCACCGTCCTACGATTAGAAGCAGCACGCGTGTGCTATCGTTCTGTTAAGAAGTGTAGACCAGAAAGAGTAGGGCAGCGAGTAGGCCTCGTGAAAATCGCGGAAAATTGTGGAAAAGCGAGCATCGACGGCAATGCAGGTCGGTGTGGCGCGAGGATTCCGGGTGCTCGGTTCCGAGGCCGGCCCAGAATCCCAGAACAGCGCGTCTCTCAGCGTCCTGGGACATTTCCCGGATTTTTCAATCGATATTGCGACGAGTCCCGTGACGTCACGGTTACTCCCGTGACGCCTACGTTGCGGCGACGCACGCGCGCCGCCCCACTGGGTTAATAGGTTAGGTTATCGATCAGCGGGACATCCGACAACACGCAGACCCCCTCGTTTCAATCCGACCCGGCCTCTTCTACCCGCCGACTGGCCCACCACCAACCCGCGCCGGGTACTTCCTTTGACCCAAGCATCTTACGCAGCTCCAGCAACCCCCGGAGACCGTTTTTCTTCCCGCTTCTTTGTCCCCGTCCTTGCCCCATCTCAACACCACCCCCGCCTTTCCGGAATTTCCATACAAGCTGCTACAGGACTCGTATCGATTCGATTCTACAAAGACAAATTACTTTCCGCTCCCTACACCCTCTCCGTTGATCGCGATTTAACCCAGTTAACTTCCTAGTCCCGATCGCTCCGACATCCTCGACTCTTCCGGGACGTTTTGTCAACGCATTTTACCATCATCGGGATCATCCCTCTTCGCAGAATGTTTCCATGTAGCCTGGTACACTCCTGAGTCGTTGGGGCTTCTGAATTAGCTACCTTCAAGGCTCCCCGACTGTTTTCCAACGTTTGTAGGATTATGTTTGGCGATTCACCAAGGTTTGTTTTAGCTGGGTGGTACTACTTTAGTCTAGTATTATGTGCGATAGTAGATGTTCGGAATTTTTTACAAACTACCACGGGACTTCTATCGATTCGATTCAACAAACACAAATCACTTTCCACCCCTTGTAACCTGTCCCGAGCTTCAGAGATGATGCTGATCGCGACTTAACCCAGTTAACGTCCTAGTTCCGATCGCTCCGACATCCATGACACTTCCGGAAATTTTTGTCAATGCTTTTTACCATCATCGCGATCATCCCTCTTCGCAGAATGTTTCCATATAGCTTGGTACACTCCTGAGTCGTTGAGGCTTCTGAATTAGCTACCTTGGAGACTCTCCGTCTGCTTTCCAAGGTTTGTAGGATTATGTTTGGCTATTCACCAATGTTTGTTTTAGCTGGGTGGTTCTACTTTAGTCTAGTATTCTGTGCGATAGTAGATGTTCGGAATTTTTTACAAACTGCCACGGGACTTCTATCGATTCGATTCAACAAACACACGACACTTTTCACCCCTTGTAACCTTTCCCGAGCCTCAGAGATGATGCTGATCGCGACTTAACCCAGTTAACTTCGTAGCTCCGATCGCTGTGTGTTGTCAAAGAACATAACAAGTAAATATCTGCATTCTTTTCTGTTGGTCATCGTTGAAGGCGTGGAAATGGGCCTGGAGATTAAGGGTGGAAATGATCGATCTTTTATTTTACATTTATTGAAACTATAAAAATACTTTCATGGAAAATGACATAAATGATCTTATTCAAGCAAGTACTGTAATAAATATCGCAGAAAATCAAATTACGTAATTTCAATATTGCCATTTTCATAAGGCAATGGCTACCCATTATTTTCAGAGGTTGATTGGTTTAGTGTGAAAGTTGTTAGAGATCATTGAAAATAGTTAAAATATGTTAACGAAAAATCTAGCCACTTTTGGTAATTCCTCTGCTCGGATTCAAGTATAAAATACACCAATAAAACAAGTTATAATTCATATTCCAGAAGGCAGAATCATGCGTACAACCAAAGAGGTAGTAAATCTCCAAGGAACTGAACCCAATATCTTCCAACCCCTAATGTCAAGGGCTATTTTCACCCCTTCAATACGATCAATAACTCATAAAAAGACTATATCTGTCGAATATTTGTGAGAGAACCCTTCTTTGTCAACGTCCAACAAAAAGTTGAACAAGATGGCATTGTTTAAAAATATATTTAGTATAACCGTGCATACATTAAACTTCACAAAAGATAATATTGTACAAAATTCAGTGAAATTTCTTTTACATTCTTAAACATTCTTTAAAATTCTTTACATTCTGAATGCCATGTTATCCATATTTGGGTGACGGGATTATTTCCCCAGACGCGAAAATGAATTTCTCCAGCGACAGGTAGTGTATGCTACATTTTGCTTATGGTCTGTGAAATGTAAAAGGATTCAGAAAATAATTCACGCCATAAACCTTATCTTCTCAGTTTTGGCTTTATTAAATAAATTGCTTTAATTTTACCTAATTTTGTGTCAAAAAATTCCTCTAGAAAAATGCGTGTGCATATAGACATTTGCAGTGCATAAGAGAAATTGCTTCTAAAATAAATGCACCCCTGAATCTCAAATACTACAGCGTTGAGAATGCAGTGTCGATCAGCGATACTAGGTCAACAGGCATTCAGACCAGAGGAAAATCGGTATGAAATCTCGGAGTTCAGTAGAACATTAAGGAAAATAAGTGCCCCGGTGCAGCTTCGCCAACGCAGCTTCCGGTTGAACGAAAACATGATTTCAATGCGGAGGATATCGGCCCAGCAGTCGCCGTATTAAAGCGGATGTCGCGAGGGAAAGAGAGAGACAGAGAGAGCTTGTGTGACCCAATAAAGGAGACGTCTGTTCGTGAAAATTCCGGTTCGCCAACGGAACATTGGAGATTCGGGGAATGGCGTTAACCTCCCGGAAAGTTTCCCTAACGTGCTCCCTATCGGTATCGCCTCTGATTGCCTTTCCACTATCTCGTACAATCGACGCCAGGGTTACACGTTCAAATCCTGATCGATCCCGCGATTTCGCTGCAATTTCTTCGGGATCCCCGGCAATTCCCGACGAATTCCGTCGCGAGGCACTCTCGATGGAACCGTACCCGTATATTGTTTACCCGCCCTCCCGTGACCGAAACGAGCGCCTGGCTCCAATTCAGAGATATGATAGATGCACCCGGGGTTCCCACAGTTTTATGCATTGCGTGACCCCGCCCGGTATTCCTTGATTATTCGCCGCACAATCGTACCGTGAATTATGGATCAATTCCCGGCCGCCTGTGCGCATTTACACGCACCCGAGCATCGAGAATTTTCCGTGCAACCCCTTTTCCTCATTCTCTCATTCACCCTCTCGTCGTTCTACCACTGAACCCTTTTATTCTCTCTCATTTACCCCGTTTCTTACTTTTTCGCCTTTTACCGTCATTGCTAAATGCAACCTCACCTGGAAACTGCGAATCGTGGAATTATGCGCCGCCACTGTTCGAGCTGACGCACTCGCGAGATTAAGCTGCTCGTGTTTCACACTGTTTCTTATGGTTTCTCAGTGCAAGGTTTCGAGAAATTGAAACAGCGAGACTAACAGCACCTCTCACAGAACAAGGTGTAAGTTATTGGCTACCCCCATGTTTAAAAAATCAATTTCCAGTTCCATCATTGTAGTGTACAGGGTGTCCCAGAAATGTTACGCTTCCTGAGGTCATTTAAAGTAACTTTTTCACTTTTTGCTTTGTTGAGGAGTTAATAACGAAAAATAGGGACCAATCAGAGCGCGGTTGTAGCGGACGGATTCCAGTTCGGCGAGAGGTCCCGCTGACCGCGGCGTTGCCATTGGCCGAGCCAAAATCCGTCCACGGTAGCCGCGCTCTGATTGGTCCGTGGTTTTCGTTAATAACTCCTTAACTAAGCGGTGGAGAGTATTCTCGCAAAGGAAAAAGTTTAATCAAATGACCTGAGGAATCACCCCTTTCAAGGAAGTACAACATTTGTGGTATCGACGAACAGGACGATTGTTATACATATGAATGAGATATGAATGTAGTATACAAGAGAATCGGTCATGCGCACGTCGTGAGTGAGTAATAAATAAAGGGTTTTGGGTACGAGCTGGTGTGTACAATATCTAATTTCTGACAAAAATGTGTAGGTAAAACGCAAAACAGTGAGAATGTTATATTATATTGCCAATGGCTCAATAAAATTATTCCTATGTCTACGCAGCTTCTATATCTTACAATTCTCTTGGAAAATGTTGATTTTACATAAAGATCCACAGTCTAACAATTACTAATAGTAGAGCCATTATAGTCATCGCCATCACCGATTCCTGAGTAACCTATGCTCCCGACTATCCTCTCCTAGAATTTTGCCAGCACTTTTCCACCCTCGTTCCTCTTCATCATTGCTCGCCGCGAACATCAGCATCCTCCAAGATTTAATTCAATCAATCCGGACGAGCGTTAGGCGGAACATCCGCGGGGTGATTTTAATAGCCACGGGTGCGTATTTCGCCTCACGCAGCGTGATGGCGCGGGATCAATTTTCATAGTCCATTAACTAATTACGCCGTCGGAACGAGCCTGGATCGGCTAGTCCAGGATCCGGCTGCGACTGCCTCCACGCGGAGACAGCCGCTGCTCTCCGACGTGATTTCCGCCCGTCCATGACAATGTTTGCTCTCGTGATTAATCGGAGCACCGGCCAACTAATCGATACTAACGTTCGACGAATTAAACAGGTTCCGCGATAACGTCGCGGTTACGCGACCGTCCGCGACGCGGACTAGATGGCCTACTGGCGAATCGATATCAATCTGCTATCAGAAATCGACGATCGACCGTCGATATCCGATTAACGCCCCGCCACACTGGAACGATTGACAAAAATAACTGGACGTGCCAACTATCATCGTTGTTTTAGATGTTACTGAAAAATTGTTTAAAGTTACATCGTACCGAACAGTGCATCCGATGGAGATGTTTCCTAGAATATTATTTTCTACGAGATTCCAAGATCATCTATATTATTTAAAAATGAAATATCTTGTTCAAGAAAATACGCGTTTCATTCTAGTGTTCACAGTGGATCGATTAAGAAAAATTACTGGACGTGCCAATTAGTTTCGTCGTCTTCGATTTTACCGAAAAATTGTTTTGAAGTTACATTGTTCCAAGAAGTGTATCCGATAACTCTGACAAAATAATTTGTATATTAGATATCTGATAAAATCTGATATTATAAAAAAATAATTTTTAGAATGTATAATTCTATAGAAAGCATGTACACCTCAATAAAGATGTACTAAAATCTTTATCTTGCTTGGTAATCACACAATATTAGTTATTTATTTTAGTTGTTCATCCCTATTTTGTTGTCTAATTTCTAATATTATTAGTGGACTGCAGATTCTGCGCCTCTATGACAAAACTGAGTAAGATAAACAACGAAATAATAAAAATATCGGAAGACTAACAATATTAAAAATTAGTAGAAGTTAACCTATTAAGAAAGGAAAGAAATTCTAATTTCGCTGCATTTTGCTGCAATCCAGGTAGAAAATTGTTATTTTGCATAAGAATCCGCAGTCTAGTTATAAGGTGTTAGTATTTAGAAATGTCTATACTTTCTTCGAAACGTAGATATGTTGGATTTCTGCACGAACTATTATTTTTTCTTTGACGAATTAAGAGCAGTGATGCCAGATCGGTTAAATCGAGGAGAATACAGTTTACCACCTCTCTGATGACCAGAGTAATATGTAACACGTTGCGCGGCACGTCACGTGACCAGTCTACGGTCTTAGTGGGGGACGTTGGAGTGTGCTCATGGTAGTGGAATGGGATAGTGGAAGGAGAAAAGGAGGAGAGGAAAATCCATCCATTTTTTTGGGTTTTTCTGATATCACTGATTAAGAGTATCTATAATATAATATAATCTATTATTAATCTCAACACCTGGCAAGAATCTGCCAAAAAGTTATGCGCCCAACATGATTACAAAGATTCGTGCCTGATTTTCAGAGGCCTCAAGATCGTTGTAGGAAAATCACACAGTTTTTACGAAAGAGGAAGCCACCATCTTGTAAAATGTCGGAAGACAATTCTATAAAATGGTGGTAACTACATGATTGATTAACCCTGCAATGGTATCCTGGGATCTTTCATGACCACAATAAAATTTCTGTACACCAATGTTCGCTACTGTATTGTACAGCAACTGTAAATATGAAGTTTCTCTAACTGTTAAATATTTGGGGTTTTCAGTGTTAAATTGCATCCTTAAGACTATCTTATTAAACTTACGGAATTTTAGAAACCCCGAATATACGATAATTCGTAGTCTGAGTAAACAGATTGTCACTCAAGGGTTAACATTAGGTTTACTGAACTCTTCAAAATAACGGGATCTAACATTTTTAATTTCCGATTGTTGAGATTTTAAAGATGCATGTATGAGGAATTATTCAACAAATTTATTTTTTTGTGTATATATTCTTTGAAAATTGGTTAAAAATCTGGATAGACAGATGATCGTTACTTTTATAAAGTAATGTAAAATAGTCACTGTTAGTGCTCCTAGTAAACCTTGTGTTATTAAAACTGTTATTTGAAAATGTATCCGCTTGTGATTTATTTTCAAATCGTGGAGAAACATTTACAATCATCTAATACAAACTGTATTCAAGAATTACCTTTGTAAATGACATATTATGCAGGAAAGGGCAACGACTACACAACGTCGGGATATGAAAGGCAGAAAAGTCCGCGTCAGTTGCCATTGGCAAACGAAACTCTCTCGAAGATCGTGTCCAAGTGGGCATCTCGTGACACTTTTACCTGGCAAAGCGTGCGCATCCGTTCCACCACAGAACTGCCAGCAATTTTCTATCATTCCGAGTCATCTCGGGTGTCTCTCGCTTTCCCTCGGTCCTTTCTTCGACCACCCAGAGAGGATTCATAAGCGAGCGCCGCGCGGAAGATTCTCGATAATGTTGTACCACTTGGTCACCGAGTGACCTCTGACTTTCGGCCGGAAACGGCGATTATTGTTCCGGCATTGTCGGCCTTATCTAGACCAGAATAATGGGGACGAGTTTCTTCGGGGATTGCTCTCGCAGCCGGATAGTCAGCCGCAGCGTTATTATTGTCTCGAGACGCATTATCTTATCACCGTCGAACTGGGCTGCTTGTTTGGCCCCGATAGTGACAAATGATAATTGAACCCGTCGCTACTAATGACGCAACAACTCCGAATTATTGCGATTTTCGCGCAATAATTATGCGCATCTGCGTTTATGTCAAAGAACAGAGAATGAAAAGTAGCTTAGATTGCAGATCTCTATGCAAAACGAAACATTAGTTACACAACAATGTATCTCCCCTTTTAACAATTTTGATCAATTGAAGGTAATAATATCCAGTAAAATGTTTAGCGCTTCTTGTAATAAAAATACTCGAAACATTGTCGATGTTTAAACAACTAGTGTAACAACAATCGAGGTTTCATTTTAAAGCTTCCGACTTCTACTTTTATTAACTGCCTATTATATACTAACTATTTTGCTGAAAACAATTTTGCACAACGTAACAAGTTGAAATCTGAAAACATATTTTGAAACGTCCCCAAAAACATTAACAAAATTTTTTCGTAAACGAATCTTCCTTAGATTTGAAGATTGAAGTCTCCCATTTACAGTGGCACCTTAGAAATTGATGTACGATATTTTTAGTCGTTTTATCAGGGTTTAAATAAAAATTGTCCTCCACCGAACTTGGTCCTCATTTTGGTTCCATAAAACAGTGAAAAAACGTCGTACACCAATTTTTAAACTGTAGTTCAAAAGGCGAGGCTTTAATCTTCGCATCTGTGAAAGTTTCATTCACGAAAATTTTTTTAATATTTTTACAGAAGTTTCAAAGCATAGTATTCTTGAGGTAAACTGAGTCATCAGATGCTCATCAGCGGCATCATGTAAAAATATTTTAGAGGAAAACAAATAACCGTGTGCTAACGTAGAATCTTCAAGCTTTTAATTGAGGTCAAGTTTATTGCTATACGATTGTTTTTTACGAAATTAAAACAGGTTAAATATTGTAAATTTATCGGGAATCAGGAAATTTAATCTTGAAATACTTGTCGGATCCCCTGTATTTCTAGCGTGGAACTAAAAAACAAGCAATTAAAACTGTATGAAAAATCGTTCTGCATGACGAAAGACTACCTCAGTTGATTACAAAAGAGAATTATAACATAAGACGTACCGTTAATTTGACAAAAGTTCATGAAAATTGTGAAAGTTTGCAGCGTTTTCATCAGACTGTCCCCCTAATCTGATAATATGGCACGAGCAAGCTATGCTCCTTACGGTGTCGAATATGCCGAGCAACCGATCGACACAATTACCAAAGTCGCTCTATCGATTGCCATCCGAGAGACCAGCCTGCAACACCGTTGTAAATCGCGCCTTAAGTCCGGAGTAAATACACCGCGTGCTCGGAATTACGACGAGGTTACGTTTTACAGGGGCCGATCGATGATCGCTCCTCCTCCGACTTCTAACGTTGCTTTTAACACGCCACCCCGAAGGATCAATGGCCCATAAACAGTCTCATTTCGCTCGGAACTCGACCTCTCTGGCCCGCTTTTTCTGTAATCAAATAGCAGAACTTGTCGACCGGCGCCGAGCAAAATTTCGCGGAATAGCGTTTCGAGTGCTACTTAAAATATTGGTGATTTTATCACAGGAAAATTCGGAAAATTGGGGAACTTTGTGTGCGAGTACAACAATTTGGACGAAACATAAACCTATTTTATAGCCCTGGGGCTGCTTCAGGGGGGCGAAATCACCACTTGAAAGGAAGGCAGTATTTTCTTTCGCGCAGATTGTCTTGAAAATAGAGGGTTCGAAAGAAAGTTTGAAGAATAAGCACATCCATTGATTTTTATTGCGGCAGAGTAAATTTTGATTTCAAATGTTTGAGAACATTCTATAATATACAATTCTTTCCAGGAGATGATTTTAACTTCTCCATTCACAGGTTTCTCAATTTCCCCGTTAATTTCACCCCTTATACTATAACAAACTCGTGATGTATATTTCGAACAGAATGTTCTTACTAAATACGTACGTTATTAATTTCCTTGAAACCAGAACAAAATTCTATTTTGTTTTCATCGATACACAGGCATTGGAGAATGTATATGTATAGGCATACAATAAATATAAACTTCCTTGTTCTTCTATGAAATTTTGAACAAATCAGAAGTTGTAATCTCTGTAATTATAAAGTATATCTGAGTGCAAAGGGTTAATCGTTCGAACCGCATGCTAAATTCTAATAATACTTTTCAATATGTATTTAACCCCTCGGCATACAATAACGAATGAGACTCGTGGTAAGAAATTTGGACCAAAAACAATAAGGACGAGCCTGACTCGTGGTACTTCGTTCGGACCAAACGTGAACAACGCGGCCTGGCTCGTTGTACTTCGTTCGGACCAAAAATAAACAACACGAGCCTGGCTCGTTGTACTTCGTTTGGACCAAAAATAAACAACACGAGTCTGGCTCGTTGTACTTCGTTCGGACCAAAAGTAAACAACACGAGAGTGGCTCGTGGTACTTCGTTCGGACCAAAAATAAACAACACGAGTCTGGCTCGTTTTACTTCGTTCGGACCAAAAGTAAACAACACGAGAGTGGCTCGTGGTACTTCGTTCGGACCAAACGTGAACAACGCGAGCCTGGCTCGTTGTACTTCGTTCGGACCAAAAATAAACAACACGAGTCTGGCTCGTTTTACTTCGTTCGGATCAAAAGTAAACAACACGAGAGTGGCTCGTGGTACTTCGTTCGGACCAAACGTGAACAACGTGAGCCTGGCTCGTGGTACTTTGTTCGGACCAAACGTGAACAACGCGAGCCTGACTCGTGGTACTTCGTTCGGACCAAAAATAAACAACACGAGTCTGGCTCGTTGTACTTCGTTCGGATCAAAAGTAAACAATACGAGCATGGCTCGTGGTACTTCGTTCGGACCAAAAGTAAACAATACGAGCCTGGCTCGTTGTACTTCGTTCGGACCAAAAATAAATAACACGAGTCTGGTTCGTTGTACTTCGTTCGGACCAAAAGTAAACAATATGAGCCTGGCTCGTGGTACTTCGCTCGGACCAAAAATAAACAATTCGAGCCTGGCTCGTGGTACTTCGTTCGGACCAAACATGAACAACGCGAGTCTGGCTCGTGGTGCTTCATTCGTGACAGACGTAAACAACACTAACACGAAGATTACTAATTTTCTACGAGTTTTCTCAAAACATTATTAATTTAAATTAAGTATTAATTTACAAATTGTTACTGATACATTATCCACTTTCAAATTATAAATCATTTTTGTTCACCGATGAATTGATCATAATTACTTCCGAGACATCTGAAAAGTATTAGTTGTGCCCAAACGTGTTTATTATTTCACAATTCCTCTCGTTGCGCCGAAATGTACATGTCATAAGACGAATACATTTTGCGCAAGTTCGAGTACACGGCTAAACAGCTAAATGGGTCGACGCGTGACCGACCTTCTTGTTTATTATGGCCCGAGCAATCGGGAGTTAGCGGACATGCCAAGGTGTTAAAACCTTTGTTGTGAGGAAATAAATTTAAAGGAGAGACTTATAATGTTCTATTATAGCGAAGTTAATCAGATAAGTATGTTTAAAGATAAGGTCTCCCTATTTTCCAGTACATATCCTTAAAATAACACACTGTTCCAAAAATTTGTTGCAACACAAGATTTCTTTATCTCCGAAGTTAAATGCAGGTTTTTGAATAGAAAGTATTTTATTACTAGCGACCACGAATCTTGTTCCATCTTTGTACACACACAATTGGACACGGAAGGAGACTTTCAGTTTCAATAACGATCGTTTCTATTAAAAATGTTCACAACACTGTAAACGCGGGAGAAAGTGAAAAACACGGTAGACTTGTTTCACGGTTGTTGCTCTGCCATTTCTTTCCAGTTAAATCCATTAGCTGAAACTATACAAAACCACAAGCATCGGTACTTGTAAAATGTACTAGCGGTAATTTTTCTTCTGTTGCATCAAAAACATCCATCCTCATTTGTCACGCTAATAAAACCAAATTTAGCGCCGATCAAACAAATGGCCAACTATTTTTCAGCAATTAGAATGAGATTAAAACCACTCTGTAGCTGTGAAGTCGTTAATACTAAACCTACCGACCATTAAATGTGCTCCCTTATAAAAATGACACAATCGAATTTATTTAGATTTTGTGCCATTTTTATTATAATGTATACTTGACTATAAAAGTATCTTTATAACTTCAATAATTGTACAATTAAAAAATATGAAAGCGTTCATTTGACCGGCGGTGATAGGTTTAGTGTTAAAACCAGTAAAACTCGTTAAATACTCTAAAACAGATGGCACATGAACTTGCAATTTTAAATCAAACTGTCAGAACCGAAGTGCTGTACTCGATTATCTGAACGATCAAGATTGTATACTCTACCTCACTTATGAGTTTATGAGCAATAATGTCCCATGTTATTTTTAGCATAAAGGACTTATTATAATAGTTACTCTTTTTATGCAACGAAGGCTGCAATTGCGTTATAAAGTACTATTAAATTGGTTGTGTTAACAAAATTAATTATAAAAATAAAACGCAAGCGATTGCATTTCTAAGTAATACTGTTATTAGCCAGTTGTGTAATCACTATCATACGTGGATTCTTTGATTAAATAACTAATTTTTTAAATACTTTTTCTTAAAAATGAAAATTTGAGGAAGAATTTTATAAATAGATTGCGGATTATATGCATTTATGATAAAAATGTGTAGATCAAATGTAAAATAGAAAACACGTTTAAAAAATTTAGAGATGCTGTTGTATTATTTTCATTAGATTAAAATGATTAAGAAAAGACATAAGTATCTGCGTAGCTTCTATCTCTTGCAATTAATGCAGACATTTTATCTGATGCATAAAAATCCGTAGTCTAGTTATAAATTTAAGATAAGAACGTACCTACTATTTATTTAAAATCAGTGGAAAATGTATGAAATTCACACAAGAAACCTAAGATGTTTGAATTGGCAGCAAATCAAAGAAATGCATACGGAAAATGAAGTATCCAAGCAGAGAATTCATTGATAATTATACGTCCGTGTTCCTTCACTGCAAACACAGATGATGATCGTAAATTATGTAGTCTAACTGTAAGCGACATTAAAATTTTACAAGAATCACTGGGAAAATCGTCGACTCCCACGCAAAGTCTGACTTAAGGTAATTATCCACGGATCAGGATAATGAAACGGGTTGTCTTTTTCATCGCAGTGGAACGACGTACTTTGATCGCCTCCGTTCTACCATCATGGCCGACGATCACCGAATAAAATTGCGTTTCGATCGGATAGAAACGGAATCGCCCGGTTTTATTAGTGGCGCCGTAAACCGTCGAGACACGTCGACCGTGAAGCCGTGCCAACGGGTAGAGACTAGGTTAACCGAAACCCTATTAAAGTGTGACGGGTATGATGTTAATGATTGGACAGTGTTTACTACGTTTCGTGGAATCAGGCCATCGGTGGTGATTCAATTTCATAACGTCCGGAATCTTGCAAGAAAATTCAATGTCGCGTCAAAGTGCCCAGCGTAGAGTG
The DNA here is from genome assembly GCA_913789915.3 of Sphecodes monilicornis. Lineage (NCBI taxonomy): Eukaryota > Metazoa > Arthropoda > Insecta > Hymenoptera > Halictidae > Sphecodes > Sphecodes monilicornis. Next base: position 13,280,686 of record OU565291.1, on the reverse strand, counting down.
ATAGCGTAATAGAATATGGAATTATTAGATTGAGGATTTCTATACGAAATCAAAATTGTCCAATTCAATTGTAAGAAAGCGAAGGTTAATAAAAGTGTATCTTCTCTTTTAATCATCTTAAAATGTCGAAAATAATACTATCCTTAAATGGTTTTAACGTATTCTCAGTTTTGTATTTTAACCTATTCATTTTATGCATTTATGAAAAAACTGAGTAGCTGCAATTTAACATGGTTCAAAGAATTGAATAGCATAATTGAGTAGAAAGGTAATTATTGCGAAAAGGTCATTATACTTCGATTTTGATGAAATTGAAATATGTTATAGATTTTGTCATTTTAAACAACTTTCTCCTTTTCCAATATACGGGGGGTCGCATTTGGTTTTAGAGATATTTGCAAAAAACTATTGCTAATACTGTATTGAATTTAACGTATTGTTGCACGCTACGTGTCAACGTAAGGCTGCTCATGTGTGGCGTCTGTTTACATTTTTGGCAACACGTTGTGGAAATGACAGAAAAACAGGGCTTACCTCTATATAGGGTGAGCATTCAATTTTGAAAGACTGCTCCTGAATTTCCGTATGCGTGGTCGGGCCGTCTGCGCCCCCTCCGCGACCTAACCACAACTCACTCTATACGCATGATTTTTCCATTACTAGATCAAATTCTGGATGACAGCTACAATGCAAAGATTATGCGAATAGAATGAGTTGTGGTTACGTCGCGGAGGGGCGGAGAGGGCCGGCCGTTAGGCTGGCCAGACAACGCATGCAAAAATCTAAGAGTAGTCTTTCAAAATTGAAAGCTCACCTTATATATGTATGACCAGAGTGAGACCCTGTTTTCTCTCTCATCTCCACAGCGTTTTAACAAAAAAAGAGTAAACAGAAGCCGCGCCGGAGCAGCCCTACGTTGCCACGGAGCGTAAGAGAATACGGAAAATTCAATACAGTATTAGCAATAGTTTTTTGCAAATATCTCGAAAACTAAAAGCGACACCCCTATATTGGAAAAGGAAGAAGTTGTTCAAAATGTGTTGCTGCATAACATATTTAAATTCCATCAAAATCGGAGTATAAAGAATACGGGAAATTCAATATAGTATTAGCAATAGTTTTTTGCAAATATCTCGAAAACTAAAATTGACCCCCCTATATTGGAAAAGGAAAAAGTTGTTCAAAATGTGTTGCTGCATAACATATTTAAATTCCATCAAAATCGGAGTATAAAGAATACGGGAAATTCAATATAGTATTAGCAATAGTTTTTTGCAAATATCTCGAAAACTAAAATTGACCCCCCTATATTGGAAAAGGAAAAAGTTGTTCAAAATATGTTGCTATACAACATATTTAATTTTCATCAAAATCGGAGTATATTGACGCTTTCGCAATAATTACCCGTAACAATTTGATAAAAGGAAAAGTTTCTTAAACGCCTCATATATTTTACAACAGACACAGACAATTTTTATTTTGCATACAATCCGGAGTCTAGTAATTATGACCAGCGGTACGCGTGTTTAGAATCTCTTTTGTCCAGATATTCGCACTTTCATGCAGTGAACAACAGTTTCCGGTAGGTTGGTCGAATTCTCGTCGGAGAATTGCAACTCGCGGAGTCTTCACGATGAAATATACAGACACGGGCGCAACAAGAAACCAACAGACGCCATTAAGCACGTAGAATCGTCGAATCCGCGCGCACTTTCCGCGAAGTCCCTATCCCCGGTCGTTATAGTAATTATTGCCGAGCGTGTGCATTCCCGTGGTGTAGCGCGGACATGCTCGAGCATGCAAAATTGCCGGTCTAAAGCCGCACTGTGGTCACCCGTCGTCGGCATGTATCTCCGTTACCGTTTAATTGAATTAATCCTCCGGACCCAGTCACGGGCCCGTTTCTCGTCCTCCATCTTCGCCCCCGCGTTCATTTCCGGTTACTCAACTACCGACGCCGGATGTCTTGTCTTCCTGCGATCCAACGCTTGTCCGCCAACTTCCCAAATCGATTTGTTTCGAACAGAGCAACCCCCGCTACCTACCAGACGCTGCTTTAGATTTTTATTCAGCTGCAGTTAACCTTCCTAATTTGTACCGCGTTATAAAACACTCAGAATTAGCACAAATAAGATTAAATCAAATTGGTGAAAATGAAATTGCAATTTTTGCTCTGTGTTATAACTAGACAGCGGATCTCTATGCAAAATAAAAATTTTCTAAATGAATTGCAACAAACTGGAGTGAAATAGAATTTTATTTTCATGCTTAATATGTTTATTTATATGTTCAAATTTTTCTGTTGTTTTTACTGTTCTAAATTACACCTACTCAGTTTAATGAATTGTTTTACACTTACTACTAAATTAAATTACACCTACTCAGAATTAGTACAAATTAGATCAAAATCAATGAAATTTGATACAAATCGCAATTTTTGCTGCGCGTTATAGGAGGGTTTACTGTATTTGACGACTCATGCAAACGCTGAAAAATTAATCAGTATTCATGAATTTTTTCAAAGTGATGGTACGTTATAATCTTTTTTTGTAATTGACTTAGCTGTGTTCTCGTAATACAGGACAGTTTTTTAATATATTTTTTATTACATGCTTCTTCTTCGTTCTATCTCGCCCACAATAAATGCATATTTAAAAATCGGATCTTGCTGATGTAGATGATTCGAAATCTTACTGCAAAACAAAAAATCGTAATGATTGTTACTCACAATCAGTATGGTTATTCTTATTGGCCCTGGCAAAAGAAATGATTTATCTTGAAAATTGGCTAAATAATTGAAACGCATACTTCAAAATTTTAAGTTTTTGGTAGTTTTTTTAATATATACAGTATGATTAATATAACTTAAGGGTATAATTTTGGTACCGGCGATAGCGAGTAGTATGTAGAACAGCATTTTAAAATTTCAGAGCAATCGGCCATGTAGTTTTTGAGATTTTGTCTACGCCAGGTGAAAAAGATCGTTCCGAGGAAAACGCGTTTAAAGTTTTGTTATTAATATCGCTACCTCGAAACATCGTTCATCTGGAACCGATATAGCTTTGTCGTTTTAATGAATTAATGCATAATATTATGGGAAAGAACTTCAAGTTCCAATACTTTAGAAAATGCAATAAATAAGAAATCGATTTTTTAACTCGTTTACATGAGACAGCCCCCTGGAGAGATTATTTTGATTTTCAAGGCTGTGATTTCATCAATTTCTAGGATTATTTTTCCTGAAGAACTTTTAAAATTATTGTATCAGGATGATGCACACACATCCATGGCGACTTGGAGTATACAAATTGTTTTTTTAAAGCAGAAAAAGTCAAAATGACACGAATTATCCATTTTGTTATGGAGTATGTGTTGAAGAACATAGTGTACTGACTGTTCCCATGATTTGGTTCCTTCTGTTGCTCGAAAAACAAAAAATGAAGAAGTATATTGCTCAGTATGAACGTGGTTATGGCATGAGCCAAAATGAATAAAATATCTTGATTATTTACAAAATGGTGGAATTTTGATTATATTTTTCCTCCTTTAGCACTTTAAAAAAATGAAGAAAGAAAGACACGACGGATCTCAAAAATTTTGGTTCGATCATGGGGTATGTACTGACGATTTCTAACAATTAGCAAAGCGATTCCATATTTACCCGCGCGCGATAAATAGCGGCGCGTTTCCGCGGCTATTCTCGATCGCGAAAGGCGAAAAGGCAAGGGCGTGTTGCCGAACAGCGTTGCCAAAAGCTCGTTGCCGATCGACAGAAGAGGGATCGCCAAGCAAAACGGCTGCCAAAGCTTAGTCGGAAGCTTGGTCCTCCTCGAGGATATTCCGGAACGAGGTCTCGCGATCGTGATAAACGTCCCTTGGCATCGACGATCGTGTCGTGACCGGTGTGATTCCTTCGAGTTTATAATGATTACCTTCGGAGCAGATACGAGTTCGAACACTTCTCGTGCCTAGCATATTGACAAAGGTCCAGGTCTATTGTTTAGAGCAATTGGCAGCGTCCATTGGCACTGGTCTTCTATGCGGTCCACGGACTCGCGGTCCCATAACTCGCGTATGAGTCATCATTTTACTATAGTTCTCTGCCAATTTGTAGAATGTTACGCTAGATCTACAATAGATAATCGAATTCTTAGAGCCACTTGCAAAGTTTAAAGATATCACATTATAATAGTCAATTCTTAAATAAATACCCTGCTAGACTGAATACTTATTGTTCTTTTGCGAGGTTTTGATGCTTGGTAATTACGAATACACCTTTAGCAACAAAGCAGGTTATAATATTCGTCACATGGATAAGAAGGGCGGTTTTCATAGTGTTGTTCTAGTAATTTGAATAATAACCTTATACAAAATAAAAATGTTCTAAGGCAATTGCAAGATATAGAAGAATGTATTTCTTTGATGAATAATTTCAGTATGTCAAAAACAAAGTAGTAAAATTTCTAAAATCTTTTAATATTTTCACAGTTCTATATTTTACCTACCCAACAAGTGTAGGATTTTTATAGATATTTACGTTGGAAGCTATTGAACGAATTTATTTATTTAAGTACATCATAATTACAGGATAAAATTGGCCGAAGAGTTTCTGAAAAATCAAATTTTCATAAACGTTGGTCACAAATAACACTATCCTATAATATTTTATTAAAACAAGGAATAAAACAATGATTACTATCCTCCCAATTACAAGTCCTAAAAAGTTACAGTCAACAAGTTTATCATCGAGGAAAATAAAATGTTTGTGTACAAAACCGCGGATTTGTATGAGCTCCCACGCCCGTCAAGTATTTAAATTTTCGCAGCAGAAATGGAGCAGGCTGCGTTTAATAGTATATCGACCGAGGCGTCGAATAAAATATTTAACAAACGATGGCTGGGATCGTGTTAGATAGCCCACGGTAAGTGGCGTGTTAATCAATGAAACGGTGAATTTGGCCCGGCGCTTATAAAATGAACGAAATCGTTCGGCGACGAAGCGGCGCGTAATTAGCGTGAACCGCACCTGCCCGCAAATCGGTATACCTGGCCGTGATACGGAATATTAATGAGCGAGATGGACGGGCCGAATCCATTGGTCGTCCGTGCGCGAATTATAATGCGAAGATGCGGGCCGGTGTTTGCGCGTGCATTTCGCTGGGCGAATAGCAAGCAGCTCCGAATGGCTCGCGTAGAAATTGCGAAAACCTCGCGCCTGACGATTTTGACCGGTTTGCGAAACCTGTCGCGACAAACTTGCCATAGTACTTGAAACGATACTTGCGAGCAGCAACCATTTCACCCCTCTTTTATATTTTTATTATCGGAACTTTTAAATACAATTCATTTCTGCCACACATTGTGCATCACGTGCAAGCTTCTTTTCATTTCTGAATTTGTCTCTCAAGACGTTTCTGTAATTTTTAATTTTGTAATGTAACGGAAACTGACGACATGCTTTATCTTCAACATTCTACAACGTCTCCAAAAACATTCGAACAATTTTCGTTGTGATTAAATGTATTACAGATTTGAAGAGCGAAGCTTTTTCAATTTTGAATAAAAAGTGCGCTGTTCGCTTTCGGGTATTATAACCGAACACTGCTTCGTAAAAATTTAAATATCTTGAATCACTGAATGCAATGCTATTGGAAAAAACACCAACGGTTGCCAACAGAATTTTTTAGGTCAATGTAAAGGCAGAGTACATAGTCACAATTCGTACATTTGTCCTATGATCTTCATTAAAAAACATTAAATACATCTTAATACATCTACTCCAAGTACATAACTCCAAGTACTTACCTTTCAAAAAAATAACGACCTGAAACTTGATCATGGCAATCTAAAAATATATTACCAATTAAAATCACTTGGAAGAAGAATTCATTTAGGTGCTTAATTGGAGCCATATTACACGTCGTCGGAAAGATACGAAGATTGTTACTAGACTGCCGATTTTTCATCGAAACAAAAATTGTCTGCATGTGTTGTAAAAAACCTGAGCAATTTAAGAATTCCTTAATTTCTTTAATAATTTACATAAATCGAAAAGTAATACATTGCTACTCCACAATTTTTTTAATCGTTCTATTGTATCGAATCGCAGCTGCACATTTTTGTCACAAACGCATAAAATCGGTATAGTCATTACGCTTCATAAAATTAATCTTTCATTTATGTTTCCGGCCTTATTCGGTAACTCGCAGTAAAAGGTAGAAGATCCTGCGACAACTTGTGTTCCATTTTTCATGAGAATCAGATGTCCATCAAGATCAGCGAATCGACACAGCGTAGAGGCTGAAAGCGGTAGGCAATCAATGTCAGGTGAAGGCGTCCGAAGTTCACGGCCCCCGGAGGTCCGAATTACGGGATCGATTAAGCTTCAATCGCCGTTAAACTGTAATTAAATTACCGGGCTGTTAGCGGGCCTGTTGCGCCCCGCGGTTTTATATCGCGCGGATGAAACCCGGTGTCGCAACGCGATAAAGTTATTACCAAGCCGCGCGGCCGGGATTTACGATGTCACGTTTTTCAGAGCGGCGGATGCGAAATCACCGTTTGCATAATCGCGTCGAATTACACGCGCGCGGCTGCAGGATATTCCGCGTGACAAGCGCCTCGTAAAATTGTTTGACCTTTTGCGGCACTATCCGCTCGAACCCTGCACTTCTCCTCGGGAACAACAGTCGAAAAACTACTTTACGATCGGCTGCACAGGTGTTCATTGGACTACGATAATGCATGAGCTGCGACAAACAATCAGTCAACGAAAGTGAAGCGTTCAAACACATTCTATCATTTGGCGGGTTTAGAATCACAGTACATGGTACAGTCACTCCCATTAATATTCGGACACTCCTAAAAAGGCGATAACTTTTTGAATATTGGGCCATACTACTTGGATTTCGTTTGACAAGTTACAACAATTAGTTTACTACATGACACAAAATCGAAATTTTGAAAAATTTGTAATTGATCTAAATTGCATAAGAAATACTAAGAGTTGTATTTTATAACTCTTTTGGTAGGCCTATATTGACAATTTAAGAAATACGTTTTGAAAATCTGTGATGCAAATCAGTGGTTGCAAAACAAAAGAGTATAAGGTGGATGCACACACTATGATCCCAAATGGTTCGATCTAGTCATTTAGTGACGAAAGAATAAGCTGCCATTTTTCAGTAAAGAATGAAGTTTAACGTCAGTTAACACTGCCGGTAAATAAATGATGCCTTTAAGATTCGAAAAACAATATTAACTCAAATCTTCAGAATTTGAACTTACATTACAGTCCGCCATTCTACAATGGCAGTGTTTATATAGGATGTCCCATTTGAAATTTCGCACGAAATTATTTACCAAATTATAGCACGTTGTCAAAAATATTTCAAACAAAACTTACTCTGTGTTGGGGAAGGTATCTTATGGTGGTCACAAATCTTCTGTAGGGGGACGTGCTTCCGTCTAGCTGTCACTAGCTTCACGAGATCCGTCAAAATAACAGGTGCTGATGTTTTTAATTTTCGACTATTGAGATTATAAAGATATTCAACAAAATGTCCTTAAGCATACATTACAAAAAGAATTACTAAAAGTTTGCATAGATACATTTTTGTTATTTTTATAGAGTAATGTAAAATTGTCACTGTCAAGGCTCCGCGAATCTAAGCTAAATTTTGAACAGCGCTAAATAACCTTGAATGACCTTGGAAGATGAAAGTGATATAAATATTCCGTTAAAAAGGGCGAAGTCACCTTGAAATCTCGGACGCACGTCCACCTAGAGAAAAATTGTGACCACCATAAGATGTCTCCCCCGAAACAAAGTAAGTTTTATTTGAAATATTTTTGACACCAAGCTATAGTTTGGGAAACAATTGCGCGCAAAAATTCAAATTGGACGCCCTGTATGTATTGACATAAGAAATATTTCTACAACAATAAACTTAGACTCGTTTCAAAGTTCAAAGTCTTTAATTTCGCATCCTATCCTTGACTCCCACCAGGATATGATGAAAAACAAATAAAATTGATATAACAGAAGTTTGGCTGCAATCACCATACATACGAATACTACGATACAATAAAGCGAGAAAAATTATTCATCGATCTAATAGTAAGAGGAAAATGAAAAATTTGTGAAATGGCAAATCACGAATAATGAATCAAGTGTTGTCAGAGGTTAGAAAATAAAATATTTCGAATTTTAGAAGTTTAGACTAGTTTTAACTGTTTATGGATATACTACGAACTAAATATACTATACTCACACTACTTCACAAGGTTAAGGTTCCGAGGGTGAGGTCTCTACTTTCGAATCTCCGCATTGAATTTTTTCGATGACCCCTATATATTTAAAAACGGAGTGGAAAACTTAAGTTGGCTTTTGTTCTCGAAAATATTACGAAGTCAAACAAGCCTGTAGAGTTTAAAAAATTTTGTTTGCTATTCGTTTTAAAATGACTTTGTAAAGCCTTCCCTTTACAACGACCTTTGAACAGTTGATGAACGAATTTTTGTTTGCTGTTTCGTGACACTTTCACTGAAAAGTAGGGACTTGTGTCCAGTAAGTAATGTGTGGTATGTTTAATGTACATGTGCCTAGTGACTTTAAAAACAGATATTGTTAATTAACATGCAAGAAGAGTACCGAGAAGCAATGAACACGCACCGAACAGTGTAATGCATCTATTAGTTAGAAATTGCATTTTGTATCGGCGGTTTATATTCATGAAAGGACTATACATTTGATACTTTCTAAATGCGAACGATCGGCGAGGAGAGTTTGCCAGCAGTTTCGCAGGGAAACAACCCTGCGCAACCAATATCTACACCCACGAAATACCGACAGTGCTGGAAAACATTGCCAAACAGTGTCCACGTTGGTCCGGTCACAATACTGGAATCGTTGTTACACTATTTGCATCAACAACAACGGGGAACTGCATTCGAGTGTTCGCGAGTTTAGCACGGTATTATTGATGAAGTCCTACGTTCGCAAATAACGTCGATTGATGCAGGATCGTCGGAATATTATTAACATATTAATGAGAATCGGCGTAGCTGATTGCGAAATTCCCAGAGTCATAAGTGGAAATACTATTAAATGTTGAACAGAAGTGAAATGTTAAAAAGTCGAAAAAGAGGTATAACATTTTGTCGCTTCGTTTTCCAGTGAGTTAACCCTTTGCACTCGGAGTTATGTCAACTCAAAAATCAAACATTTCTTCTGACCAAGACTATTTCCATCGTACATAATTTTTTTCATTTTATGCGTATGAAACTGATATAGTACCTCATACAATATTTAAATGTTTAGTAATTTATGAAATATAAACAAATTTAATAATTTAAACAATATTTTGAATAATGGTACAATTATTTGTAGTGGCGCCTCTGAGTCGCCATTCGAGTGCTAAGGGGTAAGTTTGTAAATTCCGTGAATACGTGCGCTATTTAGTTGGAAATTGGCTGATGCGTCTGTTCATAACTCAGAATAAAATGTTATACTTCCTTGAAAGGGTGATTGCTCAGATTAGTTGAAATAACTTTTTCCTTTGCGAAAATGTTCTCCGCGTCTTTGTTAAGGCGTTATTAACGATAAAGACGGGCCAATCAGAGCGCGGTTAGAGCAGACGGATTCCGTCTCGGCGACAGGTCTCGCTGAGCATGGCGTTGGCATTGGCCAAGCCAGAATCCGTCCATGGTAGCCGCGCTCTGATTGGTCCGTGTTTTTCGCTAATAACTCCGTAACATCACGTAGAACATTTTCGCAAAGGAAAAAGTTACTTCAAATCAACTCAGGAATACGACAGAAGTACGACATCTTTGGAACACCCTGCATACAGGAACCCTTTGCCATAATTTTTTTATGAGAACCATTGAGTTTTGGCTGATGGTTAATTTTGCACTTTTTATCCTTGTGACGAGTGCAATAAGCTGGCGCAATAAAAAAATATGGATGACTCTTGACCTTGAAATTCAAAGTCAACCTTAATTTTGTGGTACCTTTCTTACATCAATTTCCACCAAACCAGGAGTGTAGAATCATGCCATGATAGTCGCGGCATATAATTTTGTGATACCCTGTACATTTTCTGCGGATATCATATGGAAACACAAAGACTGTCATATCTCTTTGTCCTTGAGACCGTATATCACCTAATAAATGCAACATCGTTCATTTCGAGTTTCCACCTGGACCCGTAACGTTGTTCGTGAGCAACGTTCCGGAAAATTCGAAGCGACGACGTCCGAGAACATGTTGCTCGAAGATCATCCGAGTTTTCGTTTTCCGTGGGACAGGAATTTTAATAATTTTCGTGGCCCGGTTTCCGGCCGCTATGAATCTCCTTAGCCCCGGATTCCGCGATGCTCCGAACGCTTGTGGAATGTTTTTATTGCGGTTTAGGGTTTAATATCTGTCGGTGGCTGTCGTTGGTTCGTGTCGTGGCGAAATGAATCTTGCGCGAAAACCTCGCGGTCGAGCCAGGCGCCGTGTCTGGCCAGCGACCGGCATCATTCTACTGTCTCTCCGAGACTTTTACTCGAGAGAGAGAAAGAGAGAGAGAGAGAGAGAGAGAGAGAGAGAGAGAGAGAGAGAGAGAGAGAGAGAGGTCGACCCTCCGGGAGCTAGAACGAATTATGGTTGGAGTCGTAACTGACGTATTGTCTACTTTATTCGTCGCATAATCCGTGTACAATTACCTGAAAGTCTGTGACAGCTTTTAAAACCTGCATTCAGCTTGCGGCCGTGGAACAAAGCTCTGTTCGAATCCTCCAGTCGACCGACCGGCCGGCTCATTGCAACATTCGTTACATTGTGATTTTATTTGGAACAATAACGTTTAAGCACGATTCGAGGTAAACGGTCTTTTAAAATGCACTTGCGAGGCTCGGTGTTAGCGACGTGAACGTCATTCAATGGTAACGCATACTCGTTAACGCTCCCGCAAAATCAAAGAACTTTCCTTTCTTCGAGGGAAAACCGCGAAGTCAAAGACCTGTTTTATTATCAGGTCTAACTTTAAGCAATACTGTAGACCCGCTCCGGAGTCTTTGTTTCTACCTTAACCGACGAGGTAGTACTCTTGAAACTGTAAAAGTTTCGTTTTCTTCTTTTCTTTAATGATTTCATTCACTGGTCGCGCATGGCGTTGGTATTGTTTTCTAATCTTCTTTTGTAGCAGCTGCCTTAAATGTTTCTTCGTGTACTGTACAAATACTACTTTCTTATTGCATTTATCGATTAGTAAAAATGTAGCTTTGATTGCAGTGGTAAATACATTCTAATAGTTTTTAATTATATGAGCCGTTTAAAAGGTTCACTGCCATGTCACCCATATATGGGTTACGAAATTATTTGTACATATTTAAAAATAATTTTATTCACGAATATTCTCACTGTACCAAATTTGGTGCGTCCGAAATGTAAGGAGTTTGGAAGAGTACTCACAAGGAGAAGACGCGGTCGTTGGCTCTTAGATTTTGTCGAAACTTTGCATACTGGTAGATTTCGTTCTCCTGTTTATGAAAATATAGCATTATAGGCGTCGATACTCAATAATTTTTGAGATATTTACAATTTAAATTTCATTATACCAGTTAAGCCGTTAAGTACAGTTTTGGTTGAAATTTTCGTCAAGTGCCGAACGGCGTGATGGTAATGTACTAGATTCATTACCGGGAAGGCCAGTGTTCAAATCCCTTTTTCCGTTTTTTCCATTTTCTTCTTTTTTTCTGTTCAGTTCATCTATTTTAATTAATTGTATTTTGCACATGAAAAATACACTCATAATATCTATAGGAAACTAAATATCAAACTTTTATTGAAAAGGGACATAATATGAAAGAAACACTAACTTCATCAATCTTAACGTGTCTCAAAAGTTGTAGAGTATCGACGCCTATAATGCTATATTTTCATAAACAGGAGAACGAAATCTACCAATATGCAAAGTTTTGTATTTCATTAAATAAATTAGTTTGATTTCATAGAATTTTTGAGGTTCATGGGTTGGCGATTGAAGTGTTAATGCAAGATTAGTTCAAGTCAAAATCGTTCAAAATCGAATAACGAGGAATTAAGTCAAAGTTCTATAAAACGTGATAATGCCGAATGATATTACGTTTGTGTTGTGCAAGCCACGCTAAAATTATATTACTATCTTTTATTTAATGACGATTAAACCTCTGAGATGTGGCGTTAATACAAACGGACAACTATCGACTTACACTACTTTTGCATTAAACGGTTTGCATGATCTCATATTGTGGTTTAGCGAATGTCAGTGAAGAGTTCTATTGTGTTTCTCTGATTTATCGTGTACTATTAAAATTTATTTCCGTATTATACAAATGTTGTTTGCTTATTTCATTAACGAATGACTAAAAATCTTCCGGTTACATCGATGAATAAATTTTAATATTTTTGTGATCTTTTTACGTGAACTGGCGAACGTCTGCGAAATTCTATTGCTTCCCTGTGATTTATAATAAATTATAAAAATTTATTTTTGTATTATGCATATGCTGCTTGCTTATTTCAACCATCGACGACTAAAAATATCGTTTTAATTACAATGATGAATAAATTCTAATATTTGTTGATCCTATGATCCTTGAATGCATACTGGCGAACATCTTCGAAGTTATACTGCTACCCTGTAATTTATTGTGAATTGTAAAAATTTATGCTGCTTCCATATTTCTTAATAGACATCTAAAAATGTTGTTCTGATTACAGTGGTGAATCAATTCTACTATTTTTGTGATTTTATGGTCTCTTAACGCAAATTGGCGAGCGTCTGCGTAGTTCTGCTTCATCTTAGCGATCAACAATGAATATTTCTAATAACATCGTGAGGCCTGCCGATCCCGGAGGCTCAAAACAGAGACAAGGTCGTCTGGCCAGCAGGTTTCGCGTCGTGCCCGCTCGACGACGCTATTAATGGCTAATAACTGTAATTTTCCGGAAGCTGTTTCCCGAGCGTTTCTCGACCGTCACGATCGACCACTAACAGAAGCGTTCCACGAACTATCCAGGAAGAGCGCAGTCGACCATCTAATCCCGTTGCTCTTTTGCGTTTCCTCCTCCGGTCTTCATGGCAAATTATCAATGTCACGTAGCGCGTCGGGCTCTTCTGGCAAATCCATTTACCACGCGCTGTTTGCTACAGCCACGTCCCTGCCAGCCCCCTTGCGTCCTTTGTCTGTCAGCCCCGTTCCACGAATCTGCGAGATAAATCCCTCTTCCGGTTCCTCTGTGTCGGTCCTCTTGTGAAACGCGAACGCGCGAATCCTTAGTTCGGTGCCGGGACACACCGCCATGATTCCCGGAATTTTAATTAAACATTAAACGCACCGGTAATTTACCATGTTTTTTTAGATACACGATAACGGCGTTTAATTAAACTGTATTTTATAATAGCTCGAATTTGAATACGACACTGAATGTACTAATTGGCTGGTTTACATAAATACAAATACTATTCGCTCACGCGTGAAGCAAAATTCCAATTAAAAAATTAGATATTGAAAGTGGAAGTAGTTTACCAAACTTTGTAAATGTACGCTAGTGGCTTTGAATTATAGAGTATTTTATATTTCCAGGATTTTTTATTAAATATGCACATACATGTATAAAGCGGAATGTTTCTACGATAACAAAATGTTATAATGGCTTTGAATTATAGAGTATTTTATATTTCCTGGACTTTTTATTAAATATGCACATACATGTATAAAGCGGAATGTTTCTATGATAACAAAATGTTACGAGTTTTTCGGTACCCGCACTCAGAATTTGCAATTTCACGGAACCTCAAAAATTCTGAAAAGAATCAAACTACAAAAGTCTCTCGAAGGGCCTTTGTAGTGATTTAAACGTATCCAGAACGTTTTAGAAAGCATCACGCATTTTCCGCGAGCGTTTTCGTTGCGGCTTCGTCTCGACCAACACCGGAAACAGAAATGTCGCCGTAATTAAGCGTGTCACATCGCGTCGCAACGATAAAACGTCGGCAAAAAGGGCGCTCGTAACTTCTTGCTGATACGAGGGCGAATAAAAAGCAAATCATGGGGACACGGAAGTTTATCGGCGGAAGAATTGTTTGCTTTGCGAGCTTCGGATGAAAGAAACACACGGTATAATAGTATTTGTCCGGTCCGTGTGAGTTTCGCAGACGTTCTGCCACGGGGACTGCTGCTTAATTGCAAAAAATTGCGTCTGTGCCACGCCCCTGCGCTCAGCGATTGAAAACTAGACAACGCCAAATCTCGGAAAACGATTTTCACTATTTCAATAACATTCTGAAATTTTCGTGGAAATGGAGCAACAACACTTTAATTAACACAATTAAAAAATTCGTTTGTTGCCGATGTTCTTTACAATTGCATTGTTGGTTCTCAACGATGTAACTCGAAAACAAGAGAACGCTAAATATCTTTAAACGATATTCAATATTTGAATTGTCATAGAAAGAGAGGAATGAAATTTAAATTGAAAATGTAAAAAATTATTCATTTCAAATGCACTTTAAAACTGCATTGTTGGTTCTAAACGGTGCAACTTAAAAACAAGACGACACTAAATATATGTAAATGTTATTCAATATTTTATGAGTTTGATATATTAGTACTTTCATCGAAAGAGAGGAATAACATTTAAATTAATAATGTAACAAATAATTCGTTGCCAATGCACATTACAATTGCATCGTTGGTTCTAAACGGAACATTATAAGGAGGAAATGCTATGTTAACATTTAAATGGGATGATGTAAAAATGTCTGTAAATGAATAAAACAGAAAACGACTGACTTCTCGCTCGAAATTGTTGCATTTCTGTTTTGGACCTCTATCGAGCCCTTAAGTAAACTATAGGGCACAATGCAGCCCACCTAAATTCTAAAAATTATGTGGAACTATTAATAATCTAATTATTTGTGGATTCAGATGAAATTTTACTATAGCACTACGTTTGTATGTATTATTTCGATACAGATGAATATTACATATAT
This sequence comes from Sphecodes monilicornis, assembly GCA_913789915.3. Classification (NCBI taxonomy): domain Eukaryota; kingdom Metazoa; phylum Arthropoda; class Insecta; order Hymenoptera; family Halictidae; genus Sphecodes; species Sphecodes monilicornis. Next base: position 13,265,663 of record OU565291.1, on the reverse strand, counting down.
TAAATTAATCATTACATTTTTTTAAAGTACATTTTGAAGATCCACTTGAGGGTTAAGCATGAAAAATAATACGTTTAAAGAGACATATACCACTAACAACTCAGTAATTATGGTTGCAAGCGTGTTTGTCCAAAAAGAATATTTTTTGGATATTTTTCTAGTAAAATTGCGCAGTCTGCTCGCAGCGGCAGGATAATATTTTCCAGCTCGGTATACTCCGGGCCGATTTCCACGGCGCGAAATGCGGAGCTGCTACTTGCCGATATCGCGCTGATCAATTTTCAATTTTCCGGCGATCGTTACATCCGTGCCGAAGCCCCGCGGTTAAAATCACGTCCCATTGTTTCGCGATGCGCCTGGAACGCCATGGGAAGAGGGGACGGCGAATAAAAATACAGGCAGCAACGAAGGAACAGGATCCCCGTCAATGCGGGGTAGGGATATACCGCAAAATACCGGCGTTGCATAATATCCACTCAGGGCTGAGTCTTTTATTTATGCTTGACACCGACGTAATTTCAGAGAAACGTCGCGCGAGATTATTCGCAGGATGTCGCGGTTCCCGGGGTGTACACAGTGGAAAAAATGTATTTACCGTGGTTCTCAGACTTCAATCTGCGCCTGTTTTGTTTAGTAATCTTTGTCAAATAATTCCTGGAAAAATTAATTTTAATTCCCGAACGATGAATTGGTCCTTTCTTCTATAATATCTAAATATTGAATGAAAAATTTGATATAAATGAAAATTAAATTTTCAAATAATTTTTTTGCAACATACAGTGGCATCAGATGTTTAAAGATGCTCTACTAATGTTAGATTAGATTAGATAGTTTATTATGTTATATTATGTTATTTTATATCCTATGTCCCTAAAAGGGAACTCGGTTTTATAATTACGGCACATGTTACAATTATTGCATTCTCATTCATCCATTCATCTCTATTTTCCATGTAATTATTCATCTGACAATTATTTAAAAGTAAGTCCATTGCTTATCTTGTGACACATAATAATTGTTTCTTTAAGCTAATGTTATGTTTTTGAGAAATAAATAAATACTTTTCGTTACAAAATGGATTAAACTTAGTATAAGTCAGGGAGTTCCAACTTATTCCCCTCCGAGAACTGCAAGGTCCCCACCATCGAACCTCTTCCCACTACTACGTACGGCCGTAGAGTTAGTGAGTGCTGCGTGCGCCGCGTGGCTCTCGTGGTGGGAGCTTCCCACTACTATACATTATAACGATGAAGTCCAAGAGTGTCGGAAGAACCTAAGTGGGGTAGGTACCTAGAGTAGCTCCGGAGCTACTTGTTGGAACTGCCTGGTATAAGTAATGAAAGTACAATGTTACAAATTTCGAGTGAATTGTATAAAACATATATGTTCAAATTAAAAACATTCATTCATCGCAGAGTAAAATGGCGGATCGGAGTGCACCTAACCTCAAAAATAAATCCTGAAGATACCTTTTTAGTGTCTTTTCGAATTTTCTATCCAGTGTAAACATTTGTAGATATCGAGTCTTTGGTTTTAGATATTAAAATGAATAATATTTTAGTAGCAGGCATTTCAATGTAATTCTAATCGAAGATTGTATATTCTTTGTCCACCCTGTACAAATGCTGTTGCCCCGCAACTCAGTGCTTTCATTTTATCATAGCACTGAAACGCGACACGCGGGAAAAATCGTCTCGACGCTCGAAAACACCGGGGAATTCGATTAATCAAATTAATTCGTCGGCCTGGCTGCGTAACGTTGCACAACAACCCTTCGATTTTATTTGCATTCGTGTTTTACTTTCCGCGCTACACGTCGGTCTTATTAACAAATTTATTTACGATTGGGCTGATTATTGAGGAACGCTGGAATACGGCACGAATTTCGTAAAATCGGGTTCTTCTCGAAATTGTCAGTGATACTTGTTTCAATAGGTCTTCGGTGATTATTTATGGAAGTAATGAGGAGAAGTATTTCGATTCCGTCTTCTTTCTATACAGGCGACGTTTTCTCTTTGAATTGCCGACTCCTTGATTACTTAATTAATCCGGACGCTGAGTTCGAGAAATTGTCGCTTTCAAATTTTGCCAATCAAAATAAATGTTGTCATTTTATTTAAGGAAAAATGTTTCTTGCGGCTCACCGAAAATATATGTAAAATGTTGAAGTAATATATGCAACTTTTATGCCGACTACTATTAATGTCAATTATTTTGTAAATACTAAAGCATTGCAATATATTATTCTATTTCATTATAGTATTTTATTATACGTTCCTATGTGTATAAACTGTTGAATGAATTTATGTCTTTAAATAATTTTTAATCACTCGAATTTTTATATAGAAATCAGCAAATGGAAATATATTACCTTGTAAATTATAATTAACTTGTAGAATATTGTATAAAATGATGAATTCATTTATGTGCATTTCCGAACTCCTATTTTTATAAATACTTTAGTGAAAACCATGGTACGTGAAATATTATTTTGCGAACTATAACTATATACAGAAAAACAAAACAAAAATGCCATTAACAATGAAAATCTTGTATTTTGCAAAGTTCTGGATGCCACACATGCATGAAGATCGACAATTGACTTTGAACATTTTGACGACTCGTAAAATACTAAATTAAAAAATAAACTTAATTGTTTAGTTGGTGAACAAATTTTATTATTATATGGAACGTGGTATTTACATTCAATAACGTTTATTTATGTACAGTTTGGTTCCGAGTAACGGCTGGATAATAGAAATTTCAGCAGCGAGAGAAGAGGTCGAACGCGTCTGCAATAAATCACGAAATCCACGCGATCTTTGAGGATCATTATTGCGTAACATCGCATTATGCATCGAGAAGCTTCAGCGGTTCTAATGAGACGACGAATACGATCCTGCGATCCATTATATCGCTCGCATTCAGCATCCGATACATAATGTATAAACATTACGAAACGCTTCTCCCTCCTCCTGTTATATATTCACCGCTTCCTTTGACCCGGCTCCCTTTTAGGAAATGAGCTCCATGCTAAGAAGATCACCGATACTTTTGCTTACACTCGGAACCGCGAACGCTTAAGAGGAAGCTGAAACCGTAGGATAACGGATCGAGGATATTTATTCAAGTATATCGCTTTATTCAATGTTTACCCGAGCATCCGAAAATGTTAGGAGAAGAAATTGAACTTTCGAAAGTCTTTAAAATCAGATTCGGATTCTGAAGACTCGTTAACACATTATCTACCGGAAGCCTATTAATATGCTTTTCAATAATTGTGCTATACTAAAAGGAAGCATACAAATCTTACATAATAATGCCAAACGAAATCATTAGATTACGTTCCTGAGTTTGACTGGTTGGTTCACGATTTAAATTGCTATTGCTGCTGAAGGATCCATTAAAAAATCTTTAGCCATGGACCACAGACTGCCAGAAATGATGGAATAATCGCAGATAAATAATGTGTTAACACGTAGTCTCAAGAAATTATATATCACAAATAAACGGAAACTATGTATGTTTTTTTTTATGGATCGAATCATGTCGATTTTTAACCGTGATAAAATAAGATTAGCTCCTATTAATTGCTGTGGAAAAATGGTGTCCGTCACTAAATTATTTTCTTGAACATACCTAAAATTTCTGAATGTGTAGACTATTTTATGTGATTTCACGTCGTATTGATTATTTTGGATCTAACTGTGTCAATTCTAGAATATTGTATGTTCCGTGGAACGAACATTGTAATGTCTGCTTTCAAATTATATAGTGACAAAAATAATAATAGTCATTTGTTAGTATCATCGATGTCTCGTGCAGCGTTACGAGAGTGTTGTCGGCTGCGATCGTGTAATCGTTTTGTAATTTCGCGGTATCTTTCGCGACGCGTGTGCCGTAATTAGACCATTTAGCCTCGGTTTTTATTATCGGCCGACTGTTGTCTGGAGTCTGGGACGCGCATGACTACAGTACGAATCAGGACAACAGTGTGTCAAGGTGAGCACACACGCCTAGCGTCGCGAGTATACGCGCGTGACAACCGTAACGAGTAATATTTGCTCGATCGGTATGAAAAGCGAATCAGTGAACTCGTCATGAATGCTGAGAACGATAAATCTCCTGACGAAATTTCAAATCTACCGAAAATTCAAATCTACCATCTCATCGTTAAATTAAACTGTCTTTATGTGTCGTACTCTTTCAACAGACTTTTAGATTTATTCAGAACAATTATGGCACCAGTATTTTATAATTTATATAATTTATTATGTAATTTAGCATATTCGTGACTTTCTTCTGATTCAAATGACACCGAACACGACATAACTTGGTTCGTATTTACTTGTTTAATTCACGATACAGTATAACCCCTATTATCCGAACCACTCAGTGGAATACGAGTGTGTGGATAACAAAACAGTTGCATAACTACAATAGTGTACTAAATCTTTATTTATTTCTACAATAAATTGAATAATTTTCGATTGAACTGTTTAAAGCAGGTACTTGGAGGATTTGGATGTCATAGGTTCGGATAATCGAGGTTCCACTAAAACGTGAATTAAACAAGTAATTGTGATCCGAATTGTATCGTGTTTGGTCTCATTTTAATCACAAAACTGTGACAAACATTTCAGTAAGAGTATCACACGAAAAGAACGATTAACACGTTGATCGCCCATTCGACAATCACAAAAATTACACAAAATCAAACCAATTTATTTAACAAAACAAAACCTGAGAAGTTTAGTTTTGTGATATTAATTACTGTTTCAAGCTTCGTCTATTCTTCAGATCGTAAGAAAATTTTGTACACTCAATCTACCAACATAAAAATTAATTTCCAATTCTGTATAAATAATTCCGTCGCTCAGATATGAGTGACATGATCAAAATGATAAAAGCAAGAAAATTTTATCATTGAATTAGTATATCATCTCATCGATATATCCACTCCAGTATCACATTACTCTTCTGAACGTTCCTGCAGTGACTCATATAAATATTCGGACACTCCTAAGAAACGATAACTTTTTAAATATTGTACCCTACGAGTTGAATTTTTTCTTGTTGAGAAGGTAGAACAATTAGTTTACCACATGACGCGAAGCAAAATTTTTATAAAATCGCAATTGGTCGGAATTGCAGAGAAAATACTAAAAACTCTATATCACAATCATTTCATGTGGCCTGTATTGGAAATTTGAAAAGATCGATGTGTATGCCTGTATCAATTATACATATTCACTATTAATGTTGAGACATTACCGTGTAACCATTCTAATGTCCACAAAATGTAACAAAAACCTACTCCCAGTCACTGCATCACAAAATCCGCCCACCCTCGTAAGAATAGAACTTACGTTCCGAACGCAGAACAAGCGCACTAAATCAGCCTGGGAACGAGAGATCCCTTCGTGGATCAGATAGGGCGAAATTATCCTTCTCGCGTCGCGATTTCTCGGTATATAAATCAAAGACGGCAAGAAAACCACCCCTGGCCTGAGGGTTAGGGGATTGGTCCCGTTGTCGGGAAGTTGGTGGCTGGTTCAGGGGCCGTTCGCAAGGTGTTCTTTTGCTCGCAGGTGCGATTGCAATTAACCAAAGACGCTTGGAAATTGAATTCGCGCTAAAAGTAAAGAAACAAGCCCAACCTCTCGAGCTCGATCCTCTTCGCTCCGCTTCGTTTCCCTTAGCGCCTTCTATCCGGTCCGAGAAACGAAGGTTTCGTCTTTCAGGAAGCAATCTACCGAATGTAATAGAAGCTTGTGCAAGCGGTATCGGGACTGAGGAAGGGGATGGGGGTTGAAAGACGCGAAGAAAGAGAGGAGGAAGAGGAACGAAGGAGAAAGACGGAGGAAAGAAGCTGTGCTTTCAGGTCGTTTGAAAACGCGATATCAATCGGGTCGCGAGGAATGGTCCCAGAGTGTCTTCGGGGGCGGTACGAGGGGGTGGAAAGAAATACAGGGGTGGAAAGCCACGCGACCGCTCCAAAGAACCCATCCCCGTACTACGTGCCGACTGAGATTTCAATTCAATTTCTGCCAGAGAATGTAAACATGTCGGTGGGACCGCACGCGATCTGCGAGCGCGTTGCTTTCTGAAATTTTTAGAGGATCACGGATCCCGAGCGGATTTAAGTGGTCGAAAGGAGATGCTCGGTTGGGAATTTCGATACGCGCTATCGTTCCTCCTCAAATATTTGTTTCTTCCGGCGGGCGGAGATCGAGCTGGCCGCCCGATTATTCCCGCGGGGAAACTACGCGCGATTGTTTCAGCCAAACTCGCGTTTGCAATCGGTCTCGCCGCCGGGGAACTTGCGACTCGTGATCATCAAACGAAACCATGTAGGTTCGGTGGTATTCGGGATCGACGTATAGAAAATTCTCTTTCCGAAGGGGTAAAGACAGGGGTGGAACACGGGGTGCGTTTAGAAAGCCAGAAACGATTGCGGAAGACGACCAAGCAGGACCAATTGTCCCCATAATGCCTTTGATACCTATTACATGTCATTCTATTCGTTTCATGATACTGAATACGAATATGATTTTCGCTTTTGGCAGAAATGACAAGTTCCCGAGATACTCGCGGAAGACTTTCTTACTATAAGAATTGTATTCTGCCCACAAATGTGCGTCTACAGGATTTACAGTGACTCCAAGCATTGTTGACACACGTTTCCAATTTTCAGAAAATTTTTAATGTTTAAATTGCTGTAATCTCGAGAAAACAAATCGTGCAACTGTAAATCTGGACACGTTGCAAAGCTTAAAGCCTCTATCTTCACAACCTATCATCAATCTTTTCAAAACATTTTTGGAACCTTTTTTCTTGACTAAATCCATCATAGATTTGGAGACTGAAGCTTCCTCTTTACAGTGACTCCCTGAAACTTTATATACGATTTCTTTTTAGTTTTATGGAACAGAAACGAAGAAGAAAATTGTCACGGTGGACATTACATTAGTGTAAAGTTGGCTGTAGAACATTCATTCAACGCTCAGTGATGCGGCTAAAAAAACGTATATCAAGTTCTATGGAGTTGTTATAAAGAGAAGGCTTCAATCTTCAATCTCTAACGTTTTTAGAGCCGTTTCAATGTGTTATATGTTTGAGAAAAGACGTATCTGCGGGTTCCCATTAGCTACGTCATGCAAATGCATCTTCGAAATTCAAAATACCATCATTTTGTTAAATAAGGAAATATTTTATTTTCGTTCCATAATTAAATTCATGCTATTTAAAATGCAACTTCATTATTTTAATTCAGGTCAAGAGAATTGCTAGAATTTTGTCAGCGAATGTGGCACCTTTTTATGATCCTCATCAAGAAACTATAATTCCTACAATTTTGAGTATTTTGCTGTAAAAAAGATTATATTATATTGTTAAAATAATAGAAAATATGTGTGCAAAACCTCAATACAAAACAGTCGCCTGACTTCTTCACAAAAATGACCAAACAAGGAGTATAAAATGACACTCTAGACCAGAAAGACTTGTGTGTTTTACAGAAGTCACGACCATTTGATTCATATGAACGGGTATAGTTAGTAATATTTATTACTAGTTCCTTGATAATGATGTTTGCGCCTTACACTATAATTTAGTTTAGGGCCACTAATTTTATGACTATGGTTTTTAAACAAATCAATAGTGCCGGTCACTGGTGACCGACGCAGCAGTCAATGTGTTAACCACGTCAAATTGAAATGTTCAATATAGTAATTACCGCGATGGGCACGGTTGGGGCCCCTCAAACGCCTGCTTCTCCCATCAACCAAAGTGAAAACGATAACTCCCACCACAAAAGTGAAAACGATAACAATTGATGCCACATTGTTCTACTTTATTACCGTCAGTTTGCTATTATTCGACAGTCACGATCAGGGACGCCAGAAGGGCTTGTATTCCCCTCAAAATGCTTCCCCTTCTACCACGTGGCACGATTCTCCGGGTAGTGGGAATATTGTGACGTCACGCGTCTGCTCGCGCCACTAATATCTGCCTCGCGCAGAGAGTCGCGTGATAGAAATTTGATGGTGGAGAGGGGAGCTTATGGATTGTACTATGGCAGGGATAGGCACGGTAGGGGCCCCTCAAACGCCTGTTTCTCCCACCAACCTTTCTTTCATGCGCGAGGCCTGCGCACTGTTCACGACGGGCAAAGCACGTCCTTCCTCTGTGGTAACGGCGGATACTGGTGGGGACAGTGGGCGCTATGGCGGGGACGGTTTTGTCTCAATTGAGACAAAAATGTCCATACCTTAGTAAGATATTGTAAAGTAGCTTCAAATATGAATATTTTTTACTAGAACCTCCATTAGACACAATTAAAGGCACGCGCGTTCGTATGTACGAATGAAGCGAGTCGAAATAAATAATCTGCCACAAACGTGGACCTTTTCAGTCGACCATTAAGTCTGTTCCGATTCGTAAGAGTCATATTTCGACGCGCGAGCGAGATTCTCCTACGTCACCGGCAGATCCTTACATAAATCTCGCGTCACACGGTCACGTAATTGCGCAACGATAACGAGCGTTAACGAGGAACGGAATTTTCGCAGCGACCGTTTCAATTCGGATCGGCACGCTAATCGCGAAGGCACCTTTCAATTAACCGCCACCATGGCCGCGCGAAAGTCTCCTGTGTATAGATCGTCAGGATCGACGATCTGTCGTCTGTAATTATCCCCAGTAATTAATGTCGCGCGTCGATCATCCCGAGCCGCTGGTTTTATCTTTAATCCTCCCTCTTTATTACACTTGTCGGTGAACGTCGAGAAATAAAGTAAACCTGCATACAGTTAGCCTGGTTATTCCCTATCCCATGGCTTCTAGCAGATCACAGAGCTACCTGAAAATCTACGATTGTTTGCGATACTATATAGCAATTACAAGCACAAGTTGTGAGATCTTTAATTAAATGCGAGCTCAAATTAATAAATTCATTCGTGAAATTGTAAATGACCAATTTTGAGTCATCTGAAACAGAAAATATAATTGTATTAAAGTTTCAGATTCTTTACTTCACAATTATTGAATTTGTAAAGACGCTTTGATGAGAAATGATTGAAGAAATATTTTTAGTAGAGAACATATTGCGGTACAAAACTGCACAAATTCTAAGAAGATTCAATCTTGCCATGTTTATATGGTAATACAATATCTAATCGATAAGTGTCGCCACATTCTGAACAAGAAATGTCGCAAAACAATCCCCACTTTCGCGGGATATACCCCGCGAGGGACCGTGAAGCTCGAGAAGCCTCGGTCGTCGAGAAGTGTAACGTAATACAAAAGAATAGTGTACTTGAACACGAAGTGTCGCTGACCGGACCCGTGGTTGCGACTTTTATCGATTAAATACTGTATGTACCAATGGACTTTGCAAAATTTTCACAACTATTGCACACTATAAAAGTATGAATATTTAGTGATTGGATATCAAGAAGTCGTTGAAGTTAGAAACTGATATTCCAGGATATTTGATGAAAAATGGCCATCGTTAAGTTCGTTTTATGTTGTTTGAAGTTTAAGATTGAAGATCCCGACGACTGATTTCTAGAACACGAAATCACTCGTCGAAATGAACATTGACATAGTTAAGAGTTAGACCACCGCGATAAGGCTCGACTCCGTTTTAGTATACGCGGTCCAAACACCGTAAATGTAACAGGAAAGATCTCAAAATAGAGTTGAGTAAATTGTGGCGTGCGCGTGTGTGCTTCGAGGAAACTGTGATAGCAACTTATCTATCTGCAATCGGTGTGTCAATAGAAATTAAACCAGGACATCTTTTCATTCCGTTACGTCTCAAGGAGACGTAGTCGTCAACGTGGAAGAGATGCTTCAGATAATCATTCCTCTGCGAAACAGTATTTTATTTCACTAAGTTTACTTACAAAATTTTCACTGGAATATCCGAAATTAAGAAAAAAATGTTTCAGTTGTTTTGAACGTCTCTGTACATTCTGTGAAATCACTAGTAAAATAAGAACGCAATAAATTTTACAAATGCAATTAATTACAGTCATTCGAACGAATGCAACAATCAAATCTCTTAACTGATATACTGGGGTCTCTCATGACCCCAACAAAATTTCTGTACACTAACTTTCGGTACTGTATCGTATGATGATTGCAAATATCAAGAGTTTCTTTAGTTTCATGGGAACATTTGGATTGGTTAGTCTTAATTGATATGCATAAAGCTACTCGGGAAAATTTATACAAAATTTTAGAAAGGTCCTAGTATGAAACTTCGTAATCTGAGTAAACAGATAGAGTTAATGGATAGTACGCGTCCAATTAAATAAGCATTTTCAACTTCGAAGAACATGTCGAAAACACAGGAAATACTCCGAGACATTTCGGACAACAAAAGAAACTCCGCCGTCAGCAATCGTCCCGAAACAATTAAATTCAGAGGGAATTATTCAATAACATAAATATTTCGATGAATTCTAAAATATTCCTACATCAACAACGCTATCGAAAACGAAGCAGATCGAAGCACGAGGACGGGGGAACGGGAGAGAGGCAAAACCGTATGCAAAATAGAATGCAGCACGAGGAGGCGGACAAGTCCCGAACCTTGGAGGCGAAGAGTGCGGGGAATCTCGCCGTTGCTACCGCAAATATTTTCACAGCGACGACGCCGGCTAAAAAATTAAGCCGACGCTCGTGTGCTAATTCACGAATACTCGGCGCGCTGCTTCGCGATCTTGCTCGTCTGCTTGCGCTCCTATTCGCACGGTCACGGATTGCGTGCGCCTAGAATGATTGCACCCTTTGTTGGCGCGTCTTGTTAACGCCGCTGAAAAAATATTTGAAATCTCCCCTCGTTCTTCAAAAGGGAACTGGGTCACACAAATTTGAATAGTATCCTGCGAAAAGCCAGCCGGTGTATCGCAAACGTCATCCAATTCACAAATACCTTCTATGTTCAATAGAAACATCGCTAACATTTCAAATCGGAAAAGTTGTTTCGCAATTCGTTTATTAAAGGTACAGCGTGAAATTTACGTGCAGAAAAATATATATAAAATTTATTCAAATTTTTGTATGATTAGGCAGCCCTGTTTATTATGCCGTTAAATACGAAATATCCGATTTTAGAATACAAATCTTATAACACGTTTTGATCAAGTAACGCTATTACAGTCTACAGTTTTATTATTTAAAACAGGGAGTTCCAACGTATTCCCCTTCGAAAACTGCAAGGTCCCCACCATCGAACCTCTTCCCACTACTACGTACGGCCGTAGAGTTAGTGAGTGCTGCGCGCGCCGCGTGGCTCTCGTGGTGGGAGCTTCCGACTACTATACATTATAACGATGAAGTCTAAGAGTGGGGGGAGAACCTAAACGGGGAAGGTGCCTCGAATAGCTCCGGAACTACTGGTTGGAACTGCCTGATTTAAAATGTTGAGGTATAAAGCTAATCCTTAATGCCTACATTCAATTTTAATTTAGATGTCTAAGTTTACTTTTAAATAAATTTTATCTTAACGCCAATCAGCGCGACTTCATGAAACGTGTATTCCTGTTATATGTGTGGAAAAATAACATATTGACGATAGCATTATTTGATTTTTGGTCAAAATGTGGTGATTAATTAACGTGCTACTCGTTAATGGTAAATAAGACTACGAAATGGAGATAACAATATTGTAAATGAATAACGCGAATGATCAATAATCGTCGATCATCGCCCGCCACCGTATCGTTTCATATATCGGAATATTTAATCACGGGCAGACGGGTTAGATCCTTTCAGATTCGTTCGCTCCCGAGTTCTGAATGGCACGGCGAGGGGGTGGTTGTGTGCAGAGATTAACGAACCGTGACCAGTCGGCTTCCGCTTCGCGAGATCGTTTAAGAAACTGTTTGCGCGTGCCGGTGCCTACAGCTTCTTTTCGACGAGGCAAAACGACGGCAACAGGAAAGGGGGAGGGGCGACGAGGGACGAGGGGGTGAGAGACTATTAATTCAAGCCAAACATAATTACCCGTGCAAACGATCGGAGAAACCGTAACCACCATAAACACGCCCACCGGCTGTAAATGTGTCGAATACTGACTTCCAGTTAGACTCTGCCATGTCTCATTCTCATGCTCGTCCCTTCTCGAGTGGATACTGCACGATTCTGTCTTTGGGGATGGATGGAAATGATCGAAATTAAATTCTTTTTAATTTTGTCGTGTGTAAAGTTTTACAAGAGTTCTTTATTTTGGACTTTCATTGGTGATAAAGACGAGTAAGGGTCAATTATTGTCTAATACTAGATTCATTATTGTGTACTAGAAGCGACTATTTAACATTACCATATAAAAATAACAAAATTTCAGAACAAAAATATTCGTGAGATAATAATAGACATGTTGTTGGTAACTTTTCTTCTTAATATTAAACAATATTTTACTTTAATATATACAATGTTGTGAAAAACACGTATCAAACACGTATTTGTTCATCAAGGAGTTAAGAACATAAATATACTATTTTCAACTTATTGAAATGATCAATCCTCCAGGGACGATGTTCGATTCTCGGTTTCTTCCTGTACGATCGAATTGTCTCTACCGTAGACATTAGCTTAATACGTTGATTAACACTTTAACCTAACCTAGACCTTTGACCTCAAAAGTTCTATAAAATCAAAGTATTTTATTTCATGATATACAAATTCAAAATTTAAGATGTATAATACTGAGTACTCTTTTAACCTCCTTACATTTTGCACGTTGTGCCAAATTTAGCACAAAAAAATTAGTGAAAATATTAATTTTTATATTTGTGCAAATGATTCCGTCACCCATGTACGGGTGGCATGGTAGTCAGCGTGTTAATTAGTAGACTACGGACCATTATGCAAAATAAAAATTTCCCACCTTAGTTGCGACAAACAGAGACTAAGTGAAAATTCATTTTCATTCCTAACAGTACTAACTTAACAGTATTATCAGTTTTAATAGATTGGACATAATGTAACAGTACATTTTAAATTCTTCTGATATATTTACAGTTTTGTATTTCACTTACTTTTGTGATAAATACAGTCTAATACTTAGACTCTTTCTAATATTATGTCATATCTATCCTCCCGTTGAAGAGAGCAAACAATAATAAATGAAAACATATCGTCTCTAATAATTTAACATCTTACAATTAATTTTGAGTTGCCCTATAGAATCAGCACGATTCACAGTCGCCGTCTCTGAAAGGTTAACGATGAGAAGAAATTCTTACTTGACGTCTGTACCTTGCAACGTATGCAGAACATTTTTAATTTTGCATAAAGATCCGTAGTCTACCGATATCGAACAAAGTTTTAAACTAATTCAGATCTTCGTCTTTTCACGAGTGCATTCACCCCAGTCCGCGTTGCAGCGCAAGTTCGGAGGCACGATGTATATTTTCTGGAGCTGTCGTCGTCGTCGGTGCAGACGGCTTCCAGGACGAGAAAAGAAGACGGGATTCCCGATTGTACGTGGAATAATTGTTGAAGCGGGACGCGTCGCGTCGCGACGCTGCGGGTTGCTCGAGCTTTTTAAGCGTCGATCAGAGGCAACAATGCCGGCACAACCGGAGGAGGCAACAACGGTGACGCCGCGGGCAATTATCGCGGCTGGTGCAAACTCGTTAGTGCGCTTTGAAGGTGGCCGTTATGCTTTCGCGGAACCGGAGACGTAAATATGCCGCGATAACGATTCTATCCGTGCGGAAATTCCAGGTCGCAAAAGGAGAAACTCTTCTGCACGACCATTGAATCCTCGTCCAATTCTTTGTCGCGTATAATAACCGAACTGTCCAAGGAAACTCCATATTGGAAATAAACAATTATATCTCTTATGCTTTTCAAGCAACGTCCATTTTGACATAAAACGGAATTAGGAAACATAAAACCACTTCATTCTAAAATAATAAATTTATTATATGTACACAGTGATTGTATAAGAATATAAGAGTCCACATCGTTTACATTTTTGTTTTCGAAGAATAATTGAAGAGTAGCAAATTGTAAATTGCAATTCATATGAACTATGTTTTATTTAATTTAATATAAATACCACATGAATTAATATTTCCAACAGATTAAATGGTTTTCACTTTTTAAAATATAAATATTAATTATATATGTAATATATGTGTACATTTTTATTTTATCACATTATATGTTATCACATAGTCGCCATCGGATTGAAAACATTCTTGATATCGTTTCACTAGCTCCTTAAGTCCAAAGAACCTAATTATATTATATTATATTATAACTTCTAACAGGCAACGTATTAATTAAAGCGTGTCACTGTCAGGGTTTCCATGTGCCAGCCCCTTACCCTTCTGCTCCTCGCCTAACTGCGCTGCTAAGCCGGCCTTCGCTTCCTCCACTCTTCCCACGAACGCTCATGCGTACCGCGTGGAACACACTAACGAGTGTCCCAATTTACTCAAACCAAGCTGTCTGTGGCGTCGCGTAGTGCGAAAGAAACAAAAGAGCACCCGTTATTTTCCCTACCTGGTTCCATAGGCAGAAGAGTGGGGGAAGCGAAGGCCGGCTTAGCAGCGCAGCTTGGCGAGGGGCGGAAGGTTAAGGGGCCTGGCGGGACGCGCAGATAGCAACCCTGGTCACTGTAACATTTTATTTCTATAATTTACTACCACGTTTTCTGTGTATATATTTTCTATATTCTTATCAGGAAAATTATCTGCTGTACGAACAACTAAATAAATGTACTAGTAGTTACACTTTTCTTCGAAAAAGCCCGCAAACGAGTCCAATAAATGGACTGGAGGTGCACATATTGTAAAATTATATTACAAATGGTTTTTCCACTCACATACAAGTTCTCATATACTTTAAAGACATTAAAGTAACATATTTTCATGATGATAAAAACTTCGTTAATAAATAAAATACGGGTGCACATATTGTAAAATTATATTATGAAAGGTTCTCCCACTCGCATACATATTGTAAAAACCATAAAAATATTGTTAAACTATGTTCGAAAATTTAATACCTAAATATTGCAAAATGATAGATGCTACACGGATCAATACGTGGTTTTATCATTAATAATTGCAAAGAATGAAGTAGCACGACAATTGGTGATAACTTCGATAATAATGATCGAACTTTTAATCCATATTCGATTATTTTACAGCAATTTTCAGTTTATACAGAAATTAATTAAAAGTTCTTTTGCAAAATTGATTTCACGCGGCGATTCGTGTGAATGAATACACCATCGAACAGTGAATTGCACGCGACGAGAATTTATGAAGGTTGCATCGATTGTTATGCAAGGTGCCAGCAGTAATAATAATTCGGCGAACTGCTTTTGGCACGTATCCGTGCATGCTTCAGGAACGTACGAATTTACGCAACGCTAACGGTGGTGATTCGGATACCACAATTTTTATACTTTTGTTTGTATCTACGCAGCGGTTTGCAACCTGTATTTCATTCAATAGTAGAATAGTACATTAACTTTGCTGATTATGAGATTTTGAAGTAGCTAATATAATTAATTATACAACGATTCATAATATTTAACGTCTGTAATCGCAGTTTTTCAGAGCGAATGGAAAGCAATTTCCTCGCTCGAAGACAGTTCTCGCGTTTTCCTCGCACTGCCATAAAAAATCTGGACGAATTAAACGCGAAAGAAAAATCTCGTTTTCCCTCAAGAGCGAGAAATTCCAATTTAGAAGGAAAATAGAACGTTTCGAGTTTCGCAAATTCTATCTACGGAAACGGTGAGAAAATGTACTTGGAGTTTTATCAACAGAAATAGTAGTAGAATTACACCCACATGACTTTAAATCAGGGCTTAAAATATACCGGCACCTTCTATTTTAAAAGAAATTCTGTTCGAACTAATACGTTTTGTTCGTACAAAATATCTGTTCCTGTAGAATTTTTACGAAAAAAACCTCTTCAGAACATTTTCAAAAAGTATTCTCGTCAAATAGATTTTGTAAATTAAAAGTTCCATGGAAACAAATTTTTTGACAACATTCATTAGAAAAGTTATTTAACAATATTATGTAACATTATTTACAACAACAGCTTTTATATCAGTTAAGAAAATATCTGTTTGTGTTATACAAAAGCTTTTATATTTCAATTTTATTAATTATATCCAAACCAAAAATTTTAATCTTAATAAAAATTTTTTTATATCTGTACTCATTCGAACTTATACTACGAGAACTTTTTTACAAAAGTAACACAGGTAGTCAATTCCAATATAACTGATGAAAACGTTCTGGAACTTTCTCGAACCCTGCTTTATATTTTAAAAATTGTGCTAGCACGGCGAGAAACAACCTTTGGAGAAAATTAAGGAAGAATAGTCACTTCATAACCACAATTTAATTAAATACGGTTGAACTAGTTTGCTTCGTCTGGCGCCATAGTAGAATATAATGTGGGAGAACCGACGATTTATAAATGATTTTTATTGGGTGCCGAAATTAATTTTTTTCCGATTAATTTCACATAGAAAATACAGCTATTCAAAGGGTAGTGTTGCAAAACTCTTTTATTATTTTGAAAATACCAAATATCAGAATAATAATATAAAAAACATTCGAAATCTTCCTACACAACTTTGTAAGACAAAAGTACACATTATCGGAAACAATAATTGCCCATTCGACACCTCACACTTTTTGTCTTCACTTTTATATGACTTAACTGCACTAATACGGCTCTGACCAATTGTTTTACATTGTATTTAATTTTTGTTTTGACAGTTGTTCAGATTCTTATAACCATGAGTTGACAGATACTTTTAAAGAATTGACAATATCAGAAAATTCATCAACGAATATATTATTTTAAAACTGTTTTGCATAAAGTCATTAATAACAATAGTTATTTTTTAACTCTTTTATTATGTTCTACATTAAAATCGTAGGGAATTCATATCTGTGCCTAACAATTTAACATTCCACGAAACAATTATACGGTTTGTCTCCCGTTCGACCTTTTTCGTATTTTTCGAGCATCATGATAAAGTTAATTAAATCGGGATCGGTTGTTGAAAATGACAGGCAGAACTGATTTTATCGTTCTACGGCTTCAAAAGTACAAAGCGGACACGCGAGGAATGGTGGCATGGGGGATGGGATATGGTGGTGGACGAGAGGGGTTTGGACGCGAGCAAAACAGAGCATCATCCGTGTTCTAATGAGGGTCGACGCGGCGGCGGCGGCAGCAGGGGTGGCATTTGTTACTTTTATCGTCGGACTTCCGACACGGCCCCGAAATAATTAGCATTTTAATGTATGTATCTGCTTATCTAGGCGACGGCCGGTTACTCGGCGTAGTTTTGCATGTTAATCTCTATGGGAAATTACATGCGCCATTGCACTATCCGGGGACAGCCCCGAAACAACTTCGAGGACGTCCCATTTCGTTCGCCGGGATTAAATGGCGTACCGATCCCCTGTCTTGTGTACCAGCCTGTCATGTTTCTCTCAAAATGATCACAAATTTGTCTAATATAAATTCTAATACAAATTTATTTACTAAAAAAAATTTCATTAGTTGGTTGATGAAGAGAATGGAGAACGTTGCATCAAAAAGGGTCTCATTTTTACCATTTTCGAGAAAATTAGAAAAATATGGGATTCAATAGCGTACCGATCCTTTGTCTTGTGTATCCCACTCTCATGTCTTTTCCAAAATCACCACGAATTTGACTATTATCAATTTTAATACAAGCTCGTCTAATAAACATATTCAATTCAAGATCGACGAGGTTCATTGAGGACATTGCAGCATGATGGATGTAGTGCCATTTTTGCAATTTTTGCCATTTTGGAATAAATTAGAAAAATACGAGATTAAATGACTTGGCACTCAAAATGGTCACAAAGTCTAAATTCAAATATAAATTTATCTACTATAAATATTTAATTAGTTGGTGGCCGAAGGTAAATGAGAGCATTGCAGCAGAAAATGTGCAGATCCATTTTTACAATGTCGAGTAAATTAGAAAATTACGGGATAACTATAACCTTACCAATAGGATTTTTACTAATTGTGCTATCGTAAATGGAAGGTTAGAAACGTTTTTCTAGAATTTAAAAAAATATCCTTACCCATGGATCATGGGATCTCAAAAGTTCTCTTCCCTTCACCACTCCTAATCTTGTGATAAATAATGTGTTAAAATGCATTTACAGTCACATCACTACACTGCGGATCTTTATGCGAAATAGAAATTGTCGGCATCAATTGCAAGAAACTATAGCCATGTATAATTTTCTTTTCTCCTTTAACATTCTTAATATGTCGATGGCAACTTACGGACAATCTTAAATTCACTTAATATTTCCACTGTTTTAAATCGTGTTAATACTTTTTTGCCACGAATGCATAAAATCCGCAAGCTACGCATCACAGATGTTATACAGTAAAACATAAAATCGTCAGGCTCGCCCCTAGCCGTCAACCCTGTAGCTTTTTTCGCTCGTTAAATGTGATCGAAAGGTTCGGAGCGGGTTTCAAAAATCGAGGAACAACTGGATGTGATCCGTGTCGTCGTTTCCGGCGTTCCCGGCTCAGTGATCGTCGAAAAACGGAGCCTGGAAAGGAACGGGGGTTGCGAGGGGGTGGTAAGTGGTTGTCGGACGACAATGAAATATCGTCGATACACCGCGACCAATAATCGCGGGAACACGCTAGCTCTGCGGCCGTTCCGACATTGATTTATCGGCCCGGGGATATATATTTATACCAGTAGTATTTCTTTCGCCGTTTTGACGAATCCCCTTGATCTTTCTTCGTTGCGAATGACAAGCTGTCGGACAAGCTCGGATCTATCGGCTTCATGTCCTGATTAGCTCGATCGAGTTCGAAATCGCCTAAGAGAATCGCCGACGGCAATATTTTAGCGGTAACGTTTACGTAACCCCGTTTCGTTATGATGATTTATCCTCGGGCGATGGGCCTGTCGATGCTGGACGCCGCTGATTTATCGTGCAGCCACGCATGATCCAACCACGAGCTACTATGTCGATGATATTGCCAGAAACTCTACTATTATTTGATGATTTCTGGAGAATTTTCAGCTGTTCCCATCATTCGATAGACGTCGGAACTATATGCGAGTGATGTACATTGCTTTACAATAATTTCAAGATTATGTTTATTCAGATTTTGTACAATAATTATCCCTTTGCACTCTAAATTTTGTTTTCAATTTTGTTCCTAATAACTCCCCATTGTTTTAAGTGTTTCATTTAAATTGTATTTTAAAAGACAGCAATTCTTGTTGCTAGTTATATATTATGTATACTAATTATCTAAATGAGCAAAACCTAATATTATGATATATGTTACGTATTTAAATTGATAATTTTAAAATGTCGTGCTGCAATCGACATACAAGTTACGTTGAATAAAATTGATGTTTAGTTACAATCGACATAGGATTGCAATATGTGCTTCAATAAGGAAATTTATTCAAACAAAAATTGGTGTGTGCCTAGACCATATGGCTGAAATGAAAGTTCTTTCTTTAATTTTTTTTCGAATTTTTATTAACACTTTATGACATTTAATTTTCTATAATTCTATTATTGAAACAACTGGCTTGTGATAGCTAAAATATGAATTCTTGATTCAATTTTGTCTAAATGTCTTGCAAATACTGCATCGAGAGTTGTTCCTGATCTTGTTGTCGCTTCATTAGGATTATTTACCATTTCCAATCTTAATTTACTTCTAAAATATTCTATTAATAATTTTGATTGTTCCGATGCAAAGTTCACATTGAAATCTCGGTAATTATTTACATTAGGGGCTTCCTCACCGATTTTGATGACGTTGAAATATGTTGTCAAGGTCATCATTCTGAATAACTTTTTCCTATACATGTTACCGCCGCTCAGCTTTAGTTTCCGAGATATTCGCAAAAAAGTTTCAACATCTCGAAAAGTGATCGGAGTAGGTCTGGGTTAGGTCTGGGTTAGGTCTGGGTTATTTATATATTATTTATATATTAATATACTGAGTTATTATATATTTTCTTGATTGTTGCAGATGTCCAAGAATTCGTATAATTTCATGCTTAATACTCTGTATGCTAACACAGCTGACAATGAAATGAGTTCGCGTTCGACACGATTTATTTCACGTTTCAGTTCGTAAACAGAAACAGACAAGACAGTGGGTCTGAACTGATATAAGTCGTTTTAAATTGTGTCCGTGGCCGCGTTATCGGCGGCCACAATTTCAAATCTACCCCAGGCCTACTCCGATCACTTTTTGAGATGTTGAAACTTTTGTGCGAATATCTCGGAAACTAAAGCTGAGGGGCGGTAACATGTATAGGAAAAAGTAGTTCAGAATGATGACCTTGACAACATCTTTCAACGTCATCAAAATCGGTGAGGAAGCCCCTAGTGTAAATATTTACCGAAATTTCCATTTAGCATCATCGGAATTTTATCATAATCTTTATTAAGCAATGCCGAACCCTCAACCGTATATGCTAATAGAATAGAATTTCGTTTCATCGTTTCATCGCCAGATTGGTTTTACTCCTACCGCGTCGAGGTGTTGTGCCTAACGCGTCGAGGTTTTGCGCCTACCGCGCCTAAAGAAGTTTCACTTCAAAAATTCTCACGGAAACATTTGAAATAAATTCACTGTTATTATTTTTATGATAACAGTGCCATATTTATGATGACATATATCACAGAAAGGAACATTTCCAGAAGCTACGTGCAGAGTATAGAGGAATCAAGTAAAATAGCGTAACGTGTTCTGTTACATATTACAAGAAGATTAATGGTTTATTTTATTTCGTTAATGCACTGTTTCGGAATGATTTATAGTGAGAGGGACAGCCTTGAGCACCTGATACGTTTTCTGCCTGTGCAAGTTTGCGCACTCTGTTTGATCCACGGTTCCCGAACCGTCCTGTGCAGCGTATATCGCTGTTGCAAAAGTCACTCAACGAGGTATCGCATTATGTCGTTCAACGTAATTAGCGACAGTTCGTCATTAATCCTGCCTTGCGCCATATTCGGCTGCTGACGCAAATGCACGGTGTACCGTCGCGTCGCGTCGGCTCGGTGCGCGAAAACATTCAGCCGGGAATGATCGCGTCACCGCGTCCGGATAACTGCGAGTAACACGATCATGTCACCACGGTAAACTAGATCATTTCGGGCCGACTGTATCGCTCCTGTAATTTCGTTCACTAAAAGCGACGCTTACTTTCAATATCCGCTTGTTAGCGACACATTGTCCCATCTCTTACTCGAAAATCCAGGTCCATTTGCTGGAAAATCAACTGAATCTTGATTTATGAAATTCAAGCTCTTTTCCAAGAACTTCCGAGATACTCTTGATACTGTCAATATTCACCACAGGCTCTAATTACATTTTTTTCATTGACTTCTCCAACAGTCAGATCCGTTTACAGGAATTCATTTGCTTCTTGATTTATGAAATTCAAGCACTTTTCCAAGAACTTGTAAGATACTGCTAATACTGTCAGTATTCACCACAGATTCTAATGTAATTTGCTTCATTCATTATCTCGGTAAAATGTTCATTTTTCAAATGTGAAAAGAAAATTTTTACGCAGATGTTCGTGGAATGAAAACATGATATCGTAAAAATAATTGTCACTCATGCACGTGTAGAAACAACATGAAAATCATAAGTCGCATGTTTCGTGCAACAAGACGTTGCAAATAATGTCATAATACTGTCAATATTCGTCACATGCTCTAATTAATGCAGAATATGAAGACAAATTGTTACTTGGACGTCTGTGGATGGAAAATAGAAAATTGTAAATTGCAACTTCTTCATGTCAAGATATTGTAAAGTAAAATAGTTCTGTGTGCAAAATCTTAATAAGCAGCTTGCTTTTTTACCATTGTCGCTCATGCATACGTAGAAGCAAGATGAAAATCATAAGTCACATGTTTCGTGCAACAAGACGTTGCAAATAATGCCTTAAGCAACATTTCCATTCGGAACATATTTTCAGAGGTTACGTTCACTTCAAGAAGTACTTCATATATTCTACAATTTGTTTGGAAATGTGAAATAAATATGTTGAAACAAAGCACTGTGGTCTTAGAAACATACAGACTGCTAGCAGCAGCGATATTTTACTGATACCGAGTATGTTCTACGATTTAGGATAAGATGGGGAGCATGAAGTATGGATTGAAGGCATTAAATTTCATTCGGTAACTGGAGGAGTATATTATTCATTGTGCAATCGGATAAAACAATTGGCCAATAGTTCCCTGAGGGTTCTTTCAGCTTGCTGCGGTTGCAGTTCGAGGAATCCTGCAATTATTAGTTTTGGACGATGACCGCCTAATGATAGCCACGGATGGTGACGTTGATTACAGACGTTGTCGAAGTAACGGAGTAACTAACTTGGCGCGGAGTTGATTAGAGGGACAGCCCGATGTGGCGACGCGATAATAACGCGAATGCTAATGACGATCGTCCCCCTAGTCTTGTACCAGTCATTGTAAGCCGATACCATCTCGGAAAGCGGCGCGCGGCAGACGGAGAATCGAACGAATCGTCGATTACCTTCAACGGTGTTCTGCAAAAACCGGACAAACAAACTCGATCCTCGATGGAACTGGCCACTCATTATTCTGCAATTGAACGCCACTTTCTTTATGATCCTCTTCAAGGAACTATATCTCCTACAATTTTAAGTATTTTGTCGTCAAAAAAAATTATTTATTTATTTATTCATAGACGGACAGAAGCCCTTTTTACATAAGTGTTTACACAAAAGAAAAAAAGACTATACATAAAATAACAAAAAAGGGACGTTGCACAAGAACTCATGGTACAAAGGGTATGGTGTTATCCGGTAATCCTGCGTAATTGACTTTTAAATGTTTGTAAACACCCACTAAAAAAATCAATTCGATTGTAGAGAGTGTTTGAGTCTGCAATAATACGATTTATCGGATTAATTAATCCATATGCAGATGTGGATTTAAGTGTGTTAAAACCTACTCTGAATCTCAATATACGTTCCGTAAAATTATATTATATATTATATAGTTAAGAATATATATATATATATATATATATATATATATATATATTATAGTTAAGAATATATTATATAGTTAAGAATTATATTATATAGTTAAAATAATAGAAAATATGTATGCGAAACCTTAATAGAAGACAAGCCTCTGATTTCTTTACAAAACTGTCCAAACAAGGTCTATAAAATGGCGCTCTAGACCAGAAAACCCTTTCAACACGTTGACTGCCGCATGAATTTTGTGTTTCGCACAATTCTTGCCGATTTTACCAAATAAACGATCAAATTTATTAATAAATATTATTCTTTACTTAATAGGTATACAAGAGGGGCAATTCGAAAGTTTTACGCAGAGCAGAATTATTTTACAAACGGTTAGCTGTTTATTTCTCTGTCAGCAGGATAAATGATCTCCAGTAAGCGTGACCGACGATTTCTTTTGGAAATCACGGTTCGGGGTGGCAAATCGTCGATCTAAAGTCCACAGAGGCGAGAGATCAGACGTGGTCCGCTAGTGGATCAGCTCTCCGTCGGCCTCGAAGGTGCCGTGATGGCAGCCGCAGCGAAATTAGGTTATGGCGGTCTCGGTTCCGTGTGTCCTCACGCGAATACTCATTATCCAACGCGAGCAGGCCTGTCGTCGACCGCGTGCACACCCACGCACGCACAAACTCGGCGGTCGCACACCGCAGCGTGAAAACGTCCTGCGCCTGACACAATGACAGATTATGCAGCCGGCTGGCTGTCTCTCCCACGAGCCGGACCTCGCGAGACTCTGTAATTTATTTAATCGCACGCGTGCCACGCGGCCCGCTGTCGAATTTCGGGGCTGATTGAAACGCTACGATAGCCTCCGACGCCGACGATTCCGACGGAATAACGCCACGGCTGCATGCCGTCCGATCGGAAATCAATTCCAACCCCTTGCGCGCTTCCGGAACCCACCCTTTCGATGTAACGTCCACTTTTTGCACGTTCCCACTTGGAACGCCTAATTGAGTTACCCGGCGTTTCGGTAATTACTGGGCCTGTTCTCCGAAGTTTCGACGTATCTTTCGTGGATGTCTGGATTGCGTCTATTTTTCGTAAATTATTATTTTGTATATTATAATGTCGGCGTGGATTGCAACAGCCTTTTCTCACGTCGAAGGTTTGCAATGTTCGTACAGCATTTTATTTTACAGTGAATTGTTTCGTTCAGTGTAGATAATTTGATGTTCATTTACAGACTGCGGATCTTTATGCATTTATCGTATGTACATATTTTGAAACAACAACGAAGTATATATAGTCACGAATATTCGTAACACTTCTAATTTACTGTTACCATAAGAGATGTTCTAGTTTATACATTGAACTTGTTCCTCATCCTGTTTCATATAAAATAATCTATGAAATTTGGAATTTGCTTATGCCCTTTAGTTATGCAAGTAATTTTATTTTCAGTTTGCTGAAAGTGTCGGTGTGAAAAATTGGAATTCTACTCGACTCTAATTTTTGTTCAAGAAATACGAGAATCGTAAGTATTATAATACGACTTTTCTTACATTAATACTTCAATATTTAGTGTCCTGTGCAGAAGATGTAAAGGCCAATGAAATTTTGAAATTTCTCGCAAAGATGATCGTTATTAACACTGAACCTACCACCGCCGGTCAAAATGACCGGTTCCGGATTTTTTCTTTTACAATTATTGAAATTATAAAGATGCTTTCGTGAGGAATAATTAACATGTTATACCGTACCATTTTACTTTTTATTTAAGTTTAAAGTTTAAATACAAAAATTCGACTGTGTATAGGCGAAATACTCGCTTATCCTATTTGTGCTTAATCCGTATCAATCAAATCTATTAAGATAGTGTGAACATTTTTTAATATTATATGGATTTTATATTGTTTTGTAAATTCAATACTGCCAGTCCTCCAGGGTTGTTAACCCTTTGCGCTCGGAAGTATTTTAACTCCATAACCAAACTTTTCTTTTCGATAAAGAATATTTCCATTCTATATGATTTTTATCATTTTGAAGAAATGAAACTGATATGATACCTCATAGAGTACTGAAATGTTGGGTAACTAATTTATTGAATATTAGTTTAATAATGTAAACAATATTTTGAATAATGGTATAGCAATTTTCAGTGGTGCTTCAGAGTCACCACTCGAGTGCTAAGGGTTAATCCCCGTTCAAGTGAAATGAAGCCAATATTTTGCCATTGGAGAATTTCGTGGGAGTCCAATAAATGTAACCTCTTGTCCTGGTAAATTATACACATCAAAGAAGTTCAAAGCATTTTAATGGCAAAATAAATGGTAATTCAAGGTGTTAACGTGTTAAATAAATATATTTTATAAAGCACATATTATAACAGGAACGGCACAAACTCCAAACAATTTCAATCTTATTTTTATGAGACAACATGTACAGGGTGGGGAAAAATTATTGGCCATCCTTTTGGGAGCTGATAGAACTCGTCGAGATCGCCAACATTGCATCATAAACATGGTGTTGCAAAATTAACTTTCAAGGTCATTTTCAATGTCAAATTTTTTTATTGACTTAGTCGATTCTACTCGTCGAGCTGACCAAAAGTCTCAAGGGGACCATATGCCGGAAATCAATATTTCATAGAGAAGTCTTCGCTTGAAGTTTTAGAAGCCAAAAAATATACAAATTTTTCAGGATCAGTTTTGGGAGGTGATTTTCGCTAATCATGATCAGGATATTCAGAACATGATTTTAAGAACTTTATAAGCATCAGATTTATTTTCTGACTTAATTAAAATCGATTTTTTTGAAATTTCAGGCAAAAAAACTTCAAACGAAGATTTCTCTATGAAATATTGATTTCCGGCATATAGTACCTTTGAGATTTTTGTTCAGCTCGACGAGTAGAATCGACTAAGCCAATAAAAAAATTTGACATTGAAAATGACCTTGAAAGTTAATTTTGCGGCACCATGTTTATGATGCAATGTTGGCGATCTCGACGAGTTCTATCACCTCCCAGAAGGATGACCAATAATTTTTCCTCACCCTGTACCAGTTAGTTTTAAGGCTCGGTAGGTTTAGTGTTAGTGAGAGATCATTATGTCCGAATGAGTTAGTGGGCAATCCGTGAAACGACTGTAAAAGAATATTTAACACAGTCGTATCTTTGATCATCCGTCCCACGCCGGTACGTAACTGGGTTAACGAAACAAGTCATTCACGATTTGGCCGGCAAATTGGATGGCACCGCTTTTGATGTGCACGGCAACTCTATTGTGGTCGTTTGCCAGCCAGACAACCGGAGATCCATGAATCATAAAGTTATCAAACAAACTATTCATTCGGCCATGGAGTTGCTCTTCACGCAGGAACTACGTGCTCGTGATAGTTACACGCGGAAAGAAGCATAACCGAGGAGGTTAACTGCTCTGCGATTCCGGAACCACTCGGGAGCGAACAAATGGAACAATCATCCAATACAATTCATTTACATCGTATACAATGCTACGCAAATTCAGAAACAAATTATTTCAGCTGAAATGTCATGTTTCGAATCGCGGCGTGACATAATTTGAATCTCTGGGTTGCACTAAATCGGGAATTACAATACCGAGTCAGACTCGTAATGAAGATTTCAAACAGAATCTACTAAATATCGGTTTCATGCATTCCTTTTAAATCGATAAATCAAATGTTACTCTTTTCTTGTCAAAGTTTAGGCAATAAAGTAAATGTAGAAATACAATGCATATAAACTTTCGTTACAATCATCGTCAATGTGGAAGAAATCGTATGGTAAGGGATCAATGAAATTTCTGTAGACACAATTTTCATCGAAGTGCTCACACAACATAGGTTTCATTACATGAAAAAGAAACAATTTGAAACATATAATTCACATATTTCTTAAATAATTGTTCACATCATAGTGTTCTTTAGACACAATAACCATTGAAGTATTTTCACAGCAGAGTTTTCACTAATAAAGAAAACTGTAACCATACAGTTCAAACAATATTCACTGGATTGTTTATACAACAAAGTCTTCAGTACTTTTCCTGAAAAAGGCAAGACCAGATCGATACACAAATTACATTATCCTCACCACAATAAATGTTGATATTACATAAGATTTGCCTCGCTATTTCCTAAGGAAATAGCGAACCGAGTTTCGATACTCGGCAATGACGTTCACAGTTCATCGGATCGCGTTTCCTGTTTCTAAATAAACGGGCGAAATAGCGGAATAAAATTCTCCGGTGAAACCCGTAAAAAGTCGAAAAACGAATATGTTAAAGGCTTTCACGGTGCTGCACGGTTCCTCCCCCAGGGAGATAATGTTGCAAGGACCTGGTTCGAATCCCGTGCGGACGATGTTAATGCACCTTTCGGTCGCAATAGTTTTCTTCGTTTGGTAAATAACCGCGGTACCGTGCGAGGCTCGCAGGTCCGCAAACTGTGGCCAGGCTTCCGCCATTGGCCCGGTTCCAGCTTCCGGGTCAGCAACTTCCGGTGTATATACCCGCCTCCTCGCTCGCAACCCTGATACATTCGACCCTCTTACGATCCTCGTGAACCCTACTCACTCGACTGGACACTTCGCGGGCCCGTTTTCGGCGAACCATCTCTCCGCTTTATGGTCTACTCAAAATTTTTAGGGGAGCCTCTGAATCACTGTCCGGAATCGGGGACGCGAGAGCTTCCATGAAAATGCGGTGGTGGCTATACTGCGTTTCAGATTTATCACTCGGAGCGACGGAGGAATAAAATATATTCCCGTCGATTGGAATTGTCCGCATAGAGTTCACTTCGCTCCTGATTTGTAGTGAAGAGTTGCGGAATTTGGATTTGGATTTTCTTGTAAATAGTAAATATTAGAAAAAAATTAAAGAAGAAAAAGTAGTACTGTCTTTTATGCGCAACACAATGCCACATGTAATTTTTTTGTGTTTATACTATTTTGTTAGATATGAAGGTGACCTTCAATTTTTTAAATGGAATGCTGTATATTTTTTTAGATCACATGAAAGCGTGTGTCTAGACGAATTCATCTGTACACTGCACAGTGACCTTCAAAGTTATGCAAGATCAAAAATGGAAGAAACATTTTGAATATTTCATACCAATGTGTTTACAAGTATTCTTTATTAGTGAGGCTACAGTAAATGTTCAATATGACTTCATTGTGCATGAATGCACATTTAAGCTCTACTAATTACATTTTTGGTGGCTTCCGCTAATGTAGTCCGAGATACTAATGCACATGCTTGTGTGATTTTGCTTTTCAAGTCGTTTACATCTCTCTCTCAATTTATTTTGTCTTTTATTACCATTGCACTGGTGATAAATGCATACCATATCCGCATTCTCGTCCATCGAATAATAATACATTACTATGCGATATTACTAATTGGTGTCGGAAGTACTACTGAAATTGTTTCATCATAGAAGAAACTAGAAGTAAACACTCTGATAGTGAATGACAACATCATCTGATTCATATGTATAAGGTATACTTGTATACACATTGCTATGAAATATTCAAAATGTTTCTTCCATTTTTGACCTTGCATGACTTCGAAGGTCACTGTCCAGTGTACAGCTGAATTCGTCTAGACACACGCTTTCATGTGATATAAAAAATTATACAGCATTCCATTTAAAAAATTGAAGGTCACCTTCATATCTAACAAAATAGTATGAACACAAAAGAACTACATGCGCCATTGTGTTGCGCATAAAAAACAGTACTACTTTTTCCTCTTTCACTTTTTTCTAATATTTACTATTCACAAGAAAAACGCTGGCTAGTGATAGCGTAAACACCCTGTATATATAAAGATGGAAATAATTGTTATAAAAATGAAATAGTGGAGAAGAATGTTACTGTTTTAACATTTCAAGTAATACATTTAGTTCCTTAATAAACACAATCTAAAGTACCCAAAATTCCATTTCTACATTTAGAATAATCGGTCCAATCAAAGAAACTGGTTTTCTAATTTGGACCTGTGCTATTCTGTCTAAAATTTACGCTGTGCTCCAGAAAATGTAAACAGTTAAGTAGAGGCTCAACGTGATTTTATGATTACAATCTACCTATACTATAAAAATAACATTTCTTTATTCGTAATGCACTCTATGAAACAGTCATGAAATATCTTCGCTACATTAGTTATAATTTCTATTATAATTATCAACAGGTTTAAACCTTGATCTTCGTGTGTGATTCAATAATATTAATGCAACGTTACTGCGTACTGAACAATAATAATGATGATTATTAAAGTGGCTTGACCAATATGAACATTTAAAAAATCCTTAAAAATATGTTTGATCTTCGATAAATACAATTCACAAAATCCTTCAATGTAAAAATGATTAAAAACGGGAAAGAAAAGAGACAATCGATCGAAGACTAGATTGAACTATATAGAATAGAATAGCAAAGAACCATCTCAAAAGTCTTTTTTCTTTCTCATTACAAAAAATGCTACCTGTGAATGGGAATGTAGATCCGATCATAGTGGCCGACATCAGGCGCCGTGGCTCGGGTTAAGTAATTATCAGCGGCGAGGCAAAATTGCGGGGATCGAAAGTAATTTTGCAAAGGGTAGGTTTTATTTCGCGAAGATAGAACGCGAAAGTGCGAGTCGGAAATTCGAGAAATTCCGTGCAATATCGTGCCGGCGTACTCGCGAGCCTCAATTTTTCCTGGCCAGAGCGTAGTAGAAATCTCAAAATCCTATCTAACTGGATCATCTCCCTCGCGGAACGTTCGAATTGCAACCGACCCTATCAGCCGGCGATAAGCCGCGCGTTGCAGCGTCGCTGATTACCATAATTCCAGAAATACCGGCGTCATTTCGGGAGCACGTAATATCATTGAGCGCTAGCTGGCTTCTGACCGAAAACGTTTCGAACGTTGGATCCTGTAGAGACCTTTTCACAGTTCGCAGACCATTCCCCGAAGATGGAAATTCGGAATATCACGTGGAATATGTGACCACGGATGACGACAACGCCGGATTTTGCGATTCTGTTCACCGCAATTGCTCTACAAATACCCAGTTCGTCAAGATGGCGGCATATTTTGTCACATCTCATATAATGACTAGACTGCGGATTATTCTGTATAGACTTCTGACTCTCATGCAAAATAAAAATTTTCCAAGTCAATTGTAAGACACGAGAACTGTATAGAAATGTATTCTCCCATTTACTAATTTAATTAAGTCGAAACCAGTGTAACGTCATTCTTAAATTCTTTTAATATCTTCACAGTCTTACATTTCACATATTCATTCTTGTTATGGATGCACAAACTCTACAGTTTAATTATGTAACTCAAAAATTTTTGACCTTAATTACAACAAACAGAAGTCAAATAAAAATATATTCCATTTCTAAATGAGTTTAATGGGTTGCTAACAGTGTAACAATATTTTGTTAACTCTTCTGATGCTTTATATGTAATATCAGCGTAAAATCCAGTATAATAATTGCTTGTGATGTATACATTTGTGCATTCGCATATAAGAAAATATTGTACTGCGCCATTTTTTAAGCTAGAGTCTTCTACTTCTCGAAATAAATTCCATGAGTGTCAACAATCTTGTCACCTAAACTCTTCAAACACCACTGAGACCGTCTATCACTTTTGACTAAGTTTTGTTAATAGTAAGCAAACTGGTTCAATGATCCATATCTAATGTAATGGCCAACTTACGGATTATTATGTAATATAAAAATGCCCCACGTTAAATGCAACAAACAGAAGTCAAATAAAAGTGCATTTCCTCTCTTAATAATTTCAATGGGTTCCAGACAGTATATTTAGGATCTCCTGCTGTTTCTTACTTTTTATTATTTCATTTACTTGTTTCTATCATATAAATATAAAATCCGCTGTCTAGTATTTGTTAAGAAGGTGTATATCAGTGCACCTACACTTAAAATGTTGTAACACTACTTTTAAAGCCAGTTTGACACTTTTATTGCAGAAAATAAATTCCTCAACTGCCAAGAACTCTGCCACCTGTATTCTTTAAGAAACACTAAGACCCTCTATTGTCTTAAGCAGGGTTTGTTAATGTTAACCAGACAGCCTCGCTAATCCCTCGCCAACGCAATCGTTAGGAAGTATTTTCCCCGATCCGAGCAGATAATGAATTCCAGTCGAAGTGGCTGCAGGCGGAGTCGGCCAGAGGGTGCATCCTGCCTCGGTCTATTAGAAATCTCCCAGCCCATTTGCCGTGGGCGGCTTCGCCGATGCATCCGCGAGATGGAATCCATTCATCGATACCAGAATAGCACGGACAAGAATGGATATTCCATCGTAACCCATAGCATATCTTATCTCAGGGGCAAAGCCGAGAGAGAGAGAGAGAGAGAGATAGCGTTGCATTTCTGGAGGAAAAGTTTCTTCCATGTAACGTTGCGTCACGTCCTCGTTCTACGCGACCAAATATAAATCAACCGTCATTGCAGACATTATTATACTCCCCCTTTTTCTCCGGATCTTATGTCTAGCCCGACGACGGAGAGAAACGTGTCTTGGCCGTGCGCGAATTCGACTTCGTTCTTCTCGGCGAATAGAATGTAAACGGAAAACAAACACGTTTTTCACATTTTCCCTGGTTCGTACGTTTCTTGACGTCAATTTGAGAAGGTTCTGTGTACTGGAATGTTAACGCTGGGCGATTTTTTCCTA
This sequence comes from Sphecodes monilicornis, assembly GCA_913789915.3. Taxonomy (NCBI): domain Eukaryota; kingdom Metazoa; phylum Arthropoda; class Insecta; order Hymenoptera; family Halictidae; genus Sphecodes; species Sphecodes monilicornis. The sequence goes on along the minus strand of OU565291.1, from coordinate 13,233,876 downwards.
TCGAAAATTACCGATTAGTGCCTGACAAAAATTGTAGAATCTTTTTTTCCGAGATAAAATACCTCGCATCCATTCTTTCCAAAATAGGCTATTAAAACTGGAAATTTTCAATTTATCAATATTACCGTGTACCATGGACTTACGTAAGAATTAATCTATAAAAATTCGAATAAGTAAACGTGGGAATTTTCTTAACACTAAACCTACCACAGCCGGTCAAATGACCGATTTCAGACTTTTTATTCTACAATTGTTTCAGTTTTAAAGATGGCTTTATAGGAATTAATTCAATAAATTTCTTTACTCAAGAATATGTTGTAATAAAAATCAAACAAGGCCTAAATAAATTCAATCTTGTTATTTTTATAAGGCAATACATACTAGCCAATTTTAATGCTCGGTAGGTTTAGTGTTAATAAAAATGAAGAAAAATGCCGAAAACAGCTCGCGTCGTTTGCAAATAGCAAAATATATGCTACAGTTTTTACGTTTATGCCATAAGTATTGTGCACGATAAAAGTGTGTCAAATTGACTCAAAGAATGACTATTTATTTTTTAGAAAATCAATTTTGTAATACCCGATCGTTCAGGAATAACTGAGCAATGTTCGATGAGAATAAACTAGAACAAGTTTAGTATAATGGAGACGATTATACGCGAACAGAGTTAAGTCCGAGGGCAATTCGAATTGGAACGCTTGCTCATCGAAGCATTCGACTTATGGTTTAGTCACGTATCACTAAACTAACTGCATATTTATCACGATCAGGTGGATCGAAATGGAAAACGCTTCGATTTCCGTGTTCGCGATTGCTTCGAACGAGGTGGAAACGATCGTCTTCAAGTTCCTTTCGGTTTGAAACATTGGAACTCGAGCAACTAATCTGATAATGTACAAGGTGTCTTGGAAGTTCATTAAATAGTAGAAATTTTACATATTGCACTCAAAATGAAAATTTTTTTTTAAGAAGCCATAGATACACAATATCTTAAATTTTTATAATTGTGATTTCTATCGATCGAATTTTGAATTATGTTAAAGAAAATGCTATCGGCGCAAAGGTTCGATCTTCTTGAAATTTTTCAGCAAATTTGCAATTTTATTAATCACCCAACGTTTCGATCCATGTGTGGATCATTATCAAGGGATAATGCGTTTGCTTTGCACTATTTGTAATAAAAGCAGAACAAAGAATTTTTTTTTAAATATAAATAAGTATGAGTTGCGATGGCAACGTGGTTGTACCATCGTAGCCAATACGTAACTGAATCCAGCCAATCTTAAATCTTTACTTATTTTTGGCCAATTTTTTGGTTGACACCACTAGCACTTCAACTCTTGCATAACTAATGTTTCAACATTAATTTACACCGACACTTGTTGCAAGAATTCATGCATTTATGGCTTCTGGAAATTTTCAAAAAATGCTAGGATATAAAATTCAACAGATTTCAGTACGATTATAATTTATTTTAATTCTACAAAGACCACTACCACCGAAACTAAAATTCTATTTGATTCCACTTTTTTAAAATTTGTCTACTAAAATTGCAAATTGCATAAACGTCCGCAGTCTAGTGATGATGAATAAATTGACGATCCATTCAATAATTCTACTTCATTAATAGATTTATGCTGTGCATAAAGTGCTTCGTTAAAATTGACCAACATATTGCACGGCTTTACAGTAAATTTATCTTCAAGAAAAATAACATATTTGTAAAGTGCCCTATTTTCAAAAATGTCACATTTGTTAGAATGTAATTACATAAATCTCTAACACAAGTAATAAACGAAGACGGTCTTTGGTGAATTACGTTTTCCCTTAACTCTTTGCACTCGGAGCTACTTCAACTAAAAAACCAAACATTTCTTCTAAACTAAAATATTTCCATCGTACACAAGTTTTTTTCGTTATATGCGTACGAAACTGATATAGTACCTCATACAATATTTAAATGTTTTTACTAATTTATTACATATGAACAAATTTAATCATGTAAACAATATTCTGTATAATGGTGTAGCAATTTGTAGTGGCGCCTCAGAGACGACATTCGAGTGCTAAGGGTTAATTTTCGTTGAGTGAATTATACGATTCAACATAAGGAAGTACGCTATACAGGGGACAATAAACTGCGAGTCTGAATATGGAAACGAGGAAGCTGGATCGACATGGTGCAGAAGGATAACGACTCTTTTTTTTTGGCGAAGTAAACGACAAGCGAAAAACGAACCGTTTCATCAATTGCCCGCCGCGGAATGCAATTGTCGTCACTTTCACCGACCGCTTTGAACCGTGGCCCGTCGAAAGTCCCGGACATTCCACGATTACAGATCACCGTGTTCCTTTGGTAATTAGTTTTTAAATCGCTCCCCCCCTTTCAGCGAGCTCGAGCGGATAACTGTTATTTCTTACGATACCGAGCGAACCATTATTCTGTCTCCCCTTCCTACGTTTTCACATCGATCGGAAGTCAACGAGCCAAAGTCCCTTTAAAGATGTTCCAGTCGGATAGACTTATCTTTACGGACACTTTGTAGATCCGTCTTTGCAGACAATTTCGAGAAAGGAATTATATCCTGCAGAAATCGAAAAATTTCATAATAATCCACATTGCATTCTATTCGGCATTGTACCTTATTAGTAGACTACGGATTTTATGCATTTATGATAAGAATGAGCAGCTGGATTTTAAAATGATAAACCAGTTGAAAGGACTAAGGATATATTATTTTCAACATATTTTTAACGTTTGAAGGGAAAGCAAATTTTCAATGTGGATCTTGTTTTCTACAATCGATGCAGAAAACTTTTATTTAAAGATAAGCAGTCTATTTATTATTTTTCAGATATATTTGTGAGCGATAGAAAACCATGATATTGTTCACAGAAAAATGATAATTTTATTAAATGGGAAGGTATGATTGGAAATCATAGAAGGTTGCTGAGTGATTTCTTTCTGAAGAAGAGATATAGTAAAGACAGGAAATTTTATTTTCCGATATTTGTGTAAACTATAAATACTCAAGTGTTTCAAATGGTAAGTCACAGAAAACACTGCTGTTGTTTATAGAAAGTCTACAATTTTGTTAAATAGAAATAGATAATTGGAAATAATAATAATTCTATAATTGAAGTTTGTTGAGTGATTTCGAAGAGGTACAGTAAAAAGAGAAAAGTTCAAGATCTAATATGTGTAAACTATAAATAATCAAGTGTTTCAAATGGTAAGTCACAGAAAACACTGCTGTTGTTTATAGAAAGTCTATAATTTTGTTAAATAGAAATAGGTAATTGGAAATCATAATAATTGTATAATTGAAGTTTGTTGAGTGATTTCGAAGAGGTACAGTAAAAAGAGAAAAGTTCAAGATCTAATATGTGTAAACTATAAATAATCAAGTGTTTCAAATGGTAAGTCACAGAAAACACTGCTGTTGTTTATAGAAAGTCTATAATTTTGTTAAATAGAAATAGGTAATTGGAAATCATAATAATTCTATAATTCAAGTTTGTTGAGTGATTTCGAAGAGGTACAGTAAAAAAAGAAAAGTTCAAGATCTAATATCAAGACTTCTTCGAAATTATAATGGCTGTAATGAACATTGAAATGCTCAGTTAATATTGCACAATAAGCAAGACATGTAAAGTTTACTGCCAAAGAAAATTGCAATGACTAACGCAGAAGATAAACTCACGTCCGAGGCACAAAAAGTACCATTTCAGAAGTATCTGCGTTCTCACGCTCCATGACACCTGACACGGGATTACGCAGTTTGCAAAGTATACTGCACAGTTTACAAAGCAAAGAGCAACAAAATTACGCTTTGATTAATGTTAGTTTATGCTGCGTAGACAAGAGATCCGTCATCTCAACGCAGTAGAACGCGCAACTTTCTTTATTCTACGGAACTTGCGAAGATTTCACCGATTAAAAGGCGTCTCTGCATCGGGATCTTCACTTGCTAGGGACATCTACGAAAAATCCACGGACAAAAGCGCTCGAAAGGCTATTTAACAACAATCTAATGGCGGCCGTTTCTCATGGACAGGACAGAAACGAGCACCTTTCACCCATCGGTCAGCCAACTGTCGGCCAATGGCATCTGATTGCGTCAGTCAACGCCATCGTCCACCGTCATCAGACACTCATTTACATTTCTTTTTCTTCCGACTGCGTCATTGTTCTTCCCCACTAGATACGAGATCATAGGTGTTTTCCTTTCAAGGAAAAATGAATCGCTCGTGTATTCGGAGAAACAATCACCTTTTTTGGTACTGAATTCATTACACTACTCGTTGACGCCAACCGAATGCGCTGGAACTATCGTTAAATCACAATTATAAATTTATGTAAATGAAACTACATAAATTCTGACTTCCTTATCAACATTTTATTCTACTGTATTGTAATTCAAACATTTTAAATATTGTACTAATGTCTGCTATCGTTAAATTATAATTATTCAAATGCAAATTCTAAGGTAAAAATGAAAATAAGACTGCATACATTCTGACAATAATCTAATTCATCATAAATTGAACTTGAACATTTATTCTTTTGATTTTATTCTAAAATATTGTAGTCACGTTTACTTACCCTTTCGAATGAAAGAAATAAACATGAATGAGATAAACATATTTTTATCTAGCATAATGACTAGACTGCAGATCTTTATGCAAGCTCTCAATCCTATTGGTTATTTAATAATAGTCAGAATTAAGAATCAACTACCTTCGTCAACTGAAAGACTCCTTGCTGCAAAAGTAAAATGAAAATACAATTAGTTTTTGCATGTATACGGTGGCTCACAAAAGTATTCGCTCGCCCTTCAAATCAGAATAACTTTCGTAAAATTTGACCAAACCACTTGACTTTTTTTCAGCAATTAGAAGCATTGATTTAGTAAATCACGTACAAAAAAGATTTTGAAAATATTGCAATTAGTAGGAATTACATGAAGAGATAAAAATGTCACTTTTTAAAACTTCTTTATTTTAGCCCATAATGAAAATTTAAAATATGCTTTTTGCAGATCTATGTTAGTTATACATGTGCTGAAAATTTCTTCGAAATGGGTTGGCGCAGAAAAATACGACCCGCATCGAAAGATGTAAGAAACTATGGATTTTAAGCAGAAACTGACCAAAAGTGAAAATTCTGCGATTATCACCACTTTCAATCGTTTGTGGCTCATATGCTCGTTAACTGATTTCGATGAAATTTTCCGCATATGTGTAAATAACATAGATCTACAAAACGCATATTTTGAATTTTCATTACGGGCTGAAATAGTATAGTTTTAGAAAGTGCCATTTTAATTTTTTTATGTAATTCCTACTAATTGCAATTTCTTCAAAATCTTTTTTGCACGTGATTTACTAAATCAATGTTTCTAATTGCTCAACAAAAGTCAAGTGGTTTGATCAAATTTTAAGAAAGTAATTCTGATTTATAGGGCGAGCGAATACTTTTGTGAGCCACTGTACATGTTCTTGTAATTTATAAATCTACACATAATACAGAAAGATCCACAGTCTGTCTGCTCACTGTAAAACTATGATTACCATAGCACAATCAAACTTTCTTGTATTTTTAAAAATCGCGAAACTTACTTAATAGTGAAATGCAATTTAAAAACCACGCGTGGAAAGTTCCTGTTACAACTGCAGGATAAACCAATCGTTGAATAAAAGAATGATGTCCATAAAATGCTGCAATCGTTGCAAAAATTGTCAGTACAGTGTGCAAGTGAAAATCTTGACGTATATGGCTATCCGAATTTGATATTCGTCGTATTTCTTGTACTCTAAGCCGTTAAGAGGAAGTAAATTAGAAACAAGTCGAGATCCAGGGAAGTTCCTGTTCGCCTCTTCGTTCCGGGAACATGTTCATCGCGTTTCCCGGTTCATACCGGCGATTTACGTGAGAAACGTTCACCAAGGAAAACACCGACGAGTCGCGTGATCCCGCCGAGTTTGCATTAACGATGCAACGCGATACGGGAGCGTGTGGCCGCGTTGTAAATTTTCCGACGAGCCACACGGAGCCGGCGAATTGATGCCATGGCATATCGACGCTCGTGGAAATTTTCGAAACCAGAGCACGCAGAGCATTCCCCGGAAAATCCGGAATACGAAGTTCCGAGGGAAGCTGCCGGCGAGAGCTGTCGCTCACGATTTTATATAGAATTTCACCGAGATCCGCTCTGGTCCGATGTCACCAGTCCTCCGAATCAGTTTTATTTTTCGTGTCGTTCGCGATCCTCGTAAAAGAACGATTTTAGTCGAATATATCGCCATCCTTCGAACATCAAATGAAAGCGTTTCCATCGGAAGAGATCGAAGGAAAAAGCGCGACATATTCTTCGGCTTTCACTCCTGCTTTACGAGTGTATGAATATTTAATTTACTATCGATATTTATACATAGATATGATTATTTATGTATTGCAATTATAAAAACTTACAGCTTCGTACATAAACAAAATTGAAGAAGGTTCTGTGTACTGGAATGTTAACGCTGGGCGATTTTTTCCTGTCGAAAATTACTGATTAGTGCCTGACAAAAATTGTAGAATCTTTTTTTCCGAGACAAAATACCTCGCATCCATTCTTTCCAAAATAGGCTATTATAACTGGAAATTTTCAATTTATCAATATTACCGTGTACCATGGACTTACGTAAGAATTAATCTATAAAAATTCGAATAAGTAAACGTGGGAATTTTCTTAACACTAAACCTACCACAGCCGGTCAAATGACCGATCTCAGATTTTTTATTCTACAATTGTTTCAGTTATAAAGATGGCTTCATGGGAATTAATTCAATAAATTTCTTTACTCAAGAATATGTTGTAATAAAAATCACACAAAGCCTAAATAAATTCAATCTTGCTATTTTTATAAGGCAACACATACTAGCCAATTTTAATGCTCAGTAGGTTTAAATGTTAATAAAGTAAAGAAATGCAATTTTTCTTTTGGTTCATGCCGAAAACAGCTCGCGTTACTATCGATATTGGTACATAAATATGATCATTTATGTATTGCAATTATAAAAACTTACATCTTCGTAGATGAACCAAATTCAGATTTGTTCTGGAACGATTTGTTTTAAATGCTTCTTCAACATCGTTTCCAACTTTCCGGTTTTTATTGATTTTGTTGGCAGGTGTTAAGAGAAATTTTATCTGCTTACTGACATGACGGTATATGGAGGAAGTAAAAATTCATCGATGTGATGGAAATACGTGTGAAAAGATGTACAATGTCTCGTAAAAGTATGTCATCGTGTTCATGAGAAAAAAATTAAAACAAGTTAATTAGTATGTTCTCAACTGCATTACTGGATCAAAAGCAATATAAATTTTCTGTTTCACTGGTTTCTTGATATTTTTAATAAATTTATTTAATAAATTTATTACCATCCAATTACAGCTCAATAAGAACTGCATCAGTCTCTCATTTCAGGATTGGGAATTTTCAAACAGTGAAATTTGAAATTTGCACAGTCTCGTAGATGATAAATGATTTTTTCGTTTTCATGGATATGCTTGAAATACGCGCAAATAAATCTGCGAAGTCTCCATAAAAATATTTCATCTAGTTCACCAGAAAAGAATTCTCGAATCAAGTCAGAAATAAATCCTCAACACGACAGGAACAAAAATAATCAAAATCTTACATCTTACTTATTTTTTGAAATTTTGATGCCTAGTAATTGCATACACTTAGTAACAAGTGTATCACAGTCTCATTTCGCAAACTGTGAATCTCAATCGGGAAAATTTGCAATTTGTACAATCTTAACTGGATAGTAACATCGCCGATGTCTCGGACGGTCGCAGGATCGTCCATCATCGCGCGTGTATTAACAAATAAGACGCCGAGTGCTGGACAAAAGGAAGATTGATTAACCGGTGTCAGTCGCGAGAGAGATCGCTGGATCCGCGTCGATCGTTCGCCAGCTTTGTTTCGGTCAAGCTTTTGTTCATTCCAAAACGGGCTCACGCCTCGCAGAAACACGCTTTCATCGGCGACGAGGATTTATTTGCTCGCAAGAATCGATCCTTTCGACGCCTCGGAACGCGTCGAGTGTCTTTCACGGGATTGTTGTGCACGTTCGAGCATCGCTAATCCACGGGCGAAGCGAAAATCACGCGACAAACCTCTCGAGGGAAAATCGTTTGCGTAGAGACGCTTGAATGCGCGAGTCGGAAGAGGGAGAAACGAGAAAAAAACAAGGACAGATCATGTAAAAAATCCACGTCGGTGAAACTAGTACGTACACAAAAAAAAAGTGAAAACGAAATGACATTTTTACAGTGGACCTCGATTATCCGAATCTCCGATGCCTTAAGTCTTTAGTATCCCATGCTTAACACGTTAAACGCCACGGCTATTTTACTTGCCTTTCCGTTTACGCCGCACTCTATCGTCAAGTGGGGAGTGCTGCGCACAAAAACAAAAGCCGGCGCAGCGTTGTAGCATAAACGAAAAGTCCGCGGCCGGTCCCTGCGGACCGGTGCGACGTAAACGTGAAGACTACGGTCGGTCCCTAGGGACCGGTGTGGGTCAGGTCTGGCTCGATCTAAGCAAGGGGTCCATATGCAACATTATTTATTGTACACATCGATAGATACTGATTCTAGCACTGTAACTATGTAACTGTTCTACTACTTAACACTCATGTCTTTCTATTTCGTTCGGATAATTAAAGTTGTACTAATATAGGGTGTCCCACGTAACAGTTTTCACGATTTCTTAAGTACTTGCGATATTCTGACAAAAATATTTTCAACAAAAGTTGATCAGTTTTCGATTGGCTATATATTGCAATAAAATAGTTCGAAAAACATTTTTTTTATAGTATTGTCAAGGTTACCTTCATTTTTTTAAATGGCACTTTGTATTTTTGACTTAACAGTATTATAGTCCGTGTCAAGACGAATTCAACGACCTAGTATACCATGACCTTGGGATGACCTTGAAGGCGAATAAATGAAAATTTCAACATCACATGACAATCTGCTTGAATGGGTGATAATAACTTGTGTTTATTATAAAGACTCGAAATTACATTCAATTCAGAAACCTTGACTAAATGAACGCAAACGATTTCGTAAAAAAGTCACATCAAATATTCGAATTGAAATCCGTTTTCTTGTAGGCACAGTTCCGTTCTTCGTAGTAAATTTGCATTGGTTGCTCTTACGATACAGTCGTAGCGAAGTTCTTCGTATGTTGTACGGATTCGCTGCTATCTACGAACTGTCGACGATTCACAACAAAGAAAAACATGTCAACATACTGTATGATGGCTTAGCTATTAAGGTATTTGGTGACTAGACCTTAAGACAGTTCTTCTGTTTATTCTCGACTTGTCACAAGATCAAATCGTAGTATTAACTTGTAGAAAATGTATTCTAATAGTTAAAAGGTTGACATGATGCTAATATTTGGTGAATGTAAAAGAAATGCAGATGAAGCAGCAAATCTGTATGCTGCAAAGTACCCTGAGAGGTGCTTCATTTAGTCAAGGTTTATGAATTGAATGTAATGTCGAGTCTTAATAATTAACACAAGTCATTATCACCCATTCAAGCTGATTGTCATGTTTTGTTGAAATTTTCATTTCTTCGCCTTCAAGATCATTCCAAGGTCATGGTATACCAGATCGTTGAATTCGTCTTGACACGGGCTATAATACTGTTCAGTCAAAAATACAAAGTGCCATTTAAAAAAATGAAGATGACCTTGACAATACTATAAAAAAAAAATTTTTTCGAACTTTTTTTATTGCAATATATAGCCAATCGAAAACTGATCAATTTTTGCTGAAAATATTTTTTGTCAGATTATCGCAAGTTCTTAAAAAATCATGAAAACTGTTACGTGGAACACCCTGTATATAATTTTTCAATCAAAATTTGTTGAGAAAATTTTGAATAAAATGTGTTAGGATAAGAGTTATGTTGAAAAATGTTTAGCATTGAGACACAAGTTGAAAATAGAGAAGTAAGCTTTCTATATACATTTGATTTACTAGAGAGGTAATTTATTTAGAATTGTAGGCATTTATTACGGTATTGTAATTGTAAACATAGTTAGAATAATACAAAAATGCAGTTTAATAGGATACTCATTTTATTTCAATCCTCCTCGATTTCTCGAGGAACACTTACAAATTTGTGCTCTTTCTACAAGAAATGAAAACAGGTTTTTCATGTAATTATCTCTTAACCCCTTCGATTAAAATATCGTGTGACAGACGTGATGAAGATTCTGAACAGAGTCTAATAAAGATGTATGTTATTAATTTCCTTTAAACCGAAATATAATTCTATTTTGTTATTGTTAATGTACAGCCACTGGAGAACATATAGACATGCAATAGATATACATTTTCTCCTTTTTCTAAGAAATTATGGACTACTAAGAAATTCTAATCACTAAAACCGTAAAATAAATCGTGAGGAAAGGGGTTAAAGTATGCTTTTCCTCGACTTAAACGGTATCTATAAATTGTTCAATTTCGAATCTGCATTCCATCAATAATTTCGATGAAGTTCTCTGAATTTTTCGCTTTTGAGGAAGCTTGGATAGTCTGAACAATGAATATCGGAGTGGGAAAGTTGATTTTGTGGTGAAACGTCTCCGTCTCTTTTAATATGGACCGCAACGATGGACCATAATGAATTGCACGATGCTGACTTTCCTTCATGCAACACTCGGAGGAGATTCGATTCGTCTGGTTGACAGGTGTTCGCGTATCCGAGTGCAGAGATCGTATGCGCCGTCAATGGAGGATTGTTGGGACTGGATTATGTGTGTGCAACGTACAAGCATGTCTACTCATCTCGCTTGGTAACCGGCTAGTGTAAATTTAGCTGTGAGAAGAACGAATGACAGGCTGCTTGTCTGTCACTCACTTGGATAAATGAGAGAAACGTAGAAAGCAATTTATAATTGTTTTTTTTTTTACCGAAGAAAAGGGAAATGAGATGATGATGAAGCGAACCCCCGCACCATCCGATTCGTTAAGTAACACAGTTTTCCTATTACGCGGCGATCTAAATTGCTAATATTGCTTTCCTAATTTATGCTTCTCACGGATCATTAGATCCTCGATCGCGATTTCCCAGGGAAGCAGCAGGGCAAGTTCCTTAAGTGTATTTATTATTAATCGCTCGGCGCCCCTTCAAATTAAGCGAGCCCTCGAGATGCTGAAATAAAAAGTTCTATTAAGCTGAATTAAAATTGCATTTTAAGCACAGATGCTAAACGAGCTCGAACGGTATTACACCCGGTTTACATAGTGCTCGTGCCAGCTACCACTGAATTCGTTCATCGATCTTTCGAAGAAGCTCTTCCACAATAAGTCCGCGGCGAAGGAATTAACTAGGTTCAACGACGAAAGTTGTACCGGAATGAATAAAAATCAAATCCGAAGGGATGCGGCGAGACTTGAAACTTTCTCGAGAAGCGGCTTCCTGCGCAACAGTTTTTGAATTAATTTCGTATTTAGACCTTCTTCTCTTTTGCCTAACCGTTATATCGGTGATTTAGGGATTAAAATGGAGGCTGACGATTCAAATTATATTTGTTTTACCACTTTTCCTGCCGGAATCCTATTAACAGGATTTTCAATAATTGTATCGTACCAAAAGGAAGCTTAAAAATCTTCTTTTACACTATAATCAGAAACGAAATAATTAGATGACTTTACCGGGGATGAATTGTTGGTTCAAAATTGAAAATGTTGTTGATATAAAAAGAACCATTAAAAAGTCTTTCAATAATCGCCGCTAGGTAATGTGTTAATATTAGGGGTGTGCGAGAACCCGAAAATGTATGGATCTCGATGGTCGAGACGGGTCGGGTTCTCGAAAATTTCGGGATTCTCGATTACGTCGAGATTTTCGAAAATTTTAGGGTGTTCAGTACTCAAATTCCGTTATGAGACTCGTTTTCGGAAACGACTCAAATATCGGAAATCTCATACCGCGATCGAGCTTGAAGCGAATCTCATAATGGTAATCGAGTACTGAACACCCTAAAATTTTCGAGAATCCCGAGACTTTCGAGAATCCCGAAACATTCGAGAATCTCGACATAATCGAGAATCCCGAAATTTTCGAGAACTTGTCCCGATCTCGAAAAAAATTCTCGTCTCGTCGCGACTCAAGATTTTCGGGTTGTCGCACACCACTAGTTAATATGCAAGTTATTTTGGTCCGAAAAAAAATTTGGAGCCGAGGAATTCAGGTCTCGGAGGCTTCAGTTTCTCACTCCATTTTATAACGAGAAGAGAATGTTAGAAAAACTAAGTTCAGAGATGTGGAAGTAGAGAGTTCACCCTTTAAAATTGCAAGCATAAGGGGATGCTTTAAAACTAAAGGTGACCTTGATAACTTTGGAAAAAGGAGCTGACAACGGTACAATTATCTTAGAGCTCTCCTTGAACCATGTGATTTTAGCTAAAAGACTTCCGATCGAACCGCTAAAAGCAGAATAATCTAAGTTGTTCACGCTTCATGGTCCACCCAGTATAGCCCTAAACTGTTCACTAAATAGCAATTTACTAAATTTTTGCAGTTTTCGGAACGGTGTTTAAGTTGAAAAATTATGTCAAACGCCGAGGACCTATGTAGATTAGGGTGGACCTTATTTTTTGACCAAAAAATTTTTTTGGTCTCACCCCCCCCCAGAATTGTGACAAATGTTGAGAAAATAATCTGGAAAAAGTTTGGGGTCGATTGGATTATGGCAAAAGGGCGCGCAACGAATTTGAAAATGAAAAAGTTTTTTTTCTTTTGAAGATTGGAGCGTATTAATGAATTTGTTTAATATCTCTGTCAGTTATGTACATATGAAAAAACTCTTCAAAGAAAAGTTGTAGTATGTAAGGAGGTGAATATAGTATCAGGAGAAAAAAAATTTTGTCAAGGTAATTTTTTTTTAAGTTTTCAAGGTCACGGATGTTTTTTCTATTAACAACTGTTTATGCTATATATGGATTCTTAAAGAGAAAAAAAGACAAATTCAACGATATATCATAACGTCTATTTATGTCAAGATTTTAAAAATTCAAAATTTTCAAATTTGTTGCGCGCCATTTTGTCATGATCCAATCGACCCCAAACTTTTTGCATATCATGTTCTCAACATTTGTCACAATTCTGGGGAGTGAGGCCAAAAAATTTTTCACAAAGTATAGCTAAGGTCCACCCTAATGTAGACACATTTAGTGGTCGAGAAGCAGACAGTGTGAGATTTACAAGGTTAATTTCCTGTTTGATCTTTTCGCCCTTACTTCATTCGTGCAGTATATTGTCGGAACGATAGTTCGCGGGTAAAACGTGACTGTTTTGGACCGGTTTCTCTTCCGGGAAAATGAAAAGCGTCTCGTGACGCGACTCGTTCGGCGGATCCCGGGTGGCCCGCAGCGTCTTCGTGTTCGAAGCTCGTTAAACCGTCACGAAAGGAAACTGTGCACGTGGAAAACGCGCAAAAATGAAGCCCCGCACAATGGAGAAAAGATCGTGGCGTCCGCGCCTCTCCTTTGTGCTCGGATTTCCGCGATCGGTCGCTCGTGGTTCGGGGAACAACTCTGAGGCCGATTGTTGGACAACAATGCAACCCGCACTTCCGGTTCCCTCTGTTCTTACGAAAATGGGTTTGGTATTCTCTAAGTTGGATATCTCGTCGCAACACATTTCCAGCTTCAGATAAAAAATACCATAACGCAAACATTTAATTTATCGCTTTGATCCGCTCAAATATTCCTTCAGTTTGAATATTATATTTTCTTGTCAATCGATGTTCTCTAAGATGGTAATATTATTGCAAGACACGTCTAACTTAGGAGAAAAAAGAATTTAATATGCAAATTTAATTTATCGTACTGATTTACACAGTTGCTGCTTCAATTTAAAAATGATGGTTCCTTGCCAACTGCAGCTATCTATGCTGGTAATGTCATTGCAAGACATTTCCGACTTCTTGTCAGTTACCACAGTGAATGATGAAAATATTACAATGATCGCATAAGTTGACGATTCTACGAAAATCAAATGACAAAATGAATATTTACGAATAGTTTCACTTGATGCGTAGAATTAAGGTTAAACTGTACTTTGGAGGACCAATTTTCTAAAACTTTTTTTATGCCGTCCTATAGATTTCGACGAGAAAACGCCGAAAATGAAAGTCTTATTGCTAGGAGTTCACTGGTTCAGAAGTTATACGCATGGAAAGTTGAGCACTTTTAACTAACTACTATCGATGCGCTACCCACCATCTATCCATCGCATGCGCTCAACAGTCCTACCTCTACCAGCCAACAAATATCCAATATGGCGACGCTCTAACTTGCCAAAAACGTTTAAAATTGCTCATGTTTACACGTATATAACTTTTCAACCAGTGAACTCCGGTAACCAAAATTTGAATTTCGTGTACTAAAACTTACACGTCTATCACTTTCTCGACAAAATGTGTAGCATCACATACAGAAAACTTGATAATTTTTGGTCCTCTAAAGTACAGTTCAGACATAATTTAATAGTAATAATAATGACCCTAGGTCATGACACAGTAATACAGTCTCGGCCATCCTCCATCAATTCCTGTTACATAAGTTTGAACCTTCTTCCTTGAGGCCAACGTTGATCATCTTATCGAGTGCAATACAAAATGGCTAACGGTTTGACTTACCTACTGAAAAATTAAGATGGAACGAAAAAGAATTTGCAACTCTGGGTCAAAAAGGAGTTCCACCATCCACGGCTTAAACGTCTCAATTTTTACGTACGACCTTCTTTCATAGAATTAACCAAATAAGCAGGGTGCAATAGACACGGTTGATTTAAAAAATTCCTACTCGCCCGGAATATTATATTACTGCGCAGGAAGATATATCAGGGTATTCAAATCTGCGTGCATTTTCGCCGGGTCCAGGCCACTCAGGCTCACTTGAAATATGCTGATCGTAGTCCGCAGACCAATTAAACTTGGCCGAACGTGGCCGAAATTCACGCGTCGCGGGCCGCAATCGAAATTCATCGGGACTCTGGCGACGTGACGCTTCTCCAGCGTCGGAGGAAGAGGGTAAAAAAAGCCCATTGACTTCCGGGCCCGGTAAGAGCTCTTCTGGTACTCGTCCACCAATCGGAGAAGCAGAACCATAGCCGGACGAAAGGAGAACGGTCTCTGTCCCTACGGCAAAGTAATTTTGCCAATATTCGATCGGGCCACGGCAAACATCAATCCGCACCGGGCGAGAGTCTCTCCACCCTGATGGAGTATCCTAGTAGCAATCTCTGCTGTCGCAGTTCCGAACTCCGTTTCCCGGATAACTGGTATCCTGGTCGACGTTGCGGACTTGTTCGTTCGAGTGTGACCACCTTAGAGGAAAGCCATGTACGACGCGCGAGACAGTTCCTCTCTCGGCTTCTAACACTCGATCCGATCGTCTCGCGGTTTCGCCGATCTCTGACTCCAGGTTGCCTGGAAACCGTGAAATGCTCGTCCGAGACAGATCTGGGCGAAATTTGTTTCGAATAATCGCTTTAAAATAAATAGCGCTCTCAAAAGTCTTCAATCTGTCAAGTTTAATGCTACAATTAACGCATATATCTTGTAAATTGAAAGAATATATATCCATTTCATCCGTGACAACTCTATTAATTATTTTATAAAATTTGTCTGGGTTTCTTCTCACTCCGGGATCTGGGACAATGAAGTTGTTGACGAATTAGCCAGAAGTGCTACTACCTATCTGTGTTCCTTTAGCATTTCTAAAATCTTTTTTACTGATCTGTACGAACTGATCAAGAAGAAATCTTCTCATGATACTTCTACGATAATCACAAACCAAGTATTATATAAAGGTAAATTTATAATCGGCTATAATAAATTTGTACATCGGTGGACGATCGCAATTGCAGACTAAAATTGAAACGTCAGAAATGAAAATTTTGTTTATTTTCCTGACTAGAACGTAATATCTAATATGTAGCATAGAATTTATTAAGAAATTCGCGCGCGCCCGCTCGATTATTTGTAGAAATGGCAGCAGCTTGGATCGAAAAATAAAGGTAATTGAAAACTGTTCATTAACCGATCGTATATTTCCTCCCTCACATTTGTAAAATTATCAGAGGAAGAAACAAACTGTTACTTCGTGTCAGTGCCCGGCAGTTCATAAAGAACATTTCTATTTTGCACAAAGTTCAGCAATCTGGGTTAGCTAAATTGGTAGCTAAAAATTTTAATCGATCGGAGGAATTCTCCGATCTCGCGCTCCGGTGTTTCAGTATAGTACACGATACATGTAACAGGCACAGAGATTGACAGAGGTAGCTGTAAATGGAGTGAGAAGTTGGTAGGATGTTTCGATGAGGACACTGCACCCGGAAGCCCAAACGCGCTGCGAAACTTGCGCGAGGACTCGGGTCACTTCTGAGTTTATTGATCGAGGATTGACGAAGGGTTCGATAGAAGCTAACCATGCAGTATGGCGTGGCTAGACGCGTGGGATTCGCGTTTTATCTGGCCTGGCCAATCGGTGGAAAGGCACAGGTGTGCACGCGCCCGCTCGAATAATAAATCCTAATCGGATCACGGAAGCGCGTCGGTGCATCTTCGACTGAGAGTGGCAACTGCGACGCCATCAAGCCGCGCCGGCTGCAGCTGCATCTATCCTAGGGATCGACGACCTGCCTGTGAACTGAAACTTGCCCGACACTCGAGAACAAATTCATGCGATCCGCCGGCCATGAGTTTTAAGCTAATCCTAGATGAATCTGAAATTTAAGCGCTCTCTATCCAAATTTCAGTTTCTTAGACCGGAAAAGAACACACACCACCCGGGGACCATTTGTTGCTTAAGAAAGACTGATTAATATGAAATCTAGTCGGTTTCTATATAATTATCTAGTGTTTTGCAGGTATGAAATGAAATTAGTTCAGATTCTTCGACATGAAAGTAATATTCACCATTTGAGGAACATTCCTTGCTTAAGAAAGATTTATCAATAGTTAATCTCTTTGTTGTTTTATTTTGTTTGTATTTCATTCTTTCCTGGTAAAGGAACGAAATGGATTAAAATACATTAATAATTAATCAACACTAAACTGGGAACTAAAACTGACCAAAATGTACCGAACTATAACTATAACTATAAAAATGAAAAAATTCAATTCATGTAAACTTTGTGCGGTCTTTATAATATGCGAATTTTATGCATTTCTAATCAAAATGAATAGATCAGGTACTAATATAAATAAACACTTACAGAATTTTAAAGTGCTGTTCGATTGTTTTCATTTAATTATAATTATTAAGAACAGACATAAATGTAGCTTTTGCGTCTTGCAGTTAATACAAACAATTTTTATTTTGCATATAAATTCGTAGTCTAATTATGGCAAGCTTGAATGAAGAATTTTATTCATTTGTCATGAAACCGTTTCTATAGTTTAAATAATAGTAACATAAAACATCTAAAAGCGATCGTTTGGTCGGCGGTGATAAGCTTAGTATGGAAGATTGCTATTGTTGACTTCTGAAAAATTAATATCTACGGCAATAAAAAGGTATTCTTTTCATAATTTCTGTGACTTAACACAGACTGTCGATCGCTATCGTTAAACCGCGGATCGTTATACTTTTATGACATCTGTTAAAACATGATAGCGTTTTTATATCATTTTTATGATAACCACGGGGAACTTTTCTCGTATTCCAGATTTTATAAGACAAGCTATGTCTTAACTATCACTATCGCCCAGACATACTCTAAAAAACCTCGTGCATGAAATCTATCATTTATGATCTTCAGACTGTCATTAACTCACAGAAGAAGAGACATTATAGTTTTTCTGACACAATCACTTAATCATTTCTATCCAATCGCTGTTCTGGCATTTTTACGTGAAAGTTACCAATCAGAAAGTTGTAGTTATTTCTCCCCTTATATCTTTTTTTTATATGTTGTCGAAACTTGTTTTATACGCTGTTTAGTAAACGAAATCGAATAACTTCTAAAAGGAAACTTAAGTTGCTAGATCTTTTTTTAAAAAATTACATAGGGTGTATAAAGATTTTATTGATTGACTCGAAACTTCTTCACGCGTCTGTAGAGAATTTTTGTTCATCAATTCAAAGAAGACTTTGATAAAAATGAATTTATGGGCGTGAAAGTAGAGAGTGTACTTTTTAAAATAAACAAAACAAATTCTCTTAATTTTTTATTTAGGCCGGATTTTGCATTTTTCCACCAACCGAGGGTGGTCCAAGTGAAACATTGACAATGTCTTGTCAATATTCTTTTAAGAACAATGTATGAATTGAAATTTTAAAAGTCTCAAACACGAAGTGCGGGCGATTCAAACGAACGATTGCTTAACCAACCGCGATCGCGAGTATTGTTATAATCATTGTCGAACGAACGGGTTCTCGATCGAACCAACGGGTTCTCCATCGAACGAAGCATTTCCATATGATTGTCGTCGTTTGCCAATCTGATGTTTTATTCCACAATTATTGCCGCGTGGGCAAACTTCGTTGTGCCCGGCCGCGAGCCGAACCGCGCGGCCGCAATCGTAAATTTATGCGGACAGGCCCGATATTATTGGCGATTTACGGTCTCGTTGTTGAATATTGTTGCGTATTAACGTGATTACCGTCGCGATGGACGATCCCCGATTGCGATGAAACCACGGAACCGAGCTACCTTCACGTCGATTCCGAGCGTAATTGCGTTACCTGGAGGAAATGTTGCTTCCTTTTACAAAGCTCATTCAGAGGATCGCATTTCTTTTCAGTGCGGTGACGTGATCATCCATTTGTCAGTTAAACTAGTTACTGTTCTCCCTATCCTGTATATCATATATATATATATATATATATATATATATATATATATATATATATATATTCAAAATAAAAATTTTTTCCCTGAATTGTAACAAACTGAAGTGAAATAATTTTCTTTCTTAATTCGTTTAATAGGTAGAAAATGATATAAATCTAATCTAATGCTTTTAAATGACACTTACTAATTTTTGTCATAAATGCATAACATCCGCTGTCTATTTATGACTATCTTAATAAGTTTTCTATGAAAAATGACTATCAAATAGAAGTTGCGGAAGAAGAGTATACATGTTATGGACAAATGTTGACATAGTTTTCAGAGGAAAACATAGTGGAATAAAAAGATAGATGCATTTTAATGAACTTTCTGTTTCATTAACTCCTTGAAAAACGGTCTGCAAGAGGAATTACATTTTTATTTTATTCGAAATTTTGTAAATTAATACAGAACATTTCATTCTTACATGAAAATTGAACAGTGGGTGATCATATTTTTATACCACAAAAAATTCATTTTATAACTATATGATGAACAGACTGCGGATCTTTATGCAAATAAAAATTGTCTAAATGGATTGTGAGAAATGAAAACCTAGATAAAAATATATTTCTCCTTTTAATAATTTGATTAAGTTCCGTACAACGTAACATTATACTTAAATACTTAATGTCTTCACCGTTTTGTTTTTCAATCTACCATTTCTGCAATAAATTCATAAAATCCGCGGTCTATTATAAATCATGTTGTCTGAAGTATTGCTAAACATGCATTTGTAGTTTTCAAACATCAATACTTTACATAAAAACTATAAAAATTCACCGTTCAACACTATAACTACGGGATGGGTAAAAATGATTTGCTGAAACTGAAAGATAATTTGAAGAGAAATTAAAGTACGGCGCAACCGAATGTTCTACGGTTCTCTTTCTAAAAAAAAAATGGCGCACTTCTTTACAATTCGACCACAAAGTATCTTTAAGAATTTGAAAACGACTTCGTTGACAAAGTAGAGAGAGTCCCGTTCAAAAAATTCTACCGGTTTCGCGTGTCTTCGCGAATCAAACTCAGCTTTGTCCTTGACGGGGATCATTCTCCCCCGTCACGTTCCTCGTATAAATTCAAAGGGGTCAGGATAAAAAATCCACGGTACGCATGCAACACGGGAAGCCCCATGAAAAATTTGCAAGGGAGGACCAGTCACGTTCGTACGTCTTTCTGTCGGGACGGAAGAAGAGGCCGCGAAGAAACGTGGAACGGTGAACCGACCGAGAAAATAGAGAAAACGAGCGATGTTATCAGGATGACGAAAGCCTCGGCGCAGTTCCAGGATAATTGAAAGTTATGATTGCCGAGATGCATCGCCGTCGAGGACCCGCGTTATATCGTTCCAGAAACGATCTCCTTGCGAGGCTAACCGGCCGATCGTTTACCACTCTTTACGAGCCTGAACCAAAAGGTCAGGTGCTAATACAATGCTAATGGAAACAGGTTCGAGCAGCTTCCGTGGCCGATTCGGTTCACCGTGTTGAGACCGTTTGCTTAAACAATTTAGAGGCGCAAACGCGTCCGACAGTTAGGCAACCGGTACGGTTGAAATCAATCTTAACGACTAGGTTTACGGGACGCGTCGATTGATGCGTTTTGACATTTTTAATTCATTATTGAGATTATAAAGAGGTCTGGGGAATGATTCAACAAATTTATTTCTTTGGTTATATATTATTAGAAAAATGGCTAATACTATGGGTAGACACATTCTCATTACTTTTATGAAGTATTAGGTTGTTGCATATGAAATGTCCGACTTTTAACAGCAACACTAAACGGATGCAACTTTTTTTTTTAAATGATCTTATTGATCAAAGTAAGCATCATTGTGTTCGACGTATTCTGCCAATTTCAAGTTTCTTGATTGTATAACAGTAAAAGTAGAATTTTTTGGTCATTCAAGTTCTTCATTTCCGAGATGGTTATCTCCACCTTGTAGTTCTATTTATCATCAAAGATTAGTACATTAATTAATCACCACATTTTGACCAAAACTCGCACAATGCAATCGTTAATATGCTATTTTTTCACACATATACAAGAAAAACACGACAGTCGCATTGATTGACGTCAAAATAAACTATATTTAAAAGTAAAATTAGACATTTAATATAATAAAATTGTAGACTGTAATAGCAATTTCTTGATCAAAGCGTTTCGTAAGATATGCATACTAAAATCGGACATTTCATATGCAACAACTTAATACAAAATCAAGTCGATTATTCGAACCTCCGATGTCTGAAGTCTTTAGTTTGCTTTCATATTTACCTGCCACATTGCTGAAGTATATCCTCTTTCTTCAATTTCTAATATTTGTATATTGTTGCAAGTCCTTTGAAATTTATAGAAATAGTTGAAATTCTTTGAACCTGTATAGACTGTACAATTGAAAGAGACGTGAATTATGTGATGTAAGATAGACGAAAATAATTACGAACGTATTAAAAAAATTTAAATTCCAAATGTGCGACGATTAAGCTTCTTATAAAATGTGAGATTAAATGTACACGTAACTTTGGAGCTAGTATTCTAGGAGAAGTTAATGTAATTCCTGTGGTGAACATAAACAATTATTAAAATTAATTAATTATTTTATCCGGTTAAATAAAATAATTCGTTGCAGTGAAAGGATTAATTGCCTTTAGGGTTGAAGGTGAAAAGAAATAGTATTCAATACAATTGATGGTCTGAAATACCTTGCTATTTACAAATTCAAAAATTAAATTAGTATTTTTACGCTATTGTACAGAATAACTACACCAGCAAGAACACATTAACATGTTGACAGCCATGTCACCCATATGTGGGTAACGGAATTACTGGTACAAAATTAAAAATAATTTTGTTCACTAATGTATTCACTGTACCAAATTTAGTTGGTGTGTGCAAAATGTAAGGAGGTTGGAAGAGTACTCCGCAATATACATCTTAACTTTTCAATTTGTATGTCATTAAATAAATTACTTTGATTTTACAGAATTTTTGAGGTTCCTGGGTTGCCAGTCAAAGTGTTAAGCGATTAGAGTAGAACATTTAGTAACGGTGTAGCACAATAAGTCGTCCGCCATCATTGCCACAGCCTTCTGTCATGTACGTGTAACTTCTTGCTAACTTCATTATTTTTATTATCACGATTCTCATACTATTGCATAATATCAATCGTATTTCTCGTTACAGAATCATGCAAGCTTTATTTCAGATACCTTCGCAAATTGAATGCTAGTTGTTTGTCAGCTCACGTGGAAATAGTAGAAATATATATTGCCCATAATCGAGTATAATTTGCTAAAACGATAGACGTAAAGTTTTATATTTTACGAAAGGGAACGTCACGGCGTTAATAGATGGTACATCCTTTTATAGCTCACTGCGTAATAGAATTTGTTATTCGAACGATCACCTTAAAATAACATTGTTTCTCACAGTGTCCAGACTTGACTGAAGTATCTACGCTTCTTCCCTCTCGAAATAGCTTTGCTCTTCGTGACTCGGCACGCGTTTCCGAGGATGTTACGTGTTCGTTCTCTCGCGACACGCGCGTAGAACAGCTAGTCAGTCAATTTTTTCGTGACACATCGACGTCACCGACTGTCAGACTAGCTGTCAAGGAACTCCAGTACACCCCTAGAATTTCAAAATCACCTTTACATCATTTACTTTGCGCGGTGCTGTGAATACGAAGTCCTGCGTTCCTTCCGAAGAACGTAGAACGCTGCAATGAACAATCTTACTCATTGTAATAAAATTTCTTAGCCATTTCTAGCGTCGTTGTAATCTTAAAACACCTTTCCTACAATTAACCTTTGGCGGCTGTAAAGTGTGCGTGAGGAGGAAAAGGAAAGGGGGCGTTTCGTCCTGGACCCGCTAGAGGACTCCTCAGCAGTGTCGCCAGATCGCTGAAATCGAGGGGAATACAGTTTACCACCTCTCTCTGGTAACCAGATTAACACGTGCACATGTTACGCATGCGCGACGGGGACGCAACACGCAACCAGTGATGCCAGAAATGTCAGCTTTTCGCGCATGCGTACTGCGGCGCGCGCGGAATCCAGTAACGTATACGCGCAAAAAAAGAGAAACGTCTAGGTGGCGTGCCGTGACCTAGCACTGCCATAGACGAACTTGAAGATAACGGACGTTATCTTTTATTTACTTGTTTATTTATATAATTAGAAAATATGTTTTTGTTATTTCGGATACTGGAAAGGTTCTTGGCAGTTTTCTTTTGTCTTGCAACAAATGATGGTATTCTTTATAGATCCTGCCAAATAAAATAAAATTTTATATTATGTTATCCTGTATAATCCGAACTTTTTTAGATAAAGAAAGTATGTGAATGTTGATTGAAAAACATTATTTTTAAAATAGGGGCTTAAAGAACTCTCCAAAAATTTGAAATTAGTACAGTACTGATGCCACGCGCGAATACGCATGCACGAAAAGCTGACATTTCTGGCATCACTGCACGCAACACGCAGTGGAATGGACAGTGTCGCAAGATCAACCCAGAACTGGGTTGATTTTCCTCTCCTCCTTTTCCCCTTCCACCATCCCATTCAACTACGTGAGCACACTCCACCCCCCCCCCCCCACTAAGACTGTAGAGTAGTCACGTGACGTGAAGCGCAACGGGTTACATATTACTCTGGTAATCAGAGTGGTGGTAAACTGTATTCCCCTCGATTTAGGAAATCCACTTAGTTTTGGATGTTTCTGGCGACACTGCTCGTCAGTATGGCTATCTAGCGGGACCTGCCTTAGACACAGGAATACCGTAATGATGGTTTAGGACGGTATATACATATAGGAATCGGCGACGGATCAGGTACTAGCGGGAAAGGCGTTACCTTTGTCTGTCCATCTGGTGACGAGCATAGGAGGTAGCCGCCATAAACCCTATCAACCAGATTCTCAATGACTATGTTTTGCCAAAAAGAACGTAATTATCTTGTGCTAATCCTTGTGCATTATCCAGGAAATTCTAATATGTCTAGAATTGAGTGTTAATCTCGGCTCAATTCAATTTTTAAAATATAAATATCCAAAGTTCCTGAACAATGACCTAGTTTTGTTCTCGAACTAAATGTTAATTGTCCCAGTATAATTCTCAAAATGTGAATGCCCAAATTTCCAGAATAATGAGCTGAATCTTTTTTAGAATAGAAAGTTAATAGTGGTTCAATTTAATTCTCAAAATATAATAGATCTAGTTCTTAGCTTGCGTCAAATGTACCAAAATTGTTGATATTAAATAAATTCATTGCATTGCGCTAATTCTATCCCAAACGAATTATTACATTGCTAGGGGTGTATTTTCAGTTTGTAAGTAACATTCGCATTGCCATTGACAAATATATTAACACGTACATACCAAGTTATTTCTGACGCGGTTCTCGGTCGAATTCACAGCACTTCGCGAAGGTACGTTAAGAAAACTACCTGAACTTTTTCGCCAATTAATACGTTTATCTCCTGAAGCATTTAGTATAACTAGACTGCGTATTTTATGGCAAGAATATGAAGGTGACATACAAAACAGAGAAAACATCCGAAGAATGTGAGTGTATCGTTTCATTATTTAGGGCATTTTGAAATTACTAAGGGATAAGTAAATTTTTAAGTATCTTTTATTTCTAGCAATTGTCACAGAAAATTGTTATTTTGTACAATGATCTACAGTCCAATAGATCCACAACCACCCGAAGAGAAATTGAACCATTTCTAACAGTTGATCCATTAATTTCAAATCAGAAGTGTAAACAATATAAAAACTAATATCATCTAGTGAGAATGTGTTAAGAAATCTTCAATTAAAAGTAATAAATTTTCAAATAAACCACTAAGCAACCCTTGGCCAACGAAGTCCAAAGAATCATCGGTGCCAATGACCTACGACTACAACAAAATGGTGACTAAAGCAGGATTAATCAGAACTTGGACGTCCCAGAAGAACACGAGAGAGCCAAGATGACGTTCTTTTAACGTCCCAGAAAAATCGTCTGCCGATCGACCGTCCATCTTGCGTCCGCGACGCAGTTCGAGCCACTAACAACGGAAGTTACTTGTGACAGCTGCTGTTCCGTTAACAAGAACGTCCAAACCCGTAGAAATATCTGTAAATGTGAACACCGTGCGTGGGTGGCAGTCGAGCGTCATCGGGGACTCGAAAAAACACGGTTTTCGCTTTTGTCGTCGTCGCTATTGTCGCCGAAAACGAAATTACGAGGTCGTCGCCACCGAGGCACGTCATCGACTGCATATCGGATTAGCAGGTCTCTCGGCGACGGTCGTCGTTGTGATGAGTCCGTCGTCTTCCTATAAATAGCGTCGACGATGTCTCTTTAGTCTAAAAGAATTCTAGCGAAACGGGAGAAAGAAATAATTCTGACAAACTTCTTCACTGCATTTCTGTCATATTTTAGGTGGAGACATAAAAGTACAATACAATTGGACATTTCATAGTATTTGGAAATAGCATCGAGTTTATTGTGTCTGTGGTTCTAACAATTTTAATCAAATTATGACGAAGATGATGATGGTGAGACAGTCTTCTGGTAGCCATGTTTTAATTCAATAAAAAACATGAATGTACAGAGTTAGTCTCCTAATATGACGATGAATATGGTGCTGGTGAAAGAATCTTTAGGTAACCATGTTCTAGTTCAATTAGAAATATGACTGAACAGGGTAAGTCTTCTAACATGCCGGCAAAAATGATGCTGGTAAAATAATCTCTAGCAAAACATGTTCTAGTTCAATTTGAAACATGACTGGACAGGGTAAGTCTTCTAACATGCCGGCAAAAATGATGCTGGTAAAATAATCTCTAGCAAAACATGTTCTAGTTCAATTAGACGCATGGCTGAACAGGATAAGTCTCCTAGCATGACGACGAAAATGGAGCTAGTAAACTATCTTTAGGGAACCATGTTCTGGTTCAATTAGAAACATGAACATAGAAGGTAATTCTCCTAACATGACGGCGAAAATGGAGTTAGTGAACAAATCTTTATGTAACTTGTCTAGTTCAATTAGAAACATGACTGAACAGAACAAGTCTCCTAACATGACGGCAAAAATGATGCTGGTGAAAAAATCTTTAGGCAGCTATGTTATGGTTCAATTAGGAGGTTGAATATACAAGGTAGGTCTTGTAACATGACGTCTCCAAATTATCTGTACGATATCGACTCTATAAAACAACATTTCAAACAAAAGCTGCATGGTATTCAGACGGTTATATGATGCAATAATTTTTTATTTATATTAGATACACATCAAATTGTATTTTAAATGATGTTTCTTCGTGAGACATCACTAAGGTAAGTTTCATTTCAATCATTCTTGTAAAAAGGACTGAGAGTTGATGTAATATAGCGATAAAAAAGAGGAATAGCAAAAGATAAATTATTATATCACGTGACTCCTTTAATATCATGCAGCTTTCGTTTAAAATGTTTTCTCATAGAGCCAATAATGTTTGAGCAATTTTAAATCATTGCGTCAAGAGACTCACTATTTAGAAATTGATTAAATAGAAAATGACTGTCCTCAAACATGGTCCGTTTCTCGGAAGAATATGCTTGTCAGAAGTCTGAAGTAACACATAGCAGTAGGCTGGACAGTAATCTTTTTTCCAAAATTAGACTATAATTATCAAGTTTGCCATGTTTATCAGGTTTCCTCCAGTTCTCCATTCGCATCTGAACATCTTGAACTTAAACGTTCACGAAACACGATGTCGGATGGGTGTGTCGCCTTCATCTTTGAGGCGTTCGTTTGGGTAAAATTAACGCTTATGAGAATCATGTGCATTCGTATTAGTGACTCATGTGGTACCAAAGCAAATGTTTTATCAGTTAAGACGCAGCGGTGATACAGCACCGTGATTTCCTCGGGAAACAACCTTCCCACGGAGGAAATGCAGCCGATAAAGGATCGAGCCGAGTCAAAGAGGTACACGGTGTTTGGCTAATTATTTCCGTCAGCCTGCTTTCTATCTCTCTCTCTCTCTCTCTCCTTTCTCCGACGACTCGTCTGGCAACTTTCGATCAACAAAATGAAGTATTCCGTTTGCGGGCCTTGCGTTTTCGGCGGAAACCTTACCGCGCTCGTTTACGATCGCTCGCCATATATTTGTTCGTTGTCCGAACATCGCTGTGAGAAATAAATAATTTATCTTTTCTGGAGATCGTCTGCTGTACGATTGCTCGCCCGACGGTCTCATTTGATGATATCTTTCTTAAAGAATCACTGAGTTCCATTAAGACTCAATCGCACGAGCGAATCATGCGTGCGCGAATTCGTGAGGACTGAGTTTGTTTACAGATGCGGAGATATAAAAATACTTTATATTGGTTGCTACAGGAATGAACTAGATGAAATTTAAATATCGTTCTAGTTTGCTTTTTATGAATTTCACACCTGTGTAGGAAATAGAATACTTGAAAAATATGCGTGTTGATAATGTTACAATAGAAGATATGAAATAAAAATAAGATAAAGTTCATGTTACGTATGTGTACATTTTGATGGTTTATGTATAAATATATTGCTTATTTTATAATTTGTTTCCGGATAAAATTTAGAATATTTATTCCTCTATGGAAATGGTTCATCAAAATCATTCGTAAATTGTACTTATAAATATCTAATTTTAATTTCTTTTAAATCCAAATAGTCTACTCTAGATAACCTATTAAAAGTTTTGTGTAGTAAGTAATTATGTAAATTGCTGTGTGCATATATTACTTGAAGATCGTTTGTTGTTTCCCCGAAACAATAGCGATCACTTCTCCCGCTAATAATCCACCAAAACTTATGCACTTACCTATACTTAAACTGATCGCGTAATACAGAGGAATGTGCCTGTTTAAACACCGCTTTCGTCGATTATTCCACACAAACAGAAATTTGCATAACCACCCGTACTTCAGCCACGATGTATCGATTAACCCTGCAATATTTACTTACATTGTTGACACTCGCGTTTACTTGCCGCTATTAGTCTTGACCGAGCGAATTTTCGCAAAAACAACGAGAACAACGATCCATCCATATCGGAACTCCTTTTCAGCAACGACTGCTTAAATACTCTATTTTCTCGGCTAATTTACATACAAAAACACGTAAAAGCATGTACTTAAAATGATAGTATACTTAAAACTTGAGACTTGTTAAAATTATTAAAAAGGAAACATTCATTTTTATTTAGCTTCTATCTCTCAGAATTGATAGTAGTAATCATTCTTGTAAATTCAGTATATTGTCTGAACTATTGCAAAATTCTTCAAAGAAACAGTCAAAAACTATTTTCACGATCTGTTAATGCAATAAACTAATTGTAGGAATGGCTCCATAACTGCAAAACTGTCTTGGTTCTATAAATTGTAGCTGCATTAAGTTGTAAGGCAATTAGGGAGAAGGAAGACAAATAATGACTTCATAATTGCAAAATTTGGTGCCACAAATGAAAAAATGGCGTCTCTTTAAACGCCATTTCAGTTAAGAACATAATCATAATATTCTTGGGCGAGAAATTAGGTGGAATACGTTTGTTAGATTAGTAAAGTTTTCGATGAAAAGATTACTCATTTCGTCATTGTTAACTCGAGCGACGGATGTATACGTCGAGACGTCAAGCGCGATATAGGAAAATAGCGATGTCGGGACATCTTCGTTCAACGTCCACGGGGAGTAGGATCCTTTCAACGGGCATGCTCGAGTTTCGACTGCAGAGAGAATATCCCGTTGATCCGGATGGAATTTCATTTTCTTCGGATTTGCCCGGCCCTCGTCGACCCCGTTAATTCGCGACTCGATTCCTCGAATTACGTTTTCTGCTGCACTTTTATCGGGGACCCGGGGAGTAAAAACTCTAGGGAATCGCGGACGAAATAAATCTCGTTAGCCAGGATCGCGATACTCCGCGCGGAATTATTCAATCGATGAGTTTCCATTCCGGCGAACGTTTTTCCGACTCGCGAAAGTGTCCGATATCGACCTCGGATATCACGAAGTCACGCGATTCCGAGCTTAAAAGAGCGATCATTATTATCCAAACTCGAAAAACGACCGATATTTCGTCAAAAATTTTTTTAAATCGTTTTCGAATTTCGTACGAACCGCTTCGAACGAGGAGCGAGTTTTATCCTAACAACATCTCCGCTTTGTAAATTTTTACAATGGAAAAAGTTTGCAAATATTTGCAGATTTTTAGTAAGACAACAACTACTCGTTGTAATTATTATAAGCAAAAATTTCTTTTCAGGCAGTTTCAACTTTTTACAATTAAATTATGAAATTTGTGTTATGCATGTACTGTCTAGTGTTTACTGTTTGATACAGTGCGTTTATACAATGTCGGACAAAATGATAGGACGTTTGAAATGTTTGAATATTTAGAATAATTAAAAGAAGAATATGTGTACTTTCTCTCACCTTATATATTAGATGTATCCTTTATAATGTCTCGGTGTACATGAAAAAGTTAAAAAATATTAACATCGTGAATAATAAAATATTTTTCTGATACAAATGAACGTTCTCCTTAATGTGCTATCATTTTGTCCAATCAAGATCAGTTTGTGTTTAAACATTTTCTGCTAACTTGCTTATTATACACCACTGCAATTTTCGATTTGGTATGCCCATTATGGAGGACACATTCTACAAAATTAAAAATTATTTGTATACAGGGTGTTCATTTGAAAACTTTCTTGGCAAATATCTCGAAAAGTATGAAAGATATTAAAAAAATGTAAAACATGTGTCCAAGGATTTCGAGGGGTAAAGAGGGGGGGCAGTATCAGTTTTTTATTTGAATGGCGTTTTCAAGGTCATTAGAATGTTAACTTTGTTTTTTCAAATGGAGACCTATATTTTTTATTACGGGATCTTATTTTACGTAAAATGACCAGCAATTTTCGTAGGATACTTTTTTTTATCCGTCCACTAGTTTCGGAGATATTTGAAGAAAAGTAGATTGTTTGTACAAGAAAGTAGAGTTATTCCAACAGATACCTTCAAAAATGTTCGTTCAGAAATTGAGAATCTTCTGTATTATTGTTTAGAAAACAATGGAGAACATTTTGAAAATTTGTTATGGCTATAAAGAAATTACAAACTTTCTCGCAATGTAAGTATGACTCTACTTCTCTTTAAATATCTCCGAAACTAGTACGCAGATAAAAAAAAGTGTGCTACGAAAATTGCTAGTCTTTTTACGTACAATAAGATCCCATAATAATAAATATAGGTTTCCATTTGAAAAAACAAAGTTGACCTTCAAGTGATCTTGAAAACGCCGCCCAAATAAAAAACTGATACTGCCCCCCTCTTTCCCCCTCAAAATCCTTGGACACGTGTTTTACATTTTCTAGCCTAATATCTCGAAAGTATGAAAGATATTAAAAAAAAATGAAC
Organism: Sphecodes monilicornis; assembly: GCA_913789915.3. NCBI lineage: Eukaryota > Metazoa > Arthropoda > Insecta > Hymenoptera > Halictidae > Sphecodes > Sphecodes monilicornis. Next base: position 13,203,508 of record OU565291.1, on the reverse strand, counting down.
ACCTTGTATATGGAATGCGTAAAATGCTTAACTGCCTAAAATGCAGAACTTCAGAATAATCTAAGCTGATCTTGCTTCGTGGTCCGCCCCGTGTTATACAAACTTGAGATTTACCATGCTCACTATGAAAGGCATAATGAATGTATAGGGTGTGTGAACTGTCCACTATTTTCTTCTGTTATTTATTCGAAGTAAACATGTCGAACATCCTATCATTTTGCCCGACACTAAGTCTTTCAAAAGTAAAAACGAGGAACCGAAGAAAACGTTTCAATTCAGATTACGAGCCCGATTTCCCAGTCCCACGGCTTTTTCCTTGTCAGTCCCTCCACTTCTCTCTTTGTGTGCCCCTGGATCGTTCATCGTGTCTGTCTACGCGGAACGGATCTGATCCGATAGTTTTTGGCAGAAGCTCGCTGTAACAGCGCGTCCCCGGCGGGATTACGCGAGGAAACTGGCTGTTGATTAAAACCTCGGTAAAAAAAGAGTGGAATTAAAGCTTTTTGCCGGAGGAACGCCATTTAATCTCCTCTACGCGACGTTGCCTTTCGTCCACCGGTTTTCACGAACTTCCCTGCGATCTTGTCCACAATTTTCGCCACCCCTCGATGAGAGGTGAGCTCGCAGGTTTCGGCATCAAACGAGTTTCTTTGCGTCATAAAACTTACCGCGATCCAAATTCCGGTTTTAAGTCGAAACTAACCATGGCGAATTTTGTACTGGGTTGTTAGCTGTTGAAGGGTTCTACAACAAAAATCATCCCCGAGAGAAAACTACTTTACACGAAGACCGGAGAGTGTTTTCTAAATTTTCAGAAATTTTAGACAGTCGTTGCACTCTCTTTATATTTGATACGTATATGCAAAATAAGGATCGTATAGCTTTTATAGGTTATAAAATACTTTTGGTTTTACTGTTGTTACGAAGCAAGGGTTGATACATTTAATGCTTTTGTTATCTTACTCTGAATGAGACGTATGGAACGTTTCACAAAGAAATTTAGTTTCTATTTAATATTTACATATATTGCATGAAATTCAGATTTGGTGACTTCATAATGTACAAAAACTCGAAGCCTTGTAGAGTATAGATTAATTTAAGAAAGAACAGCTGAATTTGGAACAGATTACACCTATTTTGCAGTGCACAGTCAATTAACGCAGTCAATACTGCAAGTATTTCTTTTTTCCAAAATACATGGGTAAATCAGCAAAAATAAAATTACCATTAACCCTAGAGTTAATAATACCGCTGTATATGCCATAAGGACAAATATTTATTAAACAAATATTGCGCTGTGTTCGCGTGTGTTAAGTATCAAGAATAGTTTATACTTATAGAAATATATGAAAGAATAAGGAAAAAGTGATTTTTGAATTAGGTGAAATTGATGCTGCCCAGGAGCTACAGAATTCGATACACGGTTAACAACGCTAGAACAATTTTTCTTTCACACGATATATGTATAATCTAGTCTCTAGTTCAAACCAGGCTTCTTCAATCTAATTACTTTGGTCTCCCATAGATTCTAAATAAACAAGAAGCACATTTTCAGAATTTTCAGCCTTAAAAATTCAAATTCTCGGCAAAACGGGTACTTCGTCCAACATGTTTTCTTCAGTATCGCCTGAAGAAACGTTTAATTTGCTCGCTCGAGCCATGTCGAGGGTAAATAACAAATTCTTCTGCTGCGTTGGTGCTCTAGGAAAGCTTATTACCGTCCACGGTAATACGTGAGAGCCGCTGTTGCCACCTGCAGCCCATCTACCTTCGTCACCTACGCGAGACACCCTTCTATAGGGGTTAACGAGGTCGGCCGCGAAACAACCCCCAGCCACCCCCGTTCAGCCTCGTTCCACCGACGTTTCCTTTCCTCATGCATATTTAAATTGGCCGCCCAGTGGAAATTTGTAGCCGACTACCGGCCTCGCATCGTTAGCACAGCGGGCCCGTCGAATTGTGTCTGATCCGTTCACAGAAGAAACCAATGACACTACCGCTAATTAATCCGACGATTTTTCTAAAGGAATCATCGTCTCTGTCACGTTTTTCTGTCGGAGAATCCGTTTGATATTCGGTCTTCTACGATAAATTCGTAATTTACTAACACTAAGACAACTCGTCAAAATGATAGATCTCAAATTCTTTATTTTACAATTGTTGAGACTGCACAAATAGAATCGGTCATAATAATATTCTGACACTTTCAACAAGATGATAACTTCTTTAAGATTAGAACAAAACACTTAAATTTTGTTGAGATGTTAGAAGGATTGATTTAATATGTGACAAGAAAAAAAATTTGGGAAGCACTAAGATCCAGTCTATTCATAACTATATAGGGTAGTACAGTTATAGTGAAACTATAAGTTTCACTATAAAAAACTATTATCGCCACTGGATGGCCCCCTTCGTACTGTGCAATTTTATTTGTGCTAATATTTCTGTGAAACTTATTGTTTCGAAGATATCTGAGGTGCTAATAGTTACTGCACCACCCTGTACTTTATATATATTTATTATTAAATATATTTTTCGAACACTGGAATCAATCGTCCCTGTAAACAGTTTCCCAAATCGATAAAGCCATGGTTTCGCAAACAATTCGTTCGTAGCCGACAATTAACCAAGAATTAATTCGTCGGGTTCAAGTTAAAACGCGAATGAAGTTGAAGTTGCGAACATCGTCGCGAAATATGTCTCGAACTTGCCTAATAAAACTTGCGACTACTCGGGGCCGGTTTTTTATCTGCAGCTCGCGAGCCGCATCCCGAACGCAATTATTCGCAAGTTCCCAAGCCTGATGCATGTTCGCTACGCTGAACTTTTACAAGATGGAGGGCGTACCGCGAGTTAAGTAACCCCGCTCGCTCCCCGAGCCATTTTTGCAACGAGTTACATCTTGACTTCTCGCTGTAAAAAAAAACCTGCACTTATTCTCCGTTTTTCTGGAAAACTTAATAATTCCGATAGAAAAAAGCTCGCCCGACGCGAGTTCGATTAATGACCGGTGCTCGGGGGTTGAAACTTCCGATGGAAATCAGGTTACGTCCGTCAGAAGATGCGGGGGACACGACGGATAATTAACGATGGAATCGAACCCGGTGAAATGGAACGTTGGTTCGCAAACATTTTTCGGAAAATAGCATTTTCCCCTGAGTCGAGTACTGTTTAAATAAACGCGAGCGCGCGGCTGTTCGTTTTTCCGCGCGATGCGAGGACGATACGCAGTGAATTAAATTTTTACCGTTTTATTTCGCTTTGCCGATGGATGCGACGCGAAACGATCACGTCAGAGACAACTGGAACATTATACACCGGTAGAATCGAAAATGTTTGCACACCTTGTTTCTGGCGATTTTTAGTTTTTGTATGCGATACGGTGATCCTGGCGTTCTTTGAATAGCGAATATTGGGGAATATCGAAAATGGGCGCTAGAGATCGCTTTTTTTAAATTGGATTAAAGATACGAAAGGGTACGTGTTTTGGAAAAAAATGTTGCTTCGCTTGAAGTAAAATATGAAATGAAAAGTCCACAAAAATTTCTATTCACTGCAATTTAGATTTTCTATAAGAATTAGCAGTTCTTTTATCAATTTTAAGTGAACTAATTCTTACATTTTGTTTCTGAAAGAATAATTATCCAGGTACACAGGAAACAGGATTCCTATTTTTCGTCTTCATTAAATTTCAAAGTCATTTAGAAGGGAAGCGGATTATTGCTTCATAATCTATTTATTCATTTATTTGTTATTGCTTTAAACCAAGTGGTTTATATAGCAAGTATTGCTTTATAATCTTTATAAAATATTATTATTCAAGTTGATCGTTTCATTTCAAACCTAAAATAATTTCCTTATTTTCTGCTCTACTAATCTTATATCTTTTAAACAATTATTCGTGTTTGTATTTAAAGATTTTATAAATTATCCAATTTCTCAAACATCCGGATTTAGAAACATTAACGACCGTGGTATGGTTTTAGATTTATTTAAAATTTCTTATTTCGACTGTCTATCATACTATTTGCATTGACTTCAATTGTTCCAGAAAAGTACCAGAAATGTCGACTAATGGTCAACAAAAAATTAACAGCCCACAAAATGAATGAGTTCAACCATTTTTAGAAACATTGTGAGTGAGAGAAAGTTATTAAAAAATGCGTATGTGGAAATTCGAGTTAAAAGTATGTATCTTATAAAAACATTGTAGAAAATACAATCTATAGACTAGTGTAAAATGAATTATCAATATTCTATTCCTCATCAAGAACATTGGTGCATAAAACATTAATTGTGCCTAAAACTGAAGAGTATTAAGTCTAATTATGAAGGAGACTTATATCAAATAGAAAAAGTGAAAAATCAGCCAAGAGCTTTGTCAGTAAAAGCATTTTACAGGAAAATATGAAAAATGTTGAATCATTTCGGTCTTTAAGACTGAAACTACCAAGCACTATACACGATTGGTCTTATAATAGCGTCAAGATTACATTTATTCAGATTTCGTACAATTTTTGTTTAAATATGCACTTCAATAGAAAGGTTTACTAACAAAATAATCCTGAAAACATTTTCAGGATTTTCATTTATAACTTCAATATTTGGAAAAGGGAAAATTAGAATCCAGTCATTTTGACTGGTCCGGCAGTTCTAGTGTTAAACGTTTTAATCGTGAGCAAACTGTTTCATGATTCACCGATAATCAAAACCTGCTACTCAACCCAAATTTACACTCACCTGCACCAAGATCCACCTTTAATTGCGAAGATACGTGCACGAAGAGATGTTCAAAGAAAATAATTTCGCCGAGAGGGCCACTCGACGTTCTTAAGGAAGAATTCACAGGTGTGCAAGTTGTTTTCACGCGTAGCCGGCAGAAGTAACCGTGTTCTTTAAAAATTGTAGGTTCGAGACTCGGAGGCGAGGAGAGACTCGTCGCGGCAAAGAAACTAAAAAGCAGACAGTCGGGGGCGGTTCTTCTCGCAAACGAAATTTTCTCGCGACGGTCGTCGACCCGTGTCTGCACAGTGCGGAGGTGGAGCTGCGTCCTCAAGTTTGCGCATATAAAATCAAACACAACGGCAGTTAAACCAAAAAGTTTACGCGGCGTCGCTGTCACAGAGGCGGCTCTTACACTCGTCGAGTTAGTGGTGACTCCAAATGAGAAAATTCCTTTCTTCGGAGATGTGCCCATCGAACGATTTACCACCCCCTGACTTCAGCATTCTGAATTTCCGAAATTAAGCCGAGTCAGACTATTGCGACGTTCCCCACATCCGTTTCGCGAGGACTCGCTTTGTTTCTTCGGCCCGGAGAAAAATTATCACTGTAAGAGTTGTGAGGAGGTACAGAGGACAGAACAATTATTATTTAACCCCTTAAAATCAGCTGCATAGCCGAAATTATGAAGTGTTACATTCAGCTACGTTGTGTCCTGAAGATTTGTAAATATTTTCTATGTACCTGTTTACTTCATTCTTGTCTCATAGTATTTTTATTAGGCTTTTTCTCATAACGCAAATGAGTTCTATTAGATTTTCTTTTATTATTATTTTGATTTACTTTTTATTTACTTTTTCTATTTATGATTAAACTTGCAATATTTCGCGAGTTTAACCACTTTTAATAATTTATATCTCATAAACCAATTAACCAATTTCGATGAAATTTTCAGAATGTATATAACATATTAGTCCATAAAACACATTCTTTAAATTTTCATTACGGGCAAAAAAATGTTCAAGACCAAGTCCAAGTTGAGACCAAATGCAATTTTTCCAAAATTTTCATTGCACATCAACTACTAAACTAATCCTTTTAGCTTTAAAGAAAAAGTGTGATTTATAAAAAAAGTTACTCTTTATATACAATATGTATGTATGTTTTAAAATTCGTGAAATGTGTTTAAACACCCTAGTAGCAGCTTTATTTAATTAAACTTATACACATTAGATTGCAAAATTGAATCGGGATGATTTGACATGAAGTATAAGATGGATCAGACGCTCCCGTATGGGGTAAAAGGGGACGAGACAACACAGGGGCAGAGTTTCTAAAGCAATCCCTGGCGAATCAGCGAAAATTTCGACTACAAGACACCAATTGATCCGTGACTCGTTATACTAATAAGATAGGACGACGGAAGGGAGTTCGCGTCCACCCTCTCTGGCAACTTAAACGCAATCGGGTAAGGGGAGAGGGCGATCGGTGTAATCATCGTGACACGGGTGAATTTAAAATGGATTTTTTCTCCTCAGATTAGGGCGCACCCCACCGCTTTTCCATCTCAAAAAACGTCCCCGCGATGTCGATTCCATTCTGGCTTCACTGTTGCGTTTGCCTGTTAACTCGCTAACACGAGTCGCTGATCAGATTAGAAAACTTTTTGGCGTATCACATTAACCCCCTCTGACATTTAATATCAAATGACACTGCGGGGAAAAAACTGCAAACTGAATTCCATGAAGACGACTATCAATCATGAATTACTGATATGATTTTAAAAAGAATAGTAGTAGGTAGAGAGATTGTTTTGTTGTAATTAGTGAACTGCGATTTTTATTCATTTATGTTAAAATATACTTATTAAACCCGTGCCGTACTTTAACCAGTCATACTCGTGATGAAGATTATGAACAAGGTCTAACAAATATGAAGTTTGAACCTTCCTTTTTGGACGGAATAAAATTTTATTCTTTTGTAATCGTTATTTAAGCATTGAAGCAAATGTGGACATACAAAAAAATATACATTTCCTTTTCTCATCTGCGACATTTTTGGGGATAAAGACGTTCTAATCACTGTGACCGCAAGGAAAATGGTACGACAAGGGGTTAAGACGAATTCTAAAATAGTGGAAAGATTAAAGTAATCTAAGAACGTCAACACATTATTTTCAATCTATTAAAATTATTGAATATTGAAACAATTTTTTAGTTGGTTTCCATTTCTTGCTATTAATATCTTTGAAAAATATTCCTTAATGCCTTAGTATCTTGCCATCTTTATTCTAGTTCAACCAATGATTCCTACATTTTATTTTGTCCTAGAACACCTATTGACACGTTGATCGCCCAATCAACAATCAAAAAAATTATACAACATCAAAGCAATTTATTTAACAAAATAAAAATTGAGAAGTTTAGTTTTTTGATATTAATTATTGTATCCAACCTCTTCCATTTCGCAGATCGTAAGCAAATTTTGTACACTCAATCTACCAGCGTAAAAATTAATTTTGAATTGTGTTTAAATGATTTCGTTATACAGATATGGTTGATAGGGCGATGAAAGTGTTAATATACACTATATTGCATTTACATTGATTACAATAATATCCTTCTTATGTCAATTACATTTGCTTTGTGTTAAGTCTCTGTAAATGGTTCAAATTAAAAGTTGAAAGTAATTGTCAAGCTTAGAATGACAATAACCTTAAAACAAGCCGATACTAGTCAATTTCGAAGTAATTCTGTTTTTAATATATCCAATCAGACGTTAGAAATCTTGCGGACATCGTTGGTTGTTTGAACTTCGTCGAGACCCGTTGCTATCGTTTGCAGGAAAATGGAACATCGGCTTTTACCACCATACTGCGAAACGAAAAGTGTACAAAAGTTGCGAGCCATGCATGCAAAAACGTTTACTCAGATTCTAACAGCAGCCTGTTTGCGTTACGTACTATCAGGACCACGGGAACACGCAATTCAAATAATTCCTCGACACGCTTGACGCACGATTATGCGACTGGACTGTCGTTACGTCCTATTTAGCTCCAATTAACGCGACTATTTTGAAACCGATAACCGTGTCAGTACCACAATTTCGCGGCCGCGTGGACGAAAAACAGTCTGAGATTACCTGACCGATCATGAGTTCGATCTCTTTGTTCTATACAATTGAAACGAATGACATAATTGTAGCTACTCGAAATTACTGTTCGTAGAACCGAGACTTGTACCGATCCAAATACGCGTTTTTATATTTTTCATTAGAGTTTAATAAAGTGCTCAAGCTAGATTGAACATTGTTAACTCGGCGCACAGAATGGTATTTGGGCTGAAAACCTGTCCAAAAATCAAAATTGTAAATATTTACATACAGGGTTGTGTTTGCGTCCCAGAATAGATACATAAACATGCAATCACGTGGTGAGTACGCATCTGTTTCTCGTGATAATATTTATTTTGTAAGTGATCTTTGTGGCGAAATTTGTGATGGATATTATTACGCAAGGTATGTACATTATATTAATCATATTTTTGTCAATATTAAAATTTTTTTGTACGCGTTTTTACCGATCTGATATATTATTGTTTTTAAACATATACCACTCATCGCCACAGCATAAATGTTACGTGTTGTTAAACTTCAGGATATCTAGAATTAGTATACTGTAGGATCTTAGGAAAAATGAGGAATTCCGCGCCGGGAATCGAAACCGGGACCCTCGCGGTTGTAGCTGATCAGCTCTTACACATACCCACGGAACCCTCCTAACTTTTCCTAATCTCCATACAGTATTTGGTCTGGGAGGTCCTGATCCCACAATACCGCAAAAAAGTTTTCACAAGTCTTCACATTACAAAAAAATAATGCTCCAAATATAACCCATTTTGGCTGAACTGGACTTAAGAGGACTAAAAATTTTCAAGTTTTCCGTATGCGATGCTATACAGGTTCCTGGCAAGAATTTAGAAGAAGTTAGAACACCGCGCCGCCTATTGGATGTTTATCATATGCGCTGAACACCCACCATCTATCCTGCGTATGCGCTCAACAGTAGACCCTACAAATATCCAATTTGGCAACGCTCTAACCTGTAAAAAACGCTTAAAATTGCTAATGTTTACACGTATATAACTTTTCAACCAGTGAACTCCGGTAACCAAAACCTGATTCGAAATTTTTATTATTCAAAAATACTCAACTAATGAAACATATCTAACAATCTTTATTTTTCAACGAAAATAGACTCCTCCTAACTTTAACAACGAACGAACTATATAAATCAGTATTTGTTAGGCACTTTGGTATTGGTTTATAGATGGGACATATACATTATAAGTAGCTAATACGATAATAAACATTTAGTCTTCAGATTCCCAGTTTTCATTTTTTGTAATTGCACAGTCGGGACTCCAACCAACTCCAACAAACTTTACACGTATGCACACTAAATGTGCTTGCGCGGAACAACCTGTCGTCAATGACGTCGAGTAGTAGATTACGGAAGGGGAAGGTACACTCAGGCTCGACTCGCTGTCACGCGTTGTTACAATATTACAATAAATATAATATCTTTGGGGTCTGTGAGACCCCACCTAATTAACGCCGGGTTAATTTTCATACGATTATGAAAACTTGTGTGAAACTTTTAAATGTTACAATTTGATGTTTTCGTTCGAAATAAAAAAATCTATAAATAACAGACAATTTTGAATTAATAAAGATCCGGAGAAAATCGTCCGAGTAGAGCTTGATAAAGGACGCTGTTATAAATGGAATTATTAATGAAACACAATTAGACGAATTGGAATATGAAAGGAGCGTGTATAAAAATAACGCAAGAACCTTTTGTTCGATTGGAAAACACAAGAGGATTAAGACGCCGCTAATAACCGCAAGTCAGACGCGAAACAAAGAAGCGTAAATTAAAAGAGGGAGACAGAGGAAGGCTGAATTATTCGCGAAACGAAGAGCGAAGAGGACTGTCGTTTTCGCTAGTAAAATTCATTGGGCAAATCAAATCGGAATGCGCGTGGGTTTCAGCAGGTTTGCCCGGCCGAAAATACGAACGACCGGACAACAACTAGTCGTCGACGTACCTGCGCGTGAACATGCGAGAACATGACGGCGCTTCGCAACTACGAATTGCGCAATGATCAACGAGGATCTATTTCGGGCAATCCCGGCTCGACAACAACTTGAATGGAGGCTGTATCTACGCTGATGTTACCGATTTTTTCGCGTACTACGTCAAGGACACTTTATGTGAACGACCTAGATTTTTATTAAGTGAAATCACTCCAATTTCTGTTGTATTCAATTTTGTAAAAACACTAGTATTCGTTACAATCATTTCACATGATTTATAATACATTTAAGGATTTAAAAATTGATAACCTCGAGACAAAATGTTCATAAAAAGTTCAGGAAACGATCAACACTTCTTCCATGAATCTCGATTGTCAGACTGTTCAATTCAATTTTCAAGCAGGTGCTGTTCAAAAATGAACAATGTCATTGAACCTGAAAAAATAGGAAATATAGTTTGAACATCATAGGATTGGTTTTGACAAGACAAGTTTAACACTTCAAACTAAGGCCTTAAGAATATCTCTTTCCAAAGTAAAACTGCGGGTCACGCAGACCCATAATAACAACCAAGAACTAAAGAGACAGCAAAATTGTGTAGAAGCACCGAATAAATTGGCAAAGACAAATTTAAAATGCTGGCGTCAATTTGTAAAATATTACTAAGTGAAAATGATGGCTCCAAAGAAGATAATGCTAAATACTTTTTTACTTATTCAGAGTGCTCGAACTTCCACAAGAATTGAATTTGAGGCTCTCATGGTACTATTCGACGGTACCCGTCGCGGGATCCGAATTAATCGAAGAAACTGGATGTTGCAGGACTCAAAGGATCCCGGCGAGTGCGCGTAATCGTTCGCTGAAAAATCCATCGGCACGAAATTGCGACACGTTCGGGGATACGAATTCCTCCATTGAAAGCCAGTGGACCGTACAGGCCGAACGTTCGCTCCGGTGGACGTGCGTAATTGAACGATGCGATGGCTGATCGAGATGACACCCAGAAACTGCCCGTTTTCGCTTAAAATTCATTCCCCGCGATCGACCGATCCCGAGATTTCAATAATCGTTCGCCGACTTTCGAGTCCGACTCCTTGTAAAATATTAAAACCCGTAACGCGAGAGTAACGCCAGCCTTATCGACAGCTACCGTTCGAATTCGACCTACGAGTGCCTCTAATGAAAAATTTTAAATAAAGTCTGCTGAATTTAAACGACCGGGTCGTGTTCGACATTCTGAAATTGATTGGATAGTCTTTGAAGGGAATGATTGGATTGCGGATTTTATGCGTTTTAAGACATAAATGAGAAGATTATATGCAGGGCAGTGAATACATTTCGAGAATTTGGAAATTTTGATGTGTTACCTCCAGCTCGTTCAAATTATTCAGGTAAATGGCAAATGTTTATGTAGCTTGTGTATCCTGCAAGTAGACAATTCTTATTTCGCATAAAAATGTGTAACCAAAAATTATATCTTACAAAGGACCAATCATATTTAAGTACATAAAATTGTATTTTATTAAGGATATGTCGTTTTTTGACTACAAAAATTGTATGAAAATGAGAACCTTCGATATGCAACAACAAAAACTGTATTTTACTGCGACTTTTTAATACACAATCACAAAACAGTTGTATATTAATATGGGTTCCTGATATTCAACTACAAAAATTGTATTTCACTGAGAATTCTTGATATTGGACAAGAAAATTGTGTGTTAATGAGATTCCTTGATATTAAATTACAAAAATAGTGTTTGGCTGAGGATTCTTAATATGCAACTAAAAAGATTGTATTTCACTGAGGATTTTTGACACTCAATAACAAAAAATCTATGTCAATGAGGATTCTTGATATTCCACTACAAAAACTGTATTTTACTGCGACTTTTTAATACACAATTACAAAACAATTGTATATTAATGAGGATTCCTGACATTCAACTACAAAAATTGTATCTCACTGAGACTTCTTGATACTCGTCAATAAAATTGTATTTGGGAATTCCAGATATTCAAATACAATAATAGTGTTTGACTGAGGATTTTTGACACCTAATAACAATAAATGTATGTCAATTTGGATTCTTGATATTTCAACTAAGAACATTATTTCTCACTGAGGTTTCTTGATACTCGACAACAAAATTGTATTGTAATGAGAATTCTTGATATCTAACCACAAAAATCGTGTTTGACTGAGGATTCTTGACATAGAACTAAAAAACTGCATTTTACTGATACTTCTTAATATGCAATTTAAAATAAATTGTATACAAATGAGGATTCTTGAAATTTCAACAAAGAAATGTGAAATCTTGATATTCGACGAGAAAATTGTGTGTTAATGAGACTCCTTGATATTAAACTACAAAAATAGTGTTTAACTGAGGATTCTTGATATACAACTGAAAGGATTGTATTTTACTGAGCATTTTTGACACTCAATAACAAAAAATGTATGTCAATGAGGATTCCTGATATTGAACCACAAAAACTGTATTTTACTGAGAATTTTTAATACACAATTACAATACAATTGTATATTAATGAGGATTCTTGATATTCAATTACAAAAATTGTATCTCACTGAGAATTCCTGATACTCGACAATAAAATTATATTTTAATGAGTATTCTAGATATTCAAATACAGAAATAGTGTTTGACTGAGGATTTTTGACACATGATAACAATAATTGTATGTCCATGGGGATTCTTGATGTTTCAACTAAGAACATTATTTCTCACTGAGGTTTCTTGATACTCGACAACAAAATTGTATTCTAATGAGAATACTTGATATCTAACCAGAAAAATTGTGTCCGAGGATTCTTGACATACAACTAAAAACTATATTTTACTGAGACTTCTTAATACGTTATTTAAAATAAATTGTATACTAATGGGGGTTCTTAATGCTCAACTACAAAAATTGTATGTCACTGAGGATTTTTTATGTTTGTCGACAAAAATTGTATTTCATTGGTAACTCTTGATGTTCAACTACGTGAATGACGCGTCACGATGAACTCTCGGCGCCGAACAGTATAAATAAGAATTAGTGTAACTGTGTATGAAACTTTGACTTCTCGAAAATCGAAATTTCGAAAGTGTCTGGTAATAATAACGTTGAGAAGAATACAGGTAATGCTCCGGGCGTTCGTGTGATACATTGTTTTCGCGGGATGCGCGCCTGAAACAGCTCGAAGATAATTGCCCGCGTATCTATTCCTGTCAGTCCCGATCCATCTTCTTTACGAGGCCGTTCGTCACTGGTCATTCATTGGCCGTAGTTCGTTTCGGCGTGCACGGTAGAGAACCGTGTGCCATCTCGAAACGAGTCTCGCTCGGCGAACGATGAATAAGCCGAGAATCAAAGGAAGACTATTTGTTTCGGTGCAAGAGGTAGCGGGCTTACGCGAACCCGTTACCAGCATGTCCTCGGCACATTTTTCAATTTTCGTGCACGTCACAGACACGGTTACACGATCCGTCCAACCGGTAGAACTTTTAAATAACGGAAAATACCGGGACGTCTTATGTTAACACAGCCACGGAAAAATTTATCATTGTCAAATGTGATCTAGTGTGTCTTTCACATTACCGTACACCAAGGTAGACACTGATGAGATCCAGGTGCCGTTAAAATGCCAACTTAGAGACATTTTCCTTATTTTCTATTTCGTTTTTTAAAAATCAGAAGTTCTTGTTCTCGCAAGGAAATATTTTTAATTTAATCATTAAAAAATTAGCATATTTTGGGAAATGTAAAGCATGAAGTAAAAGTATGATACACGTAATTTTATTTTGCTATTTTTCAATTGCATTCTGTAACTTGATAACTGTACAGGATAGAATAAATGTTCCAAATTCTAAGTTTCTAACATCCAGGATAAATTATTGCTTTAAAAATATGTAAAAGAATGTTAGTAGAATTAAATAGATCTATCATACTTTTGTTCTATTTTCTACAACTAAAATGAAAAATAACCGACTTCGCGAAGGTTAATATTAACAATTTTGAAATAGTAGTAACTTTATTGCTTCCTCTGAGGGTTGCAATCCTTTACAGTTTTGTCTTCTCTCGCTTTACCTTATCACCCCGCTCCTAAAACTACTCTTATAACTATCTTATATCCTGTCTTAATTCTAAACTTATACTAGATAGATAGAGAGAGAGAAAGAGAAAAAAAACCTATTTACAAAAGTCATTATTTACACTATTTACATTACTCCATATTAAACTATCATTCTTCCTCCTTATACCCCTAATTATTCCCCCTTCCCTAGCCCCGGACCCCCGATCGCTTATCACTCTTAATAACTCTGTCATTTCATACCCTCTCTCCACTGTTCTACCCCCGTCATACACTCTTTCCCACACCCTCGTCTTCCAAACAATTTGAAATAAAGAATATTATAAAAATATGTACCTCTAAAGTTCCATAATTTTCTGAATTTCGAATTTCAGGAAACATCCGAAATTAATTTATGGAAATTCTGCAAAAACAATTATAGTTTGAAGCAGTTCGATGTCATTGTTCGCTGATATTTTCGATCTAACTTAATAATTTGCTACTCTTATTAATTACTAGGTTCGGTCCCACGCTTCTGGCAAACACGCCACCCACTAAAGCAAATTAATCTGGAATTCATCGGAGCGACCAACGGGACATCGGCAAACCCTGACGGTAAACCTGCAGAGCCACCCCATATTTACGCGGCTCGTTAAACGAGCAATCCAGCTCCTCGAAAACAGCAATGATTTCGACTGTTCATCCGTTTTGCTGTGAGATAAGCCTGGGGTATTCCACGTCGTCGATAATAAATCCATTGAGATTTAGGCGTAGCAGTTCTCCGAGAAACTTAAAACCTCTAAAATTATGCATGTCTTTTAGATCTTTTTCTTTCGTTAACGTTGTATTACGAATCTGAAGTATCCGATTAAATTAACAAAATAATCGGAAGAAACATATTTATGCATCTAAATTAAATATTTATTTAAATATTTTTTCTAAATATTGATTTATTTATGACTGTTCTAAACCAAATGGTTTAGCTAGCGAATACAATATTGTTACGTGTAACTAAGGCACATTGCCATAGCACATGGTTCAGGTCTTGAAATTCTGCTTCACACTGTGAAATTTTTTGCAAGTTATATTTATTGGATAATCTATTTATCCGAATATTCAAGTATATGTACAACAAAATGTTTTGCAATGATTCCACCAGGTGATTCTACTGCTTGGAATCGGTGGAGATCTGTAAAAAAAAGTTACCGCAAAATGGACCTCAACTGAGAAATTCAAGGTATAATTTCTTTAATAAAAATGAACGATTACTTTTATAAAGACATATATTTTCTTATTAGTATATTTAATAATATAGTTTTAGTTCCGATAGAGTTAATTTCTCCTCATCCGGTTCACCGAGGCTTAATTTCCTTTTAAAAGTAGTTCTAATCACTGTATCTGAAAAATAAACCAAAAAGGGGTTCTTTACGATCACTGTCCTTCAGCTTTGTCTAAAATTCACCAAGAATCAGGACCGTAATGTGTGCTGGAAAGAAACTTCGTTGGAAGAAGCGACGACGAGTGAAACCGTTGGTTGCGCGGAAAGTTAGCGGCGACATGCAGGGGGGTGAGCAGTTAATGGACCACCCTTTGGTGGTCAAGAGCTGGGCTCCAATCAAACGGTGGTGGGAAAAGGGGTTTGGTGAGGGCGAGAGAACCAGGCGCAAAAGTTAATCGTCCGCGAGGTGACATTTGAAGAGGAAAGCGGAGTGCGAGCAAAGGGAAATAGGGATGGACGGGGTTTGAATCACGTAAAATGGAAGTGCGAGCTCGTTGGGGTGGGAGACGCTGAGCGAGAGAGAGAGATAGAGAGAGAGAGAGTGAGAGAGGGGGGTGAGTGTCGTGCGGAAAGTGACGAGCGGGAGGGAGGAGGCGCGAGAAAGAGAGAGACGGAGAGGGAAGAAGAGGGTGAAAGCTGCATTGCAGTACCCGACCCTGGGAAACAGAAGCGCCATCCATTGGTCCATTCGCGTGATTTCAAGATCGTTCGGCAAGTAATTGGTTGGCTCTCTTTGACGACGGAAGAAACGTTAGGCGCCCCCTCCTCAAGTCCCATCGGATCCGTGGCTACGCGCTCGAGAAAGAGTCGCGACGAGCGCCGCCGGGGCGGCTTGGTTAACAGGTTGACTGCTATTAGGGGATGCCGAGGACCGTATTTAGTATCCGAGTGGCAATCTGGAGTCCCCCGGTTTGATTGTTGCCTATGATCCGATTACGTTTGCTAACGAGCTGTCCATTCAGAAAGAATGTTGGCCTCTTGGTGTACAATCTTCTTCGCGATTACCGTGATTAGGACCCCTCTGCGCCTCATAATTTTTTAAAGAAACAATTCATAATTGATAACAATTGACACTAATTATTTGACTGCGGATTTCATGCATTTTTAAAAATGGATAGCAGAAACAGGATACAGTATAAGCATTAGAAGAATTTGGAACTGTTGTAAATTATTTTCAATCTATGAAATCTATTAATAAGACAAATCGCTTTTTATTTTGATCCAGTTTTTGTTGCAATTGAGGCAGATAATTTTAATTTCATTTTATACAATCAAGCAATAAAAGTTGAACAAAGATATTTTACCACTCCATACCAATTCGTACAAACAATTTACAATAAAACTGGTCTATTTACTGCTTCAAATGGTACATTATTAATAATATTATGTACACATTAATTTAATTTAATCGGGAAGACACCCCAGGGAGAATTGTGTGGTTTCATCCAGCAGTTAACTACCCACGCCGTTCGGTAATTACAAAATAGCTAAAATTCGAAGTTTCACGGCACATAATGCAGAGCAGCAGATCTGATGATACAGGAGGCAGGATCATGATATTGTTCCCTAATTGCGAACGACTCCTATCTTCGGCTATCTCGACAATGTTCCACTACGGAACACGGAGGGTGAATCGGTCCGCTTGTCGCAATTTCCAGCGTCTCGTTAGTTTTCCCGGGAAATTTATTCATTGCCAGCTGAGCGGAGCCGATGTAACCCTCGTCGTGATGAGAGTGATTCTAATTTTCAAAAGGGCACGGCAAGGACGAAAAAGAAGAAGAACTTTCTCCGTTGTGTCTCGCGTTCGATGACTGTCGTCCGTGAAATATTTCTCTGCAAATGTAAAAACATTCCGGGAAGTTGTCTGGTGCGTCGCGACTTCGCGAACAATTTGTATTCCCGGCGTTCTTTTCTTCGGCGAATTAGCTCGAAGCTGCCGCTGTGAAATATTAAATTCCTCCGGGTGCAGTTCCGCCGTGCTCCCCACACGGATATCATTTCCCATTCGACCGCACGCATACCAAGAAACTTGTGATTTTTCCGAGATCAAGAAAATACTCGAGAGAACTGGCAAGAAATTTCCAATAAAAGTAAATAAGCCCAGGGAACGAGGAGAAACCGTGAAAATCGAGGGAATTGTGAGAGTTTCAGCCGCAGAGTTATACTGGTCGATTCATTAGCTCTGATCCTGCGTTCCGGGCCGTTCAAGCGATGGCGGAAAATGAGAAAACGTACGGAAGAATGTTATTAAAAGAAAGCCAAGGGTTTATGGGAATATTTGACACGATGAAAGTACGTACGTTACAAATTTTCTGAAAGGAAGTATAGAAAGCCTGGAGATGCTCTCTGAAAAGGAGAAATAAATTCCTGTCTGGCCAATGTTGCTTGAAATTTCATTTTGCAGGTCAATCCAACAGTCTAATTAGTAAAAATACATAATACCGAGCAATAATGTTAATCATGTTGAAGGGTATAATCGATCTCTGTGTTATCGACGATTATGTATGGAAGGATGAGGTATGGTGAGGGCGTAGAAGGAAGTGTGGCATAATGTATGAGGGTATTAACGATGTGCTGATTTTGGTTCCTGTTATAAAGTTATGGTTGTTTGTTTACCATAGAGTAGTATTTTTATATACAGGGTGGGGCAATAACTATTAGCACCTCAGCTATTTTTGAAACTATAAGTTTCACAGAAATATTTACTGTAATAATATTGCACAGTACTAAGGGGGCCATCCAGTGGCGATAATAGTTTTTTTGCAGGTGGGGTACTTCCGACATTTGAAGGTATCTCCATTTTTTTTTAAATGGATCGGTATGTTTTTGCTTCCGTACCATGATAGAGAATCTTAAAACGAGTTCAACGACCTATTACATAAGGACATTGAAGGTCATAGAAAGTAGAGGAAGGCGATAATACTTGCGGTTTTGGAAGTAAATGAAAAATACTATGCATCCGTTTGAAGATCAAGTCGATATGCTTCTTATTTATGGCGAATGCCAACAAAATTCTGTAAGGGCGAAAAACTTGCATGCTGAACGATATCCACATCGGTCTTAGTCTTCGGGTCAAACATTTAAAAACGTGTGTGATAAACTTAGGCAAACCGGTAGTTTGTGTTCTATGACCTTCAATGACCTTATGCAATAGGTCGTTGAACTCGTTTTAAGAACCTCTATCATGATACGGAAGCAAAAACATACCGATCCATTTAATCAAATGGAGGTGACCTTCAAATGTCCGAAGTACCTCCACCTGCAAAAAAATTATTATCGCCACCGGATGGCCCCCTTCGTACTGTGCAATTTTATTTCACCAAATATTTCTGTGAAACTTATAGTTTCGAAGATATCTGAGGTGCTAAGAGTTATTGCCCCACCCTGTATATACATATAATGCTGAGTAGAAAGTTGTTAAATGAGTTTTAAGACTAAATCTAACGTTATTTAAATAGCTACTTGAAAATTTTTTCTATTAACATTTTATACAATCACATGGTTTTGACAAAGTTGCTATTTCAATTCTGAACTCCAAATATGTTAAAGTAGCCGACACAACAATATAAAATAATCTAATAATTAAAACTAAAAGAAAAACTGTAAAAAAATGACAAAAAATAATTTCCTATGCGCATCAATGTTTCAATGAATTTTCACAATGATACTGATCTTTAAAAAAGCTGTAAAAGGGAAGAAACATTTTTATGTATCTGTTATATCTAGACCGCAGATTTTATTCATCCATGACAATGCTGAGTAGATAAGATATCAAACACGAGAAAAATTAGAATTTAAAATTGATTTTCAGCTTATTAGAATTATAAGAGTCAGAAATAAATTCCTCTCCAGCTGTTGTGTCTTACAATCAATGCATTTTTATTTCACTAATTGATCATCAGTCTCATCATATGTTTTTCGATGATTGTGTTTGTTTTTGTCGACGTATTTATGAAAGAAGTTTTTTTTATTTTTGAGTCATTTCTGCCTTGAGGTGCCTTGGTTTTTCCAGATCATGGCCTCATCTCAGCTGGTCGATATTTTTCTATTTTTCCAACAGTCCGACGTTTTCCATCCCCTAAGCCCTAAACCGTCCGCCATCATGGGAGTTCGCCGTTCCCTCGTTTCCAGAAGTGGCTGCTCGTTAGAGATTCATCCGAAAGTGCCCTTCTCCTCGGCTTCTAACCAGAGATGAGACCGGGATTCAATTTATTATTCGCGAGGATCATCCTCCGCGGATAAGGTCGAGGAAACTGAGAGTGGAGGACGGAGTGTTTGGTACGTTGCTGCCACCGCCCGAGAAAACGGGCTGGAGGGGCTGAAATCGCAGCAGATGAACGGTAATACTTGCAAAGAGGCACAGAAGATTTGTGAATAAAACTGAATTTTGTCCAATCTTCCACACGAATATTCGTGCATAAATAATCCACTACTTGCTAGTCACATTAAAACCCAAAAGTACAAAAAGATTCAAATAAAACATTTTGTGAAAAATTTCATTTACATACAAAAATACAAATACTCCAAAAAAGAATAATAACATTTCAGTGTAGCAAGGTTTTCATTCAAAAATTGATTCACTAATCTATGCAAGGGGTTCTAACAACTCGACAACACATTGTATGTTGGTAAATTTCAACATTGCACAACAGTTTATCAATTGTCAAAATGACATTTTGAAACTCTAGAAAAGCAAGAGAGTATTTCCATTTAAATATTAGATTCGAATACATTGGTTTCACAACGCCGTGTGAAAAGAACTTATTTCTACACTTAAGAGTGGCGAGACATGGGTTCATTTTGACCCAAAGTTCCAATCGTTTCACCGAAATTCTAATTTTCTAATAGCCAAATTGTATCATTAAGTTCAATAAGAATATCAACGTTCATCTCAAGAAAGTATAAGTTTAAACATATGTAAAATAAAATTGGTAAGTAAAGTTTCGAAGGAAGTAACCATGGTTATTATGAAATCATCAAAAGCATCCTCCTTGCAAGGGACAAGGGTAGATAAAAGTATCTATTATGGAACATTAACCACTTTATGGAACAGTTTCACAAATAATGTAATTTAAATGTAGTTCTAGGAATTATTGGGAATAAGAAAATTGTTTCACTGCATAGAAATATTTAATTTAGAAGATAAATAAAGTAAACATTATCCCTTTGTGTAAAATATTAGAAATAAATTCTAATATTAAACAAGTCGTTAAATCCGTGAAAATTGCCCATGTGGCCGAGTCAATACTAAGAGGATACGACGATTTATTTGTTAATTAATAGTAATAGCTCATATGATAACTCGGAGGTTGTAGAATTAATCATTTTGCTCATTTCCCTAATTTCAATAGAATTTTGTTTATAAAATGGATGTTTCAAATTGCGTGGATACATAATATTTTTTCGCATATATTTATGGAACAGAACAAACGTGTACTTGTTCATGATTACTTCGTTTATACATTGATTACTTACTTAAATTGTAAGAGGCTCCAGAAGCTCGGGTCGGAAGAGACCCAGGCACCGCAGCTGGTCGATTAAACGATTATGTTACAGCATCCCGCGGATTATGCGGAGAAAATTTTAGCGACCCTAAAACATCGTCAAACATTTCCCGTTAGCCCGCAGAATTCGATCGTTTGCGGGTCTCCGGTCGGTCCCTCGGTTTGCACGGAATTCAAGCGGCGCGTAAACAGCGCGAGCGGGTCGCGATCGATCCCGAAAGCCTCTGCTCTAGCCCCTATCCGGAACAGAGGCATAATTCAGTGGAGGGTGACGGTGAATCCCGGTTGCCGAAACTTCGAAATCCGTGCTGCACAGCTAGCGGCTCGCGTGTGGATCGGGCCACCGTTTCGGCAACCGTTCTCGTTAATCACCGTTCAACCGGGCACGGATTAACGATATCCAGTGCTGACCCAGATTCTTTGTTTCATCCTGCGATTCCGGGTACCATCGTAAACGAGCGGACTCGTATAATCATGCGAATAAAAATTTTCTGTATCAATTGCAAGACCTATAATCAATTACAGGACCTATAATCAGCCTCATAATTAATAGCTCACATTTTAAAATAGGCTGAAAATCGTGGATAACAGTGTGGCGGCTATCTCCTATGTTCGCCAATAGATGGACAATGCGACAACACCTATTCCACTACTACTGGAATCTTCCTCGGTTTGTATACATACCGTCCTAAGCTGTCCTTACGACATCCCGCGTCTAAGGCACGGGTCCGCTAGATAGCCTTACTGGCGAGTCCTCTAGTGGGCCTAGGACGAAATGGTCTCTCTCCTTCCTTTTTCCATCTTTTCATACTTCAAAACAGCTGTTACAATTGGTGACCCTGACAAACGAACAACAACGCTACCTTCTGAGCAGAGGAGATGACAACATCAACAAACCACAGACAACGGCGGGAGGACTCAAAGGTGACTACTATGCCACTGCTTCGCCACAACCACTGCCCGACCAACAGCGACTTATCTTAGTATGCACTTCTCCCTGCACCAACTTCTCCCTAGTATGCACTTCTGACGTCAACTTCGCGGCATTATTTGATTAAACGTTTCCGCATCTACATTTGTGCGACGTTTTCTTCCATTGTTTGTGCGACTATATGAGTCCTACAAGCGACTTAGGGAACTACTCAATTTCGTCGATTTGGCAGCATCACTGGCGAGCACACTGGCAGCACATACGGGTCCGCTAGATAGCCTTACTGGCGAGCAGTGATGCCAGAAACACCCAAAACTGTGTGGATTTTCCTTTCCTCCTTTTCCCGTTGCACTGTCCCATTCCACTACCTTGCGTGCAAAACCCAAAATAAAAATTCATCCATTTTTCAAACATGAAATAAATACAAGAAACCAATATGCATAAATCAATGTACGTATAAGGCAATAAGAGAAAAAATGATTTATACTCACAAACCAATATTATAAAACAATGAGAAAAGTAATAAAATGAATAGATCAGAAAGCGTGAATTTAATCAGCGCTGCGTTAAAACCTAAACAGGAAAACATTTACAAAATCCGTTTTGTATTTCTATCAATGAAGATCACAAGATGGAAACACTTGTCTCAGAAGAGTTTCCTAAACATTTCCTTGACACAGATTCACCGAACGAGACTCTAGATAAATCAAAATACGTCATCCGAAGCAATCCAACAAATAATATTCATTAGGCCCCAAGGGTAGCCACATTCAATCATCCAGCCGCGTTCCCATCGCGGTAGGAAGAAAAATGATCGGCCCACCCCTGGTTGATTCACTCGCAAGCAACGGAATCACAGTTCCCGGCCGGAAGATCTCGTTTCATTAATACCGGGAACCGCAGCCGGTTCCAAAGTGGCCGATTAATCTTGCAGAATTTATTCTTCGATGCTCGCGTCGGGAAGGCGGCGCCGGCTCGTTAATAAAGTACGATTTAATCTGGCCGTAGGGTTGAGCCTCGCCAGGCCCACCCCCTTTGCCGTTCGCTGATTCTGAAAGTTTTATGCGAACGACGGCACTGCGAACTCGTCGGCGATCGAGCTCCCGTTAACGGACCGGCCTATCTCGTCGAAAACGGCACGGTTTCGCTGTTAACTTCAGACACTTTCCTACAGAGTTTTGTCCATGCACCAACTGCTTAGCTCAAGTTAATTCTCCTGTGAACGTCGTCAGAGAGCTATGTATCTATGTATGTAGCATAACTTATAGAAAGAGTACAGCCGGAATGTATAGTGAAGAATACCCTTCAGCCGATTTTGACCGGAAACAGCTCGTTCGATAGCTTACCAAGGAAGAACCCTTTCCATTAAGTTTCGGCCCTGTACCTCGTCTGTAAGGGAAGTTACTGAGAGCAAGGGAAAATCCAGTTTTTGCTCCATTTTCACCATTCAATCGCATCTACAAAATTCTAAAACAAATTGCACACATTTAGCATACTGAACCACATATACGAACATTTTTTCGATGTTCTAGTTGGAATCTGGTTGTAAAACGTGGAAAAACCGACAAAATTCGAAAAATACAGATTTTATATTGAAGTTTAAGAGCTACCACTCTGAAAATTAAGTTAATAATAAGGAATTGTCATCAACACCATCTACAATTTTTCATATTTTTAGCTAGAGTGCGGCATAGTTAAGAAAATATAAAAACCAATTTTTTCGTTGTTTCTGTTTTTCCTTAATTTTATCTATGCCAGGTGAAATATTACGTTTCAAGAAAAATGCGTTGAATGGAACTTGGAACTAACTGACATTTACTCTGTTCTAGATTATTACACAAACATTGTTATCTTATACATGCTTGCGCACACTCTCCGATACACAAGACTACATCATTCCACGAATTCTAAAAAAGTATTGTGTTAAGTAATTTGACACAGCGGTTTGGCCGCAATACGATACACGCGACTCCCAAGCATCGTTTTCCTGAGATCAGAACAATTTTGTCATTACAATTAATTCAAGCATAAAATTTTGGAAAAGTATTTTCAAGGTGCTGTACTTTTAAAAAATGCATTAAAAATAGAGTTGCTTAACCTGTCCACACATGAATAAAAAGGAAACTCTTTCTCTAAAAAATGGCAAAGAAGCCACGCTCGTATCGCGCACAGTGACTAAATTAAATCCGTTAAATCTTAGCAATCGCCTCGTAATTTCTCGCCGGTGTATCGGCGAGGTTCCCCTTGTCCTGACGACCTCATCCTTCCGCAAGGAACTCGGGAAACGCGACGGTGCATCGACTGCAACCCCCCTTTTGCGAAAGTCCCGAACAATGCGGCGCGGGCACGCGAGCTCTCGGCCCCGGAGAATAGGGTCGGACGAAAGTAATGCCTGTAACGCGGTTTCCATGCCGGGGGACACGTCCAAAGCACCGTCTCGAATAGCTGGCGAAGCGATCGTGCTGCCTGCTGGAATTGGGAACGAGCTGGATGTCGTCCCGACCACGGCCCGACCATCCTCGAACTCCAACGCCGAAGTGTTATCGCGCGCGAAACTGCCATCGGCGCCGTTTAGACTTTGTTTTCCAACTACCGATTTTCTTTTTGCGATCTGCACCTTGCTGCAACCGTTTTTAACCCTTCAGCGATCAAACCGGAACCTCCCCTCCTCCCCCGAACTCCGGAAACTGTCCGGGAAATGTAACGCACCTGTCACTTTTTACACGCTTCATTTGTACATGGTTTTTAATATGTTTTATTCACTCAAATAAGGAATTTGAGAACTTGTATAGCATTTTACAAAGAATTATTAACACTACAAGATGAGATTACAAAAATGATTCGTCTGACAACCGTACAATATACAGGGTGTTTCCGAAGTCGTGGTACAAGCGGAAAGGTGGTGATTTGACATGTAGAAACATGCCATCAGAAAGGAATAACATTGAAGCGGTAGGTTTTCGGATTGCGAAAAGATGGAAAAAGGAGAAGGAAGCGTTTCGTTGGATCCGTTAGAGGACTCGTCAGTAAGGCTATTTAGCGGGCCCATGTGTGCTGCCAGTGTGCTCGCCAGAGATGCTGCCGATTCGACGAAGTTGAGTAGCTCTCTAAGCCGCTTGTAGGACTCGTATAGTTGCACAAACAATGGAAGAAAACGTCGCACAAATGTAGATGAAAAAACGTTTAACGAAATAATGCTGCGAAGATGACGTCATAGTAGGGAGAAGTCGTTGTTGGTCGGGCAGTAGTTGTGGCGAGGCAGTGGCATAGAAGTCACCTTTGAGTCCTCCCGCCGTTGTCCGTGGTTTGTTGATGTTGTCATCTCCTCTGCTCAGAAGGTAGCGTTGTTGTTCGTTTGTCGGAGTCACCAATTGTAACAGCTGTTTTGAATTTTGAAAAGATGGAGACAGGAAGGAGAGAGACCATTTCGTCCTAGACCCGCTAGAGGGCACATCAGTAAGGCTATTTAGCGGGCCCCTGTGTGCTGCCAATGGCCTCACGAGTGATGCTGCCAACTCGACGAAGTTGAGTAGCTCCCTAAGCCGCTTGTAGGACTCATATAGTCGCACAAACAATGGAAGAAAACGTCGCAGAAATGTAGATGCGAAAACGTTTAACCAAATACTGCTGCGAAGATGACGTCATAGTAGGGAGAAGTCGCTGTTGGTCGGGCAGTAGTAGTGGCGAGGCAGTGGCATAGTAGTCACCTTTGAGTCCTCCCGCCGTTGTCCGTGGTTTGTTGCTATTGTCATCTCCTCTGCTCAGAAGGTAGCGTTGTTGTTCGTCTGTCGATGTCACCAATTGTAACAGCTGTTCTGAATTATAAAAAGATGGAAAAAGGAAGGAGAGAGATCATTTCATCCTAGGCCCGCTAGAGGACTTCGTCAGTAAGGCTATCTAGCGGACCCGTGCCTCAGACGCGGGATGTCGTAAGGATAGCTTATGGCGTATATATACAAACAGAGGAAGATTCAGGTATTAGCGGGAAAGTTGTTGTCGCACTGTCCATCTATTGGCGACCATAGGAGGTAGCCGCCACAACATTTATTCGTTGGACGCCATGTTTTCGAGAAAATCAAGTTTTAATATGCAGCGCATACGTAATGACCAGCCAATTCTACTTCCTGCAGATACTAAAGCACGTGAATCCAACGGATCTATAAATTCGATTTTCTCGGAAACAAGAAGCTAAACAAAAACATTGTACGTCTTTTCGATTTCTTTTTATATGTAGAATCATTTCCCGGCCGCTTGTACCATGATGTCGGAAACACCTGGTATAATTTCAATATTTTCCTATTGACAAGACAACATTCGCCAATCACTTTAGTCTTCGGTAAGTTTAATGTTAAAAGAAAAAGCTAAAGATTAAGTTGAAACACTAAATTATGTGCACTTATGATAAATATGGCGGGAACACCAAACTGTTAAGACACCAGAAGAATTTAAGAATTAAATGAAGAAATACATTATTATGTAAACCGTTTCTTAGCACTGTTTAGTGATCATGATTGATACAAAACGATCAGACGGATGTTATTCCAACAAAAGGAATTTTGCCAGTAGTAACACAACATATTTGTTGTAATATATAAATGTCTTTCTATTTTTTATCTCACATTACCTTCTCTTGCAAGTGTCCGTTGAATGTAATGTTATTTCCTTTCCTATTATTGGCTTCAGCTTAACATCAATTTTGCTGCAACAACATATTAAGCGATTTTCTAAAATAAGAATAATAAAGTCGTGGGAACAATTCTCTATTTAAAATAGTTGAATTTATATTCATTCTGTTTCGTGTATTTACAGAATGAAATGTTATCGCCTTGTCTACTGTGCACTTCAGCTTAACATCAATTATGCTATAAAGAAATATTTAGCACCTTTCTAAAATAAAAATAATAAAGTCGCGGAAATGATTCACTATATAAAATAATTGAATTTATGTATACTTCAAGTACATTCTGCGCATACATCAGAGCGCAGCAGCGTTTCGCATGGTGAGTTCTCCAAAGGGCGAAGATAATTTGGTAAAATGGCCACGATCGCTCGGTTCCGACACGAAAGTCAACCGGAGTCGAACCAAGATAAATCTCTTAGTTCTCTTTGTTCCGCTACGTGGAGAACGAACCGTATTTCCGGCTCGGCGCGGTGCGGCGTTTGACGTGACTTTGATTTTAATTAAACTTCTCCGGATACTCGTCGTGGACAGGACGTGATCAGCTCGGGAATACTTTCGCGGCCGTCTGCGACAGTATAACAAATACCGTTCACGGTGAACAGAGGAGGACATCGACACGGGACCCCCGTGACAACTGCGACCGGGCAATAAGTCTCCCTCCGCAGAGAAATAGACTTCGACCAACGGAATTTCAACCGTGTTCCACTCGTTCTGCTCGCAGGTTTCGTGTTGGCCGTCGACAGCTCTTCGATTCTGTATTGGACGTCGCTGCATCGGAAGAAATTTGCATCGGACCTCGCAAGATTGATCATCGGGTTTATTCGCCAGTGGAACGGACTGCTTGTTTACAAAATGGCACCGTCTTCTGATCTTCAGTATATTTTATTGTTAGAACTGTGAGACTGTTATAATAACGCGTTCCTAATGTTTTGACCTACCGTTGTTGAGTAAAGTGGCATTTGTGAGGAATTTATTTCGTAAACATAAACAAAGAATTGTTTTATTTTAGATTTAAGAGACATTAGTACATTTCTTTGGACTCGTTTGGGTGTTTATCAATTTTCTATATTTCAAGAGTTGCTTAAAAATAACACAAATGCGATAAGTACGCCTAACTAGAACTTTTATTCGAACCAGAATTTAAAATGGTTCTGAAAGTATCTGTTTCAAACTGTTATGCAGGGCGAGTTTCGTAACAAGATGACTTTAAGTAACTCGTAAGTTAATTTGTCCTACAACAAAATTTTTTAAACAAGGTTTTCGGAGGGACATACAGTGTTGTAATCTGTTTTTGATTACTTTGTTTTTTTATCGAGATACGAGATTCACCTTTAGTTTCTTAAATTGAATGATCTATACTTTTTCTCAAATTCTGCTAGTATAATATTACTGATAGTAATATTTCCTAATCGAATTATTAGTTTGAGAATATCTCAGTAATTATTAATTTTAAGCTTTATTTCGTATAAGACATTTTCACGCATAATTTGGTGCTTTATCTGAATTCGAGAAAAAATATTATGCATTTCTTTAAAAAACTGAACGCGACCTTCATATCACGATAAAAAAGCAAAATAATTAAAAACAGGTACGCAACACTGTATGTCCGCTTAAAACCATGCACCCTGTATATGAGTTGTAAATACACCTGCTAGGAGAACCGAACGTTATAAGGAAAACGGTTCTCATATATACAGTGACTCACATAAATATTCCTACACTCTTAAGAAGACGAGAACTTTTTTAATACTGTACAAAAAATTTTGGAAAGATTACAATTAGTCGGAATTGCATAGAAAATACCAAAAGCTGTATTTTACAACTTTTTTAAATGAGCCTATATTGAAAATGTAAAAAATACGTATTGTAGATCTGTATCAATTACACATATTCCGAAAATTCGTTTCTTTTTAAATCCCCTCTAAAAGTTAAGAAATGCAACAAAAATGTAATGTGGTATGGACAACTGTAAATTACGATAACATTCAAATATATATATTTATATATACATATATATATATATACATATATATATATATATATATATATATATAACAACGAAAATAAAACACTTTTAATTTATTTACGAAAAAAGAAACAAATAAAATAACGTACATAAACAACAAAATTTTACTTTATAAATATTGACTGCATGTAATGTATGTTGGCTTGCGTGTATTTACTCGACGTCTAACTAGGTTTTTAATCTTCATCGTTTATTTGTGTTTTTAAATTATGTTGTTCCCATATTGGAAGAGTGTTTACTTCCAACTCCATGAAAACAAATATGAAATTTTAGAAATCGAATTTTTAATTTTTAAACGTACACAGTACAGCGGCGCAGACGTCGCTCCGAAATCCATTTACGTCGGATCTCTTTCGCATTTGAAACCATCCAATTCCTCCGGTGTCCTCCGTTCATCCCTGTTATCAAGAAGCCCTTGATCCCCTGCCAGGGAAGAA
This sequence comes from Sphecodes monilicornis, assembly GCA_913789915.3. Taxonomy (NCBI): domain Eukaryota; kingdom Metazoa; phylum Arthropoda; class Insecta; order Hymenoptera; family Halictidae; genus Sphecodes; species Sphecodes monilicornis. Next base: position 13,174,750 of record OU565291.1, on the reverse strand, counting down.
GACATCCGTCTTCCTCAAAAGTGCATTAATCCGACGAGCCCATCAAGCCGCCTCGAACAATTAAGCACGGCGATGAAAAGCAACGTCTCCGGAGAACCGGGCGCAGCAGCGGCGACGGTGGTGGCTGCGTTTGCTCGCGAGTCTCGCGAAAACATAAGCCGCAAAAGGGGTAATTAATTTTTAGCCAGCTCGTAAAGCCAAGCCCGCCAGGCCACGGGGAAACAGCTTATGCGACAAGGAGCCGGTTTCCTCTGGCGGAGCTCGGGGAGAAATTCATCATCGGCAATGCGGAATAGATTAATGTCGCCTCTAGCGCCTGCAAAGGGGTGGAAACTACTGTGGAGGGAGGGGAGGGATGTAGGCTCGCGGTGGATTCACGGAGCTTTCATCCTCGCCAATGCTGGAAACTTCCAAGCCCCACCACTCAGCAAGTTAGGCCCCGGTCGCTAAATTACTTCGAATCGAGTTGCTCTCAAAGGGCTCTCCTCCCGCTCGCACCTGACCTAACTATCTAGACGGAGACGCAATTCTGACGGCGAACCACCTAGTCGAGATTACGAATTGCTACACACAGCCTGATCAGCAGGCCCCAAAATTCTGGTGTCTCTGAAAATTCCAAGCGTCGCACAGTATGGTATTTCACCCGAAAAAGAGGAAAAAAGTCTATTCTTAAAATTTACATACGCTGTAAATTTTGTATTCCTTATTGTTGTTAAATTTCTAATGTACTACATGTTCTTCGGTCATTTGTACATTTATGGTTCGCTACACATAATCAAAAGTCGAGGGATTTTATAGCATACGTTGCTTTCCCAATCATGCCATGACACATCGTACATTTAATAGTAATATTTATGTCTTTTAAAAGAGTTGTGTGGTTTCTTGCTGTATGGATACGTATTAGGTAAGTATTACACTACATTTTCCAACAATTTTCATTTTGTTATTATACGCATTTGAATAGTTATCGATATTTGTAAGTAATCAATAATTCAGTCATTCTTTTTACAATTCTAAGATTTCATTAACGATTTCTTTATAACGTCGGGTGAGGTCGAATTTTGGTCTCAATCTGGCACGTCAAAATCGAGGAAGCATAGTTTGCTTGCTGTTGAAAGGCCTTCCCTACTGCATCGTAGCATAAGTGATCATGTTATGGATCACACTGTGATATTAATGTGTACAATACTGTGTGAGTATCATATCAAACCGTCTACGCGATTTACTTGCTCGTAAATAAATAAAGTCTTAACCGACCTTCTGACTAGTATTAGTTGATAAACACAAAGATATGGTAAATATGATCTACAGTAATAAAAAAAACTAAAGCTGAAATATTCCTTAAATTATTAATTTCTCGACATATATAGGTTAATACTATTTTATAGATAACGACTTATTGCATCGAATAATACATATGAAAATATATATTTTTATTTAAAATCGTGAAGGTGACCTTGAAATCTCTGAAACTCTTGCACCTACGAAAAGTCTGTTGCCACCATGTTATAGTCATTTTTATACTGAAAAACATTAGTTAATAAAGTTTGTCAATATCTCCAAGAATGACAGAAATATTCAAGTGCTAATTTTTACTGGACCACACTGTATATGAACGATCCTCAACCTAGTGAATGAAAATTAAAAGAGATCAATGAATTTTTAAACCTAGAACGCCATTTTATAGCTGTCAGTCGCCCCACAAATTTTTAATTTTATCTACAGACGTGAAAATAAACATTAGAATAGTAAAATAATTCAGAAATATTTACTACCTTCCTTTTCGTCTACATTAAAACATTTAACTCCTGGAACCTATAAAATTCATTATTATTATTCAAGAATATAACGTTGACTCTAATCACACAAACAAATCAATAAAATATTATGTACAGCAAACGTGTCTTGTTTCTGCCGCCACCTAGTAGTCAACCTTCCTCAAAATTAATTATTTATAAATAAGAAATATTTAATAAGAATCTCTTATACATTTGCATGAGCACAACGGCTATCCTATTCCTCGCGTTCAATGTGTAGCTCCATGTCACCGTATAAAACATTTAGAAAATATTATATTAATAATAACAGCGAGTAAAATGTATAAACTATATATTTTCGTCCACATAATTTTTATTCTTGAAGATGTACGTACCAACCATGTCCAATCTGCCTACAGAGGGAATGTTAAAACATATTTTTCGGAACCATGAATCGCGAAACTAGATAGCCGGAATCTGGAGATCAAAAAGTCGAATCGAAATAACGTGGGGTATTATATTTCTGGGATGAAACGGACGGACGGGAAACCGGGAAGCCAGAAGTCAGCGATTGAAGGGAACTCGCTGGGCTCGTGATAACCGTGAGAGCCTCCCTTTTTTTATCCGATTTCACGGTCTTCCTCTTTTTCCCGTGGCCGAAGCGATAGTACCGGTGACCCAGTGATTCGAGATGGAATTCGCTGCCACGGGATATCTTCGTTTGCCTGGAACAAACGAATCCACGGTCCGAGGTGCTAGCGGTTTTTACCAACGAGTTTTTGAGTCCTCCTCCTCCTCATCCTCCACCCACCCTTTTTCGGTTGGAAACTCGCTCGGATTTAATTAGAGCTAGGCGAAATCTCTGACAGACGGTCACGATCGTTGATTTTACTCTCCGTGAATTTCTGGAGCGTCGCCCTAGGATCTCTGTGCGCTGGTTTCGATCGATAGCAATTCTTATGCTATTTTTCGAATAAATTGCTTTGGCGGAGATTTTCTGTTGGTCTTGTTGTATGCTTTGAGAGACAGACTTTTTGGAGATATGTAATATGTTATCGATGCACTGAAGAGCTTCATGCACAGTTTTATGCATTAATTGCTAGAGAGAGGATCCAGATAGATATTTTAATCTATCTTTAATAAGTTTAACACGTTAAACGCTATGTCAGTCTGTCATTGAGGACTGACGGAATCGAATTTAGAAAACAATGTATAGTATATAATTCAGATAATATTAAAAAATGTGCTTGCTATCTTCACACATTTAATTTGCACAGATTAAACCGAAATGGTGCAAGCGAGGCAAAATTGTTCGGCGTTTAACTTGTTAAGGAATTATGTTCTTCAATTATTTCAATTACTCTACTGTTTTAAGCTGCTCCAATTTTTGTCATAAATGCATGAAATACACATCTAATTACTAGTTATCCGAGTCCTGGTTGAGTTATCGTAGCTAATAGTTACAAACATTGTAATTCACAAAATTACAACAATGTTAGCTACACTAACTTCCTAACGAATAAGTTTAGGACATAAGTATGTTAGTACTTTTATGTAGAGCGCATGAAACTGCATCGATTGATGCAGTCAAAAACGTGGATTTCTATTAAAAGAAAAAGTGCAGTTGCATTTATCTGATGCACCGATGCACAAAAGTGCATACAATTAGTTCCATATTATGCACTGTCTGATACCATTTAACTTTTACTTATAATATCTTCTTCTACCCCAACCATTTAGGCGTTACAGCCTGTTCCAGTTGGTTGGGACATCCTGTATATCGGTTCTGACTTAAACAGTTATTTTCGGAACTGTTTCAATCCCTGGTTCTATTACATTATATCCGGATGGTCTACTGTAAGTGTGAAGGATACACATTAATTTGCTCACCCGATAGAAACATTAGTATAGATTTTCACTAATAACTGCAAGACGGATACAACTCTCACAAATATACGAATAACAATCTTGCTCATCCCCAACGCAAACACAATTCACTACAAAACTGTTCCCCCACAGAAAACCCGTCCAATTACCAAATCTTTCAATTATCCGCGCTCCAGTGGAATTCAAGACTGAAAGGAGGTTCAAAGAAACCTAGCAGAATTTCCATCGTCTAAACGAACCGTCCAATATCCGTCTGCGAGGCTTTCCGACAAACCCGTCTTGGGTTTACTAACCTAATAAAGTTTGAAGGGGAGGAAACGAGTTCGAGGGATGGGGTTCAGGTTCTCCCCTTCGTGGGCCGTCGATTATTTAAGAGTCCTTTTTAATTATATCCCGCTGAGCGCGAACGAAGGGAAGCCTCGAGATAGGGAGATGGATTTCTGGATTGACGCGGTGTGGTGTAGAACTTCATCTTGGCAGTTTAAGACTTCCATTTGCACCGAAAACAAATTAAACAAAATTAATTTAAGAGCAAATGGCTTTTAGTATATATCGTGGTCCAAAATGCTTGATACGAATGAGGTTAGAGAGATAGTACAGCTAAAAATAAGAATTGTGCAGGCTTCATCTTCGAGAAAAGTGGATTTGATTCTACTTCTTGTCAATGCTAATGTATAAGAACCTGACGAATATGTAATGCCAATTTTCTCGAAAATGAAGCCTCCAACGGAATTTTCCTGTTCTTGATTGTCGTCTTATTTTTAGCTGTGCTATCTCCCTGACCTGATTTGTGCCACATATTTTGGCCCATACTGTTGTGGCGGCAATCTCCTATGCTCACCAACAGGTGGACAGTGCGACAACACCTTTCACGCTATTACCTGATTCTTATCTGGTTTGTATAGTACATTATATACAGGGTGTCACAAAAATAGTGAAAATCCTTGAAATGGGCGGATTCTGAGGTTATTTAAAGTAACTTTTTCCGTCGCAAAAATGACCGCTTTGGCTTTTTAAGGAACTATTCACGAAAAACATGGAGCAATCAGAGCGTGGCTACAGCAGACAGATTCTGACCCGGTTAAAGGTAACGGCTCGCTAAGTCGAACCTGTAGATTGTCGAAGTCGCCTTGATTGGTCCGTGTTTTTCGTTAATAACTCCGGCCACTTTGAATAATCTCAGGAACCGCCCATTTCAAGGATTTTTACTATTTTTGTGACACCCTGTATATACTGGCCCAACGTGTCCTTACGACATCCCGTGTCTAAGGTACGGGCCCTCTAGATAACCTTACTGACTAGTTCTCTGGCGGGCCTGGGACGAAACGCTCCCCTCTCCTTTTTTCCATCTTTTCGTACTTCAAAATAGCCGCTAAACTTTGTAGAAAATGTTTGTACATTATAGGGAAGAAAGTAGAAAAACAAACGGGGTTTGAGAAATGGGTGAATTTGATTTACAAAAGAGTGAATTCGTTCTGCGAAAGGGTAAAATTGATTTGCAACGAGCTGAATGTGATCTGCGTAAAGGTGGATTTAGTGTGCAATACCTATGGAACGTCTGTAACTCTAGGTCTGAATCAGGCCTGGCCAACATGCAACCCGCCGGGCGATTTTATATTTCTAAGTGTGTGCTTAGACCACATGACTGAAGTGAAACTTCTTTCTTTAATTTTTTCGTATTTTTATTAACACTTCATGACATTTAATTTTCTATGATTCTATTATTGAAACAATTGGCTTGTGATAGCTAAAATATGATATAAATATTCTTGATTCAATTTTGTCTAAATGTCTTGCAGATATTGCATCGAGAGTTGTTCCTGATCTTGTTGTCGCTTCATTAGGATTATTTACCATTTCCAATCTTAATTTACTTCTAAAAAATTCTATTAATAATTTTAATTGCTAATAGAATAGAATTTCATTTCATCGTTTCATCGTTTCATCGCCAGATCGGTTTTACTTCTACCGCGTCGAGGTTTTACTCCTACCGCGTCGAGGTTTTGCGCCTAACGCGCCTAAAGAAGTTTCACTTCAAAATATTAAATAAATGAAAATATGTATGTGTCATTGTTATAATGATCAAGTGCGACTACGAACTCCAGTTCTATATTTGATATCCACGAACGCCAAATGTTACTGAAAGCGAGTAACATTGTTTGTGAGAAACGAGTCGTAACTGCATTTGGATCCACATATGTTTGCGAAACATTTTTTTCGAAGATGAAATTTACAAAGTGTTCATCGCGTGCTTCATTAACTGATGCCAATTTATAAAACCAGCTAAGATGTACAACGTCAAACATACATATAGATTTACAAAAATTAAGTGAAAGAATAAACAAGTATCTCATTAATTAAGACTCGAGAGTTAATTATATTGAATCATAGTATAACAAAATTTCTAGAATCAGAATTGGACACTCAGAAATAATCCATTCATTTTTGTTAAACAAGAAAGAAAACACGATCTGCGATATATGTAAAGTACCAGTTAACATAAATCATCTAATAATAGAATGCAAAAAATATGAGAATGAAAGGAAAAATGCTAAGTTGCCTGGATTCTTACCCATTCTGTTAAGTTCTAAGGAATATATCGCCGGTCTTGCCGAATATATCAAGAATACAAATATGTATAAAATATTATAATAAAATGTACCGTGTTGCTAATGACCTTTGATGTTGAAGCAACATTAAATAAATAAATAAAAAAAACAGTTTTATTCATTTCGTATTTGTATTACATTTTTTTAAAGTAACGTTACGCGTCATCAAAGTGGCCCGTGAAACCATTTGGGTTGGCCAGGCCTGGTCTAAATGAATCACAGATCCGCCGTCCAAGGATTAATACATTTATACATTGCTAGCCAAGGTTTTGTTTAACTTTTGAAAGAACTGTTTAGATTTGCTGTAATCCGCATAAATTCTTATTTTTGATCGCTGTGGTACGTCATAGAGCGGGGATGCCAGTATTTCGACGTCGGATTAAGAGCTCGCCGCGTGTTAATACGCGCGGGAGTCGTTGGCCATGTGTGCCTCCAGCGAAACCTCAAGGTGAACTCGCCGATATCTAGTGGCAAGGATCGGCTGGATCCGCTGAGAACTTAAGCCAACTTCCATTTAAGCGGCGCTTCGCCTCGTCACGCTGCCCGATTCCGGATCCGGTCTACCAGCACGTCGTTGCGGTACCCGACGCGATTACTGTAATAAGCGGCTGTGTAACGATCGGATCGATTATCGGCAAAGTCCTGCTGCCTCTCGCAAGTGAAGCTTGCGCGGCCATACTTCCTTGGCTTCCGTTGCTCATGACGAACGAGCGTCTTCCGAGGCTTCGCGGGCACGAGGATTAAACACCAACTTCGGGACACGCTAGAGTTTGTTGCCCCATGCAGATTGAGTTTGGGGGCTGATTAGGGGAACAGGTTTCGCCAGAAGAGCTGTTAAGGAAGGTGCTACGAGTCACCTTGTTAAGACCTGACATCTATCTGATGTCTATCCTTGGGAACAAAATCGTTTCATCGGAACAATTTATTAAATTTTGTTGTTTCTTTAGTTTTGAAAAAATCATCTGATCGAACACAAAATCAAATGTCTGCTTCACCCTCCGCGCACCAGGTGAATAAAAGTCGCATTCTGAACCATATAGGATTAATTTTAACCCGACCATTAACCATCTCCGAATACACCATTTGAATAAAAACGCACATTAAAATCGTGTTTCGCCGATTTTCTAGTCAGATCCAAATAAAACAAACATTTGTCTAACAAATATGAATGTTATGCCGTTCGTGTTGGACGAAATAAACTTTCATTGTTTCGTAATCAATATTTAAGCATCGACGTAAACGCAGCTATACAAAAATATAAATTTTCTTTTGTCTTCTGTGATATTTTTGAAGATAAAGAGGAATCACTGTAGGTGCTATGAAAATGGTACGGCAGAGTGGTTAAAAACACGATACATCGTTTTATTAGAATATTTCAAAATAGTTGAAAATCCGCTGAGGTTAACTATAACTCCATCTGGTTCGGGGCGGGTCAAACAAAACTCGGAGAAATAGTTATTGAAATGTTTGGAAATCAGATTAATCCATGATTAATTCGTGATAACATTCAGGTTTAGGTTAAGTTTCATATCGTAGTCAATTTCACAGCTAAAAGTCGTTTGTTCTGAAGTAAAATCGTGGATGCGCCCTCTCATCCCTGTGTATCTTATCCAAACCTGATCCAAACCAATACCAACATATCAGAAACGTCGAGAATATCATATGTAGTATAAAATATATTTTTCCAGTGTCTGTAAAACTAAAGTGGAGCAGGGGTTTTATTTACACGTATATGAAGGAAAAATTGTGTAGAATGGACCTTCATCTGCAAAATTCTTCACTTGTTCTTTTTGTCAATTAGAGTGTTATATCGCATCAATTGCTAGGTTATTAGCAGCTTCATAGATTGCGTAAGAATAGGTTACATTCATTGATTTATCAATTTGGGTTCCTTAACAAATTAAACTAAGTCTTGTATTTTCGTATGTTTTAGGCTATCCTTGAGCGAAGATTCAATAATATTTTAACAAACAACGACCGTTAACTATTAGATTGTTCTATATGAAATGTCCGACTATAGAATCCAAATGTTATAAAGCTTTGCGATCAAGAAATACTATTAGAGTCTACAAGTTTATTACACACCACTTTGAATTATAAAGTTCATCGTTAAGATCCTATCTTCAATTTTAATTTAAATGTGTAATTTTTCTAGAAAACAAATTTTATTTCAACGCCAATCAATGCAATTGTCATGCATTCTTTTTATATGCATGGAATAACAGAATGATAACGTTGATTAATCGATTTACTATTCGTTGATGGCAAAAGAAACTAAAAAATGTAAATAGCAATCTTGAAAATGAAGAACATAAATTACCACAAAACTCAATTTCTACCGCAATACCATCAAGAACCTTAAAATTCATTGACAGAATACGTTGATTACAATGGTCTTTACTTTTATCAATAATTATATTTAGATAAAAGTTGTGCTTGTATAACGTTACTGTTCAAAATTGAACATTTCATATACAACAACCTAATAAAACCTTCACGACACTTCTCCGGGTAATGTTCCTGACAATTAATTTTGTAGAGCAGAATAATATTCACGAGAATCGGTTGATCCAACTGATCTAACGTCATTTGCTGTTCAATCCAGGGCGGATCAGTCCCGAATAATGACCCAATTCGCCGATAAATATGCACGGTAAGAGCATCGAAGAACAAGGGGGGTTGGCACGAATTTCCCTGTCCCAGTCCCAGTCGACGCAATTACGAGGAACACGCTCGCGTAACAGTTACATCCGACTGGGGGTTGTATATATACGTATATATATGCGGGATGGGGTTTGTGAGAGAGTTGTGCTCGCAAAACGCGAGGGGCGGTAGCGTCCCAGTTGGCGTCGTAGTTACAATATATCCCGGTCACAATGTCGGTCTCCTGGAAAGTGGAGTTATTTGTCGAGCACGGAAGCTCGCGGAAATAGTTTCCGCACGGCTCAGACGTATTGATTTTCGTGTTTCTGTTTCTCTTTTTCCGCTGGCCCGTTCCGTTCTGTTCCGTTCTGTCCGCCGAGGCCGCATTCTTCGCGATATATTCTCGCGTTCGCCGCACCTTTTGCCCACCATTTTTATTCGGAAACCCGATGGATCGGCGAGTAAAAGCAGCAGAGAAACGGTGAAGAAGAGGGCGCGGGGACGTGCGAATCGTATTTCGACGCGGAAGTCGTGGAACTCGACGATGGGAAAAATAGAGGGACAGGTCGTTTAAGCTATGTAAATGGAAAAATGGTGGGGCAAATCGCTTAAGCTATGCAAATGGAAAAATAGAGGAGCGGGACAGCCGTTCGTCTAAAAGGCAACCGATCCACAGGACTAAGAAAAATGGGGGGAAACTCGCTACCGAGGGGCTGTCGCGAAACTTGTACCCCCATTTCCTGTTTTTTTTTACTTTCTACCAAACGATCGACGATGAGACGACCACTCTGCCCGAGGACGTGGTAGGAATTTGTTGAATAACGATTAAATAATGGTTATGTTAAACGCACGCGAGCGTTTTAGCGTAATTACGCTGCAACGTCTACGTCTTTATGCTGCAATTTGTAAACGCGATTATGGGATTTTAACTTCGCTTCCGAGTTATTTAAAAATGCGGGCTTGATGGAATTTTCCTTCTCGCTCGGTTCAAGTTACAGACGATTTTTACTGTGTAGAATGTAACTACGAATTTTATGTACTTATGATAAAAATGAGTAGGTGAAGTGTAAAACGGTAAAAATATCAAAAGCTTTTGAAAATATAATCGGGAGAAGTCTGTAGAATTATTTGAAATTGTCAGAGCTGAATAAAAATCTATCTGGTTTGCATGCTTCACTATCTGCAAGAATCGTTAAAGCATGTAGGGAACAAGAAGAACAGTTTCTGAGAAAAGGAACATTGTATATTGGGAAATTTACATAAAAGTATTCATTCATTGGATATGTCATCCTAGTAAGTTGTCAAATATCTACAGGGTGTCTGAGAAATATTGTACTTCCTTAAAAGGGATGATTCCTGAGGTCCTTTGAAGGAACTTTCTTCTTTGCGAAAATGTTGTTCGCCGCGTCATGAAGAAGTTGTTAACGAAAAACGCGAACCAATCACGGCGCGGCTACCGCGGACGGATTCCGACTCGCTCAATACCAACGCCCCATTCAACTGTAGCTACGCTGTGATTCGTTCGTGAATTTCGTTAATAATACTTTAACAGAGCCGCGGAGAACATTTTTTCAAAGGAAAAAACTATTTGAAATGACCTCAGGAATGGCTTCTTTCCAGGAAAGACGACATTTTCGGGACACCCTGTATGCAGGTGTTCTCATGTGCAAAAGTATGAACATAACTAAAAGTCGTGATTTCTGAGGTGGTTCTAAATATTTTCTTCCTTTGACAATTCGCGCTGAGACACTTTGTTTTCAAGTAATTAACGAAAAGCACGGACCAATCAGAGCGCGGCAATGGCAAACGGATTCCGGCTCGGCCAATGGCAACGTGACGCTCAGCGAGACCAGTCGCCGAGCTGGGATCTGTCACGCTCTGATTGGACCGTATTTTTTTGTTAATAATTCGAAAATCAAGGGTTTCGGCGAAAATTTGGCAGATGATGAAAGTTGTTCCAATCACCCCACGATTCACCTCTTTCAGTTATGCTCAAACTATTCGGGACACCCTGTAGTACTATTTTGATAACTCTGTGTGTAATGAATGTAGCAAGATCGTCCGTGTCTGATTTTGTCCAGCCAGATCCGCGATTCGCAAGATCGTGTGTCGCTCGCAATCAATGCGGCCCATGAGCAGTGCGGCGCGAAGCAAAACGGAGCAAAGAGGATCGCGGTGGGCATGCGTGGCCGTTTCGCGCTTAAAACCGCTTGGGTTTTATTATCCGACTGACCTTTCGAGTTGACTTTCCGCATTTTAGCGAAAATCCTGGCCGAGTCACGGACGGTTATCGGTGGGCGGATCGGCGATACCGTGAGCTCCTACCGTCTCGTCGTTGGTCTCTGCTTAAATAGACCGGAACGCGGTGGATAATTCAACCGGCAAGGTAAATATAGCCGGTGAGACGAGTCGAGGGGGTAGAAAAGCGGGTTCGGATTTAAATAACGAGCGAGAATGACGATCCTCGCTGCCGTTACTGTTTTACCTCCTCGACCTGTGTCGACTTGGGGATCGCCTGGCTTATATCAATAATGATAAGAATAATAAGGAATTTATTATTACACTGCGGTACGAATAGCCAGGATTCTACCTGTAATCTTATATCGCGCGGACAAAGCAAAAATGGTCCTTGTCCCGTACGTGTCGTTTGCCTCCGCAAAATGTCGCCAGGGATTCTCGGTTACCGTAAATTCTTCGTACAAGTTGAAAGTTTAGCGATTTTCAGTATAAAATATAGAAACATTGGGATTTCCGAGATTTGTAATATTGACGAATGTGAGACCCTAAAACATTGTTCGCTCGAAAAAATACTAACCCAGACTAAACTTAAACCTACTACTTGCTTAATGTTTCAATTGTTGAAATGAATGGTTTTTCAAGTCAGTTCAGGGTGCGAGAACGGGGTAGCTCACGCCACCCTTTGCGCACCCATCACCCCATCTAACCCTGACCAACATCTGAAGTCACCTTGGGCCTTACATTACCCAGGGTTTAAAAATTTCGGAAATCCGAATGTTCCTATGTTCTATACTGAAACTACCTGTTTAACAGGTTCACCCGTTATATAGGTTGCTTGCCAGCCGCTGCGCCGAGGAGCAGAAAAGAGGGGGGTCTATGCTGCATACACGCTGCGGCAGGCCGTCACGGCCGCGTAGGTATACGCAGGATTTATGTAGTAGTAGCAATAGTTTTTCGCGAATATCTCGAAAACTACTCATTTCCGCCAAAAATGACAATCACATTTCGTGATCAGTATGTCAAAACGAAGAGAATGACGTAAGTCTCGTGCCGAAACGGTGGAGGGACTTTTCCGAAGTTCATCCCAAATAATATCTGATAATTTCATATTTATTTAAAAACTGTATGTTTATATCGTCGCATTATTGAAAACAATTAAATCAGCTTATTAAATAGCAGAACAAAATGCGTGGTAATATGTTGAAGACGTTAAATTCGTATCTGATGAACGTATGCTATGAAACACGCAGTACTTTTGGCCGTGAAACAGGTCTCTGTAGCAGAGCAGCAGAACGTAGCTTAAATATGGATGGAAGTTGGCGAGTGGCACTCTAACGCCTTAATAGCGCAAACATTATTTTTATCAATCCCTCTCGCTGTACAATCAGTTCCAAAGTAAACTCTCGACCGACGATGCACCGGACCGATTAAATCGAACGTTAAAAAGTATCGAGCGTCGAAGCGAGCAAATGAACGGAACCCCCGGCCCCTCACCCCTCGACAAAATATTGTCCCGTCGAACTTTACACCGCAAATATTTGTCGCAACGGGGGAGAAGCCAACTTTCTGTTCACGGGCCAAGCTTTTCACCAGTATACCACGCCACTGCCTCTGCAGAAACCTTCAGAAATTTATTCTGGAAATAGCCTGTCTCAGGACTTTACGCCCCTAATGGCGGTGCTTAATCTCTTTTCACGAAATTCTTCCTTTAAAATGGGCCCCCGGGGACTCGTCCCCCTTTTCGAGCCTGTGCACGCTGTGGTTCGAGAGTTTGCTGCTCCTCTCTAATCGTTCTGTTCTATTAAACATTGTTGTTGTTGTCAAAACAATATTTCATTGTTGAACTACATTATTTCTATTGCATGATACCTCCTCTAGACTTCGAATGGGTTTTAAAACTTTACAAAACTATAGTAGAACCTCGCTCGTTGCAACCTCGTTTATTGCACAGAATCTTCATTCCTTGATTTTTGAATCGTCTGACAGTCTTCTCCGGAAAATCACTAGAAATTACTGGTAATTTAATTTAAAGTAATTCTTACATTACTAATTGTCTTTGTATTGTTAAAGTAAAAGATCGTATTATGAGTAAACTGCAGATTATATGGATTTACGATAAAAATGAGTAGGTGGAGTGGAAAACTGAAAATGTTCACAGAATTTTAACGATATGAATAACGTTAATTCGCGATTAGCCCAAATTTAAATTAGACGAGGAATAAATTTGTTAATTCTGCTCTATATTTAGACATCGTACACTCGAAAATTGTGTTTTAATTAGATTGCCGAACGGGGAATTATCCCTGGGACCCCGAAAGGAAACAATAAGAGAAATGACAGCTCATCAACGATGTAAATGAACCGTATTTATTGAATAATTTATGGAACATCTGGCAGTGCAGGGGACTGGTTCGGATAATCAGCCGGGGATAACTCTAAGTACACCCTATCCAAGGGTTAATTAAACTGGGATCGTTGCCCCTGAGTATATTTTCAGACGGATCAAATTTTGACTATGAAATTTTCATCAACACAGGCTCTTAAAATTTCTATATTTCTATATTTCTATAAAAGAAACTATTTAACCAGTTCCGGATAAAAACCGCCCTGTAGCAATAAGCAACTAATTACTCTTAAATAATATCAAATCATAGTTCATTAGACATGGTATGATCTCCTCGATTTTCTACCCATATTAATTCATAATAATTCATATTATTAAAATGCACCGAAAAATGCAACAGAAATAATTCTCGTCCAAAAAGGGCTAACCATGAAATCAAAATTAAATCAACAAATTCTATGATGTGTGCAATGTAGTCCAATATATTTTCTTTAAAATAAGCATCAAGAAAGTAACACAAAACTTCAATTAAGAAATATTAACTCTGTAAAATTCAAAGATGATTTTCAGTCTTGATGTACGTATCACTAAACTGCTAGTCATTAAATAGAACTCTCTTTTCCAGATATATCATATTTTTAAATAAGTAGGGAAAAGGAAAATAGTATATTTGCTACAATTCTTTTCTACATCCTTATATTCGAGAATAAAATATCCTAGAAGACCAAGGGTTGTGAATATGTCTTTGTACACCACCTTTCAGAAATATGAAAGGAAGTTCTAAAAGGACCGAAATTTTCGCAAAACTGGAGTAAGAGAAAATTCAGTCCTTTACAAAGCGAGCCTCGATACATAAAATTATGTTGGCAGCTCAACTTTTTTTCTTATTCTTGCACGCACCAAAAATTCCGTGGAGGTTAATAAAAATGTTAATTGGGGCACAAAGCCAGCAGGTACATTCAATTTGTTAGTCGGCTTCTTTCTTCATTTTCCGAAACTCGCTTTATTTGCATAACGCGTGCAGGGATCCTCTGATAAAAAGCCTGCTTCAGAATTTTCAGGTGAAGGTACCGCGACAGAAACTCGGGCAAAAGCGTGCTACGCTTTTCCACGGTGTCGTAATTCTTCGTCCCTCTTCTAGAAACTGGAAAATCGAATTTCACAGCCGGGGAAAAGTTAATCAGCGGCCGGGGGGAGTTTTCCACGACTTGGAGGCGTGCCAGTGAAACGGTATCGATGTTTCATTAGCGCCGCTAAAAATAGCGAATAAAGTTCGTTTCGTCTAAGGGTTAACATTCCCCTAAAAAGAAGGAAGAGCTTAAAAACGAGAAGAAACTTCCCGAACGTCAGGCTCGAACTTTCTTCCGTTGAATCTTCAACGGCTGGCGACTTTTATTTCACCAAATTACTCTTCCTACTGTGCGAAACAGTAAGAATGCGCGATCTTTGTGTAGTTCGCCGGCGGAAAAAGGCTGACGGCGTTGTTAGCGAGACACTACCCCTCAAAACATTTAATTTGTTACCGTACTTTGCTGTTGTTAACGGGCTGGGAATTTTTATTCATTTTTCGTACGTGGAATTCCGCGAGATCTAACAATACAAACATTTTAGTAAAATTAATACAATTTCAGGTATACACAGCTAGATGTATGATTTGGTTGGTGAATAGACAGTAAAAACATTAGAAAAATTTAATATCATAATATTCTGTTTAACTTATTGAAATTATTAAGAGACGGAACGTATTTCAATGACCACAATGATCAGCATATTCTTCACTTGTTCATGTCCCTACATTATAAAATATTGAGAAAATACAATATTAAAAATAACAACTCTTGAGATAGCTCACCACTGGAACAAATACCCTACCAGTTAATTAAACAAAAAAACATTTAGTAACGTAAGAATTGGTTCGAAATATAATACAAGCAATTTTTAGTGATGCCTCGGAGAAGACAGTTGAGTGCAAAGGGTTAATAATCATGGGAATCGAAGCTCTCCATTTGGGAACGCTTGTTGAAACATATGAGAATTTAAATGCTTAAGATGGCTGCCTACTGGTCGTAAGTAGCTGACCACTGGAACAATTATCCTACTTCAATCATTAAACAAAAAAAGTAATCTGTATACGTTCACTGTGTCTTGCAATTGACACAGGCAATTTTAATTTTGCGTAACGGTACACCACGGATGGGCATTTTGTCTCAATTGAGGCAAAACCGTCCCCACCATAGCGCCCACTGTCCCCCACCAGCATCCGTCGTTACCATAGAGCAGGGATAGGCACGGTAGGGGCTCCTCAAACGCCTGCTTCTTCCATCAACCTCTCTTTCATGCGCGAGGCCTGCGCACTGTTCGCGACGGGCGAAGTTTTTCTTTCCTCTATGGTAACGGCGGATGCTGTTGGGTGACAGTGGGCGCTATAATGTGGACGGTTTTGTCTCAATTGGGAAAAAAATGCTCATCCCTGCCATAGAGGAAGGACGTGCTTCGCCCGTCGCGAACAGTGCGCAGGTCTCTCGCAAGAAAGAGAGGTTGATGGGAGAAGCAGGCGTTTGAGGAGCCCCTACCGTGCCCATCATGGCGGTACACAATCAAATATTACATGTAAAATGATCTATTTAATGGATTATTTTCATAGTAAAATGCTATCATCCAGCAAAATCGCCACGTCAGTCTCCATCAGAGCAGGGTAAAATTTCGGAGAAAAAATATTTCGAATACTCTTTTAGATAGTCGTTGTTCTACAGTTCAAATAAAATACTATTTTAAATAAACAGTAAAATTTCTGCACTTAAAATACTTTTATTTTGATAATCTAAACCATGAAATGTTCATTTTCGTAATCTTAATCATAAAATAAAAATTTTGAATTTTGCGTTAAATAATATTAAAAATATTTCATGATAATGAAAATAGATCAAGGAAACAGGTAATATTCAAATGCAGAAAACCGTAACATTTTCGAACTCGATCTTCTCGAAAACAAGGCGTCAGATAAAAAAAAGTAATTCTATATATTTCGATTTTATTTTCTCATCCCTCTCAAATAAAAATCTCACTATTTTGAGAATACGTAAAATCGAATGCTATTTTAAAAACGTTTTCAAACAATGAAAATAAATTTTTATTGACCATTTACTATGGACCACTTGAAATAGTAGTTTACACAGCTCTGGTCGCCATGCGCTGCTATCGCACCAATGTCGTGGTATTTAGGGTATCAGGATGTCCAAATTAGGGCGAACAACTATCGATACGGACGGTACTCTTTCCCGGAGCAGAGTAACGACTGATTAAGACGGGTCAAGAAAAAGAAACGAGCGTTATCAAGCCGTAAATAAAGCTGGCGGGGGTGTATCGTGATGGGACCAGCCGAAAGCAATGGGGTCGGTCACGTGTATCGGCTCCTGAAAGCGTGTCAGTGGTTCCATTGTCGCGGCGTGACAATATCGGACGGCCGCTGGTTCTTAAGGACCCTAGCTCCGTTGTCGTCGTGGTGGTCGTTCGTCGACGACAACGATGCCGCGTCGCGTCGACGTACCGCGCCGTTATTGACGAGGCGCTGTGACCTGTATTCGGTAACTGCGCGCTCTAACGCTCTCTCCTCGTTCTCTCCTCCTCGACGAACAAGCTCGCTTCGACAAAGACGACGGGACCCGTATCGAGTATCACGGAATTACAACGCGACGACTCGATCGAGCGCCCTTGAACGTCCACCGACTCCTTTTCCACCCTGCTAGAGCCTGACGAGCTTTCGAGGACGTGCTTTTTTTATTCCACACTGTAAACCGGCTTTCGAACGACTCGAAAGACGAACTGGATGGACAGAGCTCAGCGTTTTCACATTTTTTTTGACTTCGAAGTGAGTTTGGAGGAATGGTAGGTGCTCTTTTGAATGTAGACGTCATTTATTGAGGCGTAGTTGTAGGAACTAATGGGACCTTTCGTGTAGTTTTGTGCAGGTTGAGTCGCTTAACAGAATCACCTAGATTTACCCATGAATTACCTACTTGTCGCATAAAGAAATGTTTCAAATGAGGATTGTTTGGTATCGAGTGGATCATACATTGTGGTCATTGGTTTTTTCATGTTTCGCTATTTTACTGAGATAGAGTGAAAATTACTATGGTATATCATGTAGGTTAAAAACTTATAATCATCATTCAGTAAAAGATGATGGAATTTCTGTGTATGACAAGTCTATATTTGTCTATCTGATACAGGAGTTTTGAACACTTTGAACGTTAGTTTAATTAAGAATTAATTGAAGAACTTCTGTAGTCAACGTGTCAATAAATGTATAATCTTGATACCGTAAGAGATAGAAACTACTAATACTTGTTTAAAGACAGCCAGTCCATAATATTGTACAATTTCTTAAAAATATAGTTTTCAGAACATTTAAATGTATAAAATAAAGCAACAGTAATATAAAGCTATTAATTGCTTTATAATTGTTTTCGTTACAACAGTTCAAGACATTCTAAGACAAAGATATTGTACTAAATACACGAGTATTATAATACACGAGAAAATTAAACTTCAATCATTCAGAGTTTTAAGGGGGTTGTAATTTTCATAGCCACTACTATACAGTATAGTCTGAAGTAATTATTTGATTGCTCGTATTTTACACCTTACAAATTGGTATAGAATACTGGTAACACAGTAAAGGTATTATTTCTTTACAAAAAGAATCAGACAGGGATAGTATGTAGACATTTTTATATATTCTTTCTGGGAAGCTGAAGGGTTGGTGAAAATGTACAGTTTGGGGAATAAATTACGAATGTTTCCACAATTTTTATACAAGCGGAAGAGATTTTAAGCGCCGTTTCTTTGTGTAACAGTAAGTCCACGATATAAAAAGTAATTTTTTATTGTAACCGGAGTATAAATCACTGTCAGCAGCCCCTCGGAGTCCACCCTCGTTCGCTTTCAACCACGTTCTTCATAAACCACCCCGCATCGACCGCAATACGACCCACGTGGCACGGTAGCGAACCTATGAGCGATACGATTCGCTACCAAAGCCTGCCATTGGGTCTTCCGTGCCGAGGGATGTTCTTGTTACAAACCAGAATTTATATCTTTACCTCAAGTACTGGGTACTTGAACAAAAACCTTCTTTTAGACATTACGCGAGAATTTTAATGGTAGTCAAACACATTGCTGATCTGATGGATTATATTCAGCCATTTTGGAATTACTATCGTTATTCTGATAACCTAGAATATCGGCAGCTTTCAATGAAACACACCAAGGAGGTTAAACATCGTCAATATATTTAGCTTTCGTTGATTGACAATGAAATAAATTTTATTTAAAATTAAGTCCATATATCTACACGAGAACTGAAGGTAGATTAAAAAAAAAACAGGTATGTACTTTAACTTCTTCAGCGACGAATTTTTTAGAAACAAATTGGGCGATTTTAATCTTTTCTGTGACTGGGTATACTTTATGGAATTTACATGGGTATCGGTTGAACACGACACCAAAATAATTGTGAATGCGTTAAAAATAGTGAACACACATGTGTATGGCTATTAAACGTTACATGAAGTATCCTTGAAGAGGTTAGAATGATTATTTAACAAATCTGTGGGCTATAATAATATTTCTAGATCACAGTGCTTGATGGACGTTTGCTTTCTATAATGAGACATTTCATATGCAGTAATATAATTGATGCAATGCTATACATACTTTTCCGTATGGGTCAGAAATAAAAACCGAGTGGCAGGACATGTACAGACTAAAGTGTCGAATTATCCAAAATAACGACGTTAACAAAGTATTACTTTAAAGTCATTGAAATAGGCAAGGTGCGTTCATATACAGTGGGTGTAAAAAGTATTTTTAATTTTAGATTATATTTAATTTTAAATTATATTTAAAAATCAATCACTTTTTAAAAATTAGACCAAACGACTTTAGTTCTTTTGAGATGTGAAAAGGATTAGTTTGCTAGGCAATGTGTAAATAATTTTTTCTAAAAATTGCTATTGGTCGAAATCGTGAAGAAAAAAGTAAAGGTCACAATTTTTAACTTCTTCGTCTTCGCCTATAATGGAAATTTAAAATACGTACATGTGCATATCTTACTTAGACATATAAAATGCGTCTTTTAAATTTTTATTACAGGCACAGATAAAGTAATTAAAATTTGTGATCTTTCTTTTTCCGTCGCAATTCCGACCAATAGCAATTTTTAGAAAAAAATTTTTTACACGCTACCTAGTAAACTTATGCGTCTGACAACTCAATATAATTGAAGTCGTTTGATCCAATTCTAAAAAAGTTATTCGATTTTTAAAAGTGTTCGAATACTTTGTACACCCACCGTAACTGTATATACAATAACTGTATATTTAATATAACATATATATATATATATATATATATATATATATATATATAGAATATACTGTATTCTCGTGTCACACGCACCTAATAGATATCCGGCATAATCTCGAATGCTCCTTCATGCACATTCTGTTTTCTCCATTTCACGCAACTAGATTATTGATTAATTACGTCTCACAGTTTCACATTATGTTTCTTACTCTCACCACATATATCCACACAAGCTGTACCCTTCTCTATGCAATTGCTAATTTCTGTTTCAACGCGATACTCGCGCAAACCCCAAAGAAATTCGCGTGGTACATCGGTTTCGCATTAAGGTTTCGCGGCGTCGCGAGGGTGTCGGTGCATTGGCTCCGCTGTTTTCCTTCTTATGCAAACCGTAGCACTTCTTGTCCCAGGTTGTCGAACCGGTGCAACGGATGCAGTCGACGGATGATGTCGAGGGGTCTGAAAATCTGTGGCCTGCGGGATCGTGTGGGCGTGCACGAGGACACGTATCGTCGACCACTTTTGCGGTTTAAAGGCTTCCCCGGGGGCTCCGGCCGAGGATAACCAAAACTAGCTGCCTCGTTTACGCTGCCATCCTCCATTCCTCGAAGAAAAAGTGTCCTGCTCGACCTACTGGTCCAACTGAACAAGCTGCTGTTGCGCCCAGCTTCCCGATCCTCTCTCTACCGGAGGAATTTGTGTCCTCCGGCCGGAACAACCGAGATTATGGTAAAAAATGTTGACCCTCGGGGGACAAGGAATACCGGGGATGCGAGGGAATCCTTCCGGTGCAGAGGATCCACTCTGAGCAGAGCTTGTGGGTCGCTAACTCCACAGAAACGTTCGCCGATTGATGCAACCTTGGAGACTAAATGATTGGACGAATTACCAACTAATCTGCAAGTATAGCACAGTACAATAGACATTCATCCTCCTGCAAAAATTGTTTCACTAGGATGATTCATTGAAAGTTATGTAAAACAGTAACTAACGGAATGGCACGGTTACATAATATATATTTTTGAAGTGAACTTCTTTAGGCGCGTTAGGCGCAAAACCTCATCGCGGTAGGCGTAAAACCGATCTGGCGATGAAACGATGAAACGATGATAGGAAGAAATGAAGAAACGATGAAACGATTTAGTAAAACCTCGACGCGGTAGTAGTAAAACCGATCTGGCGATGAAACAATGAAACGATGAAACGAAATTCTATTCTATTAGCATATACGGTTGAGGGTTCGGCATTCCTTAATAAAGATTATGATAAAATTCCGATGATGCTAAGTGGAGATTTCAACGTGAACTTTGCATCGGAACAATCAAAGTTATTACTGGAATTTTTTAGAAGTAAATTAAGATTGCGAATGGTAAATAATCCTAATGAAGCGACAACAAAATCAGGAACAACTCTCGATGCAGTATTTGCAAAACATTGAACAAAATTGAATCAAGAATATTTATATAATATTTTAGCTACCACAAGCCAATTGTTTCAATAATAGAATCATAGAAAATTAAATGTCATAAAGTGTTAATAAAAATTCGAAAAAATATTAAAGAAAGAAGTTTCACTTCAGACATGTGGTCTAAGCACACACCAATTTTTAAACTACAAATGTTTAAGCAGAACATACAAGTTCTATTAAAAATGTACATACTCAATGTTAAGGATACTCAAGAGACATTTTCAGCATACAACTCGGATGACTGAATGAGGGCTGAAATAATTGCTGATATAATTAGACAGTTCAACAATAAAGCATTATTCAATCTATGAATGATTAAATAGGACATCACTAATAATATACATCGTATTGTTAAATATTTTGAAGATACGTTTGCAGAATTCAACTAAGATGACCGAATGGGGACTGAAATAATTACAGATGGAATAAGACAGTTCAACTATAAGTGTTTTTCCAACACCTAAATGCTTAAATAGAACATAAAATGAAAACTTGCATTAATAATGTGCTTACATCTTACTGTTAAGAATTTTCGAGAAACGTTTGCAGAATACAATTAAGATGATCAGATGAGGGCTAAAATAATTACAGATGGAATGGGATGGTTTATGGCATGTTGATCAGACACGGTGCACTATCGTAGCACGTTGTAGTTAAACTATGAGATATCCTCTAACTCCGAAGTTATCGCTTCCCGAAGATCGCATCTGCAGCCATAATCCTTTAGATCAGTCGAATAGACTCTAAACTAGCAATCACCGGCCATGATAATAGCGGCGACTTCAAGTGTTTAGGGCAATACTGAATTCCTTGACTGTAACTATCGCTGGGCGGTTACCATCGAGCCATCATGAACCGCCGTCTAATTTACTTACAATCCAGTTGCAGAAGCGATTGCAGGTAACTATCGCTGTGGATAGTGATTAGCGGAGATAGCGGGCCGAGCCCATAAACCACGAACAACTTCGGCAACGCGTGGTTAACTTCTTGTAAGAATCAATGACGGATGTAAGTTGAATTCTAATCGAATAATTCATGGGAGCTGGTTCGTTCAAGGGGGACGATTTCATTCTCGCCTTGTTGCGAACGGTTGCAATCGCGGATCCAACGCTGAAGGGAACTCCGCTGAAACGGAGACAGGAGATAACTGACGGATTGCTTAATTACTCATGGTTTCGGATTATAAATTGACTAGTGGTAGTTACGTGTCTGTTACTCTGTAACGACAGCCAACACTAGCGCGGAGTCGTAAATGTTTCATTAATCGAGGAACTCGTCGGATACCAGCGGTGTGTAAATAATTCGAACGATGACTTGAACCTGGAAATTAACTCTATCCGATCAGCGAACGATTTAATTCAATTTCCATTCACCTTTACATTCCCTTTCTATTTCCACGCTTTGCCACCGAAAATAGAAGATCGCTTCGGACGGTTTCATTATTCAACACGCCACTCAGCGAATTATGTTGCATTAAAGTTTCAATTCGTATTTAAGCATAACATGTCGAATTACAAGTAATTAACTAGAAATAATGTGCGAAGAGAATTATTGGACTGCGAATCTACGGAAACAGTACACACATTGAAGATTCTTTCTTCTCTAAGGATTTCAAAAAGTTGAAAATAATATATCGACATTTTTCAATTCTTTTAATCTCTCTATTGTCGATTTTGTCGCGAATGCATAAAGGCCGCAGTAATTATGCTTCCGATGTCTTCAAAACTTGAAAAATTGTATGCAAAAAACATTTTACTCACCCTCTGTATTGCCAGACCCAATAATTAGGATTCTCCAGCTGCTCTCTTCATTTCTAGCAATTCAAATCAAATCGAATTAATGAATCAAAGAGCACATAGAGTATTTCATTGATGAAAGTATAGCTAAAAGGATAATTCCACGTGAAAAAATAAGTTAAAACGTGTACAGACAAATTTTCCTTACTAGGCTTTGTTTTCGAAAAAGATGGAGTTTAAAAATTTGTCAAACACTCTTCAAAGTTAATAACCTCTAAGTAAAAATTTCAATAAAAAAATTTTATTCCATGTTTATAACCCATTTTGTGAAATCCTCGGCACTTTGAACAATTCAATGAAACGTCGCTGCGCATCAACAGTTTAAGTAGATGAGGAGAGCGGGGTGTCAGGGGAGTGGAAGTGCATAAAACTGTCTCCCTCGACAAGTGAGGTGGCGGTTTTTTTTTTCAGAGAGCTGTGCAACAAACGTGCCGGCGGGATGCTCAACAGTCGCAATATTTTCTTGCCCTCCTCTTCTTTTCTTGCCGTCTCGTAGAAACGGTCTCACGGTTGGGGCGGTTAACTGCAACCCCCGAGCGTCGCTCGTCGCAGTCTCATATTTTACGACTGTTTAAGGTGTTCTGCAACCCATAACTTTGCATTTGCCAGCTCTAACTCACGCTGCCCTCTACTGATGTCTGCGAACTTCCACGAAACTCGCTTCCGGTCCGTGATTTCTTCCGCGGTTCTTTGAACCCTCGCCGGGATTCCCCTGCGCGACACTTACGGTCGCTGGATTCCGCTCGACGGGCTTGTTTGCTCTCTTTGCCACCGGGACACATTCTTGACTTTTCCCGAGCTACATTCTCGCACCGCGATTCTTCCACAATTGTTTTTTAATCTTCGCGTCTGTCCCATGGAAATCCTCCCTTCTTGAACGCGACTGTAACAAGTCAAGATTTCGCGATTTAAACGCAATCCTTGTCGTGCTGGTTTCGAGCAAGTACCAATTTGTGACCTTTATGTTTCTACTTGCTAGCTCATTTGAAAACATGTACCGTTCACACGTGCGACTAAAAATGTCTTTCGGTGACGTTTTTATACTGTTCTTTTTCAAACTAAAATATCTAAGAAAAGATTGTAAATACTATACACAGGGGTAATATCAATAGAATTGTTGTTATAGAAATTGTCATGAAATCTCGTAATTATATATTTTGCCATATGAATAATGAATTCATATGTATTAGTGTGTCTTATACTTCTTCATACTTACAGTAGCTCGCGAAAGTAATCGAGCGCTCCTTAAATCAAAATAATTCGCACCAAACGACTGGACTTATTTAGCAATTGAAAGCATTGATTTATTAAATGGCGTGCTACAAGGATTTTGAAAAAATTACAATTAGTAAGATTTACATCAAAAAATAAAAAAGGCACTTTTTAAACTTTTATTTCAGTCCGTAATGAAAACATAAAATATGCGTATTGTAGACCGATGTTAGTTATACACATTTTTGAAAAAATGACAATAAGTAAGAATTGCATAAAAAATAAAAAAGGCACTTTCTAAATTTTTTTTATTTAAGTCCGTAATGAAAACATAAAACATGCGTATACGAAAAGTGGTGAAAATTGTAGTTTTCCACGACTTTTAGTCAGTTTCTGTTTAAAATTCACAGATTCTTGCATCTTCCGATGCTTATCGTTTCTTTCTGCGTCAACCGATCCCGATAAAATTTTCATGCATGTGCATAACTGACATAGATCTACAAGAAGCATATTTTAAATTTTGATTACGAACTGAAATAGAAGGTTTAAAAAGTGCCGTTTTTATTATTTTATGCAATTCGTACCAATTGCAATATATTCAAAATCTTTTTTGCACGCCATTTAGTCAATCAATACTTTTAATTGCTCAAAAAGAGTCATGTGTTTGGCCCAATTTTAACAAAAGGTATTCTAATTTAAAGGGCGTTTGAATACTTTCGGAGTCACTGTATGTATTTTTATCTACATTTCCTCTTGTGTTATCTTTATATTTTTTCTTTCTTTTATTTTTATGTTTATTATAAGCGCTACTATATACTATTGTTCTAATCACTTATTTCTCTTGTATCCATCATTATTGAAAGTATTTCAACATTATTATATAAATTAGAAGCTGTAACGAATTTTACAAACGCTTGTACGATCACTTTACATAAATGCTCAATTCAGGAGTAGTCTGTCTTATGAGCGACCTATACTACTGCGAAGACTTCTCTCTCTCTCTCTCTCTTTGAAGTCAAGTTCCATCAAAGCCACATAAATGTTCTTCGAATATCGACACCCTCTTCTAGCAATAACGACCCTTCACTACAATAAATCAGAAACTGTAACAACTCTTACAAAAGATTCAATGGTCAACGTAAACGCAGAATTCGTAAATTGTCTGCATTATGACCGATCTATACTACTGTGAAGACTCCTCTCATTTGAAAGTGATGCTTAATCGAAGTCACGTCGGTATTCCTTAAATTTCTACATTCGCGACGTTTCCATCCGACTAAAAAATGTTTAATGTCTCTTTTCTGATGGTTCATCCAAATTTAACCGAATGAATATCACAAACCCCGTGATATTCGAACAGACCTTTCGCGTTCAACGTCTTCTCGACACGCACGTTCCTTCTACAATTGCAATATCCGCGATTCCTCTACTTACCGAGCAAGAGTACCAGAAAATCCGATCAGTCGTTCCGGCATGGTCTTGGATTCCCCGGACGAGCGAAAAGGGGACGCATCAAAGAGATCTGACACAATCATCAAAATGGTAACAAACGTTGCCCACGCAGAAAAACGGCGGAGCCTGTCGTCCCGACGTATCTTCCGATATTTGTTCCTTTCTCGCATGGTCACCCCTCGTCTCCCTTATCCCGCGGACCTTCGTGGCCCCGCCAGATTCGACGCTCGGTCGTGCAGGAAATAGCTTGACCTTGACCTTTCACCGCCATCTCACGTTCTCTTAAGGGTGTCCCGAGCTGGCAGAAATGCCCAAGTGCGAGCGAGATGGAGAATGTGAGAGTGTGGGAGAGGGAGAGAGAGGGAGAAGAGGTGTAACCCCATTTATCGATTCCTCCGCAACGTCAGATTGCCTTGCTCTTCTGGCGCCGTGGAGAACGCGATTTTTACATGTATTTTAGGATCACAGGGTGGCAAGGTCATCGTCGAGCTTCGAGACTTTAATCAACGATCCTCGCGAATTCATGACGCTCAGAAAAATAAAACCCAATGGTGCCAGTAGTGCCACCCCAATTGGCACTCGTGTTCTTTTCTCCCTTTTGTGTGTTCAAGAATTTTTTTCTGTAATTTCAAGGTCCGCATCTAATTCATCGATTTTTACATTTGTGTTTGGATCACGTTTTAGCATCACAGTAATCATAACAATAAGAATACTTTTATGATGGAAACTAACGGCGAAGCTACATTTGATTGTTTTAATTAATTCCGTCAATTACTTTGATTATTTAGGTTATGTTTGCAATGTACAAATAGCTGAAAGTATACAATAAATGTCAGTAATCGAAACAAGTTTTGTTTCTAACGATAAAGCAGATTTTAAGCTTTTTATTTACGTAAATTTTAATATGCGGAGATTTGAGGAAATCAACAATATTAATATTTTTATTGACAGTGATCACTATTTCAAAAACGGAATATGTCACAATCGATAAATATTAATGTCGATAAGAACGACACACGATAAATGTGAAAAAAGAGTTTTGTCCAGCTAGTACTACCAATCGCAACTCTGTGTGCTGGGTAAAATAAAATCACCCCGATATTACCAGTACTTTCACCCCGATCGGCGCTCCCTTGCTTTTCTCCGATTTTGAGTTTCAGAATTCTTTCTATAATTTCCAGGTGCGCATCTAATTCCTCGCGACATGAAATATTCATTCGATGACGAAGTAACTTCGAGCGAGTCAGTTCTGAATTTTAATTTTGACCCGGTAGCCGAGCGCGACCGCGTCGCTTAAAAATGAAAATGACGCGTTTCCTTGACCGCGGTTGAAAACTTTCGCCCCGTATATTCAAACCCCTCTGACATCTTTTGCTTGACTTCTTTCTATCCCCAAATGCATGAATTTAAAAAAATAGCACAACATTTTGAAATGACCAATTTATAAATCTAGGATCAATGACATCATAATATAAAGAATACGCTTTATCGAACTCATTCTGAAAATTTCATGCTGTGTTATTTAAAGCTGTTGTTACTTCTCTATATTTAAAACATTAATTATAGTCATACAATAAAAATATATAATATATAAAACAAAGCCCTTGTAAATGCAGCTCGTGTGACGTGCTCGTCAGTACCCACTATACATTATTTGAATGCCCCAGGTTTTCTTTGGAACGAACAAGACTCTACATTGAGAGAAACAAACTAATCGAAGACAACATTAGGAACGTCTTTTCTTTAAATCCATTGATTTATATGACTCGTTGTAGTCTTATGTTATAATTGCTTTTGACAATGTCAACGCTAATTTTATGCTATTACATGTTAATTATGCTATAGTTAATTGCTGATCATGTGGTCGCTAATCACTTCGCAGTTACTGCGACCACGTTAAAATAATCTGTTAATAAAAGATATACAGGGTGTCCCAGCTAACTTGACCATCTTGAATATCTCGCTTAGTGTTAGTAATAGAAAAAAAAACGTTAAAGGACTATATTAACCTAACCGAAGGGGCAATATAATGATTCGGGAAAAACACTTTTCAAGGTCATTTTATTCTAGATATCAAGGTCATCAATTTTTTTTTTAATGGAACTATATATTTTTTTTATCGCGATGTAATAGTAGAGGTGAAGACCTCTTCAATGACATATTATATGATACACTAATTATATATAATTAATTAAATATATAATTACACTAATTGGTTTGATTGAACTACTTCTATTTCAATAAATGTTCGAAATAATGACCATTGTTTTCAATACATTGTTGTATACCAGAGAATCATTTATTTTCCGTATGCAACAATGTATTGAAAACAATGGTCATTATTTCGAACATTTATTGAAATACAAGTAGTTCAATCAAACCAATTAGTGTAGTAAATTAATCACTGATAATACCTGTAATGCTTTTTGGATTTTTCATACCCAAGGTCACACGAATGTCATTGTATAATATGTCAGTGAAGAGGTCTTCACCCCTACTATTACATCGCGATAAAAAAAAAAATATTGTTCCATTAAAAATAAAAATTAATGACCTTGATATCTAGAAAAAAATGACTTTGAAAAAAGTTTTTTCCGAATCATTATATTGCCCCTTCGGTTAGGTTAATATTTTCCTATAACCTTTTTGTCTATTACTAACACTAAGCGAGATATTCAAGGTGGTCAGGTTAGCTGGAACACCCTGTATATTGTTACTGATGTTGGATAAAGTTACCGATATCGAGAGATATCGATATATGTAGCGATCCTCGTTTGCATCGTTGTTTTGGTAGCGACGATGTAACAAGGACAAGAATGAGTCTTTCTATAGACTAAACCAAAAGAATGGCATTTTCAATAAATTTGATTCATCCTTTAACGACCTGTAAAGTTATTCATAACCACATTTTGCTGAGAACCGTACTAGAATGAATTGTACATACAATAAAGCCATCGAAGACTCAACAAACTAAATAGAACGATCATCATCCATCGCATCAACACATTTATCGTTTTATAGCCGATTCCACATACACCCACGTTACACGTCGTTTACAAACGTATACAGTCCACCACCATATAATCATGTAAATGCACATGAAAATCTTTGCGACCCTTAAACATCGCCGGTGGCTCCCCTAATCGTCAACCATTTCCGCTATCGCGTCGCGATCGGGAACGGGAAAAAAATCATGCTTCCCCATGGACTGGGAACGTGCAATCGCTGCAATAATTCACGCGAAGAAATTTCATCCCCGGGGCCCCAAGCTGGCGTCGATTTTTCCATGTTATTCGTGCGCGAACGGCAACGTTGAACAGGCCAGAACTTAATTTGCACAGAGAAACAGTGGCGGCGCATCCGTTCGGTGCTTGCAGCCGAATCGCTCTCGCACTTCCACCGTGTGGTGGACGGAGGTGGAAGTGTTATTCCGGAAGTTTGCCAATTAATCCGCGCGGCTCACTCAAACACGGTTCCAGCGCAATCCCCAATAATATTATTCGCGTGCGTACCGCACGCAATACTCCCGGTTCCGTCGTTTATTTACCTTCGAGCTCGATACACGCGCCAATTAATTCGATACTCCTCGCCCCGGGGAAACTCGTCGATGCCTTTCTTTCGGTTTTGCCACTCACTCGTCGATTTCCAATCTGTTTTCACCGACAGGCCGATGAAAACAATGCGTTCGTCCAGGAGTTCCGGTGCTGGATTAACTAATGAGCAAAAAAAGCACGTGCTTAAGGAACCAGGAGAAGGGGGGCACCATAGGAATTTTCTAAATTTCACGTCTTCCACATAGTAATAATATTGCTAGTGTTTATGTGCATGCGAGTGGAAAGATGAGTATCAGCGGCGACTAAGCAAAACTGTAACTCTTGTTAATAATACTTTTTGTTAAAATTATCGAAAATGCCTAAGAAATTGTACAGGTCCACCCGACATGGTGTTGAAGTGATCATGTGTAAGGGGGCCTTTTAAGGTCGTAATCCGGCACTGAGGAGTTGCGATCATTTTTGCTATAACGTCTGGTTTTTCGCGTCTTCACCCACTTTTCATAAACATTGCGGTATGATTGAACTTTTTCCGATATCTGCAGACCATTGTAACCTCCTTCGTAGCTTTACGGTTTCATCAAAATATTTGCTCCATTTAATAACAATTTTTATTACTGTAAATGTGAAGCCAATTAATACCAGTTCAATGTTGAAGCTCAAATATTATTAGACTCTGGATCTTTATGCTGTGGATCTTATGCATCTCATGTGTACATTTTTAAAATACAATAAAACAGGTATCGTAACAAACGTTAATGACACTTAAAATTTATACTTACCACAAGAAATATTCTAGTTAATTGTAGTTGCTCCTCATCCTGGTTTCTATAAAACAAGCCTGAAATTGTTAATTTGCATAAAGATCCGTAGTCTATACATCCCGGTTCATTTTCTTTGATATCTGCAATCCATTGTTACCTCCATCGTTGCTCTTTGGTCTTATTGATAATATTTTCTTCCTATATAAATTTTTATTAATATGCACGTCAAGCCTATTAATACCAGTTCAATTTTCTCATATTAATTTACGTGAACCAAAGTTTTATATTTTTGTTTTACCTAAGTTTATTTGTGTGTCATCTGCACAGAATTGCGTTCTTCTCAGGCTTTATATTATATTTTTATCAGCTAAATTTTAAAAGATTTATTTAGCTCAATTTTTATGCTCGGCAATTTAGACTGATTGGTTTAATGTTATTATTGTTAAATTGGTAATTTTTGTATAAATCTGGGAGACATCTATAAACACATAATTCATGTGACCAATTCATTTTATCGCTTAAAACATATTTCCTATGTTGTCACGAATGATAAATTAAATATTGGATTTTAAATATAATTATCTTATACAATGCATAGTCGATTCTCATTTTCTTTCCGTCTCTTTAAAACTGGAAACTCTGCTTCAAAGCATGAACAGTACCTACTGGCAGACCGTATAATTAATTGCAATTTTCAACTTTGTGTGCAGAATTATTTCAAGAATGCATACATCCATGGGAAATTAGATTTTTCAAGAGACAATGGGAATTGAGATTAAATACGCGCTTGTTCCTATTGTTATTGATTTTTTGGCGGAATTGTGATTGTTATAAATTGATTGTGTTTCGCCCGAATCCCATCATGCCACGTTATTACATCTATTATTATATTAATGCTATAAACCGAGGTTTGTAACTAAATAGTACACTATTCACTATTCTACATTCTATCGGTCATTTTGATTACAAGTTTAATGGAATCGCTTCGCGCTATTGTCTGCAATTTGCCATTGCCATGGAATTATACCGGAAGCGTGTAATATTAATAATTATTAACAATGCGTTTCGTATTGTTATAATATGTAATACTGGCGAAATTCATGCACATACAGAACTAATTAATAGTTTTTATACCGTTTAATTAGAAATTCGTTTTCGTGTTATGCCGACTTGTCGTGTTTGAGTGCGTTTATAATGTTATATTCTCTGAAGTTGCTACTCTCCGCAAAATAAAGCACAATACGAGACTCTTCTTATTCTCCTAAACATTTAACTCTATGCACTCGAATGGTGACTCTACGGCACCAGTAACATTTGTCATATCCTTACCCAAAAACAGTTTTCATATTATTAAATTCATCTGTATTCTATAAATGATTAAAAGTCCAACTGTTCAATGAGAAAGCAGGATTAATTTCGCGTGCATAATGTAAAAAAGATGCATAAAATAAAAATGTTCCAGTTTCAAAGAAATATCTTGATTTTGGAAATATTTCTTTGAAACTGGAACATTTTTATTGTATGCATCCTTTTTACATTATGCACGTGAAATCAATCCTTGATCTTGATTTTGGAATTAAAATTGCTTCGAGTGCAAAGAGTTTATACGCATTTCAAACACAGAATTCAATTTGCACCAACTTCTTTAAACAAGAGAACCACAAACTTTAAAAGAGAACCACACCACAAATTAATTACAATACATTTACTCCCGTTCAAATTTCAAAGATTCCCATATTTGGCGAACAGTAATATTGATATGTATCAACAATAGAGATCAACATGCTAGCGATAATGGACTAATTACGGACAAGCAAACAATTAAATCGTATCACGGGCGTATAACAGCCAAAATGATGCGGTGAACATTAGATAGCAATAGGATCGTTCGACCAATTACATTATTTCGGTAAGCGTCAAAATTAATTTCTAACATTGATGCAAAGTGGCGTTCCGACGAGTTCAGATTCACGGGAAAATTCACGATTCAGAGGCGAGAGAGGCATTATCTGGCACGTACCCGCGCGAAAAGGTCGAAAAAGGGGGAGTCGAAGGCCATGAATACTAAAGCCGTGTTATTAATGCCATCTGGCAGAGTCGCGGCGATATTAGGAGGGCCGGTTATGGCGACGTTTTAGCGCAGCCGGTTTATTACAACGATCGTTCGAGAAAAGGAAGCTGTGCGGGGTCGGGAACGCAGAAGAAGAGGGCCTAATGGTGGAACCAAGAACGCGGCCGGCCATCCTGGTAATGGAGCTCGCCGACCGCCATTATAATAATCGTAAATGCGGGACTATGCTAGCGTGTCGCCTCTAGAAGGAAAACCGCGGCACCCGTCCTTCTTTATGATAATAAGAAGGAGGACCGCTCAGAACGATCGCCACCTCCTAACTGTGTGTCAATCATGATTCCCCTCCTCTTCGCCATAAAAAATTGAGGGACTACCATCAAAGACAACAGTTGAGTCGCAATAGCTAAACGATGGCTGAATACGCAGAAAATTAGACAAACAGTACATTATTCACTTCGCTTGAACTCCTCAATTATTTCTTGTTGATAACTGGACTGCGAATCTTTATGCAAAATAAAACGATTATGTAGTTATTGCAACGGGCAAAAGCCGAGTAGAAATGACTATCTTCTTTTAATCGTTTCAGTAGGTTGACAATAACACATTGATGTACCAAATTCCATTAATACTTTTGCCGTTTCAAATAACGTCCTCTCAATTTTATCATAAGTGGAATAAAATCCACAGGCTATTGATAATAGAGGAAAGTGCCAGAGGAAAACATAATTGAATGAGTGTCTACTAGAATGTGATGTACGGTGGGTGTACAATGTATTCGTACACCTTTAAAAATCGAATAACTTTTTTAAGATTGGACGAAACGACTTCAATTATTTTGAGATGTCAGACCATTAAGTTTACTAAGTAGCGTGCAAATCATTTCTTTCTAAAAATTGCTCTTGGTCGGAATTGCGGAAAAAATAGTAAAGATCACAATTTTTAACAATTTTATCTGTGCCTGTAATAACAATTTAAAAGACGCATTTTATAGGTCAAGGTCAGTTATGCACAAAACAAAGTTTCATCGATATCGGTTAACGTTGTTATGAGTTACAAACATTTAAAGGTGATTACATAAGGACAAAATTCCCTTAAAAGACCGAGAATCTGCGACTCTCACTCTTAAACTTTAATCTTGTAATGTTTTTAGCTCATAGCAACATTAACCGACTTCGACGAAACTTTGTGCATGTATATAACTTACGTAGATCTACAAAAGGCGAATTTTAAATTTTCATTATAAACTAAGATAAAGAAGTTAAAAATTGTGACCTTTACTGTTTTCTTCACAATTTCGACCAACAGCAATTTTTAGAAAAAATTATTTACACATTACCTAGTAAACTAATTCTTTTAACATCTCAAAAGAACTGAAGTCGTTTGGTCTAATTTCAAAAAAGTTATTTGATTTTTATAGGTGTAAGAATACTTTTTACACAAACTGTACATATCAGTTTGACAAAACTATCAGTAGTCGTCAATAGCACTAGAGGTCTTTTGTTATGAATAGAATAATGTTTTACACTACTTATAAGAACGGTAACAACAATGACGACCGTTCGGGACGATCGTCACCTCCTAACTGTGTGTCAATCGTGATTCGTGCTCCATCCAATAAAAAATCAGGGAGCACCATCAATAATAACAGTTGAGCGCATTGAACCAACAATGGCTTCGGTTGAAGCCGCAGAAAATTTGGCAAACTATAAATTATTCAAAGGATGTCGGTCTTCACTTGAACACCTCAATTCTCTTCTTGTTGCTGATAAACGAAAGTGTCGAAGGAAAACAATTGGATGAGTGTCTAGTAGAATATGATTCACAAATCAGTTTGACAAAGTATTCAGTATTCAGTACATAATTATTTGATTGCTATATTGAGCCATGTATACTTATACAATCTTCCTGTGGTGCGCAACAGTATAAATAATAATATAAATTGATTTGCCAAATTTGTTTCCATGAAAACCATAGAACAGCGGTGTCCAGCGTAGGGGCCCCTCACGCGCATGATTCCCCTTCCTACTGCCAGTTTGCGCAAGCGCAGTGTGTTCTCAACCCCGCCGACCAAGAAACCGAGTAACCGACCCGCGTGTCATAAAACAATCGACGATCATCTTTTTAACGCGGGAAGCGAGCATATTGGTAATCGGTTCGCCGCGTCACGGCGCTATGGAAACGGCGAACTGGGGGGGGGGGACTGCGTTCAGCTCCCGGAGCCGAGTTTGGGCATCGCTGCCGTAAAATGTCACAAAAGAACTTTAACTTCTTACCACACAAACTTTCATAATCGTTTGCGTCATGAATAATATTCAATGGGCCAATAATAAATCTACTAGTTTCTTTCGAGCAATATCTTTCAAAATGAAATTACTCTAGTTACTGATTAAAGTCGTATATGCTGAAAAGGCCCCTATTCGAATTTGTCTGTATAACAAAGCGCGCGAATGTGGATTTTCTTTATAACTTCCTAATACTATAAGTTTGTATTTTATTGTAAAAAAACTCGTTTGCCATTAGCAGGGTAGCATCGTTCTATTCTCCAACCAGAGGATTTCGATTATATAAGCGTGACGATAAAATCAAGCCACACAATAATGTAAATTGAGAAGGATCCGATTGAACAGGACACCTAAGAGGAATGATGCATTCGAAATGGAGAACCGATGTTCCCAGAAGCTTTCCGCAGAGCCGACGCTGCTCTCGTCGCCGATATTATAAAGGAGATTCGAAACTTCTGCTTCTCGCAGCGAATTGTGCCATTCACGGCGTTGTTTTACGATCCGCCTTACCTCGGGATCGTACGCTAAATGAGTATGCAGTGTACGCCGCGTTGAATCGCGCGTTTGTCACGAGTATCTTTCCTCGCTTGGTGATTTATAGCGAATTCAATAGTACAAAATCATTATATCAATCTAACAGAAACGCGTGCTTACTTCGCATTAGCAATAATAAAACTGCGAGAGCCACAATGAAGTAAAATTGCGAAAACTCGCTTCAATAAAATAATATCAAAGAAAACGAAGCATGGAATTTCTTATTGGAAGATCTCCATGCTAGTTTTCAATATAATGATAAAATTGTGAACATCGCGATAGCATAAATGAAATTGTGACACAAAAGGAATGCACGCGAAATAAGAAAGACGCACTACGCGCTGTACCGGCCCAGTTATTAAACTTCGTAATAATTGCGAAATAGTTTGCCGGGGCGCAATATTCAAGGAATTTGTTAAATTTTATGTATGTCAGAATTTTGCAGCCGTGTCGCGCCGGACTGTCGTGAACAGGAAAAATACTTTTTCCACCCTCGTCGCTGCTGGCGAGAGCACCGTTTCCAACAGAGTGTTCAACTAATTTAACTGTAGGTTCAAAACTACACCGCTGGGAGTGGTACGAATTTGGCACGCGAAACGAAAAGGTCGCGCATGTAAGGACACGAGGGAAACTAAAGCCTCTACACGAGCCATGGAACCGTATCGAAACAAACCCTCGCTACGTAAATTTCAAGTTCATTCGCGATCTTGGTACAACTGCTGCTCTATACGTCATAGTAACAGGGACGGGCAGCGAAATAAATTCAAATTGCTCCAGGAGACCGGAACATTATGAAAAGAAGTCGAACAGACGAAAAGGTCCACGGTGCTTATCGAAATTTTTAGTTCTATCGATTCTATCGATCAGTGAAATATTTGATCATAACATGAATGCGTTTGGCTACGTTCGGTATCGTTTTTTATTTATTAACCCTCATACGTTACCCAGAAATAGTCACATAAGAGATCCTTATATAATAATTCACCCATTTTTGCTCTATACTTTAAATCATCAAATTCTGTTGCATTTATACCGTCACATTTTAAAAAAATACACCTCACAATACAAACTCATAGAGAACAGTCATTTTACAGTATGTAATAACAGTAAGTGTATGAATTTTCACCCTGAGCTTATACAGGGTGTCCCAAAAATGTCTGAGTTCCTTTAAAGGGGAGGTTCCTGAGGCCATTTGAAGCGACATTTTCCTTTGCAAAAATGGCCGTTTCGGCTTTGTTAAGGAGTTATTAACGAAAAACACGGACCAATCAGAGCGCGACCTAGAGGCGTGTTGGCAGAGACGGCCGCGCGCGACAGAAGTCGAGCGATGGTGATACACCGCGGTCGAAAGCAAGGAACAAACAAGAGAAGAAAATTTTTCGAGTCCTATGTCGGATAGTTCAAATTTGAATATGTTGTAGTCTTTAGTAGCCTATGAAGGAATCTCGAAGGATTTTTCGAAATCTTAAAAAATGTTGGTTTTACAGACGTGTAAAGAATTTGTTTTCATTAAATTATAACACTAGAACTAACGTACCGAGGAAAATGAGTTTTGAGGAGCTTGTAGTGAACACGTAAGAGTATCTATTGAAAATATTTCGATTTGGAATAAATGGTTTTTTCACCATTTATTTTGCAAATGTTTTAAACAAATCCAATTTTCTTATAGCCGGGACTGTTTTAAAAATTCGAAAAAAAACGTGATGACAGCTTCAAGTCTCCTCTTTACGGACCTATTTTTTAAAAGGCAGTCGCTTTAAAATTGACGGAATTAGAATTATTTTAAAACCTTGCTTACCTTGGTACTCCTGTAGAGCCCCAGCGAGGTGAAAATGATTCCTGTATTCACAAATTATTCTGCGTGAAACACTGAACCTGCCCACTCGTTAAATTCACAAGAGCATTTTAATTATTCGCTCTATGAAATTATCGAGCAGAAGGGGTCAATGTCCTTTCACTGCACGATCCGGCCCACATTGTTGATTTATTCACGATCACAATAAAACTATTCACATATATCCATTGGGTCCACAAACGTTGGAAGAAATCCACACAAATGATTCACAGAAATCCACATATCACGCACAACTAGTTCACATTTGATGCACGTAAATCGATCATTTCGACTAGCCGGTCCGCGAAAAACTGTCCATGAAATCTGTCTGTCTATGCTGACGATCGTAGGAAGACTAGTTCAGAACAGCTGACGAGGTTAACGGCCTTTCAACAGCACACTGCCGATTTTCATTTCAGCAACTGTTCGATGGAACCGTGTTTTCAAATGGAATGGGAAGAGTAAATGACCGCCCCTCTTCAAATCGGGGGTCATTCAGGTATGCTTCTACCACCGAGCGTGGCCATAAACCAGCGCCTTGTGTCGAAGCTCAACCTTGACGATGGCTCGACTTCTGGTTACCAAATGTGTACAATAGGTTAATAAAATGCTAAAAGTTTTAACGAAGAGTAACGGCTTTTTGGGAATATTGCTACTAGCCTTTCTTACACCGGTATACGGAATACCGGTATTTTGTGCTAATTTGCAATTTCGTGAAACCGGTATTTGCTAAGGTAAAATACTGGTATTTTCGGTATTAGCTATAAATAATAAATATTTTTTAGGGCATCTACTATTATTTGAAATTTACAAATTAATTTTTCTGTATATAACGACTTTAATAAAGAAAACGAAAAGGAAGAAAAGAAAATAACAAGGTCAAATTTAATTAAGTTCGTCGTCAATTTCCGCAAAAACATGTATAAAAAGCAAACACAAACCTATCCAGAAGAATTCGTTGAAGATGATGTTGATGTTAATATCGAAAAAGAATTGTCTCTCGAGAAGAAATTACAATTAGCTGCATATAAAAAAATTTCCGGGCGGTTAGACAGTATTTGCGAACCGTAAGCAAGGCGATTGGGCTCATTCGATGCCCCACGTGCTCTGCACGTTTTCCAAAATATGCCATCGTTTATGGCCATCGATGGAATTTTCATGGAACCGTCCCAGGTACGGTGGCAGGTACGCTTGTATCCCCTTGACTTGAACGAAGGATGCGGAAATAAAGAACTCGGCGATGGCTCGACTTATGTTTACCAAATGTGTGCAGTAGGTCAATAAAATGCTAAACGTTTTCACGAAGAAGTCAAGGCGCTTTCTTCGTTTATTACATTACGACAACACCTCTCTGGGACACGCGGATCCCCCGCGTGCGTCACTCGGGGAGGTTAGTAGCAATATTCCCAAAAAGCCGTTACTCTTCGTTAAAACTTTTAGCATTTTATTGACCTATTGTACACATTTGGTAACCAGAAGTCGAGCCATCGTCAAGGTTGAGCTTCGACACAAGGCGCTGGTTTATGGCCACGCTCGGTGGTAGAAGCATACCTGAATGACCCCCGATTTGAAGAGGGGCGGTCATTTACTCTTCCCATTCCATTTGAAAACACGGTTCCATCGAACAGTTGCTGAAATGAAAATCGGCAGTGTGCTGTTGAAAGGCCGTTAACCTCGTCAGCTGTTCTGAACTAGTCTTCCTACGATCGTCAGCATAGACAGACAGATTTCATGGACAGTTTTTCGCGGACCGGCTAGTCGAAATGATCGATTTACGTGCATCAAATGTGAACTAGTTGTGCGTGATATGTGGATTTCTGTGAATCATTTGTGTGGATTTCTTCCAACGTTTGTGGACCCAATGGATATATGTGAATAGTTTTATTGTGATCGTGAATAAATCAACAATGTGGGCCGGATCGTGCAGTGAAAGGACATTGACCCCTTCTGCTCGATAATTTCATAGAGCGAATAATTAAAATGCTCTTGTGAATTTAACGAGTGGGCAGGTTCAGTGTTTCACGCAGAATAATTTGTGAATACAGGAATCATTTTCACCTCGCTGGGGCTCTACAGGAGTACCAAGGTAAGCAAGGTTTTAAAATAATTCTAATTCCGTCAATTTTAAAGCGACTGCCTTTTAAAAAATAGGTCCGTAAAGAGGAGACTTGGAGCTGTTACCTCGTTTTCTTTCGAATTTTTCAAACAGTCCCGGCTATAGGAAAATTGCATTTGTTTAAAACTTTTTCAAAGTAAATGGTGAAAAAATCATTTTTTCCAAATCGAAATATTTTCAATAGATATTCTTCTGTGTTCACTACAAGCTCCTAAAATCTCATTCTCCTCGGTACGTTAGTTCTAGTGTTATAATTTAATGAAAACAAATTCTTTACACGTCTGTAAAACCAACATTTTTTAAGATTTCGAAAAATCCTTCGAGATTCCTTCATAGGCTACTAAAGACTACAACATATTCAAATTTGAACTATCCGACATAGGACTCGAAAAATTTTCTTCTCTTGTTTGTTCCTTGCTTTCGACCGCGGTGTATCACCATCGCTCGACTTCTGTCGCGCGCGGCCGTCTCTGCCAACACGCCTCTAGGTCGCGCTCTGATTGGTCCGTGTTTTTCGTTAATAACTCCTTAACAAAGCCGAAACGGCCATTTTTGCAAAGGAAAATGTCGCTTCAAATGGCCTCAGGAACCTCCCCTTTAAAGGAACTCAGACATTTTTGGGACACCCTGTATTGCACAGTTTTATATTGGATCAATTGTATAATCCTTGATTGCAAGTAGCTTCTTTTTACACATTTTTTACTTGTTACAACTATTCGAACATGAAATA
This sequence comes from Sphecodes monilicornis, assembly GCA_913789915.3. Classification (NCBI taxonomy): domain Eukaryota; kingdom Metazoa; phylum Arthropoda; class Insecta; order Hymenoptera; family Halictidae; genus Sphecodes; species Sphecodes monilicornis. The sequence goes on along the minus strand of OU565291.1, from coordinate 13,135,096 downwards.
TCTTGTTATTTAATTTCTATTTTTCAGAGTTAACTGGGAAGTATTTTATTTTGTATCAAGATCTGCAATCTAGTCAGAACTAAGTCGTTAAAATCAGAATATATTTCTAATAGTATCCGAACGAATGTACGTTACACGCAACTGAACGTTTTTATTAGAAAGGAAATAATAAAATATATTTATTCATCGCATCTCTGAATGATGGAGTCACGACAAACAGCCACACAATAATGTTTACCTCGTACATACTGTAATAATGTTACTAAAAAGGGAGACGCCCAGCTAACAACGATAATCGAGTGTATCTGGAAATGCCTTTTATCTGGAACAAAATATCAACATGTAAATGTATTCATCGGGGAGAGTAACGTACACATTACATTAAACAGAATAAATTGTACAGGATGACATATATCCATGAAATCCTGCATAAGTAGTTTTTTTGATAGTTTGCAACACCCTGTATTTCAGAGAAAAATAGGGAACCACAAACCCCATGTGGTGCAGCCCCGTTCAAAGTCATTTTCTCCTTGCAGCTGAAATCTCGGACGTAAAAATATTATTCCATAAATTCGATCTATCCTTAGACTAAAGGGACAACCCTCTTCTGTTGACACGATCACTTTTGCACGACACAGAAATTCAGCCAGCCAAATGTTCTACTTCCCATCGAATTTATCTCGTCCAGAAACATCATCCCTCCGGCGATTTTCTACTGGTCCCGTGTAAATATATGCTGTTAATCCTCAGTAGGCCGCCCAACCCCTTTGTTCGAAGGATTATCGTTAACCCTATCCTATCGAATGCAGGATTCACGTTTGATTGATTCAGTCGTGGGATGCTTGCTTGAAAAAACCATACAAACATGCATTCATATACAGGGAGTCCCAGAAATGTTGTACTTCCTTCGAAGGGTTGATTCCTGAGGTCATTCGAAATAACGTTTTCCTTAACGAAAATGTTCTCAGCGGCTTCGTTAAGGAGCAATCAACGAAAGGCACGGACCAATCCGAGCTCAGCTACAGTGGACGGATTCCGGTCTCGGCCAATACCAAAGTCCCGCTCTGTTGTAGCAGCGCTCTGATTGGTCCGAGTTTTTCATTAATAACTCCTTAACATAGCCGCTGAGGAGATTTTCAGAATGGAAAACGTTATTTCAAATTACCTCAAGATTCACCCCTTTCAAGGAAGAACGACATTTTCGGGACACTCTGTATTTCAGTTGAAGTGAAACTTAACCTCTCAGAGACGACATCTACACATCGGACTGACTCTGAAGAACATTTCAATATTTATTACAGAAATGCATTATTACATTTTGATAATGCAGAAACTATCAAAGAGTCTAAATCTTTAAGAAATTATTGTATCATCGGTAACATCATATAGCGACGATCATACGAAAGCAAACTGACAATCGATCGCCATCCCCGAAGGATTAAAAAAGAAAGTCCAAGTTCTGTTGTATCAGTAGCATTTTAACTCTTTGCGGCACAGGATTTCAGATAATAAAATAGACCCATGTTGCATAGAAATTTTATTGTGTTTTAAATGAAACAAAATGAGTATATTTTTATTAATAAAGGTATCACATAATGTAAAAACATGAAAAAATAGTAATAGTAATTAAATTTGTTGTTATAGGGTGGGACTCAAATAGTCCCACCATTCCGCATAGATTCATGAATGGTACTTATTAAAGCACATCCTTTCCCCTAAGCACAGAGGCACTTTGCACACAGTACAAGACCATAGTGTTCGAACTTCCTTTTTTTTTGTACTACAAAGCGCACATCGTTTACGAGACGAACGTTCTGGTAGATGTTTTGAATCTTGTCTTCTTATTTCTAATGAAACGTTACGATTGCGTTTTCTTATTTGAATTGATAATGACTTATTGTTAGATTCAGTTGGTACGTTATTATCTATTAATGTTTGACTAATAAATCCTTCGGCACATAAACCTTTAGGAATATTAAAACATAAACAATAAATAAAAATATGTTTTTTTGTGTTACTCCCCAAGTTGCATGGTGGGACAAATAAAATCCCACCATACTTTCATCATTTACAAACAAATTTAAACTTTAGTTTTTATTATAGAACTCTTGACTTGCTTATATAGAACTAATTTTTATAAAAATTAGCTTACTTCTACGATTTTTCACATAAAACCAGGAAAAAAAGATTATCGCAATAAACCTTCCGCTTGCAACAATTGATGAACCTGTATTGGCATGTTGAATGTTGCCAACACAAGTGAATACATTTGTAACATTTGTTGAAGATATGACCAACTGCTTTACGTAAATACGACGAAATATAAACCTACGCGCATGCAGCTATTGCAATATTTCGAGGTGGAACTAAAAATGTCCCACCATGCATTACGGTGCATCAAAAAGGTGGGACACTTTTAATCCCAGCGTGCCCCAAAGAGTTAAGAAATCTTCGAGTAACCTGTTCTTCCCAAGAACTACTGTAAAAAGTCTGCTTTCGCATCAGTGCTTAACACTTTGCTTATTAGTAGACCGTGGATCTTTATGCACTTATTCGTTTCTTTTCGATGGCCCGCTATTCGAGGGTTAAAGTGAAGATAATGGGTAAATTATTATACTAAAATCTCTTATGCGACTATTTCCGAGGTGCGTCCGAGGACTGAAAGAAAATTTCTTAGCCCATAGAACAGGCATAGAAACAACGTCATACACAAAGCATCCTAGATCATAGCTGATAATTACTATTAACAACATATGTCTCTGAAACGAGCAGAAAAAAACGTAACTTCTAAGGGATGCGAAAAATTCGCGTGGCAGTCGACGTGTTAACAAAACTTCCCTTTCCCGCACGGATACGCGAGCAGGGATTCTTTCGCGCCTCTCCTCTCGTCCCCTTGGTATCCGGGCGTGGATAGAAAGCGAGAAAAAGAGAGGAGGGGAGAGAAAAGGAGAGGAGAGTGAGAGAGTGTGAGGGAGGGAGGGAAGAGCGACAGAAGAGAACGCCCCTGTGAATCCGTGGTGCGCGCACCCCTTGCCGCGCCGGAGGGGGATGCTCGCACGATATGTAGATAGCACAGCCGTCTACTATCGGGAATTGGGTCACGAGCCGTAGCAGCATGATGGCGCGGGGCTCGTCGGGGGTTGTCCGCGGAGAAAAATACTGTCGGGGGTACGAGAATGACGGAAGAGAGAGCGGGGATGCCGCGGGGGTAGCGTACATCGATCGTGATTGTCCCACGGGCTCGACTTTTGCCAGGTCGCTCTCGGGAAGGGTGGTAAACAAGCGAAGAGACCGGGCTTTGTTAAAGAGGACTTGTTTCCTCGCCCGTCTACACCTCTCCCTACCCCTCTCTTGCTTCCTCCTTTTCACCTTTCCACCCTCTCGCCCCCTTTCTTTTATTATTTTCGCTTGTTTTGTTGGCTACTGTCGTCAACGACGCGGTCTGCACCCCTGAAAGGATACGCGCGCTAATAGGGCTGGACGTTTTTCCACTCGGAGCCCGAGCTCGCCTCGCTCGTCGACCGACGCGTGTATTAATGGGGAGGAATAGTGTTATGGATCATTATTTTTTCACTTTGCTCGAACTCCTCGCTCCGCGACGGTGACGAAGCTTTTGTTTGTCGGCCGGTTGACACGTGAACAGGTGCCGGTCTTTTTGTAGGTCAGTATTAGACAGCGGCTCCCACGCGCACGATGATGGGGCGAAAAGCTTTTCTGCGTCCCTGGTCGAAAGTATTTTGTCAGATAAATCGAGTGACTGTATTCAGGTGCGTATACGAGGCGTGATAAAAAGTATACCGGGTACAGTTTCGTTGCGACAGCATCAGATCGAATTTGGTGATTTTGCTGGTCACTTCTCTGTGTTCCTGTGTATAATACTAATTTGTTTTTTTAAGTGGAATGATGAAATGTAGGTTCATACAAACACTGCTCTACTAAATTGTTTGTAACACACCTTGCGACATTCACAGTTCGATGAAATTCGAGAAGCTCGTACACAAGGGTACAGAGAAGTGATCAGTAAACTGCGGATCTTTAGAAAATAAAATTTGCCTGCATCAAATGCAAGGTACGGTAGCCACGTGGAAGATCCTTTCTTTCTTTGATCACATTAACACTTTATGTACCTGAAACCTATGAATAGACTTCTCAAATAATGTGTTTTAAGTTGAGAATAATATATTGGCGTTTTTAAATTTTCCTAATTGTTGTACTGCTTTGAAGTGCACTAGCTCGTTTCTGTTTCAAATGTGTAAATCCGTAGTCTAGTGATCAGCCAAGTGATCCGACTTAAATCTCGTAATCGTAAGGAAACTGAGAGAGTCCAGTTTCTTCCTTATCACACCTCGTATGAAAAATTTCTCCGTTAACAGGCTAACAAACGGGAAGAGGCATATTATGCGATTTCGACCCACCACGTTAAAAGGAACATAGTCTTTCCGACCGACGTGTTTCTGCTCGGGAACGGCGGCGTGCGTCTCGAGGCGTTAAATTGTTCCGAACCATTGCGCTTTTTCAGCGGCCGTTTTATCACAATATTCGACCGGAAAGGAAGCGTAATCCGGGCCAGTTGCCTGTGTCGTCCGGGCACAATGGCGCCGCGCCGGGCCGTATAAACCGGACGCTCCTCCCGCGGCTTTCGAGAGGGAGAAAAGTTACGGAGATTAAGCTCTTGTTACGAGGGGGACGATTCTTTTTCATACATGCGAATCTGTCGTGTTCCGCCGGCCGGAAAGAGTATCGTTTGTTTGCGAACGGTGTCGTCTCGCGAGGCTGCGGGGGCGGATAAGCCGGAACGGTCTGCTGCGACGACTCTCTCCGCGATAAACGGGCACACGTTTATTCTATGGGATGAGCATCGGTGTGATTTTTAATGGGTACCGATACTTAGCCCCAATGAGAACTTTTATCCACTCTTTCGCCCCCGTGTTCTGTGCTTGCGGACCGCCGCTCGCGATTTTACGGCAAATGTTTTCGGAGCAAAGACCGTATGCAGAACGCCTTGGACGATCTGTTTTTTTACGCGACGTGCTAATGAACGATTTATTATGATTCATTAATGCGTTTCATTAATGTGCATTTGTATTTGAAAAACTTGTAGCGTGATCATTGATACTGCAACTACGGGCCCGACAAAATGGCGCTGACTTTTTAATTTACGGTTATTGAAATTTTAGAGAAGCATTTGTGGAATTTATTCAATGCATTGATTTATTTAGCTGTATATTATGGTAAAAGTTGTATTTGGGAACCTTGTAGAGTGATAATTATTATTGGAACTAAGCTCCTGACAAAATGGCGAATCCAGATTCTTTAATTTACGATTATTGAGATTGTATAGATGAATTTGTGGAGTTTATTCAAAACATTGATTTCTTTATACTATATTATGCTAAAATTTGTATTTGGTAACTTTATAGAGTTATAATTAATATTGGAATTATGGGCCTGACAAAATGGCGAATCCGATTTTTCAATATACGTTTATTGAATTTTAGAGAAGTTTTTGTGTAATTTATTTAATGCATTGATTTGTTTACACGTATATTATGATCAAAATTGTATTCGAAAACTTTGTGGAATAGTAATTATTATTAGAACTACGAACCCGACAAAATGGCATATCCAAATATTGTAATTTATGGATATTGAAATTTTAAAATTGCATTTGTAGAGTTTATTCAATTAATTTATTTCCTTACATGTACATTATGATAAAAGGTGTATTTGAAAACCTACTAGACTGATAATTAATATTGGAACTACAGGCCCGACAATATGGTGGATCCAGATCCTTTAATCTACGATTGTTCAGATTGTATAGATTCAATTTTGGAATTCAGAGATAACATTAATTTCTTTGATCATTTGTTATGTTAATCGCTAAAAGTCAGAATAAATATTTCATTCTAGTATTAATAATCGTCGCAATACTGCAGATTTTTATGATAGCAAACGCTAATATAATTCATTCTTTTTGTCGTAATGAAATTTTCCGGTGTTTCATACACATACAATGTTCGTAAGTGTATGCAACTTATAACGAAGATAAATATGATTCAAATTATTCTTTCCAGTTTAACAAAAATGATCTTCCATGAAATTCCGTGAAAGTTTGGAAAGAAATAAAACATTACGAAAAAATGATTGTGTTGTGTGTAAATGTCCAAAGTGTTACACAATCCACAGATCCGACCAGCATCTACTCTAAGAACAAAAAGAACCTTCTACAAAGGCTGAAAGAGTGGTTTAATATACGATGTCGGAAAGTAGAAAACGCTTCTTGGCAAAACGAATAATTTACTTCAGTATTATCCCTTTTATACGTAGGGTTTAGAGTCTCGTTGATTAGGTCAAACAGTAAAGAAAACTCAAAAAGTTGCAGCGTAGCCCGCGTCAGCGAAGTTCTTAGTTTTATTTCCGGTTTGTTGGAACGTCCGCTCCCGGCGTATTCTCGGGTTACAGGGAGAAGTGGGATTCTTTTATCTGCCGATTTGATAATAGAAAACGTGGGCTGCGGGGACATGGAGCTCGAAAGAAAAGTTGAACCCGGACACCGGTGCCCCGTTCGGCCCGCTGCTTGAGCCTTTTCAGGACATTAAATTCAACTTTACTTAACTTCCTCGCGGTTCACTGGCTCCTTCTAACATAACTAACTTCCGGCTGACTTTAAGCCACCGGTGGTTTCCGGTGCCAATTAACGATTTCGAGGTAATTAGCCGGGAAGATATTTCTCTTTCTTACGAATGCGCGGCGCGTTCCGCAAAATTTAAGAGCGAAACTTCCGCGAAGAAAATTCGCGTCTCTTTACGGGTAAACTGACTCGTGCTTCGTTCGTTCGTGAAACGAATTCAAGGTTCAGCGGGATACAACAAGTGGCAATCATACTAATCAGATCTTGTGGAAATAAATTAAAGAGACCTCTGGATATTATGCAGATAGGTTAGTATTTTCAGGCAATTATAGAAGGTTACGTGCACTTGTTAAATCTCAGACATTAACAAAATGAAGGAATTATGTGAGATGAATTTAAATGAGGATTAGGCAGATAACGGAAACACTAACATGCTAATAAAAACACTTGCATACTAATGGGTTGCGGATGTTTATGCAAAATGAAAACTTTCCAATTCAATGAAAAGTGAAATGAAAGGAAAATGTATTCCTCCTTCTTAATAAGATTAATCAGTCGGAAATAATGCAATAGCATAGTTAAATACATTTGACGTCTTCACAGATTTGTTTTTCTCCAACTCATTTATGTCCTTAATGCAAAATCCGCCGTATAGCAATAGTGGGAAATCCTTTATTAGAGCATGACACCTTTGGTATTTAGCCTGTTAACTCTCTGAGGATGAATGTCGACATGTAATCATGTACATGATAAGAGATAAGTACATACATATTGTGCACATACATTTTTAATATTTTAAGAAATCGTCATCTGCAAAGGGTTAATCTGGGTCAACTGTGGAAATGTTATTCATTTCTTCCTTACTTATTTATCGAATAGAATCACCTTATGTCCGCTTGTACCACTCATCCTGAACTATTCTGTTTAGATAAGATAAAAATGAACGGTCCTCAAATGGTGCATCTGGACGTAGTTCGTCTTTTATGAGTTCTTTGTGTTTTATGTGTATGTACGATGATTGCCACCCCGAATCATGTACTTCGTAATTATAAGTGAAATCACAACAAATTCTTTTTTAAATTACGAATAACCGGAATTTGATCCGATGATCTCCATTTGCAGCAGTCTCGCTACGAACTAACCTCGCCAATACTACGTTGTAAACGGAACTTTACCATTTGGGACTTACACGGCGTATTAAACGTACGTATCTTTTATCTGCTTATATGTATCTCTCATTTTTTCCAAGTATGGACACCTAATATTTTAGATATATTGTTAGAAACATGTATACTAACATCATGCAAAAGTACATTAAAATAAAAAACGACCAACGCGGGTCCTTCCCTTGTCAGTTTCCATACGTTTCGTCGTTGCTCCCATTGCCGCGCTCCGATCGGCCGACGTTTCGTTACGCTCATTAATCGTTATGTTTCATGATTTCTTTCTACGAGACTGACTCCACAGACGATTCACATCGAAATGTAATATTTACCGAATAAATTTGTGATAAGCGATCCGGATGACCCAGTCCTGTTCGAACACATTCTACGAAGATCCTGCGGCAGGATCTCTCGTCCAATTAACCCCATTAGCCGCGGGCCGTCGCGCGTCGGCCGTACCAAAATTGTCTCCTCTGCTCCCCGATTTCCTGGCGAGTTCCGGCCGACACGACGTCGTTCAGAATTCATGGGAGGAACAAAGCTGGCAAAGCGCGGGAGAAGGCAACAAAAGCGGAATCGTTGCTGTTCTCTCGTCCATGTACGCACGAATCGATAACTGTTTCCTGTTCGATCGTGATTCACGTGGCCGCGCTTCTTCCCCTTTACTGTCTCTCTCTAGCTGTCCCTCTCTCTTTCTCTGTTTTTCGCTCTCCCTCTCTCTCTCTCTCTCTCTCACGCGCGCGCTGTTCCCGTTCGTACGCATGATAATCGAGGTCATGTGGGTGGGAGCGCGAAGAGGGGGTGGAAAAGGCCGGGGATGGTTCGAAGGGATGCCCGGGCGAAATTTCCAGGATGTCGGCCGGTTAAAATGCAAATCTGCGACCCGGCTAAAATAATTCAGTTTTCTGTTTCGACGATATTGAAACTTGTTTCCGAGGCGCAGCGATGCACGGCCGAGCGTAAGCGCGCTCGCTGCTCCCAGGATTCGCCGGCCACCCGCGAATAATTGATTCCACGCTGTTAGAGTGTCATAACTTTGACGAATGGTTTGTCACCGGCGTGACGGCGTCCGATAGAGCTTGATGGAGCGCCGCGGGAAGATTGTTGCCAAGTTACGTGGTATTTCAAGCTGACTGGACACCCCGTCGGCCTGCAACAAATGGGCTGGGTTGTTTAAGGCTCGTCGATTCGCGAAAAGCGAATAGCAATGTATTTGTCATATTTTGTACAATTTTTTCCGACTTCTTAAGGCCGATTTATACTATTTCCACAGACACGGAGAAGTCCCGTTCAGGATAATAATCGTTTAACACGTTGGCTGCCATGTCACCCATATATAGGTGATGAAATTATTTATTCAGACTTCAAAGTAAGTATTTATTTTATTTGATTAAACTGCCTGATGTGGACAAGCTCTAAATCGCGTTCAATACGCCGAAACCTCGATCGCGGTGTTGATGATATTTGTTTTAATAATTAAGATGTAGAGATTTTGGGTGATCGGAAGAGATTTTTAAAAGAACTTTAATAATACAGGTAGAATTCGTCCGAAATACATATAACGAAGACTCGCGCGAACAACGCCTCATCAGGATGCAACGAATAAAAAAATGCGCGATTCGAAACGCGTTACTCGAATTTCGTATAAATCGCGTCATCTGGACGGGCTTTAACTCGTTAAAATCGCTGCGAAGCGTTTAGTTTCCGTCCGGTGACTGGTTCCCCATAATTCCGAATGAATTTTATCGATTCCGACATGGGGCGTGTGGACCGGGTCGAAGCCCAAGGGGGGGTCTGTTCAGATGGCTGCATCGTCGAATACGCTCAATACGATTGCTCTCGAATGCGCGGCCGTCGCCATGACGGGGACGAGTTTCGAAACTCGACGGTCGGAGACCACTTATCGGGAGCCGTAAAGGAGTCCCGGCGAATCCTAACAGCGTAGAGGAACAACGAGCTAGGAAATCGAGCCGGGATGAGTCCCTGTGCCGGAAGCGAGCGGCTCTCACCGAGCTCGAAAGGAGCTTATATCTTCCTGCGGGGATCATGCGCCAGGATGCCGGGGTATGTAAACGCCTGGTACAACCCGTGGACTATGCACACCAATTTCCCATACCTGTCGTCGTGCGTTGCCTTTCGACCTGCTTCGTGCAGCACCGTTCATTTAGGGGGCAATCCTTTCAGGGAAAAATGGTTGGTCATTCTTCATCCTAAACTTCTTGCTAGCGAAGGTATATTCAAATACTACAAATATTTTCATCGAAGAACTAGGTCGTTCGGCACAGTCAAAAATATTGTGAAAATACTGTAAAAGAGAAAAATACATTCTGATATTTTGTTATTTAACCCCCATCCGTCACTCGTTTCAACTTGACACATTTTTCAGGTACAGGATGGTGTTATTCTGCCATTCGTAAAACAATTGATCTGAAACTTCACGGTTTTTATTTTCTTTTTAACAATAAATATTTTGTATTGTGAATAGTAAAACATGCGACAAAAAATGTGACAACAGTTTTTACAAAAAGGGCTCTGTTGTGTCAATGTGACACACATCATTTTCACGTTTTTGCAAGCCCTTTGACGTCTAGCTCATTGTTTTGTAATTGTTACATGACAAATATCCAACCTCTCCAGAATGCAACTGATACATATTGCTTTGAATATCAAAAGTTTGCGCGAACTTGAAAAAGAGGAGAAGAGGCGTTTCGCATTCTCTTCGTTGTTCTCTTTGTCACGAGACAAAGCTGACAACGATAAGATTGAAACAAAGCGAAGTCGAACACGTGCGAATGAAATCGAGAAATGTGATTACGCGAGAACACATCGTGTAAATATTTATTGCTTTATTCTCAACATAATAATTATTGAAGTTATTTAATTATCGTTTCATTCCATTTGATGTTTTAACATTGTGTTTATTTGACAGACGAGGGATAGATTAGGTTGCAAAAGTGAGGAACGGTTAAGGATTAAATAGCTAAATTATTTCTTTGCTATTTTTGGAATTAAATGGCTGACGCCGACAATACGACGACGTCCGTCCTCAAAGTGTTAGAAGGATACTCCATTTTTGTACACAAGGTGTCTCAAAAAGGTTCGAGTTCTTTGAAAGGGGTAATTCATGGGATTATTCTAAGAAGGTTTTTCATTTACGAAAATGTCGTACGCGACTTCGTTTTCGAGTTATTAACGATAAACACGGGCAACTAGGGCGCAGCTATAGCTGACGGATTCCAGCTCGACACGACGCGGCGCGGCGACTGATTCTACTGAGCGGTAGCGTTGTTGTAGCGCCGTGCTCGAATCGTGAACAAGAAAAGTAGTAATAGTTTATTTAAATAAAACTCGCATATTCAGCCGTAAATGCACTCGCTGCTTTGAATTCTCTTATGCGGCAATACCGAATTATTTTTATCTAATACCGAACAATAATTGCACGCATGCTGACTCTATTGTATTGCTCACGATTGCGCCATGCTGGAATCTGTCAGCTGTAGCTACGCTCTGGTTGGCCAGTGTTTCTCGTTAATAACCTGAAAACCCCAAGGATCGCCCCTTTCAAGGAGCTTGTACATCTTTGAGTCACCCTGTATACCTATTTTTCTTCTATATAACTGGCTGTTCAAAATAATAAGCAAATGTGTAGATTCGCAATGTAGCAATGAATTGACCTGTTAATCACAACTCCACACGAGAAAGAACAAACAAGGAAAATTTATGTTTAATAAAAACCTGGTTACGTCCGCAATATTGCACGTTTTCCCTCTGTTGTAATCTTTCCACGAAGCGAAATACATTCTACAAGGAAAAACGGTAAAAGGGTGTTGGGAAACACGTAGGAAGTCAAGAAAATATGGTGTCGCGGAGAGGGAGTTGATAGAGGAAAATGGATGAAATAACGTCTGAGCGAAGGCACGCGGTATAAAGAAATTCAATTTGGATAGTATATAGGACACTTTGCTGGCTAGACCGAGCAGAAAATTACAAATTCGACAGTTTTCGAATAATGGTGCTTCTTTGTTACTTGTATCTACCTACGTGTACGAAACCGGCCGCGATCGAAAGTATCCTTCGACGCGGAACGGGACGGACCAGCGCGAAATAGAAAATAGGTCGACACTATCTTACGAAAGCGAGCCGTGTCTATTATAGCTGACGAAGCTCTTTGCAAAGTCGCATCGAGTGCGTCTTTTTTCATCCCTATCCGCAGAGCAGGCGCAAGTAATTGCGTTAGAAAACGTCCGACGCATGGAATCCGTGTCACGGCGTTCCCGAATATCGATTAAGTGCGCCGGCAGGAAATTTCGGGCAGAGAATTAACTTGCTCCCGACAAGACCGACGATTTATGCGCCGTGTACATCACGGATGGGAATTAAATACACGGTCCCATGATAAGGAGTTTATTCGCCGTTGGGATTAATATCCGACGAATGTCGGAGCAAGCCGCGCCGCGAATCGCTCGTTTCTGCTGCGGATCGATCCACCGCGGGAAAATATTTCAGCCGGATGATTGAAATTCGAAGACGAAATTCGAAATTGAAATGAAATCGAAATGGAAACCGTGTTTGAATTCGATTCAGATTCACATTTGGATTCAGGCGAATATTTCACTTCAGGTTTGAATTCAAATCATATCAGGAAGTCGAATTCACATTCGGTTGAATAGCTAAAATTCACATTGAAATCTAAACTAGTATTCAAACATGATTATCAATTTAAATTCAAAGTCCGACATAAGCTCAAATTCAAATTGGAAATATCAACAATATTTTATACATAGACAAGTTCACTTTTCAGCCTATCGGCCTTGAGAAATGTTTTCGGTTTACAATCAATTTTTCATGATTCACAAATTCATGCTCATCCACACACACCCATACTCCTTAAATCCTAACTATATTTGGATTATTAATAAAATTAACTTAACCTACGTAATGCACATTAAACAATATCTTACATCCTTTGAAAAATTGATGTTAGCAAAATTTGAATAGAATAAAGAATAAACTACGAATTAGTAGCAGGTCGATAAAAACGATGTAACAGCAAAGGACTACAAATGTATAATGATAAAAAGGGAATGCAAATTCTGTTTCGATCGGGGCAGTCAGCTGGAAACATATATCTGAACACAGAATAGTTTCCATGAAATGTCTTCGGTCACGAGCGAGAGCCTGGTCGATACAGGAAACGCGAAGGCAAAAATACAGCTGGTTAAATCATTCCACGGTTCCCCAGCGCGCGACAGCTTGGCAAATCACTGGCAGCGGCTGTTTAGCATACGATTAACAGAGTACATTATGAATTTTCACGCATGTTAGCCGCCGCGTCGTTTCAACTCCTCTTATTACTGCACGCGAGATTCGCCTGCGAGCCTTAAAACGGAGGACGGCACGCACGCACGCACCTAACCCGCCGTATAATCGTATGCATATTATCCGAGCGTGTTTCAATTAAACTGCACATTCCATCGGCGACGCTCTCTCTCTTTATCCCCCCCTCTCTCTCTCTCATTCGCACTCTGTTGCTCCCTCTTTCTCGCTCGGCTTGTCTGTGAACAAGCGGCACGATGTCACGCGAATGTCGTACGCACCTGCGACTACGCGCGTTCTACCGGAACGGTGTACACGATGTACCGTAAGCCGTCTAACAATAAGACGTTCCGCCTCGCCTAATCGACGTCACGTCGACAAAATGCATTTTCTCGGAAAGCTGGTCGAAATACAATGTCTGAAGCACAATGCAAAACTTCATCTTTTGCCGCTAGCGTCGAACGTAAAAAAAGAAAAGCAAACAGATAAAACGTCGACACCGGTGTGTCAATGAGACAATGTCAATCCAGTGGAGAATTTATTCGTTTTCTAATTATTTGCTTATGATATTTTGAACAATATATTCGTGACACTTTTCTGATTAAAATGATACCCAACACGACGCGATTTGGATCACATTTACTCGTTTAATTCAGGATATTGTAGAACCTCTATTATCCGAACACTCTTGCTCCATTAATCGGTAGAATAGCTAACTAGTTACAATGCTGGATTAAGTCTTTTCTGATTTATATGGGCAGCTTTACATTGAGCTGTGAACACGTTTACATGTGAAACACGTATTCGGATAATGGAGGATTCGAAGATTTCGGATAATCGAGGTTCTACTATGTCGTGAATTAAACAAGCAAGTATGCTTCGAAGTAGGTCGTGTTTGGGTTCGTTTTAGTCAGAAATGTCTTGCAAATAGTAAGATTTTCATAAAAATATAGTTTAAAAAAAAGGTTTTTCATTGAATAAATTAAATAAAAATTTCAATTCTATACAAATTTACCTAAATCCTCATCACTAATTTTAATTACACTCAACATTTTATAATATTTAAATTAATAGATAATTTTATATCTTCAAAATATTTTGATTTAAAAATGTGTCAGTCCTTTTTAGAGCTACTGTACGTTCCAATAATATTTCTGACACTATGTGTGACAATATGTGTCATATTTTCACGTTATTTTGTAATCTTTTATCCTTGTATCTATCATCAAAGTTCCGTAACAATTTCTGGTTCAATCACCAATCTAACACTCGACTTCAAAGACGAAGATCCTAAGAAACCCATGAGACCGCAAGGTCATCCGAAGCTGTCTCTCAGAAAACCATAATTTCGCTAGAAAGTTGTAATAACAGAGCGGAGGAATGTTTATCGACCTTCTCCCTTACCGGAATGGTCTAAAGACCGAGAAAGTCATCGAACCGGTGTCCGCGTCACCGAAGCCAGGTTCGGGATTCCAGCTCTCGTATCTCGCGAAATAAATCTCGATCGTATCGTCCGCCATCGATTTCCCTAGGAACCACGTGACGCGTCCTCGAACACTATTCACCTCTCGAGTATCGAGAACACAAGAGTATCTCTGGCGAGGCGCGAAAGAACGACGAGTGGTCGTGTTCTAGATTCATTCAGTGAACCCCAATTAAAGCCGCTCTTAATTATAGAATTACGGACGCGGCTACTCGATGCTCCGTGTCAATACACGGAAGCCAGTCGATCAGCCTAAATCAGTTGCTAGCGACAAGAGTTACCTTGAGCAGAGAAAGGCGTCCGTGCGCGACAATATCGAAACCTTGACCCAAGCACTACGAATCGCTGACAACTCGTTCGACATCGGCTTAATGGCTGCATATATATCGAGTCGTTGTTGACGGACACGGTTGACCCTCCGAGAAAAACTACACGTGCTGCAAGCCATTTTTCTACTATAACAGAAAATACTAATACCTGAGCACACCGACAGCAAATCAACCCTTCAGGAACAACGACTGGTTCTCGGTTTCTTTTTGCAGGATCGACATTGTATAGCGACAAATGGCAGGCTGACAATCATAGTGGTTTCAGTCCAAATTCTGAAGGTTTGAGCTAACTCTTAGCGGACGAGAATTACTTTTAGCATACTTCTCAATGGATTGAATATATTTTTCTTGTGAAACGAAATTGTGTACTGAAGAGTTCAATATATGAATGAAATGAAGGGAAAAGTTTTGTGGTCAGGAAAAATTTGTACCATATTTTTTGAGAGTAATAATTTCGTTAAAAGTTATTCGCAGTCGCAAAACGGAAAAATTGCTTGACCGGCTCTCGGGAGACAGGTTCCTCAAAGGATTATTATTGCTTTTCGAATCTAAGAGGCGTCATTTATTAACCAGCAGCGTTAATTGATGTAGAACTTAATTGTTTACTGAAAATGGTAGCTTATTCTTTTGTCACTAAACGAACAGAACAAACTATTTAGGATCATAGTGGTCTCAGCCCGTCTTACGCTCTTCCGTTTTCAACCGCCGATTTGCAACACAGATCTGCAAAATGTACTTTTTAAATTTTCAATATAGGATCACATAAAAAAGTTGTAAAATACAACTGTCAGTATTTTCTCTGCAATACCGACCAATTCCCAACTTTTTCGAATATTTTTTAAACTAAAATATCTGGAGTCTACATTGCCATAATAAGACAAATAGTCACTTTTCATGACGAATGTACATGTCACAGCTAAGAGATTAATTGTGAAGAAACATGAAACCTCTTACACGATAAAATACAAACGATCAACATCAGTGAATTTAATTTTATTTATGTATTATAATTTATTGTATAGTGGCTTGCGGGAATGTCTTGATCAGCGAAGAAGAAAAACATTAATTTGAAGAGTAAGTCACTAGTAGACTACGAATTTTATGCAATTATGACAAATATGAGAAGAAACACAGAACAGCAAAAATATTAGAATTTTCATTTTGTTCCAGTTAAGTTATAAAGATCCGTAGTTTAGTCATTACGAATGACATTATCCCCTTTCACTGACCGGTAGTGTGTTTTCGGTACTAAAGGTCACCGGTCGCATATTTTGGTTGGAAGTGTATGCGAATGAATTCACTGGGTTCCGGCTCCGAGCCGGAATACGCGCCGTTTTCCGTCAATTGGTCGCAGCTTGTTCCACAATAACGCCGCAAATGTCAAAGTTCGTCCGCTGCAACGGTTGATCAATATTGCTACCCGGCAGGAAGGGAGAGACGAGATGCGATCTCTACCCTCTGCGACGGCCACGAATGTACGTTTGACCTTCGACGAGGCTCTTCCAGGTTTTTTCGGTCACGGAATGATTTCTCGCCACGCCCAGCATGCGTGGGTTGATCCGAGTGCCCCGTGAAAAGGGTAAAGGGCGACCTGCAAAATGGAATTCCAACGAGCGACCGTCCCGCGGCAGGAAATCAATTACGGGCCTTTAAATCCCTGTGCTTCCTATCGATCCCAGCACAGCTTGGAAATATATAGTGCTCGGGATTTGCTTACGAGAATCTTAATGCACCGGGTGGATTCGAAAAGCCTGATGCTGCGTCTACCATCCTCCTTGCAACGCTCAACTTCGAGAAAGATTCAATCTTACACGAATTTCAGCATCGTTCGATCAGGAAGACAATATTTAACAACGTATGTGCAGGAAAATGTCCAATCTATTTTTTACAATTTTTTGAATATTTTTATTGTATAACCTTTCGTTCGAAACTTATGCATCATTGACTATTTTCGATAGACTACAGATGTTCCTGCATTTATTATACCGTTTAATGTATGAAACATGAGCAGATACATTATCTCAATATTGGGTTCTTTATAACTAGACAGCAGATCTTTATGCAAAATAAAAGTATTCTACCGGAACTTCAACAAATTGGAGTGAAATAGAAAGTTATGTTCATTTTTAATAGGCTGAAAATAATACAAGAGCATTTCAAAGCTCATCTGATGTCTTTGTTGCTTTAAATTATACCTACTTATTTTTGCCATAAATGCATGAAATCCGCAGTATAGCTGTAATATAAATTCGTTTGATTATCAGCAATGTCTTCTTTTTCATTTCATTATTCATTATTCAGAATTCATATTCGTTTCATTACATCCTTGCGGTATTATTTTCTTGCCGAAACAAGTAGAAAAGAAAGAATATTTTTTCGTTTAGGGTTTCGTTTTCGAGAAAACTAAGTTTGAAAATTCAGCGACTACGCGTGCTGTTAGATAGGAATTGGCGACGCTTCTGATCATGACCTACCGGTTCTACTTCCTGTAGATACTAGATCACGCGAACCGGCGGATCTTCAAATTCGATTTTCTCGAACACGAGGTGTTATAACGGAAAAATGTTATTCCTTATTCTCAACTTGTTTTAGCATGTAGAATCAATTAACAGCCGCCTGTACCATGATTTCTAAGACACCCTGTATTTAGTAGGTGTAAAAACAAGTTCTACCCGATTTACTGCCGAATTGTGCCAATACAGCTGTTCAAATGGACATTCTATCACCGTTTAAAGTGTTAAAGAATTAACAAAATTTTGTTTCATATTGAAATCTCTCGACCTAGTATCATAAATCAGTAGTAATCTACGATAGCACTAAATAAACTGCATTTTTAACATTGAACATCGCGTTATATGTTATATTAAACGGCTCGTGTTATATGGAAACCGGCACGAGAACGATTTCCGTGACCCCTCGTTTTGATCCGTCCCCTCCACGACCTAACCACAACTCGTTCTATTTACATGATTTTTCCATTACTAGTTCAAATTCTGGATAACAGCTACAATGCAAAGATTATGCGAATAAAATTTCATTTTCTACAAAAAATGTCTCTTGATATTTTGCCATATTTCGCATAGTTACCGAGGTATTTGCAAATTTATAAAAAACAGGAAATCTACTTTACCGGCTAAACCAGGCCAATTTGACACCATGTTATATATAAAAATTTTTCTTGAAATAACCCCAAAAACACAAATATAACCTCAAAACGAGGGGCCACGGAAATCGTACTCTCCCCTGGGAACCCTATTTTCATATAATGTTATAAGAGGGTTACCTGCAGGTTGATTAATCTTTCTACAAGCTACATTCAAATCGTACACAAAATAGCAAAACCCACAAATAAATCTTATATAAATACCCAGATTTCCAATTTTGTACCATCAATCAAGATCTTCAAGAGTGTCCATCCAAATTCCCACAGAACTTGACATTGAAAGCTGGTGATGTCGTCCCTATCTGAGCAAGCGAGCTCTCCCGGCCGAGTAAACACTCGGCTTGAAAGGTGCTTTGGCAGGTGTAGAAGGCATCGCAGGCAATTTTATCTCGGTCGTTCCAGGCTGTCGGTAGAGAACAAGGTCGGGTAGGTATGATCGTGGTGGTCCGTCGAAAGGGTCAACGTATTCCATCCCTTGGTGTCGGTGTCGTGTTCAAAGAAAACCGCACCGCTCGCTCGCAAGCTATCTAGCCAGCAAGCAAGCGAGGGAACGGAACGGCCTCGATCTTGGCTGACAGGCAAGGACGAGGTCGCGAGTGCGGCCTAATCGCACCGCGTGCTCTCGTAGCCAGCTCGTGGCTCTCGGCTCTGGACGAGGGTTGTGGTGTGCAGCTGCAGAGTGCGGGCGCACCCCCGGGCCGCTTGTACGCGCACTCTCTCTCTCTCTCTCTCCTCCTCACTCCTTCTCAATCCTTCGCTTCATCGAAGCGTGAAGCGCGAGAAGGAGGAAGCGTCGTGCAGCGAGCAAGAACGAGAAGCGTAGCGACCACGGTAAGGCAGAGAAGAAACTGGGAGAAAGAGAGAGCGAAAGAGGTGGGAAAAAGTGGGTGGTTACCGGTACCAGGTCGCGAAACGGCCCGTAGAGAGGGTCGGGAGGGTAGCGGGATTCGCTTCCGTGTCCCAGTAGCACTAATGACCACCATCCTCCCCTCTTCCCGTTCCCCGTTCCCCACTATCTCGCCCTTGCATTCTCCCCACCCCGACGCTCAAGCCCACCACAAGTCTCCGTTCCCCCTCTACTCCCTTCCGCGTCGCGCATTGTACATCCAGGATGACTCGGGTTACGTCACAGAGCCTAGAGCGTGCAACCCTCCTCTCGCCTCGCGCACCCTCTCGCTCTCTGTTATCACTAACTCTTCCCCTCGCGGGATTCTCACGTTGCCTCCCCTCTTCCCGTGTTGCCTCCTCTACTTCCCCATTTCACTCAGTCTCTCTTCCTCCCTCTCCGGATCGGCGCGCGTACCCGCCGACTTCGTTTCCTCCGACCAACCCCTCCATGCCCGAGACCGTTCAGAATCCAGCAGCGGTGTATACACACGTTACGAGCCGTTCTATATATCTTTCCACTATACCGGCCAGCACTCGGTGAGACCGAGGGGAACCCGGCAGTCTCCGCTGGCACACCGAGCTGCGTGTTACCGTTCCTCGCTTGCTATCACGTTCTCTCGCCGTAATCAGCGTCGACGCGCGTCCGATCCGACAGACCGAGGCCGCGGCGGCACGTCGTCCCCGTCACCCACGCGCTCACGAGCCACACACTACCTCAAGCGACGATAGCGCCCAACAACCGTGCACGCTGCACGCTCACTCTCGACACACTGTCACTGTCAGTCACAGTCACATTCACATATATATATACGTACACTGACACAGGGACACTGTCTGCCAGACGCGTGCGTACACATATATACACACTCACACACAGAGATACCGTGCGTGCAAGAGAAGACAGAAAACATCCGCGCGGCCGTCGTTGAAGCCTCTGTTTTCCCCGGAACCAAGGATAAAGGAAGCGACCTGTGGGTGTCCGCGGGCAGTGCTAGCTGATCGAGGCCGGCACGCGTAATCCCCGTTTCCCTCCGGCCGCAAGCTGCCAAGAACACGTGCGTACAAGGTGTGTATACGCGCGCGTGTGCGCCAGGTCCACCCGCGTGTACGGTTCTGTTCTGTTTTTGTGCTGGCGATTCCAGCACCTAACTGCCTAGGGTAGATACAGGTAGGCTTTAGCCAGCCGCGCAAGTGTGTTCACCGAGCGTCCGCGACCTCGTGCTGTATACACCTATGATCATGTTGATTCGGCTCTCGGGAACGGGTGTGCCTCTTTAACACTTTCGCTGCTACTGACGCGCGCGAGACTACGGGAATTCTGTGCAGTGCTTCTACTACTCTACCTGGTGTTGTTGGCCTTTGAGGGTCGATGCCGAAGAGTGATGAGGGAGCTTCAGTAGCTGCGAAAGCGTTAACACTGCACACTCGCTACCCGGTGCTACCTTCAATGGATGATTGCACCTTTGGAGAACCCACGTCTGATTGATCTGCCGATCTAGTGAGTAGCTGCAGTGATGAACGACCGACGTTCGAAGGGGATTGTTGCACGAGCCTAATCATGGCTTTGCAGCCATGGGCTCATAGAGGATCTTCCGTATGGTGGCTCGTTGACCTGCAAGGTGGTTGGTATTTTCCAGTGGCTGGTTCCCCGTTCTTTGCATTCCTTCGGGGTCATCGATGCCTCTCGCGATTTTTCAGGCCTCTTTCCTGCCTGCATCTTCTTTGTTATGGTTGTTTGGTAGACCGTGCGGATCACACTTTCTCTTCTGTTGCTCTATTCGCGGCGTTTATACGGACACCTAAACAGGTGCACAGGAAATTCAGAACACTTATCAGGATAGAGGCGGAACACCATTGAAAAAGACGACGCGATAGCTGAAATACTTTCGATAACGGGCGGCTGGTATGTGATAACGACCGGAATGAAGTTCGGGGCAGTAGATAACAGCTCCCACCTGAGCGCTGGATCAATGTGGTCACCTGAAACGCGATACCCGAGGACCGAGTGTTCTTTTACCGTGTAGGGTGCAGTATCCGCTTGCGATCGACGAGAAGTCCAATTGATCGAGCTGTTCCATTAGCTTCTTTTTGTGGGTTTCGCAAAAGCTTCGCGACTGTACCTCTGGCCCCAATTGGCTAACATGTTTCTAATTTGGTGTCAAGACAACGGAGAAAGCGGTATCCAACAGCTAACGTACTGTTTCATTACAAAACAATCCATATTTACCAATATGCTCCTAATCGTTGGGCAACTAGCCAACGTTTAACCAATTTGGTCACAATTGGTAATGTCTGTAACTTTAACTTCAAAATAATTCAATAATTAATATATATAATAATAATTCAATATTGCCTCTACATATCACCAAACGATTATCCTTAGTGTTTCAATACGAAATGATGCACAGTTGCCAACAATCGAGGATTCCATGACTCGAATCATTAGATAAATTATCAACGCTCCCACTAACTTCTTTTTATATGTTCCACAAAAATTTCAAAATTTTACTTCCGAGTACATTCACAATTGAGTACAATATCTGTAACTGAATCTCAAAATGATTCAAAGCTAGGAAAAATAACAATGTTGTTTCAATATAGCACCAACCGATTGACCTAGTGGTGCATTACGAAATGATCATCGGTTGCCAACGTTCGAGAACTTTATGCTCCAAATCATTGAATATCTGTCCAACCTTTAGATGCATCTCCATTGTTGAATTCGTTTCTCTCTCGCATCGTTAACGAAGCTCCGATAAAGAACACCGAACTCCGATACAGGCACCCCAGTCTTTTATGTTCCGGAGTAAACAGTTTATTACTCGGTTCAAAGTAACACGCTATATCCGAGAATTTATATCGTCGGAAGATTGATGACTATGGTAACTAGGCGGCTGAATTTTCCAGCACGGGGTTGTCGAACAAAAAATGTTTTGTCTGCTTGGCGCAGCGTACGCATCTCACCCTCTCGCATTAACCGCATCATAAATATTGACTTACGGCCGAGTAGGCGTGAAGATCGAATCGTCATTGGTGCTTTACGAGTGTCTCCGTTGACAGTTGTAATTTGTATCGAGCGCTGTGCACATTGTTCGCGAGCGGACCGTTCCTCGCCAGGCTGCGTCATCGTTGTGGCATTAAATCAGTGCGCGTCCCACAACGATATCGAAAACGAGGTACGTACATTGTGCATCGCGTTGCACAATATTTTTGAAACGTGTCGCGTGAAAAATTTTCTGCCGGCACTCGACAGAAAGTTAGGGGGGAGTTAAAGACGTTTCGGAGATGGACGTTTTCTGCGAAGCTGACCATTTTTACTTAAATATTTATTTCACGCCACACATTGTAGGATTACTTTGAATCCTAGTTTTGTGACATAACTGAAGATAGAAAAGTGTAGTCACTGGTTAAATCGACCATTTTTATTATGTTAACGTGAATAATTCTCTGTTTTACCAACATTATCTTAAATATTGCTGGAGTGCATTGCTCATAGTATTCATCCTTTTACATGAAATAGAATAGCTAAGATAATAATTACTTAATCATAGGAAGTTTATAGAACTGTCCCATTCCATCCAACACGGGAAATTTGTTTTTGAACAAATCTGTCAAACGATTTTAGAACAACCTTCGATAAAAGCGTCTAACACTAGTCACTACTTCACTTACACTTACAAAAGTCTTACAAAGACTTAAAGCTGTGTATTGGATTTAATCACAATATAAAATCATATTCACAATTTGTAAATACACTCGTCCCTCAATTTACGTGGCACTCTTTTTACGCGAGTCTTTCTTTTACGCGATACATTACATCACAATTTTCGCGGTAGTTTTTATACGCGACCTCAATTTACGCGGTCATAAAATATATTTTCCTAGAAGTTATTATTTATTTCCTAGCTGTTATTTCCAATATTTTTTCTTTTATACTGACAGACTTTATTTACGTAATTTTCATTCGCGTCAAACGAACCCACGTGGAACGGATACTCCGCATAAATTGAGGGACGTGTGTATACTTATTAGATTTTAGAGTACCTTTTCAAGAAATTACTAATTAAATGTGAAGTATTACTAATGTTAATTAAAGACTGCTTCTTTTTCTAATATAAATGGAAGGAAATCAAATGGTCTCGTCGTGCATCTCGAAATTTGCTAAAGCAACCATGATCCTCTGAATATTTACCGATCAGAAGAATTAAGTATCGAAAATTACTAGACTGGGGATCTTTATGCATTTACGACAAGAATAGTGCAATTTAAAACAGAAGAATGGTTGAAATAATTTAAGAATGTCAATCTATTATTTTCAGCTTTTTGAATTTATTAAAGTAAAAACGAACTGTCTATCTGGTTCCAGTGCCTTGCAATTGACACAGACAATTACTATTTCGCATAAAAATCTACAGTCTAACACCCTTAAAATTTTTTAAATAAAAATTTTTCTTCATAATTTTACATAAATTTAGCTTCCCCATTTTTTAATCACGCACATAGCTGACATAATTGCTAGGAGTCGAACAAAAACGCTTCGTTCCAGAATAACCCGATCGTGTCTGTTACTTTGAAAGTTGAGCAAGTTAATCCGATAGCGCGACGCCATATTACTGAAATCTAACAAATCGTTGACTCGATTACAAGTTGCTTTCGCGTAACTTCGTTAATTGCAGTCGACTCGCTGATATTTACGTAATCCGGATAACTTGTAATCAACGATTCCAGACATCCGAGCGATTTGTACTCGAATTGCAGTTACATTTCAATGTTCGTGTAATCAGATTACACCCGACCCGGTTATTTTGCACGTAACGAACGGTGGCGGGCCGATCTAAAATCGCAAATCCCGTGCCAAATATCAGCGTCGAGGTGCGCCGCACCGCCGCCGGCGCTGGACTCGCGGTTTTGGCGACGGGAAATTTGGCACTCGGCTTAGCAAAAGGTTTCGACCGGGTCGTGTTCGACGACAGGTGTTGTAACTGGCCCAGATTCCGGTCCGTTTACCAATAGACCCGTCTCTCTGCCGCTTAAATATATCGCGCGCGGCAGCTGCGCCCGCCGATTTCGCAAACGTGCGAACCGCGGAATCCCCAGGCGCGCGGATCGATATCGCGAACAACGATCGCCTATGTCGATAGCCGAAACCAAAGGCCCCCGTTGCGAAACGGCACCGAGAGGAAAGCTGATCTTTGTTTTCGCGCCCGTTCGACCCACAATGCAATCTCTCAGCCCGATCCGACCCGCCAATTACGCTTGCAAAACGCTCGGTCTCGCGAGACCGTTTGCACGCTTCCGAAGACGATTCCATCGCGGGACCGTCTGCTCAGAACCTCGCTACGTCGGACGATCAATTTCTCCACCGGCAATCTGCTACTCTTACTCTTAGAATTGCATCGCTATGCGCATACAAAGCATTCGTGACAATCGCCAGGCGCCTTCCTCGTATCGAATTTAAGGAGTATTCTGGTTTTTCATTTTTAAAAAATCGATGTATGTTTGTCTGCATTTTCCTTCACTCCGAGTGAGCTGTGGTCGCCGAGGAAAATTTTCACGTCTTCGTAATTTTCCATCGAATTTTTATTTTGATTGCCGAAAGATTTAAAAATTTTATTAAAGTATCAATGGTATATTAATTTAACAGCTTTATAAGTACCTCGAAATTTTTTCAGATTTGTTTTAAATTATAACGACAAAAAACAAGCCCTGGAATGAAAAACCCAATTTGTAGAATATGTGTGCAGAAGGATTTGTTAGAATTCGTAAAATGAACGTAATTATAGAAGTTTGAAGAATCTAACTCGAAGTTGCGACGTGTAATTATACGGCATCGTACTCTATAAAAAATATACAACTCATGTAATTTTAATTGTTTCCACTTCAAAAGACAATCAATTTACATACTGACATTTAAAAGTGGTATTCAAAACCACATTACCCGTTTAAATGTCTAATGAGGTACGTTAGGAAGAGATGACCTAATTTTTAAAAAATATCAATGTATTGTAAATTTCATTTATATGTACAGTGAAAAAAATATTTCAGAAGATAAATGCACGTAGAATTATAATATCAAGATGATATAATGAGCTGATGAGCAAGAAGTAGAATCAGTAGGTCATAATCAGACACGTCGGCCGGTTTCGTATTGAATATCAGGCAAACTAAACGAATTTTCAAATTTAATCTTCTTAGAAACAAAGCCTCAAACAACGAAATTTACAACTAACTAGACCTAATATCTCAAATGCAATTATTCATAAACTCGTGTTACAAATGCGAAATTATCATATCTCAAACATGAAAAATATTTGTTGCTTCCAGCAAAATAAAATATTTGCTGTTTCGATTGTAAAAACAACAGCCATAAGAAAACATATTCCTTCCATAACCATTTTTCTATTCTTTTACTCATGTTTGTCATGACTCCGTAAAATCCTCCGTATCTTAATAAACTCTAAAATCACGGAATACATAAATAGAACGTTTACAAAATTAGACGCTGGATTAAATAATGAAATAGCGTTCAAACACCCAATATTAATAATTAAAATATGAAACTACAGTACTTATTGCGAGCCACATAGTTTGATCGTCGTAGAAACAGAAGAGCGCTCGAAGCGGTTATCTCACAAACGGAATAATGAATGATGTTCGCGGGCGTGTCGGCGTTTAACGACAGTAATAAACACCTTGAGACGGTGTGTTACGATTGCAGCGGGACGGAGTTATGCAATATTAGATACACACCGATACATTATCGCGGTTATTACGTTGTTGGTAATCCTGTCGGGCAGCAGAAGCGATCGCCGCGTCCAACCACGTCATCTAATAACGCCCGCGGTTTCAATCGCGATAATTACAAGACAATCAACTAGAAAGTTGTTATTTACAGAGCCCTTCTGTGTCGGCAATTCTCCTGGCATTTCGTGCCCATTTAATTTGTTTATTTTTTACGGCGTGACATTGCGCCGTTAATTGCCGTCACAATTATCGTCCGTGTCACGCCATTACCGTCTGCGCTCGCGGTATCGTCCAATTTGGATTTTCCTATAAGGTTCGAGCGTTATTTGGGTCATTAGGTTATCTTTCCTTGGAAACAATAGCACACGGAACGCGTCATTCAGCGACTTCGAGCAAAAAAGAAAGCATTATTTACGAAACAATTAGGTAAACTTGTTAAGACGCTGCTGACTGCGCTCTGAATCGTCTTTGAATGTAGCAATTATCACATTGACAGCCAAGTTTCTCCACTTGGAAATCAATTTTTACTACAAACCATTAAGTAAATCAAATTTTATTAAAATCTACGAGATGTAAGAGTGTTACAAATATTATTCTTGTAATAAACGTTGTCTGTCCTATTCTTGTAATATTAAATGAGTTGGTCTCTGTGATTTATGTGAGCATTGCTGTGGCAGTCAACGTTTTAATGGGATTTTAAAAATACAGTAAAGTGTTGATCCAAGTCCGATTCTCGGATCCGTGGTCGGACATAGATCGCGTACCGTTACTATTTTTCACCTCAACGACCGCGCCGAACGTAGAAAAGGACAGCATGTAAATACGGACCGCTATCCTCTTCTACGTGCAAAAGTCATTCTACATGTCCGTCAATTAAACCACTAAATACAGTTCAAGTTATATCGTGTTTAGCGACATTATAATCAGACAAATGCCTCAAATGAGTTGGTCACAGTCCCATAATAAAATAATGAAAAATAAAGAAGTTTTGTAATTGAATTAGCAACTCACACCGATACATATACTCGACCGGTATCGGATTACGCGACATGTTTACTCTACTCGGCAACCGAGGCAGCTCGAGCTTCTTGGCTCTTCGCGGGATATGCCCCTCAGTGGAGGGGATAAACTAACTGACAAAGATCGCATACTTCTGTGCGACTTAGATCAAGACTTTACTGTAATTTTATACAATTCTATAAAAGGCCAAACAAAATTGATATGTTGATACGGTTTTGAAAGCATTGAATGCATAGAAAGATCAATTTCGAGTTTGGTCCAGTTAGAGACACGGTGCGTCTGTGGAAGATTCATCGGTCGCGTCGACTTCTATCCACGCGCAAGGAGTCGTGTGGAAGAACGCTAGTCGACCGTTTCCTCAATTACGTGACCGTTCTTTTCGCGATCGCGGGAGGATCGTATTACGCAACATACGAGTATGGATCCATCGTCATCGTTATCGCAAACAAACGGCAAAAGTTGTAGCAGACACGCGGGCGCGATTAACACGTTCGCTGGCTTCAAAATTTGCATGCGTTTCTGGAACGTTTTTCCCTTATACCTGGGATAATAACAGCCATTACCGTCGTTAATTATCGGCGTTATCGCGAAATTTATCTCTTCAAGGTTGCCCGCGCCGCGCTGGTGTCCATTACCGGGATATTACCGCAGCAGCGTGCGCGACGCGTTGCCATACCGATTTTCCTCGTTACGTGTAACCCGGCTGCAGTTGTCGTTCCGAGTGGCTACAATTTCGGCGATCATCTCCTTTTGATCCTGTTTACTACGCGAAATTGCAGAAAAATTTATTAATCATACGGGCCAAACCCGTTTGACCGATTTTGGATCTTGTCTTTCGCGACAGCCCAAAATTGTGAAAGTACTTTGTTGGAAATTGTTATATCAATTTATTCGTTCATGCACGAACTGAACTGGAATTCTATCGTTGAAGATTTATGTAATTTATTTTCATTTTAGAAATGAACATGCAAGGCCTTAGTTTCTGCTTGACCATATTCTACACATTAGAAAAATAAAGTAGATATGGATAGAAATAATTGCCAACTTGACAAGAAAGCTGTTCTTCTGCGCTATCATTGAGCTTCTTTATCAAAGGAATATTGACTGCTTACGTACGCTTATCGGCGTCCTTGAAGATGAAAATGTAGCAATAGCATTTAATTTTCTCATTAGATAATATACCGTTTTACATACCAACGTCATTAGAACTACCTGTTTATTTGAATCGTTCTTTGATTATTGCAAGAATAACAAATGATTTCTTTGTGGATGAATAGTAGCAATTATTATCATGTTTCCACCAGCAATTAGAAAGCTTGCTAATTCTTCAACTTATAATTACCTTTTTTATTCGCATTGTAGATACGTATCTATCGTATACATGAAATGTTAAATACTATAAAATAAGACGTTACAATATATTTTATGTTGTTTGGTATGAGTGAAATTTATTAAATTCGTGATGAGATATTGATCCTTATTACAAGTTGAGAAATGATGTCTAACACAAATGTCAATTAGGTGTCCTGGTAATCTCTTAATGAAACCATTCAAACGATGTTGGGTTTCCTCTCGTCATAGATAGTGATCTGGATATTAAAATTCATTTAGAATCATTACAATTCTTCATTGAAACTCGTACCAATGCGATGAAAGAGTTAATTAGACGTCTGTATTGCTTCCTGATGCAGTTGGATGCCTCCAGTAATTTATAAAACTGCGCAGAGAACAATTTACGCACTTCTTAATTGGATGTACATGTTAATCCTTTGCTTAGAGGATCAGGTTATTTCTCCTGTTACTTGAAACCTATGAAAATGATATATAACGTAATTTATTAGCCCAACATCCCATTAAATTTTTAGACAACGCATTGGATCGCTATACTCTTCCAACGTTCTCACTTGTTTCGAAAGTCTCAAAGTCTCTAATTCTCAATAAAGCTCATCGTTATAATTTTCCAAAGTGTGCAGAATGTTTGATCATAATTGGATGTTCATGCTCCAAATCTTCACTTAGAGGATTTGGATAATCCTTCTTGTCAAAATTGAATCCTAGAGAAATGATATTTGACGTAGCTTATTAATCGAACGTTTTATTTAATTATCCGTCAACGAATTTGATCAGCTATACTCTTCGAATGTTTCTCGCCTGTTCCAAAAGCCGCTAAAAAACCTATATTCATTGTTTTAATTCTCCAAAGTGTGCAGAATGTTAGATCTTTCTTGTTGGGATTGAATCCTAGAGAAATGATATTTGGCGTAGTTTAGTAATCAAAATTAATTGGATGTTCATGCTCAAAGTCTTCACTTTGAGGATCCAGATAATCCTGCCTTATAAACGTAGAATAACGATTACTGTAACTGAACCATCGGAAGACGTTTTAACTCTTTAAACAACGAACTTGAAATCATCAGCTATACTCTTCGGCCATTCCTCGTTTGTCTGATTCTCCAACTTGAACAAGATATTATATCACCAGCGATTGAAAGTACAACGATTCCACGTGAGCGAATGATTTGAAAATGGAGAACGAATGTCCTGCAACAAGTCTTGGCCTTCAAGACCATGAAACTCCTACATTGCGAATCGAAACGTTCCTTTGTTCCCATCAAACATCCGTCCATTAATTTCTTAACACTAAACCTACCACGCATTAAAACTATCAGCAAATGTTACCTTACACAAATGGACACAAGATTTATTCAGATTGTCCGTAATTTCCAATTAATAGATGCTTGGACAAGGAAGTTTATTCCATTATTTTTCATAAACGAATTTTTATAATTAAAATAATTGAAAAATATGAAACCGGTCATCTGACCGTGGTAGGTTTAGTGTTAATGAGCTTCGGGCGAAACATAATAACCTTGGATTAGCATATGAAACAAGCAGAATTTATTCATCCGTTCCCGGTTAAACACGCGGCGCGTATTTGTCGAGAGCGAGCCAAGCGAACCGTTACCCATTGCTCCTCGCAAATTGGTTTCTTTGGCTGGCCCGTCTATTGATATTTCTCTTTCTACGGCGTTTCTTGTTTCGCTGAAAATCCTGGGAATCACTTTTCACGCACGAACGAGTATCGGGACAGAGTTAGCGTTCATGCTCGCGAACACGTTGAATGTTTGCATTATGTAATCGCGTTTTAAATGCCGATCGAGGAGATAATTAAGCGACGTTTGCCAGGCTAATTATTGGGAACGAGCCGTTTTCGATGCATCGCGTCGGGAGAGCCGCGCGGACGCATTAAGAATTCACGGTGAAAAACACGGGACGGGACGTAATTCCGTCAAGTGGAAATGGAACACCTATGCGAACGATACTTTTCGAGTGAACCGGGCGCGGAGGTGTTAAACAGATACTGTTCGCCAATGTTGAATATCCCGCTCCTGCCAGCACGGACGTAATTACCAAATGAAATCTACAAATTTGTTACGCTTTTCATTGCGCCCGTGTATTAATTAAACCGGCTCGATGCATGCTCGTCGATAACACCACTTCACGGTGTGAAGCGCATTCTACAATAGATACGATCGATTCCAGTATTGTAATTCGAGCTTCGACGAGTAAGACGATTTGCAATTACGAGAATGTTGACGAGTGCGTAATGGTCGCCTAACTCGCACCCAGTTAATTAATTTGTTATTGTTAGACTATGGATTTTGCGTGTTTGTGGGAAATTGATGAGTGAAGCGGCAGCATCACAGGAATTTAAAGGCGAATTTACACTTCCTCCATTTGGATGTAGGGTGGGTGTACAAAGTATTTGTACACCTTTAAAAATCGAATAACTTTTGGAAAATTTGATCAAACGACATCAATTATTTTGACATGTCAGACGCACAAGTTTACTAGATAGCGTGTAAGTAATTGTTTTCTAAAAATTGCTATTGGTCGGAATCGCGACGAAAATAGTAATGATCACAATTTTTAATTTTTTATCTGTGCCTGTAATAAAAATTTAAAAGACGCATTTTATACGTCTATGTTAGTTATGCACATGTACAAAGTTTCATCGAAATCGGTTACGTTGTTATGAGTTACAAACATTTAAAGGTGATTACTAGACTGCAGATCTTTACGCATTTATGGCTTCTGAAAATCTTCTAAAAATCTTCTAAAAATCCTAGAATAAAAAATTCGATAGAATTTGGTACGAGTTTTATTTACTTCAGATCTACAAAGACCCCTAACATTGAAAATAAGGTTTTATTTGATCCCATTTTCTTAGAAGCTTTTGACAAAAATTAAAAATTGCATAAACATCTGCATTCTTGCAGTCCCTTTAACATCTCAAAAGAACTGAAGCCGTTTGGTTTTATTTTAAAAAAATTATTTGATTTTTAAAGTTGTACAAATATTTTTTACACCCACTGTGTATGTCGCGGATAAATTATCTACAATGAATATGAAACATGAAAACCGCCGGAGTATTTATGCTTCTTTAATGAATTTATACATTTTTTACCGTGAAACTGAACCATGAAAATGAACATCGCTCATTTGTTTGGACAGGTTCAGATTCTTTTACCAATTCTCTTACTCATTAACTCGCACATGATTTTTTCTTGACCAAACACAAGCTGTGAAACTCACAGTTTTTTTTTCTACAATTTACAATTGAAAAATGAACGCACTGGAGTCGAAAATAGCAAATACCAAAACATGAAAAAGGTCACATTCCTTACGAGACTAATAGGATGACCTGATACTTCCTGTTCTATTTACAATTTCAAAAACGAACGCTTCAGGAATCAGAAGTTTCGGAGCTTAAAACTGAGATAACGAATACACCTTACACGAACATCCTTCCACGCTTGCTGCCTATTTTTATCAACATCAGAAATAAACTTGCCAACATAAATCCGTACATCGAGAAATCCGACTTCTTTGCTTTCCCCGCGACCCATTATTCCGAGGATTAATTAAAGGTGGGGAGGAATGGAATTAGAGAAACGCAACGATGCAAACTCTTAGAAGAATGGTATATCGTCGATACATAGAGATGCAGAAAATAGTGGATACAAGGTTTGCGGGGGTGAAAGAAGATGCAGAAGGCTGCGCGGAAGGGTGCCGAAGGAATCACGGGCACCGCTCGAAAGTGGAGCAATAGTCGAGAGTTTCCGGGACAAGACGAGAGCGCCCTGTGCGACAATCGATCGGCGGTCTAATCGATTCGATACTCCCACGCCCGTTCCAATCAGTGGCCGCACGAGTTACACAAGAAGCCCGGGATTGGTCGACGCTTGGCCGTGCGCTTCATTTTCGTTTCGGCATCATCTATCGCGTTTTCCGGCAAGCCATAATTTTCGAGCAGGTTCCGACACCGTTCGCCGATATCCGAGCGAATTTATGATTCGATTCTCTCTCTCTCTCTCTCTTTCGACGTCACTTCCTTGCGAGAAACTTTGTCGAGCGTTCGATGCTGGTTACCCGGGACCTTAATAAAATTATCCTTGCGTGGGTGAACTTTCGTCAGTCGGTGACACGCGTCGCTGATCCTTGCGGCAAGATGACTAATAAGATCGCGGGATCCTACAGCTAATTGTTGTTAGCGCGGATCCGTTAACGGAAGCATGCTCTTTGAGCGAATCGTGCTCTCGATGCTGAACCGGCGAATGGCTGTTTAAACATGTTTTAAAGGAAGCTAAAAGTTTCCTTAACCGTCTATGATCTTATTTAGATATACGAATACGTGTTTGTGGTTTGTATTTTTCCAATCTTATTTTGTTCCATCACCGTTACATAATACAACCTTGTACTTAAAATACGGAGTTTCATAACAATTTACCTGGACTCTTAACATTGCCTTGACACTGATCCACTATACAAGCTTATGTTTAACACTTCGAACTTTATAACGATGTCCATAGACCCTGAACACTGTACATAAAGTGTCTATCAGGCAACACGACATTATTTAGTACATTGAGTTTCACAATTTTCATAGCCCCGAAACATTGTACTTAAAATGTCCATCAATTAATAATGTCTTATACTTAACACTTTGAGCTTCACGATTTTCATCGACCCTAAATGCTGTACCTAAAGTGTCCATGAGCTGACTCAGCCGTACACTTAATACTTGAACTTCATTCCAATTTCCATACACCCTAAACGCTGTACAGAAAGTGTCTATTAGTGCACCGTGTGCAAGTGATACTCTTGTGCTTATCGGCTTGCGCTTCCGGCACTGAAATACGCGTGATCCTGAAAACTGAACTGTAACGGTTGGTCGGCCGGTGGTTGACTCGTTGACTTCGTCTCTTTGCAACTAACCTCGCTGTAGATGGGATGCAAGGATCTCTGTCTTCTATTTGGTCTTTCATTGGTTATGTACTTTGTCAACGCCTACCTTATCCAAGGAAAGGTAGCCTCGTGCGCGCCTTCACCAGCAATCTCCTCACCCCTTTGGGTATGGGGAAGAGTCCGAGGTGGCCGTGTGGTACAATCACTCGATGGACCGCTATGGTGTTGTAAACCTTGGCCTTGGCCGCTACCTTATTTGATAGTGCAATTGGAAAAGTGACAGGCCAAGGGTATACCGAGATCTGCCATCCAGATGTTTGTATGTAGCGAAACATCTGTTCCGTCTTGGGACGGAACAACAGCCTTATACTTAATACTTTGAACTTCACAATTGTCATAGACCCCTAACACTATTCCTAAAATGCCTATGAGATAACACAGCTTTATACTTAACACCTTAAGCTTCACAATTTTCATAGACCCTAAACACTGTATCTAAAGTATCTGTCAGGTACACATTCTTATACTCAACACTTTAAGCTTCAAAACAATTGTGGTAAACCCCAAATATTGTGCATAAAGTGTCTATTAGGCACACGGCCTTATATTTCATACTTTGAACTTCACAATTGTCGTAGACCCTAAACACTATACCTAAAATGCCTATGAGATAACACAGTCTTATACTTAACGCTTTGAGCTTTACAATTTTCATAGAGTCTAAACACTTTTAGCTTCACAATAATATTCGTAGACATCAAACACTGTTTCTAAAGTGCCTACAACCATAAACCCTACGGAAACTCTTGAAATTCATAAAAACAGAATGATCAAAGAGGAAGAACCGGTATGATACATTGTAAAATGATATGGTTCGTTGATAACGCGCTGAATCAAAGCGAAACCGGTAAACAAAATAAAGACCCGCATCCAAGTAGCATGGAAGTCGCCGAGTCCCGTTAAAGTATGAGCGCCGAAGCAGGCGCGGGAATTCATATCGCGTAATATACTAATAATTGCGAGCATTTGCCGCCTCCTATCGCGGCAGCTGGGTATGTCACCGCGTCACAGGTCCCGTTCACTTCTCCCCGGTATATATATCGAGCATTAATGCCGTCCGGGCTATTACCCGTCCCATTATCGCCAACTGTTCATTCCGTTATCCGGCGTGATCGGCGTCAACTCTTTCAGCCGGTGTCAGTCGCACGCGCAACCTTCCGCTTTGACGGCTAAGCGTCCGGGAGAGCGCAGACAGGACACGCGATTGATAAGTCGTCTTTCCGGTCTCGTTCCAGTTTGACGATGACACCGAACTCGATCGATTCGATCGATTGTACATCGAGGTCTTAGGACCCTGGAGAACCGACCCTATTGTTTGAACATCTGAATTTTTAATGAGTCGCTTGTGGACGTTCGTGCGGAGCCTCGTTGCTAAGTACGAATTTTAAAAGACTGATTCAAAGAGTGGTATTAAATGGGACTTTGGATCCTGTTCTTGATGACACCTTGCAATTTTCAGTTTTCGAAACGCTTTTATGAAAATGTGCAGCAATCCCTTGATTGGAAAACTCTTAGCACAGATCTGAGCACAGTTATTGATAGTAGACAAAAATGTTATAAGAAAAAATAAGTTGGTTCAAAGCAGCAAATATAAACGACACATTTTTCTTAACTTATTATCTACCGGCAATTATTCCATAATTTTTGGAAGTCAATTACGTAATCTACTGATTTCATTTGGGATTATTGTTTAAAAGAAGATTTT
The DNA here is from genome assembly GCA_913789915.3 of Sphecodes monilicornis. Classification (NCBI taxonomy): domain Eukaryota; kingdom Metazoa; phylum Arthropoda; class Insecta; order Hymenoptera; family Halictidae; genus Sphecodes; species Sphecodes monilicornis. The sequence goes on along the minus strand of OU565291.1, from coordinate 13,100,342 downwards.
TAAGGTTCTATTTGGTACAGTACAATTACTGGGAAGCCAATTACCCGGTTTCCGGTAGACAAAATGATAAGATCAGATTTCTTCAGCGTTCAAGGGATGTTTGTGCAAATAGAACTAAAATTGTAATGATGTTCAAAGCGCTAAGTAGAAAACTGTCTCATTCAATAACCTCTATAAATACGGTACCTATAGAAATTGTTAGTAATCACAAACTATTAGTTGCGACGCTATTTCATTGAACAGACGTATTAGATACAGTGCTTGAAGCTTTAAAAAATTATTAGGTATTATGCTTAAGGTGTTTATTAGTTAAATCTTATTACTAAAACGAGTAAAAAATGTAAAAGGCCAAACTGAACACAAAACGATTTTAAGCCAAGAAAATAATACTCGAATAAGAAATAGTCATTAGGACATTTTATCGTCAAAAACGGATGAAGGACTAGCTAGAGTCTAGGAAGACCATGATACGTCCCTGATTAGGCACAGCGCCGGATGCGTTTGGTGGATAAGACCAGCCTGGTCCAGACTAGCGATAGCAGGAGTTAGCATAGAGATGAAGCCATCGATCGATGATAAACTGCGGTGAAGTGGGAGTATAGCGGTGCTGTTTCCGGACCAGAGAAGTATACTCCCTGCGCTCAATCTCCCTAGGCTAGCTCGTTAGGTAGGCGCGGTCTAACTTCAATGATGATCCTTCACCTGAAGTGTCGTGCTTTGAATAGTCTACATCCTTACAAATCATGGTGTAGATCAAACGTGTAATATATGTACAATGACAAATTACCTATTATCTCCGTAATTTATCACAGCATCTCTAAAATATGCTGCATTGTAGAGACCAGTCCATTGTGCCATTATGCAGTATAAACTGCTACGAGGAAATATAGAAAACAGAGAAAATAGGCATGTGTACGGAAAGCAATCTCAAAGAACAGATTCTCTCTGACGCTCCAAGTTACTAAGGTGATGAGCGCAGATGATCCACTTTGCCTAAAAAGAATTAAACTGGTTCGACGATAACTGCACAGCTTATTTAGCTCGTCCACTTTTAGGAATACTCCCATTCACTTTTCCGAGGAGAAGTCTGATTATCTGATTGCTCTATGAATAACTCCAGCATTTAAAATCACGAAAACTGGATTACTGGATCAAAGTTGTTCGATATTTCCCGAAACTTTGCAGAAACTCGGCGTTCTTACTGTTCCTCTTTCGAAAGCGGTTTAGAAAAAGGTCGAAAGAAGTTGACGGACGAAAACCGGAATTGGTTAGCCGTCAGTCGGGCCCGTTCTAACGGATAGCAGGTATCGCGAACACGCGATTCCCGACGGAAGGACTGACAGCCGATCGGTGAACGGAATTAAACGAAGAAGTGGAAGTCGCCTTTCAACCGCATCATCGATCTCGCGTTCCGCGCGCACACCGGGTGCCGTTATTGAAGCCATACTTCTTGACAAGACCTCATGCTAATGAGGTTAGTATATCATAACGTCTGGAGAACGAGTGCGGTCCGGAGATAAGTCCTTTATTTACACGGGGAATTAGCATGGCCCCGACGCTTGCCGCGCGCCGGGCGTAGTAGAACGCGCAATTATTCAATGGAGGCGAGCAGTGTACAGGTTGCAATAAATCCTGGCCACGGGTAATGCGTATACTTGGCCGGCGGAAGTAAATCTTCGGCAAGGATACGCCCCTTTCGGCTGCATCGAAATGCTTTCGCGAAAACGCGACGTCTGCGAGGACGCTTCCACAGCTAACAGGAAATCGAGAGCTCGCCTCGCGGAACGGAATAATGGCTGCGAAAGTCTACTGCGTGGTCCCTTGCATTTCCTCTTCAACCGTTTCTGCGAATCTTTCGAATGGAAAATTCTCGGAAAAGTTTTCAAGCAACCGCGCTTCTTTCGTTTTGCACCGGAAAAATTCCAATCGAAGTAGATAGCGCTTCTCTAATTGTCTATTTAACACTCTAAATATTCCACAAATCTACTGACAGTGCTAAAATTGTCACGTTCTGACTGTCGCGTCACTCATACATGGGTGACAGAATTATTTGTGAATATTTAAAAATTAATTACTACGCTACAATATAATCGTTGAACCAAATTTGGTTAATATCTGGAAAATGCAAGATGGTTAAAGGACTACTGAGTGTATTACATTTTAATTTTTCGATAGTTATGTTATCAGATAAATTATTTCAATTTTATGGAATTTTTTAGGTTGTTGCTTTGGCTGTCGACGTGTTAACATACAGTGGGTGCGTGAAGAATTCGTACACCTCTTAAAGACGAATAACTTTTCTAAAATTGGATCGAACCACTTGATTGATTTAGTAGCTAATGTGTAAATAACTTATTTTATCTGTGATGAAAATTTCAAAAATGCCGTTTGTAGATCTAAGTGTTATGTACATGTACAAAGTTTCATCGAGCTTAGGTATTGCAAGTTGCAAAAATCTGTGAATTTAGGATTTCTGATTCGTTGAAATCGCAGTGCCTCACAATTTTTGCCATTTTTAATGATTCATGGCTCACAACAACCTTAATCAATTTCAATGAGACTTTGTGTATGTACGTAATGAAATTTTGTGTATATATTCTAAAATTTTCATATTTATTCATAGTTTTAAATCTTGTGTGTTCATTTTTGTCGTGTATTCATAAAATCTGCAGTCTACAAATTACTGAACTGAAGCTCTCCATAGACATTTTCACTTTCACGAATTCTTTAAAAAAAAAGCCAAAATAAGTAAAATATGATATGATCAGCCAAAAAATTGCTAAGCTCAGTAACAAGATGAAAACGTTACAAACGTTGCTCGCGTTTCACAAATTTACAAACACCAGACAAACTATGTGAGCAGTATTAAACAGACTAAAGTCGCGAAGAGTTTCACAACTTGCAGTCAATGAAAGGACGTCGGAGGGTTGTGGGCAAAATCAAAGGACAAGGATCTCGTTGACAATGCTCGACTTCCATTGCGACGTCGTGAACAAAAAGAAAATCGCGGAGGCTAAATGGTCTGTTCTCGCTTCGAACTGAAGGGAGTCGTTCCGTCTGAAGTATCGAAGTCGAAACAAATCGAGGGTCAACAAGCCGGATAGAAAAGGGGAGCATCGATATTCAATAGGGGAAGCAGAGAAAAAAATCGAAGTCGAGACACCTGTCCCGGGCTCTTCAGCTTTCTCCCGACTTCGTTTCAATGAAATACACTTGCAGCCTTTTTTCGAAACGAGTACGAGCTTCGAGGACTCGGAACGCTCCCATTGTGCTCACTCCTCGTCGAGTGCGTATGAATGAACCGGCACGGAAAGTGTGTCAATGTGGCTTTCATTTTGAACAAGTGAACTTGGTAGTACGCGTTGTCTGACATTGGCTGTCGTAATCTACTTAGCCTGTATTATTCTCCGTTCGCTGCACCCGCCCCCCACCCTCCTAACCAGTTATTCAAACCATTAAGATCTGTTCAGCGACTCGCGCGTGTCTGGACTTTCCTTCTCACGATCTCGATCTATTTATTGAAACTTTCTTCTTTCGTTCTTTAACGTTGCCTCGATAGCTTGGCGAACATTCCATAATTTTAACATTCCATAAGACTATGGCCCATGATTGAGTATTTTTTAATAGATCCTTGAATAACAGAAACTTCAATCATAGACCAACCACTCATCCCCAATAACGTAATCTAATCGTTTCGATTGTGCTTATAGTGTAAAAGAAGATTTTTAAGCTTCCATTTGGTACAGCACACTTATTGAAAATCCTATTAATAGGCTTCCGGTTGAAAAAGTGTTAACGACGACTGTATCACTATACATATGCAAGGAGATTCAGCTAAGCATTTAAATTACATGTAGATTACTTGGTATATGAGCACATAGTTGAAACGAAAGTTGTATAGTTTCAAGAGTAGCATATAATTAATAATTAGCTATCTTCCATTTTTCTTTTTTATTGAAATATAAAGGTCTCCTTGAACTTTTTCTTATTGCGAATGGTGAATTTTAATCTTATAGCTGATACGAGAATTGAAGCCTGAGTAAAAGAAGTCTGACTATAAATATAACTATGCAATATAAATGATTCTTAACACTAAACCTACCAACCACAAAAACGCCTTACAGAATTGAGAAGATTGAATTTATTTAAACTTTGTACCGTTTCCATAAGAATATGTGCTTAAATAAAGAAGTCAATTCAGTCATTTCCTATGAAATCGTTTTCTCATTTCAATAATTGTAAAATAGAAAACCGGTCATTCTGACCGTGGTAGGTTTAGTGTTAATGGAATTAATGCTCAAAATGTTCCTCATGCAATTAATACTTTATCTACAGGAAGCCTAAGTTGTACTAAAAGGAACCTTAAAAATTATCTTTTGTATAATAATCCCAAACGAAATAATTAGATTGCGTTACTGAGGTTGACTTGTTGGTTCAATAACCATGAAACTAAAAAATCCATAACCATGGTCCATAGACGTTTCAAAATTATGAAGTAATCGCCGTTCGATAATGTGTTAATACGGTTGCATAATCTTGCAATAGTGTGTTTGGTGGACGACACCAGCCGTACAGATCGAATTCAAGATCGACTTCTCTCCTGGAACGACAATCGCGTTCTTTCCGACGCACCTGTCGCCTGATGGATAACCATCAACGCGTTGCATTATGATTAATCAAGGCGATACCAGCTCGATAGACGCGCGATCATAAATCATTAACCCCCTAATTAAAAGCACAGGCTGCGTTTCCAGCCGACCCGCGCTCGGTTCACCTAACGAGCTCTCTTCGTGTATCATTACTCCGATGTATAGGTAAATCCATTGTGCCATGCAAACCCGTCGCTAGCGACGTTTCGGGCCTGCACTTATGCAAACAGTGTATTATTAGAGAATGTTAACCGAGGTGATTTATTGCGACGCCGATGGCTTCCGTTTTACGGGGTGGAAATCGGAGAGACACGCGAAAATGAACTGTTTTTCTGGCATTTGTAGGTGGAACAAAGTCTGATTAATCATCAGGTGTTGCGGAGATTTGTATGTTTCATACATAAATTGTTTGATTAATTACTTAGTTCGGAATGGAGACATTTGATGTAAGTAAAGAATGTACACAATGTACGTATATATTTTATTCAGAAATTTATTCATATCGAAATATGCTGATAGTGAACGTGTCAATAGGCTTCTATTTTAAAACTGTTTGAAAATATTTAATCATTTGTATATACTATTCTTGGTTTACTAGAGAATAAAGAAAAATACAAGACATCGCTTTGAAAGTATTTAAAGAATTGAATGACAAGAAATTTTATTTTGCAAAAAATTCTACAATCTGCTCATTACTCGCGTGCTGTTTTCTGATTTATTTGATGTAACCTGTCCCTTATTCTGTAAAATAGAAGAAGCTATTGCAAAACGATCATGAATGAGTGGACCAAATAAAGAGCGAATAAAGTAGTATGTTAGAAAGGATTTTAAAAATCAATTTAAGAAACGATGGCTATCCCATTATGTTTATTGAGGAATTAATTTTCTGGAAACATGAGCAAGCAAGGAAATTGCAGCAACGTTGCAGTAGTTAGGAAACATTGTATAAACAGGGAAGATAAGCAACGTGCACAGTGGTTGTAGCAAGGGAAAATATGCATCAGGGGGAAACCTAGCGAGTGTCCTAATCTACCACACGCGGGATTAATGTTAGGTCTAGTCTAATAGTAATCCTCCGCGGAGGCTTCCCCCGGTAACACATATGTTACCGTACTCTTGGAAGGTTCCTTGTGTAAATAAGTAGCTGTAACACGACGGCCCATTACATGATACCGAGCCGGTTTCCTGATGAACTCACCCCTTCAATCCCCACAGCGAAACGAGGTCACCGTTTCAGGTGGTCGTGTTGCCAGAAATTGATTAAGACGACCACGAAACGTCAGAGAGACCAACTTTTCATGTCCATTTCTCATTTGTCATACCAAAGACGTGTTGAACAATTTTCAAATAATATTATTTTTAAGATTATTTCAGAAATAAACTGTTTAGAAGTCAAAAAATTGATATAATAATGAGACTGCGGATCTTTATCCAATATACAAATTCTATGCCTCAATTACAACAAATTGGAAAAAATAGAAATCTATTTTTTGTAGAAAAGCGTTTTTACCACCTCTTTATGCAAAATAAAAATTGCTTGCGTTAATTACTAGCAGTAGAAATCAAACGGAAATCTGTTTCTTGCATTAATAATTTCAATAGATTGAAAATAATACATTGACATATTTAATTTGTTCTTTTAAATCTTCATCTATCCAATTTTATTATGAGTGCATAAAATAGTAGTATACGAAAATTGAATACATTTATTTCGAATCAAATAATTTATCTGATATTTCGTACATCTCTGTTATTCAATCATTCTACATGATCAATCGTCTCCCAATTGCGAGAAACTATCAGAAGACCGCTTTAGGAGCGAACTCGTTTATGATCTATCGTTCCCCTAGTTTTACGAACGAGTTTATCGATCCGCTGGAAAAATTAAGAAATTAAAAAGGGAGCCGAGGGAGATGGAGACGTTTTATAGGTTAGAGAGGCGGCAGCCATGTTGGTCCTAATGGATCATCGGCTGCAGGAATAAACTATTGCTGGTAGTCAAAGAAAGGTCCTAGGTTAATGTGCGACCATCAAACAATTCTTTCCAATTCTGTAAATTGAAATGTCACTCTGCTTGCTCTAGCATAAAAGAATCGATTACGAGTGGTATGTCAGAATATTTTTAGACAAACTATAAATTTTCAAAAATTATTTCTCCAATGTTTATACACATTTATTTATGTTCTTTATACATTTCATTGTGAAGTATATATTTTTATTAATGGTAAAATGACGATATCAGAGAAATGCAATTTTATTTCAGTTCACCAGAAATGTATAGAGTCAAGAGTTAATACATTCAAGGTTCCGTGGATTAATTTATGAAAAATTATGAAACAAAACTGAGAGAAAAGTGCGACAAAAATTTTATCATTTGATAGCTCACAATTCTTATCACACCATAGACCTTAGTTTTCACCATTTTTTCATAAATTCTATTTAAAAGCAGCATGTCCGATAAAGTGCTCCTTAATCACACAGGCGAAGAATTGTAACAAATCATTTTTAATAACATGGACATTATCAAACGTCCTCAGGAGTGATTACTTAAATTTCCCTTCGCCTCTCGTAGCAAAGCTTAATTTTCCCGTTCGGATAAAAAATAGCAGGCTGTAGAATGGCTTAACGCTTCAGCTCAAAGCGTCGAGCACGAAAGCGTTCCGGGACGAGCAAACAACGCGTCTCCGAGTTAATCGCTAATTTTTTACGGAGATATCCTCGAAGACGTGATCCTTCCGGAATAAGGAAGATTACGGGGAACGAATGGAGATTCCGTTTTCCGTGGGAATTAAAAGCGTCCTCGGAACTCCGTCCGAAAATTCAGCAAATTGCAGCTCGCGAGGAGGCTGTCGGGAAGATTGCCGACGGAATTAAGACGTTTGAAACGCTACAGATTACATGCTGCTCGGATGACGAAAATTCCTTCAGCAGCGCTCTTTGCTTCGCTGCCGTTCTCCTAGCCATCCCCGCATCGTGTGCGCGCGAATCTGCTCTTCCTCTCTCTTTCTCTCTCTGTGTCAGAACGGTCTTTCGGATGGCGCCACCAGCTGCGAGCTACGGGCGGGTCCACACTAGGTCACGGGTCGATTTTCACGACGTAACGTTCCAATTCGCGGCAGATATTGATCTGAGCTTTTCCGCCCACGTTACAAGCCACCTTCCGGCCTGGCTCGACTACGCTCTTCTCCTGCAAGGGTTGGAAACGATATTCCGACGCCTTCTTGGGACCTAAGAGGTCGACGACATTGACCATCCGCCGACTGTTCGAACACTTCGGTGTGACCTAAAATTAGGGGCTGACCTCGATACGTAATCCCGTTTTAATTAGTTCATCGGAACCGTTTGAATGGTTATTTTCTGCCATGGATCCCCGACCAAGTCATGATTTGAAGTCGCAGGATTAAAGATGTTGAAGATAAGTGATCTTTCCTGGTGGTCTAAAGTTAGGGGATGACCTCCATTGATGGTCTTGCTCCAGTATTTATCCTTTTGAACGAAGAGGTTCATGAACATTTTATTTAAATTTGATCAGTTTGTCTAGTCTACTTACAGTTTGAAGTCAGAAAGGTTCATGACGTTAAAGTTTAATGATTTGTTCAGGTGGTCTCAAGTCAGGGAATAACCTAGATGCTAATAATCATTTTATTTGAACTCTATTCGCTTAGTTTATCAATAAAACACATTTGTATTTTTATGCTCTGATACCGAAGGGGTACAATCAATGTTTGACGACAAAGAGGTTGAAGACATTGAAGTTTGATAGTTTGTTCAGATGGTCTAAAGTCAGTGAATGACCTAGATGTTAATAATCATTTTATTTGAACTCCATTGGCTTAGATTGTCAATAAAAATGCCTGCATTGTTATTTTCTGCTGAAGAACTAAAATTCGAGGATGACGGAGAATTTTGAGCAGGAGGTTATCAAACATTTTCTTTGAACTTTGTTTGCTAAAAACGTTTGTGTTGCTATCTTCTGTTATGTAATAAAGCGAATTACTCTATCTACAACGAGATCGAAGACATTAGACTCTGGGAATTTGTTACACACTCGTGCGACATAAAGTTCCCAAATGACCGCAATTGACGATACGCTTTCATTTCCACAGTTAAATTTATCTATTTAAACAGAGACATTAATGTTCATGCTAATGATCTTATATTTATGCATTTTATGTGGCCCACAATTACGATGTTGGCCACAATAGATGATACCATTTTAATTAGTTCATTGGAACTGTCTCCAATGTTGTTTTCCGATACAAAACAGGGCGAATCGTGGAAATTAGAGGGGTGGAGTAGTTCAAGTATAATGATTTGTTAGGAGTTCGGGTGACCCAGATTTAGATAATTACCCCGTCTTATAACCTCGTTTCAGTTCGACGGTTCAATTTGTTTGTTTAAGCAGAGAGGTTAATGGACATTTTATGTGTCTGCTATTGGCTGTGTGTTTATGCGTTTTATACGATTTAAAATTACCTTTTCCTTGTATAGACAAGAATAGTAACCCCGCGCCAAACCTAAAGGGAATGGAAACGTTGAAGATATCGGAGATACTGCAGTTCAGTACATTATTAGAGATTCAGATGATCTAAAGTTGATCTATTGTTTTAATAGAAATTAAAGTGATCTAAAATTAGGGAATGATGCTTCTTGATAATTTTACATCAGTTTAAACTGGTCGGACGAGCTAATTGGAAATTCAAGTGATCTAAAGTTAAAGGATGATATTTATGAATAGTGTTTCATTAGTTCGATCGTCGAATTTATTTTCCAACCGAAGAGGCCAAAGAACACGTCCCTTCATCGGCGATTCGTTCTTCCCCGTAATCTGTTCATTGTTCCATTGTCCGTAGGAAAATGGAGCTACAATTTTTGCAGTGGTTCGCGACCCCCGGTTGCTGAAGCATTAGAATTAATGAATGCGTGGATTAACAAGGCTGCACCGCGAGAAAGGAGCACCTGGAACGCTCGGTTGTTCCATTCGCGTTACGTTCGCCGAGAAATTGTGAATTACGCGGAAAATAAATAACGTCGCGATAGTACGTAAAATCCCGGGGCAAGAATTATTTCTCTCTCGCAGAACACAAGCCGCGCCCGGATATGGAAACGAACGGGAACAAGAGTCGCTAATTTGTCGGGGACTCGGTGCCCTCGTTTCAGGAGAAACCGGCTTAACAATTTCATTTATCGCAGACCAACAATCCCCGTTGATGAAATTACGATCTATTTTCCCCCGTATCGTTAACCACACTTTTTAATCCCTTGATGAACATTAAGCTCGCCTATCTACCCCCGAACGAAATTAAAAAGGTATAACAACGTCGGAACTTCTGCAAACGTGGCTGTATGGTTGATTTATTAAATTGAGAAAAATTCGGATAGTGTGACGAATAGATTGCAAATTTTATGTGCTATGACAACAATAGATACGTCAAATATAAAACTGTAAAGACACTAGGAGCATTGAGTGCCGTTGAGAATTTATGATTTATTAAAAATATAAAAAGAGAAAATGGATTTTTATTTGACTTCCGTGTTTTACAATTGACTCGGACAATTTTTGTTTGCATAAAGATCCGTAGCCTAATGATGGGAGCTATAGATTTGTAAGGATACCCGAAAATGATTAAAATCTCATGTGACAGTAAGAACTTTTTGACTGACGAGTTTTCTTGAAGTTCGATGTACTTGAAGCGGTATAGTACTCTATATAATTTCTTTTTTCCGATTATGCATTACAACTGCGTTAAGCTGCCATCTGAGTACGACACAAAATTCAAGAACTACATGGCACTATTCTTAAACATCCCCGTCACTATACAAGTGCGTCACCTTGTGATTATCATTTGTTTGGAGCACTGAAACAGACATTGGGAGGATACCGTTTCAATAGTAACGAATATGTCCTGTAGCAGGACATACATAGAAAAATAACTCGTATTTTGAAAAAATTCCACTGAAATAGAAAATTATAGAAAATGTCCTGTTTATAACTGAGTGACCCTCATAATTAAACTGCGGATTTATGGGAAACATGTATAGGCTGAAATACAAAATTGTAAAAACATTCGAAGAATTGAAAACATTATTACACTCGGCGGATTAAATCTCTAGAATTGTAACCTTTAAACTCCTAAAAGAATGAATCCTGCCACGATCTTTTATAATATTCAACCCCCTTCAAAACTTGTACATCACATTACTTTCCGTCGTGGGATTCGAAAATATTGTTACACAATTTTTGGACTTCTTACAATTATAAAAAAAGGGCTTTTATGTCCCTTCTGTTTTTGCCAATTGATTTGAAACATTTTGATTTTGCATAAGCGTCTACTCGTAATATTCCGAGACAGCGTGTCCGGTTTGCGTCGCGAAAGTTTTTCACCCTTCCGCAGGTGACCCAAATCGGTCGACGGTCCATCCCCTTAAATTCCACAACACTCGAGGAGCCACGTCGAACACGTTGCGGTTCTATTTGCTTCCGTCGGAGCGGACAATAATCGTTCATCATCCGCAAGCGGAACAGCGTCGGTTCCTGCGTCCCTGCGGGGTTTCCGATAGCGGAATCCGCCGATGTTTAGATAGCAGGATGGCCACGCCGCGGCCAAGAGGGTTGGATTCTCAAGGACAGCGTCGGGATGACGTCGTGGAAAAGAGGGTGGCGCGGCCGTTGTTTTAACGGGGGCGACCCTGGATGATCGATCGGACCAGGAATTAACGCGCGGCGACGAAGCCAGGCGAACGGCGCGGCGCGGCGACACACAGAAATATTTCGTGCGACGATGTGCCGCCGCAGCTGTCGACGACGCCACGGCTGCGCTTTCCATCGTCAGTAATTTTGGATCGCGGCACGCGAGGTCGTCGAACCCCGGGGCGTGACTGAGGAGGGTAACTTCAACCACCAGAGCCCGGCGAACTTCTACTTCGCGCGCAATTGATCGACCAAGGGGTGCCACCCCCGCTACACCCACCCCTTGCTCACCATCTCTCTCACTCTCTCTCTCTCTCTCTCTCTCTCTCTCGCTCCCTCTCTCTTTCACTCACTCTCTTGCCACTCACACCTATTGCGTCCGACGAAAACTTATTTTGTACGATTCCTGATTACCTCAGGCTCGGAAAACAATAAAATCTAGAAACGTGCGAACTCTATAATATTTTTCGAGAATTTCGGGACCTAAAACTGAATTGGAACTCAAGACTCAATCGGGACCTGATACTCGCTTGAAACCCGATATTTGATTTTCAACATAATTACTCAACCTGATCTTTACATTTGACTGCATTTTATTTTGGTATCATGCATTTGTTGCAATTATGACTGAGATTGCAAGGAATGAATGAAAGATGAATATCGGATTTCTATCGAGTATCGGGTCCGCATTGAGTTTCACATCCCGAAATTCTCGGGTACACGAACATATTTATGGGTCAGACAAACATTCGGAATCCCGCCCAGCCCGACCGACCCTAGGCTCGGGTACCCGATATTTTGGAGTCTCGTACACTCCTTATAAACGCTTAGACCTTTAGATCAGTGGTTCTTAACCTGGGGTGTGTGCACAAATGGGGGTGCGAGAAAGCATTCCCAGGGGTATCAGAGAAGTACGTATATGTAAATGTATGTGTTCATTTTTCAATAAATAAATCATCTATAAATAATGTGATGGAAACACATTTTTAAAGGGGGTTCGAGAACTTAGTTTTAGATTCAGCGAGAGTGCGGATCACCGAAAAAGAACCACTGCTTTAGATTCTCCTGAAGTGTCTCGTGAAACGCTCTTCATCCTTCTCATGGCGAATCCATTTCTTCACATAACGATAGAAATCCTCTTTAAATTTAAAGGACGACATGAAAACAATGTATTGTTCGCGTACAACGTTCTACCGTATACTCGGCATAGTTCACTTAATAGCTTCTGGCGCCTAGAGCCATTTTCGAATATCGAACACTTTGGAAAAGCGTTTTGTACAATACGTTCTGTTTTTCTTTAATGGAGAACAGGTTTTGCAATATTGGTAACGTATGCTGTTCTTCCGTTCGCTCATTAACCCCTTGCGTTACGATATATTTGATGGTTACAGTGACTCGAATTTTTTTTTCGTTTTTAATTTTTCGGAAGAACAAGAAAGTTTATATTTATTGTGTGCTTATTTCATTCTTCAGCGGTTACACATCGACAACAGCAATATAGAATTCTGTTTTGGTTTAAAAAGAAATTAATAACGTATTTAGTTGATTGTGTTCGAAATCTGCATCACGTGTCTGTCGCCATGTTGAAGTGCACAGAGTTAATCTCTTGCACTACGATTTATTCAAGGTTGCAGTGATTAAAGCTTCTTTTTTGGTCATTCTTTCTTAGAAGAAGAAGTGTTTATATTTATTGTAGCCTTATGTAATTTTTCAATGGCTATATATCACATGCAACAAAATAGAATTTTGTTTCGGATTAAAGAAAATGAATAACATACGTACTTAGTAGATTGTGTTCGAAATCTTCATCACGATTATGTATCGATGTTATACAATAGTACAAGGAGTTAACCTCTAGCACTATGACTTATTTTATAAATAAACGGTCTAAAGAAAATTAAAAACATATTTAGTAGATTGTGTTCAAAATCTTCATCAAAAGTTTGTCACGATGTTATAGTACAAGGGGTTAAGGGCATATTCCCATTCAGAGTCGCGTCAGTTTGATCAAGTTTATGAAATAAGAGATGGTCAGGTTATTATAAGTCTTGTGTTGTAGAATGGGACGTAATGTGTAGATTGGTTTTATTTATACTTGTAGAGGATATTGGCAAAGTTTGCAGGGAAATGTGTGGGACACCTCTTACACGTTCGTGTATCTCGAGGATTTATCGTGCGCGAATCTTGCGCGCGCGATCACTCGAAATTTTGCCCCACCCCGAACACGCTTAAACTTGCCAAGTATTCCGTAGTCAGAGCATAATCTACACGGGCGCGATAACACCGTTTATTCCCGGGCTCGTTTGCAGTTTTCGCAAGGGGGCGTGCCGTGCGCAACCCCTACGCCCGGCTGAGACTACTCGTCCAGTCGAGAGCGTGTCTCAGCTATTAGAAATTACACAACCGCTTTTTCGGCCCTAGAATTGTATGTACATGGCGCTGCATTAATTTATGGAACACCGTTCTGTAACCGTCTATTAACTAAATGGACTCTTGCTTCGAAACGTGGAGGGTGTGAGTGTGTTCGTTGTTTGCGTTTGTGCTGTACGAATTGGGTTACTGCGAGGATGATGTGTCCTGGTTAATTATGACAGAATTGGAACGATTTAGGTATTAATTAGAGTTGTGGTCTTTTGTAAAGCGCTATTTAATGATTCCTAAAATTGTATGTTTTTGTTCGATGAATTTTGAGCGACGAGTATTTTATGAAAATTTGATATACGTTTTACCTATTTGTCATACAAAGTTCGGAATATTCCTATTCTCTACAGATCGCAAGAACTATAAGAAGATTAAAAAAGAGTAATTTACAAGACAAAGTTACTAAAATGTATAAGCACCACATTGAGTGTGTAGCACATACAAAAATTTAACAATTTTGATTAAATATCAGAATATTTTTTACTAAGAAATATTATTGTAAGGAAATCATTCTACTGTTCCCTCCCGAATGTGACAAGACCATGCAGATTTACAAAGTAAGAGATGCGTATCATCAAAGGGGCAGATTTTAATTCAAGGGTTGCTACCCCAATTCGTTTTATCCTTTCGCGTCCAACCAAAGATTATCTCCATCAAAGTACTACAGATAAGAACCCAGACAACTTTGAAGTTGAAAGTATACTTTTACCTCTAATATTTGTCAAGATAATCTTAAGGATAGAAATTTTCAAAAGGACACGTCAACCTTTAAACTTGAACTTCTACACTTGCACAAACAGCGTTTTCCTTATTTTTAGTTGATTTACAGATTAGTTAAGTTTGCAACTGGAAGTGATGAAGCTAGTTCTACGAATCAGTGGGGATAGCGTGCTTCTAACTACGCAAGAAACGCGAACACTAAGCGTGCATCACAGTATATAAATGCTTTGACCTTTGGATGACGAAAATACTGCTACCGAGGGAGCATTGCTGTTAATGCAGCTGTCGATGGATACTGCGTCGGTCGAACCTGGTTTCAGAGAATTCTTGTTGCTTAAATTAGTGTCTAGGAAACCTGTACAGATAACATTGTCGATATAGTTACAAAGGCAGGTGCGCAGAACATCTTGCTAGAAATATCAATTTCTAGTATCATTTCTTCACTCTCCACGCTAAAGGTCGCCACGCTGCAAGCCGAGCTTTAAAAAAATCATTAAACATTCTACAATTTGACGGATCTTGTGTACATGGTTTTGCTTTTCGATATTCGCAGAGAAATGGAAAGAAACAGAAAAGCAAGAATTAGGTACAGGATATTTCCTAATACTGAAGACCAAGAGGCAATAGAACGAAGTTGTCTGCTTCCATCAGTGTTCTCCAAAACATACAAAGTTTCAAAAAACCATACTCTTCAACCTCTTTCAGAGGAAACTTAGTATAGATCTCTAATCCAGTAACGGGGCTCGTGCATGATCACAGTAATTTCAACGCGATCGACAGTCGATCGAAAGCACAAAATGGCGTCAATTTATTGCGCACGGCGCCCGAGATTAACAAGCGGCAATTTCGAAATGAAAAAAACGTTAACAAGCGAGATTATCATGGGTGGATCGTGAAATATGTCGCGGCGGAAGTAAAAACTGGGTGATATCACAACGTTTTCTGTCCCAGTGTAATTTTATCTCGTTACGCTCATCACGTAGGTATTTTCCGGGCAGTAGACAACTCGGGGTACCCCGCTTAACAAGATAACGGCGCCTCGGATCGTTCTTTTCTCGTCCGTTCCTTTTTTTCTCTCGGTGGAAGCGTGCATACAAAAATCGCGACACGTTACCCGCCTGCTTTTTCCGCTCGTTCCCGCTCTGGAAAAAAAGTCGGTCGCCGAGAGCGAATGTTTTCGAGCGAACGATCAATACTACCCTCCTGGCCGCTTCTCGCCCCCCGGCGAGCGTGTGTTCCGCTCGTTCCTTCCCGCAGACCCGAGCAATCGAGATATTCTTCCGAATGGCATCGCTGACCGACCTAGATGAAACTTGGATGTGACGAGGGAAGAGGATGGACCCTAAGTATAAAAGATCAGCCCCGGGAGATCATGTGTTTGGATGACGCTGGATCTAGAAGACTTTGGACGTTGTTGAAGGCTGCGTTAGGCGAGGCTGCGCTTGATGGTCAGATAGAAGTCACCAGGAAGAGATGAGGGTCTGATGGGCTATCACTAGATTGCGGATCTTTATGCAAAATAAAAATTCGGGAGTTGCCGAATTTGGACCGTTGCCTAGATTGGACCACCATTGTAGCTTGACAAATATAAGACATTTGTTTTGTAAAGTAGGCAATATACGTTGCTTGAAAGTATACTTGCTTGCTGCATCCACTTTTTCGAACAAGCACCTGATGGTTACGGTTAATAAAGTGATTTTAGTTAATGTTTTTATTGAAAGTAAAGAAGCACTCATGCTATTTTGAAGTCAACCTTCTTAACGTTCTGAATTCCACCTACTAAGTTTTGTTAAAAATGTATGAAGTCCGCAGTCTATTGATGAGTATCATTTCAATTTTCGACAATTTAAAAGGCAAGCTGTATTTACCCTAAAGACTGTTCAAGAGCATCCCTTCCACTCATGAAACTAATACTTAGATTAGATTGGATTAACCAACACCTATATTAAACCTGACTAAAGCAAACCAAGTAACGCAGACCTATCACAACTTGCGTAAACAATCTAATCTAACAAGTCTTGCATCTTTGCTTGTCAAAATGTTCTGATTTAACTAGAATAAATAACTCGGTTGAACTGCGTTTTGGAGAACTCTTTTTTTCAAGTTTTTTTAATACAATCCTACAGATTTCGACGAGAAAGCGCCCAAAATGAAAATCTTATTGTGAGGAATTCATTGGTTCAAAAGTTATACGCGTATTAAGTTGAACACTTTTAAACCTTTTTGACAGGTTAAAGCGCCGCCATATTGATATATTTGCTAGGTGATACACACAAAATGGGCTAAATAGTTCCGCGGTGACTCCTATGATTGACTCTATAACTTTTCGTATCTTAATAGCTTGTTAATTGCCGAAGCCTAAATTCTCTTTGATTACACTTTAGAAGTAAGGAATTTCATCATGTTTCAAATAGATCGCTCTCCCGTGTAATTCGGTAGCACAAGGATTGTCCCAACGAATGAAGCCCCATTCACCTCTGGTCCGGTTCGTGGAGCAAACGAGCCTCGTTTCGGACCCCAACACTCCTCGAAAACTCACGAATCAGTTACCGTGTGCAGAAATCAGGGGCTCTTGAAGAGGAGTCTTCGGGAGCGTTGAGGAATGTCGAAAGTTTTCGGGCAAAGTGTTTTAAGAGGTTGCAATAAACGGTGTAACTCCTCGCTGCTAGGGCGCGCGGAACCGAGATCGGGGGAACTTGGGAACTTTGAGAGCTGACTCCTTAAAATCCTCGTAAAGCATAAACTGTGGTGAAGGGTCCGATGCAGGAGAATATTATTAAAACTCCAATCACGCATCCAGCATCAGGGTCTTACACAGATTCGTAATATCTAGGGAAAATGAACCACTTGGTTTTCCAGTTTACATTCTTCTTAGAATCACTTTACTCTAAATATCAAGTACAGTACTGCCTCGATATGTGTGAAAGAGATGTGCGCGATGTTTGTGACAAAATCCCCACTGTGGTGGATTGTATCTCTCGAGAGACCCATGAGCTTAATTTGCTAAGAAGTGTAACCCGATGCAAACAATGACAAAACCTATTTTCTGTTTTTAATATTTTTTTAATGAAATTTTCAACAACGCATTTGTGACCCATTTCTGATTAAAATTTGCTTGCCCTTACACGATATAGTAGAACCTCGATTATCCGAATCGATGTGCTCGCAAGCAGGAACCGTGTTTCATAATTAAACAGTTCAATAAAAGATCATCTATATAAGACAAGATTTATTCTACAAATAAGTGGAGATATAATCTAGCATTGGAGTTAGATAGCTGTTCTACTAATCAGTGTATAAAACAACTAAATACGATTCGAATCGTGTCGTGTTTAGAGTCGTTTCTATCAGAAAAATGTCAGATATGTTGACAGAAATTCTATAGTGGACGATGTCCACTGTGTTGTGAACACATAACAATGAGAATAGACAGTGTTCCATGTGTTTTAAACGGTGTTCCCACGAATAAAACCAAATTAGAAAACGAAAGAGCAAGAATAAAATTAATATTGCCCTTATTTGAGGAGCACAATCTCAGTCAATTCCGTAAGTCAGGGATGGGCATTTTTGTCTCAATTGGGACAAAACCACCCCCTCCATAGCGCCCACTGTCCCCCACCAGCATCCGCCGTTACTATAGAACAGGGATGGGCAATTTTGCCTCAATTGAGGCAAAACCGTCCACACCGTAGCGCCCTCTGTCCCCTTCCAGCAAGCGCGGAACAATGGGGCAACGAAGACACGAGACATCAGCGTACGCAACGAACGTGCGCGCTGCATGTAAGAGAGGTTGCTGTACAAACAGGCGTTTGAGGGGACCCATCCGTGCCCATTCCTGCCATAGAGGAAAGAAGTGCTTCGCATGTCGTGAACAGTGCGCATGCCTCGCGCATGAAAGAGAAATTGGTGGGAGAAGCAGGCGTTTGAGGGGCCTCTACTGTGCCCATCACGGGCGTAAGTAGATAGACAATATAATAATAGGCTTTCATAAATACGATCTTGTCAGACTTTCTTGTTTCATTATTTTATTCTCTGTTGTGCCTCACCTGGTCAATTGCATAGTGCATACCCGCAACAATTCGAATTTTCGCGCGCTGACAGGGGTCGACCCGGAAGAAACAAGTGTCGTGACGTTTTACAGCTCGTTTAAATGAAGAGATGAGAGAAAGTCACTGCTCGATGGTATCTACGAGTTGGTGTTGTTTCGATCTTAACCACGCTGATCGTGACCGAATGTCAACAGCGAGCGATCGAACAATGGACGCGAAACCTCGCGGTGATATTTTATCGTCGAGAAATCACTTTTCTTACCTGAGAAGAAGAAAGGGACGACAGGTGAAAATAATAACGTCGTGATCGGCACGATAACGCGTGATTCTCGCGAACCTGTTTGCATCATCCGCCGTCCGATAGCCTCGTATCGCGTTTTGTAATTCAAGTTATTGAACCGAATCATTTATCGGGCTGGAGACGTTTATCGTGTTTTTTTACGCTATTCTTTTTCTTCATCTTTCCTGATACGATTATGTCGCGTCGCACTTCCGCTATCACTCTCTTTCTTCTCATTCAGAAAACACTTTATCGAGCATGCACACTGATTCCTTGTCATACTGGCGCTCCGGTACTTTTCACATAGATTCCAGTTAATACCGACTAGCGAGAAATCGAGTAGTTTAAACGTATCGTATCTTTGGATTTCTGACGTTCGAGTAATAGCAGGTGCGCGATGAGTGTAAATAAATAGTGCACTGTGTTTATACTCGGTAGTTGCGTTCCGTGAAGTAGAAATTATATGTGGTAATTGAACTCTTACTACAGCGTGTTCCAAAAATGTTGCACTTCCTTTAAAGGTCATCCTGATCAATTCCTGAGGTCATTTGAAGTAACTTTCTCCTTTGAGAAAATGTTCTCCGCAGGTTTGTTAAGAAGTTATTATCGAAAAAGACGGACCAATCAGCGCGCGGCTACAGCTGAGCGAGGCATTGGCGTTGGCCGGCCGAAATCCGTTCTCCGTAGCCGCGCTCCGATTGGTCCATGTTTTTCGTTAATAACTCCTTAAAAAAGCCGTACACAACATTTTCGCAAAGGAAAAAGTTAGTTCAAATGGCTTTGGGAATCACACTTTCAGGGAAATACAAAATTTTTGGGTCACCTTATATATTTCAGTTTCCTCCGCCTAATTTGTATAAAGTACTATTTGTCAATATTCAAAATATTGAAATTTATCTCTTCACGATTTTTGGATTCCCTTATCATTCCGTCTCTCATTCTGTTACCTCTTCATACCTCCAAATAGCATTTGGAGAAATTTTCGATAAACATGACATATTTTCTTCTATGCATTTATAGCAAAAATAGGTGGATGCAATTGTAATACCAACCTTCCAATCACAAAACAAAAGTGAAATGAAAGCGAGAAGAAGCGAGAAGATTTTATTTACTTGAAGTTTGCACGGTTTTCATTAAAATATATGCTTAAATAAAAAAAAGTCAATTCAGTCAGTCCCCATGAAAACGTTTTTATAGTTTCAATAATTGTGAAATAGAAAACCGGTACGGTAGTGTTAAAAAGTGGAAATATTAAAAGAATTTGAGAATATCGACATTTCTCTTATGACTTAATAGAACCAAAAAGAGAAATAAATTCCTATTTAGTTTCTACGTCTTGCAATTTCCGCAAACAATTTTTAATTTGCATAAAGTTCTACATTTTTAAGGAAAATCGGTACAACCCATCGAAAAATTGCAATGGAAATAGTTCTTGACCGCAAAGGGTTAATACAAAGGGGAAGATCAATTTTCAAAAAAATATAAAAACATTGTAGAAAATAGAAAATTCTATTTTTGTTAAGAGTAGTTCATCCCCTTAATAAATTGAACAATACAGATGAATGTCGCGATGATTGTAGTCGACAGTCAAAGATGTGTAGATTACGACATTTCGCGTCCGAGCACTTGACGCTCCGCGAAAATAAAAATCGCAAGTGAATCGTTTAGGGGCGCGAGTTAGCGGGGGTCGCGATTCCCCGTAACACGATCCCAGGCAATTACTCCCAATATTTCGGTCTGTGGCATTGCGTCCCATACAACTCCGTAATTGGTGACAGCCGACGGGTTCGTCTTCCGAGAACTTTTATTACCGGTGCCCTGGCTATTTCTGCTCCTACGCCGGCGTTCGCGATTGCGTTTCAACGTCGATGCACGCCTGCATTCGCTCTTCGACTCTTTTTTTTCCATCGCTCAACCGACGATTTCGTTCGGTTTAAAAATTGAATCGGGTCGACGGGGGTGACTGACTCACCAGATCGCGTTTCGCGAACGTTCCGACACGTTCAGTCTCGTCGAAACTGCGAAACGTCGCAGTCTATGCTCGTTTCTGACACTAGGTGTTCTCTGAAAGTCCCTAGAAAAATTATTTCTCTCATGCAGTCAATCAAAACCTCCCCATAAGCCCTTAACCCTCGGACGACGGAGCTGTTGTCCACTTTGACTCAAAAAATAGAAATCGCCATTTTACTGATCGGTAGACTACGAATCTTCATGCGACATAAAAATTGTCCGAGTTAATTATAAAAAACGACTGATCGCAATAGATTAAAGATAATAAAACATCATCGTTCAATTTCTCTAATATCGTTACAATTTTATATTTGAAGTATTCATTTTTGTTATAAATGCATAAAATCCGCAGTTTATTGATCAGTTTCTAGCAAATCATTGCCATTGGCAGTTATTCCATTAGGAGCAGTAGACCGTGAAAGACATGCTTCGGAAGACAATTAAATAACGTTGGCAATAATCTTGAGGAATATGAATAATGAAAGGATACGCACAAACTCAACAATAGTTGTATAATGTTACATTTAATTTACTCTGAAAATGAAAATGGTAGTACAAGTGAAACTTTCGAACCGTCTTAATCATGAATCATTATAAAATAATGAAATCACGACGCGTGGAAAGGACAATGTAAAAATGTAACGCAACTTTTCCGAAGTGATTATCTCCTGTCTATTGTGTCTTGGACATGGAATGCACCCGGGAGTGCATAAAACAAGCGGTCTAGACACCGCCGCTTAAAAAGGCCGCACTTCCTGATTAACATTGTGGAGTAATGAGCAGTTTCACTTGAGCAGAAAATAATGTTGAAAACCAGTTGCCAATTGTAGCGGTTCCTGGTACAATAATTCATGACCGCATCCTACGGTTAATTCGGTGTAACTGTTTCGCAACGAGTCACCATGGAGCACGGGTTTCAAAGGTTTCGAACCGTGCTCACGGGTTCGAAGAACACGATGAAAACCGGCTGAGACAAACAACCGGTGGAACATGCGAAAATTAGCGATCGACTTATGCGAAACTCGCACACGTGGCTCCTCGAACTTTGCCAGCAATAATTAGCTTAATTAATTTCATCCGATTAAGATCTTATCGGCTGAACATTTCACGGTTATTTACCGAGTTGAAAAATCGACGCAAACTGTAATCGATTCTTTAAATCTCTTTGGAAACTCTACTTTCAATGCTCCAAGCATAACTTTGTTATTTCGTTCGCTGAAAATTAATTTGGATTGACATCAGCTGTTCGCTGTGCTTCAAATATTAATATATTATTCGTCCCTATCTTGTACTCTTTATATTTAATTTTGTTTGCGTTGCACACTGAGAAATTAATTTTTCAGCCGAGAATAACGCGTTAACTTTTTATTTGTATTTGCTAGTCAAATATTGTTCACTTACTTTTTAATACAACAAATAATATCATAATATCTATATTAATATAAATTATATTGTATTTACGTTGATTGTGATAAAATTTTGTTTACGTCAATTTTATTCGTCTTACGTGACGTCTCATTAGATGTTCATAATCAAAAAGTTATTCATGGTAAAGGTTAACATTGCTTACTTAAATCATGTGATTTACAATTGCGATCTTCTCGATTTAATAATATTATCGAAAATTGTTGATGTAACACGTAGCTCTAAAAGTATGCGAATTTAATCGAAAGTAAGTCTTGTATCCTGTAATTTTTGAAAGGCATTGAAAACAAATGAATTTGACAAGAAACATTTTTATCGTACGAAATCATTATACATTTTGCTGATGCCTCGGAAGCATTATTCAACAAGAATCGATAGATTGAACACGAAAGCAAAAAGTTGCATTGGAAAGAGGGGGGCCATGGAGGTTTATTTTCTCGTCTTCTAATTGCATCGATCGTAGTTCGACTCGTGAAAGTGAAGCGACAACCGTAAAAAGCCGACGGCGTTTCACACGGTAGGCCGCGCTAATTATCATTTGCCGATCCACCGATGCAAATAGATCAATGGTTTCGACAACGCAGAACAGGGAGTCGTTGATCCATGAAAATCGCGTCGAATTGATTTCGCGTACCCGCCATCGCTATTGTCACCGTTTTGCCCTGTGTCGTTCAGTGAAAGCGTTCCTCGAACTCATTTCCAAACCGCTCGTAAGAAATCCCGCCGCATAAATTGAGCCACACCTTTCTGTTCTCTCTTCGCTTCATTGGTCCAAAAAACAAATGTTTTTTCAACAAGTTGCGAGCTTCGTAACATCTCCACAATGAACGCTCGTCGCATAAAACCGCATTCTTCTACCCCTGCATTCTGTTGCAATGCCACGTTAATAATATTCCTCACACATTCATTAATTTTAATATTAAAACACCGGGTGTGAAATGAATTTAATCATCTCGTCCAAAATACATCAAAGTATTTCTTTTATATTTTAGAAAATTTCCTCTTGATCTTGATCTTGAATTGTAAAATAAAATGTAATTGTAAATGTAGACGATAATTGCACAAAAATATTTTCACTTGGCTTAGAATTAGTAAAATAGACTGTAAAACATTGATTACCTTTTTTCTGACGACGATAGTAGCCCAAAAATATTTTTTCTTGACTTGGGGCTTGTAAAATGAAGATTGAAATTATGAGAAAACTCAGAAACTACAATTCGAGACAGTGGAAATATTAAAAGAATCCGAGAATATAAATATACTGTTTTGAACTTTTTGAAATTATTAAACCAAGAAAGAAACTTGTTGCAATGCCACGTTAATATTATTCCTCACACATTCATTAATTTTAACATTAAAATACCGGGTGTGAAATAAATTTAATCATCTCGTTCAAAATACATCAAAGTATATCTTTTATATTTTAGAAAATAGTATCATTTCCTCTTGATCTGGAAATTGTAAAATAAAATGTACAATATCGAATAAATTTTTCTATAGACGATAATTGCTCAAAAATATTTTCACTCGGCTTGGAATTAGTAAAATAAACTGTAAAACATTGATTACATTTTTCTGACGACGATAGTAGCTCAAAATTTTTTTCTTTACTTGGGGCTTTGTAATATAAAGATTGAAATAATGAGAAAACTCAGAACCTGCAATTCGAGACAGTGGAAATATTAAAAAAATCTGGGATTATAAATATACTATTTTAAACTTTTTGAAATTATTGAACCAAGAAAGAAACTCCTAAGTGACTCTCGTTTCTTGCAACATGTACAAAAATTATTTTGCATAAAATCTGTGGTCTACCAACAAATATCAGACTCATTCTGTAGGAAAGAAATTTCATTGGAGACCTGTACCGTCGACTAAAATAATTTTAATAGTATAACTGAAGTGAAAACATCATAAACTGTTGTTTATATAGAAGTTTGCATTCATCTAATCGATGTGTGCATGGAAAACACGCATAAAGATGCACAATCTAGTTAATTACTAGACTCTTTTTTAAAGTAGAAAGCGGTCGATTAACGTTTCTCGGTCTACGTACTGTATTATAGAAAATGTTCGTGTCTCGAGAAGAGAACCCTAAAAAGGGTTAATAGATAACCAGTGGAAATACGAGACGAAGCTAATGCAGTTCGTTTTCTTTTTTTTTGGTTTTCCAGGTCGGAGCAACGGGCGGACACGAGACGGCGCAGAACCACGGCAAAACCACGCAAGGTAACGTTGCTTTCACCTTATTTGCGACCCTGTTTGAGTGACCACAATTTCTACTTTGTTTTGCAATGTATACGCGACGATCGTCTGCGTTCCATCAAATTTTTTAGCAACGGATCTAGTGAAGGATTCAAAATACTTGCGTGATGTTTTCTTGAAACGGTTACTCGTATTCAACAAAACTGACTATCTGAAAATTTTTGTGAATTTTTCAAAACAATCAATTCGGTCAATTTGTTTCTTCTTTAACATAGTAATATTTTTACATTGATGCGGCTAATATTCGCCAAAGTTTCAACTATTTCGTATAAAAAGTTGCTTATTTTTTGCCACATTTTTGCCAAATCAGTTCGGTTTTTCTTCGTTTATTCATTAGGTATTCTATATGATGAACAAGTTAGTAAAAACAGCTTAACATACACATAAAACTATTATTTTCTTATTCGATGATGTCTTCATAATTTCTTATTCGTCTTTGTTCTCATGTATTTTAAATTACTGGATATGTTCACGAACTTGTACATTGTGCAAGAATAGTAAAATCAGTCCTGTTTTTATTGGTTAATTTAAGGTGCACACGACGAACATATTAATAAAACCAGCTTAACACATACACATAATAATTGTCACCCAATTAATCAAGGACCGAATAATTTGTTATAAACTTTCTTATTAGTTCTCACGTTCTTTCATCCACTAAATAGGTTCACAAAGATGTACATCGTGCGCATAATAGCACGCCATTACGATATACGTTTAACGTATTGTTAGAAGCTACTTAGCACACGTACGAACCCATTGTTGTCTCCACGTGGAACACTCCGGGTACGGTTATTTAAGAGAATATTATCTCAATCTTTGTTACATAAAGTACGAAAATATCTAGTGTACGTTTCCTGAATGACTTGTGGTTTAATGTAAAACACGCGATTCCGCTTCTTCCGGTAGGAAGAGGTGCGCGCACACTGCTGCTCAAAAATGTGTGGATACTTATCCATATTTCTATTTTTTCATTATGCCAAGTGTGGAGAAGAAGTATAGAAAATCAAACTTTACAATTCTAAATTCCAAATTCGAAATTCCAAATTCCAAATTCCAAATTCCAAATTCCAAATTCCAAATTCCAAATTCCAAATTCCAAATTCCAAATTCCAAATTCCAAATTCCAAATTCCAAATTCCAAATTCCAAATTCCAAATTCCAAATTCCAAATTCCAAATTCCAAATTCCAAATTCCAAATTCCAAATTCCAAATTCCAAATTCCAAATTCCAAATTCAAAATTCAACATGAATATAAATTATATTATAAATTCATACCATAATTACATGCATACTGATTAAAATGCTGCTTCATTTTTTATTTCTGACCAACAGGACGGCTAGAATCGAGCCAGCCAATAAGTCACTTTTTCTACATGCCCTCTTCAAAGAACTATGACTGCTACAATTTTAAATATTTCGATTTAAAAACATTTGATTGTACAATCCAAATAATGGAAAATACGTGTGCAAAACCACGATACAAAACAGTTGTTCCATTTATTTATAAAAATTTCGGAACGTGGCCTACACAACGACGCTCTAGACCAGAAGACCACCTTAACGATCCACGGGAAACCTGCGGTCCGAGCTGAATGAATCGGCATCGTTAAAGGAGATTCATAACAGTAGGATGTCCGGTCGAAGGTGGTGGGGCCCCGCAGACAACAAAAGCTGAAACAAGTTTCGGCTGCCGAGGCCCGTTACATCATAATCGCGTGTGGCGTAATATCGCCTAACGCTGACTCACTTCCGGTCGCGTTAGCTTAATATTCCATTGCTGGTGCGCGCGCGTGCTCGGCTTTCCTCCATTCATTCCAGCCCCCCCCCCCCCAGTCGATAATACATTCGGTAAATATTCGGGTCCTGTGCATTAGCCGCGAAAGTAATTCATCAATTTAATAGACGTTGATGAATCGGCGGGAATCGGCTCGAGAACTTCCTTGTGATTGGAACGCTGATGCTTTTGCGCCTCGATGGGGAGTCCTGGCTCACTGGCGGTTGTAAGTAGGGTATTTAGATGGATGTTCATCAGTTTATAATATGCACTATCGAATAAAATAGGACCTTTAATTGATATTGATGACGCTTGTCTTTATTTAAAGAAATCTGTACGGAGAAAATGATTTTAATCGAAATTTGAATATCATTCGTTAAGAAATTAACTTAGACATGTCCAGATTTAAATAATAACGTTAAACGTCTTTACTAATGTCATTATTAAGTTGCGGATCTTTATACAAAATAAAAATTTTGTCTGTTTTTAACAATTGTAATAAATGGAAACTAACTTTTAGTGACGGCTGAAAATATGCGAGTGGAGGAAAAGAAAAGGGACCGTTCGGTTCTGGGTCCGATAGAGGACTCGTCAACAAGGCGGGCCCTGCCTTAGACACAGGGATATCGTAAGGACGGTTTATGGCGGTATATTATATGAATCGGTGACAAATTCACTAGTGGGAAAGCCGTTGTCTGTCTGTCCATCTGGTGACGAGCGTTATTTTAATATTCTTATTTTTTTAAATTACATCCACCAATTTTAGTCATTATTGATGATCGAACAATAAATGATCGGACAATAAAACCAGAAACCATTAATATTACCTACAATTTTTTTAGTTTTCGGTCCAACATCGCATTTGATTATAATGATTACTTACTCTGTTGTTTTACGTTGTACTTATACATCTAGTTCTTTAGTAATAAGATCGTGTACTAGATCTGATAATGACATGTGGTTCCTTTACATTGTAGTGTACATGTATAATTTTGCTATTTTTTCAAGTGTCCTAAATAAGTTATATTAATGCAAGTATTGAAACGTAACAGAGAAAATACATTGGACTGGAGAAAAATGATATAAATAATAATGATAGTAAGTAAATTGAAATTATGATTAAGAATTAAAGTACTCACAAAATTATAATTACACGCCTATTCACATCTGAGACTATAACTTCAAATTGCGCTGAACGTTATTGAATTAGGTACTTGCACGCTCCATTATCGTGGAAAGAATTAGCGATAGTGATTAAATTGACTAACAATGAAGAATGTAATTGGTTCGTAATGTTCATACTGCTGTCCCTGGATGAGGAACAAGTACAACTTATCAACTAGAAAAATCTACAGGGTAAGCATAAAGTAGAGATGATAAAAAGTAGATGTTTTCATGTATTTTAAAAATGTGCACATACTATATAAGTAACCGTAATCAAAGGAAATTATAATTTTCAAGTAAGAAACACTCTAATGCGCGGAATTAATTCGGTAATTGATCCGGGAAGAGCAGCAGTATACTAATCGACCAGAAATTTTCCAAAACAGCTGGCCCCAAATAATAAATCACTGGATGATTAACGAAACGGGAGCGTGACACGCGTGTTAACTGCCGCTTTCCGTGAAATTAATCGTGATCACTGCCAACTAATAATCTGCTCGGACTTTTGCGCCGGCGATTGAGCGTGTCGCGCGTTTCTCTCAAGACAATAAATCAATCTGTTCCCGCGGTTGTCCTCCTGTCGGATCACGAATGCCTTTTCTTTTCTGTGATTAATATTAAGTAACAAGTAATACAACCTTTGCATAGCCGGTGTTAAAGGTTAATCGTGAATTATCGTCAATTTTAAAGCCGTGAGACGCCGAACATATTATCAATGGCAAATGAAATTAGTATGTGTGTATAATTGTTTCACATAATCGTCGTTAATCCTTATGCATTTTGTATGTCGTTTTACTAACTGCTTAACATTAAAAACAGCAGAAAAGTTTTTAAACGGACAAATGAACTTGAACACAATTTTTAAAAATCATACAAAAGATTCTACTACAAAGAAACGATTTCATCAGAATGATTCATTTCAGATTTCTATAATAGTTTTACAATTATTTATAAAAGTGGTTCTGTAAGAATCTGTTCACTAAATTGATTAACCCTTAATCACATTACAGTAAAAATCAATCAGAATCTCAATGAATGTATTTTTGTAATTTATATAATAAAATCAAGCCGCAATCACGATAACATAATCACAAAAATTAAGCCTGTCTTAAAAAAATTCGAAGTTTCCGAAGTTATAAGTGTCCAAGGAATGTAATTTGAAAATCTGTTAACGACAGGCATGTAACGCGAAGCTTCTCGGGTTGTTCGCAGCTTGTATCTCGGTTTGTTCACATGATCCAAAAGAATCATTGTCTCGTGATGTGTAGCGTGTATAGTTAGGTACGTGTTACGCTCGGACGCCGCTCGCTGCCAAAAGATCTCTTGACCGATGTAATAAATAACTTTAATAAAAGTCACCGACCATCTGTTTGTGTAGGTAGGACACAGAAAGATCTATCAGACATATTTTAAAGCTCTTTGATACTTTGTGGCGATACGCGCACGCCATTACGAACGACGAATTAGAACAATTGACACGGAACAGTTGTGTTGCTCTTATTACTAATTAAAGAATATTAAATTACGCAACGACCTGCATGTTTTTATTGCCTACGACCTGCTGGCCGTCCACAGGAAACGATCGTCCCTCGGATGGAATATTAAGTCGATTCTACACATAAAAATCGGTTTGCGAATTCAGAATCCAATCTTGAAGAACTGTGAAGTAGTATTTGTTTTGGGGAGAGTACGATTTCCGTGGCCCCTCGTTTTGATGTTATATTTGTGTTCTTGGGGTTATTTCAAGAAAAAAATGTATATATAACATGGTGTCAAATTGGCCTGGTTTAGCCGGTAAAGTAGATTTCCTGTTTTTTATAAATTTGCAAATATCTCGGTAACTATGTGAAATATGGCAAAATATCAAGAGACCTTTTTTGTAGAAAATGAAATTTTATTCGCATAATCTTTGCATTGTAGCTGTCATCCAGAATTTGAATTAGTAATGGAAAAATCATGTAAATAAAATGAGTTGTGGTTAAGTCGTGGAGGGGGCGGATCAAAACGAGGGGCCACGGAAATCGTACTCGTGCCTTTGTTTTAAGTCACAAAGACAATCAAACCCATTTTAACAGAACCTTTCGCATCTCTAAAAATAGAATCCTTCATAAACATCCGCAGATTAATTACAACACATCCGCTAAACGGTTCACCTTCGATTGCTCAATCGGTTTTTTCAATGTTCCTGTCAGTGACGTTGCATGCTAACACGTTGCACGTGCCGTTGTGGTACAAAACAATATTTCCGAGTGTGAACCAAGCTTAATATTACGAGCACCATTTTCTATACCAATCACAAAGTGCTGAAATCGGATGGAATTTTACTTCTTCCTTTAATAATTTTCGCAAGTTGATGATAATGTGTCGATACGCTTAAATTCCTTTTATCTTTCCACTCTTTAATGTTTCATCTACTCGTTTTTTCATAAATTCAACAAATCCAGTCTCGTAATAATAAATCTTATTTTGTTTTTTTAAACAGTATTAACACTAAAACTATCACGTGAAAAATGCGGCTGACGTATATTACTTTATAATAATGACAAGACTGCATCTCTTGTGGCTTCATACAATTCTTATTGTAATATACGCTTCAATAAAAAAGTTAATTCAGAAAATTCTGATGGAAACACTTTCATCATTTCAGTGATTATAAAAGATAAAATTAGGAACCCGTCATTTTTTCTGAGTAGTTCTACACTTAACCCTCTGAGAGAGGAGTGTGGGTCGATTTTGACCCAGAATATCAAAATCGTCATTGAATTACACATTTTCTGGAGAATTAACGACATGAACTGCTGCATTACAAACAGAAAGATTAACCTTCACAAATATGTTTTATAAACTTGATAAATAAATCAGCAAATGGCTCTAAACATCATTAATTATGTAGTTATAAGAATGATTAGTCGTCCAGGGGTTAAACAAGTTGTTTCGTGTTTGCGCGACTTCTATGGACATTGGCGTGGCAGTCACCGCGTTAATTAAACTTAGCCTCCCGCACGAGAGATTCAAATAGGGTCATCCGACTCGATCTAAGAGTTTCATAGAAAAGGATCGATCGAGGGTGCAGCGGCAATCGGCAGCTATCGGTGAAAATAAAGCAGCAGCATCTGGCAGATCGAGCCGTTAGCGATCGAACCGCAAGCTCGCCGCTTTGTTGCGCGCTTAATGTCGCGTCTAATATTGAAGCAAGGTCGTTCTTCCCAATGTACCATGAATGCCCGGCGTTGCCGGCCGTTACGACACGTTCTGCTGATTTAAATTTTCACAGCGGCGCTCGCGAACCGACCCTTAATGTCCTCGCGATGCGGCGATAAATCAGCGTCCCCGAGCCGCGGAGTAGCTGGCACGCGTTACCCTTATATTGCGCGCGACCGAGGAAATTGGAAAATGCTCAGGGTACCGCAACCAGCAAATAATGATAATACTCACGTTAAATCACGCGAACGCGAACGCCCAACACGCGGAATAAACGAATGACGCGCGGAATCTGACCAGACTTTGCACGCTCGTGAATCTCGTGCAACTGTTTCGCGTGCTTTGCTTCGCGCTAATATGTCAGAGCACGAAATTATAAGACAGGAAATTACCGAGTTGCAGCCAGATTTTTGGTTTTTTGGTTTGGATACTGATCGCGGACCCACAAGGAATGTGAACAAGGAAAACTGAAGTAAATTTTCAGTGATTGAATTTAATTGTTTAATTCTTGACACGTTGGCAAGTATAGTAGCGCGTTGGGATTGAATCAACCTTTTGCACTCGAACTTCAGCACCTAGACATTGTACTCTAAAATGCTTTTTATTTCACAATACCCGGCGAAAAGAAAAACAGAGTAATAAAGTAGTAAACAAAGTAGTAAAGAAAGTAATAACAGTGAGCCATTTTGTTTTTGATTTTTTTTTTCTAAATTTTCACTACTTCATTGGTGACATTTTTCTGATTAAAACGAGTCCAGAAAAGATACAAATTAGATCGTATTTACTTGTTTTATGGGCGAAGTGATAAAAACGAATAATATTTTTTTAAATTAATTAAGAAGAATTAATTTACCCGATAATGTGCAGGAAAACCTTTTTTTATGACTGACATTGGTCGGAATTGTGAAGAAAAAAAGTGATGATCACAATTTGTTTATCACAATTTTTTTTACCTGTATATAAACGCACATCAAAATGGAAAAAATTGTGAGAAAATGCGATTTCAGCCGGAAATTCAAAGATTTTTAGATATTTTAATAACCATGGTTTTTTAAACGTCACCCGATTTCAATGAAACTTGCTACATTTAGATTTAAAAAAGGCGTGTTTTAAATTTTTGTTTTAAGGCACAGATGAAAAATTTAAACATCATAACCTTCACCTTTTTGTCACAATTCCGAGCAATCGTGATCTTCAAAAAAGTTTTCTCGCATATTGTCTAGTAAACTAATTCTTCTAACATCTAAAAGACCTCAAGTCATTTGAATCAATTTGAAAAAGATTATTCGTTTTTAAAGGGTGGTCTCAAAATTTTGTCCGCTACTGTACATATGTACATCTTTGTTTTACGAATAAACAGTTCAATCTAAAGTGATCCCTAGAACATTATTTATTATACAAGTCAGTAAAGGTTTAATCTAACACAGTTGCTAATAATGAGTTACTGTTTTATTATACACTGACGTCCACAGACTAGTTCGGATAATCGAGGTTCTATTGAATCGTGCATTAAACAAGGAAATACAATCCGAATAGTATAGTGTTTGCATTGAGTTTAATCAGAAAGATGTCACAAATGAGCTAATAAAAATTTCATAAAAAAATAAATAAAAACAAGATGGCTGTTCTGTTTACTCGATATTCTCGATTTACTCGATTAAGAAACAGTGTCTGTTCACGATATGAGTGACACATATATTCCGAATTTTTCCCGTATACCTAGGATATTCTCGTGAAGTGTGATGATTGGAGTGCGCGTAATCGTAGCACGTTTCGCGGACGCGGATTCGGAGACGAGTATGAGAGACTCGTAATAACGACGAAACGAGCCGGCTGCTCGCAGCCACGTCGACCCACATTTATAAATAGAGAGGCCTCATCTCCATCGGAGCGAAGGTGCGCGTCGTGTGTCACCCCAGGAATACCACGGTCGACCGAGTGACCGGCCGGCTCGGTGTGAATGGGCCTTCAACCGTTCCTCGCTCGTCTGCCGTTCGAAAAATCATCGGGGAAAACTGCTTGTAAAACTTGCTCCCTCAGCTGAACTGGTGTGTGCGCCACTCGAAGGCCTGCCAAGGCCGAATTTTGCGATAGAAATAGAGACCGGTCGATCGCGACGCGAAGAGACACGACACCGATCGCGTTCAGTACCAGTCCGCGAACCAGTTCGGTTCTGCTCTGTTTTGCGCGGTATTGTACTCTACCGAGATTAGAAATTACTACCCCGATCCAATTCTTCGGGTCAATTTCGGGATTCAATTATATCTTCTCCTTTGTGTGTTAGCCGATTTTTCGGAGATGATAGTGCTCTACCGAGAATAAAAATTGCTATTTTTATCCAAATATTTTGGTCAATTTCGGGATTTTAATCCTATCGGTTTCTTTGCTTCGTTCGGTGCTCTTTTCGGAGATGATAGAGAGATGATAATTCTCTACATAGATTAGAAATTGCTACACCTATCCTATTCCATGTCTTTTTGGAGATGATAGAGAGACGATACTGCTCTACCGAGAATAGAAATTGCCATCTCGATCCAACGCTCTCGGACCATTCTGGGATTTTAATCCTATCGGCTCGTCTATTGCGCATGATGTCTCTTCAGAAATGATAAGGCGATGATAGAGAGATGATAGTGTTCTACAGAGATTTGCTAACCCAATACAATTCTTTCGGTTAATTTCGGTATTTCAATTCTATCGGTTTCTCTGCTGTGTTCCATGTCATTTAGAGATGATAGTGCTCTACCGTGAATAGAAATTGCTATCTCGATCCAATTCTCTCGGACCATTCTGGGATTTTAATCCTATCGGCTTGCGCATGATGTCTCTTCAGAAATGATAGGGCGATGATAGAGGGATGATAGTGTTCTACAGATATTTGCTAACCCAATACAATTCTTTTGGTCAATTTCGGGATTTTAATTCTATCGGTTCCTCTGCCACAGTCGGCGTCTCTTTGGAGATGATAGGGCAATAGCAAAGCTTTTATCTTTTAGACAGTTTTTTGTCTGGTCATGTAGTAAGTTGTCATAATTAGACTGCAGATCTTGATGCAGTTATGCGGATGATTCTTCTGGAGTACTATTCTTTATATTCCTCCCAAATACAACGATATATTTTTGTTACAACATTTTGAACGTTTAAATTGGTTTAAACTATGTTCGAAGAGAGCGAAATGTCTTTAACCCTATGCGGATGAAGATTTCTTCAAATACGGATAATATTTTCTTCACACCATTGACACTGGTTTCTTGGATAATCTGTCATGCAACCGATTGTCCGGCAGCTTGAGAGATTAACACTTCCGACTTGCTAAATGTTGCAAGAACGTGTAAACAGAACTTGCTCCGATGCCCGCTAATTAATTTAGCAAATCATCGGATTCCTTTCCGGGAATTCAAAGCAGTTCGCAAAAATTCCGTTGTAGATCTCGTTGACACGTCAAGAATGATGTCCGAATATTGTTAAATTTTGCTCATGTTTTTTCAGGTTTCTTTCTCACTTACTTTTACTATAAGTGCATAAAATCTGCAGTCTACTAATCATTTTTATCAATTATAAATGCCTCAGGAGAAAAATCTACCATTTCTTGTTCTAGATACTGCAAAATTTTTTATTCCTCTATAATTGATAGTTCATAACCTATGAGATCGAAAATAAGACAAAATGGTCGTATAAAAATGTGAAAGTGAAAATCTATCTTTTGCGTAACAGTAATATACAATTTTAAGGGTTTGCAGGAGAAACGATTACAAAATTGCGAAACCGTGTAACGATTCGCGAGAAGGGAAGCATATTGCAAAAAGCAATGAGCTAATCGACAATCAATGTACAAGGATAGACATGCGAAAAGAAGAGAAACGCTGGAAGCGGTAGCAGCGGAAGAAGTTTTTGTGTCTCGCGAGAGAAGTCGTTTGTTGCGAAGAATCCTTGAAAACTCCGCCGTCGATTCCACAATTTGTTGCGGCCGCGTGGATGGTTCTTGTGTAATAACGACGAGTTTCTGCCAGTAAATAAATATTCGTTGCCCGGCAACCAAGTCGGATCGAGTTTCCGTGAAAACAGGCAGTCGCGGTAGCTGGCAGCGCGAGCCCCGCTGTTGCTCGTTGGCTTTTTCTTTTCGCGGAAAGTGGCCTCCTGTTTCACGAAGAGGATCCAACCAGCCAGCCAGCACCAGAGCGGCAGCCCGTTCACCACAACAACGCTATTTATGCCACTTGCTCTGGGAATAGTTTCATTGGCCTGGCTCCAGACCGTATTTTTCACTTCCATCTACAGTTCGCGAAACAAAAATGCGCGCGCCATAGCGACGATGTGTTTCTCCACGCGGTCGTGGCCAGACGCACGCGGGACACGCGAGCATGCCAGAGTTAACGCGATGATTCAAGCCCGGCTAATATTATAAGCCGCCCTGGAAAAACGGTGGGAAATGAAAACAGAATCTCCCATTCATTGCTGTTCGCCTTTTCATCTGGAAATCGGATCGTCGTTGGCTCACGATCAGGAGAAATAGTGCTGCAATAAATCGTAGTCCATTTTCGCTGGAAACGTCGATACTTGTCTATTTTCAACACATTATTGAAGTGAAACTTCTTTAGGCGCGTGATCCGCAAAACCTCGACGCGATAGGTGTAAAACCGATCTAGCAATGAAACGATGAAACGATGAAACGAAATTCTATTCTATTAGCATATACGGTTGAGAGTTCGGTATTGTTTAATGAAGATTATGATAAAATTCCGATGATGCTAAGTCGCGATTTCAACGTGAACTTTGCATCGGAACAATCAAAATTATTAATAAAATTTTTGAGAAGAAAATTAAGATTGGAAATGGAAAATAATCCTAATAAAGCGACAACAAGAACATGAACAACTCTCGATGCAGAATTTGCAAGACATTTAGACAAAATTGAATCAAGAATATTTATATCATATTTTAGCTGTTACAATCCAATTGTTTCAATATTAGAATCATAGAAAATTAAATGACATAAAGTGTTAATAAAAATACGAAAAAAATTGAAGAATGAAGTTTCACTTCAGCCATGTGGTCTAAGAACACACCAATTTTTGTCTATGTTCCTTGGCTAAGGATTTTTTAGTGGATCTTTCAACAGCACTAGCAGTTTCTACGTAACGTACTCTAATTATTTCGATTGGGATTATTATGTAAAAGGAGATTTGTAAGGTTCCCTTTTGTGCAGCAAAACTAACGAAAAGCCGATCGATAAAAGGCTTCTGGTAAACAAAGTGCTAAGAAAACTGACTAGTCTTGTTATTTTTATAGTGATTTTTGGTAAACTTTGGGACTTTTTGCAAATTCACGTTATAATGAAGACAGGAGTTTCATTTAAGTTCGTATTGTAATCATTGCACAATTGACGATGGGTAAATTTTAATTTATATGTTTAATACATAAATTTTATCTGCCCTTCAAAAACATGAATAGATGAATAAAATAATGAATATTTCAGAAAAGCTTAAAAATGTTTTTGTTTACATTGGAATTATAATGACGTTGGCTGAAGTACAAATTCAAATATGGTATATTATAAAATAAAGTAATAGAGAATATAAGCAAAACCATGTTGTAAATTTATGGAGTACGCACAACAATATGTAATTGAATGAATAATATAATTGATGTTCGTATTCTTCTGATTTAATAATATTTAATATAATTCACACCTATAGAATATATAGAATAATTCATATGAACTCATTCATTCAATTCATTCAACTTGTTTTAGTTGCAAATTTTCACCACTTTTCATTTAGTCTGAAAGGTTATAATAACATTATACTATACGTTGTAACACCACAATAAATATTTATAGTACTATATATAGATGGCTAGGGCATTCACGATGTAATAATTGTCCAATGCGGCACAGGTCTGGCTCCGTTACAATCGAAGGCAATAAAACAAAAATGTAAAATAAATGCTACATGTCATTTTCTCTGATGTCATGTGATCTGAACGATTGCCCTCCAAGGCAATCTAGAATGATCCCAGGAAATCCTCAATTAAAACTAGAATCCGCCAATTCTAATGAAAAGAGAAAAATACAGAAAAGAGAGTGGTCCAAAGCTGGGCTTGTTAGAACAAGATCAAGTATCTCTTGCTTTGATGTTCGTTTGCCCTGACTCATTGCCCCCGGTTGCAGAACTGAGAGCTTACTATGGACAATAGAATCTTTTACTGACTATTGTAATAAAAAAGAGATAAGGTCGTTCGTAGCTAGATTTTATAGATGGAGATCGAGTGTCGCTCTGACGACTTCTTGCTTCCATTGCTCCCAGCCGCAAGCTAAAGTGCTGCTAGTGATGTCTACAACATTTATTAGATACTAGAATTGAACGCATCTAATGAAAAGTTAAACATTCGGAACACAGAGTTATTGTAGTCTCCAAAGTTAGATCCATCGGAGTTAGGTCGAGAATATTTTTCTTTAACGATTTTTGCTCTGAACTATTGCCTTCTGGGGCAACAAAGAATGCTCCCACTGGAGACTATAACCTTCACTAGTGAATCAAATTCGACTGTTCTAACACAATCAGAAAAGCTTACAATAATGAGTCACTGTGATCTTTGACACTTCGATTGCCAAAGCTGCAACCTCAAAAATTCCATAAAATCAAAGTATATAGTTAACAAAATAAAAATGTAAAATATAAAATGCATGGGACTGTGTTGTTTCACAATCTTCTTGCATTTTCTAAATTTCAACTAAGTTTAGTAGGAATATATTAGTATAAAAATTCATTTTTCAATGTGGACAATTAATTCTGTCATCCATATATGGGTGACATGACAGTCAATTTGTTAAAAGTAGATATTCCCCAGCTAGATCGTTCAGAGCAAGAGTTTTCTTATCTGATAGAAAGTGCTTTCAACTATTGCCTTCTGAGGCAATTCAGACTGGTCCTACTAGATACTGGAACTTTCAATAGTTAGTAGAATTTAAGTATTCTAATGAAAAACATTAAATTGAATCAAGCAAACTCTGAAGACCGAAAACCTGAACTACTCCTACTAGACACTGAAATCTTCATTAAGAACTGGATTTTGACTATTCTAATAATAAAAGGACAAATCTAATGTAGCAAGCCTGTAGACCACAACCTGGATTATCCCTAGTAGGTACTGGAACTGTCGTGGAAAGTTTGAAATATTGGAATAGATCGTGCTCAGTATAATTTTCGTTTTTTATATTACGCAAGTTTTCAAGTCGGAATAATTTTTTTCTGGGCGTAGGAATGTTTAATATTGCATAATATACTCTTAAAACTCAGAAAAGATAGGTACAACTTAGTTTTTCACGGGAAAAACACCGAAAAAATTGGTTTTTATTTTTTTCAACTTTGACGTCCCTCTCTCAGGAATTTGAAAAAAATGGAGAGTATTACTTATGTTGATACCTTATTGCTAAATTAAATCTGTAGTTGTGCTCTTTCATCTTCTATATGAAATCTGCATTTTTTCGATTTTTTTCATGTTTTACATGTCTTAAAACCAGAATTTGCAACGGAAAAATCTGAAAACGATATATAATATGTTGCTTGGTATTCGAAATGTGTCGGAATTTTTTCAGTATTTTTAATTGACATTAAATGGGGAAAATGGGCCAAAAACTGGTTTTTCGATTTTCCTCTGTAACTACCCTTACAGATGAGATATCGGGCTGAAACTTGGCAGAAAGGTTTCTTTTTTGGTAGGCTATCGGCTGGTTCAAAATCGTGAAAATCGAGGCCGGGGGCGAATTTGAACCCCAAACACGGCCATAGCCTTTATAATTCGACTATTTTAATGAAAGAAAACAAAATTTTAAAGTACAGGAAAACTTTGTAGTTTTCAGAGTTAGCTTTTTAGGGAATGCAGAATCTAATGCCACTTAGAACATATTCTTTCCTCTGCCCAGTTAATGATCTAAACACCATGGCGTGGTTTGGCATCGCGCGCACCGTTCGCGCGATGGAAAAAGATCGATGCACCCGAACGCATATTTTTACCAGGATTTATTCTCGCGCCGGTAGTCTGTCTTGCATAAGATCGTTTCCGTGAGCCGAAAAAATGAGTCACGAGGCAGCGGGTTCGTCGAGGACGAGGAAAACGCGGTAGGAAACGCGGCGCGGCGTGTTTTCGAGCAGTCGACGAGACGCGGTGCGAAACGGAATGCGTATTCGTGACATTTGAAGGGGTGTCTTAAATTAAAACGATGGCACAGAGGTGCTGAGCTGGCAGGCCGAGCGAAAGAACGCGGCGGCGATTGCCACATCGACTTTTTGGCAGTGGCCGTTCTCGAACGCTCCTCATTTGCCTCTGTCGCCTTTTTCCTCTTCGTCTCCGTTTACTCTGCGCCGAGACGCGCGCTCGTGCTCGCGCGTTATGTACAATTAACCCATCGTCGATCTACCGGCAGGCTTCGATATTTTTACCGTTATGTTTCGCCGTCACTTTTTTCTTCATTTTCTTTCGAAATCGCCTGATTATTTTTAGATGAGACGCCATCGCGCGTTCCCCGCGGATTTTTACGAGCGCGGTGTTCGTGAAACGCAAAATGCCGTGTGCTTCTTATCTTTAGCATCGGTTTGCTTCGACCGAACCAAGGACTTCGGCCTGCGAAACGCACCGGTTAGAACTTCGCGGCGATGACGGTAATCATTATTGCACCGTAAACGCAAGTGCAGTCGTGGCGAATTTTATCGAACTTTGTTCAGCGAAATAGACATTTGTATTGCCAGCGAGACATTTTTATACAACTTCGTCGACTGCTCTTTACAAACTACGTAAACCACTTGAGTTTAAGATTTTTCTTCGCGTTGTTGTATATTTGAAATAACAAACATTTAACAGCTTGACCGCTGAATTACAATCTGTAGCAAGTCTATCAACATGCAGAATTTCAAACTTAATAAAGTTTGATTTTCTACGATGTATTTAAGAAATAATTAGTTTCTAAACCTGGTCAAAGAATGGAAGAAAAGGAAATACTGTTAGATTGTTATGATTGGTGACATTACTCTGAGTAGTCTTGCAAAACTAACGAATAGTAATAGAATATAAGAATCTGTAGCAAGAAACGATATATGTCCATTTAACGATAGTCATTGTAAATAATTTCGAGAATGTTAAAATCTTCATAAAGATCATTGGTTTATGATTATTGTTATAGACAGACGTTTGTAGGTACAAGGATAATTATGTGATTATAATATCCTACTTTATCTCTTCAATTAATTTAAGTACAGTATTTCATCGATAATCGTCGCCATCACGGGTCCGGCCGGCGACAATTAACGTTCAGATGTGAATCAACGTTATGTAATGTAAAATCAAATGATGTCTATCAATCTCGTCTTCAAAAGAAAATTTCAAAACAATCGTGTGGGTATTCATTGAAAGTCTTGACCGGTGAGACTATTTTGTCAATTTATACGAGTCTCATTTTCTTAGAATCAACGAATTATTAACCTCTGAAAGACAAACACTTCTTGTTTCGTAAGTGACAATGTCTGGGTCTATTGAAATTTTGATCTATCACCTCTTTTAAATGCAATTTTGGAACTGTTTCTTCGAGACGGTTTGAGAACGTCTTATTAGATCTAATAAAAGTAACTGACGTGTTACGTTAACTCAGAAGCTGAGAAGTTAAATGAAGCCATTGAAACGCTAGGTCAAAATCGATCCTGGCGCCACTTTGTGTATCCTACTGCTATCTTTATTTTAGATGCTTATGACTGTTCCAATAGCAAGTGGGTCAAACGCATAAATATTTTTTACGGTTATTGCAGTCCAACTGCATGTGGAAAACAAATGAAGTTTCACAAAAGATATAAAACACTACACGCGGAGTTATATTTCCATCGCAAAATAATAATTAAATCTACCCACGACATTTTCGTACTTTAAGCATTTTTGTTAATGCATTGCTACAGGAAGAAATAACAATTGGTTTCGCCTGAGGAATTTACGAGGGTTAATTAAGTTAACTTAACTTCAGCTAACTTATTTGAATACCTCACATAATATTGACAAGATACAAAAATGTTAAAAAGACAATGATATGATCAAAAAATATATGATTACGTTGAAAGAGACAATTATCGTGTATTTATATTATTGTATAAGAAATAAATTTTTCCGAAGGTCACATTCCTTGTGATTTTAAGGTCACCAATTTTTTTTTTTATGAAACTGCAGGGTTTTAGTAAAATCAACCCAGTACTCTATAATGTTATAAGATTCGTGTGATTTTGAGCATCAAAACAAAATGGAAATTGATGTAATTAAAAAACGACTACG
The DNA here is from genome assembly GCA_913789915.3 of Sphecodes monilicornis. Taxonomy (NCBI): domain Eukaryota; kingdom Metazoa; phylum Arthropoda; class Insecta; order Hymenoptera; family Halictidae; genus Sphecodes; species Sphecodes monilicornis. The sequence continues at coordinate 13,059,381 of OU565291.1, read as the reverse complement.
ACAGAAAAACCGTTAATGGAAATTTACTTTAACAAATACTAAAAATGATGGTCATTAACATCGACACATTATCATAAATGATAAACAAACCATTGTTTGGCCTTGCTTATTGCTTCCTGACCAATTGTTATACGAGTATTTTTAAAATTGTTTACAATACTAAAATTCATAATATTATAGGTAATTAGCAGACTGTGGTTTTCATGAATTTATAACAAAAATTAGTAAATGGAGCGTAGAATAGTGAAAAGGTTGAAAGGATTTAAGGAAGCTCATATTATTGCTGCTAACTTATTAAAACTACTAAAAAAGTAAAGAAATATTGACTCCTGTTTCTTACAACTGATGCAGAAAATATTTTGAATAAATACCCACAGTCTAGGCATAACATTCGTTCGAATCTCGACTGTCGCGCGGTGGCGATAAATATTTACATTCCTATTAAAACAATGACCTTGAAATTTTGAAAATTGTGACCTTGCACATTGTCTCTAGCTCACCACAAAGTAATTGAGATATTCAAGGTACCTAGACACCAAGAAATTTTGATAATTATCCAGAAAACACACAATTATATATTCCTCGCCGATTTCAATGACTTCGAAGAACGTTGTAAGGGTCATTATTTGTAACTACTTTTTCTTAGACGCGTTTTAGCATCGTCCGGAAATTATCTTCCCGGTAGAATCACATCAATAAGGAACTTTCTCGATCAGCGTAGCTCCTCGGCAAGATCGCCAGGCAATTTCAGTGTGTTAGCTGACAGAAGCAAGTCCTTGTCGGTGATGGTAGAGGATGCGTTCAGCAGGAAGCCTAATCGACTTCGAAGGCTCGTTGAAACAAGCTTGGAAAGCTTTCGCGGAGCGGACCCCCGATGTTTATCCCGGCGATGGCGGGATTAATCGAATGAAAACATCATCGCGACGCGTATACCCCGCACGATCGAATTTTATTGAACGTGCCGGGAAGTGAAATTCAAGGACGTTGGTTCACGGCGAATCGTGTGCTCGAAGAAGTGGAGAAGGGGGGACGGCCGGCTCCCGGTAACGTAACATCGTTGAATTATGCTGTCGTTACGTAGCCGACGATTATGCGACGTCGGGTTAAATAATCGTCGGCCGGTGCCGGACACGTTCCACTCCAAGGTCGCTGGAACACGAGACCCTGGACCGTTCGCCATAATTGGGGACCGCCGAGCGAACTAATTATACTGTCACGGGTCATAGTACCGTCGAGTACCCTACTTACGAGCAACAGGATCGATCGCGTGTCAGGTGATATCGGCGTCCACACCGGATTCTTTCGTCGCCGGTGACGAGGCATGAAATAGGCCCTGTTATGCACAACCCTACCGACCCTTAAGGGTCTCGTGTAACAGACCCGGCTTGAGCATTATCGAAATAAACCATTTGAAAAATAATCGTTAAGATAATGTATTATCCCATTTGGCTACATGTCATTCAAAATAATCGTGTGTTAGTTTGTTTGAACGATTAAATAATCTTTCTTTAGTTATTTAATTATTTGAATTTCAAGTAAAATGCAAATAGTTATTCATTTCATCTTTTATTTGATCAAACAATTCGTACTCTCCAAAATTCTATTTCTTTCGTGTGCTACAAAGCAATTTCAGAAGCGAATACAGCTAAACGTTGACCATTCAACTATAAAAATTAACATACATGAATTTAATAATTCATTTAACTACTCCAATAAACTCATCTTGAACATTGAAATTGAAACAAACGATTATTCAGATGAAACACTATTTCAAGATAATTTATTCGATTTAATCGCCAAAAATGAAATAAATTTTTTATATTATTTTCAAAATAAAAATAATAAAGTATTTAAAGTGATTCATTATATCAAATGAATATTTGATATCTTATTTTAAATAAAATGTGCCTAACCCTGTAACAGATCTGGGCAAACTTTGTTTGAAATTAAAATAATAAATAACTATGTGGTTATAACTATTACATTTATTGATATGACAATGTTATCACAATTCGAATAATTATCGACAATCGCAATCGCAATCATTTATTGTATCCAAATCGGATGTAGTATGCGTACAGGTGTTCTTACTACTAACATAAAATCTATTGTCATATATACCTCGCTTTTTATGCTCGTGATTTCCTCGTGTTCCGGAAGATTCGACTGTTAAAGTTCTTACGCTAGTTAAAGTTCTGTTTTTAAATTATCTATTGTTTGTGTGGAGAATAATTAACCTTCGGAGCTTTTTGTGAAATAAAAATTGTCTGCGTCGGTTGCAAATCTGGAAGCAGATAGAATGTATCATTCTAAAAGATATGAAAAGAATCCTTCGTTGATACAAAGTTCACCCTTTTTTATCGCACAAATTTTACATAAAAATTTAAGTGTTACATTTTTAATGTAACTTTGAAATATAATATAAACTATTTGCTCGATACACTTGCTATTGCGTGTCAGTTACCGTGCAGAAAATGGTATTAAATAGAAACAAAATTGTCAACCTCTTAGAAGTAAAATATAAAACAGATATGAAACAACAAATTACCAGTAGTACGCTAAACGAGACGTTCTAGACTTCCCTTCCGTAAAGCGAATGCAAACATTGTTTTGAATTATGATATGTCAATATTTATCGATACTTTAATGTGCGAAGGATTAATATTATCAATCTAAAAATGATCGTGTCATCAGTTCACGTAATTGCTTAAAAATTTACTTCCCGAACAAAGCAAAAAATATTCTCTTTCTACAGAATGATTTCATTTCATTTCAAGTTCGAGTGAGATATTCTGTATAATGATACAAAAAATCTCATTCAACCAAAAATGATGCAATCTATAAAGCAGATGTTCAATCAAATTGCGAAAATATGCTAAACATTCTCGAAAGTGATTAATATATGCAGTTGGCGATCAAATTATTGGAGCTACATCACGAAAACCATATTTTTTATCCACGTGGCGAATAATATTACGTGCAGTGTTGTTACATGTGTAAATTCGCAATTCTCAGACATCAATAGGTAGTTGATAAAAGAATAGGAATTCAATGTAACACGGTTTTCATTCAAAAATTGATTGTTTCAATGCACCAACCGGTTCTAACAATTCAACCATGATTCCAATCACCGTAAACTGTGCTATCAAGCATACCCACAGCACCAAACGAGCACTATCGTATATTTCCCCATTCGAAGACTCCCTTCGATCGCATTTTAAACTGCTTAATGCAGTTTCGATAAATCCTCGGAAAAAGCATCAGCAAGCTCGAATGGAATAAGCTGCGTTGGCGTTTTCGAAGTTCGTAGCCATAAAGCGTAGTCAGTCATCCGTCATCGTTCGATGTCGCTTCACTATCGATAACGGTGGCGCGAAATAACCAATAAAATCGAGGGAATTCCCCCGTAGCCCGTGGAGATCTCCAGTCAATCCGTACCGACTGTCGATGAACGATAAATGTGGGGAAAACGAGAGAGTACGGGCCTGCTCGGCGGCGTAGGCGCGCACGATCGCGAGAATTAATTGAATCTGATTTTTCGCGGGGCTCGCTCTCGCTCTCGCGACGATTCCTGCCCGCGGAATTGATTAGCGAGTTCTTATTGGCCGGCGGGACGGTTTCCATTAAGTTCTCGTCGTCGCGACGGAACCATTTATATCGCACCGCGCCGAGATAGAGCCTTCGTGACTTCTTGCACCTGACTCTGATGGAATTTTATGTAGAAATGCGAGCCGACGCCTGGCAACCGTGCCGAGGAACTTGCCCGGCCGATGAAATGTATTCTGATGCCTGGAATTCAATTTTTCTGCAGCCGATGGTTCCGTACTGCGCATTTTTCTTTGCACTCCGAATATTTTTATCAAATTCGTTCCCTACAACTACTTATTATCTCAAGTGTTTTATTCCAAACGTACTTCAGGACATGATTCCTAGATTGGTTCTAATTTTCAATTTTATTTCTTAATTATTCAATTTTTTTCAAAGTAATTCATTAATTTGAGCGTTTTATTTAAAATGTACTTCAAAAGACGGCTACTCAATTGGATCTGATTTCATAGATTTTTGTTTATAAATTATTCAATTTTGTTCATAGTAATTCGTTATTTTAAGTGTTTATTTAAAATGCAGATCAAAAGAACTTGTTTAATAGTGATATATGATTGACGCGGCATTAAAGGAAAGAACAAGCGGCATTAAAGAATCACACGTTTACATTCAGTTTCTGTTCCGTACAATTCACTAAGATCGTTTTAATACCCAGCCTCAAAATGGCGTCTCGGAGGCGTTATATGTTCCGGGAGTCAAACTTGATTATTTTTAACTTCCCATCACAAATTAAGATGCGTAACAGTAACTTAACCATTTTACATTGATTATGAAGCAATACAAATTATTTTATTTTCCATGGATACTCTAAGGCAGGGATGGGCATTTTTGTCTCAATTGAGACAAACCGCCCTCACCATAGCGCCCACTGTCCCCCACCAGCATCCGCCGTTACCATAGAGGAAGGAACTGCTTCGCCCGTCGCGAACAATGCGCAGGCCTCGCGCATGAAAGAGAAGTTGGTAGGAGAAGCAGGCGTTTGAGGGGCCCCTACCGTGCCCATCCCTGCTCTAAGGCGTCAGACGAAATTGGAACCTTGAAATTAAATTGTTAGCCAATGGGTTAATTTTGCATAAAGGTCCACAGCCGAGCTGCGACTTTCACTATCATCTGAGACGTACATTTCCTAAGAATTAAAAATTGTTCGAGAAATCGTTTTACGGCTGTTTCCGATGAAGGAGCCGTCGCAATTTGTTTTTCGTGGTTTGCGGAACAAAGGAAGCGCGAATTACTATTTCCGTCGAGGTGCCACGTCGTCGAATAAAAGATCACGGCCGCGAAAGAAGGAAAAAAACCGCTGCATCTGTTTACAATGTGACCGAGGAAGTCGCAGTCTTATTGGTGCTAACTGACCCACTAATATTGATGTCTTGGACGGCCGTGAGTCTGCAGCGCGCGATATTTCATCGCTCGAAGGCCGGTCGATCGACGATCGATTACCGGCCAGGGTTAGGTTGACAATCGTTGCCCCTCTGAGACGGCCAAAGCGAACAGGAACAAATTATGCCAGCGAGAAACAAGATCGACGCCTATCGTCGTCGTCGTTTCTTACCGTGTCCGCAGAAAAATCTGCAGTTTCTCCTCGTTACCGAAGGAAACGAGGCGGACAATCGCGGTCTCGGCTCGGTTTCCTCCATTGTCTCATTGGGGCTTGCTTCATTTTTCGATCATGTTAATCGCGACACTGTAATTAATGGACTTTGCGCGGTAGTGACTGATCATCGTGAGTAAGACGCTGCGAATTCGACGCACTGCACTATATTTGAAATAGCCCGTGTTGGCTAGACAAAACATTTGTATTATGAAAAAATGACCAGTGTTTGGAAATTTAAATTCTTTGTGGCGTTCGTTTGAACGAAACTTGTACTGGAATGCGTTAATTAATTCTTTAATCGTCTCTTGGCCGATTAACCCTCCGTAAAATAAATTGTGCACTGATAACTGCGAAATCTAATTTTGCTAAGTGTTTCCCAGTCTCGTATCTTTCAATTAATGCGAACTTTAATGTACACAGATGTGCGCAATAGAGGCGACGAGACATTACTTTCGAACGCGATATAATATATAATGGAGATTAAAGTAATTTGGCTTTTTCATTGCCCGCATCTGTGAAACATTGATAATTAATGTCAGATATGCATTGTTTACTTAAATGAAATATGTAGAATTACGATTTTTCTTACGAAATTATTCAACTTGGAGAAAATGTGTACTCGTTATTGGTTTTATTACATTTCTTTGCATTATTTTAAACAAACCAACATTTCCTGATACATATGGACCAATTTTTCACATTTTTAAATTATATAAAATTGTGTTTGTGAAATTATTTTTTAATGTAAGTCCTTTTGATGCCTACAATGATGTACTTACTACATGATCACTTTTTGGCAATTTAAATAAAAATAAATTATGCTATATGCATACGAATGTGAATATTTAAAAACGTCCAAATGATTACACTTGTATGCTATACATTTTAGCTCAGAATTTACCATTTTGTCTTATTAAGGAGACGAATACACTGCTCAAGGTACTCGATTATTGAGATTGTATCATCTAAATGCGATTTAACTATTGATTTGTCGGAAATGTGTTACATATTTCCACAGATTCTCCGGATAACGAATCTCAATTAAGTCATATCAATATTGACGAACCGAAAAATTACATAAGCGATCGCTTCGTCCATTATCAACACACATAGTACATATCCAAGAAGAATTGAAGCATCAATCGGTATCATTGAGACCCGTTCAATTTCACTTTTACAAATATAGGTAAATAAACCCATTCATTAGTTGTAACCAGACGGATTCGAAAGTTGGTAATATCAACGGAGAATTATACTTTTATTTATTTGGACGATGATTATGCAGAACAAGAAACGCGCCGTCTGCTTTCACATCGCCGTCGAATCGTCGTTAAAAGTCGAACGATCGTTAAATATTTCGCTCGGATGAATATGCACTGAGTCTGAACGAGAAGTAAAAAGAAAATTAAAAATTCAACTTAGTCACTTCTTTTTTTATTAACCCCTTGCCGCGCCATGACGTGTCAGACCCGTGACGAAGATTTCAAACAATATCTATTAATAATGAACGTTATGCCTTGAGTTTAGGACGCAATCGAATTCCATTCTTTTGTGGTCAATGTTTAATACGTTGATTACCGTATCACTCTTACGTGGATGACAGACATTATTTATTCATATTCATATTCAATTTATTATTTATTCATTTATTCAGTCGCTTCGGAATTAACATCAGCATAACCTCTCATTTTTCGGTTTTTCGCATCCTCTGGTGTAGTTGGTCATGATAAACTGTTTGATTCTAGTTCTAGTTCATTTCAGACAGTATGTAGATTCAGTGATAAATTGAAACTGATCAGGATTTCAAACCCTTAGGTATCATCAGTATTACGATAGTAAACATGTTTATTTACATTCACGCTCTTGATTGTCGAGGCTTGGTCAAAGCCTGCGATCTCGATATACATCAGTTTTACGTTAAACTTCAATTTTCGAAGGTCAAGGTCATTTCAAGGTCATGTTATTATACATATCAGAATGTATTTTTTCACCCATTACACGATGCAATAATAAAAAAAAATGTAGTTATGTGTCAAAAAACACCGATGACCTTGATATCACCGAAAAAAATGACATTGGGGAAAAAGTATATCCTTGCCAGATATTGGTCCTTTGGCACCATGCACATTACGCAAAAAATATTTTTTTCATCGCAATAAGCTGAAGAGATATTTAGTTGGCCTTACTGAAAAGGACCACCCTGTATATTTAACCCTTGGACAGCAGGCCTTCTCCACAATTACAAAATTGATGTTGCTCAAGACCATTCACGGCTATAATTACCAATTTTTTAAAACATATTTCTTGTAGACCCATAAATCTTTCTGATATTCATATTGTAACATTTTATTCATTCGATTCAGTCGGCAGAAATGAAGTATTGAAATATTGATTTTAAATACTCTGGATCAAATAGACCCGGGCTCCACTGTCGGAGCGTTAAAAGTATCTGAGGAAATGTATACAGAATTTTATAAAGATCCCAGTACGATACTTCCTAACCTTAGTAAACACTGTAAGGGTTAATTTAACTTGCACGATGAGCTCTTCGGTACACAATCTCGTTTTATGGAATATAATATATTGTTAACTGTATTATTTCTCGTCTGCAAAGGGTTGAATTTAACCGAGCACCACTTTATACCTTTTCTTCCCACCTCTGTGAAATTATTGAGAATAAAGAAGGTCTAATCGTTCTAACGTGTGGGAGATTTTGGCGAGAATATCGGCGAACGATCATCCGTCGAACGAGGCTGGTCGTCTGCAGCGTGAGAATCGTATTGCATTATTCAAAATCACGGCTGCTGTTACGCAACGATCGTGTAATAGGTTTCGCTGCGATCGCTAAACGAGAGCGTGGCTTGATTTCTGATAAGCACGCGCCAATCGATAGCACTGTTCTCGCTTCATTGTTCGATCGCATGCACAGTTTGAACCGTCTTTCTTGTTCCGCCCACTCTCTCACTTCCATCGTTTCATTAGGGAGCCAGAAAAACATCCATTCGATTTTTCGCAATTCCGTTCGGCCGTGTAATATCGCCGTTGGTCTGATTAATCATTTACGTGGCCGACGTATCGTTTCGATCGCAAGCAACTAGACAAAACCATTGTAGAAATTAAAAGTTTAGGGAAATCTCTGGACTCTTGCAACTTTTATAAGAGATTAGAGGCTAATCGATTTGACTTGATCGAAACATTCAAGGAACCGTATACTCTTTAACAAAAGTAAAGTAACAAGAAAAGTTTAAAAACATTGGCTTGGTCGAAAAGAAAAGTTAGAATTTTTAACAAAAGACTGAACCAGAATTTTTATATCTTTAACCTTTTTGGAGAAAAATATTTCAAATACTATTTTAAATAGCCGTTCTTACACAATTCAAATAAAATACTATCATAAATAAACAATACAATTTCTGGAAATGTAATATTTTTATTTTGATAGTGTAGGTCCAAAATATAAAATAAAAAATTTGAATTTTGCTTTCAATAGTATCTAAAATATTTCTTGTCGATGATAATAGATTGAGGAAACGGGTGTAATATTAAAATGCGAGAAACCATAACATTTTCAAAGTTGATTTTCTCGAAAACAAGGCGTCAAATGAAAAAATTTTACTCTACATTTTCGATTTATTTTCACATGTAGAACCATCCCCTTAAAAAATTCACACTATTTCGAGAATCCTTTAAATCAAATAATATTTCAGAAACTTTCTCTAACAGAGGAAATATTTTATTTTTATTTATTTTTATTTATTTTATCGGATTTTTGTACAAAATAAACACTTTCAACCTTAGTTGCAACAAACAGGTTTGAAAAAGAAACGTAGTCCCTTTTTTAATCATTTTAACAGGCTGAAGTTAATGTAACAAAAGTTTGAAATTGTTCTTATGATATTACTATTTTGTGTTTCACCTACTCACTTCTGCCATAAATGCGTAAAATCTGCTCTCTAATCAGGCTAAAATCAACAGAGCAATACTTTGTCGAATTTAATGCAAAATGTAAAGGATGAAAAGACGGTGTGTTATAACATCGATGGCCCTGGTTGCGATTGCCCGCTTTTGTCGACGAGTGTACCAGGTAAGGATAATTAAAAAGAAACATTTTTGGCCGGAGTCAATTGGACGCACGTGCAGCAGTTCATCTGATAATTCACCGGTGCTGATAATCATTCATTGAATAGCCTCTCGAGACACATTACTCGAAACAAGTGATGAATCACTTTTCGAGGACCCATCGAATGCGACGAAATTCTAAGAAAGGTCCTCCAAATTTCAATTACCCCTGACTAACGAAAGTTTTATCACAAAAGATTCGTTAAATTAAAATTTTTATCCTCATCCCTTTGTACTAGAGTGAAAGAAAAATGTATCGTAGAAGAATGTGAAAGACGATGGCAATGAAGACGTGTAAAACTATGAATCACAGAACGATTCCCACGCGTAGGCGCTGTCATGCATGTGCTGGAATCTATGAAGTCACGGCAGAATGATGCTTTAATAAGTCTCACATTTCTGTGTCTAATTACTACCTTTCCATACTTCTTTTTTGACACTTCGACGCAGTTCTAGTTGCACAATGATACTTTCACTGTGCGATAGCGATCTCAATCGCTTCTGTTAATGTATTAATGAGTGGACGTAAAGAATATAGATGTAATCATTTCAAAATTCAGACGGATACTAATGTTCCAGATTTTATGAAGTTATAGTATCCACGATTGTCTATATTCTGCCATAGAATAATATTTAATAACGTTCGCTGCGATTGTTATATTATTACACACTCGATCAAAAATTCTGTGAGATCAAAATAATTTATTTAATGAAATACAAATTGTAAAGTGAGGATTCATAATACTTAGTACTCTTCCAACCTCCTTACATTTTGCACATGCCAACCAGTGGATACATTAGAGAAAAAATTAATTTTTAAATTGGTACAAATAATTTCGTCGCCCATGTATGGGTGCCATGCCAGTGAGCATGTTAATTAGAAAAAACTAATTTCCATTTGGTTCTACGTTCTAACAGTTGGACTGCAAAAATTTGCATAAAGATCCGCAGTCTAGATACTACAATCAGTAAAACGGTGTCTTAAAACTGTGCCTAATTCAATATGAGAACCAGTAAAACAATGTTTGAAAACTGTGCATAATTATCGAACATTTTTTCAAATTTTAACGAACTTGTTCAGTAAAGCAGGACATTGTATGTAGCTATACATTACAATAATTATGTATTTTTAAACTGTGCATAATTTCCGCACGTTCTTCCAATTTTAACAGACTGATATTTCGCGTCTCATCCCATCAATTATTATTTAATTCGTGAGAAAGGATTCGCAAAAATTCAAGTCAACCGCGAACAAACCGCTAGCACCAGAAAGCTATTTGTCGCAAAAAGCTGGCTGACAGCTTCGAGCTGTTAGCGCTACGAAGTCTGGTCGGGGAATGTGTTAAGGAGAGACAATTAGCAGAGTTGCAACGTAAGAAATCGCACGAGTCGTGTCCACGTCCTCGGAATTCCGTCGTTCAAGTGTCCCGTCCGACAGGAACCACGGATTCAATGAAAACAGCGCGTTCCGCACTCGAAATGACGGAAATTGTCGATCCACGTACCATTCACGTGTCCCGGCGTCGATATTCACGGGCTCGATTGCAGGCTGTTTAATTGCGAGCTGGCGATCATTGAGTAATCCGGATGACTTGGACCGAGCTGGTCATGATCAGTAGACTGCGGATCTTTATGCAATTTGCAATTTTTGTAGACGAATTTTAAGAAAGTGCAATCAAATAGAATCTTATTTTCACTCATAGTACCCTTTCCAGTTCTGAAATAGACAAACATCGTATTCAATTCTGTCAAATTTTATACTCTAGCATTTTTTGAAAATTTTCAGAAGCCATAAATGCATAAAGATCCGCCGTCTAACGATCAACGATCATCGTCAATGTGGCTCCCGTTTTTCTTACAATTAGATTCGCGACCTTTGGCACCGGGATCGATGCTCCTGTCACGCGAACAATAAATCGAGGGAATTAATGATGGGAGCGGTCTGAATATCGCTAAACCGGGGAAGTACCAGCGAATGATGGCAACGTTAACTCTTCAGTATGTTCGACGTCATGTAGGGTGTTTCACGCAATTGTGTCAGGTTATAACTTCGTTACAAGTGCAGTTAGAGAATAACATCGAAGGAAAAGGATAAATGGTTTGAAGAACACTATATCCACAGCTCTTTATTTTTTTTTAAGCCCAATGATAAATGTGCAATCAACAAGTCTACAGTATTTCATCGTTAATTGTCGTGAAATTCTGAACGATAATTGTCGCAAAACAATCCCTCCTTCCGCTATACCCCGTGTGGGGCCGTGAAACTCGAGAGGCATCGGTCCTCGAGAAGTGTAACATAATACGGGTCGAGTATATGGGTGAGACCATTACTAATCCAATGACAAAACTTCTTTATTTTTTATTATTTTTTGATGGAACTTTCACCAACATATTCGTGGCATTTTTCTAATGAAAATGATACCATGAAAGTTTCGGTTGCAAGGAAGAGCAGCGCATGAGAAAGAAAGAGACGCGGAGATTCACAGTCGGCGTCACAGTTCAAAGGCGCACGTGTCCTCAGAGTGTAATGCCAATAAAAAAAACTTTTTTATTATTACTTATTTTTTTATGAGACTTTCTCCAATGTGTTTGTGGCATTTTTCTGATTAAAATAATATTTACAATAATTTTTCGAAACTTTCATCGTCCATTACTTAAGTAAATACCATCGGACTTATATCTTATTTGGTATCATTTTCATTAGAAAAATGCCACTAATATGTTGGTGAAAGTTCCATAAAAAAATAATAAAAAATAAAGAAGTTTTGTCATTGGGTTAGGTGTTGTTTTCACACCGACGACTCGAGCCGTATTATGTTACACTTCTCGGCGACCGAGGCCTCTCAAGCTTCGCTGTCCTTTTCTACGTTCAGCACAAGTCAAAGAATAGTATTATCTGAACGGTAATTGTCGCCGGCCGGACCCGTGGTGGCGACGATTATCGATGAAATACTGTATTATTGTTTTTAAATGCAAATGCGTATTCTTTTACATACATAGATTCCTCTCGTCACTCTACATTAAAAAAATGTATGGGGGTAAAATGGCAAAATAATTATTAGCGTTGTATGAAATGTATTCAATGCAATGGAGAAGCGTTTGAGCGTCTTATTCAATACAGATGATTTTTAAAAAGTATCTCGGTAAGTATCCATTTTATTTTGCTATTCTACCCTAATACTCTTTTATATTCAATCACAAGAAGAATCTAGTTGATTTTTTAATTTCTGTTCATTGTCAACGCAGTGTACGACGTACTGACGTTGTGTCCGATGGTCTGATCCGGGGCGAGAGCGTTTCAATGATCTAATTGTTACGATGCTGTTTATATTTTGACTGGAAACACGAAATCGATCACGTGCTGTCCATTGACGCGCAGATGGCGTGAGAAAGGCGAGAATGACCTTTCATCCGGCTCATAATGATTGCTGACCGACGCCATAACGAATCAGAAAACTCGACGTTCCTGATAATCGCTGACAGACCGAACTGTGTTACACTTGATTGGTGTTTTCATTGGCTGGATTGGAGCGAGTTAAACCGGCTAATGAGTCACGGTGGAGTTTCGAATTTTCTCTCTGCAAACAATCGTATTGTGTCATTCAAAACGTCCATTGACTAGTAACAATTTCAGGTTATATTTTCTGATGAATGTAGGAAGGTAGTCGAAAAGAATGGGAGGTTATTATGTTTATTACATGAAGGATGTTGATACAAGTTGTAAAATGAACAACTGGCTTGAACATTTGTAGAACAGGAACGCCAAATGTGTGGCAATTTATTAACTTAAATTAATATTATAATTATAATTATTTAAATTAAGTATAATTTTATAAATGTATCGCTACACGATGTTGCTAATGTAAACTATAATTCGATACACGATAATTTCTGAGTCTGTTTGTTCAATCGTAAACGGACATCGTAAAGCTCACAATCATAATCTGTGATTTTCGATACAATATTTGCGTTATCAATAATAATTCCGAGAGAGTATTAAGCAGTATCGAAAAAGAAGGTAAACACAAGTTAGTCGGCGATCACCGACGACGCGACGTCTCGTGGAAATTTAATATTTATTTAAACGCTGCGGAAGTTGGTAAACAGACAAGCATTGCTGATACGTTTCCGGGAACAGCTTTGAGTGCGAAAAAAACGAAGCAGCAAAATTCCTACCGATCGGGAGAACAATTTGTTTGGATCCCGAGGAGTCTCTATTTATCTGATCTAAATGGGTCAACAACACGTTTCCCGTGTATTACCGATCGGATGATTTTCTATCGTCCGTGCCGATAAGCGTTATCGGTGACAAATTACAGATAACGCACTCGCCCGATTATAGTTCTCATAGTTCATTCAGTCAAATAGAAAGCCGATTGGACGCGTGACATTGTTGGAAATTGTCCGGCAATTTTATATAACGAATCAGAATAGTGAAAATCAAACATGTGATGTACATAGATGAAAACAAATTGGTTACATAAAAAATTTAAAAAAATTCAAAGCAAGTTGAAAATACAGTTCAAAATCTAACTTATCTTTAAAATTAAAATCTGTAAATTGTGAGGGTCACTTTTATGAAAAAAAATTTTCTAAAATTTTGAAAAATTGATATTGAAAAGTGACATTAACGCTAGAAGTACCAACAGTTAATGCAATTCATTTTCAATTCCTGATAAAACTTGTAAGAGTAGATTTCGATACGACTCTTACTGCAATGTGTGTGCAACTGAATGAATTTATGTAATAATTTTCCGCAAAAGTATCTCCGCAATGTCTGTACTATTAAAATAAAAAAACTGAAAGGAATCATTTTAACGTGTTCGATAGTTTCGGTATTAAAACATCAGAATGCTACAGGTGTGGATTGTTCAAGTTTGTTGAATTGTAAATAAAAATTAGTAAATCTTCCATGGAATTCCGAGTGCTCAAGGTATTAGCACGTATCAAATTTGCTCGCCGGTTTAATAGAACCAAACACGATACAAACGTAGATAGAATGAAGCTTATCAATTCCATGCCAGAAATTCCCCACGGCACGTGCCCGAGACCACCATAATTCTCCGTCGAATACGAAACGTTTCTTGGACCGTGGATTGATCAGCTTGATTGTTATTAGCGATCCATTGATAAACCGTCGCGTAGGTTTCCCAAGATTCGATGCACTCGAGACGGCGAGACCAAGACAGTCTTAATTGACACTTGTAGTCGCCGAATGCCCGTAGTTCGGCAATTCCGGTGTAATAATTGTCGGTTGCGCAACCAGAAGACACTGGACACGATTATACAACACAATCGAGGAAGAAAATGGGGAGAATCGTGACCAAAAAATCAACATCCGCGAAAAATTGCGAAATCATGCTCACAATGCAGTAAAACGCTTGATTGGTGTGAAGTATTTCAGAGGCGATGACAAAGAATTCGCAAAATGTACGTTTTTATTAAATCAATTACTATAACAGACTGTTATTTATACCAGCCTGTGTTAATTTGGTTCTTCCAATGAACATTTCAAGACTATAAATTGTTAGAAGAAATAAATGAACAGTAGTCATGTAACAATGTTAACTTCCAGTCGTTTACAAAACATGCAAGAAATGTAAAAACTGCAAATGTAAAAGCTGTAAATGTGAGAAATATAAAATGGACCGTAGCAACTAGGGTAACAAAGGCGAACAATGTATGCTTCTATTGAATCGATTATTATAAAGGACTACTATTAATAACAGCTTCTGTCTTCTGAAAAATTATGAAATCAATTGATTTCTACAAAGAACACTTAAAGGTTGGAGATTGTAAGAACAATAAATAAATATAAGTGGTGTAACAATGTTGACGTTCAGTCGTTTAGAAAACATGCGAGAAATGTGAAACTGTAAACGTGAACAACGTAGAATGAACTTTCGAGACGTTGGCAAAGAAGTCGCAAAATGCAATGCTTCTATTCAACGAGTTATTACAACAGACTACTATTTATAACAGTCTCTGTCTTTCTAGAAAATGGATCAATCAATTTTTTCATCGAAAGAACACTTCAAGACTAGAGATTCTTAGAATAAATAAATAAATAAGAATCGTGTTAACGTTCGGTGGTTTACAAAACATGCGAGAAATGTGAAAGTCACTGTAAACGTATAAAACCCGCGGTTTAATCGCATGACTGAGTAAGGAAGGAATTTTATTATTGGTCTCTGTGGATTTTTATGTAAATTTCGGCTGTTACGGGCAAATTCGTGAAAAGTAAGGTTGCATAATAATTTCAGTTATCGCGGGAGCGATATAGAGCCTATCTTGGGACGTAAAATCGTCCGTTTGATCGTGTTTTATACACTCGCTCGTGTTACGAGTGCATCAAATCTGTGGAGAGATTATTATTTGGCAGGGAAGTGATCTCTTGTGATGCTTCAATCCTCCCGCATGAATGGCGGGTTGTTGAGTCCTGGCGGGCGCACGCCCTCAGCTACCTTGTGCACCCTCGGCTACCTTGTACACCCTTCACGCACGTGCACGCTGCATCTGGTGGGCGAAGCTGTTATCGAGGCAACACGCGTCGACGATGCAACGCCGACAGTGCATTTAACATCATGGCATTGCGCTGTACTTGGCCGGGGCCACGCAATCCCCGCATTGTGCAACAACTAGGGATGGAATCGAGAATGCAGTGGGTGATCGCGAAAATTCGAACAACGCCGCGGAACTATTAACCCGTAGCTGTCTGGCGTTTTCTAAAAATGCATCTCGGAAATTGCATCGCGAAGTTTATCGATGTGCGTCATCCCTTTTTAATAAAGTCCCCCGATGATACCCGTAACAATTTTCTGCTTACATTATGAAAGAAATTCAGTGGAACCTATTTTATTTATCTTATAGAATATTAATTTACTTTACCGAGAATCGAGGGAAAAATGCATGCGACAGTTTATTAAAAAATAAAACGTTTACATTGAAAGTGAAATTTTGTATTTTTTTTAATATGATATTTACGTTTAGTGGTGTTAAGGCTAAAAATATGTTAGTCAACTATTTTTTTGTATCATATTTTATGGAGAAACATTTAAATTCTTTCTTCATTTACGACCACCAAAAATAAAAATATCATTGACAAATAAAGATTATTCAAAATGATCATAACATTAATGAAGAAAGATTACTAAATATAATTGTATAAATTATTAAACAAACATGACATTAATACAGGAAGAAAACGTGTAGGTAACTTTCTTCTGATGAAACACACTGTACGTTATTATGGAGACGCAGAAAAATAATTTTCATTAATGGGATGCAATTTAAAATATAAAAAGAACATTCAAGTGGACAATAACGAGGGTAAACGATGAACGCGGAAAGAACTACGAATCCACGATGCACACAATGGAAGTTACCTAAAGGTTAGGTGAGCTGTTCCAAATTTACTCCTGTTGATGAATTGAATTACCATGTATTATACCTCTGTGTCGTCCTATTTCTAAATGTAGCATGTGTTGCATACGAATGTAGTTCTGTAATGCTATTTATATATACGTAAACTAATTATACTGAAAAAAATACTAAAGGCTGGAGACCCGAATATAATTTGAATCACAAATGACCCTAAGAACCATTCTAAATATATACTGCAAAGGGTCCAAAAATTTTCCATGTCAATTTTATCTTCTTCTTTGGTATTCGAATCTGTTTCTAGCTTACTGTGAATGTTGACGTACACGAACATTTATGTGAATTAGTGTATTAGTGATTCAAAATACTACACAGTATATTCAGACGAATTCGTGTATTTTACAACAACCTCTTGACACTTAATGTAATTAGATTGGAATTTTCAACATAAAACGTGTCTTCGATATCCTACTTACCATATTATGTAAAACCATCTTAACAGAAAACGAATGACAGACTGCAAAAGCGGAGGCTTCAAGGTTTAAAATAAGTGCAATTTTATTGCTGTATCTTTTTCACGAAATTACGAAGGAGAATTGGAAATTTAGCGTGTCGATACATCATCCGTGTTGAAAGGGCGAAAACAGTCTTCAAATTTAGGCAAAATCAGTGAAAATCAACATTTTTAAAGGCTGTTTACACCCTTCCAACATAGTTGATGTCCGAACAAAGAATTCATGAATACTCGCAAACATGAAAATCGGTGTGTCCAGATTTGATATATTCCCCTTTGCCAGATTCTGCATGGCACACCGACTATAATGGTAAATCAAATTTAATGATTTTGTATACTTTTTGAAAGTAACACATAAATCTCATCACTATTTGTCTAAGTCACCGTCTTTTACTCAAGAATGTTTAAAATAATAAAATACAGTTATGCGAACGTACAGTTCCAAAATCGTAGTTTCTAGTTTCGGAGCCATTGTAAAAGTGCAATTTTCGCGAATCCTGCAATACCGCGAAAACGGCGAGCAAGGAGCAAACCAAAGTAATTAATTCGAATCAAAACGGATCCCATCGCCGGCGGTCTGCCGATCGGAGGTGCACGCGGCTTCCGGTAGCGGAATTGATTGCAGGACCGTTGTGCTCGCGAAACGGGCCCATTGTTTTCTTCAAACTGCGAGGAAGTTGTGCAGACGTAAACAGTCGCGGCCAACAATCGGTCACGCGATAATATCCGCATGTCTTCCACGCGTGCTGGCGTTCGCTCGCGATCCTGATAACGTGATATGCAAATTTTCGCGCTCGGTGACATTTCGAGAAGTTCAAGTGCGCGACATGCGAAGAAAGAATCGCGTGTATACACTCGCGGCTACTCAGGTTGAAATATCGCTTGTCGCTCGGTGGATATCCATTATGCAAATAGCGGTTCTGTAACGAGTGGGACGCAAGAATTCGCATTTTGCAACGCGGCATGGATGCTGGGGTATACTTCTCGATAGGCACCTGCCGACGCGAGTCTGGCATACCGTTTCCCGTGTTCTAACGCTGTCCACCGGCATCTGGGTCATCGTTGACCCAGGCGGTTGAACGATCATAGATCGAGCTTCACAGCTGTCTGACCAGCTCGAGTCGGCGGACGTTTAACCAGCGATACACGCGACGCTCGCAAGCCGCTCGACGGAACGGTGAAAAATTAATGGCGACGCTGTCGAGCGGACGCAAACACGAACGCCGGTGTCAGTTATGCATGGTACACAATTAAATCCATGAATCTTTTAGGGACGTGAGTTTGCGGGAAATTGTTGGCGAGCCGGTCGACGAGCGCGTTGCGAAATGAGTGGCTAGAGAACACACGACCCAGTGACACAGAATCGGAAAGGGGGGATTCTATTGTGTCGGGCTTCGAAAGTGAAATGGCGGGGAATTTTTAGCATCTGATGTACAGGTGTTCTTGTGTGGGCCGCGAGGTCACTAGTGTGTTCTGCACGACAGATGGCTGGGTAAAATACTATTTCAAATAGTAAATAGTAAATAGGAGGGGTGTACGTGTTCCCTAAATTTCGGGTATCCGAGCCTCGGATCGAGTCGGACAATGATCGAGTCGGGTTGGGTCGGGTGAATTGTTTACTTAACTGTTAGTAACCAATGTTTACTACAAATAGAAATACTATTACAACCGATGATTGGACATCTTAATATGCACAGAGTTATTTATCGCTGATTTGACAGCAGATTTGCTGCAACTTTAACTTTGAGTACCCGAATATTGCAAACTTTCGGGACCCCAACTCAACCCGACCCGAATGCCTTTATGGGTACCCGAAACCGCGGGTACCCGAAGTTTATAAACTTTCGGAATACCGACCCGATCCCGAACAAATTTCCCAACCCGAATCGAATCCGAAATTTCGAGTACTCGCATACCCCTAGTAAGTTATCTATTTGGTTTTAAATCATATGTCCACATATAAAAACAAAGTATTCTATTTGTTAGAACAAGGTTTTTTAAAGTAGTACTTAAAATAATATCTTACTTGAAGGATTCTCAAAATTGTGAAAATTTTATTTGAGTGGGTGATTATACATGAGAAAATATATCGAGAAGATGGAATACATTTTTTTCATTTGACGCCTCCATTCCGAGAAAATCGAATTCGAAAATATTATGTGTTCCTATTAATAAAACTCGAGGCGACCTCGATATCGCCATGAAAACAAACTGTTTTTGACGTTTTTGACCGATATCTATTATATACTCCATACATCGTGAAAAATCGTGCGTCGCGTTAATCAAGAAGCTGCATGAAATTCATTAAAACGTACTGGGAGCACCATATAAAACGAAATAAAACGTGTTAGAAAACCATGGAAAAATTTATATTAAAACCTGCCACGTAAAAAGCGAACCTAGTGTACTCGCCAAAATACATTTACATTAAAACTGAAACAATTACAGCACATTTGCGGAACTCCGTCAGACCGGATCCGCGAAATGCAAACTCGGTTAGACTTCGCCCACGAAATTCGCGCTACAACAATTCGCAGGAGCTTCGCCGAAGTCCCAACAAATTACGCCGAGCAAATACAAATTAAACTAACTGACGCCGTTGTTCCCTATTCTTTCGCCCGCGGATCGATTGCTTGCCGCAGGTAAATAAATTTATAGCACAGTCCGGGTAAGGGTGCGTCGCGGCACGAAGATCTACACAAAGTTTCCCAGGCACAATGAAACGCGCGCAAAACGGATTAGCGAAACGCGTTAAATTCCCGGCCGTGCTCGACTCGCCCCGAACAAAAAGCTGTTCGTTGAATGTCGTTCGACTGTTACCCTCCCCCGCTCCACCCCCGCCGCCACGTTGAGTAAATTGATTCGCGAAACTGAGGCGAGCATTTCCGCGTCGGAAAATCGACCAATTAATGATCGAACACGGTAGCATTGTCGTCGAACCGGACGGAGGGGGGAAGAGGACGAGAAACAAAGAGAGAGTGAGGAGAAAAGAGAGTTAGGCTCGATTGAAAAGCAAGGTATCGCAGAAAATATTGATGAGGAAGAAATACCGTTTTCCCGGCGTAATTAGCAACATAAAAGCAACCGTCACGAGGAAGCCGGCGCAGCGCGGAGCGAAGAAGCGCAAAAACGCAGGAAAGAAACGGTTCCAGAGGTCTCGTTTGCCGCGTGCACGTGCTCCGCCAATGGCGAACTGCTTATCGCGCCCCACGACGATCGGTTTCTAGAAAACTCCCGCGATTTGCAATTTAAACGGAGCGCCCGTTGAACCCCGCGCGCCTCCCCGCGGGGAATCGGTTCGCGAAAACGCAGTCGTAAACGCCGTACTGCGTCGATAGGGAACAATACGCCTTCGCGACGTGTTATGGCAACGCGATGTGTGCTCGCTGCGTGAACAAGGTCCCGTGGGTCGAGCTGAACGAGCTGCGTATCAACGGCGCCTGAACGCGTTCTCTGATTCAGGGCTTGGAACCGGGGATCGAAAAGGTTCCGAAAATAACTGTTTCAACATGTTATATGCAGGGTGGAAATTATAAAGCGTTACGGACGAATATCTCCGAAAATATTGATTTTACGCAAAAATGTTTCATTTCTATGAAAGTTGTTCAATACCGAGAAAGACATCATGTGGTGGGACTTTTATTATTCCCGGTGGACATTCCAAGGTGAAGCGAAGGTCAACTTTCATTTTTTAAATGGAATGATATGTTTTTTTATCCACCACTAAATAGGCGTTTTAAGACCAGTTCAATTACCTATGACTCAAGGTCATTCAATGTCAAACTTGCAGAAAAATGCAGAAAAGGTGTTGTCGTTTTATTTGTACTTCAGTTTAGTATGTGTTCAAAATGATTACCTCTTACTTCAATGCACTTAACAATCCTTTGTTTAAATGATTCTCTAATTTTGCTCAACATTTCAACGTTTATCTTAGCACAAGCTTCACATATTCTGACTTTCATGTTTTCACGCGTCGTAGGCTTAATGGACATTACGCAGTTTTTAAGCACAAAACCTGAACGGAGAAAACGCTGTTCTAGTCTTTTAAATGCAATATGCGATTTTTATGGTCGATCTGGGTGTCGTTGTGCATACAAATTTACAGCCATTCTGTAATTTTTCCTGCATTCTCCTAGTACCATAAACATATCAAAACAATTTTGATACATTTCAATTTTCACCACTTATTTAAGTACTACCGTTCAGCGAAGGATACCTTAGCACGAATAGTTATGAAAGTAAACTGACTATCTTGCAGAAGAGCACAGTAATACATAAATACGTTTGTTTTCTTTTCATTGATAATGACATTGATGTTGTCCTGAGTAATGCTGATATTGAACACATGTTATTGTTTTGGTGTAGAAGTTCGAAGATACGAATTAAAATACAAATAAAACGATCACACATTTTCTGCATTTCCCTGCAAGATTGACCTTGCAACGCACTATTTGATGGTGGATAAAAAAAAACATATCATTACATTTAAAAAAAGAAATTTGACCTTCACCTCACCTTGGAGTGTCCATCGGGAAAAATAAGAGTCCCACAGCATGATGTCTCCCTCGGTACTGAACAACTTTCAGAAAAATGAAACATTTTTGCGTATAATCATTTTTTTGGAGATATTCGTCTGTAAAGCTTTATAAATTCCACCCTGTATATCGGTTCTGACTGAAACAGTTATGGAGAACCGAAAAGTCATAACTGTTACAAGGTATATCGGTTTTGACTTATATCGGTTACAGTTTCGATTCATCAGAAAGGATATTATGTCGGTTCTATAATTCTACGTCTTTCCCTTTAAGACTTCGTTCTGCGAAGTTCGAAGGTGCGCATGGTTTGCAGGAAGTAAAACCGGTAGGTCATGACCAGACGAACCAGCCGATTCTTATACAATAGCAAGTGTGTTCGCTACATTTGAAAACTCGTTTCAGCCATTTTTTCATACGCCGTATAGTTGACGAGTAGTTTAGGTGGCACACTAAATCAATCAGAGGATTTTTCTTGCTTCACTCGATAGCAGTCCACATGGATATTATGTATTGAAAGTTTCAAAGAGAAATTCGAAGAAGTTTTGTAGATACAGCTGAAAGAATAGCATATTGTGCAGATAGGTGTACCAGTTGACAACTTTAAACGCGTTTTCTCGGAAACACTTTCCCGCAGTTGGTTGACACGATTAGGAAATGGTATTGGATCGATCAACATAAAATTATAACCGTACGCTATAAACTAGTCTACTGAATCTACTAAAACTAGTCTACTAAGACTGTTCTACACGCAAAACGATAGGACGCGTATCTTTTGTTCAACTACCGAAAGCTCCAGGCAGTTGCTAAGTAAAGTGGAACATTTGGATTTCAACAGTTACCACTTCCTAAAAATAACTACATTGTTTATTGCAATTGTTAATTATATTAAGTATTGATGAATTGATAAATATATGTAAATAAAATGGAACCTAATTAAAATTGTTCACATCGGATAATTTGGAAGACAGATGTCGCTTTAACCGACAATAAAACAAATTCACAAAACGCTCTAGTCCATAGGCAGTACAAATTGTATAATCAATTTCACTCGTTCTTTTTTCTAAAAAACTCTAAAATATCGATATGTTTTGTTAAAAGTGCTAGAAATTTACCCTTACTAGAAACAATAGCAACGCACATATGAACAAGTATGTGATAATCCTCAGTGCAAAGAATAAATGGAAATTACAGATAAAAATCCGGTTTCAAAGTTCGCGCGCGTCCAGCACGTGTGCGTTAGTGTTTACGCAGAGGAGAATAGGTAAGTCATGCGCAGACGCGTGAACTGATTTGTATTCAGTGTGTGACGACGTAGAAAAATGTTGCAGCAATAATGATTTCGTTTTTGAAGACAAATATTATGAGTTGTGCTGCTAGTATTAGCGCGTGCTTATATCTTTCTCATAAAAATTAAGACAGACATTTAATATTGTCAAAAATATGTATAACACCGGTGTGATCGGGAACAGATCGATTCTACAAAAAATATAAAAATACAATATTTCATATAAAATTGAACAAATATACAAAAAAGTCGGTTTTCTCGAAATCAAAGCCTCAAATGAAAAAAAATTATTCTGCATTTGCGACTTATTTTCTCATGAACAATACACTTCCTGTAAGGTTGTACCATTGCTGGTACAGTATTGAAAGTTTCCCGACGTTTTTCAATTCGCAAAGAGAGAGGAGCAGCCTACTATGAAGAACGGTTTATATCATAGTAGAGATTACAAGCTTGAACGTGTATTGAAAAGTCACGTGTAAACGTGTAACGAATATACAGGATGTTCGCGTTAAGTTATGTAACCATTTTTTAGGCATTTCCAGTACTGCAATTAAAAAATGTTTTAAACAGAAGTTCATCAATACTTGGTGAGCTACATGTTCGCATATTCTTAAATTCGGAAAAATGCTTTTTACTTAAAAACAGCAAAGGTCACTTTGACTTTTTTAAATGGCACTACATGTTTTGGACGTCATATGATTGTTGTTGACGTCGAGACGAATTCAGAAGTGTACTATACTAAGACCTTGAAATAACCTCAAACTCGAAAATTTTGTGCAAACGTAATGTTAACGAAAAATTATTTCTTACAAAATAAGTCAGGTTACATCAGATGTTCCAACTGCGATCCATCTTTTATGATACACAACTCCGCCCCACAAATGGCGACAACGAGAAATCTAATAGAAAGAGGGGAGTTCTGTATCATAGAAGATGGATCGCAGTTCGAACATCTGATGTAACCTGATTTATTTTGTAAGAAATAATTATTCATTAAAATTACGTTTGCACAAAATTTTCGAGTTTGAAATAATTTCAAGGTCATATTATAATACACTGTTGAATTTGTCTCGACGTCAGCAACAATCCTATGACGTCCAAAACATGTAGTGCCATTTAAAAAAGTCAAGGTGACCTTTACTGTTTTACGTAAAAAGCATTTTTCCAGATTTAAGAATATGCGAACATGTAGCTCACCAAGTGCTGATGAACATTTGTTTAAAACTTTTTTAATTCCACTACCGGAAATGCCTAAAAAATTGTGACATAACTTAACGCGTACACCCTGTATACGTGTTTGTGACCGCGTAATTTTTAATTCACGTGTACACGTGTAGTCGAATACACATGTATTTTAATACACGGATACACGTGTATTTTGATACACAGGTACACATGTGTTCCCATACACGGGTACACATTCGTGTACTACTAATTTGCCCACATATTAATTTATATAGTTATTTTGTATTGTATAAAATATCCAAATATTCAAATATATAATTGTTACAAATGTAAGTGATGTGAAAAATATTTGGTTACACGGGTATACGTGTATTTCGATACACGCGTACACGTGTAATAAACAATACACGGATGTCATCACGGATATACGAACTAAGCGTGTACACGTATATTTTAGATACACGTGAAATGGGTATCTATAGTTTATAGTAACCGTCACTCCGAAGTAGTCGAGTGTTTTTCGCAACGAGGAGAACCCGAGGAATCTATAAGACAGAACACTCTCTACCGCTTTCGCGAATATCTAGAACGATAAAAGCCTCGAAATGTTGATCTTTCACCTCCATTTACCTCGAAGTGGCAGCGTAGCTCTCGCGGGAAGAGGGTATTTCCTCAACAGTTCGAGTCGCTAAAAAGGCACGTCGCCGCTTTTGATCTTTCCAGACTCGTCTGTACAGCTGCGTGCATAGCAATGGAGGCCGTCTTTGAGCTCCTCCCATAAACGCTCCCCGACATTGTACACACAAGGAGCCCGTAATTAAAACACGTCTGTTAATTTTACGGACGCTTGTTCCGGAATACCCAGTGTATTAATCGGTCCACGGATCGACCCGACCCGTGTATTACACGTTCGCCATATTATTCCGCGGCCCTCTCGCCTCCTTAACGAACAAATGGCGCGAACATCTGCCACGTTGTTGACATCTGAAACGAGATCCCGACGACGCCGACTTGCAAGACAGTTTTCTGTTTACAACGTGTTAATACGTCGACGACACGCCAGCTGCACAGAAGACGCTCCGAAGATGTCGTAAATCTGATTTCCGGGTTCTTTCAATCTTCGCGACCCGAAAGATACTTATTGTTTCAACGAGAGCAACGTTGTTGCGTGATTTCTAGGGGTGTGCGGGTACCTGAAATTTCGGGCACCCGAGCATCGGCTCGAGTCGGACAATGATCGGGTCGGGTCGGGTCGGGATCCCGAAAGTTTATAAACTTGGGGTACCCGCGATTTCGGGTACGCGGAATGGTAGTCGGGTCGGGTCGGATCGAGGTCCCGAAAGTTTGCAATGTTCGGGTACTCGAAGTTAAAGTTGTATTTATATAAGTATGATGCTGTTTTATTATTTTTCAGTTCAATCTTTTATTTTTACTGGCAGGTTCAGAATGATTTTTTATATTTTTAGTGCAATCGGTTGTCAAACTTTGCGAGGAAAAGAAATATTTTAGAATACATTATGTGAAATAATGTACGTAAAGGACGTTTCTGTTTCTAGTAAACACTGTTCTTACAAGAAAAGGACTCTTCGTCCACACACTGTTCGTATAAGAACACTGTTTCGTAAACAGTGTTTACTACAAATCGAAATATTATTACAACCGATGATTGCAAACTCGAGTATCCGAATATTGCAAACTTTCGGGACCCCGACCCGACCCGACCCGACTACCTTCTCGGGTACCCAAAGTTTATAAACTTCCGGGATACCGACCCGATCCCGAACAAATTACTCGACCCTACCCGAACCCGAAATTTCGAGTATTCGCACACCCCTAGTGATTTCGTAATTATATTACTGGACAGAGGACATTTTAGTTTGTGGACGCTTTCATCTGGTTTCACATAAAGTATCAGCTCTGTTAAAATTATTTAACATCCTGATTAATTTGATTTATAGTATCAAGTGTGGCATACAATGTGATAATTAGTTTTTCGATAGTCTGTTTTTTATCGAAATATGACGGTCACCTTGAATTTTCGTATCATGATGTGTAATATTTGACCTTGTGGTTAGAAAGAGTATTGTATATAAATATTGTATATAAATACTAATTACTACATTGCATGCTGTTCTTAAAAACATGCAACTTTCATTTGAAAACATTTTTGATACAATAAATAGTTTACGAGTAAATTTATGTGGCACAGTGAAATTATTCACCCTGTATATGGTCTAAGGTTAGGGCAGTTATCACCCTTGGAAAGAAAGTACCAACATATTCGCATGGTATCTGCGCAGTAGATCAATTGCGACGCGCCCGGAACCGGGCCTATCGGCCGGCATAATCGATATTTTTACTGTTACGTAAACGTTCGTTCCCAAGATGGTTTTCTTTGCGACGGACTTGTCAACGGGCGTTACATAAATCGATCAAGAGACTCGCGGACTTCCTATTCTACGCTTTCTATGGCAAGCGAGCGAAAAACGCGCGAAAGAATGCGACTTGGAACGTGTGTTGTCGCGACGCCCGTAATAGCGACACCGAGCCAAAAGAAACGATGGGCAACTCGGGCAACCGGCTCGTGAAGAAACAACGCGATCGATAAATGTGCCCCTTATGCAAGCAGCTTATTGCTTCGATCTCTCGAGATTTCCATAAATCGATCGCCAAAAAGCTGCGCTCGAATTTACTTGTTGTTCCGTTTCGTAACGAGCGGACATACGAAACACGAAACACGAAAGGGTTCTCAAACAAACAATCTTTGATTTCGTAATTGTGTAGTTAATATTTCATAATTCTACGCCGCTTGATTATTGTGGTGTGGCCCTGAATTAACTTGGAATAAACAGCAATGGACTGTTTCAACATTCTGTGAAAAAAGACGCGTTGAATATACTAAAATATGTTAGATATTGGTTTAGAATACCTTAGAGATACTTTTGTGCTTTTGGTAATGTTGGTGCTAGAGAAATTTGCCTCTTATGCGTTGGCTAAGAATAATTTACTTTTCCTATAAAATATAGGTTAATAGGATATTATTCGGTTGGTTTCCTTTGTTCACCCCCTTCCTGTGAGTTTAAATATTTGGTGCTTACATCTACGACTGTAGCCGCCGATAGAATTTTATTTATTTAATATATTTACTATTACATTGATCGCATACCTCTATATTTGTGATATAGAATTTAATGTTCCAGTTTGAAAATTGATGTGTATTGTGTTACAGGTATTTGAGGTAACCGAATTTTGTTAAGATTTATAAGGGTTGTGTAACAGAGTTTCTAAAGGGGTTAATACGTTATTCATTCGGTAATTAAACTAATTTAATTTTATGGGATAATGAGAAGAGGATAGTGAAGAGAGAATAAGAAAATTACCATTGAAAATTACGATTAGTTTTCGGTTTAATTCAATTTGTGGTTAATTTTGTTTAATCGATCAGAAATAAGTATGCGATAGAAGAAGGTGAGTGCTTCTTGGAAACAATATTCGAATAACAGAACCTTGTAGCCTGGTTCTAAAACAGTCCCTGGTTGAACTTAGCCCTTACGCAATTTTGCAGAATTATAACTACACTCTCATAGTATTCAAGGCCAATTATGCATAGAAAAGACGATATAGTAATAATAATAATAATAATATTAATAATAGTAACTTGCACAATACTGAATAGATTCATGACAGATATGCATTTATTGGAATTCCAGAGGACAATTATAATTAGATACGACAATATAGATAGATAGTTCTTACACCGAAACGCTATGCAACAGAACAATATGAGAATTTAACAAACTTTGACAACTGCTTGGCTGCCATGTACGATGGAAAATAGTATTAACAATAATATTTACTTTTTCACGTAAACATTCTTCTGCCAGTTTTAGAACAGTTGATCTTTGAAATTTTTATTTTTTTAACGTGAAACATGTATATCTAGTGACAGCATTTGTTAGAAAAAGAGCTCTGATATGACAATCAGACAAGCATAATTTTCATATTTTTTCAAGTCACTTGACGAATGTCAAAAAATCGTTTTGTAATTATTACAAGACAATTATGCATTTATTGCACAATCCATTCAGAATGTAGCAAGACATGCATAACTCGTAATATCAAAAAATGCCATTAACTTGAAGAGGAGAAGAAGAGGCGTTACGTATTCTCGTCGTTCGTCTCTTCGTCACGTGACGAAGAATGATAAAATCTAAACAAAGCGAGGTCGAGCACGTGCGAATGAAATTGAGAAATGCAAATACGCGAGCAACAAGTTCATTATTTATTGTTTCATTTCAATTGTTGTTTTACCATTGTATCAACTCGACACACGACGGACACGTTCGATTGCGAAAATGTGGGATGGATGAGGATTAAACAACGCCTTCGACATCAAAACCACACGGTGAAATATGCAACGACAGCAATAAAACGACAATCACAATTTCTCTTAATACTAGATTTACGGGACGCATCAAAATGACGTGTTCTAATATTTTTAATTTACGATTATCGAGATTGTAAAGATGCTTACGTGAGAAATTATTCAACAAATTTATTTCTTTGGGTATGTATTATAAAACAAATCGCTAAAAATTTCGATAAAAAACATTCTAATTATTTTTATAAAGTAATGTAAAATAGTAATTTTCAGTTGTAAGAAAGTGTAAATCGATAAGTGCTATACACGAGCTCTAGATTATGGGCATGTATCAATATGTAGTTAATTGTTGGTGGCGTATCGTGCGACAGTAACATCTTTTGTTTCTTTGCGTCGAGAATCGGCAGTCTGATCCATCCAGTCATGTGAAACGCACGCATTTTATATATATATATATATATATATATATATATATATATATATATATAATATAATATAATCAAAGTGTGAAAATAAAGCGTAGTTTTTATTATCCCAAATCTCCTGACAGCCCCGTAAACCTAGTGTTAAACACGTTTCTCCAAGCTACACTTCTCGGTAGACCTAATAATGGCATTCTGTATTCGGATACAGGAGGCTCTCCATATTGCCCCGTGAAACGCGTCTCCGTTTTCGAGGGGGTTAGGAAACGGCTGGAGTCTGTCAAGGCAAGCGACGCTGACAAAAAAGGCAAAGTGACGAGGAAGTCGTTTCCATAAGCCGGGTGCAGTACTCGCGGGCGTCTTGTCGCGTCAGGAACGCACGACGTCTGACTTTCACGCGTCCCATACCACTTTCGTGGCGGACCGAATCCTCTCGGCCCCCGTCTGCGTCTGGGCGAGCCTAACCCGTCGACGTCTACGTCCTCGTCGGCGACGTCGTCGACTAGCTTCACGGAAGGGAGGAAAAAGCGTAAAAGCGCCGCGCGGAACCACGTGCCGGGGACCTTGAGTGCGTGCACTCTCGCGCGCCGGGTACGTACGTCCCTGAGCCGCAAACAGGAACACGCCGATTATCCGACAAATGAATGAAATCGAGTGAACCGGTTCACTCTCGGCGGCTAGCGTACGCAAGCCGGTACACGGTCCGCCGCGGATCCGCCTTAAACCAGATCCACTTCTTCGTGAATGGCCGTGCCGAGCGTTCCACGCTCGTGCTCCACAGCAAATTACGCGACGCGCTTAACTATGCCGGTTGCGCGATCGTTAGAACTCCGCAAATTGGCCAGTCGCCGATTAGCCGCTTACACCTTTTTCGTACCCGAAATTCACCTTTTTTTGTAAATCATACCCACCTTTTTGCAAACCAAATCCCCCCTTTTGCATACCAAATTCGACCTTTTGCAAAACAAATTCACCCTTTTGCAAAACAAATTCACCCTTTTGCAAAACAAATTCACCCTTTTGCAAAACAAATTCACCCTTTTGCATACCAAATTCATCCCTTTGCAAATCAAGTTTTCCTACAAAATTTATTGCTCCGAAATTCAAAATTTGATTGCGTGTAGCACTACTAAATAACAAATACTTTTTGTTCAGAGAGTGTATACCGGTTGATTCGCGAGAAACAGACCACCCTCCGTTAGGCTTAGAGATAGAAGAAAACTTGTACTGTTAAAGGGGGGCAAATATGGTGATATAAACAAATGTTCCGATTGTAGTCGTTTTCAGTCTTTTGAAGGTCATCGGTGATTTTTAAATTGCACCATATATTTTTAACTTTACAGTGTCGTAGCTGATGTCAAGACGAGTTCAATGATGTGGCACACTATGACCTTCAAATGACCTTGAACTAGACAATTTATGATAAATCAATAATAACTTCAAAATGTGGAATCATTTTATTTGATTTAAATTAAATGTTCGAAATTATGACCTTGAGCAGTAACACAAACATTTAAACGTTTTACAAGGCAATCAATTGCAATTGTTTCTGTTGGAATTGATCTGCAAGATTTAATTATTCTTTCTTGCATGTTCTCTGGTGTAGTCGGTTGTTAACGATATACATCATCTTTGAGTGTTACCCACAAAAAAAGTCAAGAGGAGTTAGATCAGTTAGATCTATCTATGTTTGAGGTAATTTCATGTACAATACATGTGTATTTATATAATCACTATGACAATCTGTGGGGGTGATCAGTACAGAATTATTTATATGTAACATCCACCAAGTGTTCATGGTTTGTAGGATCAGAAAAACATTTTCGATAGGGTTCATCATTGGAAAGTGTAGAGGTAGAAATAGTAAAGTTTGCTTTATAGAGGCTGACAGTGCCCAAAACCAACTATAGTTTCCCCATATTATCTTCATTCAATTTTTGCAGTCTCCTAAGAAATTCCCAAAAAGTAGGATTTGTATAACCATGATTTCACTTTCGAGTTACTCACATCGTAAATAAGATTTGCAAAAGGGAGGATTTGATCCATAATAAAGTAAATTTGTGTAAGGGTGAATTTGATCTCTTTAAGGGTTAATTTGGAGTGCAAATCCTGCATTACGTTTTCCATCCTAAGTCCCGGAAAAATTTCGTTACTTTCGCAAAATTTTGATATTAGTTTTCTCGAACGTGGAATCTATTAGGCGAACAACTTAACTCGCTCGACACGTTTATTTCCATGTTGATCATAAAGGCTGTACCACCGATCTGGTAGTATAAGGTATAAAAGATAAGTTGTGAAGGAGGAATAATGTTTTTTCGTTTAAGGTTAAATGATTAAGTTTCGAAAAAATGTATGACATATTCAAGCATACTAAATTTTAATAGTAGAAAATATAGTTCCCAAATGGTGTCATTTAAAATATCAGTAGTATGCTTAACTTTTGTTGACGAAGTGTTCATGAAATCTTTAAAAAGAAAATTAACGATTGTTGTAAAAGATGACTCTGCTAAAGACATACAATAGTGTGCGTTTCGAAAATGCAAAGGTCAACCATAAGTTATAAAAATGAAAGATTAGAGCAAGAATATTTAACTTCTATAGAACATTGTGGATGAAATTGGGCGTCATTTTCACTTCAATATTTGAAAAAATATATAACGGCAGGTGGTGCTAATTGTTTTATGGTATTTATCTAAATTATCAATAGCGATAATGTTATCATAAAGCAGATCAATTCTCTCGCATTCTTTGCTGTAAACGTAACAAAAGATATTAGCTTGAAATGATACAAGTACTTCATCTGTGTTTAATGATAGCTTAACCTAGCTTTATTGCTTACGTATGTGGTTCCATTTCAAAGCATCCCTTACACAAATAAACACGATATACAGTTTTGCTTGAAAGTGCCCCTTCAATCCTCTTAACTTCATTGAACAAATAAATACTCCATCCTCAATATTATTCCACGTCAACAATAAAATGGCACCTCGTAATAATTAAAAGTAAAAGTAACAGTTATAATGAATTAACCCCATCCTCAATATTATTCTACTACTAATACTAATAAAACTTCATAACTAGACCGCGCATTTTTGTACATAATAAAAATTGCATTATTTTCAAGCGAGCCACATACACATTTATTTCTTTCCGTGATACTTATAATAAGCTGAAAATAATACAACAAAATATTTAAATTCTTGAAATTTCACTACTGTTTTAATAAATGCATAAAATCCGCAGTCTATTCATAACAATTAAAAATAGAAGTGAAAGTAAGAATTATGATGTACCAACTTGAATAAAATACAATACTAATAATAAAGATCCGTAATAACCCAGGGTGCAGCTAATGCAGCAGATTATTAAAATGGCAGTGACTCTATACGAAGAACAAATTTATGAAATACGATCCCAGTTGTACACAGAATACGAGACCAGAAAACTGATTCACGGCAGCTGAAAATTAATATGCTTAGCATGGATTTCAAGAATGGTTCTGCTTAGACCTCTGACTTTAGAAAACGTACATTTTTGGCTCACGCGAAACCACACGTGAATAAAGCTGCGCATCCAATGCGACTGACTATAGCTGAGTTTCATAATACATATTCTCATTCCACGCAACGTTTGTCAGCAATTTTAAGGAAAGTGAATCGAACCCCGACAACGAACTGCCTAACGATCGAGTACACTGACTTAGAATCATTTCAACTCACGCAGAACATTTTTCTCGGATCGTGTCGATAATACTTACGCGCACGTGAACTATGCTTGCCACTATCCTCTGTTACGTTGCATAATTCATAAACGTCGAAGCTTCTGCCACGATTCTCGTAGGCAATAGGAATCCCATCAGTTATCGGCTCGTTCGAGGAGGTCGATAAACGTCTTCCGAGCAAATAACAAATAGCGAGCGACGCCATTACGCAAGGAGAATCTCGATCGATCAGCAAACAGAAGAACACCATTGAGTCACGGATAACATTCGACATTAATACACATAATAGCGATCAATAGTTTGCGAGCAATTAGTCCTCAACCTGAAGCCCCTTAAACACAATGACTCCGTAGGTTGCAGCGGTGTCTGATAAAAATTATTAAATTTATTTCGTTCGTAAAAAAACGTCGGATGATAATGTGCACGATAAAAGTCTGGGTAATTATATAGAAAAGGTCTGCGTACTCCGATTTTGATGAAATTTTAATATGTTATGGAGCAACACATTCTGAACAACTTTTTCCTTTTCCAATATAGGGGGGTCGCTTTTAGTTTTCGAGATATTTGCAAAAAACTATCGGTAATGTTAATTTCATAACGGAAACCATCTTTCTAGAAACACTGGGTGGGTGTGTGTGGTATTGTCGCTTCTCATCTCCACAACGTGTTTACAAACAAAAAATAAACAGATGCGGCCCGAAAATCCAGGAAATGTCTTTGAAAATTGACGATGCGGAATAACAGAAGGAACAAGCAGAATTAACTCCTGTAGATAACTCTGATCATACATAGATAGGCTGAGCTTTCAATTTTCAAAGACATTTCCTGGATTTTCGGGCCGCATCTGTTTATTTTTTGTTTGTAAACACGTTGTGGAGATGAGAAGCGACAATACCACACACACACCAACCCAGTGTTTCTAAAAAGAAGGTTTCCGTTATGAAATTAACATTACCGATAGTTTTTTGCGAATATCTCGAAAACTAAAAGCGAGCCCCCTATATTGGAAAAGGAAAAAGTTGTTCAAAATGTCGAAATCTATAATATATTAAAATTTCGTCAAAATCGGAGTACGCAGACCTTTTCTATATAATTACCAGTCTGTTTAGATCGTCCTTAAAATTTACATTTTATAGTAAA
The DNA here is from genome assembly GCA_913789915.3 of Sphecodes monilicornis. NCBI lineage: Eukaryota > Metazoa > Arthropoda > Insecta > Hymenoptera > Halictidae > Sphecodes > Sphecodes monilicornis. The sequence goes on along the minus strand of OU565291.1, from coordinate 13,025,499 downwards.
ATTATAAATCCATAAAAATTCGCAATAACCTTCGTGTTGGTATTGCAACAAAATTGCGCAAATATCAATTTAATTTCAGACGATAGAGGTAATTGGTAGCTTTCTTTATTGTCGATTAAACAATTGCGGGTGTCGTAAATGAGCACATAAAATCTGCGGTCTAATTACTAGCAATCTTCTCGGAATCTCGTCACGGGACAAACTGTGCAAATATTTTCCCAGTGTAGTCCAGCTCGCATCGGGACAAGGACAAGTGTGTAACGAGGAAAAACGCGAATTTTCCTTCTAGGCCGAGCGAATCGTAGGTTCCGCGACGGTTCGTGTAGAATACACACGCGAATCCGCGATCGCAGTTGACTCGCGGTGTCGCAGATAACGCGGCTATCGCTCGCGTTTCGTGCTTATCACTGCGAAAACGCCTGAACGGGCAACGAATCAGTCAATTCTGCATTTTTTTACATTGTTCGAGGTTTCTTCCGCGACTGGTCTCTCGGTCCTCGGTGAGGCATTTGCCCGATTTGGCAGGTCAAAAGTCGATTTTAAACATTTATTCCAAGCTATCAAAACGTTTGTTTCCCGGGATAGTTACAGCCGCGTACAAAAGTATCTGAACACGCTTACAAAACAATTAACGTTTTTCAAATTGGTTCGAACGACTGGAACTTTCTTTTAGTGGTTCGGAGAAATAGTTTACTAGGTAATCACCATTGGTCGAAATTTGCGAAGAAAAGGTAATGGTTATGATTTCTAACTTTTTTATCTGCGCCTATAATGAAAATTTAAAATATGCCTTTTGTAGATTTAAGTAAGTTGTTACTTAGACTGGGTTAATGTGTAAAACAACAAAGTTACGAATTTAAACAAATCCTTTGGCAGACGTACAGTGGAGTGCAAAAGTATCCGGACACCATTTAAAATGCATAACTTTCTTAAAATTATTTCAAACAGCTTAAGTTTTTTTGAGATGTAAAAAGAACTTTACTAAGAAATGTATACAAAAAATTAGTTAAATACTACCATTGGTCGAAATTACGAAAAAAATAGTAATGGATATTATTTTTAACTTTTTTATCTGATCCTATAATGAATATTTAAAATATGCCTTTTGCAGATCTATGTAAGCTATTAGGCAATGTTTCATCAAAATCGATTAAGGTTGCTGTGCGCCATAAATGATTAAAAATGCCAAAAATTGTGAGATACTGCGAATTAGATGAATCGAAAGCCCAAAATGCAATGATTCTTGCGGCTTTTAATGCCCATAACTTTTCAGGTAGATCTGTATCATAGATTCAAAGTGTTATTATTTGTTTATTAGCTATCTATTCACGATTATTTGTATTTGAAAATGACCAATATTTTAATGAAAATTTTTACGATTGTGAAAGCTCATTCATGATTATGTTACTTTTCACTGTATTTATTTTGGTGTCAGTACACTTTGTGCATATTCGTGTTTACAACACAACAAAAATTGGTTCCGCGTTTTTTTATTTACAGCGATTTGACGCAAAGTAGCAACAGTAGTATACGTTATCCATGCATTCTGCTATTATAAACCAGAAAGTTTGCCGAATATTCTATTAGCAGATATAAGATCAAGATTTTATATATATTTAGATTGGTTAAAATAATTAATATAATTTTTTTTTAAATAATTTAGAATATGTTTATTTGCCTTTATTCTTCTGGCTGCCTAACAATACCATAAATCAATAAAGAAATACGATTAGCACTAAATCTACCGAGCCTTCAAAATTATTGGTACATATTGCTTTACAAAAATTATAAGATTGAAAGTATTTAGACTTTTCCCGATTCTTAGTGTAATATGTGATCTATTAACCCTTTGCACTCGACGCAATTTTAATTCCAAAATCAAGAAATTTCTCTCAATCTACAATATTTTCATTGTACGCAATCTTTTCTACATTATGCGCATGAAATTGAATCTATTTTACCATGCAACATTAGAATTTTTAGGAATTTGTAGAATGCAGACGAATTTAATAATATAAAAACTATTTTGAATAATGATATGGCAATTTTTACTGGTGACTTAGAATCACCATTCGAATGCAAAGGGTTAAAGGTATTTATTCAATCATTTCTTATGAAATTATCTTTATAATTTCAATAATAGTGATATAAAAAATCTGGTACCGTCATTCTGACCGGTGGTGGTAGGTTTAGTGTTAAGCACACAGAAATTAACAGAAATATTTTTACCGGCTAGATCGGGGAAATGCCCCACTGCGCGGCGTCTCTGTTTGCACGCGAAACGGTGTTTGCTCGATCAGCTTTCAAGCCGGGAAAATCCGGCAGCAACGGTGTTGTTGCTGGGAAAGGTTGTCGATCACCTCGACTGACCCCACGAAATAAGTTTCTGATAAGATGTTTGTTTCGTCAAAGTTTCGCGGGCGGCGGTATTGCCTATCGCAAACAACGGATGATCCATTCAGTTCTGAAGTGTCCGGGAATTTTCTGAGACGAATCGAGGTTTTTGAACTTTGATCGTGCAATGTAAACAAGTAATTTGCCTGTGAACGTACTTATTTCTGGTACTTCTGTGAAATTATCTTAAAAGCGAGTTTTGCTAAATTATTAAATTTAATTCCGAAGTGTCCGGGAATTTTTTGAGGCAAGTCGAGGTTTCTAAACTTTGAGAGAGAGAGTAAACAAGCAATTTGTCTGGCATCTATTTCTTTCTAGTACTTCTATGGAATTTATTTAATATCATGTTTTGCTAAATTATCAAACATTGTATATCCATTACAGTATGTATAATCCATTTAGTTCTGAAGTGTCCGGGAATTTTCTGAGACGAATCGAGGTTTTTGAACTTTGATCGTGCAATGTAAACAAGCAATTTGCCTGTGAACGTATTTATTTCTGGTACTTCTGTGAAATTATCTTAAAAGCGAGATTTGCTAAATTATTAAAAACTGCATATACATTATAGTATGTATGATATTGTATAATCCATTTAATTCCGAAGTGTCCGGCAATTTTCTGAGGCAAATCGAGGTTTCTAAACTTTGAGAGAGAGTAAACAAGCAATTTGTCTGCCATCTATTTCTTTCTAGTACTTCTATGGAATTTTATTAATATCAAATTTTGCTAAATTATCAAAGATTGTATATCCATTACAGTATGTATAATCCATTTAGTTCTGAAACGTCTGGAAATCTTCTGAGACGAATCGAGGTTTTTGAACTTTGAGAGAGAGTGTGTAAACAAGCAATTTGTCTATGAACTATTTATTTCTAGTAATTCTATGAAATTTTCTTAAAACCGAGTTTTGCTAAATTAGTGACGACTGTATTCCCATAGGTGTTTGTAGCTGCCATAGATAATTTTTGAGGCGATCATAAGCTAGAGATTTTAAATGACTTCAAATTTGGAAATACAAAACTACGAAAACTTTAGAGGAATTTAAGAAGTTGTTATTTTTTATGTTCATTTTTATTGGGTAGACCTAAAAGTTTGCGTCGTTCTCGCTTAATGCACAGTTACTGCTCATTAAGGAAGCAAATTGCATGGTTATGTAAAAGGAAACTTAGCGAGTAATAAAACGTTACGGTATATCTTGTTGTTTTTACTATTAATATTTTAACAATATTAAACGTACACATTGCGAAAGAAACTTTTGAGACACGCCTAATAGAATCGATAACAACCAGTCGTTTCTCAGGTAGATTACAATGTTATCCTGCAATCTTCAATGAAATTTTAAAGTTAATTTTTTTTTTATTTAATGTTGCTTCCACATCAAAGGTCATTAGCAACACGGTTCATGTTCTTACAATATTTTATACATATTTGTATCCTTGATATATTGGGCACGACCGGCGATATATTCCATAGAACTTAACAGAATGGGTAAGGATGCAGGCAACTTAGCATTTTTCCTTTCATTCTCATATTTTTTGCATTCTATTATTAAATGATTTATGTTAACTGGTACTTTACATATATCGCAGATCGTGTTTTCTTTCTTGTTTAACAAAAAGGAATGGGTTATTTCTGAGTGCCCAATTCTTGTAGAATTTTGTTGAATTTTTATTCAATATCTTCATGACATATCGTATATGAGACATGAAAATTTGAACGTGGTTAACTTCCATCTTTTACAATCGACTGAGAAAAATTATTATTTTACCTAAAGATGCGCAGTGTAGCAACGACAAATTCCTGGCGGTCTGGATCGGTGTTTACGCTGCTCGTGCGATGAGTCAAACCCGGGGTCTCTTGGAAACAACAAGTTTATTGCTACTAAACGGCCAGAGGGATCACGGGCAACAATATAAGCGCGGGAACTATAGAGCTCGAAAGAGTTCCAGCGGATGCCACGTCGTTCGAATCACGCTCTATTTTCGCGTCGTTTCGGCTCTATTTCGCTAACGGCGTCACTGCCACCTTCGAAAATACGCGCAAGGCTCACGCAATTGCGTTCGTTCCGGCTCGCTCCGGTTCCGCCCAAATATTTGTCTTCGCTCGATCGAGTCTCTCTCTCTCTCTCTCTCTCTCACTCTCTTTCACTCTCTTTCTCTCTCTCTAACCGAGAACCTTTTTCTTTTTCCGCGAATGTATTTTTGCCGCGGCTAAAAAGATAAAAAGGCCGTTGCACGGATTCGTCGAAAAAATCGGACCACTCGCGAATTATTTGACCGAGTTAATTGTTACCTACTTCGATTGAAGTACGGCGTATCTGATAAGAAATTTTCTGTGTTACAGGTACGGATTCTTTGTTCGTCGTTGGTCCCATTCTCGAGGAGCACATGCGCGAACTAGGTGACGTAATTGCGCTTCAGTTTTTTACTACTCGCTATCTAGCTTGATAAATACTACATGGCTCTCGCAAGTCCCTGAACCTATCGTCCGACGAGCTACGAACATATAAATAATTTATTCAACCTCTGCCTTAATGAATTGAGTCGTTAGATAGTGTTTGAATCCGAGAATATTCGGACGAACACGCTGCACAGGAATGATCGAGATTCCTTGCCAAAAAATAGTAAATCTTTGTCTAATTATGTTGTCATTAATCTGAAATAGTGTTTTTGATTAAGCTGTTATGTAGACTGCAGATTTTTCTGCAAAATAAAAATGGTCTAATTGTAAGAAAGAGAAATTCAGCAGTAATAAATTCTTTCTTTTAATAATAATTGCAATGAGACGAAAATAGCGTAGAAATCTTCTTAAATTCTTTTTTCATGTCTTCACTGTTTCGTGTTTCACTTATACATTTTTGTCATAAATTCAGGAAATCCGCAGTCTATTGATGAGGATACCGTAATCAATCATGTGTTTCATTTGCTAGGAATGTTTCACTTATTCTGTTAGGATGAATCGCAAGTTCATTTATTAAAAATGTCTATTTGTTGTGTAAGAATGAATTGTAAGTTGTACTTGCTAAAAATGTTTGTATATTGTGCGAGTACAACTATTGTTGGTTTTTATTTTTTATGAAGAGAAATTAATCTTTGATACAATATCTACTTATCAGATCATATGAGAAGGTGAAACTTTCTGGAGGTTTCCATTTGTTCACAGAAGCGATTATAGCTGATTCCTGTTCTTATTTTTACGTAAATGAACAATGCAGCACAGAGGAAACTCACTAAAATAAGATACTTGATGTTTGACAAAACCTAGCAAACTAGAAATTGTTACAAGCTTTAATGTATAGATATAAATATTTGTTGACACTTAAGAAGAACATCTAATTGTTGCTCTAGATCTTAAACCTTTAAAAGACAGGAGTCAGGCAGACATTCCAATCTTTCAATAATAATTTCATGAAGTTGAAACTAGTATATCGACTAGTCCTTCAATTATATTTATCATTCTACTGTTTTAAGCTGCATAACCCCATTTTGTGTCATAAAAACCACATTTGTTTTCTTTAATTAGTACTTAAAGATTCGCAGTTATAAAATTCAAATGCAAAAGTCACGGAGTGGGTGCTCGAATTTGTACACATTTCAGATTAAGTCGTGACCAGGGATGCCATAGTACAATCCGTAAGCTCCCCTCTCCACCATCAAATTGCCCTCACGCGACTCTCTGCACGAGGCAGATATTAGTAGCACCAGCAGACGCGTGACGTCACATTATTCCCACTACGAGGAGAATCGTGCCACATTTAGTGGTAGAAGGGGAAGCATTTTGAGGGGAATGCAAGCCCGTCTGGCGTCCCTAGCCGTGACTGTCGAATAATAGCAAACTGACGGTAATAAAGTAGGACACTGTGGCATCAATTGTTATCGTTTTCACTTTATATACAGTGGCTCACGAAAGTATTCAAAAGTTCTTTAAATCAGAATAACTTTCTAAAATTTGATTGAACAACGTGACTTTTGTTTGGCAATTAGAAGCATTGATTTACTAATTGACGTGCAAAAAGATTTTGAAAACATCGCAATCGGTAGGAATTATATGCAAAAATAGAAATGACACTTTTCAAACCTTTTTTTATTTCAGTCCGTAATAAAAATTTAAAATATACATTTTGAAAGATGTAAGAATCTATGGATTTTGACAAAATCTTCAATATGTGCATAACTAAAATAGATCTTCAAAACGCATATTTTAAATTTTCATTACGGACTGAAATGAAAAAGTTTTAAAAAGTGCCATTTTTATTTCATCATGTAATTCCTACCAAATGCAATTTTTCCAAGATCTTTTTTGCACATCAATTAGTGAATCTATGCTTCTAATTGTTCAAGAACAGTCAAGTCGTTTGATGCAATTTTAAACAAATTATTCTGTTTTAATGGGCGTTCGAATACTTTCGTGAGCCACTGTAGATATGTACTACGATCACCATAAACGATTACCATGTAGGGAAATATCATATATTTCGGAGCGGAGCGTTCAAATCGAGAGCGTAGGACACGCGAGAAGTCGCGGCGCGTTCCCGCGGAAATGTCACGATCGCGATAAACCACAGCTGAATTTTGCCCGTCCACGTGCCCTCGCGAGGTCGCTCGTAAAACGGAGGAACGTTAGCTTGTTACGCAAAATGACGGCCGAGCGACACCAGCGAGTGTGCGAGCAAGCGAGCGAATACTAATCTACAATCGTTTTGAGCCGGTTGGCCGTGACCACGAAGCCGCGGCGCACTCCCCAGGAAAATAGAAACTTGGGTGTCGCTTGACGGTTAGGCGATGCCTTCGCCAAAGGACAAACACGATTATCGGGGCCCGATATCGGTGGATGTTAATCAAGCCGCGATTTATCGGCGGACCGACGCGGCTCTCGCATAAATTTCCCATGGACGACAAAGCACGCCCACGATCGATAAACTTCTCGGCGACCGTGTAATCGTAATCCCGCGGCAACGCGGACTTCCTTGCGTTCGATTAGTCGACTGCTGACATTAAAACGACATTTTAGATAGTTAAACGACTGTAGGACGGCATTAGCTCTAATTGCTCGCGGTGAAAAGGTCGTCTGACTAGAACGTGTGCATCTTTTTTTAAATATATTTACTTGTTTTAGTTTCATTGGCTATTAAAAAATATAATTTCTTTCCGTTTGTAAAATATCTATATGGAAAGGGACAGTTCAGCTTCATTTATAACTCAATATGTGCTTCTTCCTATATTTAATCCTATTATTTTTATCGTGTGCTGAAAAAATGCACTTTTCATTGTTTGTTACAATATGCATTTTTTCCTTTGTTAAAATCGAAAGAGGCAGAATCGAAATGGGCAGTTCAGCTTTGCAATTACGACAACATATGCTTCTAGTGTGAGTAATGTAGCGTTGACTGGGGATCTATTTAATAGAGTTAATGCTTCATAATTAGCTAAGAATATTGCCAATTAATTGTGGGAATGGAGATCAATAATTTCAAGCAAAAATCTGTGTACATATATTACTTCCTATAAGTGTTTGAATGCTTATTAAAAATCTCATCAATAGGCTCTTGTTATTATTATGCAGTGCTATGTATACCATACAATGTCTTCAAAAATGACTATTTAACTAATTCACGTATCAATGTCACAACGTTACCTTTTCACCATTTTCTTAAAAACTACCTTAATTTTCTTCACTTTCGTCTGAATTAAAAAATGTATACCTTCAAAATGTTGTAATAGTACATAATAGTACAGAAATACTTGAAATAATTCTTTGCATACAATGAAGATGCTCTTTCACTCAACAATGAACAAATGGTTTTATTGATCACAAATTTCTCGTTTTAATAAACAGATTTGGCTACAGCATCGACACAATTCAATACTAGAATTGACACTACAGATGCAGAAAATGAAATAGACATGATACAACGAGAGAAGAAACAATTCTTTTCATAACATCAAGATGCTCTATCACTCAACACTGGCAAGAAAAACTATCGGTCGCAGTCAGCCCCTAATTAAAAAGCTGCGAGCAGCATTGTATCCAGAGAAATAAAAACTGTTCTTGAGTGACCCGGTTCCGTCAGTAGCGTGGAGTTAAAAATAATCGTCAACAACGACGATATCGACGTCCTCGTCGGAGAACCAACCAGCAATCGAGATGAGTGGATCCGGAAAAATTCCACTCGCCGAAACAACATCGTCGAGTAGCACGTCGTCAAAAACAACATAGCACACCTGCACAAACCTTCCTGGATATCCCCCCCCCCCCACACCTGGCCAAGAAAGTTGGGGAATTTCAATCGTCGAATTAATCCGCATTAGATTTCGCGGTGGCGAGAAGCGATCAAATCGGCCGGGCACACGATCCTCTAATTGCCCTAAGCGTCGTATTTCCCGTCGGCGAGGTAACTTCCGGCCGTCGACGCGGCGCAATGGATACAACGGCGACTTTCGGACTATCCTCGTTAATCTATCGCGCGGCGGGCGGTGACCAAACGGTTTCCTGCTCGTTGTATTATCGGATTATTGCATTCGTAGGCAGTACGTAAAAGTTGATACCGGTAATCCTTGGCATACTTAGCCGGACAGACTAGTGTGCGGAGTATCGTGAGGTGTACGTGCTCGCTCTTAATCTCGGTCGAAAAACCTGCTTGAACAATATGCACGGCACGCGTGTGTCCGCTTGTATATATGTATACGGTTCTCTATGTACGTACACGCGAGAGAGCCTTTTGCAAATGTGTTGGTGCGGGTCGCGAGCGCCTTTGTACACGTAAAAGTTGCACACCTAAAGATAGCCGTGTGCGCCCTCACCTCTCGAACCCCCCGTCACCTCGGCGAAGCCGCGTTACATTCTTATTCCAGTGCTTCTCTCACGTTCCTGCTTCCTGCGCCAGAAAAATTGGCTAACCTGTTTACTGATGCAACAAAGGAAAGGAAAACCGGGCGAGAGAGCCTCCCGCTGCAGCGAGAGGCTGCCGCGAGACCGGAAGGGAGGAGCCTTGGGCGAGAGGAAGTGTTATATTTAACCAGCGGAGATTAGAAGCTCGAGCCTAGAAACTCGAGAGCATTTTTCAGATGGGGACAGGGAAATAGGTAGCGAGATGATGGCTTTCTTGCGGTTACTCTCTTTCTCTCTCTCTCTCTCTCTCTCTCTCTCTCTCTCTCTCTCTCTCTCTCTCTCTCTCTCTCTCTTTCTTCCAAAGACAGGGGTCTCGAACTTTCGGAGTTTCCTCGGCCTCTATCGATAGGCGATCTTGGAAAACACGGACGTAGGAAAAGGAACCAATTAGATATAGGTTTGAGAGGTGTTTCACGAGTGCAAACTCGTCATGGACATGACAGTAAAAGTGGCAAACTTTTCTGAAGTATTGATGGAATCAAGGCTATGTCGAAAGAATAAACAATAATCCCTTTTATATTATAAACTGTTTGTTCTCTATTATAAAAGAAGTGAACAAAAATATATATACAGGGTGGACCGCGATGTGCGGTCAGCTTAGAATATTCTGATTTTTGGCTAACATAACATGGTTCAAGGAAAGCTTTAAGAGAATTGTACCAAGATCACCTTCGGAAAGAGAGAAGGAAAGGGAAAGGAAGCGTTTCGTCCTGGGCCCGCGAGAGCACTCGTCAGTAAGGTTATCTAACGGGCCCTGCCTTAGACACAGAGATATCGTAAGGACAGCTTAGGACGGTATATATGTATGTATGTATAGGAATCGGCGACGAATCAGGTACTAGCGGGAAAGGCGTTGTCTTTGTTTGTCTGTCCATCTGATGATGAGCGTAGGCTTTAGCAGCCACAGTTAAACCTACAATTTCTTCACACCCATCTTTTAGGGGACACTGAGACGAATTCGACAAGCATCATAACAAATATATTTTTTTAATCGAAAAAGACTGAAGAAAACTCTTAGTTGGAAGAATTTTGCAAGATTCTGTTAAAGAGGAATAACAAGCCACGCTGTTGTACACTTTCCAGAGCTTTGATAGATTAGTATTAGACATTATTGACTTGATCTCTCGCGTACTGTTTGTAAACATTTCGTTCTGTACCTTGGAACACATTTAATGATATCGAACGTGAACTGTTAGTAGTCTTTCGTGGCGTGCCTGTACGTGCAATGCGTTCCATGATGATTTACAGTATCAACGAAAAGATCGAAATGCTCTTGATCTACGGAGTGTGTGGGTGGGTGTAGACTAGAGATCACGAGTTTGAACGTGTATTGAAAATTAACGTGTACGCGTGTAACGAATATATACGTGTTTGTGTTCGTGTATTTCGACACACGGGTACACGTGTCTTTCGATACACCAATGCATGTGTATAGAAATTAGAGTCTCTGATTTCGATCGTTTATTGAAAATGCGTGTTTTAATCCGTATACCGGGTGCACGGGTATTGAAATATACGGATCGTAATAACTGTACAGGGTGTTTCAAAATTATATGTCGTGACTACTCTAGCGTGATTCTCCATCTCTGGATCAGTGGAGATTTGTTAAAAAATCTTGCCGCAAAATTTACATTGACCTTGAAATTCAAGGTCAAATTTTTTGTGTCATCGCGATGTATAGTACTCATCGGGGGAACAAAAACTATACGATGCAGTAACAAAAAATGTTGACCTTGAAATTCAAAGTCAAAGTGAATTTTGCAGCGTTTTTTTAACAAATCTCCATTGATCCAGAGATGGAGAATCACGCTAGAGTAGTCACGACATATAATTTTCATACACCCTGTACAGACATTACGATCCGTGTATTTCAATACCCGTGCACCCGGTATGTGGATTAAAACACGCATTTTTAATAAACGTTCGAAATCAGAAATTCTAATTTCTATAAACATGTATCCATGTATCGAAATACACGTGTACCCGTGTATCGAAATACAGTGTACCAGTGTAGTAAACAATAAACGAACTCCAACACGAACATCCGATCTACACGTGTACTCGTGTATTTCCGGTACACGTGAAATGTAGATCTCTAGTGTAGACGCATGCATAACTATCAATGCATGACGTTACAGACTGAAATAATTGCGTGAACCACCCTGCATTCCAATAGAACCAAAGGACGCGTGTACAGTGTACACTTAGGAAAAACGTGGCAGCGAGTGGAAGGATCAGGCTTCAAGAGGAAACGCCTCACTATCGTTGTACCGTATATCTAGTATAGTGGCGCCACTCAAACTGGTTCAGAACCGTCAATTTCATCTAGTATCTATTGTCCTCTTTCTTCAGTTTTTTATTTTTACACGTCCACAGTCCCATCTTGCTTATACGGGTCACGATGATTTCATGATCAGTGCTTCTGAAAAGATGAAATCAAATTTTGACTGAGGCTAGCAAATAAACGAGGCAAATATGATGACTAGAAATGTACAGATGAAAAAAGCTGAACGTTAAAAATATTTGTAGAATTTCAAAATCCTATTGCGTTATTTTTCAACCGATTACAATGTTTGAAAAGTGAAATTGTAAGGAGGCTGTGACTTGACACGACGTCCGTTGATCGCTCACGGGAAACTAACTCGACAACATTACTAATAAACAACAACGTAACGATCGTTTGTTAACAAAACACACAATGCTCAAATCAATAAAAACATGCATAATGGCATCAATTAATAAACATATATAACGGCAATAACGGTAGTCATCCATACAGTGGTATAAACATTCTCTTACAATTCTTCTTCATCTGGCAGTGAATACAGACAATTTTTATATTGCATGAAAATCCATAGTCTAACGATGACAGCTGTTCTTCATTTTAAAGTAATAAATGTTCATGAAATGAGGTTCCAATGCAGTCCCCATCGAACAACGATGTTAGACCGTCCAGCGTCCGAAGAAACGAAAACGAAGTGCCGAAGAACAATTTGAAGAGTGGCAAAGTTACACGAGTATGTAATTGCGCCCGACGGAAGAACCGAGTTCCAGTAAAATAAGCTACCTGATCAGCGTAGCACCGATTGGCGATTTCGAGAACAAAGCATCGGTAAACAAGCTGGGGTGGTAGGAACGGTAGATGAGTGATTACGAGGAAATGCAAACACGCCGAGTGGTTACAAGTAAAAATGAAAATGGCTGGAAGGACGTGGCAGAGTGGTAGTCGAGGAAATGGTTCCCCCCGTTTCGAAAGAAAAAATGAGACTTTATGTAACGAGCCTCTGGTTAGATCGATGAAGTCCTTGGCGAAAGACGATCTCAGGAATATAATACCAGAAGAAATGAGAGAACGAGGAGAAAGGGAAAGGGTAACGGAGAAAGAGGAGTGAGGGAGAGGGCTGCTGATTGTGAAGAAGCGCAAACAAGGTAAGTGGTTGCAAGTAAAAATCAAGTTGTATCGAAAAGGTGGTGGGAGGGTGGCAAACAAGAGATAGGGTCGGCAAATACGACTAAAAGGAAAGTCAACAACGCCGTTGGAAGGGCGGGGGAGGTAGGGTGTGCAAACGAGGGCGGAAAGGGATTGCGGCGAAAGCGAAAGGAGCAGTCGGAGAGCAAGAAAAATTGATAAGAAGAGCGCGGAACGATAAGGGTGAAGAACAAACGGGGCGCGGGGGGAGGTCGATATCACCAGGAAGAAACTAAACCGAATTCAATGGACCGGCGAGGACTGGTGTGGGGGGTGGGTTTTGAAAGAGGGACGACGAGCCGGATGGCAAGAAGCGCTATAAGATAGCGGGTACCGCAGATAACGCAGCAACGACCGGGGCCGAGTCGTTGAACGAAGAAACGAGTTGGCGACTAGTGCAACAAGCCCCGGCCTTTATTTGCCGTGCGCGTGCTGCTTTCCATGGGACCTTTAAAAGGTAAACGCACGAAAAAAAAGAGTGACAGAGGAGCCTGAAGTATCTACGCTCACGATCGTGCTCGTGTTTCTTCCGTGCTGAACTTTCCGCATGCCCGAACCCTTGCACCCTGAACTGCTCGCTCGTGCGTGTCGTCGACGTCGCCACTCCACTCTCTCTTTCACTCTTTATGCGTGACACATTTTATTCGATACCACGAAAGGCAAATACTGGGAGATCTTAAAAGACGCACGCACGCACGCGCCGCTTTTGATATAAATACTACGGCTTCGGGGAGAAAAACAGGACGGCCTCGCTCTCGAGGGTTTGGTTATATCCGTGGACACGGAGAGCACTTTTTCGATGCGGCTGGTAGACTAATTCTGGAAAAAATTGAGCCTTGAGACTAGGCTACACTATTATCCATTTTTGCATCGCTTTCACTACCTTGTATCTTGTTGATCGATCGATGGAATATGTGTAACACCTGGAGGCGCTCATTGTGGGTGAATATGAAACTTAACACGTTCGCTAACAGCAATTATTTCACCAGCAGTCGTCGAAGATACAATATTCTATTAAACTCGGTATATTCGACATGCGCAAATTCATTTGATTTTCTTCACCAAATCGTCTGATATACAAAATCGTGGTCTTTACACATGTGCGACGCTGACGTAGCAAACGTGATGAAGTTAGCTGAAACGAATCAGATTGGTAAATCGTCTTTCAAAAAACGGACGAAAAACGGACGAATAGACTGCGGATTTCATGTGTTTATGGCAAACGTAGATAAATGAAATATATAGCAGCAAAGACATTCGAAGAATTTGAGAGTACTGTTACGTTGCTTTCAATTTATTAGAACTATTAAACGGAGAAAGGCATTTTTATTAAGACTTTATTCCTTGTAATTGATGCAAAAAGTTCTTATTCTGCATAAAGATCCGCGGTCTACAGATGGGCGAAGCAGACCAAACAGTGAAACAAAATCACATTAGAATGCCTTTCTCAACACGTTGCCTGCCCTTACATGGGTAACGGAATTATTTGTTCACGTTAAAAAATGAATTTCTACACTAATATATTCATTGTACCAAATTTGGTTAAGATCTGAAAAATGCAAGAAGTGGAAAGTTTATGCGGTGCCATACATTTTAACTTTTCAATTTTTATTTTTCTGAATACATTACATAGATTTTACGAAATTTTTGAGATTGCTGGTTTGGCAGTCAAAGAGTTCACACCATTTGTTCAATCCATCGAATCCTAATGTTGTACTAGAAGCTTAAATTTACTACGAATGAAAGTGGGGAATGAAGTTGGCTTTGGTTTACGAAATAGAATGCCACAATTCGCATGAAAACGCACTTAACAGCTTAATATCAATATTTTATGCGTCTTACTTAGTCATACTTAGTGTAACAATAACTCTTTTCACATTCCTCCGATTATGTTCCAGATTAGAAGAAAACAGATCACCAGAAGTTATTTTTATAATTCCGACGAGCCAACGGTTGGTACTATTAATTGCATGTATTAATTGCACGGTCAGCTCCTATCGACTGACCCAGTTTCATTTTTAGCTTATTTGCAAGCTGACTTCGTCCACGAATTTCAACCGTTTTTAGTACCGCTAGAAAAATGTATACATCAGCTTCCCAACACGTTCTTTCCGTGAAATTTATTTCTCTCTTGACCGAGACATTTTATTTTCATTATAATTTTACGCAACCAAGGTGTTCTTGCCGCGACACTTTATATAACTTTCTTTAATTGATGCGTTCCCCGATCTCTTGCGCAACGGCTCTCGGAAAAGTTACCATTTCGAGCACTACGCCCTGCTGTGGCTGTTCAATTGGTCCCGGGAGCTGGTCGATAGGTTTTAAGATGTATGATTGCCCTGTCTTTTACGACGTTTCGCGAAACTGCTTCTCGTTGCGTTAAGATGGACTCCTCCGTGGAACACGGCCGACAATTTACAATCGCGGTTGCGTTTCGTCAGCATTACCTCACCGCGGAAATTGCGATAGCTATCTGCCTCGCGATTTGTCGCGATCGTCTTTAGATAGCGGGCTTCCTGTACGTTCGGGCTCCCGTTCGCCTAAGTAAATCAAGGTCGAGTTTAATTGATCCAGTCGCGATTAAACGGTAACCCAACGTCGTTCCTTTTGCAGCCATTGTCTGATCACTGATCGGATTTAGCTACTTAATCGTAACACCAAACACAATAAGGAAAACGTAACCATTGGCACGTAGAATAAAAGTTCTAAAAGCAGTGAGAAATGTTTTTACATTAGTACAGGGTTAGCCAAGCAATTGTTTGAGTCTATACCCTCGTTACAAGTACAGCTACAGAAAAGCATCAAAGGAAAAGGATGAATGATTTGAAAAGATCTGTAGAACCTCATCTTCTTAAAGTGCAATGGTGCATGTGCAATCAATGATGGCATTATTTTTTTAAATGGAAATTCATACTATTTTTAGGTAAAGATTTTTATCTTAAATATCTCGACATTTAATCATTTTTTTGTCATTTTATCCCAATACTTTTTTATGTACAGTGTCGAGAGGAATCTATCTATATTACGGATGTAGTACTCTTTAAACCATAAATCCTTTCCCTGTGATGTTTTTCTGTAACTGTACTTGTAACGAACTTATAACATGAAACAATTGCATGAACCACTCTTTATATCAGCAATAGCCTGCGTAGTTACAATATTCGATCATATGTATCAACCAGTAAAACATAAAAAAGATATTGTCACAGAAAAGTTATAAATTCTCCGGCCATCATACTATGGATTGTAATACCATGTATATTATATAACATGTTCGAAAAGAATTTGATTTTCTTAACATAACACAAAATCGTAGTCGTCGCATATACGTGATTCTGGTAGCCAACGTTTTCGGACGTATCCCGCATCACTCATCGCGAAATTCTCTATGAACTATTTATTTACAAATGTACAGTTATATATGTGCTCATTTTCTTCTCCTACTTCTTTAGGGATTGTCCATAGCAGGGCAGTTTTGCATTATGGCGACTTTGCATTGATCACGTCGTCTTAATGGTACTAATTTATAATATATTAAAACCATAAGTAACGTGAATTTCCATTTGTATTTTCCATGGGAGCTTGAATATATGAATTGAAGAAACTGAGGGGAATATGCGAAATTGTAATTGTGTTCTGTATTCCACCTTCCAACGATCTGAAGGGAACGTTGCATAATTTATGTAATAGCCCGATGTATTAATGATGTGGGGAGTAAAGTTCTTTTTATCTTCACCACATTTTTGTTACTCCGAAGAGAATATGTGTAACAATAACCACAATAACATGCGTGTAGAATTTCTACTATCTATATAGACTCTAAATATTCTTTTCTTGGAATACTAATCAATGCAACTGCGAGGATAAAGATAAATTATCCATTGCAATCATTTAAGTTCGTTATAAATGAAGCTGTTGTGGTCAATAATGAAGTCAATTTTTAAATTTAAATACACCCATATAAATCTGATCGACATTTAATTCCGTAAAAGATCATAGTATATTGTTATTCTCCTCAGACGGTAACCTAAAAATATCTTTTATCGTCTTTCAATTTATTATCGCCGAATTGTATCAAATTGAAAATTGAATTATAATTTTCCTGCACCGTATATTTCATTTTGGTATTCGAGCAGTCTCATTTTATTGGAAACTGAAGTTTGCGGTGGAGTCGCCCGGAATAACTGACCCAATTTGCGAAATTTAGGCAAGTCGTTTGCGCGCGTTGAGAGTGACAATCGGCCACTAAAAAAGTATCGTCTACTACCGTCAACGTAGTGGACTGGTCAAAGCGCAGATGAGAAGGTTATAATGCGTCAATAGTTATTGTTCGTTGGGGCGCTAACAGGAAGGGTTTTATTTAGCCATGTTCGTCCCACGGTCTTCAAACAACGACCATATCATAAACCTGGTTTGCATTCGAATACGTTTGTTGTCCTTTATTTTGTCCAATTCTTCAGGAATCGAACTAGTATCAAAGTTCAACAAAGTGGAAAGATGTTTAGTAATGCTTGTTTGAAACAAGCGCAATTACAACGCTGCACGACGTTTATGACGTGCACAGCGAGAGAAATGTATCACATTCATATAAGGAACGGTGGGGGGGGGATTAAAATATTAATGATCTTGATACAAGAAACTTTGCTTGGAACGATTTCATAAGTAAATCAGCCCACGCAAACAAGTATCGCCGTCTATGTATGGGACCGTTCGTGTTGCGGAAGCTAAACCCACAACTTCCCATCGACGCTAGGTCCGATATTTGCCCAATCTAACCGACCAAAAATGGATTTCCTTAAACTTGTTTCAGATAAAAATAATCTACTGTAACCAGAGAAATATTCAAGTGCAACATTTATCTGAATATATTCGTGTTCCAACAATCGGGTTGTTTACACACAGTATCGCAATATACATAGAAAAATGAAGCAAAATTCAAAAACGTAGAATGAAGTTTTCTCATAACAGGTTCCGTTTTCGAGAAAAACGAATTTGAAAGTTCACAAGGCACAGGAGCTATTGAATATGTTGCGACTAGCGCGTCTGTCCGTGGCTGATCATTTCTACTTCACATATGCACAAAGTGCACGCACGCTGGGAAATTTTCAAACTCGAATATCTCAAAGACGAAGGCTTGGATGAGCAAACTTTACTCTGCATTTTCAACTAATTTTATAGTGTGGAACCACCCCCTGCACTTAGGATTAAGATACCGTTCCTGTACTTGTCAATTTTGACATGTTTGTTATATGTATAACCAAGCAGAACCATTTCTACATCTATCTACAATGCACGCACGCTGGACTATTTTCAAACTTGAATATCTCAAAAACGAAGGCTTGGATGAGAAAACTTCATTCTACACGTTTCACTCATTTTTTTCGTGTAGAATCATCCCCTCTAGGATTGCATTGATATACTTTCTCTCTCTGTAATTTCGACGAGTTTATTATGTATTACTGGGCACGACTTTGTTTAAGTACACAGAGTATAAACAGGGTTATATCGTATTATAAGTCAGTGGGGTAAAGTGTGTACAAATTATGTGCCGAAATCACCGTCGGGTAGGTGGGATAAACAGGCCACAGTGGCGTCGAGCAGCGACGATATCATCCCTTATCAAGAATGGAATGGAGGAAAGCGAGCGAGGGTCTCGGAAAAAAAGTAGTACGTCGCGTACTCGCGACACGTCGAGGTCTCGCGTCCTTGCCAGTTACCCCCACCGCCTTGACTAGCAGTACTCGCCGGAGTGGGATTTTCATCCCTACCACGGTTTCCACTGGTCGCTGGCTAACCCCCACCACTCTGCGTTCTCTCTGCGCCTGCAGCGGTATGTAAGAGGCCGCACATGTTTCCCCGCGTTCCAGTCTGGCAGTGGCACTCGTGGGTGACTGTTCGTGGCGGATTTCGCGTAACAGTTCGCGTTACGGATCGGTCTCGCGCAGCGAAGGACGTTGCAGGGACACACGTGTGTGCTATATAGAAAATACATACACACACATATATATATATACCATCCTATCACACCGTTAACATAGAGACCGGGTAGAGAAACCCGACGCAGTGTGTGTGCCCAGAGAGTTGACTAACGCGCGCGCGCAAAGGACGAGTTCTTTCCTGGCAGTGCTACGCTCGAGAGCCGACACGAAAGATCGCGAACGTCGTTGCGCCGACACGCAACAGAGACACCTAGAGCTCCTAGAAAAACCGACGGACGAGACGGTCGAGCGCCGGAGCGACCAGTAGTACTCGAGCTGCTCCAGTGACAACAACACCACCGGTCCGAGACCGGACGTGTCCGACGCGCACCCCACATATACATATAGATCTTTCTTTTTTTTTTACTTTTATACAAGTTTTTTGATACGAAACGGACCAAACCCCGTTGAGACCCGCTCGGTTTTTCACGGTGAGAGTCGTTCGCGCGGATGACAACATCGGCGAACAGTGCACGAGGAGGAAAATTTAGTGCTGTTCCTGGTGGCCACGCAGACCGAGTGTTGGATACAAGCATATTCCGGGGTTGTTACGGAAACTAGTGATCTACCCGCTGACCTCACCTACGTGCTTTCGTGATTCGATCCAGCTAAGAGAATAGTGCTCGCTACCGAGACACACGTGAGTATCTGATCCAGCGCTCACTCGCTCACTCGCTCACTCGCTCGTCTTTCTTGCTCACTCCAGATGCACGCGAGAATTAAGCATGCCTGAACGTCAACGAACACGTTCAGCCCGTGCACTTCTCGCCGTAATTTATGCGCGCGTACCGATTCCATAACGTGTCACGCGATCGCCATGTTTTTGCAAGAACGTCTAAGTACACCTTCGCGATTTCCAACCCCAATCGATTAAAGTTTCTCTCTTTTTACGTCGTGCTCGAGATTCGACGCTAAATGTACCAATACCGATCTGTTGTCAGACTTTTATACTATAATTATAAAGTTTATTAAAACTTGCTAGAAATCTGTTCATAAGCTTCTCAATGACATTCAGATTTGAAATATTTTTTACGTTATAGTCTCTGAAGATACTGTTTGTTGATCTTTACTCAGCGGGAAAATTAATGATTATTTAAATTGATGTGACTATTAACAAACTTACAAAGTCCTTAATTGTGAATCGTACATTCTGAAAAATTACCAAGTAATTACTGATCAATAGATTGCGGATTTTCACGTGAAATAAAACTTTTCTGTATTAATTTCAAAGATTAGAAATTTATATAAAAAGATATTTCTTAATCATTTTAATATGTTCAAAGTATTGTCGAAATAATGAGGATGGTATTAAATGCTTTTGATGTTTTTACCGTTTTCTGTGTTCAACTCATACTTGTTATATCATAAAATTTGTAGTCTACCGATCATTAATGCATTAAGCTATTTTTTAAAATTTAGACGAAAATACAAATAACATTGAATAAAGACAATTTAACACGTCGACTGCACTGTCAACCCTGTCTGGGTGACAGAATTATTTGTCTATATTTAAAAATTAATTATGATCTAATACTAATAGATTCTACTAATAGAATCATCGTACCAAATAAGAAGGTTAATATCTGGAAAATGCATGAAAATCAAACGAATAGTCGGTGTCTTATATTTTAATTTTTCAATAGGTATTTTATTAAATGAATTACTTCGATTTTATGGATTTGCTCAGGTTGTTGTTTTGACAGTCAAAATGTTAAACAACGAAGCACGAAATCGTCACAAGTGCGTGAAAAAAGTAACCGCAAGTGTCTGAGACACAACGAACGTTGTTAAAGTATAAAGCAAAAGTGGGTGAAATATTATCTCAGGATCTTCAGTGCAGCTACACATTTCCGAGCAGCGTGCGAGGGTTAATCGATTGTGTAGTTGCATTCGTACATTAGTAATGTTTGGTGATTCATCAATTTCAACGAATGTTATGCGCAGTGTGCACAAGCTGCCAGCTGATTTGAAAATATTGCGATATTTTTGGTTCCAAGTTTTGGTTATCGATCTGTAAGGTTCGCGAGAAAATATTAAATACTGTGATAAGTACGGCATGTTATGGACTGAGAAATCATTTTGATGTTATTCCGGGATTTGTAGAATGATCTATGAAAGTAGTAATTCGCACAAGCAGTTATTTATATCGTAGTGTTATTGATTTCAGATAGTTGTATCCATTCATTTAGCTGATTTCTAATATTTTATCATGTTACACAAGAGAAAGAGATCTTGTATAATATAATAAAAATGATCAATGAACGAACAGACTTTCGTCTGGGAGGCTTAAATTAATTCTAGATGCAGAGAAGATGTTCGAACCAATTTTAAATTGTTTAGCTGAAGAGCAAATGGTATAGGAAATATAATAACCATAAATTTCTAAAAGTTACTTCATCGTTGAACGTGCTCATTTTGAACGTGCTTGTACTGCGTGATAATAACTCCTAATTGGTCACCGTACAGTCACGTGTTTTAATGATTCCTTCGGTGTTGTTTTGATATATTCTATCATAGAGAGTATTAGTTATTGTAGTTTATCGTAATAGTATTTCAACTAACTTTTCCGACTGTGCATGTCATCGAAACGATTGTTTACATTCTTAAGTAATCATTTTCCTTCTTCGCTATCTTCCATACTAGTAATTGCAGTTTAGTGTTCTTTGTATAGTTTCTTTTTTAGATTTTCTTCCTTGTAATCCTCGCGTAGTTGTCTTCAAAATAATGAGCATTAAAGGATTAAAAAATTGTATGGTACTCCAATAGTTTCATAGTACAATAATCACGCAGTTTCATTTATTCATGGACAATCAACATAACAGTTATACAGTAAAATTCTGAACGTCAATGGTAAATTCGATCTTTACTCAAAATAGACTATGTAACCGAAGAAAGGTGAACATTATTCTAATAATTGGCAAATGAAGATCTGAAAAGTCCATTATCTAATCTGGCTAGACGTTTTCTAGAGGTAGTTTAACCAACCACAACTCTTTATGTCAGACTATTACTTATACCATTCAAAACAATTATATTAACATTTTCATCGCCATGTCACCCATATCTGGGTGACGGAATTATTTATACAGAATTGAAAATTAATTTTTACGTTGGTAGACTGAGTGTACAAAATTTCCTTACGATCTGAGGAATAGAAGTGGTTTGAAACAGTAATTAATATCACAAAACTAAACTTCTTAGTTTTTGTTTTGTTAAATATATTGCTTTGATTTTGTATATTTTTTATGATTGTCGATTGGGCGATGAACGTGTTAACTGAAGAAATTCTTTGGGAACGAAGTACCTTCTCTATTACTCGAACTGCACTGTTTTTCGTTTCACTCCAAAATAAAATGCCCTCGAGCCTGTTCAAAAATACATACACTTTCGCGAATGTCATGTTCGTACTACCGTTCCACCGGAAATATAAAAATTGAAATACAGCGGTCCGCGGAAAATCCGAACCGAATATTTTGCCCGAGTATCTTGTTGAAAAAAATGTTACGATGCGCAGCGGTATCGCGAACGGGTAGATACCGTAGGAACGATAGGCTAATGGAAAACTGGCTCTAGATTTATTTACGTGAGCAATTATCGATCGCGCCTGCATTCAAATTGAGGTTTCGCGGTGGCGCAGGGGTTGTCACGGAGGAATAGTAGTCGATAGAGCGCGGTCGATTCATCGGAGGCGGCTTTAGGTCGAGTTCTGGAATGCGGCCCCGTTTTAAATCGGCTATCGGAATTGATCGTCGATCGCGATTCAGAAATCGCGACAGATCACGGGCGAGAGAGCCGCGGCGGCGTGTTTCGTTTTTACACCAAGGTCGCCGCGGCGCAATCGATCTGGAGCGACAACGGTGACTAAGCCTCGACAACGTTACATCAAATAAACATGCCTATTACGACAAATTACGTTAAAGTCGCGCACACAGTCTGGAACAAGCATTTCCTAACGCGGAAACAGCGATTTCCATTCGTGGCTCGACGCTCTGGTACACGTCGACGTTAACGCGTTCAACGGGTTAACAGATTCGATCGGCTAAGCGGGTCAAGGGAACCGTGTACCAATTCTCTCCGCGGTTCATGATCGTTTGTCACTGTGCTCTTGGAAAACGTCCGAAAGCCGATGCTTTTCTTAATGGTCTGTGTGCAAAGTGGATAAATAGTAGGTCCCCATTTTTCGACTTTCTATTGTTTCTGGTTTTGCAACCCTAAATTGTGACACTTGGCGAGAAAATGACGTGTGCCAAAGGAAGCAATTAGATAACGGGAATCCGTGAACGCGTTTGCGTTGAAGTTTAAACATTTTAATGATTTAGAGTAAAAGACAATGCCTTTGACGTGTAATGAAAAAACTTTTAATGTGTTACTTCCAAAAATATGTACTAAATCTTTAAATTTAATTTACTATGCATCTCACAAAAATCTGAGAAAATTTATTATGTACTTCAGTAACTGCGATGTGTAAAATTATTTTCAAATTTTTTCGTGTAATTAAAGAAGGAAGATATGTGAGATGTAACTACCCCTCTGATACAGAGGTTGGATTAACCCTTATATTTTCTTGTATGCCTATGTGGTGAGAATTGCATGTTTTCCACAAAGTTAAATGAATTTTATCTTTGTCGTTACTTCCAATCATCACAGTTGAGTCGGTATAGTTTAATATTTAGAAAACCAATGATTCTAGTTCGTCTCATTCTCTTTTATGGATACAGTAGATTAGGTACATTTTTATCTACAACTACTACGGAAACTGTAGTAAATTTATTAAAAATGGTATAAAAAGGAGGAACATTATCGAAGCTTCTGTCTCGGTCTTCTTTCCAATACTATGAATATATAAAGGTCTGCAGCCTAGTTCCAGTGCAGACACGCTAATTGAATATGCAAATCGATATGGACACTTGCCTTGAAAAGAACACAGCTACTTCCTGTATATCATTTTTATTATAATTCTATTATGTTCTTGTATCGTAAGAAACATAAAAGTGACACCAAAAATTTAATCAAATACCTTCACTAAAAGATGACAGTAAGTAGCTAAACGTTATACGTTGCACCAGAAACGCACATACATTATCACGCATTTTAATTGTCTGCAATTATAAAATGTAACTATTCGAAAAATAATTGTATTCGTTAAGCCACTTATAATTAACGCAACGTCTACGTTTCCATTAAATTTTCGCACTTTATGCCATTATACGCTCGCTATTAATTCCGGAATAAATTTTTCATTTTTAAATCTTTCCTGGTTTTTCCTGTAAAATAAATTTCCTCAATTGAATTACAAGCAGCCGGAATTAAAATTTCTAATTTTCCAGCCACTACTTATGCATTAGACTGCCAACAAAGTTCTTTTCCACTCGGTTTTACAGATAGGTTATCAGAATTCGTGACGATATTATTCTTCCGTTCACGGAGTTCAGTGTCCATTTTTTTGTGAATCTTGGAATATTTTGTCTGCCATTACCATTATTAATATATTATACAGTAATGACTGCGGATTTTTAAGCAAAATGAAAATTTACGGTATTCACTGCAACATGCAAGGATCACATAAGGATGTCTCTCTTCCCTTCATTTGAGTAGGTTGAAAGTGATGTATTAACACTCTTCGATATTAAAATCTTTAATAGTAATCTTATTGTTTCAAATAACAGCTAACCAGTTTTGTCGTAAATACATAAAAACCACAATCTATTTGGGAATAGGAAAAGCAATATTGCAGAAATATAGCTCGATTATAGCTCTATGGGTTACATGTATAACAAGGGTGTGCGGGTACCCGAAATTTCGGGTACCCGAGCCACGAGTCGAGTCGGACAATGATCGAGTCGGGTTGGGTTGAGATTCCGAAAGTTTACAAACTTCGGGTACTAAGCAGTGTTTACTACAAATTGAAATATTATTACAACCGATGATTGGACATCTTCATATGCACAGAGTTATTTATCGCTGACTCGACGGCAGACTTGCCCCAACTTTAACTTCGAGTACCCGAATATTGAAAACTTTCAGGACCCCGACTCTACCTGACCCGATTACCTTTTCGTGTACTCGAAGTTTACAAACTATCGGGATCTCGTCCCGATCACGAACAAATTTCCCGACCCGACCCGAACTCGAAATTTCGAGTACTCGCACACCCCAGAACATGTACCTATTAATGGGTTTTCTACCACCCCAGACCAAACTAATCAATATATTCTATAGTTATACATATGAAGTGTAATAGGGCATTAATACAGATCGATTGAAGCTCTATGCAGGAATTACAGGAAGTAGATGGGAAATATTAGCGTTTAACAAATTTTCGACTGTAATTAAGCTGTACTATTAGGTACAATCAGTTTCCCTATTGTTCTCACAATTTCTCCCTGCAACCTTTTTTCCATTTGCATCGGACAGAGGATCCCGACAAATTTGATCTGGTGGAAACGGGCCGCGCGGTACTCGAAATTTCGAAAGTCCATTTCTTCAATCGATCGAGCCCCGGCTATTTGCACGGTAAATATACGGTCACGCCCGAAACGCGATCAACGCGAATCCTCGAGTTATTTCGATGGAATTTACGAAGGAATGGAATCGCAAGAGCCAATTAATCGGCATTTCCGACTTAATTAACCGTTAAAAATCGCAACGATGAGGCTCATGAATAACTCGTTGCGTAAACAGTTTTATCTAGCCCCCTCCACGCTCCCACATCCAAACATGAAATTATTCCTCGATGGGGGTAACATCGCTCGTAAATCTCTTTTCTCTCTCTCTCTCCTCCCCCTCCCTCTCCTTCTCCTTCTCAACGGTTTCAATTTTTTCCACGATTCGAGACACGCGAGTCAAGAAAAACGGATTTCAATAGTCCCATCAAGACTGAAAAGATAGAAATGTATATAGAGCTAGAGCAAAACGAAGAGAGAGGGAGAGAGAGAGAGATACGCATCTATTCGTCCCTCTACCTGCCCGCCATTGAGTGGCACGAGGCAAACGAATTATCCAACTCGTGCCGTCCATCGAAATCGGATTATCGTCGATTCCTCTTCATCCCTCTGCCCCTCCATCCCCCTTTCCGCCGATATATCGATTTTCGACGCTATGTACCGGCAACTTATTTTCCCCGGTAGAGCCGTAAACAGTCGGCTCTCTAAGCATTCGTCGCGTAGATTAATCACGGTTTAATTGGAAAATCTGACTCGGTAAATAAAGCGTTTGAGCCTCGCGCAAACACGATTCCGCGTCCGTGTCGCCGGGCTCGTAATTATATTCAACTTATTGGTAAACATCAGGGTATGCGATCAAAAATCGGCTCGCAGTGTCCGCTACCCGCTCCCTGGAAATTCATTTTGAACTGCTCTTCGTTTAACGGGTCATTTATATAATCGAATAACAATCGATACGCTTCGCTGTTTTCGATATTGTTAGTCGTAATATACTGTCCCTTTTTAAAAATCGTCTGGTTTAAGAAAAAAACACCTGAGAGAGACACTCGTGGATTGTTCACTCGGACAATATAATAATCGAGCGGAGGGTTATTATGATTTTAAGTATTTTCATTATAATAAATAGATGCAAATACAGTGTATAGAACAACATTTTTCCCAAAGACTAAAGCTGCATTTCCTTTTATGATAATTTTAATAAGTCAAAATAATGTCGCATCATTCGATTTTTCTAACGTCTCAATTTTTAAGCCATTTACATCATTAAACGGAATAATCCGCAGAGGATGACTGTCGTTTGTCGCGAAGCACGGAATAATCCGCGCATATGACAGTCGATTGAGCATCTCTAATTGATGCAGTTAATCGCTTATTTAGAGCTAGGATGCAAATGTGTGAAATATAATAAAAAGAAATTTTCGTCTTTCCTTCGGATGCGGCTCAGCGCGCGGTACTGTTAATTTTGTAGATCGGGTACATTCATTATTTTCTATGGTTCGATATAAAGGAATTCGATTTTTATATGTTCGCGGATCCTTTAACACTTTGATCACCATGTCAAATTATTTATACAGAATTGAAAATTACTTTTTACGTTCGTAGATTGCGTGTACCAAATTTGGTTACGATCCGTGAAATGAAAGCGGTTTGAAACAGTATTTAATATCAGAAAACTAAACTTCTCAGTTTTTGTTTTGATAAATAAATTGCTTTATGTGTCATTTTTGTGATTATTGAGTGGGTGACCAACTGTCAAAACGCGCACACATATTCACATACCTTGAACTACGTTGGCTTTTCGTGTCTGCCGTAATATCGTTTTGCTGTGTTGAGGTTTCAAGCTGCGATATTGCAAATATCTGTCATCTGGGTGATTAAGTTGGTGAGATGGGTTCCGTAGGTTTCCATATTTTGATTAGTGCCGAATGTGCTTGGTAGGCGACCGATACGTCTGAATTCAAAATTATATTAACTCGTGTGGTGTGAAATTGGTGAACAAAGGTATTGTTTGAGAACATTGTAATCAGAAGAAAAATATCTCATTCGTTCTCAGGTGTCCAATTTTATGTTCATGTAACATAGCGTCTAGCATATTTTTGTATTTTCAGCTATCCTAGTTTATCGAACGGTAGTGTTGTTGTCGCGCTGTGTTCGAATCATGAGCAATGCAATCGAGCCAGCATGAGTGCAATTATTATTATTAGATAAAAATATTACGGTATTGCCGCATTATATGAGAATTCGAAGAAGCAAGTGCATTTACGACTGAATATGTGAGTTTTATCTCAATAAATTGTTACTCCTACTCTTGCTCACGATTCTTTTGTCACACCCTGTAGATTCAGTACAACCCCATGCAATATATTCTGTTTAAGAATAGGGCTTTGAAATTGTTTTGATGTCATGTATAATCGCGGATACTAAGCTTTTGCTTTCGGTTGTTACGTATCGACAAATGCGGGGGTGATCTAAGGAAATGCCTAACAGTATTCGTTTACTATGGTAAAACCTGCTTGACAAGGGATTGTATGACCCGGTCTCGCTCGAACCACCTCGCGTCTAGCTACGACTTGAATGAGATCAATACGGCCGAATCACCCGAGTATGAAGAGGATCCATGCCCCTAATGTACCGATGGAATTCGTGGAATTTACAATCACCGCCCGTTTCCGGAGGAACGATGTTTTTAACATTTGCGCATAGCGTCTCCGTCGTTCTGCTTGAACATTAGTAAATATCTCGATATTAACGAGTGAGTCGATAACATTTTCGACAATATGAAAACCGCTGCTCGCTCTAACCTCACTTCACAAACTCAACTGCTGTTTTTAAACTATTCGAATGATCTGAAGTTGCCAACGCAAACATGTTCGAAACAGCTGTAGTAACTACATAAAACAAAAACAAGTGACACAGCATTTGACGATTTCTTGTAAACGAGACCAGTGATGCCAGATCCACCCAAAACTGGGTTGATTTTCCTCTCCTCCTTTTCCCCTTCCACTGCCTGAGCACGCTCCAACGTCCCCCACTATGACCGTAGTCTGGTCACGTGACGTACCGCGCAACGTATCACATATTACTCTGGTCATCAGAGAGGTGGTAAACTGTATTCCCCTCGATTCAACCGTTCTGGCATCACTGAACGAGACTGTCCTGGAAATGTTTGAACAGCGTAGTACAATGAGTATAAATTGTTTCCTCTCTCTAGGAAATTATGAACTCCAATGAAGTTAAATCGTAGGGTAAGGGGTGAGAACAGACCTCCATGTCCACATCATAGCTCTCGAAAAGCGGTCAGAAGTTTCCGTAGGTAACACGTGATCACATGCAAGGCCTCATAAATCAAATTACAATCGAGAAACAGAAAGCGATTGGGCCGGTTCCCATCAAATTTCCATTGCTGTGGAAGTTGTTTCCCGTTCGAGACGGAAAACTATTCGACTCGGAGCCTTGATAGGCTCCACTCGTTGTCGCTCGCAGATTTAATTATCGCGCCGGTGCCGCGGAAACGCTCCGCTTCTAATACCGGAGCGATTCGGCCAAAATACAAGGGGAAAACGCGAGCAGTTAACGAGTTCTGCCCGCTTTTCTCGCGTTTCCCCGCTCTGCTCCACTCGCCGAAAATTAATATGCCGTTATTGAAGGCCCGGAGAATTTCGTCCCAGCAATAAATTCCGCTTCCGTTGGGTTCCTACGCGATGAAAGCAAGATTAAACGTAGTCACCGTGGAAAAAAGGGGGCGGGGGTTGCGAAACGAGGGCTGCGAAGAGGAACGGGGTTTAGTCGGGTATAAAATCAATCGTGTGCTCGGAAAGCAACGACGGGCTCGCCGTGTCTCGTCGTAATTAGTGTCCTCTGCTGATTATCGCTCCGCGATTCGCGCTGCCTTTTCGTTAATGGCGCTGCGAGACGCGTCGCTAAAGCGATTACGGTGTATAACAACCTCGGAGAATAGATTCCCCCCGAAGAAGGATACAGAAAGCTTGAAAAAAGATGCAAAATTTCTTTGACAATTTATTGCAAATTTCTGTGCAGAGCCACGGTGGTAAATGTTAAGCATTTCGCGAAGCACTCGAAAACTGGAGCGATTTTATACCTGAGTGCGTTATGTTGCCATCTGGGAAATAATTATAATTTTTAATGTTTTCGGAAAATGTTTGTGTGCCTGGACGAGACGTTCTCTTTCTGATTCCTTCTATTTTTCAACCATTAAACTCGATATAGTAATGCTGATTTCTAGAATTATTTTTCTACCGATCCTCGACACGTGAATGGGGAAAATTGAAGAGCTACAGAAACACTTACTTCTCTTTTTAATAGTTTTAAAAAATTGAAAATAGAACAACAGAATCATACGACATGTATTCGTTTCTAACAATAACAGGATTGAATTTATGCAGATGTCATACGATTTTTATCGTAATATATACTTAAATAAAGAAGTGTACTAAAAAATTACTGAATATAATTCCACTAATTTTAGAAGAAAAAATCTGGAATCCTTCATTTTGACGGGCGCAATAAAAATGTGTGTACAGTCGTGCATTTTATCAGTTTTGTCATAAGTGCATAAAATTCGCAACTGCAACATCATTGCAACATTTACCGATTTTGATGAAATTTTCAGAATGTATATAATTGACGCAGATCCAGGAACGTGTTTTTATATTTTCATTACAGACTCGGATAAAAAAGTTGTAAAATCAATATTTACTATTTTTTTCGCAATTCCAGTCAATTAGAATTTTCTTAAAATTTTCCTTACACTTCATATAGTAAACTAATTTCCCTAAATTCTTGACAAAATTCAAGTCACGTGGGTCTGCTTTTATTAATGTTACATAATTTTAACCCTTAGCACTCGAGTGATGACTCTGAGCCACGACTAAAAATTGCTGTACCATTATTCAAAATATTGTTTACATTATTAAATTGATATTCAATAAATTAGTTACCAAACATTTAAGTATTCTATGAGGTATTCTATCAGTTTCATTTCTTCAAAATAATAAAAATCACATAGAATGGAAATATTCTTGATCGAAAAAAAAAGTTTGGTTATGGAGTTAAAATACTTCCGAGCGCAAAGGGTTATATGGTGCATGGAGATTTTTTGACTGACTGCAAGTATCAAATTTCCGTTCGCATTGAATACGTGGAGTAAAAATTAATTATGCGCGCATAAGACATAAGACAGTTTCATTTGAAAAGACTGGAAATTACGGTCGCGCGAGTCGAGTGCGTCACCGGTGTTAATATTTACCCCCGCGAAAGACAGATTAAAACAGAGAACCATGAAATAGGGAGAAAGTAATTGCTTTTGCCGGCGTGATAACGCGTTCCTATTGAGGAACAAAGCGATTCAGAAATAACGAGGCGCGTGAAACAGTCGATGCTAAAAATAATGCTCCCCGTACCACGGTAGCGTGACCTAATTAATCCGAGGAAACGAATTATCGCTCAATTACTCGCCGGGAGAGTTTCTATAATCCCGACGACGCGACGCACGTGTGGCGATTTGTATCGCCTGGCGTGCTCGCGAACAAAACGTTCCGCTAACTTTTTTGCACTTGGCCACCGTTATTGAAAAGCGGCCGTTCGAAAAATATGCAATTCTGCGAGCTCGTCCTTCGGCCGTTTTTCGTCCTCGCTGATTTACGTGCTCGAATCTCGCGGATCCACGTTGCACTAATTTTTTCCCGGTTTTAAAGCCCACCACCCTTTTGAACGATGCGGTTGAATAATATTTACGATCGGTTTTTCGATCTGCACGGTCTCGACGAGTTTTTGCGCTCAAGGACAATGCGCGTGAACATGTGTAAAAGGATCTTTCTGCAAACGTCCAAGAAAGACTGGAAAAACCATGATTTCTTGCGCGATCGGCGCGGCGTTCACCGCGACCGGAACACACTATGCACCGTTCAAGGCCACTCCCTTCGCTATGAATCTTCTCGCGACAGTCGAACAATGTAGTAGGGGGGACGATTTTCCACCAGAAAGACTGCTTTCTTTTCTACGGCGTCGTTTCCATTTTGCTCGATCCAAGCAAGCATGCTAATCGAAATTGAAAAAGTTTCTGTGGACCTCGAGCTCCTGTAGAATTTTCTAAATAGATACTATCACTGACGTAGATCAAAGTATCTCCTTCATCTGATAGGTATTACGAAAGAATCACAATCGCGACGGAAAAATAATGGTTTATGACTCTGAAGCAACGGTTTCCATGAAGACATCGATGAATGGAAACACTCCGAGCGATGAGAACGTTTCCAAGTTCGTCGCAGCCAGGTTTAATTGAAATTGTCTCTTAAATGGCACCTGTCCTTAATGTTCCTTTTTATGGAACACCCTGTAGGCTTACAATATCGTATACACGACCCTATACTTACACAAACTATTTTTTCCTTTTTCCCTTTGAGAAGGAAAAGAAAATTCAAGTTCAATGAAAATCTCATACAGCAAATTTTAGAGGATCGTTGTAAAGAGGAAGCTTCAATCTTGAAATCTGTGGTAGACACAACCGTGAACAAACTTTTCTAATCTTTTTGAAGACGTTTCGATTTGAAAAGCAATAAAAGGCGATTTAGTGAAAACATGTCTTCAGTTTTCCACGTGGTATATCATGTGAAAATATTTTAAATGAAACAATGAGTAACAAAAGCAGCGCCTGGAATAGATTTATTACTGTGTGATTCTTGCTTGCGAAAACATAATAATTTGAATTTCGATTTTTCGAAAATCGGAAAAGCGTTGAAATGTTTTCAGGAGCCATTGCATATCGACATTGGGCGTTCTCGGAGGGATATACATATCTCGTTGGTAAACATGATAATACGCGCAGCTATTGTCGCGGCAGCGCAACGTGTGCGGGCGTTAATTAAAACGGTACGGGCCGAACTACTTGCCCGTATTCCCGTGTTTGTTGAAACTAGGCGAGTAACAACAAACAGTGCGCACCAGGGATACACTGTAACGTTGCTCGTCACCTTTCGAACGGAAGCTCAAACTTAGCTCTTCCGCTCATCATTTCCACCCCCACCTAATCTACGTTTACTACTCAAAGAACAAGTAATATTTATTTCACCGTTTCACATATTTCTCGGAAAGTAGTTTCCGCGAAACGTTCCACAGAAATATACAAAGGAATTTCATTTACAGTGAAAATAAGACACAAGAATAGTCTTTATCAATAGTTATATTGGACCCGTCAAATCGACGCGTTTTAATATTTTTGATTTACGATTACTGAAATTTTAATACATTAAATATATTAATATTTAATATATTATAAACATAATAGCTGAAAATATGAACAGACACATTCTTGTTATTTTGATGAAGTAATATAAAATAGTACCTCTTAGTGCTCTGTAAACCTAATGTTAAAAAACGAGATGCATACAGGAAATTATACATGAGATCGCCATTCATCTGGAACAAAAGTGTTGCAAACCTCATGGAGAAGATAAACTACAGAAATAGACAATGCGAAAATTTCTTTTTTAAATTTCTTTCACAGTGACGTGGCGAGGTGCAATTTTCGAAGGCAAGATAGTTACAGGAAATGATACACGAGATCGGAATTTTTCTAGAGCAAAAATGTTGCATAACTCATGGAGAAAACGTTCTATAGAAATAGACAATGCAAAAATTTCTTTTTTAAATTTCTTTCACAGCGGATACATGGCATAAGTGCATTTTTCGAAGACTAGATAGCTACAGGAAATGATAAACGAGGTCGGAATTTTTCTGGAGCAAAAATGTTGCAAACTTCATGGAAAAAATAATCTACAGAAATAGACAATGCAAAAATTTCTTTTTTAAATTTCTTTCATAGTGGAAACATGGCATAAGTGCAATTTTCGAAGACAAGATAGTTACAGGAAATGATACACGAGGTTGGAATTTTTCTAGAGCAAAAATGTTGCATAATTCATGGAGAAAACGTTGTATAGAAATAGGCAATGCAAAAATTTCTTTTTTAAATTTCTTTCACAGTGGAAACATGGCATAAGTGCATTTTTCGAAGACAAGATAGTTACAGGAAATGATACACGAGGTCAGAATTTTTATGAAGCAAAAATGTTGCATAATTCATGGAGAAAACGTTCTACAGAAATAAGCAATGTATGAATTTCTTTTTTAAATTTCTTTCGCAGTGGAAACATGGCAAGATTACATTTTTCGAAGAAGTTACAGAAAATGGTACACGAGATCGGCATTTATCTGGAGGAAAAATGTTAGAAAATTTGCGTAAAGATATAAAAGGTATAACGTGTGTGTACAGCATTTATTGCATGTTTTTGTTGATCTTACAAAACGAGTAACAGTTTTTCCCCGATTCGTGTTTCTCTTCGTGAACAGTAACAGAATTACGTAGTATATTCTACCGATTATTATCAGTGATTTTTATAGAGTAACTAAGCAATTTGGGATAGTTAACAAATACATGCTATAATAACATAGGTGTGCCGCTATCTCTCGCTTTCTATCGACCGATTCCGGTATAACATTAAATTAAACTGTTATTCACGTTACATTAAGCTGGAATAGGAAACGGAGGTTCCATCGAATAATGTGGTCTAAATAATTGTTAACTCTCTACAAGCAGTCCAAATGATAGAGCCATTAATGTACAAATACCTATATGCATTCTCCACCACATACTTTACAATGATCTCTGTATTGTATTAAATCAAACCACAATTAACTAACAAAGGAAGAAAGAAGAAACAATTCGCACGGCTGAAAAATAGGTAGAGGCCTTTTTCGTACAGGCCGTTTTCTATCTACAATAAGCACACTTCGTTTGAAATAAGATAACAAATAATCATTTGAAATAGTGAATTATTTTAAATACTTTATTATTTGAATTATACAAATAGCATATAAAATTTCATTTCATTTGGCACTTAAATCAAATAAATTATTTTTAAATAATATTTCATTTCATTAACATTGCTCAAATAAAATAATAAATAATTTCACCTCACGGAAAGGTTATTGAAGTAGCGAAATAAATTGTTAAATTTAGATATACTAATCTTTGTACTTTAATAATTAAAGTTTACGTACAGTTGCTTTCAAAATTGTTCTATTGTACACGAAATAAATAGAATTTTGGAGAGTACGAATTTTTTCGTGTGAAATTCAAATAATGAAATAATTTTCGGAGAATGATATGGGTATTCAAATTAACATACCTATGATTATTTCAAATGACAAGTAGGATAATATATTACCTGAACGATTAATTGTCAAATAAGTTATTTCGATAATGCCCAAGCCTGTTGCACATTGGGTCGATCAACAAACGTAATACAGACTACGACAGAATCCACAGTGTCTGCAAAAGAAGCAAGAATACACCAAGGGTCACGTTTTTGCAAAACAAAATTCACCAAAACAACGACTTTCCCGTTTTCGCATGGCAGCGTTTAATCGAGCGTTGCAACCACGTTGTAACCACGTTGTAACCGCGTTGCATTAGTATCAGCGTGCTCGTGACGCAAGCGGGGTTTATTGATTCGCAGAATCCAATATAACGAAGCCAACCACGGGAGGGGTATCTGCCTTGGTTTTATAGGCCGTACGTATTGTTGGCAAAAATCGTCGTCTGAGGTCGCGTTCGACGATCGATTCCCAGCGTCCCATATTTCGTCGAGTCGACGATGCTCGGCCGTCTCTTCCACAAGATCTTCTGCGAAATCGTCGTGCAGCTATGACAACGTTTATGCGCCTAAGATTTTACATAATCGATTACGAAACCGAGGAACTCCCCGACTCGTAAATGTCGCTTAGGCGTTACGCGCTGCGTCGGTTTCTTTTAATCTCGTTCCCGCGGATTGCTACTCTAAAACTGCTTAAACTTCCCTTAGAACGTTATGACAACTTATCTTTGTATCTGGTATTGGTGCATTATGTAATTAATTACTTCTCGGAAATAGTTGCATGGTAAACGCTTTGCATCGACAAGTTATATTTCATTTGTAATATCATATTAGGAATAAATGCATATCGCGGCATGAACAGAGGAAAATTGAAAGTTTCACAGAATCTGAATTAACCTCTTTTACTATGATTTGTTTCACGGTTGCAATGATTAGAACTTCTAAAACGTTAATAATTTTTTAGAAAAAGAAAGAAGGACATATTTGTTGAACGCCTCTATTCTCCAAAATGACTATAAATCGACCACAATAAAATAGAATTATATTTGGGTTTCAAGGAAATTCATTGCATCCATATTTAGTAGGCTATGTTCGAAATCTTCATCACGAGTCTGACTCGTTGTTATAGTGCAAGGGGTTAAAGAAATGCGTGAATTTTTACTCTGAGAAACGTATGGGAATTTGGATAACTAATATTGCATTTATAATCTTTTTTATAATCTTATTTATATTCTTTATAATCTGTTATAATCTTTATAGTCTTCTTCACTTTATGAAGATCTTGTTTATTATAGAGAATCAGTATCAACTGAAGACAAACTCATCAATTTTTACGGGGTGTGTAGATTGAGAAAATAATAGTGCCTACTAAATCAAAGTACATTTAAATAGACGATTTAAAGCTTAAAAACTTCTCGTACTTTATTTCTTTGTACTAGATTGTGGATTTTTACACGAAATAAAAATTTTCTGTGTTGATCGTGAGGAATAGAAGGTAAATGAAAATGTATTTCTTCTTTTAATAATTTCAATAAGATGGAATAACAATGTTCTTTAGTTTTTCGATGTCTCTATCGTTTGGTGTATTTCATCTATTCACTTTTATTATAAATACATAAAACCAGTGTACTTCATACTAGAATTGATTACGTTTATACTAAAATCCGTACCCCTTCTTCTGAAACTTATTAACTTATTCTTCGGCGAACACATTGTAAACAAATTGAATCTAACAAATTATTTATTGCGCGAGCAACGTACATCACAGAAACAGAAAACTGCAGCTAACATATTCCCATCTTCAAAGCCTAGAGTTGCGAAGTCGAAGAAGCCAAGAAAAATTCATCCGCGGGTTACCAGACCGAAAAAATAATTAGATCTTGGCTCAGCCTCCTTCCGTTTCAATGAAAAGCTATCTCCGCGTGCCAGTTTCACGGGTGGCGGAAGAAACAATGATAAAAAAAAAAGAAAAAATGCGGAAATAAAAAATACATTCTATACGGTCCCGTGGCGTTCGTCGAGAGACTCGGGGCTGGTAACCGACGAGACAGAGGGTACGGGACTTGCGAGCAATTATTTCGGACGTATTGTGCGACGTGATCGCGGGCACAATGTGGATGGGGACTCGACTGATGCGTCGGTGTTTACCGTAATAAATTCCCGTGAGACATTATTGCTTGTTTCAAGCTCGTTATCAAGTGTAACAGCTTTTATTTCACCTTGGCCCGACTCTGCCAGGAGGGGTTGCATTTTTCGAGGGTGCCGCCGCGCGATGAAGAGAGGTTGAGAACGCGAGGAAGAGAGAGAGAGGACCCGGGGCTCGTTAAGGGCCCTCGAGAAAATGACGGGGTTGCCAAACGAATCTCGAGTTTGCCCTGTAGTTCAGTGTAATTTTAACCCTCGGACGCGTTACGCGCGCGTGTGTGCCCGGCCACCGCGTGTTTGCTTTGGCAATTTTGCCTCGTTTCGCAGCACCGACCGCTCGACTCGAGCCCGCGATCGAAATTACACGAGTTCGCGGTGTTTTGCGGGAGCAGCCAACGTTTCGGTAAGGTTAGACAGCGGGCATCGATATTGACCGCGAACCTAACTTTGATGATTAACCTGGTTACCTTGTAAAATCTCTTGGTCTAGTCGTCACTTCATTTTAAGAAACACTGTGAGTTTGGCAAACTAGGTATCTTGCAGAATTGTTCTGTCATCTTGAAGTAGTACTCAGGATTTTTGTAAGCAAGGTGATTGAAAATTGACAGGGTTATGGCTGGTAACGGGGGAGAGTACAGTTTCCGTGGCCCCTCGTTTTGAGGTTTTACTTGTGTTCTTGTGGTTATTTCAAGAAAAAAATGTATATATAACATGATGTCAAATTGGCCTGGTTTAGCCGGTAAAGTAGATTTCCTGTTTTTTATAAATTTGCAAATATCTCGGTAACTATGCGAAATATGGCAAAATATCAAGAGACCTTTTTTGTAGAAAATGAAATTTTATTCGCATAATCTTTGCATTGTAGCTGTTATCCTGAATTTGAACTAGTAATGGAAAAATCATGTGAATAGAATGAGTTGTGGTCACGGTCGTGGAGGGGACGGATCAGAACGAGGGGCCACGAAAATCTTACTCGAGCCTGGTAACGTAAGCCTCTTCTAATAAAACTGGCTCTATCGGTTTCTAAGAGAAAATCCTAGTTTCTTGAACCTCTTGTGCTATGTGTGACGATGTAAAATTTTCAATAGAAATATAAATGTGCAGCTAGCCCTATATCGTCTTTGAGAGCTACAGTAATTTAAAAAGAACGGACCTTTTCTACGTATTATACCTCTATGCTTTCTCTAATAGCTGCATATCGATAGAAGTATGCTGTGCACATGTAATAGATTCTGTTTGAAGACTTCATAACGAGTCCGACCCGACCTTATAGAACTAGAAGATTCATCTATAAAATCATCATCAGTAATCAAGCTATAGACGATATCAAACGTTGGGTACAGAATACATAAAATGTTTCCAAATGATGAAAGATGATTAGGCAGGATCGTCCCCAAGAAGAAGCGGCGGACAATCTCAGGTACCTGATCAACTCCGTCTTATCTAATCGTCTTCGCGCGGATAAGGTAGACGAGAGCATTACGGGGAGGATCTCGATAGATAAAACGTTTATCGTAGGGTAATTGTAGCTATCGCACCCTTGCTTCCTAATCTCGCAAGGTCTGTGAAAACAACGTCGGGGCGGGTAAAGAGGGTGACGAGTTCGAACGGGGACGTGTCATAGCGTCTCACGTCGTTTCCCACGGTTGTCGCTGAAAAGTAAAAGTGGATCGTGGCACGATCGAGGGTAGTTCTCGGAAGAACAACCCCCAACACGTATCGCGGAATGTCAGTTGGCGGCGTTGAGTGACCCAGTGGCCCGTTTTCCATGCGATTTGCACGACCCTCCAAGTTCAAAGTGGTTGAGGCAAGTCGTGCATAAGCATTATCGGCTCTATAGTCGAGGCAGGTGCTTCGCGTCCGTGTTCTAAACGAAGCCTTTCTCTGCCCTATGGCCTCGTGACAGGCCCGAGACGACTTACAAAGAAGGCCGTTGAAAAACTCGGCAATAATTATCCGCTGTGTGCAACGCGCGCCGCACTTATAGCGTGCGGTTTCCACCGGCGTGGACACCGTAATCGTTCGCCGCCATCTTGCCGGCGAATATTTCTCCGCTGAAGGAGCGTAATTGCTTTTAATTACAGGACAATCTGTTTGCGTCCACGTGGAAATTCATTGCTCAACCGGAACGTTCCTATTCGGAAATTTGTACTTACATTTCGACCATCCCCTTTTTGTCAGCAACCCTTGTTCATTCAAACAATTTTCTTTTAAATTATGTTGCCATTAATTGCTCCAACGCTATTAGATGAATCTTGTTTTTACAAAGACTTCCAGTTTCTTGGTCACTGAACATAGAGTCTCAAAGACTGAATTTTCTCAAGAACTTTTCAAACCAATGGTAATTTGACTGTGTTCGTGATTAGATACGAATGCTTATCCATTTATGCTTGTTAAAAATTTGATTTTTATTTGACAATATTTATTTAACCATTTTTACTATAAGTAATCTTTCAATCCACGAGATAATCATTCTGCTAATATTTATAGAATAGTCTATGAAAGTGAGAACACACAATGTTTTCTTAATACAATTATCCCAATGGTGAGTTAAAATTACAATTATTACACTCCGAATTTTATGAATTTATTACATCAATGAGTAGCTGTAGAGATGCAGTAAATATCGTAAATGAATTGAAGAGTATCGATACATTAGACCCATTAACACGAAGGAAAGAAATTACCAAGTGGCACTTATTCCTTGCGACAGATACAGAAAATGTTTATTTTCCATAGAAAATCTGCTAATGATTATACAAAGCACTATAAAAATTAAAGTTTCCTCTTTTTCACATGGATATTATTTTTTAACCATATCCAACTGCATCTATAAATATCTAGACATATACGAAGTAAGAATGAAGTGGCTCGCAGTAGTTTTTACAAAATCGCTAGGTCTTTGAAAATATTTTTATAAAACAATGCTTTTGTGAAACCAGTTAGATATTCTAACACCAATAGAAGTCCCTGCACATGTGTGCATCATTGTACCTCCGCACGTAGGCAAGTAACTGATATTTCTGTGAAACGCTGCGAATTTGCGAGTGAGTGGACGCGCGAAATGCGAAAAGCGCGATAGCCGGGGATACGTGACGCAGCTAGGGAACGTTCCCACGGGTCTGACAGTGTTCCAGGCATTAAACGCAGCCAAAAAGTCCGAATCTTCTAGTCGATGCAGATAAGCGACCGGGGAAAGGTCCACGATTATCGGCGTTTTCGCCGGAACTGCGCAGAAACGCCGGCATGGCAAATAGCGTCGAAACGAGTCGGGAACCGTTCTCCACCAAATAACTTCGGCCTTCTGTTTGTACAGTCTGTCGATTCCGGATCTTATCGGGCGTCATGTTTTTTCGGCTCTTTTTTAGTTTTTTAAAGCGGGCGTCGAACAACCACGAGATATATTCACGGTGGCGGTTTTTTCGTGATCATCGATCGTCGAGCGTGTGCGCACGCGCGCGCTTCGTTTTTTTTTCCAACTTTATTGTATATCCGCTCGATGACTACACTGTTCGTTCCGCTGGTGGTCGATTTCGCGAACAGGCGAATTATGGCCTCGCCTACCGGATTAAAACGCGACCATAAACACCGGTCACGCGGTGACGCTAACGCCGAGTGCGTTAGCTAACAACGAACGATTTTTAGATGCTGGTTTATCGAGACTGTCGGACGGGTCGATATCGTTAGGGCAACGTGGACATTGCAGGCAAATTTTACGCTGCTTTTCGAAACGAGAAACGCTAGATAAACCTAGTTTTGCAATCGTTGTTTGCTTTTTTCTTGTAGTCTTTGTGGTACGAGTCGGGAGCAATTGGAGTTTCTGATTTTAACCTCTTAGGTGTGCAGCTTTATTTTTAAATATTTTATTCTTCATTTCGTCCTGAAATTATCCTAACATATCTGAAAACTAAGAACATGCTTTACTTTTCACGGAAATTTCCATGCAAATAGCAGTTCACAAGTCATTGATTTTATTGCATGAGGAGTAATATTTATCATTAGACCGTGGATTCTTATGGAAAATAAAAATTGTCTGTCTTAATTATGAGATAGGAGAACTACATAGACAACAATTTTTTTTTCTTAACAAGTTTAATCAATTGGACTTAATGCAACAGTATTTTCGAATTTTTGAAATATTTTCATTGTATTATATTTGATCTAGTCATTTTTATCATAAATGCATAGGTTAACGCCAAGAGGTTAAAAGATAAGCTGTAGTTTATACATATTTAAATGTGGATACAGATATATTGTTCTCCTGAATTATTTGTCAACTATGTTTTAATTTCATCCTTATTTCATCCAGATATATTGTTCTTCTGAATTATTTGCCAACTGTGCTTTAATTTCATCCTTAAATTGTTCATGTTCTTGAAGGACGTATATACATAGAATGGTCAAGGGATAATTTTTATATTCAAGTTCAAAATAGGAGCATCGTTTAAGATTTTATACAAGACACAATCATTACAAACTGATGTATTATGTTGTATAAATGGACTGTCGAACTATACAAACAAGAAACACTAACAAACAGCGTACACAAATTCGTTTAAGACAAAAACTAAAATTAATTACACAAGTTAAAAGTTCTATTAGCAATCTTTAACCGAATAAAAACTACAAAATCATTCTCTTAGAAGCTCGAATTTATCTGACAGCAATATTCAATCATTTTAACAGAGCAACGTCAGAATATTAAATTTGAAATTATTCACTACGTTTTATACTTTTTCTCTGACGAAAAAGGAAAGTCTATTCGATGGAAACGTGTTTAAAGTACTAAAGTCTTCGGAGTGCTTCGAAACTCGCTTTACTTTGAAATACTTTCGACAGATGCTGAAAAGATAGATCTTTTGAAACTCCTTCGGAGGAACAACTTGCAAAAGAGAATTGTAGAAAAACATAATAGGTAGCTGTCGCAAGCCCGGCGAAATTTGGTGAAAGGTTGTCGACACAGCTAGGTAAAATTCCACGTTTTTGTGGTAAATTTCGTAATCGGCCGCGTGTTTACCCTTATCTCACGGAATGCTCGAGCCGTGCTAATCATAAAGAATTATCAGGAAGATTATGACGATCTCGCGTGATGATAATTAACCTCGATCCGATAACGGGAATCCTTAAACACGAGCCGGATCGCGAAATTGTATGACTCTTTTAGCGGGCCGCGCCCACGGGCTTCCCTGTTCTTTATTCGAACACCTTAAAGGTGAACCATTGACGTTTCTGTGTTATTTCTTGGACGTTCTGCCGTCCAATAACGAGACATCTCGCTGTCTACACACTTTTGAAGTATAACTTGTTTAGCCGCAAAACCTCGACGCGGTAGGAGTAAAACCGATCTGGTGATGAAACGCTGAAACGATGAAACGAAATTCTATTGAAGTGAAACTTCTTTAGGCGCGGTAGGAGTAAAACCGATCTGGCGATGAAACGATCAAACCATGAAGCGATGAAACGATAAATCGTTGAAACGAGGAAACGATGAAACGAAATTCTATTCTATTAGCATATACGGTTGAGGGTTCGGTATTCCTTAATAAAAATTATAATAAAATTCTAATGATGCTAAGTGGAGATTTCAACGTGAACTTTTCATCGGAACAATCAAAATTATTAATAGAATTTTTTAGAAGTAAATTAAGATTGGAAGTGGTAAATAATCCTAAGAAAGCGACAACAGGATCAGGAACAACTCTCGATGCAGTATTCGCAAGACATTTAGACAAAAATTGATTCAAGAATGTTTATATCATATTTTTGCTATCACAAGCCAATTGTTTCAATAATAAAATCATAGAAAATTAAATGTCATAAAGTGTTAATAAAAATTCGAAAAAAAATTAAAGAAAGAATTTTCACTTGAGCCATGTGATCTAAGCACACACCAATTTTTTTTAACTCTCGGTTAGCGGGACTTGGATCCATTTTGACCCAAAGTTGAAAACGTTCCAAATAAAATTTGCGTTTCAAGCTTCACCAGATTAAATCGATAAATTGTTTAAGGTTCAATGAATAGTAGGATCAATGTCGACCAGTGAGAACTATGTAAAAAATAATTGATGCTCAAGAATTTAAATAGTTCTAATCATGGTTACCATCAGATCTGAAAATGTTTCGTTAAACTTGCTACAAAGACTTTAAAATGAATACGATGAATATTAATTAACTCTCAGCTCGCTATCAATTAGATGAAAACGCTAGTTTTCATATGTAAAAATTGAACGTTCTAAACTTATGTTTATAAGAAATGTATAATTTTAAAGTTTAGCTTAACAGTGATTTTTATCTACTAAAAACGATAAATGGTTTCAAATATTTAGTTCGGACAAACACGTGGCTACTGTGTATTAATAAGAAGATAGCTAGTCAAGAAGGAAATTAGTACTTTGTATTTCAACGAAGGACACTTTATACTTTATCTAATCTTCGGGTGAAGAATTCTTCTCCGCCGATATTGATCTTTTTTATAAAATATATAATTAAACGCTAGTGTTTTTTATGACGTGGATATGACGTATTTCGTTTCTCATAATTAGACAGCGAATTTTTATGCAATATATAAAACTGTGGTTAAATGGAAATATGTTTCTGCACATTCTATACTTCATTTTATCAGTTGCGAACGACGCGAATCGTCTCGTGTTAACCTATCGCGAACGAGAACTAGTTCTGGTATAATGTTCGGTGAGCCGAATATATCAATTTTTTGTGAAATAAGATTGAATAGTACAAATCTAAAAATCGATAGAAATCACATGTGTTTCATGAAAGTTTGTGTGATGTCACTTGAGAATAGTAATTTTTTTACTTGAGTAGTTGTAACGTTCGCAATCGTTGGAACGCAACCCATTTGACCCGAGGTTTCCATCGTCAAAGAAGGAATTTCCAAAGTTAATTATTCATCTTTCCATCACATTGAGTTAATTTGTCGGCAAGGAACGCATACCGTTAGGAAGGAACGTAGAAGGGTGACCAGTCTTGTGAATGAACACCTCCCAGTCAATGAACATCATTCGTATTAAACGTAAAAGTAACATTTACGATGCCCTTTTCATATTAAAATTTATACATTAATTCTAATTAATTCTAATTTAATTCTATGTTCACAGATGTCTCTCTAACGAGATCTAATTTGTCTCAGAATCTATTGTTTCACTACATTAATTTACTAAGCAGTTGTTCGAAAGACATCCCACGTAATGTTGTATCCCACCTATGTTAAATAATCGTTGTTCTACAATTTAAACAAAATACTGTATCAAATAAACAGTAAAATTTCCGCAAATAAAATATTTTTATTTTGTTAATGTAAAACATAAAATAAAACATTTCTTGACAATGGAAATAGGAAACAAGTAATATTAAAATGCAAGAAACCAAATTCGTATATTCGATCTATTTTCTCA
This sequence comes from Sphecodes monilicornis, assembly GCA_913789915.3. Lineage (NCBI taxonomy): Eukaryota > Metazoa > Arthropoda > Insecta > Hymenoptera > Halictidae > Sphecodes > Sphecodes monilicornis. The sequence continues at coordinate 12,981,597 of OU565291.1, read as the reverse complement.
TGTAGAATCACCCCCTCCACGATTGTACCCAATTCTGCTTTTTTGTTTATTATCAAAAAATACATTAAAATAAATAAAAGATTCCAAATAAAATTCTCACTAATTTGAGAACCCTTCAAACAAAATACTCTTTTAAAAACTCTTTCTAACAAATAAAATATAGTTTATTTTTAAAAGTGCACGTACGCTTTCAAATAAAATAGAGTATTTATATTATTAACTGAAATAGTATTTTACCCAGCTCTGCCCGTGTACCTATTAGCACCCAAAGTGACCAACCTCAAAGCACGAGTCCGGTCAAGGGTTAACAGTGCGTAACATGCCCGGGTATAGTGATTCCCAGCCCCCCGGGGTGAATCGGCGTTATCTCGTCGCGCTGTTATCTAAAGCGATACACTTTCGGGTGCAATTATCGACGAAAATCGAAACGGACGAGGGTCCCGGTGTCGGAAAATGAAGGAAAATCCGTATTGAAGGGCCACGGAAGAAGAAAGGGGAAGAGGTCATAGGATGGCGCAAGAAATAGAGCGAACCTGCGACGAAAGGAAAAGAGGAACACACGCTTGGCATTCGGTGGCGCGAGATAACCCGGGCAGGTTAAAGGGTTGCGGTTCACGATCGATGTTATCACGAAATTGGGATCGTGGGCGCGCGATGCCGTCTCTGATAACGTTTCGCCCGTGCCCCTCCCTCCACGTCCTCCTCTTGTGATATCAGTACATCCGGCTGTCCTTCTCTGCCGCGGTTGATCGCGGCTGCGTAATATCGCTCGACGACGTTAATCGCGATAAAGCTGTTGTATCGCGATATGCGTGCGTGCACGCGCGTAAAACGCCGCGATAAACTTCACGTCGAACGGATAATTTCCACGCCATCCCCCGGCCGCACACCGCCGAGACCGGATTTTAGGGGTTAGTTTCAATAAAACCGCAGATAATGCCCCCCGTTCGAAGGTTTCCGGGATTTCCAACCCCCAACGATTCGCTATTAGCTTCAGTATAATTCCGAACTGCCCCTAGAACCGTTTTATACATTTTTATTCATGATTGTTTCTAGCAGAGGTCACTGGAGTGATGTCCACGAAAGAACTATTTAGTTATTGCATTCTATAATTCTTAAGGTATATTCAACGTTCTTCGAGTCTTTTGTGGGCCATTAATAATCCCATTTCCTTGTCACCTTCGGGATTAGACTGCGAACTTTAGTTTATTAATGCATTTACTACAAAAACTGATTAAGGATGTAAGAAGAATTTAACCCTTTGCACTCGGAGATATTTTAATTAAAAAAAACAAACATTTCTTTCGACCTAAAATATTTCCATTGTTCATGATTTTTTTCATGTTCCGCATATGAAACTGCGTATCATACCTCGTACAATACAAGACTGTTTACTAATTTATTAAATAAGAACAAATTTTATAATGTAAACAATATTTTGAATATTGATATAGCAATTTTTAGTGGCGCCTCAGCGTCGTCATTCGAATGCTAAGGGTTAAAAATCGTTCTTAATTACTCTCAACTTATTAAAGTGATTAATAATAGGAATGAATGTATATGTAGCTCCTGTATCATGTCACGAATGAAGACAATTTTTATCTGGCATGAAAATCGGCGGTCTATTCATGATTGTGTAACTGTGTTCTAGAAAAGTTCCTCTGTAGTTGAAGATAATTTTACGAGAATTGTAGTTAATGTATTTGTTTCCTTTTTTAAAAATATTAGTTTAAATGTATAGCGTAACCAAGGATCACAGCAAAGTTAGCTATGTACAACAATTGTTGCGAATAGGAAAATCATTTGCGACTTTTCTTACTAATACTAATAATTAGACTGCCGATTTCATGCATGTATGATAAAAATAAGTATCTGTAATTTAGAATAGTAAAAATAGTAAAAGAGAATTTAGGAACGTCGATGTATCATTTTCAACTTATAAAATGAGTAAAGAAAGATAAAAGAATTTTTCCTGATGCAGAACATTTTTATTTTGCATAAAGATCCGCAGTTTACTAATAATAGTGACATCTTGCATAAAAAAGTATATAGAATGGTAGAGTTCATATTTGTACAGGTTCTCAAACAGAGAAGTATCTCTCTGTGTGTTCATTCCCACATTATTTGTCTGGTTTTCTTTAGGGTGTCGGGACCAAGTGAGCACGATCGAATTAGTAGTCGGTGAATGAAACGTTACTTTTAATTGACACGCGACCACGAATTAATTGGAACACGCCTCAAAGACAAAAAAAAAGGTGAACCGAGGGAACGGAATAATTGTTGTTCCTGTTAGCGTTGTTATCGGGAGAACTCGCGTCACCGTGGAAATTGACATCTGTCGCAACTTGTCACTTGTACGCTCGTTGCGCGCGTTATCACCGGGAGTCTACTGTATCACGGAGCGTACCGGTTTTGTCGGGTTTCATAAAATTCACGAGATAACAGCTCGGTTCCTTGTTCCACCATTCGGAGGCACGTTCCGTTCGATCTTCAAACGATCGTCGAAAAACGACCCAATCATTGTCAACTCCTTTTTTGATCAACTATTTTTGATATCGCACCTTTCGATTTACTTTTGCTTTTAATTAGAAATTGACTCGGAAACAAACATATGTTTTTGTATGTTACAATTAAGCCACAGATCGCCAGGTTGTTTCTTAATTGCATATCATATTTTACTCTAAACCAATTTATAATTTATTCCTGTTCAAATCATCAAATTTTGAAGTTTTTGATTTGAATTAAACACAGAATTTGATGTTCAGTCTTATCTTATATTATAGAAATACATGAATTAATTTAACACAAATCAATCTGTATTTTGTGTACATTATAGTCCAATTTTTTTTATTAATTCTGTGTCAATTTAATTTATATCTCATCGCGATGGATTATTGCTAAAATGCCAGCCGAAAAATTATAATAGAAATATATGTATTAACTTCGTACCAAAACTTTATATATAATGCAATAATTGAATTACAGATGATATATACATACATATTTTATACATATTTGATATAAATATTTCTTACATATTTGATATACATATTTCTTTTATCGGATTGCAGACTTCATCAAATTCAATTTATTACATACGAAAGTCAGAAATTTTGCAAAATAAATTCTTTTTTTATTTCAAACAAAACCATCATTCTTAATCGTATTTTCATTTATAGAAAATTGTATTATGAATTGGTGTAATACTAATAGTTCGTAGGTATATCAAATAAATTAGTTGCATACATGTTTTCCTTAATTCACTACCAATATTCATGCAATATATTGTAATTCATATGAATGATTAATTAATTATATATAAATGATTCTAAACACGTTAAAATTTGAGCATTGTTGTAAAAGTGTAGAGAACGATAAAAGAAACAAAGTGTCAACGAAAGAATGACTAGAACACAGTATTGACATATACGTTTCTCACATTCCTTGTCCCATTCTCCAGAGACAGAGCAAAGAAACCATCCGCCATTAATTCCCTCATCGCAGACTCCGCTCGGAACGAATGCGTGCGACGAATTGTCTTTGGCACAAACAAGTTGCGCAATTGGTAACTTGTTACGAATAATTGCATGCAAATTGGAGTCCCAATTGTTACACCGTTGCATTCGAAAGAACGCGTGTAACGCATCTATTGTCCTCTGCAATGCTCGTTGACAAACGACTCTGTCCAAGGAAACTAGTTTACACGCGCACCATTTCATTCACGAAACGTTATCAGAAATGACACCAATATCAGCACACAATTAACTAAACATTTTCCTTCGCCTTTCTCGTTATTGTTATTTATTTAGGCCAATGTCTTGGCAGTGTTTGGAAAGCTAGTTATAGGTAATTGTAATTACAGAGTCAGAAAAATCCAAAATTTAAAAATATAAGTTACTGAGAATGTTTCAAAAAATGTCTTATGAATCGTCAACTTTAAGAGCTGTTCTCATCCTTTCAATGAGGATGATGGCTAAGAAACTGGCTTGTACAATTTGATCGTGATGTAATAAAAGTACGTCACCGAAATTGCAATTGTAAAGCCGAGAAAAATCAAATTTTAGAAATATAAATTACCTGGAATATTTAAAGAAATGTCTTATTAATCCTCAACTTTAAGGGCAGTTCTCGTTCTTTCAATGTGGATGATGTCTATAAAATTGTCTTGTACAATTTGATCGTGATGTAATAAGAGTACGTCACAAAAATTGCAATTGTAAATCCTAGTAAAACCAAATTTTATAAATATAAGTTACCCAGAATATTTAAAAAAATGTGTGTTTAATCTTTAAGGGCTTTAAATCTTTAAGGCGTCCCTTCAATGTGAATGATGGGTAAAAAACTGGATTGTAGAATTTTATCATGATGTAAGGAGTGTACGTCACCGAAATCACAATTATAGAGCCAAGAAAAACCAAATTTTAAAACTAACTCAATCTTAAAAAAGAATATGTTTTCAATCTCCAACTTCAAGGGCTGTTTTTATCCCTGAACTATTTACAATGGCTGATAAAAAAGAAAACGCGTGGACACACTTTTCTAGAAACTATAATTCACTAAGGTTTCATAAAAGTCGACTTGTGCAACTCGATCGTGTTCCTTTGCAAACAAGCACGTCACCGAAGGGTTCTAAAAGTAACCGAGGATGCACGGGCTGGTCGCATGAGACGCAAAACAATTTTTGCGTTTAATTGTCGTCTAGAGGTTATGGAAACAAACATATGAGTCACTGTTCAAAGTTTTAGAGCGACCGAGCCTCGGCAAACGCAACATCTTAAGGCGGATTCTTATTGAGACGCATCTCGAGTCTGCCTTGACACAGACTCGCCGCGAAATAGATTGAAAGCTTTGCCTTAGGCCTTGGCAGTCCAATTGGGTAATGCAAAGTAGTATTTCGGCCGGGCCAAATTGGCCAATATCGACCATTTCGGTGTACACACCGGAATGCTGTATAATCGTGCAGAGAATCGATACGGATTCCGCGCGGGGCACTCTCGGATTCAACGCGGCAAAACAAACGAGAAAATCCGGATCTCGTATCGATCGTTGAACTACCCGCTATCGGTGAACGATTCACGCCGTTCGAAGATCCATCCGATCAAGGAGACATCTCGATCATCGATAAAAAGCGTTCTCGACGATGCGAGATCGCATCGAAGCTCCGACGTTTCTGCGCGTTTAACGCAGCAATTATTTCCCAGCAGACATGGTAATTTATGGCCGGTTGTAAAATCTGCGAGGCTTTTCGCGAATGTCAGGCTTCGCGATTCGACGAATCACTCGCTGGCTCGGAACTTTTTTTGACGATATCAGCGTTTCATCGGTTTGCGAAGAACATGGTGGCCGACACTGTTCAATATGAGAAAGAAGCGTACGTTATTTATAGTTATAGTGTTAATAGAACGGAGCAAGATAGCCTTTTTCTATAGTGTATGCTATTCTCTTTCTAGTCTTGCTAGTCTCCGTATTCTATTTTATACGATGACCTGTGGGTACTATTTTCTATCTAATCAAATACGGCATTGTTTCTGCTTGTGTAACTTTTTCATTTTATTCAAGTGCTTTTCTGGTTTTTTATTTTATAGGTTTTTCTTTCTATTCTGATATTCTCTTACTCGCATGCTCTTCGTTTTCTACTCGTTTATTTATAATTTTCTATTCTGTTGTTTTACTTAAATACATTTTTGTGTTTTTTAAAATGAAGCTTGAATACAATTTTTCGTCTACTCGAATATACTTCTACTCTTTAAACAAATACAGTATTCCCTTCTGTGAAGTACATTTTTTACTAATGTACATTTTTCGATCATGTACTCTTATCTTCCTAATCAAATTTTCTTCAGTTCTTACTCGTATACTTTTTATTTATGGACTAATCTACTGATATTTTCTTCTTTGTGCTCTATTTGTGACTTTTACTAACAAAGTTACACTTTTACCTCTACTCAAACACACTTTTCTCTTCAAAAGAAAATTCAACATTTTTCTTCATCCAAATGAATAAAATTTTCTCTGTACTTAACACTTTATCTAGCGGAAGTCTATTGATCGGCATTTCAATAGTTGGACTCGACAAAAGGAACCTTGAAAATCTTCTTTTATATGATAATCCCAAACGAAATAATTAGATTACGTTACTAAGGGTTACTTGTTAAGTTCACGATTGAAATTGCTATTGCTGTTAAGAACTCCTTAGTCATGGACCATAGGCGTTCCTAGATATGCTTCGTAATTGTTCAAATACATTTTCACTGTCTAATCAAACACTTCGAAATCTGTCTCTACTCGTGCACCCTTTTCTCTGCACCCGTGACACCAACGAAATAAATTCCGTTTGTCACGTCGCACCGCAATCAACCATAATCTCGTCATGCGACAACCTCGAACTCGTTACGAGTATTGCTCAAACAATCGTCTGAGACAAAGTTGTGCAACCCGTGGAACGATAAATCGTAACGAGTATGGCCCCCTTAACTAGCACCGGTGTGTTTCGTTATCTCGAGGCGCGCGATAAAAATTCGTTGCTCGGTGATAACAGTCGGGGAAAGACGTTTCCACGGGAGCATATCGTTACTTGGAAACGTTATCCAACCACGATAATTCGTCTCCTTTTTTCTCTTTTGGAAACCATTGCGTCATGGGAAGGGAGCGATCGTTATCTGCACCGTCTCCAATTTTTATGAGTGGATAATCGATTTGGGAAAAAATGATTTACGGTAATCCTTCCGTTAACTTCGACGCGCCAGGGTCGATTCTTATCTTTCTTCGTTCTTGCTGGATCTTTCTTGAGCTTGAGAAATGTCGTGATTAATCTCGCTGCGTTCTCGATACTTTTCTCTTAAGCCAATCATACTTTTATTTCTTTAATGTTCTTACACGATGTGTGTCAATACATTGCAAATTTTATGCATTTATGACAAGAATGAACAGGTGCAATTTCAAGCAGTGGATAGACTGGAAAAATCGAAAATATCAATGTATTAGTTTATTAAAATCATTAACAGTTTGACTGCCGCACTAACAACCTCCGAAATTCCATAGAATTAAATCAGTTTATTTAATGTAGTGAAAATTAAAAGGTTAAAATGTATGACATGTACTAGTCCTTCAATTGTATTCTCCAGATTCCAACAAAATTTGGTAAAATGAATATATTAATGTAAAAATTAATTTCTAAATATGGACAAACAATTTCGCCATCCATATATGAGTGACGTGGCAGTGAACGTGTTAAAGAAAGAAAGAAATATCTGTGTGGTTCCTGTTTCTTGCAATATTTATTTTTAATATAGAAAAATATATTTATTACTAGATTGCGTATTTTATGCACTTTTGATAGGAATCAACAGGTGCTATTGAAAAAAGAAGACAGATTAAAAGGAAGAGAGAAATTTTTATGTGGTCTCCCGTTTTTTTGCAAGCGATGCAAACAGTTTTTATTTTGCACAAAATGGTACGCATTTATTACCCATATGACGAAGAACGTTGTCTATAGTATTGATGGACCTGTGTTTGCATTTTAGTACTCCTAGAAATAATTTACAAAAGTAACAAGAGTTTAGTGTAGCTAGTTAATTAACCCCCTTAAAATCTCTGAAATGAAAACTTTCTTCCTCAAAATTTTACCTAAATTTACCTATATTCTAGAAATTGCTTGCTCCAATATAAACTCACGATTTCAAACAATCCATGTAAGTGGATCGCCCACTGTTATTATATAATACCTCTTTCAATTCCTCACGCTCTTATCCTATCAAAAATGTTTCTGCATTAAAAAACAAAATTATAATACACTAAACAGCGGGTCAATGTCAAAAACAAATGTCGTTTTGCAAAATATGAGACTGTTTATCGCCGCGCGAATTCACCGAAGGCTTCGAAAAGGTTTAAAGCCAGCTCAACGAAACTGAAACGATGAGCTTCGGTTCCGATAAGATTACATAAATTTCTGCGAAAATCCGTGAATTAATATTGTTGCAGACGATCGGCGACTCAACGTCGATGACTCACGCTCGGAACCGTTTAATGCACCGTTATTTATTCGAGACCGGTGACGAGGAGATAAAATTCGCACGGAAAAAATAGCGATGTATCCGTCCGATACCGGTAACCTTAAGCTGTTGGCACGGCCTCGCGAAAAGTCGGCTCTGTGCGAGTGTGTGCGGAGGGCTGCTCGGTGTCTCTCGAAACGTCGATTCATTTTGCGCGGATGCAGCTGCAGAAATGGCGGCGCTTGAACATTCCCGTTCAAAAGCAGAAGCTGAAGCCAACCCCGAAATCACTGCTGCCAAGCGAATCGCACCGCAATTACGGGTCGGGGAATAAAGAATCCGAGCTTAACAGCCGGTCCGGCCAAAATTTCGTGCAGGCGGCAATAGCTGCGGATATACCGCCATAGCTCTATATTCGGTAAACGTTCTCGAATTATCTAAACATAGTCGGCCTCGACGAGAATAGATATCCATGTCTGTCTAGTACCATTAACGTACAAACCTCTCCGCGCTTAGTCGAATAACAATTTCACACTTTACCCTGCGGTTGCAGACGTAATTACGCGAACGGTGCTCGCTGCTCTTAGATTCAAAACAAATACTACCTCCCCTCTAGTTTTTAGCGAACTGAAACGTTTGCAGCATTAACACGTTGACTGCACTGTCAACTGTATCTGAGTGATAGAATTATTTGTCTATATTTAAAAATTACACTAATATAAAGATTGTACCAAATTCTGTTATTATTTGGAAAATGCAGGAAGGTTAAAGGACCACTCAATGTCTTACATTTTAATTTTTCAATAATTATTATATGAAATAAATAACTTCGATTCTATGGAATTGTTGAGGTTGTTGCTTTGCCAGTCAAAGTGTTATAGGCAACTCCGCTGTTGACACACTTTTTGTTGTGTATTCTATTTCATTTAAAGAAATGGGGTTTTTCATTTGGTAAATAAAGGATGAAGATCCGAGTAACAAATAGACTGCGGATCTTTATGCAAAATTTCTTAAGTCAATTCTCATGAACAGACATTCAGTAAAAATGTATTTTTCCTGTCAATCATTTTAATATGTTGAAAATATTGGAACGATATTCAAAAATTTTTCTAACGCCTTCACGGTTTTGTATTTCACCAATTCATTGTCATCGTAAATGCATAAAATCCACAGTCTAGTAATTAGTATTGTGTTTTCACAACAAATAGCGTTTTATTAATAAAATATTACTCTTTATCTATCATTATTCATTATTTAAAATGTCTGTCATCAAAGACATTACTAATTATTTCGTCTCTTTTCTGTTACAGGTAAGCAATTTTCTTTTTCTCCATCACCGGTGGTAAATCAGAAAATTCAGCCCATGAGTGAGTAAATAACTGCAGTGCCCGTTGATTTTTGTCACCTTAGAATCACTATGCTTTGCCGTGCTGTAAGTGTCGACGTCATTTACGAGGGAAATAATTGTTCGGATTATACGTGATCACGATGCGTTCACTAAGGAATACGTAAGAAACGATTTATTACCACGTGTGATTAGCGTGGCAGAAAATTATTGCCGCGTCTCGAGATCCTGGCTGTTAAACTTTACAGCTCATCCCATCGTGAAAATATTCTAAACATCGCGATGAACTGTGGTTCACAATTTCGATTTAGTCGAGAATTTCATTTGTACACAAAAACAAATCGAACAAGTTGAAACGAATTTATAAGCAACACATAAAATCAGTTTTCATAATTCTCAGGTTCTAAGATATCATTACTTGTTGCAAGATTGTGGACTTTATATATTTAGGACAAAAACGAGAATTTGAGCACATCGATATAGTATTTTCAGCGTATTCAAATTATTGAAGTTAAAAATCAATTTTGATTTAGCTCTTGTTAATCTCCCAACTGATGCACAAAATTTTTTTTCCCCGTAAAAACCCGCAATTTACTTGTTACTAATGTATTTACTGTAATTTAAAAAACCGGCTCATTTTTGTTCTTTTAAATATTTCTAACAAGACCACTTTCTAAAGTTTAAATGAAATAAAAGATACGTAAGTATTACTTAATGCACGCAATGTCGATTCAATGTAGTTTTTTAAAGAAAACAAATTGCGTGGTTAAGTAAGAGAAAGCTTAGGAAATAATAAAATTATTTGTATGTGCTCGTATTATTTAACCATAGTAAACGTACACAATGCAAAATAAAATTTTGGGACAATCTAACATTTCCTTTGAATTTTTAAAAAAGTCGATGGTACATTTGTTTTGGACTAGTAAATCCAAATTTCGTCGATATTTTCTGCTGCATCGTCGACGCATGGGGTCTGATAGCCGATGCGCAAGCATTTTATGACGTCGTGTACGGCACGTGTCGACTGATGTTTGCTCATTCGACGGTCAATCGACTTCCTCGTCGACCGACGAAACGGGAATGCAAAATGGGGCGTCGCGGTTTTCCGGCTTTTACACGCCCCTGCTATCGTTAGACCAGTTTCCTGATTAGTTACGCGTGGAACTTAAAGCTCATTTTCTATTGTTGGTGTCACAAAAACACGATTAAAGATACCGACCCTTCTGTCAATACCTTCTCCTTTATTAACACTAGTACTACAGATTAATAAGTTGCTACAGAAACGACAAGATTGCATATGCATAGATTTTGTGCAATTTTGGTCATAATAAAAAGAAATTCGCTGAACAATTTTCTGTGAAGCTTTAATATTTCTATAATAGTTAAACAAACAAACTGAAGTCTCTCATTTTGACGCGTCTCGTAGTTTTATTGTTAAACTTGAAGCTCATTTTCTACTGTTGGTTTCACAAAAACACGATTAACATTGCCGATCCTTCTGTCAATACCTTCTCCTTTATTAACACTAGTACTACTGATTAATAAGTTTCTATAGAAACGACAAGATTGCATTTCCATAGATTTTGTGCAATTTTGGTCATAATAAAAAGAAATTCGCTGAACATTTTTTTTGTAAAGCTTTAATATTTCAGTAATAGCTAACAAGCAAACTGAAGTCTCCCACTTTGACGCGAATTTTAGTTTTATTGTTAAAAAGCTACCGTTAAATGAATTCATTGTTAGATTGTAAACCTTCATGCATTCATAGTCCATCGGAAATTGTGAAATGCAAGAAATATGTATTTCCTTCGATCTTAACCCTCGCACGCTCCTTAGGTAAAAATTTACTCAATTCTTATTCTAAATCAGGGAGTTCCAACATCTTCCCCTCCGAGAACTGCAAGATTCCCACCATCGAACCTCTTCCCACTACTATGTACAGCCGTAGAGTTAGTGAGTGCTACGCGAGCCGCGCGGCTCTCATGGTGGGAGCTTCCCACTACTATACATTATAACGATGAAGTCCAAGAGTGGGGGAAGAACCTAAGCGGGGAAGGTGCTTCGAGTAGCTCCGGAGCTACTGGTTGGAACTGCCTGTTCTAGATAATGTAACATTTTTTATTTCCTTACGACTGTGTTGTAATTTGGTATATTTATTTCAGATGTGAGATTGTCCGCGAGACAGTCTATATTTTGTACACCTATTTTTAATATGCGTACGAGGGTTAAAAGGAATATTTTCGTCGTTATAGCATTCATCTACAATTATTTTAACAGGCAAATATTGATAACATGACGCAACACACGATGGGATCTTATTACGATTTTAATGAAATAAGTAATATCCATATTTAGTAAATTCCGTTCGAAATCTTAGTAACAAATCTGACACAATAATACAAGACTCGGGGTTAACAATTTATCTACCGGAAGCCTTTTAATCGGCTTTTCAATAGTTGTGCTGTACGAGAAGGTAGTAAAAAATCTTGTTTTACGTAATAACCGCAAACGAAATAATTAAATTACGTCTCTGAAGGTGACATGCAACGAATTGGGGAGTTATTATGACTTCAGGCATGTTTTCTAGAAAAACAGACCATAATATCGACTGGAGGTAGACATGTACAGGAAAGACGTATAATTTACCTAGAGAACCACGTGAAATCAATGTTTTGATGTCTCCGATTTCTCTTGAATGGTCAAGAGACACGATTTATGGTACTGGTGACGCACGGCATTGCGGGCGTTGAACTCATTCGTAAATATTTCGGAACCAGTCCCGGACCCTCTATTCCGCCAGTGAATTTTCCAAAGTTGTTTACCATTTCGACCGGTTAGGGGCGCTCGTTAGGGGCGTGCATCGCGTGCGACCGGCGTCGCTTGGCTGTGATTTAAATTAATTTCAAAGTTATCGATAACCGGTTGTCGTCAGCGACGCGTCGAATCGACGGGGCTCAGCCGTTGGCAAAACGCGGCTCGCGCGCGGTTGTTACGCATCTGAATGCAATTATTTATCGGCCCGTGAAAATAGAATGCTCGCGGCCGTGCTATATATAATCGGCGGGTGACAAATTCGAGCCAGAAACACGAATTCGATGTAGCAATTAATAATAACGGACGAACCAACCGTACTCGATTCGGCACGCGTGCGCGTGCGCGGTTTAGTTGTCGTTCGAATACGAATTAATATCGACGGAGGACGAAACACCGAAATCGATGTAGAGATCCTAATCTATTCTTGGAACAGATCTACTAATTAACGCTTCAACTGGTCGCCCACTTAAGTCGGAATATCAATCTCGGAGACTGTTGAGTTTGGTGTGCCGTCTTACAGTTTCGAAATTCGTTGATTTCTTCGATGAATAGTGATTGGACACGGTGGGTTTAACTTTATTCTAATAGAAATTTTCCTGAATGAATCTATTTACACAGCGTATGCTCTGATTACCATTACATGTGCCGTTTATTTTCATTTGTTCGTCTTTAACCTCTTAACGCTCGGATTTTCTTGATTACAAGTCTTACTAAAGTCTAAAACACTTATTACTGACTAAAGTCTGCTTATCATTGTTTATTCATTCCAGATGCAATGAATAAGCAGCAAAAGCAACGCACATTGGTATAAGATACCATTGGACGGAGCGATATTGACGGGTAGCTTCAACGAAATACTAATTCCAAGCGTAAAGCGTGTCGGCTGTGTCCGTGACAGTCACGGACATGAGCGTTAAGTGGTTAATTCTTCGCCGTAAAACGTTTTCTCAATCGTACCATCAAGGGACTGACAAAATCGTTTTATAATGCTCTAGTTCAGAGATGGGCATTTTTGTCTCAATTGAGACAAAACCGTCCCCACCATAGCGCCCACTGTCCCCCACCAGCATCCGCCGTTACCAAAGAGGGGGGAAGTGCTTCGCCCGTTGCGAACAGTGCGCAGGCCTCGTGCATGAAAGAAAGGTTGGTGGGAGAAGCAGGCGTTTGAGGAGCCCCTACTGTGCCCATCCCTGCTCTAATTATACAAACACTTCAATCAATAATGCAGTGAATAGTTGTTATAATATATATATATATATAATATATATATATATTTATATATATATATATATATATATATATATATATATATATATAATATATATGAAACGCGTTTGAGGAGCCCCTACTGTGCCCATCCCTGCTCTAATTATACAAACACTTCAATCAATAATGCAGTGAATAGTTGTTATAATATATATAATATATATATATATATATATATATATATATATATATATATATGAAACGCCTGGAAAAAAGGTCACAAAATGTTAGTGTACCTTTGGTGTGAGTTAGAGTGTCTTTTGATGTAGTGTTTCATCAATGAATAACATACTAGAGCAGAGAACACGATTTATATTGAAATTGTTTTAGGAACTCGTCGTTAAGTCTGATTAATAATCGAGCTTATTAAAACACATACAAGTTCCTGATAGTGCTTACATTTTTCTCGGTTCGTATATACGGTGTTTGGCAGTAGTGAATCTCATCTATCAGCCAATCAGATATTTCTTCAATAACCAGAACATACTAGAGCATAGTTTATCTGATTAATAGTCGACTTTATTAACCTTTAACTATGTGAGTTCGCTATTGCCTTTTAGAAGCTTCCCATTTTCTTCTTAGTTTAATAAATAACTCTGTCACTTAATTGTACCATAGTAAACATATTGGCATAAACTATATTGTATTTACACGTTGATAGACGTTAGCTGTTTTTGACGAGTGTACTCGTCATGGAATAAGATCAATTACTTGCTATTTACGTTAAAATTGTTGTGAAAATTAAAACACATTAGTAATTTTTCGACATTTTAGAATATCTCCAATCAAAGACGAAGTAAAAGAACGAAGAAAAGAAGTTGAAGAGACGTCAATGTGATAAATAAAGTATTTAAAAATTCTTAGCAGCCGCATATCAAATCGAACTACACAGCTACCTGGTTAAAAAGACTCAAAGATCAAAACAGATGCATGTTCCTATCAGAGGATAGATTCTCTCCTCGCTTCTTACATTTCGATAGAATTGATTTCGGTTGAAATCTTGTTTTTGAATCGGTCAATACATCGATAATGTTTCAAACTGACCAAGACTAGCTTTCGACTTAGGATTTCGCGTGAAAATTCATCAGCAGCGACTATCGACGACGAAGCACGCTGTCAATAGTGACAGCGCCGCTTGTCAGCCGGTGTTCCTCCGATGATCTATACCCTCGCCGCGAACGAAAATCCCTGAAAGCTCGTTGTCGTATTTCCGCCGCCACAGAAGCTTCCAAAGCTGTCCTCGGTGGCGAGCATTACTCCTGTCCCGACCGCCAAACTTTAGCCCCGGTTCTTTTGTTTCGCTGATCCAATTACAAAGGGGAGCTTAAAGCCGAAAGCGCGATGGGAAACCATAGGAAACGAACGATTCCTCTGTTTCGCCGCTTGATGGCCAACTTGGTTTCCCGAACCACTCCAAGTGTCTTCCGGCAGCGAGTTCCTGCGGCGAGGACGTCCGAGAATTTTAAATTGAATGCCGCCCACTGACGAACAAAATCAGACTCGTATGAGCCGTCCTATACTACTGAACGAATAGACTACTTTTCTATAGTGCAGTGTTCTCTAAAGGTGGCAGCAACATGGCATGCATATCTGGGTGCATTATTCGAAAGATTTATTATCCTTTTTCTGTTTTAAGTCGGCGTTAGTTAAATGGGGCCTCACAGACCCCAGAAATTTTAGATTTATTGTAACATTGTAACAACACGTAACAGCGAATCGGGCCTGAGTGTATCTTCCCCTTCCGTAATCTACTACTCTACGTACAGGTTGTTCCGCTCAAGCACATTTAGTGTGCATACGTGTAAAGTGTGTTGGGGTCCCGACTGTGCAATTACAGAAAATGAAAACTGGGAATCTGAAGACTAAATGTTTATTATCGTATTAGCTACTTATAATGTATATGCCCCAACTGTAAACCAATACCAAAGTGCCTAACAAATACTGGTTTATATAGTTCGTTCGTTTTTAAAGTTAGGAGGAGTCTATTTTCGTTGAAAAATAAAGATGTTTCATTAGTTGAGTATTTTTGAATAATAAAAATTTAATTCCGTGGATCTGCGTTTTTACTCTGAAAAATTACAAGACTCTTAAGCAATACATAACCTTATATTCATGAAGAAGGTATATATTTCTATAACAAAATATATTATTTCGGTGAGTCTGTGAGACCCCACCTTACCACTATCGATACATTTTTCCACCTTACCAACGCCGGGTTAAAACAAAACGGAGTATTAGTTTTCACTTATCAATATAATAAACTTTGAAATAAATGTGGACTTACAATAAACACAGTATTTTTTATTATTCTCTAACAAATTTTTAAGAAAATGCTGACATTTGATAAATCTCATGAGCACAATGACGAAGAACTCGAGAAGCATAAGGAGAAGCACAGTTTCCTCTCATTTACTATTCACAATAGCTAGTAGCAAATAAAACCAAATTGTCCTTTACATCTTTGCATAAATTCATTGCCAAATTTTTTTACAATAATGTCAGTTTGTTCTTTGGTTCGGTATATTGAAAATTATTCGACGATTCGAAGAAATCGTTGAATAATTTGTGAAAGGAATTGAATAATAAATTAGGGTAATCCGCGAATGTTCTGGATGGCGAGGGTACGCAGATCGATTGGCGAAGTGTTAATCGCGGATATGGCACCGGGTATCCGGGTTAGATAATGCGGCGTCAGCGTAAGGGGCCGAGGTGCCGATTGTTAGAGCTCCACTTGGCAATGGTGCCGGAGTTTTTGCTCCGAATATAAAATTAGGTCTGTTCGGGCCGCGTGCGGGCTGGGATCTCGGACAGCAGAGGACGCAAATAGATCACAGTTAGAATGCGGCACGTCTTATTCACACTTACGTAAACAGGTCTCGAGAACGCGTCGCCCGAGCTGAGCTTGCATCGCTTTCAGCAATCATCGCTAGAGAAAGAGTTACGTTGTTCTTTCAAGAAATTCTACCCTTCCTAATAAATCGTAAACAAAATCAAATTTCATCTGCTGGAAGCAAAAAGTCCTTTCATTACCACTAGAACATTCTCTTAGAAGCATTGAAGTACTACCATCATGAATATTTACTTGAAAAGTAGTGTAGCAAACGTGTTTTCATTAAAAAGGAAATGCTCTATTAATTTTGTAAACGTAATGGCCATGATTTTTAATTTTTTTATCTGCGCCTGTAATGAAAACTTAAAGTCAGAGGTCGAATGACACTGTTAAAATTTTCTATTATTTCTGACTGAACAATAAATTTTTGACTTTCAACTTTTCTGTTATAAGAAAACAGTTATAAAATTATGTATATTATGTATGAAATGAAAACTTTTATTTTTTTGAAAATGGAAAAAAGTTCAAGTTCTACAACAGTTATTCTGTTTTGAAAAAGTAAAAGTTCTTACTTACGATAATAACATTACAAAGTTTACAACTAGTTTCTGCAAATATCTAGATGAAACTGATGCTTCTAGTGATTCATCTAATGACGCAAATGGAAATCATTGTGCATGTATATTAACGTTGTGGAAAACATTGTGCATGTATATAACTCACTCAGATTTACGAAATGCATATATTAAATTTTCATTATAGACGCAGATAAGAAAGTTAGAAATCATGACCATTCATTTTCTTCGCAAATACGACCAATGGAATTTTTTATTTTATTACATTACCTAGTAAATTAATTCTTTTGACATCTCAAGAAAACTCGAGCCGTTCGAACCAATTTTGGAAAAAGATCCTTCCATTTTAAAGGGTGTCAGGATACAATTGCACTCAACTGTATGTCTGCCAAAGGATTTGTTTAAATTCGTAAAAACAACGAAGTTATTGTACCCATTAACAGCAACCTTATAATATCGTGAGTAGTTTTTAATTCATTTTTTTTTTATAAATTGCCTGGTAAACCAATCCTTCGAATATTTAAAAAAACACTTAAGCCATTCGAACCAATTTTAAAAGTAGGTCCTTCCATTTTAAAGAGTATCAGAATCCTTTTGCTCACTGCTCCATTTTGAAAGGCGTGTTCTTCAAGAAATACAAAAAAAGAGAGGTCGATTGTTTCAAGGTTCTAGACCAGAAGACTCCCGATGGAAGTACCGATATCGGGAACACCGGTATCGCGAGGAGCACGGAAGCGGTCGAAAGTTGGCGTTTATAGAGCTGGTCGGTGCGCCTTCTCGGTGCAGGGGTGCGTCCGTTGCATGAGAAGAAGGTATCGATCGGGCCCGTGTCTTGGAAACCTTTTATTTTCATTTTCTCTTGCCTCCGTTCCCCGTTGGTCTACTCGTATCCGCGACGGCGTATTTTTTACTCCGAACAACGCGTTCGAGCTTCGAAACCTCCTGGAGCCTTCGCTTAAGACTCCACTCTCAACATTAATCCATTTTTCCTCTTCTCGAATAGAGAACCTCACTCGCCTGGAAAGATTCATACTCGCACAGACGTACCCTAATAGCATTCGATTTATTGATTGGATTGGCTCACGGGGGCGTTGACTCGAATCATTGATTCGTTTTTGTGTTCTCGCTCAACTATTTCCTTGTACCGGGCGTACCGTTCGAAGTTACACTATTTTAAATAACACGGTTGATTCATTTATTTTTCTTCGCCTCAAATTAATTATCTGTTAAATTTCTGGAGTAGTATTATATGGAGATCTTCAATAATAATCTGTACTATTAAAATGAATTTGATCTTCGCATTGAATTTACAATAACATACCAATTTTACTTATTTCTCTCCAGTTCCAAGTTAATTTTCTATCAACCTCTTAAAATAATATTAGGAATTCTTTCCATAGCAATCTGCACGATTAAAATAAATTTAGTCCCTTCAAGACAGAATCACGATTTTATATATCGCGTGAAATAAATCAAATTCAATTTGTACACGCAGTTATTTAAAATTATAATACATAATATTATATTCAGAGAATTTAGTATTTTTCTGTGACTGCATATTCTTATTCATATTTTACAGAAGGATACGTTGAATTCAATAGAATGTTACAATTGTGAAGGCTGTTGTCAAAACAGACGTTAGATGATAATTAAAAGAATCAACGATTTACAACACGAACAAGAAGAAATTGAATATTTTACAGCATCTAGAAACTCAAATAAACATTGACCCAAGAAACGTATAAAGGTTAATCTCCATTTTTATGCAGTATTTGTGTGCATCTCGTTCATAATTGAAGATATATCTCTACACAGCAAATATAAACGTGCTAAGGGCAATAGTTTAAAGTTTAAAGGCTGCACAGGCGGTTAAGTATAAATACTAATATCGTAGGCAATAAGAGCATTTTCCTCGGAAATGCGGCCCAAGATGGTTTCCCATTAATAGCGACGGGAATTGGAATTTATCGGATTCTGAGTTTTCTGACCTTTCAGAATTCCTCTTGGATTTTTCCGCAGACCCTGCAGACTGGACTATTTCCGCGAGAGTAACCGCAGTGCACAGTGCCCAGTGTCGAAGTTATTGCATCGTGAACACCACAAATCTCGATTTACGAGTCCGGGATCTAGATATCGGCTGGATATCGGCCGTGTCGAGATCCTTCTCCTCTTCTCGTAACTTTTCGTTTTCCGCCTTTAACAAGTATCTACCGTTGCCGATAATTCCCCGACTCCTCCGGTCGGCGAAAAGGAACCAGACGGTATGTCCGTGATTCTTTTGTTAGACGTCGAACACCGTATTAACTTCGTATTAATCGCATTTCCCGAGATAACCAACGGGAAAAATGGTACAAACTAGAATATCTGCTTCTGGGAGCTGGGGAATCTTAAAACTCGCCTTGAAACTCGTTTCCCTGACGATTTACCGAGTCACGTAATTTTCTTCTGCATTAATCCTTCTTGGAATGATCATTTCTTGCTTGTTCTTAAATTATTCTTCAAGTTTCTTGAAGTGTCCTTTATTATTTTGTCTGTATAGGAAACATTTCATTTTTAATCTACGATAAAAACTCTAAGATAATGCTTCATCCACTTTTACGTAGCGTTTTTAGATAATCCTTGACATTCTTACTCAACGTCTTGAAACAGCAAAGAATTATTGATTTAGAAATTCAGAACTTATACAAATGTATTTGACACAATCGGAAATAAATCAAACACTTCAGAGTGTCTTGATATATAAAATTTCAATAAAAACTACATCTTTAGTGTATAAATTTAGGATATGATAAAATTTTCGTCCTTCTTTAAATTTTCTATGTGGAGACACTGTGAAGTGAAATTTCCTTCTTCCTTTAACGATTTTAAGAAGTCAAAAATTACATATCGACATACTTATTTTTATCATAAATGTACAAAATCAACAGTCTAGTGGTAAAAATGTGATAAAGAGCTTTACGTTTAGTCTGCAGTGCACAAATTATTTCCAGAACTGAACTCAAAGATAGTGCAACATCAGCGAAAGTGTTTTAACGCTTTGCCGTACACGATTTTCTTAATAATGTCACAGAAGGAAGAAGAACATCCATATTTATTGTATGTCTTCATTTACATTAAATCTTAAACATTAGTTACAAAACGAAACAGGACTTAACATTCGTATTTAGTAGATTTAGTTAGAGTGTGGATTTTTATGAAAAATAAAAATTTTCTGCACCAATTGTGGGAAACAGGAGATAAGCAAAAATGTATTTCTTCGTTTAATGATTTTAATAAATAGAAAATAGTGTAAGAATATTATATTCTTAAATTCTTTTGATGTTTTCACTACTCGATATGATATTTATCCATGTTTGCCATAAATGCATAAAATTCACAGTCTACAGATTATTATTTGTAGTATTATATACTTCAATTGCAAGGGGTTAATGAAGCCAACGAATCTACATAAAATAACGATGCACATGCAAAACTAAAGAAGAAAACTCCATTTTTATTCCCTGAAAATACTGTCCCGTTAGTTTTTTATTTAAATAGGTGCGAAACTTTCCTCCCGCGTTGTTCACCCCCATGAGGATATAGTGGATGCATACGATAAAAGAAAAAGTTTCTAATTATGTCTACGAAGTTTCCGAACGCTAGCCGGAGGAGATATGCTCGCGGTGGGTCCCGACAATCGCAATATCCCGGTTCTTCAATCGGCGCCATCAAGTATCGATTTTCAAACCGCAATAAAACCCGTTCGTCGTTCGCGCAAGCGATCATCATCCCCCGAAGACAGTTTCAAATTCCCGGACGGCTCGGAGCGTTCCCGATCGCCGCGTGAAATCGTCGCAAATTGCTTTTTTGCCTCTGTTCGAGTCCGATCAGCGAGGGTTCGTGCACGGAATCGCGACCTGGCTCGATATCGACCTCGTGGAACCCTTTTCCTTTCGAGGGAAGCAGCCTGGATTCTCTGCTCTGGAGCTGCGGGCGCGGCTTCCGATCGATCAGCCCGCCCACATCCTTTTCCTTCCGGTCCCTCGGAATGGAAATCGCGGTCAGCCGCTCCAGAAACGGCTCTTTTTATTGGGTATACACCCTCAAAGGAGCCGGCATGATTTTCGCGGGACGCAACCCTTTGCAACCTTTCAAACACCGCCCCCCGCAATCGTCGCCTTCTTCGTCTTCTTCCTTCTTCTTCCTTCTCTTTTTCGTCGTCTATGCAATCCGTGTCAGCTGCTTGAGAGTAGCTCCCTTTAACGCGGTAATTGAAATTACGCTCGGTGGTTCTTTTTTCGCCGACGCCGACGCCAACGCCCGCCTCCATTGTTCCCTGTTCGCTGTTTTAGATTGGCGAGGAAAGAGTTTTCCTACGGGAAATAAATCGCGGCAAGTTGCCACGGGGAAATAATTTTTGCTCGATTGAATCGCTAACATGCCCGCTCGAATCGAAGAAAATAGTGAAGCTTGTGAAAATAAAATTCGAATTTATTTGGATTTCGCACGATTATTGCTGATGTGCTTGAATAAAGAAATCTATTCAATTTTCTATTAAAGCATCTTTTGTAATTTCATGTGCGACTGTTAGTTTCGTGGGCGTAGATTTTTTTTAATAGTAAATGTATACGTCTGATATGCAAACTGCGGATTTTATGCAATTATGACAAAAATGAGTGAGCGAGACACAAAATAATGGAAATATCAGAAGATTTTAAGAATTTGATTGTATTATATTTGTAAAATTATTAACGGATGTATTAAAAGTGAACACTTTATTTTGCATAATAATCTGCAGTCTATTGATGTGTATTGTTTTATAAATATAACAAAACTGAATGTGTTTTTAGATTTTGCACAATTTTTAGTAAAAAATGTGCTTGAATAAAGAATTGGAATCTATTCAATCATTTGCCATAAAATATCTTTATAATGCCAATAACAGTAAGATAAAAATCTGATCATTTGATCGGTACCAGGAGATTTAATGTTAATTCCATAGAGATACTTTGAAACAATAGAAACTTCGAAAAAGGATATAACTTTCCATTCTAAGACGCTTGAAATTGATCCTAGATTAAAGACTTGTTACTCATTTTTCTTCCTTTTTAAATGTGCACAATTAAATGCAATTGCTGCAATATTTCTTCACTATTATCAGTCGTCTTTCGTTAATAAAAAGTTAATCTGCTAAGAAAAGAAATCAGTCAGATAAACGATACTAGAATTTCACATATAATAATTGCTTTACTCAGATTGTGCTATAAAAATAGTTTATTGCCGATGTAATGGTGGTTTTACTCGTTTTATGGCGTCTTTATTAGGCTTATAAATTAATTTCACATGTGTAATTCCAGTTCACATAAAATCATGCAATAAATCTTCCAACTGTGCTTTCCAAAACAGTGTGTTACAATTGCACATCTAAATAAAAATTCTACGAACAATACGAAACATACAATTAAATCTAGCAAAGCATGCAAAAACTACCACACTATAAAAACCACGAGTAGGTTTGAAATGAACTTAGCAAAGAAAGCGACACCACCATCTTATTCCTAAATTGAATCTCGTTTTCACAAAACCTTTGCAAATGTGATTTTAATGCAACAGACTATTAAATCTTCCCAGTATATACTCCCCACAAAATAGTATTATCAATGTATATTTAAATAAATGTCAGGCATGTCGATTTCTATACTAAAGAAAGAAATCGAGTAGGTTTGAAATGAACTTAGCGAACGAATTGGGATCATTCCCTTCGAACTTTGCCTGCACATTGAGTTTCGTTTTCACGCAACCTTCGCAAATGTGATTTTCCATTTGAAACGATTGCATCTTGAAACTTTTCTTCGAGCATCGATTTTCGAAGATCCGTTGCTTTTTGTTTCGCTCGATGCTTCCACTTCGCGAAACGATACTATTCGATGGGAAATAGGAAGGTACGAAGTAACAGTCGAAACCGCGTCGTCGGCCGTACCCGAAACCGCGATACGGAAGAGCAAACACCGATAGGATTTCCGCGAGCCGCGGTTTCCGCACGGATGACCGAAGAATTTCTTTGTTCCTCGACAGGGAACCGCTTTCCTTTCGTAGCTCGGAAACCTCGCGAAAATTTACGTTCCGCCGCTACGCCTGAGGACTCGGTTCAACGGTCTCGTCGATAATTTTAAGGCACGTTCGGGAAAATGGCGACGCCAGCGACACTCGGATGCTGGAGGCTTTTTCCTGCTTCCTGGGATTTTCGTGGATCCCTGTTCGTTCTTTCTTATATAATACATGTGCTGTGATATAATATTGGGTTGGGAAGAATGTTTCTTCGTATTTTAATGCAGAAATGAATCAAGTTTTTTCATATTTTAAATGAAGTTTATTAAATCAAGTATGTGCCGTTTTGATCGACCTCCTTTTGCCATTTTTGAGGTAAAACCGGTCTTGTTCAACTGTTTGCATGATTTCATCGACTTTTTCAGCGACTGACCGACAAGAACGAGGTGTATCTTTGACATAAAAATTTCCAGATTAAAAACGCTTGAACCACCTTTCTGCCACACGTGCTGATACTGTATCATGTCCATAAACATCGCAAGATTTTTTAGCAGCTTGAGTCGCATTCTTTCCTTTTTTGTAATAAAATTTCAAAATATATCGAATTTCATATTTATTTTACTCATTTTCTGGACGTAATAACTTTTGACTAAATAAACAAATATCACAATTTCTTTTTTTTAATTGATCTATGATACATCACCTTTCAGACGCACTTAAGTAATGCCAGATCCGACTTATATTAACAGAGTTACGATATGGTACGACATCTATCGGGAAGATATGAAGAAACTTTTTCCCCAACCCATTATATTACGATTGATACACTCCTCAATTGTTAAGAGAAACTTGCACGTAAGCTTGATACGAAAAATTTCAGTAAAATATATATTTTTAAAAGTGTGTTTCAGTTTCCAGACGATACGTGTTTTGCAGTGATTTAACTCCATATGTTGTTTTTATCATAGATTATTATCCGTTATATAGTTACTACCTTCTACCTGAATATGTTTATTAGGTTTCGGGACTGAAACATGAGCAAAGTTTATAAAAATTCTTATATTTGAAAAAAAAGATTCAATCACTGATTATGTTTATATTCTTCTTCTTCCTTCAGTTCATTGAAAAATCGAAATTTCCTTCCTTTTATATTAATAATTGCATTTATATCTTTTTTGTGAGTGTCCGTGTAGACTGAAATCAGTCTAATTGATCTTCTTGAAAATATATTTTAAGGATATTTTAACAAAATTTCGAGTTTTTCCGTTATCTCCTTTTTTGTTCTTGATGAAATAAAATACACATTTTCCAAAGAGTATCTTTAAAATCGCCATGTATCTCCACCAGGTATACACCTAACAAAAATATAGTGGATAGTACACGATAGTAGTAAACATTAAGAGAAAGAAAAAATTTGTATTTCATTGTATTAAAATTAATTCCAAAGAAAGCAAACGTTGATTATCTGATCTTCTGAAGCAGGTGTACCCAGATGAAGGAATCTTTCCTTTGTGTTCAGCGAAATAGTAGGAATTGATGCCGGTCGCGGATTAAGACGAAACATTAACCAAGATTCCGCGAACCGATTCGCCAGAGCTTGGATTGTGACTAATTGCGAATTAATTGAGATAAAAGGCTCGCGCCAGGTGCACACACCGTCGAACAAACAACAGTCCCGTTGACGCAAGCGGAATGCCGTGTTCGAGGGTGTGGGAGGGGCGAGTATTTTGCATTATTTATCATGCTCGAAGATTCCGGGAGGATCGAGGAGCCATCAGCGTAGCGGTCGGCCGATTTTCCATTGGTTGAAAATCAATTGTTTCGCGCTGGCTCGTAGCGTTATCTGGCAATTATCGAGCGGACGATGCCGTTTCTCAACTACTTCCTGCAATAACTAGGAACGATAAGGTGAAGTAATTCTTGGCGGCTCGGGATTTCCCAAGTGTCCTGTCTCCGGTGTTCTCTCGATTGCGGCCGCGCTCTGTTCCTCATTTCGCGGAGCCGTTTCAGGGAACGGTAATGCCCGCCAGACGTAATTGATAACATTTTATAGCGAGTGTCCGCGGCGCGGCCTGCGTCTTTCCGCGCGCAATGAACGCGAGGAGAAAGTGATGACCGAAAGGAGCCGACGGAAAAAATCCCGCGGAAATTTATTGGCCGTACAAGCGCCGGATTCTTTAATTTTATCGCAACCATTCTCGGGGCTCCCGATCTTTATGGACAGTTGAAATTGGACGTTCAGTGTCTGCCCGATGATTCCTCCGGCCCGCTTGGCAGTAAACGCTGGGGCTAGCACGCTGTAATGATGCTGGGAAATCTGTAAATATCACGTCGAGAAGCATCGAGGAAGAAATATGACACATTAAACGCACGATGAGTTTTGTTGTTTATGAACGTCCCTCCGACGAAGGAGTGTCTCGAGATGCTCGATTAAGTTGTGCGAGGCGTAAACTAGGCCCGATGATTGATACCCTCGTTATTGCGGACACAGTTAAATATTTCAGCATCACTGTAACTTTGAAGAATTGCTTTGTTGTATTTTGCTGCTTTGAAAATTTAGTTTCTTCCCCCGGGCCTGAACCAGTGATGCCAGAAACATCCAGAACTGGGCGGATTTTCCTCTCCTCCTTTTCCCCTTCCACTATCCCATTCCACTACCCGAGCAGACTCCAACGTCTCCCACTAAGACCGTACACTGGCCACGTGACGTGCCGCGCAACGTGTTACATATTACTCTGGTCATCAGAGAGGTGGTAAACAGTACTCTCCTCGAGTTAACCGATCTGGCATCACTGGAGCCGAATCTTCGAGGTGACATTTTAATTCTCTGTATAAGGAAGATAGTGTAAGTGAGTGTCAAACAATACTACACGTTTTACTTAATTATCTCTTCAAAAGACAGAAGTAAATTTCTCCGAGCATGAATCGGTCACCGAGTATCGAAGCTCATCTCGAAACGCAATTTCCACGTCTCTGAGGAACATGGACCTGAACCAGTGATGTCAGAAACACCCAGAACTGGGCGGATTTTCCTCTCCTCCTTTTCCCCTTCCACTATCCCATTCCACTACCCGAGCAAACTCCAACGTCCCCCACTAAGACCGTACACTGGCCACGTGACGTGCCGCGCAACGTGTTACATATTACTCTGGTCATCAGAGAAGTGGTAAACAGTACTCTCCTCGATTTAACCGATCTGGCATCACTGGAGCCGAATCTTCGAGGTGACATTTTAATTCTCTGTATAAGGAAGATAGTGTAAGTGAGTGTCAAACAATACTACACGTTTTACTTAATTATCTCTTCAAAAGACAGAAGTAAATTTCTCCGAGCATGAATCGGTCACCGAGTATCGAAGCTCATCTCGAAACGCAATTTCCACGTCTCTGAGGAACATGGACCTGAACCAGTGATGTCAGAAACACCCTCTCTTTTTTATCTCTAAAAAAAGCAGAAATATAGTTCTCCGCGCATGAATCGGTCACCGCGTATCGAAGCTCATCTCAAAACGCAATTTCCACGTCTTTGAGGAACACGGGAGCCAAACAGTGATGCCAGAAACAACCAGAACTGGTTGTTTTTTCCTCTCCTCCTTTTCCCCTTCCACTATGCCATTCCACTACCTGAGCACACTCCAACGTCCCCCACTAAGACCGTACACTGGCCACGCAACGTGTTACATATTACTCTGGTCATCAGAGAGATGGTAAACTGTATTCCCCTTGCTTCAATCGTTCTGGCATCACTGGCCTGAACTAAGGTGTGAAGTCAAGGTTTTCGATGACAGATAGATTTTCTCGAGTCTTTCGCACCATCGGAATGTGGAGGAAGATAGTCCGAAACGCAGTGCGTTTGAAATCGATTATGGAATCCTTATAGAGTTTCCATGAACTGAAAACGATTGTTCACTGCATTCGCACTTTATTGGCTCATCATTAGCAGGTATTTTCTATTCAGAGCACAAGCGGACGCGTCGAGTTTCGCAAGCAACGTTCCTCGATCATAGCGGCACAATATTTGCTCGCCGGGAGAAAAACATTTTCGTTGCCGGCGATTTGTCAGGCCATTCTAGCCGCCAGGCAGACAAAACCGCGAAGCGCGAAAAGATTAATGCCGCGACCATGTCAACCGCCCGTAAAATTGTCCGAAAATGCGGTCGCAAGTCTGCAAACATTCTTTTCTATAAATGCATCCTTTCTCACAAATGTTTAGATCAAATGTTAAACAAAAACCAAAGCGACTCATCAACAAACCAAAAATTTAATAGACAGTTCGGTCGTAATTATCATTTATTTTAACAAGTTTATCTTTTATTATTTTTATCAAATGGCGTTCCCAGCATTTTATTCAATGAATTCCTTTATTGTAATTTAGTTCCCTGGATTTATTGAGATGGAAAATCTACTGGAATATTTTCCTTCTTAAACTGTTCTTTAAGGATATAGACTTGTAAAGAGCAGTTTTATTATTGTTGTTACCTGTCGTAAAAAATAAAGATTCGACGATTCATAAAATAATAATATCAAAGAAAATGTTCCAAACGTTTGGTATATGTACAAAAGTGGACTTTCTAGAAAAAACCGTGATTCTATATTAAAAACAGAGATTTTTTAATGCAAATACAGCGTAGATTCAAGTTTTTAGTCTATTTCCGTCTGGTATCGTCTGCAAATTAATATTTTACTTAAAAGCTTGATGACTTTATGAGAATTTCGAGCAAGCTGCTTCCCGAATTTTGTGCGACTTTAAATCATTCTTGGTTTTTGACTAAATTCGCTGTTGCTTTAGGGAATTTGGCAAGTCGATGATTCGATCAAGATTTTGAAAATATTTTTCTGCGGATTGTGGCGATCATGGCATCGTGTCACGTCTGGAGAGTCGGGCCAACGGAACGGCTCGGAATAGACCGTCGGATCTTGGATCGTCTGCAGCGGCCTCTGAAGATGACAACCGGCCGTATTTTCCCGGATAATGGTCTTGGGTTTCTTCATCTCTCCTTTGTCCCCTACCGTCGGCGGATACTCTCTTTTTAGGTATTAAGTTTGCAGACGCCGCACCGATTCAAACGTTCGCCGCAGACGACGAAATTATCGAGCGGTCGCGCGAGCTCATGCTTCCGTGTTCCGTCGATGCTCGATCATCATTCTCTGTTTTCTTCCGCACTATCCTCTCTGTTGGTCGCAATATCCTCTCAAATAGTGCTGGATTAACCAATAATCAAAACAAGCACAAGCTTAGGGCATCAGGAGAGAGGGGGACACCATAGAA
This sequence comes from Sphecodes monilicornis, assembly GCA_913789915.3. Taxonomy (NCBI): domain Eukaryota; kingdom Metazoa; phylum Arthropoda; class Insecta; order Hymenoptera; family Halictidae; genus Sphecodes; species Sphecodes monilicornis. The sequence goes on along the minus strand of OU565291.1, from coordinate 12,953,481 downwards.
ATTTTATGAATTTCACATCTTTAGAGAGAAATAAATTCCTATGTGGTTCCTATGTCTTGTGATCGATGCACGCCATTTTTATTTTGCATCATGACTAGACTACGGATTTTTATGCAAAATAAAAATTGGTTGGGTCAATTGCAAGAAGCAGAAAATAGAATAAAATTAATTTTTTTCTTTATTGATCTTGAAAAATGGAAAATAATATGTCCAGGTTTTTAGATTTAAACTGCACCAACACGTTTTTGCCATAAATGCATAAAATCCGCAGTGTAATTATGACTCACAGTCTAGTAATAATATTGCGAAGTGTTTAAGAAAGAACGAAAGAATAGTGGAATAATGAAAATCAGAGAACGAACAAAACTCTAACTTTTGTTGAAAACACTTTTCAGTCGAATTATCGAAATTGCCTATGAAATCATACAGGTCAACACAACATTTCGTTGAAGTGATCGCGTCTAAGGGAGCCTGAAAATCTCTTAAGTGCTTGAGATATCTAAAGGTCTTAATACGGTACTGATCTAGAAGACGGTCATCCGTCTTCCTTCGGATTTCTAATATCAAATTCCTTTTATTTTTAATATCGACGCATCATACATCTCGTTATTAAACGCTTCCTAACGAATTATACAATTTTCATCTGTCACATATAAACCATTTATTGTTATTTCACAACGAACTGCAACTAAACGAGGATTCTATGAAAACGAATTCCATCCCATCTATTTAACAGTGTCGTAACTTCTCTGGGACACTAATTAACACTTTTAGAGTTAATAAATTAGACTCGAGGGTCCGGTTTACGACCCAATATTATCGAAGTTAGAAAGTTGTTGTCCAATATTGCATTTTCTTCTCAATATAAAGATTAATATCGTATTGAATTCCTGTATTCTGTAAAATTCGATAAAAAATTGTCGCCGGTTATTTGTTGAGAAAATAAGGGTTGCGATACCGCTATTGTTGACGCGAGAAGGCAATTCTTATTTGTGAGGCCACGACGAATGGCAGATCCTTTGGCAAAAACGGATGAATGAGGGAATCGAGGGGAAACGCAGAGGTTAGTCGAAGAATGTGTTTGATGTTGGGCGGAGTCCTGCCGGTCTGGCCCGAACAATCTTATTCCACTTAAGAATAATTCCCGAGGTCCGACGACATTCCTGTCCCCTTTTCTTCGCTCTTTGTGTCGTCAGGATTGAAAATAATTTCTCCGAGCCGCTCCGGGTCGATAAGATCCGAATGATATTCTCATTGTTCGCCGCGGGCCGCTATCTCGATGAACTTTGGGCGGAACCAGGAAACAGTGAATCATATTTATATTCGGTTCTCGCCTTTATTAGACTGTGATCAACGTCGTATTGTCTGGCGATCGGTAATTAACGATGTCTGGCGAGATTTGTATCGTCTTGTTCAATCTGTATTGATCTGTTTCGATCACCGCTACCGTTTGCCCCCCCCCCCCCCATGCCATCTCTAACACGATCTTCGCCAATAATTAATTGTACGAAGACCAAACATGACAGTAATAACTCTTTGATGCTTGTCGAGGCCTCCGAAGATATTTATGTTCTGTATCGTGTTGACTGCTTCCCTCGTTTATTAAACCGAGAATTTTGCAAATGATTCGTTCGTTTCAAATGCTTGCTTCTATATATCATTTTAAAGCTTATGAATTGCTCGATCCATCTGCCTGTAGTGGTTATTATTTCGATTGACACTAGAAGGATACTCGAACGATTTTAACGGTTGCACAGGTAGCAATGTTAAGCTGCGTTTAGGCAGTTGATTGTAAATTCTTCAAATCATATTTTTATGGTGTTTTATCTAGATCAGTGGTGGGCACGGGTGGAGTCCCTCAAACGCCTGCTTCTCCTACCAACCTCTCTTTCATGCAGCACGCACGTTCGTTGCGTAGGCTGATGTCTCGTGTCTTCGTTGCCCCATTGTACCGCGCTTGCTGGAAGGGGACATAGGGCGCTACGGTGTAGACGGTTTTACCTCAATTGAGGCAAAATTGCCCATCCCTGATCTAGATCCATTGAATTGCTTACTTCACTCGATGATAAATAAGTTCTAATCGAAATGAATTACCGGGAAGTGAGTAGCTGGAGATACTGTTAATAAAATTAGGCTTGAGCTAAAGCGTTTGAAAGTAGCTATTCAAGATTGGTCATTATTTTTGCACCAACCTATCTGCGCGTGAAAATAATTGCGACCGAAAAATCTTGAGGGATTGAAAGTTTGACAAAAAAGTGAAAAATAACCAGCGATTGCCGACGCATTTTTAATGAGTGGGTGAATTAATCGGCGCGCACAGTGCTCGAGCAAGCAGATATTACAGTTATCAGAAATTTTTTAATACGACGCAGAAAAGCCTCGATAAATCAATCAAGACGTCGTTGGAGACAAAACGACATGTTCCAGTGAATTGTAGCTCGGATCCGCGGTCTCGAATTAATCTCGCCTTGTCGTAAATCGACGGTATCCCTGGGAACATGTCCTAGGGAGCTCGATATTATACTTATTTCGCCGACTGGTAATTGTTTGCCTCAGCGAGGCTGTATTTTCGCAAGGCAACTTCGCCGAAAGCAAAAGCGGCTTAAACGTAATGAGAAAAACATCGACAAACTTTTCACTCGGCCGCCTTATTTGTTCGCCGTGCTTCGCAGCAAATTTACTATTCCACTGCTTGCGTCACGAGTGACGTATACAAGCGACACGTGAAAACACCAATAAACCTTGCCTCTACCAGCACCTACGCGCATCTTAAACGATTCACTCCCTTACGTCATCATTCCGAAGGAATGCTTCGCTGGAAAAGCATCGATAAACTGTTTTATGCGTTTATTGGACACATACGAGTACACACGCTATCAAGACGTTAATCCAGCGATGAATGTTCGACGCGTGGACGAGCAAACTGAAACCGCTGCGAAATCAAGTAGTTGACGCACCGATACGAGGATTATGACGTCCGGAATTATCATGATGACTATTGGGCTGCGGATATTTATGTAAATATTAATGAGGATTAAAATATTTTAAATGAACCCGACTTTCCGAGTTCTCACGATGCCAAGACATAAATCCGTCATCATTTCACTCGTGGAAGAGCAAACGTAAAAATGCTGCGTAACCAAAGTTGTCGACATAGTAATACGAGGATTAACGCGTTCGGAATTACCATGATGACTACGAGACTATCAGAGTTTTATGCAAATACTCGTAAAGATTAAAGGATTCTAAATGAATACTTAAATATTTTCTGTTCTTTCGATGTACTTTCAATAAACTGATAATAAAATGAACCACACTCAATTGTATTAAAATTTTCAATCTGAGATCTGTTTTCACTTTGAGAAAAATTAATTTTTAACTCTTATCTTCGATTTTTATTTTATTATTCAACTACCGGAAGGTAATAATGAAAAAAATTATAAAGATTCTTACGGATGAATTTTATGAAATAGTATAAAGCAATTTATATAGTTATAAAGTTCCACAGTGCATTGATTTTAATCCATTTCTTGCCAAAAATATTAATATCAAAACTTTTATACGATGCCCTGTCTGTTGTAATTTTTGGTAATTTCAAGTTCATAACGCAGTTTGGAAGAGACACGTGGAAAAATGTCCAATTGTTTATTCAAGGACAGAGAGTATTACGTGGGTCTAATCGTAACGGGCATGTTCTACTTAAAAATAATCGGACGTCGCACACTTGAACAAACAGATCGATTTGCCTTCCACTTCTTGAAGGAAATACGCTATTGTGCATTTCATGCTTATAAATTTCCCACGTGTCTGATTTTCAATTCAAAGAATCACATTATACCATTTCCGTATGAATAACGTAAATTGCATGAATAATATCAAAAGATTAATAACCACTGCGCTGATTCTTTGAATGTTTTGATATCACAGATGGAATTATTTTTAAACGAGACCGACTAGTATTAAAAGCTATGAATACTATCTAAACATCAAAATTAAGAAGAAAATGAGTCAAATTAATCATTCGTATTGCAAAATTACTACTTTTATTGCTAATAAAATTAACGATAATAATAAAAGTTTATAGCCTGTGTCTATACAATTTAAAAAACTCGTACGATAATAATGATTTTTTGTAATTACTTATTTATACTTTATTCCTTATAAGAAATTCTTACTAATAACAGAAATACTTTCTTATAACAAAAATAATGTAAAAGTGCATTTATTTTGAATGTTCATCGTTTCAATTCTTCTTTTGCAATGCTACCAACGATCCATAAACATTCTATAACAGCTGCGACAATTTCCAGACATCGTCCGACAATTACCAGCCATGCTCTAAGTCTGATGAGGTAAATCATCAAATTTATGGCTTCCTCAAAAACGTGATCGAAGCATTTCAACCACATCGTAGAACAGAACACGTGGCCCCAACAACTCTAAACAATGAAATAGCTTTGCAGCATGTGCTGGCAAAAGAGAACACAAGTCATGGGATTAGAACAAATTTTGCTTCTTTATTTAATATAAAGAATTGGATATATATATATAGGGAATCATTACAGCAATACAATGAATTTGAGCCTATTGCTATAAATGAAGCTACAGTCAGTGTAGAATATATTCGTATCATTTTATCGACTCGATGATATACAGGCATGAAGATGAATGAAAAGACTAGACTGCAGATATGTATGCAAAATAAAAATTGTCTGCGTAAGTTGCAATATATGGGAGCTAGATAGATATTTATTTCGTTTCTTAAAGACGTTAGCAAGTTTAAAATAATACGATAGTATTCTTAATCCTTTACGGACGCGTGTCTACTGACAGTCGCCCAGTTATCTTACCGTTCTTTGACTGCTAATTATTGTTAAACTGTTAAAAAATTAAGATTCAAATATAAAACCAATTTTCTTCAGAACGCAACACTGTTTCCTTCAATTAATTTGTATACTTCTTTAGTTCGATTTACCGTAAAATATTGTAGATATATTCGACCAGTCGAAAAATAAATTAGAAAATCTTCTCCTCCGCAAAGGGCTAAATTACTCAAATGCGTTTAGTGTTTAACATCATACCTACTTACTTTAGTCATAAATACATAAAATCCGCAAGCTATTAATGACTAGATTGCGGATCTCTATGAAAATAGAAACGATCTGCATCGATTGTGGGAAGCAGGCGTTAAATAAAAATTTATTTCAACCATTCATAGTTTCTTTACATTGAAAACAACGTAACAATAATCTCAGATTTTTTGTTTCATATTTCATCCAGCCAATTTCTCAAATGACTTAGCACAAAAATTTCCGAAAGAATCTATTTACAAGTGTAGAAACCAGATTGCTCATCGAGTACAGGCGTCCAATCACCCGAATCCAGCTGACTTCAAGAGCCTGGAGCAGAGAACAAGTGTCTGTGCCGCGTTTTCCTTTCGGCGAGGTTGTTCGAAGAGGAAGAGGCTGAAGGATTGGTGTCTTCGAATCCGGCAAACGAGATCCAGCCGGGTGTAATTTCCAGGGAGGCTTAAAGCCGATGAGATTGACCCAGGTCACGGATCCGTCGGGGTTTCGTTTCGGCTCTTTTTTCTCGGCCGGTTCTCTCGGCCCTGCTCCAGCTTCTGTTCGTTCTTCATCGTCTCCGGAGGGTGGTGGGAGGAGGATGCTCTTCACGGTTCGGATTTGGGGCGCTATTTAAATAGAGGCTTATAGGGCAGGTCCTCTTTCCCTCGGCTTGTTATCTGGAGCAGTGGCGCCCGTGTCTGCGGAGGCTGTGTCGTATTGATCTGACGGCTCGCTAGCCAGCACACGCTGAAGAAAGAGAGAGAAAAGTAGGGAGCCGGTAATTTATCACGACCCACACCACCACCAACGACGACCGACGGGATCGACTGGGAATCGTGAGCGACGCCTCCGGGCGAAACCAATCGAAGACGCGTCTCTCCGCGCCGCGACGCCACTCTCCGTCTCTCTCTTACTTGTTTTTCATGCGTCTCCCTCTCTCTCTCTTCATCTCTCCCTGCAGCGTTCACCGCTTTTCAAATATTAATTCGGTCACGTGCGATCGGTCGTGACGGAACATCGCGACGATTAATTGGAACCGTCCGCTTAATTAGGGACTAGTCGACGTGATTCGACGACAGTCCCGATCATCGAGCAGCTAGTGATTCCTCTTTTTTTAGAAATTGTCCTTCCGAGGGATCAGCGCGTCAGCAGAGATAGACAAGCTGTGAAATAGGATGCGATACCGATCTTAAGTGGCGACCTTGATTAGCTTCTTGTCGAATTTTGCACGGCGCACGGATCACTTTTTTTAGCTATTTCCACACGGAAGCAACGTCAATGAACTTTTTATTGCCTTCTTCTTCGTTTTGAGATATATGGCGGGCTAAGAATCATAGTAGTGTAAGTCACATACATGGTACATCGAGTAAAATAATGTTTTGCGTTTGATGTTATAAGAAACTCGATATTGCTGTTGCAAAAACACATCTTTAGAGTCAGGAAGCTATAAAAATGTCTGTATGTGACAATTATAGCATGAAACAGAATTTTATACAATTTACAATCGAGTTATTTAATTCAGATTGACTTATACCGATATACAGTGACTCCATTGCAAATAATAAATATTAGAAAAAAATGGAAGAGGAAAAAGTAATACTGCTTTTTGCGAGCAACGTAATGGCGTGTGTAATTTTTTTTGTATTTGAACTATTTTCATGAAAATGTCGGAGACCTCCAATTTTTGTAAATGGAATGCTATATATTTTTTCATACCATATGAAAGCGTGTATCAAGACAAATTCATTCGTATACGACACAATGACCTTCAAGATCATTCAAGGTCAGAAATGGAAGAAACATTTTGAACATTTCGTACTGATGCGTTTACAAGTATACTTTATTGACGAGGCTATAGTAAATGTGCAATATAACTTCCTTGTGCATGACTACATATTTCGGCTGTATTAATTAAATTCTTGTTAGTTTCTTCTAACGTTGTCCGAAATATTCTGGGCGTTCTGTATCGTGAATGATATCTTTAAGAAATATTACGTACGAAATATTCAAAATTTTGCTGCCATTTTTGACCTTGTATGACCTTGGAGGTTATTGCGTTGTATACGAATAAACGTGTCTTGACACACGCTTTCATATGATATAAAAAATATATAGCATTTCGTTTAAAAAATTATAAAGGTCACCTTCATTTCTAAGAAAATAGTGCAAACACAAGAAAATTACATACGCCATTATGTGACTTACCAAATACAGTATTACTTTTAACTCTATCATTTTTTTCTAATATTAATTAATTGCAAGAAAAACGCTGGCTAGTGATAGCGTGAACACCCTGTATACAAACAGAGGAAGATTCAGGTATTTAGTAGCGGGGAAGGTGTTGTCGCACTGTCCATCTGTTGGCGAACATAGGAGGTAGCCGCCACAAACTGTTAATTACCGGTTTGTTTCTGTTTGATGGTACCGAACGGGCGTGGAGATATAAAAAGAAATGACACTCGTATCGCTAATGATGAACAGATTTATAGTTGGCTGCGTAACACAGTTTTATTCGATTTAGTAATAAAGTGGTGTTACATCATTCATTACCAGCACGTCTCTTTTCAATCATATTGTGAATAATCAGATATGTGGAACATGTAGAACCGGTTATTAAAAGATGAAGAGATTATACCTGCCTGACCTGTGTTCTTATTCTACTTAATAACGGTCTAGTTTTATTGTGACATCCACCACTGATGTAGATTAGCAAAATTAATTCGGATAGTTAAATCTTTCATTGGAGTTCTTAGAAAAAGATATTGGGTTGTTCGGAGTTCCGATACATTGCTATATTCAACTTAAACTAAAAATCGGCGGAGACTTTCCGAACAGTCCAATTTGTCTGGCTAAAGGAGCCCCATTCTACTTCAAAAGTATCATTATATCGATTACATTGTGTGATCGACTCTATAATGATACGAATAACAAAACTGTTGATTTAATTTTGAATCATACCATGGCAACACAATATCAATCTACTGTAATGATTAGACTGCAGATCTTTATGCAAAATAAAAATTCCGATTGCAAGAAAGATGAGCTATAGATACTTATTCCTCTCTGTATTTACACGTTACATACCGGAAATCTGTTACTACGCTTTTGAATGACTATGCTGAAGAAGCTTCGTGACATTTTTTTAAATAATAATCCCAAGAGAAATTATTAGTGAGTAATTATTAAATTATATTATTGGGCGTGGTTCATTCAGTTCAGGATTTCAATTGCATCGATCATTTTTTAAGTATTGTGGAATAATCGCCGGTAAACAATGTGTTAATAATTTTAATGAGTAACGAATAATAAATTTGAATTTTTACAATCTTTTGATATTGACACATTTTTGTGATCCACCTACTCATTTTTGTCAGAAATGCATAGTCTACTCGTAATACTTAATATTCGTGTTACATCGGCGCCATCATTTCCCAGAAACCAATTCCAACGCAACTCTTCAAGATCACTTAAAGAAGGTGATGAAAGAAGGCCGTTCCAGTAAAACAAAAATTTCCAACAAGTCATTCAGCAACCTCGACGTGATCGAGAAGTTCACTGTCTGATTCTGAGTCAGCCGAAGATCCAAGGTCACGGGAACAACAATTGCGCAACTCGCTGGAAACGAGGGTGTCGCAAACGCGTCGAATTGGTACGAAGTAGGGATCGTGTCGTGAATTCGATTATCTATTTGTGTCATGATCAACAACCACGGCCGTTGTGAAACTTCGACCGCCCGAAACACGCTCTCGCCACACCGACAACTTCTATTCGCCAGTTAAGCTCCCGTGGTCGTTACAGAAGTCTCTATCCCCAAGAGTGGAGCACGCGATGTCAGCGATACCCGAGTTTGGACCAAGTTTTCGCAATGTTTGATCCGACAAGTTTTCGATCTCTGCAGTCAAAAAGCCCGCAATAATTTTGAAAAATCTGTTGCTTACATAAAACTAGAAAATAAGGATTTCTAACACTTCGTTGTTACATTTTACAAGTCGTAACGTGTATGTCTTTAATCTGTTCATGACCTAGCGATTCTATAATACTTCTTACAAATGTTAGGCACGCGAACTTGACGGATTTTCAATGTCGATTTTCTCGAAAACGAAGCTTCTCACGATTGTACCATCAATACTGAGACACCCTGTATTTCTAAGCCAGGTTTGCTGCAGTTAGCGATACAATCGGAAAGCTTTGTCAAAAGAGCTCGTGACAATTGTTTTCGAATTGACGTGGAACCTCAAAGACGCAAATGGGCACATGTTAGAAACGAAGGATAAAGGAGCGAGTGCTTCTTCATCTGTGTAAACGGAGCGATCACGCGTGCCGAGGCCGGAGTAGCGGCGCGTGCAGAAATTCTTAATTGCTTCGCGTATTTAGCCGCTCGTCGCAGGACAAGTCGGCAAACAGCTCGTTCTTTGTGTGCTTTCGGGAACGAGATCGACACGGTGCACAGTGTTCGATGCTATCGCAGTATTCGGGACAAAATTAATAATTCCGAACTCTTCGGTGTAAGATCTAAGCTTCTAATACTTTTTTAAAGAGCCTACGAAGATCTAACAATTGTAAAAAGTAAATAGTACTAACAATTGTAACAATTAAAAAAGTACAATTATATTTAAAAAGTTTAAATACTCTTAACTTTTTATTGAATGAAAAGTTTCTTAGTCATTTTTCTTTGAACCATTTGTCAGTTTATCGAAAATATGTGAAAAGTCGAGACAATCATATAGGAGGATGGGAAAAAATTGAATGATCATCTCTAAAGTAAAATTTGATTTGATAGCTCGTCTAGTGTAAATAGAATACATTGGAGAATATGATTCGCTTAGCCTTCGATATAAGCGGTCTGATACGAAGAATGTGATTGCCAATGATGATGTTTAGTTGCCATTCGAAATTCTGGCTATTGCCATTGCATATTCCTTTACGATGATACCATCGATTGCGTCCATAATGACGGCTTGTTCTTTAAACGGAAATGTAATTTTGCCTTCTGTCTTCGGTGACTTCATTGGTTCACTTAAATTAGCACTTATGTAGTTAGAAGGTATTTTTTGTGTTGCTTACGGGTGAGACCACCTGATTCATCATCACCGTAACTAATTAATATATTTCACGAACACTCGCTCCACTGAATTCACAATTTCAGAGCTGAACTACCTTTCCAATTGAACCAACCGAAGTCATTTTTAGTTTCGTGTCTGAAAGTCTTCTTAAAGTGAATAAATATTATGTATGAAAGATTATAAAAACATACTGTTATTTTCATAATATTATTTACCCTTTTCAAAGGTTCTACAGTACTGAATTCAACTTATAAAAATTAGATTAAAATAACAAATAATCTGTCAATGGCACGTAATTGAAATCATACAATAATTTCCTGCATTCAACTTCAAGTTTAAAATTCAACAACAAATTGATATGTTCAACAAATACTGTGGGTAGTTTTAGAAACTACATTCGTCATTAATATTTCGTGATAAAAAAGATTTTAGATCTTACACTTCGAAGTTTTGACTTTTGGTTTTGAAGTTTGACTGGATCGGACACTGTGCGATGTCACGCGACTCGTGCGATACGTGTACCCGACTAATGTCATGGCCATGGTCTTCGCGAATCGAGGAAGGTTTCGTTTTGCTCACGGATTTCCCGTGAGAAGCCACTCGGAGTTCAAGGTTTCTTTAGCTTCCGCGGACAAAAAGTTCAGGACATAGGAAACTGATAGGTAAAACTTCCGTACTGCGGCTTTTCCTAAAAATAGGTTATGTCTGGTAATTGAATATACATTATATTAATTTAACATTATATTAATTATATACATTATATTAATTTAACATTTTATTAATTTAACATTATATTAATTTAACATTATATTAATTATATACATTATATTAATTATATATATATTAATTATATATATATTATATTAATTATATATATATATTATATTAATTATATATATATATTATATTAATTATATATATATATATTATATTAATTATATATATATATTATATTAATTATATATATATATATTATATTAATTATATATATATATATATTATATTAATTATATACATTATATTAATTATATACATTATATTAATTATATAACATTATATTAATTATATAACATTATATTAATTATATAACATTATATTAATTATATAACATTATATTAATTATATAACATTATATTAATTATATAACATTATATTAATTATATAACATTATATTAATTATATAACATTATATTAATTATATAACATTATATTAATTATATAACATTATATTAATTATATAACATTATATTAATTATATAACATTATATTAATTTATCAAACATTATATTAATTATATAACATTATATTAACATTATATTAATTTAATAAACGTCATAGTAATTGAATATACCTAATCAAGATATAACACAAACCTCCCCCCTTTTTTCCAAGATTTTCAAAAGGCATTCTAGGCCAAAATTAAAAAGTTCAACCCATTTTTAGGAAAAGCCACAGTACGGAAATTTTCCCAACTGATAATGGAGCACGAGACACGGATTTATTTGTGTAGGATTGTAATGAGTACCCTTGAACTGGTCTCGTTGCATCATTCCACGCATCAGTCTATACTTACTTTACATAAAAACACTCCGAAGACCAACAAAATTACATTTAACGAACTGCATCCACTTGGATGAACACTTTCGCGGATCACTGCCTAACAGGAATTCATATGATCGTTTTGGACGATTGATGAAGGAAAAGGATGTTCTAGGATCAATTCGTAGAAATGGCGGACAATCCGGAAGCGTGGTATCGGCAGGCGCAGCCGTGGTCTGAATTTTTCACGCGCGATCGATCGGCATGTCTAAAAATCGTGTGCCGCAACGTGGCACGATGCGCCAAAACCCGTAGGCTCCGAAGGCCACCGTCGACAGAAACCCGCCGTGAATCGATCGGTTTCGTGTACGTTACGGATTTGTTTATGCGACGACGACGGGACGACCTTTAAAACGTCGAGTTTCCATGATGGACGAGCCGCGCACGTGAGCACCGCGATTTGTTGTATAACTGGTCGTTACGTAACCCGATTCCGCACGGTTTCCTCCCATCCGCCATGCATTCATTGTCAGAATAGAGTAGTCGGAGAGTTTCCAGTGGCAGTCGTAAGATAGAACGAGAGAGAAAGAGAGGAAACGCCGCTCGCTAATTCACCGATTGGTTTGAAGCTACTCAAACTCGGCTCGATCTCTTGAGTTCACCTGAAAGGCGGTGCCATTGTCCGACAAAACTGGGAAACTGTCGCGAAACAGGATATTGTATAGACCGTTTCATAACGCGTGTACGTTACCAACTGTACACTAGTAAATTCGCAAGATAAATTGCTAAAAGAACTGTGTGTTACAGTAAAATTAATTGTTTAACCCTTTAAGGGCAAATTACTGTGCATCCAAATTTGCATTTGCTTGCAAATAAACAGTAAAATAAATAATACTAGTAGACATTTTATTATTAATAATATTTGTATATTTACAAGCTGAGGAACTCTTTGAAAACCCTAATAATAAACCGGGAAATAATATGAACATACTAAATAAATGTCAAACTAAAATAAATAGGATCTATAACTCGTTAAACTGTCTTTAACTCGATCCATTACCGAACCAAACGGATAAAATTTTTTCGCTCGATTCTTGTCCTTATGGATAGTTAGGGCAAAGTAGAAAAAACCTCGCACTAATCATATGGAAGATCTATCCCGGTAAAATCAGTTGGGATTTTCATATGTTGTAGCTTATGATCTACTGAACAAAATATGTACTGGGCACAAAGCTCAATAATGGACAGTTATCGAGTTATAATCAGTCAAACGTGATAAATTCGAGCTGCCGAATACTCAAATCTCGGGAAGTATATTTACTTTACACGCTTGCCGCACCCCCACTCCTTCGATTTTCAAGCTGCGCGACCTAAATGAAGTTAGCAACATACTAGCGTTATTGCTGCCGAATGCTATTACTTTCTGGCATTGCTACGTCCGATATTTATATTATTGATATCATTGTATTCCATACATTTTGGTCTCCATACTATTTGGTAATACATAATAAGATCATTTTTTTATTAACCCACACACACACACACACACACACACACACACGTAAAACAAACACACACACAGCAGAGAGGGTTGGAGTAAAAAAATACTACGGCAGTGACGAACTGTGGGGTCCTTATCTCTGCTGTAACACGCAAAGATTTTTATGAAAGATTTCTGTTCACAGACCTTTTCAAGGTCATTCAAAAATAATGACACCACCTAACAGATTTTGTGAAACCCTACTATTTTTGTTTTAAACATTTTTCCAAAAAATACTTCCCGAGATTTGAGTGTTCGGCAGCTCGAATTTGTCATGTTTGACTGATTGTAACTCGATAACTGTCCATTATTGAGCTTTGTGCCCATTACCCATTACTTTTGTTCAGTAGATCATAAGCTACAATATATGAAAAATCCAACTGATTTTACCGGGATAGATTTTCCATATGATTAGTGCTGGGTTCTTTACATCTGCAGTCTAGAAGCAAAATTTCCTCCAAAATTAGAGCATGAAAGTACCTCCTGCAATGGTAAATTTGCATAAACGTCTCGGTCCGATGACCATCTATCTGCATTGGTTCCGCGTCGAATTGCCACGAAAGTGACCCGAGCCCGATCTCATTACTTTTGCACGAGTGGCATTGGTCGGGTAAGTTCATTGCGAAGGTGGTTGCGATTGGCAGTTTAGGGTTAATACAGTATTTAGGTCTGTTTGGTCTGCCGTTTGACGAGCAAGCGTGGCCAAGTGCCGCGACTTAAACACCTTTCCACTCGAGTAATGGCAGACAGGGACGATCGGATCGGGTCGAGCACCCATGTCTTGACCCCATTCGAGTCTAGTCGTCGGTAAACCCGGTTTCCTACGCTACCTGACCCATTTTCCAATCTTCATTTCGAGTTACGCCGTTATTCGCAGCCGTGTGCGATTCTTCCACAAAACTTCAGAAAATTAATTCATCGATTCCATTTTTAACGAGGTCATATGCTTCGGAAATTCCTCATACCGGATGAGTGCAATTTTTCTTGAAAGAAAGATACTTCTTAAAATGTTTACTATGTACGAGGTGATAAAATTGGAACAAACTGGTCCTTAGTTATGGTTCCATTTTACCAGCAGGCAATGTTTCAAAAAATTCTTGCTAGTATATGACGAGGTAAATTGAAGAGGTAATTTAAAAAATACTTGTTAGACCATTGTTCCAATCAAATCTAAAAGTCTGTTGAAATAATAAAATACACTAAACAATTGCATTTAATTTTAAAACCATAAATCTCTAAAGACTAGACTACGATACAATAGCAAAGATTGTATGAAATTATTTGTCCATGAGGCAACATATTTTAAAAAATCTCTGTTAGCATATAACGAGATAAATTGACGATGTAATATAAGAAATATTTGTGCTATCATTACTCTAAACAAATCTAAAAGTCTGTTGGAACAGTATAACACACTGAACAGTCTCGTGTAATTTCAAATCCATCGATCTCGTGTTCCGAGAATCAACCAACGATATAAAAATGAAGAATGAAATAAACAAAAGAGGGCAGAAGGCTCTGAAAACAAATGGCAGATTAATTGGTGTCACTCGAAAGGTTCACACTGTCAACAAATCTTTTGTGTTTTGACGAGCGTTCCAGCTCTTGAAAGAGAAGAAAGTCGAAAGAGGTAAGCCGAAAAGCTAGAGAGCCTCGCCTTTCGCGATCGATCCGTCGACGAGCTCCACGTGGAACGTTCCACGTTCCACAGGGTGTCCCCCATGCACGGATGCGCAATTATGCATCGTCAGTCGAAACGACGCCATCCCTGTCGAGCTCGATCCCAGTCAGCCAGCGAGCCAGCCAGCCCAGCCACTCGATACATCGAGTAGCATAATTATCGACAGTCTCCGCTTGCTCTGTCGTCGTCGTTTGCGTTAGTATCGACGTGACACGGAGGGGAAAGCATAAAAGCCACGCCACCCGGGAACACACCCCGAAAACGACGCAGTCCCGTGCTCCATTGACTTGGTTCGTTGAAGAACACTTGTCTGGCCCACATTCACCGGCCCCCTCTGCCACGTGGCCTCCATTCAGCGGACGGGAAAGGGCGCACTCGTGGGTCTTTACGCGCACCTGCAACCAACCCTCTGCCTTCTCACCTCGAAACTTCCTCGGGAAAGGGCTGTGCTTTTGAATCGGCCGCCCCTTTCACCGGATCTCTAGAATCTGCCCCCACTAGACCCAGAACGAGACCAGCATCAGCTCGACTGGATTAGAAACAGCTTCAGAGATCGAACAACTTATAGGACTCTTTGATAGGTTCTGTTAAGGACATATAAGGATGTTCAGGACTATAACTTTCCTGAAAAATTTACTCACCAGTTCTGATTAAATAGAAATTGCAAACTTATTCTTAACACTTTATTTACCGGAAGCTTGTTCATCCTTCGGTTACAGTCGGCACCTAAAAGCGATTCAGAGATTTAGTTTCGTGGTACTGTTGACGCCTGTAGGCGCTTAACTTATTTCGGTCCGCAAGCACGATAGGCGCCTATAGGCGCCCATTTTACATTGAGAAATGCACGCTGACGAAAAATTTTGCCGTTCTCATTGTAGGTCGCGATTGAGTTCCTGCCTTATGGTACGCGCGTTACGCATCAAAGTCTACCGTCGCGAAATTTTCAGTTACCGTACCGTACCGTACCAAATGGAAGCTTAACAATTTTCTGTTACGCAATATTCCCAATCGAAATTATTATATTACGTTATTGGGGGTGAGTTGTTGGTTTACGATTAAAGTTTCTGTTAATATTGAAGCATCTATTAAAAAACCCTCAGCCATGAGCAATAGACTTTCAAAAATTATGGAATAATCGCCGATAGATAATGTTAAGGGAATGTTACGGGAATTTCAGGTTTTAAAGATTGAGGTTCTCAGTTCGGCTAAGTTGTCTCGATTCTTGAAGCAAAAGTACCTTCTGACGAGAAGAGCGTATCGAGGAGCAAACTTATCATCTTTTTATTTCGTTATAATCTAAAACAGTATTGATCACATTCTTACTCTCTTCAAATTCCAATATTCCATTTGCATTTCTCCATTTCAGCTACACAGGCAATAGTACTAGTACTCGATCTACACTTGCTGACTACTGTATTTAGCCTGTTTTCTTCTTAGACATAAAGTAACCACCACTGCAATTATTTATTTTATGAATTGTTGTTAGTGAACAATATACGAAGATAAAAAATTGATTAAAATGTAGGTTGTGGAACGCAGAATTACATTTCTAAAAATGAAAGTATCATCTGTACTAATAATATCTAAAAGAAATGGGTAACAGTTTTTGTAGTTGATAGAGTTTGTTTCGGAGATTCTAGTGACGTGCACACCGGAAATTTGAGAGTAACGCACAGATAAGAAGGATGGATCGGATCTGTGCTGAGCCGCTCTCAAGGCGTTTAAGTTTAAAGAGACGTGAACCTATTTCGGGTTCGTTGTGAGCTTCCTTTAAGCCTACTTCCTGATTGCTCCTTGCTCTCTCCGAGTCTACTTTTAGGTTACTTCCGCATCACTTCTAGTCCGACCTGCTTCTGGCCATCTTTGAATCTAAAGATCGTATTCCTATCTTACCCTTAAAGTGCGGCTATGTTCAACCTACTTCGTGTCCTGTTTGACTATGAACGAATTCGATACATACTTACAACGAACTAACATAAAATGCTTTGTCAGTGATTATTTATATTTTCCATATATTTATTATTATTCTGTATGCAATAAAATCTTCACTATTTGATTCGTTCGGTACCAGCATCTGTTTTGCTGCTTACATTGTTTGTTAAAATTGTTTATTAAATACAACGTACCTCCTATATTAAATACTAAGGCTGATACTGAAACTGAGCTGTGTCTAGAACAAGCTCAATAATTCTTTTAAAATAATATTCTTACAAGAAGTTCTTGCACTATATTCATCTAAATACTATGTCGGATTATGAACGAAATCGTTGTCGCGTTTTGGACAACTGATTAACAAATTCTCAACCATTTATCATCGATTTCAGGCAGACTATTAGAAATTGCCGGTGGATAAAGTGTTAAAACAATTTAGCACAAGAAAGGCATGTTATGCCGTATGCAATCACTTTAAATAACAAAATGTATAAAACTAATTTGACTCTTTTTACGTAAACTGCGATATTGCAGACATCGCATATCAACGACGGTGATGGCAACCGTGTTAAATCAACGGAGATAAAAATGTTTCACAAACTACTTCATACGTGTTTCCATGGTAGTACATATATGCAATATGCAGTTCTACTTCATCCTGAAGGATGCGCACTCAAAAACACGAACCGTGGCGGCACTTTAAAAAACGTTCGCGGGTAAGACTATTTTCAAAGAAACACGCACGCACAGACACGCGTGCATCCGAAAAGCATCTGTGTGGCAACGTACGAACGAACGGTGCTCGAAACTTCCGACGCGTGATAGAAAATATAGCACCTCTGCGCAAAGCAGAAAGTTTCCTGGTGCAGCGAGCCACGGTTCCGGTCTTCTTCTTCTTCTTCTTCTTCTTCTTCTTCTTCTTCTTCTTCTTCTTCCGAGGACACACGCTCCAGCAGGAGCTTTCTTGCCCAGCTCAATTTCCCCGGTTCAATTCGTCTTTAATTATCCTCGAGGGTAAGTTGCCTGCTAGGAACCCGTCTCGCGCCTTAATTAATAGTTGCGCGGGGCCTCGCTGTCGTTTAATAGTTGTTCTCCGGCTGCGTCGCGTCGTAAAGCACACGGACACCCGACCGAACTTGGTCTTTGAGGCAGGCCGCCGCTTCCGCGGTAATTATCGAGCCATCGTAATCGTTCTCGTTCCTCCCTCTTCTTCTTCTCCCCCCCCCCCCCCCCCCGGTTTTGTTGAGTCATCTTCCTGTCTGTCGTCGCCGACGGAGAGAAGACATCTCGCGCGGAAGCGGAAAAAAAACGACCGTCGCGAAGACGCACGCGGATGTTTCGGAGTCGCGCGACCAGCAAGGCCGCCCGTGTATTTTTAACTTGAGGAGCTTCCGGCAACCCTGGCCGGGATCAATACCTCCGGCCACCCCGTCGTCGTGTACTACTGTTGCAGGCAGAAAGGGTGCACCGGGGTTAACCTACATATTCAGCGCCGTCAGCCCGAGGAGCTCGACGCGCGAACCTAAACCTTTCCCTTTTGGCAACCTCCCCCGACACCCCGAAATCCACTGATAATATTCCGGAGGCTCATCTCTTATTTTCAACAGATATCGTGTTCGATCTCACACTCGAACGGATTAGTTTCGAATCACGGGGAACTGCGTCGGATAGAAGATATCGAAGTGGTAAAATGGAAAAAGCAAAGGGGGGAAGTTTCCTTCGATGCATCAGCGGACATTACGAACTTCGTCTGGAAAAAGTTTGCGTTGAATAAAGTGGGATGAAGGGTTGCTTGGATCTTTATGGTTTATTTATCCCGGTCGATGACGAAACTTTATTAATTTTATGTTGCTTACGCATCGGGCTACCCTTGGAAGAAGTTGCCGGCGGCGTGATAGGAAATCGCTGTTCGAAGGAAGAAAGTTTACCCTTTCAGTGTAATCAGGGTGCACGATATTGTAGCGAAAGAAAATTACACGCTTCAAATATCTCGGAAATAGTACACCGACTGCCCTTCGCAGTTACAAGTACAATACTATAATATATAGTACATTGAAAATATATAAATATGAAAGTTCAACTATCGCAACGTTGTACAAAATTACTATGCCAAATTAAGATTTCATCCTCGTTTTATCGGGACTCAATATAGTAGGGGGTGCGAACAAATGCAATGCAACAAAATTTTAACATCTCTAGACATTCTTTACTATTTTATAAAAATAACTTTCAACTGTTATACCGCTGTATAAAACTACTATACTAAATTAAAATACCTGACTCGATTTATATTACATTAACGAAAATACTTTTTTCACGGTGAAAACACAAATGGGGGATGCAAACGAATACAATGAAATCAGATTTATTTTTTTATGGTTGTTGTTTTAACACGATGCACTATCGAATTACAGAAACATGCTTAATAAAAAATATTGCCCAAGAAAGCAAGTTTCTGTACAAAGACGGTTGAAACAATTTATACACATGAAGAATAGTCTTTTCTAATAATCAGTGGACTACGAGTGTCTACATGAATTGATATTTCCAAAGATCAATCGACAAACATAAATACTATTTTTCCCAAATTCGCATTTATAAAAATTGACATTTTGCTGTATTATATCAACTAAATATACTGCAGATTGTATGGATTTATAATAAAAATGAGTAGATTAAATGCAGAACAGTGAAAAATTTTAAAGAAGTAATACAATGTGGTATTATTTTCAATTCAGTAAAATTATTTTAAAATTAAACAAATGTAAAATTATTTTAAAATTAAATAAATAAAAATCCACAGTCTAGTGGTAAACATCTATAGTTCCAGGACTACGCGTTTCACTCGAGATATAGTAGAAACCACTACAAACATCTCCGGAAACGTAGAAGTATGCCGCGATAAGCGAGCGCATCCGTCATGTCCGTGAAAAAAAAGAGTTTCTAGCAGACAGGCTGACGGTTAACTTTCGGGAGCTGCTCGTTTCCGGTCGAACGACCGGATAAAACTCTCTAGAGCATGTTCACGGGTGTTCTCGATTCGAAACGCGTCTTGAGTGGTGTCTCGCATGCAGCGGCGAATATTCAGCTTGGTGGTTGAACGATCACCGTGAAACGAACGGCAATAAAGGTTTCGGATCCCTGGCCTAGCGTCGGTGGCCATTTTCTGTGGAGACGTCTACGTCGCGGAAGTTGCTCCCTGAACCCGAATGACATCGAGAGGGAAAGACTTCCCTTTACTTTTCCCCGCAGAGCTTTGCTCTTTTTCCCTCCTCGCGACCATGGAGGCAGTTCCTCAATCCTTCTTTTTCCTTTCTTTTCGTCCACTTCTCCCGGTTTTCCTTAGCTCCCGGTTTCCTCGTCACGACACCGCCACTATCCTCTAACACCGTCTACGATTACCCGCCCTGCACCCCTCACGGGGATTCCTAGGAGCTAGGCTCGCTCTCGGAAGTCAATTCCGTCCTGTTTCTTCCTTTTTCGCTATGATCTACCGGCTAAAGGGCAGAGTAGGTAGCAAAGGGAGCGTGAGCAACCACCGAGGAATTCACTGGACCAGCAACCATTTTCTAACAGGATGCGGGAGGACATACTCGCTGCTGTTTCCTTTTTTCTCTCTCTTCCTTTCTCTTTCTGAGTCTCGTTTCCGTCTGCGCGTCGAGTTCATCCCCTTGCCGACCAAATATTACAGCAGACAACGTGGCCACGGGTATTTTTCAATTACGCGACTGCTAGATAGATACCTTTGTGGCCGCTCTGCGGCTCGTTCGCACCCCCGGCCTGTGGTTTCGCCGTGGAAAAAAATGCTTTCCCGACCATGGTTACCACATCGAGGAATAAATCGGGGCTGGTATTTTAATTCCGAGCTCCTGGAAAATTCTGCTCCTAACGGAGTAATTCTGTATAGCGCCGAAATAGTCGAAAGATGTACAAGGTATAGCCAGTGGTATCTAAAGATGCTTAAATGTGGATGGATTGCATTTTTCCTTAGCCGAAACAGTCGAAAGAGATTTTGTACAATTTGCCACACTATTATTTAACCCTCATACGCTCCTCAGAAATACTTGTGCGAAAGATCCTACGATAACATTTCACCCACTGTTGCTTTACATTTTAACCCTCGAACGGCGGTAGTATGTAAAAATCGTAAATGAGTGAATTTTCATTCTGAAGAACGTATGAGAGTTAAAACAATTTTTCAATTACCATGTTTGCATCTAAAAAATTGCTAAAAGTTTCAGTGTTGTACGAAGTAGATCATGTACAATGGAAATTACATCAGAACAAATGTCTTGAAGGTAAAATAATTTCAAGTGTAAAGGGTTGATAATAAGAATGTTTAAGATATTTGACTGTCGGTTTTAAATGATTTACTACTGGAACAATTACAGTAGGACCTCGATTATCCGAACCTCGGATATCTGAAGACCTTAGTATCCCAACATGTTTGAAATGTAAATAGCTCAGGCTAAGGTAGTCTATAAGCAACCATACTTAATGTACAAATTAATAAAAATTCAATCTTGCATTATACACAGACTGCGAATGATTATGCAAAATAAAAATGTTCTAATTCAACTGTAAGCAACAGAAAACAAATGAGAAGTGTACTTTCTGTCTTAATAACTTTAATAAACCAACAACCTGATAGTGGTCCCACAATTTTATATTTTACTGGTTCACTTTTGCCATAAATGCATAAAAACCGCAGTCTAATTATAAGCGAGTAATAGTTCTAATATACGAACAGTCATGTTTGCCTGTTTAGTTCGAATAATCGAGGTTCTAGAGTACAGCAAGCCATAAATAACGTAAGATTTTCGATACGAGACGCAGCCATTAGGTAACCTGTGCTCGAGCGCCGAGTATCGTTTATTAAAGCGTTTCAGTGGCGACGTGTCCGTTGAAAGAGCGGTCGATCATATTTTCCCGAACAATTCTTTCCGAGCGACCGAGGAAACTTGTGGCGAAGCGTAAATCTGTCTGGAGAGGCTCGACACCCGGCGAGTTGAGATTTATGCAGCGCATAATCGAATTCCAAATTACCGAGGAAAGAGAACACGCGCGCGCGCGAACGAGCGACCGAGCTTTTGCCGAGGACCCGGGGGCGCGGATAAGAGCTCTTTGTCGAAGAGTGCCGGATGCCCGAGGAGAGCATTATGCCGCCGCGAATACGTCGGGAACGATTGGCTCTCGTTCTTCGTTTCTTCGGGAACGGTGAAACCCGAAGGCGCGCCACTCCCGAGTAACCGGAAGCGGCGTTCCGTTTCAATGCGGGATAGTGAAAGGAGCCGATAACACGGCCGTCGAGTAAAAGCAAATCCCTTTCGAAGATACTCCACGGGCGTCTTTTAATGTGATTTCACACTGTTCGCGAAAGAAAGGGGACGAACGAAGAGGGAAAACCGGGGCTGCCGCCGCCTTCCAGAATAACGATAGGGCTTCTTTGTGCGTGACTCGCGATTTTTTATTCGGTCCGTCTTTGTCGGGCACGTCATTATAGACGCCGTTTGTTTCCCCCTTTCCTGTGCTAACTCACTGGGACTTGCGATCTTGCGATTGAATCCTTTTGGTTCGTAGTGCACTGGGCGTTTGCTATGTTAGTGTATGCGAGTCAATGACAACTTCTTGTCGGGTAACTGTTATTTCAAATATCTCTCTTTCGGATGTATTCTGTTCTGACCCTCGCGAAACGGATGCTTTTGACGATTTCATGGCGGCCATAGCTTATACTTTATTATAATATTTTTGAACCTACTTCATTAACCAACGTTGGTTTCTATGTTGGGCCTGATACAAATAGCCAATGATAGTTTCATCCTATGAGTAACCGGAGTGATAGAACAGATAGAGGGTTTTCGTAAGGTGCAGCTTTTGGAGCCAGAAAAGCGAGTATTTCTCGAGCGCCTATTGCAACCGACCCAAAATACTAGCCAGACCCTGTCATTAATCTCGTATAAAGAAGGAAGGCGTTTGAAAACAAAAATCTGAAGAGCAACGTTGTTTTGTTCCAGGTTCATAAAACAAATCGGTTCACCTGACTGCGAATAGTCTGCAACCGAAGCCCGGCGGCGTTGATGCAGCGGACCAACGGGTACTGGTAGCAAGACGGCCGATCGTGTGACCACCCTCGGTACTATTCTGCGGCTGCCACGACCAGCAACAGCCCGAAGATTCTCCCAGCAAAGGGCAAAATGCACATCGAGGTGCAGGTGGCGCTCAACTTCGTGATATCGTACCTCTACAACAAGCTGCCTCGCAGACGGGTGGACCTCTTCGGCGACGAGCTCGAGAAGGCGTTAAAGGACAAGTTCAAGGGTCACTGGTACCCGGAGAAGCCATTCAAGGGGTCGGCGTTCAGATGCCTGAAGACCGGAGACCCTGTGGACCCTGTGCTGGAGCGTGCCGCGCGAGAAAGCGGCGTGCCAATTCAGGACATCCTGGAGAACCTTCCGGCGGAGCTGGCCGTCTGGGTCGACCCCGGCGAGGTTAGCTACCGCATCGGCGAGATGAACGCGGTGAAGATCCTCTACTCCGAGACCGGAGACCCGCACGACGAGAGTTCAGCGGACCGCGAGGTGACCAAGACTTTCAATCCCGAGGCTCAGTGCTTCAGACCCATCGACGCGGTGGGCACGTCCCTCGGCGGGCTAAGTTTGAGCCCGAAGTCCCCGTCGCCATTTCCAAGCTCGCTAGGCAGCAACGCCAGCAACGGATCCTCGAACAACCAGCAGAGCGGCCACGGGTCCGGTTCTTCGTCGGCGCCATCGCCAACGCCGATCACCAGCTCCTTCAAGGGCTCGCCTAGCCCCGTGCCAACTTTCATACCGCGCACCACCGCGCCGCTCACTTTCACCACCGCCACCTTCGCTCAGACCAAGTTCGGCAGCACCAAGCTGAAAACTAGCAGCAAACGAGCCAACAGGTTGGTAAACCGATCTCTCCTGCTACGAGCGGCTTCGCTGTCCTTCGCGGTTGCGCGTTTGTCGGGTCGCCTGCGGCGCCACGAGGTGATCTAATCGTTGCATTCTAGAAGGAAAGGTCCTTTTCATTGCCACTATGTACCTGATCACAGCCAGTTGTCATACTTGTACGTACGCGCAAGCTACTTTTGTCCTGTTCGTCTATAACCTTGGTTACTTTCAAACACGTCGTGTTCGAAAGGACAGAACTTTTCAGTGATTTGCAGTAGACAATGTCTTTTTAAACAATTCTTTGTATATCTGCTGTACACTTACTGCCACGTGAAATATTATACACTCAATCCGCTTGCAACACCGTACTTGTATTCAAACTTATCGATGAACATGACAAAAGCAGCCTGTATGACCTGGCATACGTTCCAAAAGAAACCACAAACGTCTAAAGACCTCGGTAGCAAACGATCATCCCTAATCCCAAAAAGAGGTATGAAAATGTACACACGTGTAGACGTGTAATAAACGAACCGGGATCTTAATCCGTGTAGTATTAAATACACGGGTAGGCGTGTTGATTTCACAAATATTCGTGTATTTTCATTGTACATGTATTTCAGTAAATACACGATGACATAACGTTGAACAGTTGAGCGTGAATTTATTGCTGTCCCACTAGCGTCTCGTTTCTAACATCGACAGTCAAAAAGAATCCGATTGAAAAACAAAAACGCGGCAGTCGCCGGACTCGAGCATCGTCCAAAATCATAGTCTCTAATCCCAACCTCATGGACAGACTAGCTAACCAACTACCTTTCATCTTCTTGCAGAATGTCTCCGACGGAGTTCTCGAACTACATCAAGCAGCGCGCGATGCAGCAGCAGATTCACCATCACCACCACCATCAACAACAGCAGCAGCAACAGCAGCAACAACAACAGCAGCAAGCAGCGGCTGCGGGGTTGCCGGTGTCCCGGAGCTCTCCTCGCAGCCGCAGCCTGTCGCCTGGCAGCATAGTAGCAGGTGCTGGTCAACAGCACACGGATCCGAGCGCGTACTTCTTCCAGCACGGACCGGCCGCGTACCACCCTCAGTTCCCGCACCGCAGCATGTTCGAGTCGTCGAGCCACGGCGGGTACTTGTCGGCCGACCTGTACACGGGCACCAACTTCCCGTCTTCGTACCTGGACCCAACAACGATCGCTGGTCACCAGTTCTACGGGGGCAGCGTGAACGGCACCAGCAGCGCGACCGGCAGCGCCGGCAACTCGCAGAGCACTGCCAGTTTGGGCCCGGTCGGCTCCAGCAACGTTGCGACCAGCAATGTTAACGGCACCGCTCAGCAACAGGACAAGACCGCGCTGGTCGACGGCCTGAACAACTTCGGCCTCGGCTCGCTCGCGTCGTATCCGGCCAGCCAGTACCAGCACCTCCTCGTTGCCAACTAATACAACGCGCGTGTCGAAGCCGAGAAAGCATTGCGGTTCGAGCCGCGCACGATACTCGGCACTGCTGCTGTCGCTGCTACTTTGTCAGAGAGGAAGGAGTAGAGAGGATCAGAGAGACGGAAACGGATTTCCAATCTCTCCAATGTGTCGAGGCGTCGTCCAGGGACTAGGTTCCGTAACCCAGATCACACCACACCCGATCCGCTTGCACCATCCGATCCGACGGCCATCTTGGACAACCCTGAGGAAGGCGAGAGAACACCCTCCTGCTGCTCACCCTAGTTCCCAGATCTGTTTCTCTCCAGAGGTAACCGACACACCGTCGCCAGGCTAGCTCCAGAATCCCAAAGGATACATCGTCTCCATCCAGCGTCGTCATCCTAGAGAAACCACGGGAGAGAGAGAACTCGTCTCGACTCTCGTTCACTCGATCGTTTCGAAGGATTCTCGTCGAGGTTGGTCCCACGGCTGACCCCCGTATTTTAGGGAAAGCGGGGTGGCTAGAACACGTCAAGTCGGGAAAAGACGTTGCCACCGAGCGACGCCGTCATTGCGAGGGTACTCGGCGACGAAGATGCGAGCGGATTCGTGAGACAGAGCAGAGAGAGAGAGAGAGAGAGAGAGAAAGGGAGAGTAAAGAGTAAGAGAGCGAAAGTGAGAGTGAGAGAGTGCGAGAGAGCGAAAGTGAGAGAGAGAGAAAGAGAGAGAGAATGAGAGTGAAAGAATGTGTACACAGAATCTATAGCTGAAGATATGTGAGGAAGCGTGCGTGTAACGCGTTGACGAGATACGAGATGCGGATAGAGGAGAGGATAGTTTTCGACACCTAGCGAGTTCGCAGTGATTCGCGAGCAAGACGGAGCGATCGACTAACGTAGAGTGTACTAACATTCGTCACATCCAAGACCCGCAACCAACGGTCACAGACCCCGGTCGCAGAACGGGATATATCCAGTTCTCCTTTGTATCGTTCTGGTCCGAGAGAATATCGAAGGACACGCGCGCAACAGCGCCCACACCCGCGAAAGCGACAAAACGCCAAGAGCAAACACACGCGTGCACACCCACCTACCTACATTCACACACGCGAAAACGCACGGCCCAGAGAACCCACACGCGATGGACTACATCGAGAGAAAGAAATCTCGGCCACCCGGCATTTTACCTGGCGACACGTACACACGCAAACACAAACACACATTCACGCCATATTCTGATACCATTAACGTACACAAAGGACACCCTACACGGGGGCCACGCCGCTCTGGGGGGACTGGACACTTTCGCGCACGACTTCACCAACACGTACACAGATATTACCAACGTGTAATAATTTATTTTTTCACTGGTATAGTCGGAGAATTGATAATGAATATATCTGTAGAGCCTATGTATTATATTCAAGAATATGCACTCACTTCACGGGTTCTAGCGAAACGGTTCGGAACTACTTGTTAACCTAAGACGCAGCGACGTCGATCACGCTGAGAATGGGGGATGGAAAGGGAGAAATAGAGATTGCGGGGGTGGGAGAGACAGGCGACGACTCGTTCCCTTTGGAACCACCGGCGAACCAGACCAGGACCAGCGGAGGGGGGCACACACTGTCTTTCTTGAACGATCGAGGGGGACGAGCACCTGGAACGGTCGCGAGGGCCCCCTTCCCCAATCAACGGGGACGATTCGTTTGTCGATCGAGTCGCTGACACTCGCAGTTCCATACCGTTCGGGATAACTCGTCCTCGGTACGATTTTACATTTTATTTTTATAATAAATGCAGTAGAGCGTAGGAGAGAAAACGATGGGAGGAGTGTAGAGGGGTTATGATGGTGGGCGGTGTGTTCGTAGGATGAACGATCCTGGCTGCGCTGCGACTCCTCCGGACGATGATCCCCAATTCATTTCACTGGGACGGGTAGAGTTTTGTTCCGACCTTGTTTTCAGAGTCAATCAATCGTCCGCTAATTTTGTCAATAATCAGAAACTACTTCCCTCGATGAAAGTATCGTTGACCTTCATAGTTGCATTAACACATTCTTCGTCCAGTTATAGAAATTAAGCTTTTAAGGATAAATGTCGTCATTGGGCGACATCAAGTCCATGTATTTAGTCTTCAAGTTGCAAACAAATAACTTAATTATTCTAATAAGACCAGATAGATTTACATTTTTTTATTTTTCTTAGAAATGCAGACTTTGGTATAGGATTTATCTTCCCGAGGAAAATACTTCCAAAATTCTAAAAAATCCTCGTCCGCAAACGGTTAATTTTGATACATGATATATTCGAAGAGGGTGCAAAAAGTTTAAACTAGCAACCGCTATGATAAATTTTGTCATTCCAGTTTCGGTTTCGTTAATTATTTCGATTCTGTGAGATTTTGTAGGGTTCATCTTTGGCAATCAAATTCATTTGACTTTATATGTAGTAATATTTGTACAAAATAGATTTTTCGAAGATACTTTCCGTGAAACTAAAATGTAGTGGCAGCGTTGCTGTGAGATGTATGGCAGGGTCGACAGTTAATCTCGCGAAAATGAATCTAGACGATAATTCTGCCCGTCCCCGGCGTTCGACGGGGGCTTAAGATGGTCGCCGACGGTTCGATATTATCGGGTAACATCCTCGGCTCGTCAAAGTTCCCCAAGAGTTGGCAAACTTTCCTAATTCCGTGCTATCGAACGGCGAGCTTCAATTTCTCGCTGTCCCATCGATCCCGAGGCCGCCCGTCCGAACTTCTGCGTCGTTTCTTCTGGACACGAGGATTTCCGGGACGCTACGCGTTCTACGGGATCCTGAACGAAGATTCCGGCAGCGTCCCGGGGACACCGACGCGATGCAGTTCTCGAGGAGGAGCCGGCAACCAGCCTGTGGTCGCGAGATTAATTAGGTGATTACGTTATTAAAGACCGCCGTTGCTGTTCTCGACGGATGAAGCACGATATAGCGCTCGACTCGCACACGCTTGAAAGTCACCTGCTTTATGGGGTCTCTGCTGGAATCACGAACGAAACGATTTTTTAATTTGTGTTACCTCGAACGAAAATTCTTTACCAAGAAGTCCACAGGGTTTAGAAATTCGTTCGGGTAAAAGGGAATAATTTTCAAAAAAATTATTTGCAGCTTTGTTACCATTTTGCTTCAAAGAACATCGTGTGTAGCTCTGTCACGATTAAGATCGTGCACCTACAGTGCTCAAGTTCTCAATTTTAATGAACCAAGCATAAATGTTTGTGTTAAGACGTAGAAACAGCCGCCAACTTCTCAAGTATACGAAAATCGTTGATCAATTTTGAGAATGAATCGTTCGATTCCTCGAGACTCCGGTGTCCCCGATCAGTTCCGAAGTAATTCTCGATTTTCGTAAGCGTTTTGCCTCGATCGACGAATGAACAAAACTGTGTGTTGAGCAAAAGGGTTGATCGGATCTGTCCGTCGAGCGGCAGAACAGCAATGGCGGCGGAGGTGCCGTGAGCCGCGGGCCAGGCACTAGGTGCTAAAAGTATTAAAAAGTGTTTATCTTGTCGTCGTGGGACAAACGTACGGAATACGCGCGGTCGGAGACTGTCGACGTGCTCGCGACAAAACCCGAGACTCGTCCGAAGGAAGCGTACAACGAGAAACGTATAAAACTTCCTTCATCCGTCGATCCGCTCGATCCGGCGCGCGCGACCTCTCTCCTTAGACTAGTTTCTACCTTAGCGTGACTTTGTATCGTGTAAGTGTGTAGCATAATTTCTAGGCGTGACATCGTTCATCGTTCTTTCGTACGAATTTTTATATAGCCCGTTTTGTATGATCGACACACAGCAGCTTCCTCTACTGCTGGCCGCGATCGACGACGGATCGCGGTCGAACCGCGGCGGATCGAGGGCCGCGATCGACGCCGTCCGGATCACGGTTCGAGAATCGTTTTTGTTCGAAGGTGTCCGGTGTTCAATCGATCCGTGGCTTCGCGTCTCAACCGATAGAGAGACCCTCGGTCTGGATCGTCCCGATGCGAGAAAACGTTTAGAAAATCTGACGACCAAAAAAAAATAAGTGAGAAACTATCATCGGTGTCGGATCGAAGACTCGCGAGTCCGATTTGGTGGCGCGTTCCTCGGGTCCACAAAAGTCCATTTAAAGGGTCAGACACTTTCGGATTAGGGAAATTATTAGGCAGAAATTGATAGATCGCTCGAACGAGGCCGCGAGCGAGCCAGTCGGCAGTAAATAATTGGTCTCCGGTCGCGCGGGGGGTGCTAAACATGTTTTTAACTGCGGAACTAATAAGGGTAGAAGGGGTGAGAAGCGCGGTAGCGGTGGCGAGAGGGGACAAGACGAAAGAACAGTACCCTTTAGTAATATCTAAACTTAATTGTAACTATTAACGATACGTACGACTGTGGTAGCTATGCTAGTACCTGCTATTGTTAAAGAAAGAGAGAGAGAGAGAGAGAGAGAGAGAGAGAGAGAGAGAGATCAAGGGCGAATGAGAAAAAAAGTCGAAGAGTGACCGAAAGTAATCGCGTCTTTGAATGGAAAAACCGACGGGATCGAGGTTCAAGTTCTCGAGCATGGTTGGACCTCTGTGTTCGCGATCATTTGCTTCTTCTAACGAACCAACGAACGATCCGATCGATCCCGATCGAAGTTGATCGTGACTGACATTGGTGAGGATCGCGATCGGCCACGAGACGATGAGACGACGAGACGCACCCGACAACCGATTATTTTTCTAATCTTTGTAATCGAATTGACACATACACGAGTCACCCGAAATCCTCGATTCGACTCGAAAGATGATTTCGACCGTAGTCTCGGCGTCTCGGGGCGTCATCGCGACGGCAGATGGAAAGAACAAAGAGATCGAGAGAGAGAGAGAGAGAGAGAGAGAGAGAAAGAGAGAGAGAGAGAGAGAGAGAGAGAGAGAGAGAGAGAGAGAGCAAGCGTTGCAATAAATTGCGAATCAAATGGATCTCGGCTTGAGACGAGAGGCTCAGCTCAGCGAAGAATCAAACACACGATGTATACTCTTGTAGAAAATCCAAAAAAAAAAGAAAAAGAAAAGGAGCGGGATTTTGAGACGACTAATGGCGATATGAGAGGAAGGAAGTTAGGGGAGGAACGAGTCGTGACGAGAGGGGCGAGATGGGGATTGGAGGGTGGAACGATGACGGGATATATTGATAGAGCATACATTGAGATACACAAAACAAAAAACATATAGTATTATACGATTACAATACGATTGTAACGAAACACTTTGTAAGCGAAGAAACAAGAAAAAAGATAAGAATTACGCATAGTTTTCCATAATCTGTAATGGATGTATTCGTTAAAACGGGAGGAGATCGAGAAGGCAGGTTAAAATTAAACGAGATACAAAGATCAGATATATACACCCACACACCACCACCACACGAACACACATACACGGACACGTGCACACTGTATACGTTCATACACACGAGGACTAGGAAAGAAAGAAAGAGAAAGTCGCAGATAGAACGACAGAGTGAGAGAGAGACATATACAGCGAAGTTCGAAAGCAACCCTCGGGCACACGACACAACCATAAATACGCAAACGACAAAAGAACAAAATATAAAAAAAAGAAACAAAGCATAAACGATAAGAAACAATGATAAGTAAACGTGACGTAACAATGGCGACATTTAACGAACGGTAATCTGTCTCTTTAAAGTATCATGTGTCTATAAACTATAGCGATCGATATTGTCTCTTTAACCGTAAATGGCGAAAACCAAGTAACCAAGTGGTAACGTAAATAATGTCATAGCGATAACCGAACACTGCAATATTAGATATAATATATATTCATACATTTATAGAAAGGGGAGAGAGAACTTGTCAGAGGAAAACGAAGAAAGGGAAGAAGAAAAGAAACGAACCGGAAATATGTGCACAGTCCGGAGCGATGGAAATGTGACTGAAAATAAATACAGGAAAAAAAGAAGAAGAACCAGACCGAACGCGACGCGAGAAGGGGAGCTAAAAGGAAAAACCGTAAACGAGTGTTCGAAGCGACTCGTTTCGCTTTTCGGGAAAAAATACTGGGGGCGCGAGGAAAAAACGCGGGCGACGGCTGTGTGCATGCGTGTCACGACCGGAAGCGGGTACGATCTCCAGAGTACACTTTGCAAAGAGAAGCCGTTTCACGACGAAATAAAAAAAAAAGGAGAAGAAAACTACCAAAGGTTAAATGCAAAACAAAACCGAAAGGATGAGAACAATATTATATACGTTCTGTGTATGGGACACAAAACCATTCACTAACACACACACACACACACACACGATCACACAAAACTCACGCAAACACACACACGAAGAAAAGACCCAAAAAATACCTATCGATTATTCTACCAAGTAATGAATTAACAAGAGGATGATAATTAGATTTGTAACTAATTACATATATATTTTTCAATACTTTAACTACTTGCTGAATGTAAACTATATACATACAATTATATATTATATATATTATATATATATTATATATACACACACGTAACGCGTAGAGCTATTCCCCGATGGCGGCGCGGCGAGCGGGTAGTCTTCGTCCACTTCCGGTTTCTTGGAGAAGGATGGAAACTCGCGGAACTAGCGACATCCGGCCGAGAAATCAAATTTTCGGAGCGGCTCGGGACACCGGAAGTTGCCGAGCGTGACCCAAATTGCGCGTGGGCGGGGCGTAGACGGGCCATGCTCCCGCGTGCTCCACCCCCTTTGCACCGAGCACCGGGGGGTAGATCGACGCGCAAAAAAGAACCTTTTTGTACCCCACCCAAGTCACACTCTCGGTGTCGAAATGATAAAAACAAAAACAAGCAAATATGTTACTCGTGTAAGTGCATCCTAACTGTAAACTGTTACGAAATGCCCCTTCTCCGAAGCCCCACCCCAGGCCCCAGTCTTCATCGTTTCGTACGTAGCAAGAGGGATGAAAAAGCGGCAGAGAAATGCGAAAGTGTGATCATTGACACGTTTGAGTTGAAACAAGAAAGAGAGAGAGAGAGAGAGAGAGAGAGAGAGAGAGAGAGAGAGAACGAGAAATAATAAAACAACACATGCAACGTGTGTGTGTGCGCGTGTGAACGAACGAACGAGCGAGCAAGCGAGTGCGGGTACGCGTGGGTGATTTGTTTGGCT
This sequence comes from Sphecodes monilicornis, assembly GCA_913789915.3. NCBI lineage: Eukaryota > Metazoa > Arthropoda > Insecta > Hymenoptera > Halictidae > Sphecodes > Sphecodes monilicornis. The sequence continues at coordinate 12,921,132 of OU565291.1, read as the reverse complement.
GCTTGTCTGGCTGCGTGGATCTATGGCGGAGAAACGAAATTTCCGTGAGCGAGACCGCGTGAGTTCGATTCGTTTGTTCGCAAAACCCGGAGGGGGCGGGGTCCAGAGCTCACCCCATTTTTCACGTTTCCTTTTCAGTTCTGTTCGCTGACGATTTTCCGCGCGCCTACATTTCGCAGACCGTGCATCCTTTTTACATTGTATACGTGTACACCTTTCGCAGCGCAAATGAAAGAGCGATTGTCAGAGAGAGAGAGAGAGAGAGAGAGAGAGAGAGAGAGAGAGAGAGAGTGAGAGAAAAAGTGAACGAATGATTGTATGTGCGGTTGGAAGAGAGAGAGATAATGAGAGAGGCAGAAGAGGGTGCGTCGGACGCATGCGAGAAAAACAAACAGCGAAACACTGTGCGCCTATATATGTATATCTGTATATAGGTTCTTTTTTTCAGCGAGTTGTACCGTTGTTTCCTGCAATCCTCCTTCTTCTTCTTCTCTACCATTTTTTTTATGATCATTACTATTAATACTATTGTAATCGAGATGTATTTTCTGTTGGCTTTAGATTTTGTTCCTTTATTTTTGTACGAGAACCATTTTACCTTAGGACGTGTGCGTATACACTAAGATCGTTTTTTTTTCTTACCGTCGATCCCGGATCCGCGCGTGGATCCTGGGAAAACACTAACGATCGAGATCGGCTGTCGTCGATCGCCGCGGACGGTTCAGATTTGACCCGGCCCCGTTTTTTTAGACATTAAGTTGACCCTTTGAAATATTTTGTTTCTTTTTGTTTTCTCAACCATTTTTTTGATAGTTTGTTATTGTTGTTTTTTTGTATGATATTTGATTATATACCAGCGTGTATCGCGCCTCCAGATAATATATTATATACCGCTATATTATATATACATATACATATATATATATATATATTTTTGTTAAATAATACAGTGGTTTGCTGAGAAACTACAGTGATTATCCTGTTATAAGCGGATTTGTTTCTATCTCTTATGGCCCGCGAATGCGTAATCCAAAAGAAATCGCGAATGGAAAACAAAGACAAAGACGGAATAGAACTCGTACATATATACAAATATTGAATATATGTATAGGCATTATACATACTTGTAGGAGTATCAGTTATATATGATATATATATTATGTATATATATTATATACATATAGGTACACACTGCTACATTATATTTTGTTTAACGAGCAGATAGACAAACGGAGAAAAAGAAAACGATGAGAACGATATGCGACGAGTAGTGCAAAACTAAAAGAGAGAGAGAGAGAGAGAGAGAGAGAGAGAGAGAGTGTGTGTGTGTTTGTGTGTGTGTAAGAGGGAGAGAGAGAGAGAGAGAGGAAACAGTGTCGCCTTTTCGGCGTTGTGCTCGTCGATGACGATGAGGGTGGTGATGTTCAATCAAGAGCTGAAACAAAAAGGAAAAATATTAACGGAAGAGAGCGATGGCATGGGAAGCGTTTCTCAAAATTATTTCGAGCGTCCGGGCCGTCCCTTCGACCCGAAATAAAAAAAAAAACTAAAAAACATACAAGAGTTAGAAAACGAGAGATTGAAAGAGAGTGAAAGAGAGCGAGCGACCGAGAAAGAGAGAAAGAGATAACAATCGAGATATATACCGACTACGGGGAACGAAGCAAACGAAGAAACAAACAAAAAGTGTGACAAAAAAATGAAACTCGCGTGTAATATACTTATAATATCATTTTGTAAATTATTTTTTGTATTTTTATATATACATATATATACATATATATATATAAAATATCGAAGCATATGAAACAAAGCGGAAGAACAGTGTTTGTGCGTACGAATCGGGAGAGAGAAAGAGAGAAAGCAAGAACGAGAGAAAGATAACGAACAGTGGGAAAAGCGCGCGAAAATTCGAATTTCGGAAATAGTTACGAAGAACCTCAGGCGCAATAGAAAAAGAATGAGGATGGAAGGAGAAAATAAAGAATGTGTGTGCGTGTGTGTGTGCGTGCGTGTGAGCGTGTGTGTGAAGAAATCAAGAGATTGCGAACACAAGAACCTCGTGACGCATTGACAACACTTACGAGACTTAAATCGATCGATGATTAATCGAGGAGAAGAGATCGTCCTTTCGTTGATCGAGAGCGGCGCCAGGATGATGCTGTTCAATCTTAGAAAATTAATGTGCGTTTGTATGCGGGCGTACGTGAAAAAAACAAACCGTGTACACAACAAATACACATTACACGAACACATCTATACACACACATACACACGCATGCACGCACGCACTCAGAAGCATACAAATTCAGACAGACAGACAGACACGTACACTAGCAAATTCACGTACAAACACGTGTATGTAAAGATTGTGTTGATTCGACGCAACAACCCCCGAAATGAAATGGATTTTTGTTCCCTATTATTTGTACCTTTGTATTGTATATTCTGCAGCTTGTCAGTGCTTTGTTTATTACTACTATTTACTACTACTACTATTACTATTAATACTACTATGTACTGCTATGAATTTTCAATATTGTACCGACCTTGTTTTTATACCACTCTTTTCATTACTATATTTTCTTTCCGTTTGTTTTCTTGTACTCTTCTTTAGATTGTAAAACGCGTTCACGAGCAGCCATGTTTTACTTGATTAGCGCATAGACTCGCGATCGTTTGTCTCCAAAGAGAAAACAAACCGACTGTGTGAAAACAGTGGAAACCTCGCAAAACCAACCAACCAACCGACCGACAACCAGTTTAGTCGTATTTTAGTGAGCGGTAAACAGCGTGTTGTTACTTTTTAAATTAATACCCGGGACGGTGGACACAGCGAGAGAGACACGCACTTCCGGGGAGAGAAAGAGACACCAGAGAGAATGTCTATGAGAGAGAGAGAGAGAGAGAGAGAGAGAGAGAGAGAATGCGAGTGTGTGCGCGTATGCGAGCGTATGTTCGTGTGCGAATGAGAAAGAGAAACGTTGACGGCGTTCGGTCTTTCATCGAGGGGGTGAACGTTTTTCATAAGACCGCAAGAGAGATCTTTTATAATTTTATAGAAAAAGAAAGACAGTCGATTCTGAGCCGTCGATGTTTCAGAATACCGAAAAAAATTTATATATATATTGATATACATACATATAGAAATATATCATAGCTCGCAGGTTCTTTGTTCGAAGCATTGTTCATCGAGTGGGACACGCAGTCCGCGCACGCTGTTGTTTTGATCGGGAGAACCCACGAAACAAACCGGCGACTTTCCTTCCCACCAAGAGAGAAAGAGAGAGCGAGAGAGAGAGAGAGAGAGAGAGAGAGAGAAACTTTGTAAAACCGGGGATCGTCACCTCCTCGACGACTCGATCGCGGATTGGAATTTGCGAATCGTGCGCCGTTTTCGTTCCTCGCCTCGATCCTCGAGGTCGGCACAGACAGCTTTCGTAGAGCTGACTGCGAAGATCCGTGCGAGAGAAGTTTCCTGAACAATAGAATTTCGGTTCACGCGTTTCGCGATGCCGAGCGAATGTCACGGAGCGAGATACATGTTTGGCCGCGATGACAGCGAGCGAGAAAGAGAATATCAAAAGTAATACACGAGAGGGAGAGAGAGAGGGAGAGAGAGGGAGAGAGAGGGAGAGTGAGTGAGTGAGTGAATGAGCGAGTGAATGAATCCGAGAAAACGAGCACGTTTCCTGCTTGCTTGCGTGAGAGTGTGCGTGCGTCAAAGAAGGGAACTTTTCGTTTCTCGTGAGGACGTCCTTTCTTATATAGTTTCTCATGCAAGTACGGTGGACGAGGGTGGCGCCGATCAATCTCGCTTCCTGGATCGAAACACCCCGAGCTTCGATCGATCCGTTCCGACGACAAGACTCTCGTTTCAAACTCCGATCAGCAAAATTTCTAAGAGCCTGGACCCAATGTCCCACGCGCGACAATTAGCTAATTCAAGAACGATCTTGAAACCGAAACCAGGATTTTCGTGGCTTTCGTATTTCCTCTCAACTCCGTTGTGTCGAAAACGTCGCCAGTGACGACGGAGAAATTAATGTTCCATCGTCGACGAAGATCGAGAAGAAATACGCTCGGAGATTCTGCCCCTTAGGCAAATTAACTAGAACACAGGGTTCGAGAGAATGAGAGGGAAACCGAGAGAGAGAGAGAGTGGGCAGGAGATCCAGGAAGCTGTCGGTGAGGTCAAGGGGAGGGCGCCTGGTATTAGTACACATTAGTTTCTTCGATAGGAGGCGCCCAATTAGTTGTTGGAATTCTGTAGTCTAGGCGATAATTCTCGATATAGTTCAATGTTGTCGAGTTTTTATTAGTTGAGCGAGCGAACGCGCGCGGTCCTCGCCGGAAACCGGAGAGCCGCGCGTACACCCACGCCGGAAACGGGTCATGTCGATCCACTTCCGGTTGGGATTCGGCGCGAGATCGACGAGCCTCAAATCGATCTCTGGACCCCACGGTGTGTGTCGAGCATGTATGAGCAAATTTCTGTTGAACGGCGAGCCCCGCGCTGGCCCGACCGTGATTCCATTGGCGAAAAGAGTCTATCTAGTTCCTGAATGCAGCTCGATTATCACCGGAAATGCGTTGCTGAGCGCTTGAGAGCCGATTCAAGCCGCGCATTGATAGGTCTCGACACAGTTCCCCTCCGGTTGGTCGCTACGTTCCCATTGGACTCGAGAACTGCCGATCGGGAACGCCCGCTGGGCCCTCTGCGAGCTGCACAAGTTAAAGTCAACCCCTTCGGTATCATCCCCCGTTGCTAATAAGTGTTCTTTCCTCTCGAGCTTCGAAGAAAAAAAACGTCTGCGTTGCTATATACCGCGGAAGGAGTTCAACGGTGCTTCCGCTCGTGATCCACTGTGTTTCAACGAACTGCTGCATCTCAACGACGCCTACCGTTGTTTTTGAATGAAGAAGCAGTGGTTCGTTCGAACGAAAAGTGGGTTATCTGTTGGTGGACCTGAGGCGGAGCGTCGTTGCGAGGATTTCGCCGGTTCCGTCGAAATGTGGGGCAATTTTGATCCCCTGGGGGAAAACTGGGCTACGGTGAGACCAGTGGAAGGTTCTCGCAACGATCCCAGCGAGATCACCGTTTGCCAGCGACTCGTTTCCGAGGGGGATGAGGGACGTGTCGAGAGCGGAATGGCCGACCTACTTCGCCGATCCGACTTCCGGTTTCCCCCGAGACCCGGCGACTCGTCTCCGCGAATCGATGTGTGATTAGTCGCGACGATATCGAGTCATTAGGTCCGTGCGGAGTGTCTGCGCGGCTCGAGATGGATCCTCGGCTTCGGATCGAGACTCTGGATCGAGTCAAGACACTTCCATTTAGCGCCTTGTTTGGCACGCGACCGACGATCCACCCTCATGATCCAAGCAATTTCCGGTTACACCCTCCCGACCCCCGTCGTCCCCTCGATAATAGTAATTTCACGTTGGATAAATAAAGGATAAAATAAGAGAAACACGGGGCGAGGAGGCGTCCAGGGTTGCGTATCGAGGACTCTGGACCAAGTGAGCGAAGGGGGTTGTTCGGATCAGGGGTGGTTCAAAGATCGGGAGAAATGAAGAGAGTAAGAGAGAGAGATGCGCGTCTCTGTTGCACGGTCGCTATTCACGACGTGTGAACGTTAGATGAAACCTTTATCTATATATTTGTCACGATATTCAATACGTGAATGAGTATATCTATTAAATAATATTGATATAAATACATAGAGACAGAGAGAAAGAGTGTGTTTAGGGAGAGTATGCGCGCGCGAACGACAGAGAGAGAAAGTATGGTAATATCATGAAATTATTATTCTTTGTTACTTCTTTATAATTAAAACAATAAAAAAGCTGCTGAATAAAAACATGCGGAACGTTTGTTATTTCGTAGCGTACACCCGTTGTCCTTGACTGATTCATTCCTCTTTACTCGAGTCCTCTTTGAGTTCGCTCAGTTCTAAAAGAAATCACTGTTATGATAAACTTTGTCTTTTTTTATTCTAGTATTATTAAACAAGTCGTTTTGATTCTGTGTGACTTTTATGGGCACTGATGGGACACTCAACGTATTTATCCTTACAAGGTGAATGATTTTGACGATTTCATGGGAGTCGTGGTTAAATCCATTTAAATTCTGACGCGTTTTTTACCTACTCCTTTGAGATTAATGTTGATCTTACTTAACACAATGCAAATGATTAAAGACTTGAACGGGCTAGTAGAAAAGTAGAATTTAAATGGCACGTTTGTAACCCTGGGCACAAGTAAAACCAAATCCTTCCTTTCGAAGATTCAGCTGTTCAATTCTCGGTGAGTATCGATAAAGTATCTTTAAAATCTATCACGATTCAAAATTGCCGATTACACCGATCCGTTACAATAATTCAACTAAACAAAGAGCAATGCTAACGCAATTTGGTAAGTCCATTGCTTACACCTTAACCAATCCCCTCTCCAAACCATAGATCCCAAAGTATGATCCATCTCGTACCACGCACGACGTCACCGAACTTCTCGATCGGATCCGTTCTACTTGATGGACAGTGACTTGCTCGACCATGTTTACGTCGACTCTATTTCCTCAATACATATGTATATGCTTTCGTCGACATTCTGTTTTCACCAACATCAGTTTTTATCGACATTCTGTTCTCACTGGCATAAACATGGCTGTGTCATAACTTCGAGCACTTTTTTGCTCAAATACAGCACTTTTTATATTTTCCTCGCTGCCTCGACCGTTTTGAAGTTCTGTTTCCAGTAATGCCACAAAAGCACGCGAATTGAATATACATGATCATGTACCTACATACCGTGCCGGACAAAAATATGATCAGACCTTTAAAAAACAATAATTTTTTAACGATTAGACCAAACGATATGAATTTTTTTTTATACAATGGAAGAATTAGTTTATTAGCTAATGTGAAAAAAATATTTTTTTAATTGCTATTGATCAAAATTGCGAAACAAAAAGTGAAGATCACGATTTTTAACTTTTCCATCTGACGCTATAATGTAAATTTAAAATATGCCTCGTGTAGATCTAACAATAAGTTATAAACGTGCACAAAGATTCATAAAAATCGTTGAACGTTATTGTGAGACATACATGATTAAAATTGGCAAAACTTGTGAGAAATTGCGATTTAGGTCAGTCGTAAACCCAAATTTCAAAGATTCTTACATTTTTCAGCGCCCAAAGCTTTTTTATGCGTCATCCGATTTTGACGAAACTTTGTGCACGTGTGTGACATACATAGATCTAGAAAAAGCATATTTTAAATTTACATTGCGGACAGAGACAAAAAAGTTGAAAATCGTGATCTTATTATTCTAATTATCTCTATTATTACTTTCAATGTAAAGAAAATGTTTTTCAATCTTTAAAAAAATGTTTCTTTTGGGTGTGCTCAAATTTTTGTCCGGCAGTGTATGTCGGAGAGAACAGAATGTCGATAAAAACATCAGGGCTGTTGCGTCGGCAATCAAAATCCCGAATCCGACTCCGAATCCATTGGCGTTTGACAAATACAGTTTACACACCATAATAGACAAAATGTATCATCGAGGTGATGGCATCGGCATAGAAAGAATGAAAAGAGTATTTCCCGAAATTGATGTAGCGATTTCTTTATTAATTAAGGATATGGACATCACTACATTTTGTACTAACACATTCCTCTTTAATACGAAAGGAAAACAGTGAAGCCCAATATTTACTTGTACTTTGATACAAACGGAATACGTGTAATATATGTATAAATAGTATTAATACAACTTTCAATTATTTTGAGCATATTTTTAATTTTTGTCCGATTCCGCCTCCAGTGGTCAGAAATTCCTTCGGACTCCGACTCCACGGCAGTGGAAAATTTATACATATTGTGGAAATAGTGCCAATGTGAACAGACCCTCTCGATCACACCTTGTAAAATCCCGAAGCGTATACGAATGGCAAGCTAGTTTACCGCATTCCCTATCAAGTCAGATATCTTCGAGAGCGATACCGTTGGTTATCCATTATTCGAGCACAATAATGTTCATCTCCGGTTCACGCGGCTGTCACACAACATCGATATATCGCAGTCCGGCGACGATAATCGATGTCGCGGGGACGTCGAGGTCGTTCATCCGTTTCCGCTTTGTCGCGACACGTAACGGCAGCCTTGCCACGACGTATCGTGTGTCGCGATTTCTGAGCGGGTTCGCGGAGAGAAACAGTTCCCCAGGATTCCGCGTTCCCGTGTCCCGAGAATCTTTTACTTATATAACGCGTGCGCACACACGCGACCTTGAAATTGGAGAACGCAAGACGCGGCCGCGTCGCGACGACCAACACCTGTCCTGCGACGATGGTCGCCTTTATGGTTTCGCCTGTTTACCACGTTACATAAAGCCGATTCCGTCGCAATTGGATTGCCGCCGCCACCAGTTCCATGACGCCCTCGAAGTTCGGCGTTTTTCGCCACGTGCGATCGATCCTCTCGATCCTCCTCCGCTGATCCACGATTTATTTCGAAACACTCGTGGACACCGCGGCACGTGAATCAATAATCCACCGTTTGTTATCCAAGCCGAGATTTATTTGCGGCAACCCTGTGCGGCGTTTCAATAATATTTCACCGGCTTCGCGCGAACGCCCGAGGCATTTTGAAACGCGAGAAGGACAGAATAACGCAATGAACTTTTTAACCAGGTTAACAGTTTATGAAAGCAAATCGCGGATTATTTGCCGATGCAACTCTTCCAGCTGATTCTCGCTGAACAGTAATCGTGTTCATTCATCGAGATAGAAAGTTTTATTTCGTTTCATTGAATACTGTTCGAGTGAAAGGTCACGATGTAAGATGCCGTGTAAAGTTCAGTCATAATTAATTTGATGACACTGAACCTTTAGAAGAATATATTATACGTTGTGACTCTAATTTGTCTACATGTATGAATATGGATAGTGATCTAAAAATTTGGTTATATGGATTCTAATTTTCCCTTTACAAAGTGGGATGTTTTAGCAACACGTTCTAGGACCTGTTTCGAAAACAGGATAGCAACGAAGATGTAATGTGATCAACAGAACACGATTCCGTTTGTACTATGTGTGTGTGTGTGTGTCTTCGCCTTCTTTTCTTCGATTTGTCATCTGATACTGTAACAAGGTGACTGTTGTTCAAGCGTAGCATGAAACCCCGCTTGCGACACAGACGTTTACGTATCCTGCGTGGAAGCCTCCACTCTTGGTCGAAGGACGAGCCACCAACACGCGGTTCACGTTAGACATTTCTGTAGTTTTTCTATCAGTTGGTTTCCTTTTCCTTCGCATTCTTCGAATGAAAGAAATCCTGCTGGAAATTTGTGCTTTGGAGCCTGCTAAGAGATCTTTATAGAATTTTAGGGGCCTCTTGAATCCACAAGGATCTGTTTAAAAACCTTCAAACTTTTCGAGAAACCCGAATAGTTCTTATAAGGACTATTATTTTTGAAGTGCTACATCATAAATGTGCCTGGGAACTGTCAGTGGAACCTTGGAGACCTCTGAAAAATTTTTGAGAACCTCTATAATCCTTAAAGACCTGTTTAGAATCCTTCAAACTCTTGAACAAACCCCAGTAGCTCTTACAAGGACTACAGTCCTGCGAAAAATTATAGGTTCAAGGTAATTTCTGCAAATATCTCTGAACATAAGGATGATATATTAAAGATAATTATTTTTTACAACTCTTAGAATGTACTTTGACTTATGTAAAATTCCGTTTCCTGGTCCCGTATATCTATCAAAAGTAGTTAATTATTTGCCATAAAACCATTCCGTTAAGCTGTGAATAAATATAGATTCAAATGTATACATCTCAGTGTTTAGAAAACGTCAGTAGATTATCCTTGACATCGTGTGCCAGTTGTTTCAATGTTGTTTAAAACTATATAGGGTTTGTTACCTGGAGAATAGACTATCCAATTAGCTTTTTATTAATGGTAATTAGTGTAATGTAATTCAACTATGTTTAACCCTCGGAAAGTGGATGCTTCTGAGAACAGTTGAACGTTGCTCAGATTTTCTTAGTTACAATTTTCAAAAAAACTTCTTCTATATACGTCGATCTTTTCTACATACGTGACCTATAGGTTTCCGATACAGAGAGGAAGCAGACCTTCTGACACTTGATAATGCGATCGGCAATTGTAAGATAAAACTTGGTCAAGGTCGCTGCGTCCTAACCGAATTATCTTTGTTCTTACCGGGAATCCAATATACTATTCTCGCATCCCGAGTGACCTCTTCTTTTTCTGTCAAGTAAGCCGACGGTAGAACTTTGACATAAATGTTTAACAATCCGCCAAAGATTTTAAATTGTCGTTTAATACACTCGTAGCTTATTCTTTCAAGCATTCCTCGTTCGTATTGCGAGTTTAGAGTAGCTCTCCCGGAACAAATTTTTACCATTCACCGTTGTTTGCAAACCACTCTCTCGTCTGTTCACAGCGTTATCGTAGCTCAGGAAAAAATTGATCAACGGACCACTGAAACGAGTAACGTTACGGCAGTTTCATGTCCGTTGATCGACACATCAACGACCTCGCTCTCAATGCATCACTGCGTGATGCACACATGCACTTCAGTCTCCTCGTAATTGCACGATCATTTCCCATTGCTCGTGGTGGTGTGCTCGATCCACCGTGAACCATCACTCCAATCTATCGTTTCAGTTTCCGTTCAAACTTTCTTCTCTCTCTTTTTTTCAATGAACGTTCCTGTTCCGGAGTTTCAGAAATTTTAAACTCGGCGCACCGACCGACGCACAGTAGTCGAAATCGCTAAAACATAGCCAAAATAGGAAGGAGTACCCCAATATATTACAAAATTGACACTATTGTAAACTGATTGTAAATCTGATGTCAAAAGTACAAAAAACAAAATGGCGGATTCAATATGGCGTATGCGCATCCAAAAAGAATGTTGGATTTCCTTGAAAATTAGTATTGCCATATTTTTTGGATCGCTGAACACGTATCTCATGTCAAAATTACAAAAAACAAAATGGTGGATGCGAATCCCAAAAAATTGTTAGATTCCATCAATCAAACTTTCGGCGTTTCCGTATTTTGTATTTAGATATTCACTCCTCACACACAAATATTATGGAAAATTGATTGACGTTTACTTAAAACAATTAATTGATAAATTATATCTTTTAAGATATTGTTTAAACAAATAGTGGTCTTAAAAATCTGTCACCGCAGAAGTATTCCTTATGAAATGGTACACATCTTTGCCAGTTAAACCATTTCCCTAGCCCTAACGGTTTCAAAGATATTCGAAAAAATATGTTTTTGACCTGCAAGTTTGAGGGTTCTTTTCACCCCTTCAATGTGGACGACAACCGATAAAAAAGATATTATATACCATTTCTGTATTTTTCCTCGCATTAACTAAAGTAGAAGCCAAAAATCTGTTCGAGAAAACTCGCTTGGAACTAATAGCACGAGTACCTCGCATTACAAAAAATGTTATAACAACCGGGTAAAAGTCCCACCTACAAGAGTGTGCAAAAAACTGGGTGGAACGAGGTGGAATTTGCAACTTTTACTCTGTACCAGGCATGGGCACGGGTGGAGGCCCTCAAACGCCTGCTTCTCCCACCAACCTCTCTATAGTAACGTCGGATGCTGGCGGGAGACAGTGGGCGCTATGGTGGGGTCGGTTTTGTCTCAATTGAGATAAAAATGCCCATCCCTGCTCTACACCATTAATATTAATGACCACAATTTTACCTTTCCTTCTCCATAATCAGTTCTATAATTTTACAACGTAATTATTAACAATTTCAGATACCTTAGTGTAAACATTTACTTACATCCAGGAAGTGCATCCATTTTATAGAATTGCGATTAATTCAGCCATTAAAAACACTAATATATGCAAAAAACTTTTAGTCAAGCTTGCAGATCGGTAAAAACGCGTACAAAAAGATTTTAATATTGACAAAAATATGATTAATATAATGTACATACCTTGTGTAACAATATCCATCACAAATTTCGCCACAAAGATCACTTACAAAATAAATATTATCACGAGAAACAGATGCGTACGAACGGAATGCTGCGAATAAACAGATGCCTATCGAACAAATGCTATATTCTAAGCGCAGGCACGGATGACTGTATGGGTAATCAATGATAAGGGGTGCACCACGTGATTGCATGTTTATGTATCTATTCTGGGACGCAAACACAACCCTGTATGTAAATATTTACAATTTCGATTTTTGGCCAGGTTTTCAGCCCAAATACCACTCTGTGCGACGGCTGCTCGAAACTCTTCCATCGACCTTGATATACGGGATATATTGCGCGTGCACACACAAATCTATTTTTATCGCGCAAGAAATGGACTTCCAAATGAGGCTAGCAGCTCCCTCTATTTTTCACGTCTTTTAATCTACTAGAAACTTATTGTACGAGGAGGCCATGAAATTTTGCTATAAAAACTATACTTTTATCTTTAACCCCCTACACTTCGATCTTTTTACAGCTAAAGTGACCAGAACCTCTTTGTCGTTTTTCTCTGATGATTGAATATTGATAACGGATCATTACGAGTTTGAACCGATATTATGCATCAGGAAGTTAAAAGTTTTCAAGACAGCTTTATAAGTGACATGTTCAACCTTTGAACTTAAATCTCTACTAATAATAATCCGCTAAACGAGAGATATAAATAATTCCCTTATTTTTTGCTCGTTTACAATTCTGCAAAGTTTCCTCAAGATCGTAAGGTAGATTGGGCAACATTCTTCGAAAGTAGAATCGAATTTATGCGAACATTGTCGTGTGCGTCTCTGCACCCGCAGCGGCTCGAGTTCGATTTTCGAAATCGTTAATCCACTGGTCGGAAACGATCGATGGGTAAGATGAGATCCCGGACGCAAGATCGTTTTACGATATCCATCCAGCTAAACCGGCCGATTTGTGTCGCGCTGTCGCAACGCGGCGCGTTTACATTAATTCGTAGGTGGTGTTTGTAGGTAGATACATAATAAACCAACTCGGACGTTCGAACATCGTCGTCTATCGATCGTTTGCTGTATCCTCAATACCTAAAACGTCGGAGTTCTCGATAACCAAATTGGAGACCGAAGAATTGTTAATCTGGCCAACCTGGATCTATAAGTAGAATCCCATTGCACGTCGATGTTCTAAATTGTTAAATCCATGACTTAAGATCGCCCATCTTCAGCCGGTCTGACGTAGGAATGCAAAAATATCTGATTTACAATAGTGACAAAAGTATATTGCTTTTGAACGTTACATCTGGACAGAGGTTGTCATTCGAGTTTAAATTGTTGTAGTAAAACATCGCGAAATTCGGATGAAAGTTTGGAAAAGATCCTTTGCTGATGTTTCTTCCAACTTTTTCGTGCACATTAATTTAATCAACTGTATTTTTTTCATTATTTTTCACTTTCATTAATAAGGACATGAAATATATAAAATTATACATCTCTTTTAGATCTTTTCTTGACAACTCGAAAATTTAATCCAATTTTTACCATTTCTCTATGTATAAGCAAATTATACCAATAGTTTCTTTAACACTAAACCTACCTACCATTAAAGCTGACTAGTATGTGTTGCCTTATAAAAATGGCACGGTTGAATTTATTTAGATTGTGTGCGATTTTTATTGTAATGTACACTTTAATAAAGCAGCGTCTATAATCATTTCTAAATAAAATAATTGAAACGGGTCATTTGACTCGCAGTGGTGGGCTTAGTGTTAACAAATACATATAATAGAAATGTTTAGTTTCGAATAGTTTTTAAGGTCTGTGCTTGTCTTATTATTTTCATTTTGAACTGAATGGAGAAAAATAGTGATAGTGAAGTTTTGAAAATCGACTTCTTGGGTTTTTTCCTGTTTAGTGAGATTAGAAAATTAGAAATAATCGTGTTTTTTTTTTAAATAATTCTAGTTCGCAAGATAATAGCACATCTACCAACAGTGCATGCAAAATTTGGAGTCAATTGGTCAACTATAAATTGAGATACCGTGTCGGCCATTTCAAAAAAGGTTTCAACTATCAATATCTCGCAACGCGAGTTGCATTCTTCAAACGGCTGCAACTATGTTAATTTTACGAATTCAAAGAAATCCTTTACGCACATATTCTGCAACACTTGTACTTGAAGAGGATGCAGAAACCAAAAATTCGAATTTCTAAAGATGAAAAACTAAAATGGCCCTTTAAAAGCCAATAAGGAACATTTGATCAGAGGAACGTATGATGATTAAAAATAATATAAATAGCATGAAAGTTCCAGCGAGGTTTTCTGTTGTCCCTCGATGGTCTTTCTAAGGTTTTTAAAAAAACCAATAGCTTTGTTGGTTTTAAGTATTCCAAGCAGAAAAAAGATAGTGCAAATCGTCGCGGTTCGCAGTCCTTGGCACGAATTTTCCGCGAGAGAGGAATGGACGTCCGCGTGGCTGGCGGATCGTTACCTAATTTTCATTTTAATTTAATTCCGCCTTGACGGTGTGGCGGATAAAAGAACCGCGGACTGGAAATCCACGAGTGCGCGTTCCTCCTCCTTATTAAAATCGTAATTACGCAACCGGCAACCGGGCATTATTTTTCGCGGGACCCGAGCAAGAGACAAAGCCCGTTACGAAACCTACGGAGCCGTTTCGACGCTAATAAACTGCCCACCTCGGGCGACAGACATTTTTTCCTTGATTAAATCACTGATCAATCGCGCAATTTGCATCCCGGCGTCGCTGGGCAACAAACGCCGACGGGCTAACGAGATACAATCCCCGTGAAAGCTTCGGGGAAAAACTCCTAGCGGCGGAATGATTATTCTATTTTCTGTTATCTATTCGATGACATAAAGTCGCTCTTATACAAACTCTAAGAGCGCCTCTTGCCGCTCATAATATCGATCATTTATTCTGGCGTCTCTTCTTTTACCGCTTTATGCACTGCTGCTCAATAAAGTCAACAATAATAATAGTATCGTAGAAAATGAATAATTAGACTGAGGATATTTTCGCAAAACAAAAATTGTCTGTATGAGTTGATACAAGGACCAAGTAGAAAATCCTTTCTTTCGTCCTTTTAATTTGTCCAGTATTTTTAATTTTACCTACTCAAGATTGTTATAAATGCATAAAATCCGCAGTCTACTAATAAGATACACTAATAATAGACGAAACAAATAAAACGATACATCTTATGGACATAACCTCGCCAAATAACTATAATGATAATAGAAAATCTAGATAATGAGCTAAGCTACATGCAATTAGCTAAGAAAATCAAAGGAATATGAAAACTAGGAGTGTGCGGGTTCCCAAAATTACGGCTACCCGGGTCCTCGAATTTTGGAGAAGTCGGGCAGGCTCGGACGGGTACCCGCATTATATGAATGCTCGGGCAACCCGACATTTACGTGAAATCCGATACTTTCGAGTAACCCGACATTTTCGGGAATCCCGATTCAGTGGAACTACCCAACAGTTTCGAACAAAGTCGGAAGATACTCGGTTGTGATTACGTCGGAGTCCCGACATTATACAGCCATCTCGGAGTATTGATAAAACTGAAAACTCAAGTCACAGTTGCACTGCATAAGTACATACATATATGCTATCAAATGTTCAAAAGCGTAATACATAATGTCATACATAAGAATACTTGAAAATGTTTCACACATCCTATTTTGTTCCCATCACTGTCTCTGTCTGTATTAAGTGTTGGAGAATTGAATATTGGCTCTGTTTTTGTATTTAGAAATTATTTGATGCGTTACGTATTTGTACTATTTACGCTACTGAACATTTGACAGTATATGTGTATGTACCTATATATGTACTCATGTCTTCAGTTTCATTAATACTCTGAAATGTCTGTATAATATTGGGACTCCGAGCTAATTGCAACCGAGCTTCTTCCGACTTTGTTCAAAACTGTCGAGTAATGCCACAGAATCGGGAATCCCGAAAATGTCGGGTTTGCCCGAGCATTCACATGATGCGGGTACCCGCCCGAGCCCGCACGACTTTTTTCATGTCCGACCCGAACCCGAAATCTCGAGTACCCGCACAACCCTAATGAAAACAACCCTAGTAGCATTTATGGTTGGCCAACGGTGGGAACGGTTGGGAGTTAGTTGGGATATGGTTAGTGGTTTTGCCTACAGATCCTCAACGTAGGGCCTACGATGAAAAAATATATCAATTTGCCAACGAATATCCAACGTTGGCCCTACAGATATTATGGTCGGTGAAATAACGTGAAATTTACAACGATAATACTACATTGGCTCAACGAAAACCTGCTAACATTTAACCCTTAGCACTCGAATGGCGACTCTGAGGCACCACTAGAAATTGCTACACCATTATTCAGAATATTGTTTACATGATTAAATTTGTTTATATGTAGTAAATTACTAAAATTTAAATATTGTATGAGGTATTATATCAGTTTGGTGCGCATATAATGAGAAAAAACTTATGTACGATGGAAATATTCTAGGTTAGAAGATATGTTCGGTTTTTTAGTTGAAATAGCTCCGAGTGCAAAGGGTTAAATATATC
This sequence comes from Sphecodes monilicornis, assembly GCA_913789915.3. Classification (NCBI taxonomy): domain Eukaryota; kingdom Metazoa; phylum Arthropoda; class Insecta; order Hymenoptera; family Halictidae; genus Sphecodes; species Sphecodes monilicornis. Next base: position 12,904,532 of record OU565291.1, on the reverse strand, counting down.
GTCTAACAGGCACCAGAAATGTTGCTGCAACCAAAAACATGTTATATCCCAAATTGATTTTTCATATTTCTAAATATACTCCCAATTTGTTATTTTTGCACAATAGTTGAAATTGCATCAAAATTTTATTGTGTGCAGCCTTGGAATTTATTTATTTCTTTAAGTTTCGCCATTTGACAAGGGGAAGGCACGGGTGTTGCATTCGCTTTTAGAACGACAGTATGCGGAGGTCTTAGTGCTCGTATAGCGTAACGAAACCTTTCATGTATTACGATTTACATTTGTCGACGTATCCAGTACTTTAGATCATAGCATCTTCTCCGAAGAAATTTCTGTAGGTACGGCGGTAGCGTATCAACTTACTACGCAGAGGGTCCAGGTTCAAGTCCGACCAGGGTACGAAACTTTTTTTCTTTGTTCCAATTTTTACCGTGGAGATACATTGCTTAAATATTATTTATGATATCATGTGCAAACAACCGTAAAAGAGAAGATCACAACAAGCGTATTATAGCGGCGTGGATTCCACGTTGGGTATGATCGTTGGCCCTACGTTGGCCGCGATTGTTGGTCCAACGAAAAAAATAGCGACATTTCTAACGGTTGGCCAACCAGTACTGCAACGTGGGCCCAACAAAATGCCAACCATAAATGCTACTAGGGGAGAGAAAATAACATTTTTAGAAAATTTACAACTGATCAGCCTACAAGCAAGAAAATGGCTACGATAACGATATTAGCATAAAATTGGCATAAACTATTTGATATCAAGATAAACATCATCAAGATCAAAATAACAATAATGGCAGTCACAGTGATAAATGCAAGAAATGCAAACTGCAGCCATACTTAAGTCTTTTATCTACCGGAAACATATAAAGAAGTTCCTCGTACTGTTTTGATTGAGACTTTCTATTAAAATGAAATGACGTCGCTTATAATAAAATCATTCACTTAGTTTCGCCATTCACTCGCTTTGTCTTCCCAGCAATAAAGTTGCCTCGCAGAGACCGTTAACCTTCTTTCCTGTGGAGTGGAAAGAATGAACAGTCTTCCCGAAAAAAGTAGTCAAGTCACGCAACATCACGCAACAAGGATGGCTCCGAAATCGGAATCGTACGCACGCCTCGTCGAAAATATCACTTAAGGAAACGATTTAGGCTACGTTGACCGAGTCATTACGTCAGTGAGGATCGTGTCGAGGTGAGACCGAATGGGAACGGGACGCCGCACCGCGCCGCCACCGCCGCGATCGACGATCCATCGATCAACGCCACGGTGCACGATCGCGGCTGGACAGCCATGACGCTCGTTTTCGGCATACCGAAGAGCAGGCGTAACCGTTCTCTCCACGATACGATGGTACTCTAACCGTTAAGATCGTGTGCGAGGTGTACCGGCCTGTTCGAGTCTGCTCGATTAATTAGGCGCCCCCGAGTAACACGCCGTTCGCTCGCTTAATTAATTGATTGGGGATGTCGGCCGGATCTAGAGCCCTCGTTGGATCGCGGCGGCCCTCCGAGACACGCGGAGCCATGACGAATGCGGGGGAAACGCGCGTTTGCTGGTGTGTGACGAGGTGCACGAACTATTAAACACTTATCCCGAACAATTACTAGCTTTTAAAAAATTTAGTAGAAAAATTCTAAGACAGAAAAATGGATTAATATTTCATTTTATTCGTTGTTGATTTCAGTGAATCGTATGTAAACTGAGATTGTAGCTTATTTCGTTAAATTGCACGTTTTACAAGTCCCTGGAGATTTTAATAAGCGTACAAAGATCCTTTAGTGTATCTAATGCGAGCCTATTAGATATATTTGTTGTTGCTAAAATTTCTGATTATTCCTGTTATATTGATAGATTATCTGCAGGAAAATGTCAATACTTCCTAAAAGTATCAATTCGGTTTTCCACCGAATCGTGCACGATCCAGCTGCATAATCTGCTCGACACCGACGTTTACGGTGACATCGGGTTCTTTAGGAGCCCAGATGGTTGAGATATGGGCGCAAACGTGCACGGGTAGCTAGTTAAAAATCCGATCGATAAGCAGCCTCTGACCCACCGTCGTCCGCGCACTGAATAATTAACGACGTGACAGATACCAGCGTTTTTAATTAAGGCAAACTAAGTCAGTCGAGTGCACCGTCACTCGACGTAACTTGGCTGATGGAACGACACCGGCCAGGCACGCAACACTAATCACAATCGATCCAGAAACTACTCAGCGCGTTTCGATTTCTAAATTTTTCCTTCGGCGGGCCGCTGCGCGACACGGTAACGTGTTAATGAAAAACGCAACAGTTTACAAAAACAAGCGAACCACGGGGACAGAGTGTGAACACGTTGGCAAGGCTCTTTAGTCTAATCCGCGTTTCATCAGCGTTACGTGCCCGGTGTGTATCTTACGACATCGTGGGACTATTAAACAGCGTTGTACATCGAGGCGAGAAACGTGTGCGCGATTATGTTGCAACACTGAAATGGATCTGTCCACGTGGCCTTCTAGCCTCGATGTCGCTCCTTTTAGTGACAAGTCTAATTGATTACACTCGGATCTAATTACACAGAAATAGACGCGCGGCTCGCTTCTGTCGCGCCGGTCAACAAAAATAAATTGTACGCCCCTCGATATCAATTAAACGAGACCCAGAAACGCATCTACCAGCAGCGCCCGGACTCGAAAAACTGGACGGGGGGTTGTGCCACTCTGCACCCGGACTCCTCGAATAATCAATAACATTGGCACCCGGCACAACGCTGTTAATTCCGTGCTCGTAGAAAACTAGGATCGGCCGGGGACACAAGCGATTTTGCAAAAAGATTTGATTCGACCCGCCATGGACCGAGTTCAACTTCAAAATGGCTGCGAAGCGCTAGTATGTCGCCGATTTCAGCAACCTTTGATTTGAAACATCCTGGACCTCCAATTAACGCTTCCCTGACGCGAACAATTTTGATTTTTCAAAACCAAAGAGTTTCTGGAACTTATCACAACCTGGAAAGAAGGAGAATTAAAAATAAAAAACTGTTTCTTCATTATTATCTTTGCCATTCGGTGCAGGACAGTGCGTACCGTATTGATCCCTGTTAAGGTGCCCCCTTAACCACATAGTTCCGAAGAAACTATATCTACACCCCCAAAGTATATTTGTCTTTGCACTCTATGTATTATATTTCACTGTCAATTAAGAAGTATGATCTTCAATGTTGTACGCGTTCCCTATCATCCACAGCGACTGTTTTGCTACCATCATACTAGATCAAAATGCTTGAGATCTTGAATGTCTATCGTATATTAAAAATGTTAAGTTGAAGTTGTTTTGTGTTTTATTTATTAAACTACCTTCACCATATTTACGGCAAATAGCGGGTGGCTAGTCAAGGAAGACATCAGGATGAACGACAAATACTCTGCAAGCATACAATAGGCGTACAAAGTATTCGTACAACTTTTAAAAACGAATAACTTTTTTAAAATTGGACTAAACGGCTCGAGTTCTTTTTAGACATTAGGAGGATTAGTTTACTAGATAATATGAAAATAATTCTTTTTTTAAATTGCTATTGGTCGGAATTACGAAGAAGAAGTAAAGATCACAATTTTTAACTTTTTTATGTTTGCCTGTAGTGCACATTTAAAAGAAATCTTTTGTAGACCTAAGTATGTTATGTACAATATGAACAAAGTTCCATCAAAATCGATTGACTGATAAAAGAGCTATAGGTATTGTAAGTTGCAACAATTTTTGAATTGAGGGTTTCCGATTCATTTAAATCGCAGTTTCTTACAATTTTTGCCATATTTAATCATTTATGGCTCACAGTAACCTTAATCGATTTCGAAAAAACTTTGTGCATGTACATAACATATTTAAATCTGTAAAAGGCATCTTACAAATCATTACAGGCACACAAGAAACAGTTCAAACTCGTGATCTTTACTTTTTTCTTCGCAATACCGACCAATAGCAAATTAAAAAAGAAATTATTTACACATTACCTAGTAAACTAATCCTTTTAACATCTCAAAAAAAAAACTTAAGTCGTTTGGTCCAATCATAAAAAAGTTATTTGTTTTTTAAAGATGTACAAATACGTTGTACACCCACTCTACATGAAATAGAGGATCTTCAGCTCGTTGAAGAACAAGAGAAACTTCTCCGAGCAAAAAAGAAAATCTTCGAGTTTACAATAGTGAATATATTGATACAATATACACGGACATGTTGGGGAAAAGTACACGCATATTCTATAATTCTCACGTTTACATACGTATTATGAAATGTCCAGTAAAGTCTAGGTTCCTCGTTCGCAACAAACAGAAGAGTAACGATTACATGCGATAGGTATCGTTTCGCCAAACTAACGTCTACGGAATCTCATCCTCGCAGTCTAAAAATATTATTATACAAAAAGGTGTTCGGTGTACAGAAATATATGTATATGTGTATATATACATTTATATGATCTATTCTTTTTTTCGGTAAAAACGACAGAAGAGTCCTTTGAACTATCGTGATCGTAACGCGAGACGAGAATTACAGAAGCATAAATTATCGTCTCGAGCAACTGTCATAAGAAAGTTAACAGTAGGCGGAATGGTTCAACATGTGCGAGCACCGGTGCATCGCGGGTTGACTCCTAGAGACTAACACTCGTCGGATTCCGGACTCTCTTGGACAACGTTACTTACAAAGTACACACGATTGATTCCTAAAAGCAAACCCCGGGAGTAAAATCCCCGACGAAAACTCAGGTTTAACTGCTCAAAATGGAGGATCGCCCGGCGAAATTCTATCGATTCCTGAGGCATTCAGTGGGTTAGGGACTCTGATATGCTGCGAAGCGTTTCAGCGAGTCATGCAGTTAGTAGAGCAGGTGATCGTGCGAAAATTGAGATTCGTTAATCAAAATAATTCACTGTGTTCTGCCTATGTAAACCATCAATTGTTACGCAACCCGCAGACTTACTAACACAAATCATTGAGAGACACTGCATACAAAGAGGATTAAACGCTAAAATTGTTATTCTTATGTTTATGGTGTACTCCGCCGCTGTTACTTGCTTTTTATGTAAAGGTTTGTATAAAAAGGACGAGCACGAAAAAGGAAATGTATTTTGCAACCTGAATCTCATTGGTGGACCCATCGTTGAAGCTACCTACTACGATCAAGGAAGTAATTCATTTCTCCTCTTAATCAATCGAGGAAGGACGTCATTTCTATATTACATGATGACTGGTCGAAAAATCAAGTGTATAGGAAACGATATAAACATCTGTTTACAAATGCAAAGGCTTTTTGATCTTGGATAACTTAAAGACCATAGTTACTCATTATCCTATGTTCTTCTATAGTACTACCATAAATGAATAATACACCATCTAACAACTTTTGTTAAACTTATCCCTAAAGTAAATAGAATTGACTTAGGCAATGATCCGAATTAAAATGACTTGTTTTTAGGTTAATTATCCTAATCGTGTAACGTATCCAAGTAACCAACAGATTTATATTCAATATTTCTAAAACAATTATTGCTTGGGTAGTCTAAATATAGAAACAATTACTGATTACGGGACTTCTCATTAGAAATAAGGAAATAGTTTGATTCTTTTCTCCTAATGGTTCATCGAATGTCTTTTTAGGTTAAGTTATGCCCTCTCAGAACAACCGTAACATTTCCAAAGAAAAATCAGATGAAACGTTTCAAAAAAATTTCATTGCATTTTTCTATATCAATTACGATAGATCACCTAATTGTTTGAAGCAGGAATAATCACGAGGCGAATCTAGCAAAGTCCTCCACGTGGCGAGTCCGCCGTGAGCAAAAGTGATGTCGCTTGGAAAATCGAAGATCTGCGCATATTAGTCCTCCCTTTATTTGTTCACTATATGCAAAACGCTACAGCTTACACATTGCATATACAAATGTGCGGTATAATAAAACCATAGACAAAAAGAGCTCTTATAATCCCAGCGTTCAGTAACAACGTTCGATTAAATTAAAGTGCAACCCTCGATATAATCGAGGATGCAAATCGACCATCCTTCATCCTTATCCACGCTGCCGTACTAACCGCTCGCCTGTACTGTACAAAGGTCACGCAGCCCAGTTTTTGGAAATGCATGCATTTTCCTGGTGAACTCGCCCGGTTCTATCATAATTCCGTCGCCACGATTCGTACTTAATTAACAAAGGAAAGAAAACACAAAAAGAACAAACAAGGGTGTCTCTGTGACCGTTTTCTGTAGTAATAATCACGCAATATAATTCATTCGCATAGCAATGCAACATATACATCGATGCGCTTGAGAACGGGCGACCATGGTTTGCGGTGGCTGCTATCAAGAATCACGAAAATTCAATTGATTGCACAGTTCGCCCGGGTCGCGTCGCATCGACAAATGTTGTCGTTATTAAACAACGTTCATTGAGCGACCGGTATACGCTAACAAATCCACCGACACCAACTGTCTCGCGACGAACAAAGTCAAAAAGTGTCTTAAACTGTAATGGTCGTCATAAAAAACATCAAGCCAAGGTGTAGATAGATTCTCTGCTCCTCTCTCGCTCTCTTACTCTCTCTTTCTCTCTCTCTCTCGCTCCCTCCCTCTCATTCATTGATACACTATAATAATCGTGTGTTATGTACAGAATTCCTCGTTGATCAAACTAGTTCTCGCGCGTGATGAGTAGACAATTCAATCTGACAGAAATATGAGAATGAATCACTAAAGTGAAACAACAGTAGGAATCACGGTGTGTGTGTGTGTGTGTGTGTTTGTATTCGTGTGTACCTAGGACACGTACAATCGTCGAACGTCAGACGGGCAAACGTAAACCCCACTTCGTCACATGGTAGAAAAGTTAAGAGTACAACGTCCATCCACGTCGGAGAGCTTCGATGCTCCTAGGATCGATGCACTCGGTGTCCAAGTCATCTTGGACACCCAGCGAACTTTAACCGCAGAAAAGTCATTGGAACTTTCCCGATTTCATACGACAAGGATCTGAGCTTATTCTGAGAAGTCGTGGAACTTGAAGTAGTGGATCTTCATGGCTCTGTTGTTAGGATACTTGATCTTGCAGTGAGGACAAGTCGCGTCGACCGCGTTCTGCACCACGTACAGACTCAAATCCGTCTCTTTGTGAAAGTTTTTGCTCTTTCCAGCATCGTAAACGGTGTTGTGCGCGGTCAGCATGTGGTCGGTCATCGCCTGCCTGTTGAACACGTGGCGAGCGCACAGGTTACAGTTGAAGATCATAGTGTTGTGGGACAGCTCATGGGCCTTCAGAGCCGCCGAAGACGGGAACATCAGTTTGCAGCCGTCGATGGGACATGCGAACTTGGGTGGGCTGTTCTTGTGCTTGATGGTGAAGTGCTGTCGCAGGTTCGATATGCCGGAGAACGATTTATAGCAGACGTTGCAGAAAACTTTGCCATCCTCTCCGGGCAGCGGGACACATTGCGAGATTGAGGTCGAGGTCGTGGTCGGGGTCGAGGTCGAAGACGTGGACGCCTTCACGGGATTCTTTATCGGCCGGGACTTGCTGTGCATTAATTGTTTGTGTTTATACAACACGCTCATGTTCGCGAAGAACTTCCTGCAGACGTGACACATGACCGGCTTCTTGCCAGCGTTTGTTGAATTTGTGGCTACCGCGGGCTTCTGCACAACCTCCTCCTCCTCCTCTTCCTCCTCCTCGTCGTCGTCGTCGTCCTCCTCTTCGTCATCCTCTAGTTTCATCTTCTTCCCCTTAGGTGCCTCCTGGGACATCCTCCTCGTACCGGAGAACATCGTCTGCGGCCGCTGAACGGAAAAATCGTTGTGCAAGTTCATCCTGTGACGTTGCAGGGACTGGTTGCTGCAGAAGATCTTGTGGCAAATGTCGCACGTGTTCTCATTCGCTGCCGGCTTCTTGGCTACCGATTGCAACCTCATAGCGGCAATATTGGTCACTTTATGAAGCTTCTTGTGTCTCCATAGCACCTTCTTCGAGCTGTAGAATTTCCCGCAAACGTCGCACGGGAAGTTACCCTGGTTCCTAGCTCTTCTGATGCGACTCAAGTTCGGACTTGACTTGTGCCACTCCATGTGCATGTCCAAAGTATCTTTGTCAGGGAAGATATTGCTGCAGATCTGGCACATGAATTCTTCGCCCGCAAAAGTTTTTTCAGTTTTGTGGGAGCAGTGGACGTCCCACAAGTGTTTCCTCAACTCGGTAACATCGTTGAACTTATCGTTACACACCTGACACTGGAATTTACCTTCAGGTTTTACAGGCGGCGAATTCGGGAATGACTTTCTGGCTCTGGCGGGTTTATCAGAACTGGTATTGAACTGTTTTTCCTGTTTAGGCGTGAATGTATTGGCCGGTTTTCGATCTTCTGGCGTTGGCAACGATGTTCTCAAGGTCAGCCGAGAGTTAGTTCTGTTATGCCATCCTCGATGTATTTTGAGGGATGCTTCCTCCATGAACGCCTTGCCGCAGATGTCGCATTCGTAACCGCCGCTCTTCTTGTTGTTGTGAGCGGTCTGGAAGTGAAGGTTCAAGTTCGCTTGGAAGACGAACGTCTTCGGACACTGGGGACACTGGCGAACCTGCTTCCTGCCCTTGTGCTCGCTCGCAATGTGCCTTTCCAAGACTTGCTTGCTCTTGAACATTCGAGAACATTGAGTGCAACTGACGCGATACTTGTTAGTCTTATGAATGTTACGTATGTGTCGTCTGACATTCGCATAGTTCGAGAATACCTTGCCGCATTCGCGACACTCGTTCTTGTTGTTACCTGGGTCAGAGGTGGCGCTCACGTTCACCGGTTTACAATCCTCTGAAGTATTGTTCATAGTTCCGTACTCTACGCATGAGCTGTTCGCGTTTCTCTCGTTAGGGTCCTCTATGCCATGGTCTTTCATATGAATCTCCAAAGCGCCCGCACTGCTGAACATACTGCGGCAGATCACGCAGGAATAAATCTTAACTTTTAGATGCAGGTTTCTGTGCTCTGTCAGTTCGGCTCTGGTGGCGAACTCTAAGTTGCACAAGGCACAACTATACCGGTTGCTGTCGGATAACCTACCAGCATTCATTTCAGCCTCGAACGTGTCCCAATCTTTAATGGGCGTTGAGAAATTCTGCGCATTATTCTTAGGAGTTGGCACGTTCTTTTCCAGCACTGGCTTCTTGTTGAATGTACCACGATGCATGTCGTGGTGCGTCAAGTACTCGCTAGGAGATCTAAATTTCGCGCCACACTCGGAACAGAAGAAATCTTTCTTTTTATGGTCTATAGTGATATGGTTGTGGAACTTTTTAAATACCAGATAGGTCATTCCACAGTGCATGCATTTGTAGGAGGTTCGAATCTCCGGCTGCAAACGCTGACACAAGTCTTTATGCTTTAGCATGTTGGGCTTGTATCTGTAGATCATACCGCATAAATCGCAAAAGTGATTATGTGCTGGATCACCGTTTTTATAGGGGAGAGGAATTTCCGGACCGGAATTTCCTCCGACCGATTTCTTTACAGGAGTTTCTTGTTTAGTTGCTGGCAGAGGTGAAATTGGTTTTAGTTTAGGAGGCGATCGCGCTGGTGAAACTAGTTGTTGATACTGTTTGTCAGAGTGTTTGGAAAGATGACTGAGCAATTCTTTTCTGTTTCGCATCGAACGCAGACACATGTTACACGTGAAATATTTCTCTTCGCCCTCGCTCGGTATCACTAGAGCAATTTTCATTGCACACTCGAACGATGCACCGCAATGCAGTTTGTACATTGAGCGATCGGGGAACTCTGTTAAACATGCGATGCACGTGTACGGTCTCAGATCCGGCATATGCTGACGAATATGAGAAAGCGTACTTCTGCGATCGCTGAACGATTGCTGACAGGAGTAACACGAAAACGTTTTCAATTGGCTGATTATGTTCTGCTGCACTTGAGTCAGTGGAGCGTCTTTCTCCATACTCATCAGTTCATCTTCCAGATCTTCAACCTCTTCCTCGTCTTTCAAATCTTCGTCAGCATCACCATTTTGTTTTTCTGTATGGAATCTTTCCATGTGCTTGGAATATGAATATTTCGAATGTAAAAAGATTTGACAGTGCACGCACTTTTGCTTAAATGCACGTACTCCTCTGTAATGAGTATGAGGACCCCTTCTAATTTTCTTTTTACTTGGTGATATTGATGCGCTGGACTTTTGCGTAGAATCAGCCTCCATTACTCTATCTTCCTTGTTCGAAAGGGGGTTTAATACCAGTTCGCTGCCAGTAACAGATTCTATCTCTATAGTACAGTCTGTGTCACAATCCTCTGGCGGTTCTGGCTTTATACAGATATCTAAATCTTTTGTTAACGCTGGTGGAACTCTTGCATGATCTGCTTCATCATCTGTTATCTCTTGGATGTGAAGCGCGTTCACCGAGTCATTAAGACTTTCTTCAATGTTAGTTGACTCCTAGAAACAAAATACAATATTTTTCATATATTCAAAGCTCGTACAATCTATTTGTAAAATTAAAATACTCACTAAATCTGAATCGATGGTAGATTCAGAAATAACCTCAATATTGTCTTCGTAGAAGTCCAGATCAACAGGTTCGTCTTTAATAGTTACAACCTGCAAAAAGCGCAAATTATATATTCATTGCTGCTACTTATATCTTCTAGCACATGCAGCGAGATAACAAGAACATACTTACCATCGGACTAGATTGTATATGTTTTTCCAACCATTGGTGTAATTTATCTTGTGATCGAATGCAAGCTTCCTTATAATTATGCCACTGATTCACATTTCTAACACACTGTGTACATATCTGTGTCGACAACCTGTCCGTGGCTAAAATCTAAAAGATGCACATAGTAGATGAAAATGATGCACGTTTCATAGCTTCCATTTAGTAACCAGTTTAGTAACAGGTGCCATATAGTAACATTTACACAAAATATACGAAAACAATTTAATTCTGACCGATATCTGCTGAACCAGTAAAGGTTAACAATGGCAAAGAGTGAAGAGATCCTCAGTTCTAAGATCCCTGGCATAGATGAGTTTAGACCTAACCTCAAAGTGAACACATTGCGCGTATATGTAACGATAGCAATAAATTCGGGGTTATACATGAGAGAATGAGGTAATTAGCATCAAAGAATTTGAAAAGCATAGCATTTTCTACGCACCTGAATCGATAGGCAAGTTTGTATCTTAGTGGCCAGTGATACCGGAGCTTCTTGCGTCCCGAACACCGACAATTTCGGCTCATCGTCGGAGAGACAGAGCCTGCACACATTTTCCATGTTCTGCAACACCACCACCTCGTCCATCGCGGACGTTCACTGACGTTGCCCTCCTCGCAAGATATCCGAAGCCTCTGCTTGCTAACGAAACGCGCTTCTCACAAGCAGGTTAGGGACGCAGCGTTTTGTTTGTACGTCGACATTTGAAACTGATCGTGGAACCGAGCGGTCCGTCCCGGCATGTTCCGCCCGTTCAAGAAACAGGTCGGAAAAGGCGCGCGTCACGTCGCACAGTGGTCTGGAAGCGTAAAAACTCCGACTAAATTCATAAATCTCGTAATTATACATACATTTTTACGTATAAATAGGACGGTTTTAAAGGTTTTTGGGGTCACAAATTACGATTCTAGAATTCCTTTTTTGTTGGAACGAGAAACTTCCCTTGCATAACGCCTTTATAAAGGATGTTTCATACGTTGAAAACAAGGTTTTGCTGTTTGATATAGTAGTATGTAATTTTAAGCAAATAATTTGACATACAGCAGTTATCTATTTATACACAAAAGTTAAGATTTTCGCTGATTTTGATATATCAGGTCGTCCTAAACGAATTTTAAATGGATAAGGGGTTTCTTTAAATTGCAAAAATCTTATTTTGTCTTTCGAAGAAAAGGTTAAATAGAAATTTAAAAAATTATCAATAAATAAAAGGGTCGTTGATGCTTTTACATTACCTTGCGCTTTGAAATCTGTGGATCTTTATGCGTTTATAGCATGTGTACAAAATATTAATAACATCTATACTCTATGCTTGTCGTAAGGATTTTTTTGGTTCATAAATTGAACTTGTTCCTCATCCTGATTTTCTAAAAGAAGCCATGAAATTTAGAATTTGCATAAAGTCCTGCAGTCTACTCACGACAGCTAAATTTAAAATACGGTTTCGGTGTTCGATCGCCTAAGACATTCTTTGTTAATATTATTAAATTTAATTAATATTTCTTCATTTACTGTCCCCTTTTTCCGTCGTTTATATCTAAATGACCTTAAATAAGCATCTGATCTTAAAATTAATCTATTAAATAAATCTACAATAAATCTTACCAATACACAGTAATAACAGTGATAACCAATACTATATTGATAATATGAACTTCTAAAAGCTTGCTCTATTTAACGTTATCTTAATTAACTTTAGGAAAAATGTTATCATTCTAGAGCATTTTTTCCAACTTCAAAGATTTTTCAAGGGTGATTTATAGCAAGACTTATACATACCATAACATAATATATACATTTAAGAATCTGCAATAAAAATTTAATACATTTTAAAAGAAGTTGAAATTTTGAATTTAGCCCGGTGTTTATGATTTTAGACCACAGTGCGTCGTCTCGAATTCCCCGAGCGGCATAACGTCCTTTATCAGACAGTTAATTACCAGTTAATCGTTGTCGTTGCTTGCGCACCTGTTGGTTCCATACAATTTATAACCGGCGATAAGAACAACAAGAGGACCGACGCACATATGTCCTAAATCGACAAAACATGGCTAAAGACCTAAGAAATGAATTTATCATTGGAGGTATGATCTTTGTTTGATCGGATACTAAGATAATAACTGTATGGAAAAACCGCGGTACGATGGTCTTACCATTTATGCTTGCAAAATGGTCAGACTTCAAATGTTGCCTTCAATCGTTATGCAATTTTCGTGTCATGAACTGCGCCGTCAGAGTGCGCAGCACAAATTGAATAATTTTGAAGAGACTATATATTAATCTTAATTCTACAAAATGGATGCTGTTCCAGAAAGTAGATAGAATGTTTATAAGCATTAAAATATTCAAAATAGTTTATGGTCACGTAGTCAAATTGTAAAATGTGTTATAGAAAAAGAAATTAAAAACTTTGTTCATTAATAGTAAAAATGTAAGGCAAAAATCGTGCATCCCACAACTTGCGTGCTCTTATTTTTCAGTATTTCAAAAAATTAACTGCCGAGAGATGCCGATATCGTTGCGCATCACACATATTTATGGGTATTTTAAATGCATAACTTATTTTTTGTAAGTAAAAATAATCAGAATTATTTATATATATTGTTTATAGAATATGTTTTGAAAAGCATTTTGTTGACTTTTGCCATGATTCCGGTTCTTCTGCTGAACTCAAAGAAAAGAAAACGAGGAAGTATATTAAGCAAGATAAATTAAAAATCTCAATTATTTACGAAATGGTGGCATTGTGAACTCGTGAAGGTCGCATGAAATGAAATACCCGTCCGCCATATTGGATTGGCCATTTTGTTTTTAGAAATTTTAAGTTCAGATTCGTAATCTGAGACCTTAAAAACCATGAATCACAAACATTCAATTAAATCCGGGAGCTTTTTCGAGTTTTGGCCACGTTTTGATGATTTGGGACTATTCAGGAGGAGGCTAGACAGGTGGGACAGATCAAAAACGATGATGAAGGTTGGTCAAATGATTTTTTTATTCTCTATATACCCTTCAAAATACACTTGACATGCAACTGTTTGTTGTTTGTACACGCCGGTTAGACAGATCGCACATATGTATACAGCAGGTACGTACACTATACTTCTTGTACGAACGTTGTTGGTTAGAATAACCGACATGATTGTTGGCCAACGAAAATAATCGTCCCGCGCGTTACAATTTAGAAGCGCTAGTGGCAAATCATTGTCGAGTCGTTATAAAAACCATACAAAGTATAAAATCGAAATGGTTGGAATGTAAATCTTGATTTAGTGGCGCCATTTAAGAACCACCAACTGGGGAACGTCATTAGTGGCCACGTGATCGATGTAAGCATCCGTAAAATTCACAAAAACAGAATCGCGCGTCTCGAAGTTCCGATCTAAACGATTAGCACGACTAACGATGCGTACATATAATCCTACGCGTAATCGTTCGCGACTAAAGTACTTCAAATGAACCACGTTCTAATCTACCAGATAAAGAAGCGTCGGGGATCGAAACTTATTGAGCATCCATTAGAAACGTGTGGAGAACATGGCAACTAGGAAATGATTCGCGGAAAGCTCTTCTAAGGGACGGTTTCGCTAAAGCCGTCACTCTACTTAGTACACGTGGCGAGCTTTCGCGTATTCTTTCGTTTAATACCGCAAAGGATTGTACACAGTGCAAGTTAGAACCATCAAGGCGTTTCCTAAATCTATCCCGGAAAATTGCCCGAGAAGCTATTCACATTAATGTACAGTACAGGGATAATAATCGGGATATATTTATTTATACATACATATATATATATATATATATATATATATATATATATATATATATATATATATATGTATGTATGTACATATCTCATATTTCTATACATGTATAGTTAACAAGAATCTGCTAGCTCTTTTCCCTGTTCAAAAAATATCTTCATCTTCGTGCGCCTGTCATTTATGTTCCGATCAACAAAAGGTGCGCTTTTCCGTTAAGGGAGTAGCGCCGGATGTAAACGGAAATGTTTAACTAACTCTAGAAATTTTGGATCGACCGCGTTGTTTCTTCGTTCCGTATTGTTGGAACTTGCGACGCTACTGTCTTTCTTCTGTGCAAATTGGTTGTCCGCATCGGTGCTTGTGCGATTAGATGATTCTCCTCCGATTTTCGCATCCGGTCGTTGTTACGAACACTCAAACGGTCGCGACGTCTTCGCGCCATGCTCGCGGCCAACGAGTTCCGGTCCGCGTTCCAACGTTCCACTCGATCTATCGCCGGGAAACGTGCGCGTACGGCTGTTGCGCAATTCAGGTCGTCAGGCAGTTGGAGTTGAAGCAGGAACTTCGCTGCGATTGCTGACGAACGTAATCCTGCACGTTGAATTTCGTGTCGTCCGGGTCATCGCTCTTCTTAGCTTTCAAATCCCTAGAAACATCATGAACCCTTTTTAACAAGCCTTGCCTATTTAAAAAAAATTATAGATAAGCCCCCCCCCCTAAGACCTTTGCGTCTTCTTTCTAACATATTTTAGAACACGCACTTCCGGTAGAAACAATCCAGGGACTTTGATAAACGATCCTCTTTCTTTGATGGTAGAAAATCAGAGATAAATAATTGGGATCCTTTAACTCCTTTAGACAAAAATCTATAAGATTGACAGAAGAAGTCTGTTAATAGGATTTTCTTGCTAATGTGTTGTAGACAAATCATAATCAAATTTGATCTCTGCAACTGTGTTACGACAAAAATTGATTTTATCATCCAAATGTGCCCAACATGCCAGCCGATGTATAATATTAATCTGCTGCTCTCAGTATTATTTGACTTTTTAGTTATAAATTCATGTAGGCATTAATTGTAACTTTGCATCCGATACCTGAAATTGCAAGAACATCCTTAAATTATGTATACAACAAAAGATCAGTACATACCGCCCATTTTTTCAGGATGTAAGAGTTTGATTCACAATACAGTTCTTTGAGGAAGATGTTCTTAGCGTTTTAAAAAATGTTCGCACTCAAAGGGATAAACTCTGTGAGGTGTGACGAAATTTGAGTAATTAAAGAGCTCTAACACTGCGAAAGATATGTACTGATAAAGCTTCGAAACAATTTTGAGAAGAGATCAAACTGATCGGAGCGTGTCGTGTCCAGCAAAGTAGCCTTGAGTGGAACTTATCGTCAATTCCGTACACCTGCGAATGAATACGATCATCGCCTTTGCTGATTGTCTCTGCACGGTATGATGTCATCGCGATAGAATCCCTTTTTCGATATGCCGGTAACAATAGGAGCGAAAGCGTTCATGAAATACCTAGCGACAGCGAGGAAGGCCAATTCGACGTTCAGGCCGGTTTTAGCAGAGGTTTCCATAAAGGGGACTTTGTACTCTTGTGCTAGGCGTTCACCGTCTTCCCTCTTGACGACCCGCTCGGTGCCGCAGTCCGACTTGTTTCCTGAAAACAGTTGTGTCAATTTGTTTCAATCAGCCACGTTCTGATCGGATTAGTTCTTCGCCGGTGGATGAACGCGAGCGGATTACTTTAAACGGTTTAGCCCAGTCCCCAATTGAAACCGATAAAGGAATTCTTGCCACTGGCAACCTCTCGCTTGCCCCTGCCATCCCAATTCTCATGATCTCCGCGATCCCGTAACGAGCATCACGTCCGCGTTAATCAATCATCCCACCAGCGAACGTTTCCTCTCGACCCCCGGGACTGCCGACCGATACTTCTCTCTTCCCACACCGATCTTCTCTACTTTCTACAAAGGCAAGAAACTAATCCAAACTACGAGAACCAGTTGCCGCGCGTGGGCACATTCGATCTCGACATTCTCGAGAACGAGACCATACAGAAGCTCATGTAGCTTTTACGTCTTGCTGTCTTTGGCACTTCTACTAATGGAGATGAAAGCTGTCCTATCATTGATTAAGCATCACTCCTCGATCATCCTCATCATCTCATACGTGTGTAGTAGTTGGCTTTTAATCCTTTGTAACATGAGCTATGCCAATCCTAGTTCTGGATGCTGTCTTTGGTTTGTATGCTTCAAGATTGATCAAATAACACCTGCTCTGAGTACAAATATGGTTTAAGATCGTTAAGGAACAAGGGACAAGGCACCTCTGAAAGCTATCCTATCATTGATTAAGGATCACTCTTCGATCATCTTCATCGCTTGAAACATTTCTACTGTCTGGCTTTCTATCTGATGTATTTAGTTTATATGCTTCAAGATTGATGAAACAGGACACGGTCTGAATACGAATACGTTTCAAAATCGTTAAGAAATAAGGCATTTATGCAAGCAACTATGCAGTTTAAGACATTTAGAGGCACTAAGCACTTAGAAGATTTTGAGGCACCCTTATACAGGATCACATCAACACAATGTAGAGTGGACCTATACGATTTCTTAGGCATTTTCGATAATTTGATTAACAAGTATTTTTAATAAAAGTTAGAGTTTTGCTCAGTCGATACTGATTTTCATAATTCCACTCGCACACACATAGACATCAACAACTAGCAATATTATTACTATGTGAAAGATATAAAATCCAGAAAATTCATATACCCTCCCCCCCCCTTCTCCTGGTGTCTCAAGCACGTGCTTTTTTTGTTTATTAGTAACTCCAGCACTGTTTGAAAGCTGGCCTATCATTGTTTAAAGATCACTCGTCAATCACCCTCCTTGACAGACTTTCAATCTTTTATATACCATTTCTATTTTTAACTGCCGTCGTTGGTTAATATGCTTCAAGATCGATCGAGTAGAACATGTTTTAAGAAACAATATTTTTGAAGATCTTTGAGGAAAAAGAGATAAGGCAGGTGGGATACAACTCACCTAGCAACATGATTACAACGTTCTCGCTCGCGTGCTCCCGAATCTCACTCAACCAGGCCCTGATGTTGTCGTAACTCGTCTTGTTCGTCACGTCGTACAGCAACAAAAGTGCTGAAACCAATGATCATCGTTACGCAACGAACCACAATCCTGACAATTAGTAGCCACGGTAACAAAAGTTTCCTCGTGACGTTGACGTTATTGCGCGTTCGCCTGCTTTTGTCTTCTAAAAGGAAATTGCCCGCGCACTTTGTTCCGTCACGCGATACTTTGGACAAGCCGGTTTTCTAAATGCAAAGTGATTTCTCAGTGTCATGTCGGACAGATTGGCAAGCTCGATTGTTCACAGGTTGCAAATGTTTATGCAAATTTACAGACAACGTTCAGTTTTACCATCTAATAGTTTGTATAGTATCTTCTGCTTATTTTTCTATGTAGATTCAACACATATTGGGTTGTATCATCAATTCAGAGTCAGCTTGTAGGAGCGTGATCCTTCCTGCATTTTGTGGGCAGATCAATTAGAGTTTCTTTTCGGCCGGAAGCTTTTTTCCTGAGAATGTTTCACTGCTTAGGGTCCAGACTGGAAAGCTCCATCGCTCGGATAATAGAAACGAAGGCGCCATTGTCGAAGTGTCTCCGGCACGTAATTGTTACCAAGCCTTTGAAATATCTAAGTATTGTCGCGGCCACGTCTCCGCTCAAAGAGTGTACCTTCTGCCGAACAATAGGGGCGCCCCCTACGGCGCGGCGGATGCGCTGTTTCCTTCTCCGTCTCTTTCGCTGTGAATCTAGTTAAGTAGTGTCCCGAAATTAACGCTCTGGTTGGATCTAGGATCGTGTCGCGACCTATTTACATTACGACCGGCGACACAATACTGATAAGAAGCGAACCTCTTGTTTATTAAACGAAGAAAGGGGATACTTTCTACAGAATCATTTTGATGTGCCTATTAGATATAAATATGGATATTAAGTAACAGTAAAATTATATCTATATCGCAGGAATTGATTACCGTGAGATGTGTGTACTGTAACATCTGTATACTTATCAAATTATACAATGTGTTCTAGATCATTCGTTCGAATTTTGTTGGGTTTTCGTTGTTCTGTGTAAGACGTAAGACGTATCGAGATCACTGAGGTGTAAAGACGCTAATAATAAAGACTGTTATTTAATATTAGGAAAATCTACTGCCACATTAGTTTTTAATAACAGTGCCTACTGCATGTTCCAATATTATTTTCTAAAGGTGATACATATTATTCGGATTGTAAATTACAAATGATCGACGTGGAATGTACGTCTTCGTATTTATTAATTCACGTTATAAGCAAAGCTTCCTTTTTCAATCAATGAACAAAAGTGGAACTTTTGCGTACAATCTCTTTGATACATTCTTCTACTACACGTTTCAATATATTATGTTTTAATGAAGATAGGCATCATTCTGATTCTAAGTTACAAATCATTGACGTGGGATGTACATCTTTGTATTTGTTAATTTACGTCGAAAGCCATGCTTGTTTTCCCTAATCAATGTAAACAGAGGAACTTTTGCGTACAATCTCTTCGACTCATTCTTTTACTGCACGTTTTAATATTATTTTTTAATGGAGACTCTAATTATTCATATTTTATGCCATACATGGTTAACATGCCATTCACGACAAAATCTTTATGTTTGTTAATTTATGTTAATAGCAAAATTTCCTTTTATCAATCAATGAACAAAAGAGGAACTTTTATGTACATGCGAAAGTAGATAGAAGCATGATTGAGACTAATACAAGATTGGTTCAAAATATGAATCTCTACACTTGTTAATTTATATTATCAGTAATTTCAACAATGTTAATGTATTCTATCGGTGCCAAATTGAATTGTACTATCAAAATAGACTCGGAATGAAACACAATCTCCGGAAAGGAAACTAAAATCACTTCGACTGTTTCTTCGACGTTTACGTTGTAGACACGCGCATTTTGGCAAAAAAGAAATTCATACGATGGACGCGAATTTTTAGCGCTATTTACCGACGTAGAAACTATTTCTGCCTACTTGGCATGTAGAACACGCTTTCGCATCGGGTAATAGAATTTGCATAATGCCGCTTTATGCAAACTTTGCAACTTTTTGCCCGGTATTTACCGGTCAGGTGAAAAAGTTCATCAACATTCAGGCAAATCGGCAAACAGGCTTTTTCATCCCTGTCGGGATCACGTTCCTGTTTTACTGGCAGTTGCGACGACGCGACGGGACGGTGAAACTCGTTAAAGATAGCCTAGTTTATCATCGGCCGAGTGTTACAACTTCAATTGAGGTAATCATAAAAATGAAAAAAATACAATTACCGTGTGCGTCTCGGTAGTACGCGTGCGTCACGCTGCGAAATCTTTCTTGGCCGGCGGTGTCCCATATCTGAAGCTTGACGGAAGTGTCGTCGACGACGACCACTTTGTTCTGTAAAAAAAGACGAATTTATACTCTTTCGATGTTTCATGTTCTTCAGTTTTGTTCGAAGGTTTCGAAATGATTTTTCTTTGGAATGCGAGCAATGCATTTTGTTCTCTAGGGAAAAATCTAAGTGACATCGATGCCCCCAGAGGGTATTAGGCGACTCTCACCCTAAAATCAATGCCAACGGTAGTTATGTAGTTGCCAGACAGGAAACGGCCATCCCTGAACCGAGTTAGAAGACAGGTTTTCCCGACGCCACTGTCGCCCAATAGGATCACCTACATTCGTGGAAACTTTCTGTGAAAATGCTCGCGAGACTAAGAGAAAAGTTTTTGTCATATCATAGCGAAATGTAACAGTGACAGACTTATCAATAATTCTTAGATTCTGTGCCTGTAACCGAGTGCTTCATAGCAAGTCGGTGTCCAATTATTCTTTACTGACAGTCTAAATGACTTGTTACAAGAGATGTATAGAATTGGTAGTCACAGGGCAATAAAACAGATAACTGATAATATTCAGAAATATGGTAAAACACAAGATCTACTTTCGTTCGCTAAAATGACTTTATATGTATGTATATGCGGTAATGTTTCAAAGTTTACAGATTGTGCAGTAAAAACTGGTTCACTTTATCGCATCTACATAGTTATACGTATGTATGTACACCAGTCCCACAAGAACTGATTGAAAGGAACAGGTATTATAATTATCTCTGATTCAGTAATCCCCTTGCAAATAAACAAATTCCAGCGAGACTAAAAGAGCAAATCCTGTGACAGTTCTCCAGCCGAAATTAGTTTCGTTGGGAAACGTGTTTAATCCCTGTCAACGAGTAAGGTCTATAGTAAGATTTTTTTTATATTATTCCCTAATGTATTTATTTAACAACTACCAACGTTATACATCGTACAACTTTCGATATCTCATGTGTTCAGATGTCTCACAAATAGACTGCAGATTTTATGAACTTTTGACAGACATGAGTAGATGGTAGACGGAACAGTAAAACCGCAAATGGAATTTAAAAATACTGCTGCATTGTTATTAGTTTGTTCAAATTATTAAGAAACGAAGCAACCTTTTGTTCAGCGTCTATTTCCTGCGATGAATGTAGACAATTTTTATTTTATAATAAGGAGCCACAGTCTACTCATGAGGTGTCCGCAGGTATTTGAGACGTTCAGTTCAAACAGCTATCATCTGTCCACCGAGTAGAGTCAGTACCGATAAGGAAATGCAAAAGTGGAAACCCCTTGCGTGCGACAGAATCGGTGTCGCATTTTTCAGATAGTGAACGAAGGTGTCGCGTTTATCAGTCCTGACTCGCCTCGTTGGACGTACTGCATCTAGACAGGCGTTCTTGAGAGCGTAGTGTATCAGGAGAGAGGGCAGGACCTTGAAAAAGAGCTCGCCGTGCTCGGGTGGGGCTTGTTGGCCTGTGGAGTCCACACTGTCTCGCGAGGACAGTCGCCTGGTAGGGCCCATCGGCTCCTGGGGCCTGTTGAAAGCAGAGGTGCTGGCCTGCGGACTGGAGGGGACAGATTGGGCCGTGCCCCTAGCCCCTCCAGAGGACCCGGGCCCGCTCGACCAATCGGACGACGACTGTTTGCTGCCACGTGAACCGTGTCTGCTACGCTTCGTCACGCTACGTTTCTCCTCCACGGTACTCATGGGCCCCTGCTACCGAGAGCACCAATTTGCTCTTCTTCTTCTCGGCCACTCCTCGTCGCGCTTGTCGTCGCTGCCGACGCCGTCGTCGCCGTCGTTGTCGTCGTCCTCCTCCTCCTCCTCCTCCTCCTCCAACACAAACCTCCTACTTCTCCTCTCACTCGTTCTGCTTCTCCTGTGCCGGAGTTCTCGGCGATCAGCCGCCTTCCGTCTCCCTCGAGGTCAATCAACTTTGGACCAAAGGAAGAGAGGGACGGAGAGGTCTTTCACTTTGCGCCTCTTCTGGCTTCTCCTTCGCCCGCTTCTTCGCCGAGCCTGACCGATCAACGAACACGGAGTGAAAGTCTGCCCGAGCCGATAATACGCGCGAGGCCGCGCGAGGACTCTCGTAGTCTGTCCCGCATCGACTGCTCGCCGATCGCTGTCAGCGAAACCTTCCAGAGTCTATAGAGGCGCTAGACTGAAGGCTAGATAGCTAGGAGACTGCTCGAAAGACGCACAATGTCAACGCGAACGGAACACCTGAGCCTCATCTTTCAACTTCTTTAGACTCCGGAAGATTTGACTAACAAACTTAAATGACAAGATGAGACTGAAACTGTAACCCTATGAGAATTGTAGCTCCTCTGCTGACTATCTTAAGTGTAGGCGATAAAGAGAATCTCTTCTTCAGAAAGAACCTTTCCCAAGACTAGCACATACAACCCAATACATTCAGTACAAATGCCCTATTATAACACAAAAAATTTACCTCTAAAACATATTTAAGCTTATTATAAAGCTCATAACATATTTTATGTATAGCACGACTTAACAGACTTGGACGACGTACTTGGACTTGAACTTCGTACAACCCTCCGCATTACCCTGATTCCTATTACTTCTAGGTTTCGCTCAACACGAAACAAATTAACCATGTTATAACACGGTTGACTCTTCAAACTTTCGAAAATCAAATACTCAATTTTGTATCTTAGCGTACACAGAAGAATAACCTACGAAGAACGGATCAACCCGACCGTCAAAATGGAGTTGCACCGTCAACATCGTCGAATGTTAAGGTCGAATTAACTATCATACAGGAATACTGTATGGAGATGTTGGGAATCGATTATTTCTAAGTTGCACTCGAGGATCATTAATCTACACCGCCAGTAATTAATGCAGTCCAATTTCATTGATACAACGGATAAATTAATAGAAGCAACTCACCGATGCGACTTCGAAGCGTCATAATCACTTTGCTTGTTGCATGGCGTATTGTGCAACGGGCCAGCACCTATGCGTCATGCACGGTTGCATAAACAGTGAGCACGTTTTAATTAATCTACGAAACACGCTCGTTCCCATCAATTCCCGACCCATTATTACTGGCGACATACGGTTCGATGATCGCCGCAAGTGTTTATCTAAGCATATCTGTGTACTGCGGGATCCACCATTGTTTTCGGAACACTGCACCGGCAACGGGGCGCAATCGATAATTAGACTAATTAGCTACATCAGTGTAGAATGCAGTGGCGTATGAAGTGTCGCGCGAGCGATCAATAGATCCTAAGGAGGAAACGGAATCTTTGCTTGACAGACGCAAATGTTTAAGCGTTTTGAAATGATTGAGTATGAGGAACAATACACGTTGTTTTAATGCTTATAGGTGTATGCAGGTAAAATGAATAACTTAAACAATCTGTTTAATTTAATTACACTTCTTTATCCTTGAATTCCAAACTTAATCCAGAGCGAGCAAAGAAAATAGTCTCATTTTTTAAATTCGCTTTTGTGCTGAATGCTTTCAATTATTAATAAGTGCTATGTTATTCGTACATTCTCATTATTATTGATAGCTTATTCTTGAACAAAGCTAGCTTGTAAATGAACAATTCTAGTAATTACAAAATCAATCAGTCTACGAGTTTCATGCGTTTGTAATCATAGAAGATAACAAAACTTTCAACTGTGTTTCTTATTTAACAGTTCAAGTGTTGTTACGAAGTATTGGAAATTAATCAACGACTTCTCTGCAACAAAAAGAAGCAGAAGAATTTATTTGAAATAATAACTGTGAAAAAGCGGTTAAAATATGTTATTGATACAGATTTGATCATTTTTCAAGTCAAATTGCTATGACTGTTGAAAAGTGTATCAACCCTTTCAGTTTTCATGGTTCTTTGTACTTCTTCTTGGTTGATGCATATTGTCACGTCTTTTAAGGAAAAATGGATTCTCAATCATAGATATGAATGTTATTTCTCAAAAATAGCCGTTATAGAACCGATATAATATCGCTTCTAAAGAACTGAAACCATAACCGATATTAAGCTAAAACCAATATACCTTATAATACTTATGGAATCTTTTCGGTTTTCCATTATAACTGTTACTAGAATCAAAATCGATATAAGAACTGTTTTCAACTCCTGGTTGAACACCAGATATAATAAGAATACGTGTCATCTGAACAATTTCTAAGTAGAATAGAAATGCTTTATTTTCAGCCTTCCGGCCATAAAAAGGAACTCGGTTTACAATTATAGCTAAATTCACTCATTCTTCCACACATTCCCGGTCCCACTCATACACTTTGCTTTGCGCTATCTTTCTCCCATCTTTCTCTACTCTTTTCTTTCCTTTTTTCCCCTAGCTTTCTCAGCCATTCTACCGCTTCCTCTGACCTCCAACTATTTCTAAGTATTTCAAATAAAAATTGCGATTAAAATATAACAATATCGTAAGCTTGGCATTAAAACATCAAGAAATTCTCGATTTTTCCAAGCGTATTTCCTTGGCAAAGCGGCACCGGAAAATCGAATTCACCGAAAGGAAAGAGCCGTGAAAAGTTGGTAGCGCAACCGGGGAATCGTTTGATTTTGTCCCGCGGTCAAATTGAATTGCGTTCGACAACAGGAAGCGATCTTCAACGATCGAACGAGTTCGAAACGGTGCGCGCCGCTCCGATGACCGTCGATCGCGAAGAAAGGAGGAACGCGTTCGTCGGAGGAAGTGGACCAAAATTTCGGTTCGGGACCTGGAAACGCGACATTTCCTCGTACCACGGAAACCCCGGCCGAGTTCCATACGGTAGGAGATGTTTCATCCGCGTCGGCGACGCGGTCACCGAACCGGAAACTCGATTCTTCCAGGGCCGAACTTTGTTACGCCCGGTAAAACGCTACACGCGAGCGCAGATTTTATCTGCAGCTCCTCGTGAGAGGAAATGGCGCCACAGTGGTCCAAAATCGTAAAAACCTGGAGTAGATTCAAATGTTTAACTTCTTTCAAAACGTATGACAAGGTTACAGGTTCTTACCACTCAATGCTGGATTAACCACAAGCAATGTAAGTCCGTTCTTAAAGCACCAGGGGCGGGGGTTCCATCGAAATTTTCTGAATTTTACATTTTTTACATAGTAATAATTAGACTGTGGACTTTCATGCAAAATAAAAAATCTCTGCCCCGATTGCAACGAACTGGGACAGAATAGAAATTGATTTGCTTTCTTCATAGGTTGAGTAGGATGAAAGTAGTGTAACAACAGTTTTAAATCCTTTTAATGCTTTCACTGATTCGTGCTCCTCCTATTAATTTTTGTCATAAATGTATAAAATCCACAGTGTAGTAGTAATATTGCTGTGTTTATGCGCATGGGCGCATTAAAAACACTTTCTAGTTAAATTATCGAAAATGCCTAAGAAATTGTGATATATAAATGAGAGACTCATATAACAAGAAATTATTGGTATACAATTATAGACACTCAAAGTGATATACAATAAACCTTGATCGAAATGCTCTGTAACATTTGCATTCTAGAATCGGACATTTTATATACCACTACGTAATACTTCCTGCAAACACTAGGACACGTGATCTAAAAACTCTAAAAATTGTCCTATTTATAAGTAGAATTATGTAATTAAGAAAATTAATTTACCGCGGGTTCTACGATTTTGGACCATTGTGCGGTGGCCTAAAAAGCGAACGAAACCGCCGGAACAACGGATAAGTATGACGCCGGGAGTGCCTTTCGCGATTCTTCTTTCCTTCTGCAAGTCCCTGTCTCTCGTTATTGCGAGTCACGTACTTCCTTCTGCTCGGGGAATCGGAACCGACGGCTTCGGGAAACGTTCTCGCGTTCTACTGTCGAGTTCGAAACATTTTATTTACTCTTCTCATAGTGCGTTTCGGATTTTTCGAACCGAATTACGCGAAGTCGTTCCCTGGATCGTGTTTGATTGATTGCGACGCTCCAGGATGAATGTGTGATTTTTGTTGTATCGTATTATATGTATTGAATGTTTGGGTTAACTAAAAGTTATATCTTTCAAGGAACATTATAGTGCCTTGTAGTAGATGTATTATATTTTTTTGATATTGATTTAGTTGTTCAACCAAATAGATTGTCACAAAAATTCAAACTGCAAACTTGTGCGACGAACAGTATGTGTTGCATACAAAAATCGCATCCAGTACAGCTACATTCTTTTGCGTGAGAACATTCTATGTTCTGATAACTCTTGGACCGTTAATTATTAATTTTTTCCACTTTAAGCCCATTTTTATACCAGTATATGTATTGAGAATGCTTATGTACATATTTTACTCTTGTTTTCCCTTGGAACAATAATGCTGCATTAATATAGCGATCGGAAAACGGTAAACAACATTAAAAGATTCACGAGATTCGTAAGCTGTGGGAAAACAATCTCCGTAAGTGAAATGCATTTAGTTCGATAATGACTTTTCTACAGAATGACACTTAATCGTCGAAACAATTTATAAAGCAATCAGTTCAACGGTTTCCAATCAGGACTAAGTTTTAATTCTTGTTCGTTTCTCAAATTAGGACATGGCCGGTGGTGAATGAATATGTTTGAAAATATGTTCTTCAATACTCGCAAATAAAATGGACACTACGATAGAACTGTTAGACATTTGCCAGGCAAGGAAAATCAGTCTGAACGTAAAGGACGATAATTTATTTAATCGATAAATATTAAAGTGTTCGTCCCAAGAAGAAAAAGAAATCTCAGTATAGATATATTAAAGTATAGTGATATTGATTGAACAGTACATAAAACGATTTAATTTTCCTCGGATCTTGACGGATATCGGTCTTTGATCGTCTCGATTAATTTCCCTGCCTTTCGCACGTTCCGGGCTGCAATACGAAAGCGAACGCAATTTTATTTAGTTGACATTTCGGCAGGGAGGTGGCTGACACTGGTGCCAAAGTGATAAAATAACTCTCGTTTAATGAGACGACCGCTCGTTAAGCGAATGGACGACGCTGGGAAGCGTGGCGACCGCGAAAGGCGTGTTCGTTAGCCGATCGCAAAAATCGACATTTCCGTCCGGGCAAATTAAAGCCAAGCAATTACTAACTTGTCATGACGCAATTGCTACGTCAAGGCTGGTCGTGCATGCTAACGAGTTGTCTTGTACACCGTTCGAAAACGACGCCGTTGTCGGCGCGCGTGTTCATTTCGAATAGCACACCATAAGAGATTATACATACAGACATATATTATGTGTACATGTGTACACATTCTACGGAATACCGCGGAACCGTAAATTAAAGCCCGCCCGCGTAAACATTTCCCTGGACGGCGAAACAAAGGGATATTCAATTTTCCACGGGAATAATAGCGGCACGAGGATTGGTTGCGAACCGTGGAATAATTGTTGAGCGAGCGTAATCAACCGACATAAATAACGAATTTCAATTCCTAAAAAGTGCATTCGCCAAGGAAGAAACGCCACGGCGCGAGCTAATTAAACAAACAGAACAATTACAGCCGCTTCACCCGTACTTTAATGAGTTACGGTAGCTAGTAGTGTCCGCACAATTCTGTTGCGATGAAATGGTTCGCTACCGGGAATCTATGAACAGCAAATTTACCATGCATTCTGGGTAACGAAGATAAATGTGAGACGAGGTTTCAGGGATTCCGGCACACGAAGATGTGGATTATTAATTAGTTCCAATCAGATATAACCGAAAATTGCGTTCAAGTAGTTCGTAAAAGACAATCGAATCCTCGAATATCTTTATCTGAAGAAAATTCGACGGGGAAAATTATTTATACGATAAAAATGACTAATGCGTGTTTGACGCTCTATTCAGGATCATTTTCTGTGTTCATGAATGCTTTAGAATTTGATTGAATGTTTGAAATTGTTTGAAATTTAATATAAGAATCAATAAGAGGATTAATCTATTCCTCGTTGTAGTAATTTTCTGGCCCGACCCGTGCGAATACGTTAATTTGACAAGAAAGGCCGCATAAAGTGTCTTTAAGATGGGAGAAGCGATTAGAAAGATTCCGAGTTAATACCTTCAATTAAATAGTAGGATACGATCGTATAATAAAAAGAATGATCGGATAGAATTCGATAGAACACTCCGGTAGAATTCGAAGTTGGAGGATCGGAATTTTTGGAGGACTAGTTCGGAGCTAAGTCGAGGGGAGCCGGGTCGGCCTGTTAGAGCCCCGAGGAGATTCTCGGGCGGATTTGGCTGTAAAAACTGAACCGTGATGCAGATACGAGGCCGGCCGGTCCAGCCTACCGCTTTGGGCCCACCCACGCCGGTACCTGGCGTCAAAAAAGCCCCCGGGCTTCAGACGGAGCAGGCCCTGTTGCCGGCGCACTCGACCCGACTGGTGGCGCCCTTCGACGAGCCTTTCTTCAGGAAGCCGGAGGAAGCAGCTGCGGAGCGTCGCGCGTCGTGGGAAATCCCCCATGCTTCGTTCTATCCACCGGCGTTACGAATGCCGAGCAGGCGAAACGAATAACTTGATCATTTTTATAAAAATCTTCACACTTTGGAACTTCTCAACCACTTGCAAATGCTCTATCTTTCGAATAACGAGCAGTCAAAATGACTAGTTTGCTCATTTTTATCAAAATCTCAAGAACACATTTCATAATCCCATCAAAACCTTCTATTCTTCGTTCCATTCATCGACATTACAAATACTAATCAATCGAAATTACCAGCTTGCCAATTTTTATAAAAATTTGGAAATCGCATTTGTTAATCTCTTGGAAATCCACTATACATACACTAACTGTATG
Source organism: Sphecodes monilicornis (assembly GCA_913789915.3). Taxonomy (NCBI): domain Eukaryota; kingdom Metazoa; phylum Arthropoda; class Insecta; order Hymenoptera; family Halictidae; genus Sphecodes; species Sphecodes monilicornis. The sequence goes on along the minus strand of OU565291.1, from coordinate 12,875,732 downwards.
TACTTCGTCCCATTCAATGGCATCGCAAACACAGTTAAGTTTCAGTATTTAAAATTCCTTGCATAAATCTTGGGTCGAATGTTGAACGAACATCTACAGCTATAGCATTTGATTCAGTGATCTTAATGTTTGCGGTGACTGTAAAACAAGACACTGACCCAGTTATCACCTAGTGTCCTAGTGTCAAAACCTTTAAAACGAACCAGTTTCGCTGCATTAATAATCAATAATAACTAGATTACGGATTTTATACATTTATGAGAAAAATGGATTCGTCAAATACAAAAGTCAGAAGATATTAGAAGAATTAAATAATGTTTTTATATTATTTTTGACTCATTAGAATTATTAAAAGAGGAAATGCATTATCAATTCACTCTTATTTCTTGTAATTGAATTGGACAATTTTTATTTTGCATGAAGTTCCGCAGTGTAATAATAACATAAGTGCGGAACCTATCAAAATTACGGGTTCAAAATTTTTCGATTTACGGCTATTGAGATCGCAAAGATGCATTTTATGGAGACGAATTCAATAAGTTTATTGCTTCGGACATACATTATGATAGAAGTCGCTAAAAATCTTAAAAAATACACCCTTATTATTCCTATACAATAATATAAAATAATCACTTTTAGATCTCTGTAAATCTAATTTTAAAGAAATTGTCTGCGAATAAACGATGAACTTTCTTTTTTGTAATTTATTTCGGAATTCACAAGACTATTAACAATTTCGCAGCAGACTCAGAAATTTCGAATTTGTTGCAAGCAAACGTTTAACGCAGAAGTTTAACCGTAAACGCGGAATAGTATTACTTTGTGGAATATTCATGTTAATTAAGTGGACGCGGCATGTCTTACTTGACATTATACGTCAAGGGATTAAAAAGCTTATGGCTTTTACCAACATCTGGAGGTTCAAACAGAATCCTGAAGTGCCTCAAGCGCAGCTGTAAGCACAGAAACTCGAAATTACAGTAAGTGTTAAGACATTTGGCGTGGCTGCGAATTTTCGATAACGCCGACTGCCGCCGGCGTTTTTCGTGCACGACTGCTTCCATTTTGCTGTGGCAATCTTTATCCTTAACACTTGATTTTCTCATAAAAAGCCTGGAACGAGGCTGAGAAAGTCGAATTAAATTTTTAAAACATAGAAATACTTTCCCACAAGTTTAAAGTATGATACTTCGCAAAAGTACTTTACAAAAATATATAAAATATTGGTCTAATTAGATAGCTAGTAATATTTATCAGATTAAGCCGCAACTGGTTTATAATAATGTGCAACCACAAATTAAATGTGTAAGTTTATGACTAGGCTGCCGACGTGTAAACAAGTTTACATTTATATGTATACACAAACTTAAAGAATTTGAAATAAGATTTCATTTGTTTTATTTATGGTTATATGTTCACTCTCCAGTTCTCTATATTATTTTCTTAAACATCCGTTTGCACTCTTTGATAATTCATGTCGTAATTAGTAGATACTATCATTCTTTTGTAATGAATCTAGTGATTTAACCCTTCACAGGTGTACAGGGGCCTCTTGCGATCCCGACAAAATTTCTGTACGCTAACTTTTGCTATTGTATTATAAGATAATTGTAAATGTCAAGTTTCTTTAACTTTTTTACAACATTTGGATTGTTTAGAGAAGTCCTAGTATGATAGTTCGTAATTAGAGTAAGCACAGTACCACTTAACACTAAACCCACCGGCCACTAAAATTGACTAGTACCTGTTGTCTCATAAAAATTACAAGATTGAGTTTATTTAAAGTTTGTGTAGTTCTTATTTTATTCTATGATCAAATAAAAATTTGTATTCAATAATTTCTCATAAATACGAATTTATCATTTCACTAATAGCAAAATATGAAAATTGAAACCGGTCATTTGACCGGTGCTGGTCAGTGTCGCCAGATCGGTTAAATCGAGGGGAATACAGTTTACCACCTCTCTGATGGCCAGAGTAATATGTAACATATTGCGCGGCACGTCACGTGACCAGTCTACGGTCTTAGTGGGGGGCGTTGGTGTGTGCTCATGTAGTGGAATGGGATAGTGGAAGGGGAAAAGGAGGAGAGGAAAATCAACCCAGTTTTGGGTTAATCTGGCGACACTGGTGCTGGTAGGTATAGTTAAAGGTTAAGAGAAATATCGAATCCATCATATTTCACAGAGTATGTCACAACCTGTTGATACATACAAAAACGGACGGTATCTAGATGTGCAATTTCTCACAAAATGTTGTGGTTTCCTGGTTTTTAACATTTTCACGACATGTGGATGCGTTCAAGACTCCCGAATCTCGATGCACAGGCTAACCAATAAACCACTGATCGATGACTATGAAACTCGAATAGGGCTTTACGAGGATATTATCGGAGGCATCTAAGTTATCGGATCGCGGTGAGATCGGACGATTTCCTAACACCATTTTCCTCGGTTCTTTTTACCGGGCACTCAATTAAGTTTCAAAGTCACCGTGTAACAAGTTGTCGACGATAGCTGGTCTCGGAAACCCATCAATTCTTTCGCAATGGAGGACAGCGTTCTTTTTTGCGGCCGCGTACGACGGGAAACGAGACGACCGGGCTTTAATGGAATAACGCTCCTGGTAACCGTACCTCACGTAATTCTCGTTTCGTTCGAAACATGGTTAATCTTCTTGCATTGTGCAACCGCCCTTGGCTTTGCACTCGGACACTGGCATTATCTTCTCACGGGGCACGGGTTGTCCGTCCCCAAGTTGCGTCATCGCGTCACACGCCAGCAATCTCCTTTTTTCCTCTCCTTTTCCGTGCTGACTGCTACATCGGACGCTACTCCCTTTTTCCGTGTCACTGCCATCGTTCCAACCAGTACATTTCAGCCGCCGAAACAGTCTCATTCCCCTGCTGTCCGTTTCTCATTTCCGCGACGAATACGCGAGCACTGTGAGCGCCTCCAATTCTTTGCCGCCCCTTTGCCTTATGATGGTTTTGCAGGCAATTAACCGGGCTAGCATACTGGCAATGAGCCTTCTTTAAGTATCAGTATAACAGAATTGAATGTATAGGTACTCAGCCCCCCAAGTACAGCGTTTACCTAATAATTAACGCGTACAGTTGCAATGAAACTTGTTTGTGTGATTACTTTGAACGATTGGAAAACAAGGGAAATTCAACAATTTTTTTAAACATAAAAGTATGTTTTTTTTAAAGATAAATATTTGCATGAAATTATGAGATGTTTGAAGAGTATTTCCTGAAAAATTGAGTTAAATATCTGTAACTAGAAGCACGAGGCAGCCATTTTCCTAAAGCCCTTTTTATAAAGCGTAGAATGAGTCCCTTGAAACCATGTCTTCAATTTCTTCAATCTCCAGCTAGAAAATCGAATCAATTTGTTCAAAATTGGTAAATGTTTGTTCATTTTTTTACAAAATTACATTCTGTATAATGTTATAACTAGACTGTGCAGTTTTATTGATTGCAAGACACAAGATGTACAAGATTTCTTTGATAATTTTGTCTAGTTGCAAATAATACAACAGCACCTATTCTTTAATCGTTTTTACCGTTTTGCATTCGATCTACTCATTTTTGTCATAAATACATCAAATCAGCGGTCTAGTTATAAATGTGTTAGAACCATGTTAACATTTGTTCAGAAAATGTACTGAATTTCGGCAAACAACCATTGTGAGAGGCATACTTCGGGGTTCTTCTTTGAAAAAACAGACCGTAATTGTATAAACGTAGTAATGTTTTCATAAAACGAGTCCAGTTATTCCGTAGGGGATGATACTTCTAAAAGCAAATCCCTTTACGCAGAGTTGAAGCAAAAAACTTGAAAACGTACCGTGTCTCATATCTTTTTTCATGGGTTGCGTAAACTCTGCGTACCTAGTTGGGAATTGTTTTTTGCTTCGAACATGCCTTTGATTAACCAGATAGCGCATAGTATTCTCGAAAATCTAATTTTCCTGTAATATTTCGCAATATTTATAATAAATTCACACTTTACTCACTGGAAATGTTCTGATAGTCTTTTTAAAATCAGAGATAAACAGTTCGCAGTTGACCAATAGATTGTTCAAAGGCGACATCAATTTCATTCATAATTCAACAAATTTTTAGAATGAATGTGATGTAACTTCTTTTGAAATTTATATTAGGTCTACAAATTAATTCGTAACCTTTTCTTCGTGAATTTATTAGTTACATACAAACAACTAAAATATATTCTACTATTCAAAATAGCCTTCATTACTTTCTTATGCATTTACGTTACATTACAAATAATTAATGTACCTCCCTTATGGTATTTAAAAGATTTGACTCCAAAATAGTTATAAACTATTAACTGGGAGAGCCACGTATTAATTTGCATATCTAAAATTTGAATGCCACCTGCTGACCTTCTTCTAGATATAGTTCACTCAGCTACAAAAAAGTTTATTTAATCATCGCAAAAGAACATGAATCTGGTCCCTAATATGCAGACTGCCGATTTAACCTCTTGTCCTACAACAACGAGTGAGACTTGTGGTATGAAATTTGGGCCAAAAACAATAACGACGAGCCTGCCTCGTGGTACTTCGTTCGGACGAAAAGTAAACAACACGAGCCTGCCTCGTTGTACTTTGTTCGGACCAAACATAAACAACACGAACCTGGTTCGTGGTACCAGTGTCGCCAGATCGTTGAAATCGAGGGGAATACAGTTTACCACCTCTCTGATGACCAGAGTAATATGCAACACGTTACGCCGCACGTCATGTGACCAGTCTACGGTCTTAGTGGGGGACGTCGGAGTGTGCGCAGGAGTGGAATGGGATAGTGGAAGGGGAAAAGGAGGAATTGGAAAATCAACACAATTTTGGGTTGATCTGGCGACACTGCGTGCTACTTCGTTCGGACCAAACGTGAACAACGCGAGCCTGGCTCGTTGTACTTCATTCGTAACAAACGTAAATAACACTAACACGAAGATTACTAATTTTCTACGAGTTTTCTCAAAACATTATTAATTTAAATTAAGTATTAATTTACAAATTGTTACTGACACATTATCCAGTTTCAAATTATAAATCATTTTTGTTCACTGATGAATTGATCATAATTACTTTCCAGACATCTTAAAAGTATTAGTTGTGCCCAAATGTGTGTATTATTTCACAATTCCTTCCGTTGTGCTGAAATATACATGTCATAAAACGCATACATTTTGCGCAAGTTCGAGCACACGGCTAAACAGCTAAATGGCTCGACGCGTGACCGACCTTCTTGTTTATTATGGTCCGAGTAATCGAGAGTTAGTGTGGGAATATCTGTGGTGAGAATGAGAGAGAAACATTTATGAATGCAATAAAAGTGTATGAAGTGAATTTGGTTGTATGTTAAAATGAAATGACTGTAGAATGGTTGTTTGGTACGTTTGGATTCATTTAAATTGGATTCAGTTACGTACCTTACGAATGTGTAGAATGGTTGTCATTGATATGTTGTGTTAAATATATAGTTATTTGTTCAGATACATGATAATTCCATTCACTGCCTGAACAGTTAGCGGGTAGGACAAGGGGTTAATGCATTTATTAAGAGCACTATTACTGTTCCTGGCTTGTTAAAATTATTAAAAGAAGAAGTACATTTTAATATAAGACATAGAACATTGATAATCGTGACAATCCAGAGAAAACGCTGAGTAAACAATTTTGAAAAGGGTCCTGTGAGCCAAACGAGATTGGATAACCATAATCTTTTCCATAATGGTTTCTCGTTGGCGAGCCCAGTAGTCCGCAAGCCGCATTGGAATTTCGATAAACCGATTTGCGGATTTGTTGCCGCGATTATGCGACCATGAGATTGCAATGCTCGAGTCAACCGGTGAGCAACAAGTTTTTGTCATCGTGTGAACGTGACAGTTCATCGGATGCGCGAAACGTAACGGTGGTGCAATTAATAACGCACACCCGAATTAATGATTGATCGTGCTCGCGAGACGATCAATAATTAATCTCGCGTACCGTTGCATCGGGCGCGCAGGTATTCGCACAGGTGTGCCCCGTGTAACTGAATGGACGTCGGCGTCGAACAAGGATCCCTTTGACGCATGAAGACGTCATTTCGCATTTTGCTCCTGGGAAGACGGCATCGGATCAATCAAAACGATAATGATAACGTCATCAAAACGGGACGCAGAAAATTCGCGGGATCACGTGTTTACTGTTCGACTCGTTCCCTCTACACAAAGATGATTAGCGAACATCTGCGTGGGCATAATTAAAATTGGATGGACGCGACCTGACGCAACTCGTGTAGCGCGATTAACGCTAACACCCTGTCGCTTGGACTCACACTGAAAACCTTAGGATATAATTAACACTTTCGTGGCCGGCAATTTTTCCACTCCCGGAAACCGACAGCCGTTTGACGAGCACAGCAAGAACGCGAATTATAGAATTGATTAAATCACCAAGGGTATTAACCCTTAGCACTCGAATGGCGACTCTGAGGCGCCGCTACAAATTGTTACACCATTATTCAGAATATTGTTTACATGATTAAATTTGTTTATATGTAATAAATTACTAAACATTTAAATATTGTATGAGGTACTATATCAGTTTCGTACGCATATAATGAAAACAAATTATGTACAATAGAAATATTCTAGGTTAGAAGAAACGTTTGATTTTTTATTTGAAATAGCTCCGAGTGCAAAGGGTTAAAGGGTACTAATAATTATCTATAAACGGCTTTAACCCTTGTGTAGGCAACCAAAATGTTCACTGTTGTTGGCCAACCGGGATAGCGACAATTTTAGTGTTATTTTTTTTTCACTGAAAGTTAATCTACGTGAAATTGTACACAGAACGGGGATCCGGAAGGATTTTGCAATATTTTGTCAGGAACATTAAAAAATTACTAAAGGAAAAATGGAAATGGTTATCCGGGTACCCGCTTGCCTACACAACGGTTAAACCAAGGAAATCATACACCCGATGAGTTTTCTTTCTCGTCACTTTTCTCGGTCTTCTTGCGTTTCTCCTCGTATTATAGGACGACAGGATTTACTGCAGTGAAAACTGTCTGTGACGAAAGAACGTAATTTATGGTTATCTGCGAGCGTATAGGTATACATAGAAAATATAAATGAGGAACTGAAGAACCATTGAAGGGTGGCTGTGTACAATCCCCGAACGAATTAATGATAATACATGCGAATTAAAAATTTGTTCAAATTGTATACTTCATTGGCTAACTATTTGCAGTTTCGAAGTTATTATATTTGAAGCTTAGAATCCAGGCGCTTTTTCTGACCACGGATATTTTTATTCTATATGACTGTTTTTAATGTACGTATTATACTTGTATTGTGCAAGAGACTAGGAGTTTTTACTCGCACCACATTTGAATTTTGAGTGTTTTATTAAGTACAAACAAACTTAATAGTATAAAAATTGTTTTGGATTATGAAATGTCAATTCTTAGTGATGCCTTACAAAAGTGTATTACAGTTTTTGAAAAACTGTGATTCATAGCTAAGAATTATCGTAATATACTGGTTCCATTCCATTTAATTTTCGTTTTCTCAAAGGAAATTATAAACGACCAAGGCGTTCTAATTACTTTAGCTGTAAAATAAAATGAAAGTAGCTGTAAAATAGACTGTGGAGCTTTCTGCAAAATAAAAATTGTCCAAGTCCATAGTAAAAACTAGAAATGAGAACGCATCTTCTCTCTTAATCATTTTAATAAATCGAAAATAATGTAGAAACATCACTGAATTCTTCTAACGTCTTTACAGTTCTACATTTTTTTTATAAGTGCATCAAATCCGGAGTCTAATCATAAGGCTGGGGCTAATACCTTCAGTGCCGTGTTTCTCAAAAATGGGAGATGGAATTATTTGACCAGATTTGAAAATTAATTTTCAGGTTAATACAATATGTACCGGATAAAATTTGCAAACTGCAAGAAGGTTGAAAAAGTACATTTCATTGAATGAATTACTTTGCTTTTATAGAACTTTTTAGGCTGAGTGGCGCACAAAGTGTTAAACAGAAAATGATCCAACTGACTTCGGTTCACCGTATGTGTTTCGACCAAAGTTCCAAAGAACAATCGGTACTGATTTACAATTTTCGTGTACCGTTCGTTTCATTTATGGCATCGTGTACCCTATATGTACATATAAGGGTCACAGGGGCTCGTCCCGCTACAATAATGGCGGCGAGCCGAAAGAAGACGTTCAGGGATGAAGATTGGCGGAACAAGGTGAAGTGGTAACCTCGTTATAACAAAGAAACCTCCCCCTCGTTATTCCTTTGACTCCGTGTTCCGTGCTCACAGCCAACGAAATATCAATCGACTATCATGCCGCCGTACTAACAAGGCTAATAGAACCAGACACACTTTCGCAGGCCAAACGGGTCACGGTTATTACAGAAAAAGGCTCTAGGAGGATCGCGGAACACCTCTGAATGATGGCGAGGCTAATGGGACTCTCTTAAAAAAAGGGACCGAACAAGAATAGATCTCTGTTATTAGCGTTGCAATTTTTTATAAAGAAATTGGCGTCACGCTTTTTCGCTTCATGAAAGCATGGAGTTTCCGATGACTTTTCTAAGAGTATTTAATCAATTTCCTTGTACAAATCAATTTTTTAGTAAAAAAATTAGGTGCTACTACAACGTCTTTTTTTTAAAGAGCATTTATTAATGAATCTACTTATGGGAAACAATTATTGTTTTCACTGGCTGTAGCTATTTAATTTTAGACATTAGGGTATATCTCTAAATTAATTTTTAAATTTGAGATTGTTTTAGAGAGGCCATGGTGGAAGATTTATTTAGTTGTAGATAGACTGCAGATGTTCACACAATTTTATAGTTTTATTGAAAGATTAAGTGTATTTGGTATTAAATAAAATATACTTTTATACGTTAGTAATTTCGTTCGATTAAGACTGCTATAAAACGTTATTAACTTCTGTAGAATTTTTGTTTTACTGATTTGTTAAGATTTTTAGGTACCACTTCAGTAATTTTGTACTTTATTCATTGTTGATGATGTTAAAAATAGGGAATATAATTGTTTGAAACTTCAAAACAGTGGAATCAGTTTTTATGTCTGTTATCCGTTTTAAATGAATGGCACATTAGCGTCACTTCAGTTCTAGTTTATGATGAAAATATAATTTTGTGAACGTTGTTCTTATTACAAACAATCTTAAAAAGATTTAATGGTAGACTTTAAAAAAGAACCATGGTTCAAGCACTCAGAGTAACTATGACAATATTCCAGTTCATCGATCTGACGAGATCCCCAATAAGTGAGGTTCGATCGAACAGATCTCCGGGTAAACTTTAGGTATCATCACTGTGTGAACCATTTCTTCACTGACTATAACAGAAAATTACTGAAAATGACTGTCCTGCCATTTTCTGCGAGTGAAAAATTTCCAGTACACTCCGCCGGGTTTCGAACCGATGACGTTCGGTTTCGTATTCCGTCACTATACCAACTCAGCCAAAGAAGCATTGGTGTTAAGAACTTCTCTTATCGTGTATATTTCATGCACATAATATTGTGCACTAGATTGTATTATATTTAGCACGATTTGTAACGTCTTTAATGTTTGGTCATCTGTGTAATGGAAATATAATTTATAATATGCACGTACAGTAGATTACTATGTTTAGTTACTTTGAGCTCTATTAGATGGCACTGCTAGCTGTTTACGAAGCCAAGCTTGTTCAGTATACATATTTATTGATAGATTTTTGCAAAGTCAATAGGAGTTTAATTGTTTTTAATAAAAATCCAAGTAGATACACGGAAGCAACAATTAATTTCATTGTGATAAAAATTATTATGAACAAATTTTAGTAACACAAAATTTGTACAAGAGACAGTCATTTACAAAAGATGTAAGAACATGGCACAGATCATGTAACATAATAAACAGCCCGTAGATTTGATGCATTTAGAACAAAAATAAGTAGATCGAACGCAAATAAAAAAATTCTGTAAAATTATTTTCGATTCTTTAAAATTGTTAAAAAGATGTAAACGTGAATGTAGCTTCTATATCTTGGAATTAACGCAGACAATTTTTATTTTTCATAAAAAATACACGGTCCTGTAATAATACAGCAAACTAAAAATAATAACTCGAATCTCTGCAGTGTTTTATAAAAACGAATATTTTCACTACAGTGCACGCCAGAAATTCGCACACACGCAATGATTGCAGATGGACTGCGTAACACGACGTACAAAAATAGAAGGGAGTTGCGCACATTTCACGCGTGCAATGGTTAAAATGAAAACCTGGAGCCATTTACCAAACGAAAAATTCAATTGTTCATCGGAAACGAAGCTGATGCGTTTCATGGTGGTTTCTCGTCCATCGAATTCGTTCGCTGGGAAATGTACATCGATGCAATTTCTTCATTTCCACCGAAGCTCCACAATTCTGTCGAGCTAAAGGGTTGCGGAATTGATAAAAGAAAACTGCCGGCGTTCCCTCTTTACAGGCTACAGCTTCATTTTCCGCGTCGCTTTCTATCTTTTTATCGCGTGTCGGTATCGGGAACCAGTGCTTGATTAAATTTCAACAATGAGAGTGTGGAATCGCGTGTTTCCGTGTCTGCGCTGCTCTTTGACGTGCCATTTGTCTTTCGGAATCCTTCGATACCCTTTGTGATTACGTTAAGTAAACTAACGTTTTATACTCCGTAGAAAAATTAAGTCACGAAGAATAGATTTCGTTAAATATTTATTCGTGTTGTCGACTTTTGCTTCTAACTTTTTATTAGTTGTGATATTTTATAATCTCTGATCTTAGACTTTTTCGTTTGAAATCTTTACTATTTTCTTCTTGTGGAGTTCAGTTATTTAATCCTGGCTGCAATACCTGTTTGTGGATTTATAAAAGTTCTGTAGGAAACACATAACCCGGAACTTGGAAAATATTTTTCTATTTCCTTTGTCGTGGTTTATTCCTTGTTTTGTTCGCACGCGTTCATAGATATCGGCAAACGAAAATGGCACGGTCTCAGAACATTTTATTCTCAAGGTATGAACTCATGTATGAAATAAATCTTGAATTTCTGGATTTAAACAAATTATGAAAAAGAGTATTCGTACACAAGGTTCATTTTTTATTCAAGTTTCTGAATTTTACCGATTTGAAAAAATGTATTTTAAATCTGTAAGGATAACTAAATCGCCATCGCTATTTTGGATACTAAGCATCGTTTTTCAACCACCGCATCTTATCTTGTTAATATTAGAACGGAAAAAGAAATAAGGACATATCTTTAAAACATTTTTAACTTAAAGAAACTTCGCTATTCATATTTTTGATATCAGAAGTCACCCCCCCAATGTTACAGCAACCAATGAAATAATAAAAAATTCTTATATCAACTACTTCAACATGAAGAAACTTTTCCATGTATTTTAACATCGGAAGCTCCCTAGAAGAATGTGAACATTTTTATCCAACTTTTCCTATATGAATAAATCAAATAAATCAAATTCTTGTTTCTGATAATACTGGAGTACAGAAATAAATAATAAAAAAACTATATAGTGAAGATTTCCTCAGGTTGAAAATGATGTAAGAATTTATTAACCATAGGAAACCTTTCAAAACTAGCATCAGGACAATTTAATTACTGCTGCCATGAATAAATCAATTGCAACAAAAATTTACACAAACGTCTGCAGTTCATTAATAACATTAACCACCAATATTTCTTATACAGGGTGTCCCGAATTTAAATGGAAAAACTTCAGGAGCGTGGAGGGGACCGAAAAAACTAAGACAAAAAGTCTTTTAGAGATTTGTTCGTTTTTGCTTCGTTTTGGAGAAAATCGCAAAAATTCAATATCTCGTTGTCAGTTGCTCTCGTAAGTTGTTGTATGCACTTGTATTTGTAATTGTTTTGACATTGTTGTGTGAGTTGTGACAGTGAGATATGTAAACACTTGATGTTATCCTTTACATTCTTGCTTTTTTCTATGATTTCTTAATCAGTATTTAGTCAGTTACTCAGATATTTTGGAGTGAATAGCTTCAACTACAATGCCGCGTAGATATTCTAATGTTGAATACGCTGATATAGTTTTCGTTTACGGTTTCTGCAACGGTAATGCTTTAGAAGCGGTGCGAGAGTATGCGCGCCGATTTCTAAATAGAAGAGTGCCTAATCGACGAGTCTTTTCGTTGACTTTTAATAGACTACGAGAGACTGGGCCATTTTTACTCCGTAATGAAGGCGACCAATTCCAGGCAGCGTTAAGAGCAGATTGTCGGAGAAGAAATTGTATCCAACTTCAGAATAGCGTCCGAAGAGCATCAGCTGCATTAGAAATATCGCGGCAGGCAATATGGCGAACTTTGAAAGGTGATAATCGCTACCCATACCATCTCCAAAAAGTGCAGAATTTATTACCTCAAGATTATGTCAAGAGGTTGAATTTTAGCAATTGGTTTCTTGAAACAATTCGCAATGACAATTTATTTCCATTACAAATAATATGGACCGATGAAGCTATGTTTACAAGAGGAGAAATTGTTAACCAAAGAAATTATCATGTATGGGCTCATGAAAATCCCAGAGCTATTAGAAAAAACAGGTTTCAGCATGAATTTGCTATAAACGTTTGGCTTGGAATTTGGAACGGATTACTGGTGGGACCGTGTCTTTTACCCGAAAGATTGAATGTAATCACATTTACGCATTTTTTGGAGGACAACTTTTTTAATTATTTAGAGGATATTCCCTTGCAGCAGCGGATTGAAATGTGGTTCCAACTCGATGGATGTCCAAGCTCATTATAGCAGAGCTGCTCGAGCTAGACTGAATATAAATTATACACAACGATGGATTGAACGTGGAGGAATAGTATCTTGACTACCGCCATCACCTGATATGACACCTATGGATTTCTTCGTATGGGGAACCTTGAAGCAAGAAGTTTATTCGGTGCCAATCAATTCAACAGAGCAATTAAGAATCATAGATGCAGTGCACCAGATATCACCAGAACAATGTTTAGATAATGTTTATCAAGTCAGTGCTAAATGTAATGCTTGCATTGCTGCAAGAGGGCAACATTTTGATCAATATCTACATTAAATAGATGATAACGTAAATAAAATGTAAATAAATAAATACAAAAATGAAAACTTGTTTTGTTTCTTTTCTTGCGATTTTCTCCAAAACGAAGCAAAAACGAGCAAATCTCTAAAACACTTTTTGTCTTATTTTTTCGGTCTCGTACACGCTCCTGGAGTTTTGCCATTTAAATTAGGGACACCCTGTACAATTTCTACTTACCTTCCGGAATAAAAATAAATTAAGCCATCATAAGACGAAATCATGATCGAAGTAAGAGATCAGATAGATCCGTTACAAGCTCAAAGGTACATAAGAACGTACTCCCACCCGGTTACCAAATGAATCAAGAATTTATTCAATTTACCGAAGCGTTCCACCAACAAATTTTCACCGATCAGCTCTGGACGCGTTTCGTTCGCACCCCGAGTATGCAAGAAGCCAATTAATTTTTCCAGCGGAGTTTCATGAAATAACAGATAAATGGCGCCGATCTTGCCATTAGCGTGGAACGACGAGAAACGCAGGGAGTTATCCCGGGTAATTGAAACGAATCGAAATCACAGCGGGGAAAACAGTGTGCCGCGGGGGTGACGGAAAAATACGAGGGTCGCGACGCGAATATTAATCGGGAACACAAGGGGATGAATATGGTAGAGGCGGGGACGACGCCGTGCACGGGTGCCATTTCACGCGATAAAATATATATGTAGGATGGTTGGCGCGGTCCTGTCCGACAAATTCTCAATTGTCTCGCGCCAACGTGACGGAAATATTGGCTCGAAAAGTTCCAGCTTCTGTCAATAGTGCTGCGTTCATATCGAGTGCTTACAATGACTCCTAAAAGCACTAGAAATCAAAGTAACTATGAATTGTAAACGAGAAATTGTCGATTTTCGAACACCTGTAACTCCCTGTAAAAATTTATTTAAATATTCTGCCTATGTTCATTTTTAACCCCTTGCCCTACCCGCTAACTTCCGATTGCTCAGGCCATAATAAACTAGAAGGTCGGTCACGCGTCGAGCCATTTAGCTATTTAGCCGTGTGCTCGAACTTGCGCAAAATGTATGCGTCTTATGACATGTATATTTCGGCACAACGAAAGGAATTGTGAAATAATAAACACGTTTGGGCACAACTAATACTTTTAAGATGTCTGGAAAGTAATTATGATCAATTCATCGGAGAACAAAAATGATTTATAATTTGAAAGTGGATAATGTATCAGTAACAATTTGTAAATTAATACTTACTTTAAATTAATAATGTTTTGAGAAAACTCGTAGAAAATTTTCTTCAAAGGTGTTTTTGAATGATGCTAATTATTTGCATTTAGCAGATGGGAGACGGAAGACACGATTTTCTCGAAAATGCCGCTATAAACGACTAGAAACAGCGCGTAACTTTTATTCATAATCACATTTACTAGGAAAAAGAATGGTAGGTGAAACAGATGCTTCAAGCTTTAATATGAGTTCAGGTCCATTGCTGCACGATCCTTTTTTGCGAAATTATATTAGTTTCGCTGTCGACAATTTTTCGAACACCGAAGTGTGCGAATACTTTGTTGAGTCATTGTATATGTAAATCCAAGATGTCGAACGAGATTCGAAATTGATTTTCAGGCACTGTCAACGCACATAAAGTTCAATGAACTTTACTTTCGGCGCGCTGAATCCGTCGATCACTGTGCTTCGCGCAATTTTCTGCGCACCGGAACAGCGAGGAAAGTGAAGTTTGCAAAAGGGGTTGTGCGGACGAAAATCCTCAGTTCTTGACCGCGCTTGGTCAAGAGTGGTCCAAATTACGAGAAAGGATAAATTGTTTTTTATTCTTCTCGTTTATATTCGATTTACTTTTATTTATGTTTAGTTTATAAACCTTAAACGTACCTTAAAATTGTTATGACCTTGTTTCATGCAATTTCTTTTTAAATATGTTTACTAAATTGTATAATTTGTTTGGTAATATTCTATGCAATAGAGATATTCTCATTTTTATGTATGTTCAATCTTCGTTTTTTGTTCAGTCAGAATAAAAATATTAGAACACATTGTATAATTTTTTTTAATAATATTCTATATCACAGAAACAACATATTTCTCACTTTTGTGCATGTTCGACCTTCGTTTTTCGTGCGGTTTCAATCAAAATGAAAATATTGGAGCATTACCGAACCGGTTGATCTAAATGAAACAAATAAAAGTTTTACCAATGTAGAATCTGCACGGCAAACATATGTGCACATGTTCAATTCAATTTCTCGCTCTCATATTTTTGCTTTCATTTACATGAACAAACATTGCAGAAAGTTTTTCCGTTCTATACAAACGAAATGATCTATACACGCGCGTTTGTAACACGGTATCGCGTGAAACGTCGAGTGGAATATTCTACGTGAAATATTGGAGCGATAAACAAAGCCTAGTTACAATAATAGAACATAAAAACTGTAAACATTTTAAGAGAAGCGGTTTTCCGACTGTAAAAATTTCCCGTCAACGTTTTTCGAAACGTAAACATTTTTATATGATGAAAGAATGGCGTTTGTTATTCTCGATTTTTCTGTTTGAATAAATATTCGAAACAATCCCTTTCAAATTTCAGGGAGCCAGCAAATAATTACACATTCCTTGTTAGCACTGAAACTATATTGCTTCGCAAGCGTTAAGCTTTAATTGTATCAGGTATTTCGATAAATACCTAATTATACTATATTAATCAAATTTCTAATTGTTCTCTATTGATTCGATTATTTATCAATCTACATTCGCAACCGATTACTTTGTAGGATTAGTCGATATTAGCATATAATCATTCAGTGTCCATGAACAACAATAAATTTGTAGCTACGATTTCGTTTCAATTCGGTCTATTTCATGCCAAAATACGACCGAAATTTTGGACGATTCCTTAATATTTTTCATTTTCTACGACACATAACAGCCACGCGGAAACTTTACAAAAAAAAATACCAAATTTTTGCGTCAAAGGTCGTTTCGAATAATTACTCCATGCTCGAGCCAGGAAAAATTATCTCTTTATTTGTCTCTCCATTCGAGATACCCTCGAAGTTCTCATTTAATATAACGACGCCATTGATTCGACCCAAAGCTTCGATTCGTATCAACTATATCTGATCGTAAACTTCTCTCGCATTCTTTCCTTTCTTTTCTTCCTCTTCTTTACTTAACTCCGATGCTGTTTCTTTATCGGAATGAAATATCAATTTGTACTGTTATTAAACTCATCAAACAGATACGCTTAAATGGATACTGGGATCCCATTCGTTGTACAACCATAGAAATTAATTTTTAATCATCGTCTACAAACATTCTTAAAATAATTGCAATATGAACAAGATGGTTTTTGTCAAACATACCTACAATTATACTCGAACGAATCACCAGTATGTGACTTCAAAGTTGTATAGAGCTATGAAATATTCATTAACACGTTGACTGCCACGTTGATGACATTTGGGCAACTGTATTCATTGAGCAGGCAAATTAACTTTTGTAGTGGTTCATTCAAAATAAAATACATTTTAGCATATTAGGATGCAAAAGAGCAATACCGGATTAACAACTTTATAGGCCCTAAGCACTTAAAAGATTTTTAGGCCCCCTTATACAGGATCATTTCAACGGAATGTAAGATGGACCTGTACAATTTTTTAGGCATTTTCAATAATTTGACTAAAAACTGGTTCTATCTAAAGTTAGAGTTCTGCTAGTTCGCTACTGATTTTCTTCTTTACGCTATTCTTTCGTTCTTTCCACTCGCAAACATACATGCACATAAACACTTGGAAATATTATTAGTATGTAAAAAATGTAATATTCAGAAATCTATTTCTTTTCCTGATGCATTCCTAACCACGTTAATTTTCTTATTGGTTAATCCAGCACTGCAAAGGGGTGAAAGTAACAACCTTGTTGTAAATGTTAACTTCCCAGTTTCGGTTTCATTGATTAAATTATTTCGATTCTCTGAGATTTTTTAGTGGATTACATAATGGTGACATAATTGAAGTGAAACTTCTTTAGGCGCGTTAGCAAAACCTCGACGCGGTAAGAGAAAATGCCGATCTGGCGATGAAACGATGAAACGATGAAACGATTTAGTAAAACCTCGACGCGGTAGGCGTAAAACCGATCTGACGATGAAACGATGAAACGATGAAATGAAATTCTATTCTATTAGCATATACGGTTGAGGGTTAGGCATTGTTTAATAAAGATTATGATAAAATTCCGGTGATGCTAAGTGGAGATTTCAACGTGAACTTTGCATCGGAACAATCAAAATTATTAATAGAATTTTTTAGAAGTAAATTAAGATTGGTAATGGTAAATAATCCTAATGAAGCGACAACAAGATCAGGAACAACTCTCGATGCAGTATTGGCAAGACATTTAGACAACATTGATTCAAGAATATTTACATCATATAAATATTTATATCATATAAAATCAAAGAAAGAAGTTTCACTTCAGCCATGTGGTCTATTCATTTATCTATCGTTAACAATGAATTCTATTCACACTACATTTACTTGAATACTGACTTCATTGAGGTTTGTACGATCTGTAAGGGTTCAAGAAGTAATTCTTGATTACTTTACATTAAATGACTTTGATCGTGTAGGTTAGTTTTGAAGTGATTGTTCGGCAGTCAACGTGTTAAATATATTCATTCACTGTGCAATTCTGTCAACTGTCACTGAATCTTCTTGCCATGAAGGGGCTCGCGTCGCCAGCTATCAGCTCAGAGCTGCCGTTCGTGTTGCGGCAATGAGAATTGTTAAGTATCCAGTTCGCAGGCCATTCAATCGTTATAATTATCGCGGTAAATCATTGCTAATACGAGCATTAACTGACTTCTCTGCTCGGGCTCAGGCTCGACCGGGACTGGTTCTCTCGGGCTTTTTGCAATTCCCCAGCCACTCCTCGTTCCTCTTCCGAACCTCATCGTCCTTTCCATCGTCTTCAGAGCACGAGATTATCTCCGGTAGCGAAAACAGTAGCGCGACTGGTTCGTGAATATTTCCGACGATAACGCTCGATACCGGCCAATTAAATTCCTGACGGTCTCCGTTCAATCGTTTCTCGCGATCCGATGCGAAATCGTTACAAGACGCGCGGAATGTCTCTTATCGGGCTCCAGGTATTATCTCGGCGTGTCTTGCGCGTTGTTTGAACACTTCGGTCCCTTGTCTGACCGTAATCGAGACCAAGACACTCGGTTTCTAAACTCGAGGCTCTTCCTTTTATTTTTCTATCTGCCAAAAGATTGTTGCGTTCTTTTTTTCGACGCCTTTTTTCCCAGTTTTTAGGAATTTTGTTCAGAAAAACTAATGAACCTTTTGCATTGGAATTCTGCACACATAGTTACTACTATTTGTAGTACATGTGTGATTTTTTTTAACAGTAAAAATAATTACTTTGATATTAAAGTAATTAAAATACTTACTTTTCTACCAGCCAAAAAATTGTTGCGTTCCCGTTTTCGAGATTTCTCTTCTCCAATTTTTGGAGAATTTTGCTCAGAAAAACTAATAAACCTTTTGCATTGGAAATCTGCACACATAGTTACTAGTATTTGAAGTACATGTGTGATTTTTTTTAACAGTAAAAATAATTACTTTGATATTAAAATAATTAGAATACTTATTTTTCTGCGAGCCAAAAGATTGTTGCGTCCATGTTTTCGAGATTTCTTTTCTCCAGTCATTAGGAATTTTTTTCAGAAAAACTATTGAACCGTTCGCATTGGAATTTTGCACACATATTTATGAATATTTGAAGCAAATGTGTGATTTTTTAAAACTATAAATCATCAAAGTTACACGAGTTATGTATTTTTTGATTCCTGTTTTTCTACTGATTCGAAATAAAAAGATGAAGTTGTTTATTAATCAGTATGAATCTAGTTAAAATCCGAAACCAGAAAATTAAAAATCTTTATTTTTCATAAAATGGCAGTATTTTGAAGTCAAATTACATATTTTTTATATTTTTCGGCCTTTAACAAGAGACAAAAATAAGAAATTAACAGAATTTACATATTTTTGTTCGTGTGATGACAGCATATGTATAAATTATGTATGTATGCTTAATGACTACCACCTCTGGTGCCACAAGTTTTACCGCATTATCAAAAAACAGACAGCAATCCCATCAAAAACAAGACTGCATATTTCCCCCCTTTCTTTTCATTTAATTTACAGTTACTGACTAGTTGTTATTTCGATGCTAAACGTAAAAGAAGAATACTAAATATGATCGCATGTTGTATTTTAAACCACAAGGAATGCATGGTTCCATATTATTCTCTTTGCAATAACAAGATTTCATTCACTCGATCTAATCATCATCTAAATTGCAAATTATGGAATCATGAAAATGTGACTATGAACGTCTTAGACAGAAAATTCAATAAAATTTTAGTTCCTGTCCTAGGTTTGTTTCTCATTCATCTGCCGTCTGTATAGTCTTCAAGTTGATCGAAATTTGTATTTTATTACGCTTTCGCGAGTTAGAAAACGTTCCAAACCTTCGCAATGAATTCATTATTAATATTGGAATGTTGCCAATAAGTATTTCCACGCGATTAAACGTCGAATAAAAGTTAGCAGTAAGTGGTGGTTTTTTGGCAGCGAATCTTGTTAGCAAACATGGTCAACGACACCGTCGCGTAATGGAGTAATTCAATAACCTGTGGCGTCGCGAAACCCTGCAGAGGCCGGGTGTCTGCATTAGTAGATTGCCGCCATTTTGCCGCATAATTCCCGAGTAATTCTGTTCTAATTCGTGCAGATCGCTAAACGAAACATTTTACATACGACGATACTCTGTACTCGCTGCTCCGCAAACCGTAGTATTTGCGGTAAATTCTCCGGATGTTTCGACAAAGCAATGATTAAACAACTAACAGCTTCAATTTTACTGATTAGACTGCGGACTCTGTGTGCTCGTGATACGATCCTCTAAAACTCCGCGCAATAGTTTGGCCATGTTTAACCAGGTTATCATCACAGTTTCATTTAATCAGGTTATAATTCTTCCAGGACGAGAAATTGTTCCAAATCCGTTTTTTATTCTATTGATGCTAACAACGAATTATACAGAAATGATTTAATGTTTTAGACTTTATATAATGAACACTTCAAACGTATAGTCTATAATATGTATCTTCTGCTTCTTTTAATAATAACGATGATTGAATGTTGATTATCTGAAATCTATAAATTTACTGTACTGTACTAAAGTCTAACGTAATTATTCATTGTTTGAGATTTTATGTAACGAATAGTTAAAACAGTATAGACTATCAAACGTGCTTGGTGTTCTTTCCAGTACCGATGATTAAATATTGATTGTTTGAAATGTATTAATGTGGGATTAGAATCGGGTGAAATAAGAAACTGCTGATATAATAAAAAGAAAACCAAAAGAAGATGTATATTTTAAAAATAGAGTTTCGTGTGGTTCTTTATCCGTTCATAATTCGACTAACGCTCCTCATTCTCGCAGGCATCCACACCGCGGTCGTCCGCTTCATTTGTTTCTTGACGCTCTCTGTCTTTCTCTCGCTCATGCTCTCTCACTCACGCTCTCCGTCTTTCTCTCGCTCATGCTTTCTCACTCACGCTCTCCGTCTTTCTCTCGCTCATGCTCTCTCACTCACGCTGTCTCGCTCGTAGAATTCTCTAGCATTCACGCATGTACACGCATACACGCACTCATTCGTCCATCAAATCCTACATTAATTTAATGTACAGCATTAATATCTAACCAAATTTACTGAAAATAGTGTTCAATGTAAAGGTTCACTTGCAAGACTCGAATTTGAGGAGAAACTATAACTATAATACCAAATAATGTCGTTATTATTTCACATATTAAATGTGCAACACGTATAAAGGAAACAACGCCAGAAATATATGAAAAATAATATCAAATAATTAATGTTCGCATAACTGTAACAAATCTAAACATTCTTGAAACTTTGGATACATGTCGCTTGTTTCTGTGTCAATTCCAATGAAATGTGACAAAACGTAAATGATGTTATAAAGACGTGGAAAACGTTTTAATGTGTATAATATTTAATTAATGTAACAAAGTACATCGTCCGTAACACAATTAGTGAACACTGCAATGGGTGCCTCGAAAATGTATGTAAGCGTGAACCTCGATCTTCATACTATCTCCAACATTACCAAATTCAGTTATGCGGATTGTATTAAAATTGTCATAAAATTGTCATAACCATATTGTATACCAATTTAATTCCTTTTTCGATGTTTTCACTGGAAACATATAAATCTTCGTTAAAAGGGCAGATAAAATAGACGTATTATAAAAAGTTCCCTTTACTGATCTCGTCGCGATTCCGTTCAAATGCAATGTTTTGAAAAATTGGTGTACATATTAGCTAATGAATTAATATTTTTAATTTTTAACAAAAATCTCAAGATGTTCGAACTTATTTTATAGGAGTTTTTTTTTTGTTGTAAACGGTGTATGGAGACGTTCGAGACCACCTGAAAATCACGAGGCGACTATTGCGGATTCAAACGGAGCTTGCGCTGGTGCAGCGTACCAACGTCGACTATTCTCCGTTCGAGGGTTTAAAAGGTTTGTTGCCCTGTGGCAACACAGCCACGTTATTAAGGGACAGATACCGTCTCCCAGAAGCAACAGGAAGAATGAAATTGTCCTCCGGAGCGGCGTCTATCGCGCAATCTGCGTGTCACGCGTCGCGAAATCCGGCCAGCCAGTATACTTGGCCGATGAATATTCAGGGGATTCCGTTACATTATGCTAATACGCCCGCGAGGCGAACAGTCGGAGATCCATAAGTAGGCTTGTCGAACCGTTGTTCTACCAACCTAGGAACACGAAAACACGCGCACGGTAGAAGCAATTTCTAATCGAAACTTCGGGCCGCTCTCGGTAATTTATGGAATACATTACACGCACGAACGGCGAACATTATTTCTACGAATTATTCTGTCTCCTCCCTCTGCTCGTCGTCGTCGCGGTTCGCCTGTCGCAAACCTACACGATAGACGATAGAGCGCGTTCAAATTTTCTGCTTGGATACAGTAAATAATTTCATCTACATGTCGGTAATTATCGTCTCACAGCGATTAGCGTAACTGGTGAACAAATGAGCATAGTGAGGAACATTGGTTACATGAAACGTTTCTTTAGTAACCAACACTGATATCGTTTTATCATCAGTGCTGATCATCATTATAATTGTCGTCGATTGGTAGATTGCGGATTTTCTAGATTTATTACAACAATGTGTAGATCGAATGCAAAATAGTAAAAACATTTCAAGAATTTAAAGATACTGTAGGCTCCCGTATAACGCGGTCAAGAAATTATTGAAAAGGACTGTACATATATGTGTATCTCCTGCTGAACAGATTTTTTAAATAATTTTTTGTATTGTCTACTGCCACGTAAAATACACATATACAATTTTTTGATCGCGTTATTCGAGAGTCTATTGTAATGTTGTACTATTTTCAACTCGCTAAAATGATTAAAAAAAGAAATAAATGTCTGTGTGATTCCTATATCAGACAATTTATATTTTGCACAAAATCCGCAGTCTAGTTATAAGAATGACTAATATAATCGTTGTTAGTCGTATCAATGTGAGTTAAGGGAATTAACTATGAAGCAGTTAAAAGAAATAAATTGTTTCTAGAATTGTACAAGGATCCATAAGGATTCCGAACTTGTTGATTAAGAAGTGAATCAAAATACGAAATAACAAAAACGAAAATTTGTTAAATAGACCACTAGTTTCTATTTAACTAGCCTTTCTAATTTATGATCTCCGAAGAATGTAAATCTGATTCTGTTCGATTCAAATAATCACATATGTATTTGCTGCAGATGGATCATTGTTCTAATCAGTCAATTTAGAGTTTTAAAAATTAATTGTCAATCTAGTGCTACTAAAAATGTCACAGATTTAAAATCTATTTTCTAAAATACACATAAAGTCGTAATTACAGTGTAGATTCTTAAAAAATTCCTTTTGCTTCATTTGCAGCGTACCAGAACTCTTAACAGAGTAAACAATGTTTTCTCGAATCCCAGTTTCTAAAAATCGATACACAATATTGTGCACAAAAATATTAAATTGAAAGATAAATATGAAATATTTAATTTGTCTTTGAATTCTTCGTAGATCACAAGGAGCTCGATTGAATTTAGTAATTTTGTTTTTAACTTTCAAGTAAAAGTTGTTTGATCCGGTGAAACGTTCTAAAGAAGAAAGAGTGTATTCTGGCCGCGAGGAATTTTCCTCTTGGGAATTTCTTAGCTAAATGGATTATCCGAGGCCATCAGAAAGACTTCAGCCGTTATCGTGATCAGACAGTGAAGCTTCGGCTCGTTGCGTGTCGATGTTCACGCGCTCCGAGGATATCTAGATCGATAGAATCGTCGGGTTCGCGGTGTGAACGCACCCGCGAGCCTCGAGGGTGCGAAAGTTGAGGTAACACGCCTGCTTAGACACCTGCTCGTCATTCCATCGTAACTGTGAATATCGATCTGGAAAAACGGATTTTGCTATAATAACGAGACGCGATTACCGAGCACGCTAACCTGGCGAATTTTATGAGAAAATCGCATATCGATTGACGGCACGCGGACGTCTACAAACATTTCCATCAGATTTTCAGACACTGATTGCTTAACCATCGCGTGAGCTTTCAAAATGAACTTTAAACAATGTAATAAGTAAATTAGCCCTCCATAACTCACCTGCCATCTGTTAGACTGTTTTAATGACATGTAGCAATTTCTACAATTTTAAAGAAAGTGTCTGTTAGGGTATTAGCAAGATAAAAATGAATGTTTATGTTCAGTGTGCAATAAACTCTAAAATGTTCTTCTACTGGTTTTTAACACGTTAATCGTCCACTCAACAATCACACGAATCACACAAAACCATAGCAATTTATTTGAAAAAGTAAAAACTGACAAGTTTATACAGTTTTCGGATTCTTAATCACTATTTCAAACTTCTTCTATTTCGTAGATCGTAAGCAAATTTGGTACACTCAATTTACCAACGTTAAAATTAATTTTTAAACCATTTTTCACCCAGATATGGGCGACATAAAAATTGCAAAGCTAAGTGTCATACATTTAATATTTATTTCACTGAATTGCAATCAGATATTAAAAGATTGTCTGAATCTTCAAGTAGTCACATCGATACATATTCGATGTACAAATTAATTCGTGGCTCTCACAAGCTCTCGAAATTGTAATTTTAGTTTATTGTAGATTTTTTAACTGCTTGTAATATGAAGTAACTGCATAAAAATGTCGATGGTTTGTAAAGAATCAATCGATCCGCGAAGGAAGAACTACGAATTAATTCGTATATCAAATATTAATATATTAAATATTACATATCTAAGGCTTTTGTGATGAATTTTTGAATAGCAGCGGCGATTTCAATCGTGGAACCAACAAATCGTATCAAATAATACAATCTAGTAATTTTTCTTGGGATTATTATTTATTAAAATGAGGTTTCGAAGCTTTTCTTTAATGTAGCTTAGTAATTCAGAAGCTTTTTAATAGGTTTAGTTAGGACTTCTGACAAATGAATACATTCTTTAAAATTGTCATAACCATGTCGTATAGCAATTCAATTCCTTTTTCGATGTTTTCACTTGAAACATATAAATATCCATCAAAAGCGCAGATAAAATAGACGTTTTATAAAAAGTTCCCTTTACTAATCTCTTCGCGATTCCGTCCAAATGCAATGTTTTGGAAAATTGGTGTACATATTAGCTAATGAACTAATATTTTTAATTTTTAACAAAAATCTCAAGATGTTCGAACTCATTTTATTATTGCAATTAGTGATCATTGTAATGTGTCCCTTAAAAACGTGTGTGAGCGTGAACCTCGATCTTCATCTCCAACATTACCAAATTCAGTTATGCGGATTGTATTAAAATTGTCATACAATTGTTATAACCATATTGTATACCAATTTAATTCCTTTTTCGATGTTTTCACTAGAAACATATAAATCTTCGTTAAAAGAGCAGATAAAATAGACTAAGGCTTTTTGACTAAATGTGTGAATGATATCGGCGCACATCACTGATCGAACCTGTGCGCCGATATCATTCACACATTTAGTCAAAAAAAAATTTCGATCGAAAAACACATCAAATTTATATCAAGGCTTTTGTGATGGATTTTTGAATATCAGCGGCGATTTCAATCATGAACCAACAAATCGTATCAAATAATACAATCGAATAATTTCTCTTGGGATTATTATTTATTAAAATGAGGTTTCGAAGCTTTTCTTTAACGTAGCTTAGTAATTCCGAAGCTTTTTAACAGGTTTAGAATAGGTAGAGTGTTGAGACGTGATTAATGGAGAGTTCATCGCCGAGTTATCGATTGGGGCAACCGATCCAGCCGAATAACGCAGAAAACATTCTCGGCGAGATTAACGTACTGCTTTTTTCCCTCCGATTTCCGATTGCGACCCTAATGTACACGTAGGGGGTAGACAAGCCAGAGCTACAGGATCTTACGATTTAACCATAATCGTAAACCGACAGGATGCCCGTAATACGGCCTATACACTTCGCCGATAAAAGGGGGGGACGAACACCAACACTTGGGCACTGACACTCGCACGAATGTGTGCTTGTGGCGAATCGTGCTGCTCGGTTCTGTTGCCAACGAGGAAGAAAGTGAACGGGGGGAACGGACCGAGAGAGTCGTACTCTGCCAAAGTGAAAGAAAAAAATCTGACCGGGAAAAAGGACTGGAAGAAATTCGCTAGGGAGGTTGAAAATAAAAAAGAAAGAAAGATAACGATACAGCAAAGTACGCGAAACAATGAGAAATGTTGTGTTCGTGACTCGAAGAAACGAAATTCTCGTAAATTGTGGATCTTCGTGCAAAACAAAAATTGATTAAGTCAATCGCAGAAAACGGAAATTAAATAAAGGTTATTTATTTATTTCTTTGTAGTTTATTCTAATGTGGTCGCATTAACAGCGAAGTCATTAGCGACCACATGGTTTACAGATTACAATTTGCTATAATATAATTATCATGTATATTAATTTGTAACGGTTTAAAGTTAATATTGTTACTTGGATGGGAGAAAATAAAATATGTTTATAACAATTTATATGTGTCGGTGGATTTAAAGAATAGGAGGACGTTCTTGATGTTATCTTCGTTTTGATTCGGCTTGAGGTCAGTTAAATAAACGTGTATTTCCTCTTCTAATAATTTTTGTAAGATGATAATAATAATGTGCCAACTGCATTCAATCCTTCTGATGTATTTATAGTTTCTACTTAACCAATCTATTTTTGCCATAAGTGCATAAAATCCGCACCCTATTCATTAGTAAGTTGTGTTGTATCATCGTACTAAATGTGTACAACTTGCTAATAAATTTTCTTCCTTTGTTTAAATATTGTAATAAGTTGGGAATAATATACGTATAGATGCTTTTAACAGGTTGACTACGTGGCACTCATATATGGGTAACGGAATGATTTGTCCATATTTAAAAATTTATTATTACGCTAATATAATCATTGTACGAAATTTAGTTAATATGTGAAAATTTCAAGAAAGTTAAAGAACAACTCAGTGCAGTGATGCCAGAAACAACCAGAACTGGTTGTTTTTTCCTCTCCTCCTTTTCCCCTTCCACTATCCCATTCCACTACCTGAGCCACTGATATACACTCCAACGTCCCCCACTAAAACCGTAGACTGGTCACGTGACGTGCCTTGCAACGTGTCACATATTACTCTGGTCATCAGAGAGGTGGTAAACTGTATTCCCCTCGATTTAACCGATCTGGCATCACTGACTCAGTGTCTTACATTTTAATTTTTCGATAGTTATTGTCTCAATTAATTCCTTTGTTGATTTTTATTGTTTGAAATTTGTCCTATTGACTTTTGTTGTAAATGCATACATTTTGCAGCCTATCTATTAATAGATTGCGGATTGCTATGCAGAACAAATAAAGTGTGTATTAACTGCAATAAACTGTGTAGATTTCTTCGCAAGAAAGATCTGAATAATTCTGATCGTAATATTCTACAACGCAAGTTTGAGCTAACGAGCTGCAGTTTTCAAGAACGTCGTTTAATTGTGGTAATATTGTTGAACTACGCTAAGTAAGTATTCCGAAAATTTATTGGAACGGATAATTAATGGATAATAACAAGAATTTATCGAGATCTTTCAATCGAAATAGTTTCTTGCTACCGTGCCCCGATTAGAATTCCTAAAGATTCAGTTTTAAAGATTCGACGTTACAAAAAGTAAGAAGTTTAAGCGTGAGAATAATATTTTTTTATTGCGAGACATCTTCACGATTATGCCAATGGTTTTTTTTTACAAAAATGTCCTCAGAAGATCGCCTTTTATTTCGTAACTCAATTTTGATGAAAAATAAATTGTAATACAAATTTTAATATAGTCACTTGCAAATACGTAAATGTGTAATAATAATTCTGCGAATATTGATAACAATGAGGTGTTCATTACAATTCATACATGCGTTCAATATAACTGGTCAGGATATTTGACACCCGCATATTTCATAGCAACAATACATTGCTTGCAGATACAGCACGCTATTCAGTTAGTTATGATAATAAATGAATTACAGAACCCACTTGATTTACAATTAATTTATGATCGTTGCCAATTGAACGGTGTGCTACATATGGGAACAACGTATTGTTTCTGAGAAACATTCAGAGTTACTCCTTCCTTGTCAGTTAAATTAAAAACATGTATCAATTGTAATGAATATTTTATTGCTGCTTAACAATTTCAGAAAGGGAATAGAATTATTTGGTTAAATAGTCTTCACATCAAGTTCAGTTATTTCGCATGCGAAGCACACTTGAACTGTGTGCAAAATCATATTGTTATTTTCGAAGGTGCTGAAACAATTGGTTTTCTTGTGTGCCATAAAAAAATGATTGGTTGTTAATCATGGAAAATAAAAATAATCCAAATTAATCCATCGTGCTACAATTCGAAGCAATGTTACAGATAAAACAATGGCTTGCAATCTTCAAAGTAAGTGTTCATTATTCTCAATTGGACATAGTCGAATTTTTATTCTAACACAAGTGAAATCGTTACCCAAATTAAAGGATCCAAGTTGCGTCCGAAAGAGGAATATTTATTAGTATTTTAAAATGATCTAGAACGCATGCATGACATGACTTTATTTTCGAGGTAAAACCGCGTTTAAAACGCTAGCGACAGCCGCTTACGCATCAACCCAATAAATCAACTCCCGTAGAAGTAATTTTTTAAAACTGTTTGCACGGAGATACGACAGAAAAAGTCGCTTAGCAGAAAAAGTCACCAGCTAGAACGAAGGCCGTTTTCAACCGCAATATTTTAATAACGATCCCACGTAACAGGTAGCCAATTACTCGGTGGGACACTCGTAGGAGGCAGACTCGGCGCTGTCGGCCAAAACGTTCGCG
This sequence comes from Sphecodes monilicornis, assembly GCA_913789915.3. Taxonomy (NCBI): domain Eukaryota; kingdom Metazoa; phylum Arthropoda; class Insecta; order Hymenoptera; family Halictidae; genus Sphecodes; species Sphecodes monilicornis. Next base: position 12,847,032 of record OU565291.1, on the reverse strand, counting down.
TTCATGCGAATTTTCTCTTTCCTCGTCGCACATTATACCAAGAAATGGGAAAAACTACATAAACTGAACAGCAAAATTCAAAATTCTTCCTTAAAATTTTAACAAATGATCATAGTATCAATCATAAGTCTTATCAAATGTATATACCTGATAAACGTTTTACGTGGTAAAATTCATGTTGACCAGTTTTCCGAGTGTGCGATGGAGGTTCTGTGATTATTTTCAAATAAACAAAATACAGTCTACTTTCAAAAATAATTTCTATCTGTTACCATGCACATCTTACAAGTAGTAAATATTAGGTTATTGCGTGAAATGTCTAATTTTAGAACGAATTTTATGAAACGTTTTGATCAAGAAATACTATAATAGCCTGCTGGTTTATTATACACCATTTTTAGGTACGAAGCTGGTCTTTAAGGTTATACTACCAATTTTTATTTAAACATCTAATTTCACTATTAAATAAAGTATATTTCAATATCAATCAATCAATATGATTGTCGTGTATACTTTTCATATAAGTGGACAAATAAACATACTGACGACAGTAGAAAAAACTCAAAAATGAAGATGCCAGTCTAGTAGATCCGGAAGGTGAACGACCAAAAAAACACAATTGCAAGAATATGTTGATTACAATGGTGCTTGCTTTGATGAACAATATTTATTTAGGAAAAAATTACGTTTAAATTTATTGGCAAAAATTAGACATTTCATATGCGGCAACCTAATAAATTTCCAATATGGGGCTGTAAACGATTGAAATTTAATATGAGGTTACAATTAATTGATTTCGACGGCCATGTATGAATTGATACAACTAATAAATCTTCTTTGTGGCAAAATTCATGTTGACCAGCGTTCCCAGTGTGCGTCGGAACGAGCCACTGCTTCGTGAAATCGTGGGTTCGTTATCGTCGTGGGGTCGACCGGGTTGCACAACCGCGACCTATTGTTGTTCTGGTTGGGCCCCTGGTTGCTTTTGGGCCCGGTTTGATAGATCCCGCGGGCACACGCTCGATCCGTGAACTTTCCGCGATCCCGGGGACGTTTCTTGGCGGAAGCCGAGTCTCCTTTAATTGACAGTCGCCGATCGATCGGTTTTAAACATCGGGCCCCTCGGCTCTCGAGCTCTCTTAACGAGTTTTTCCCATTCTGCCCGCTCGCGGGGAACGACTCCGCTTCCTTTCTCACGGTTCGCCGCCGACAGACCAGCGAAATGGCACCGAACGCGAACGAGACCGGCGAGAGAGCTCGTTCAATCTGTCGCCGGCGACGGACGTGGTGTTGGTGTTGTTTGCCTCTGCAACTTTGCTCTATGCCTCCACCGAGAGGCCCGCGTAATCGTTAATTAACTGGCTCGCGCGGATCAAGCCCGGCCAGCCATTATTCAGATTGATGCCCGCGCTACCGAACTGTGAACAACGGTAGTGCTCACATAAACGTGAATTCTAATTTTCGAGTCCGTTTTAAACATTTTTTAAATTTCACCCTAGAATAGGTTGAATTTACTTTACTTACAACCTAGAATATTTCCATTGTATACAAATTTTTTCATTATATGCGTACGAAACTGATATAGTACCTCATACAATATTTAAATGTTTCGTAATTTATTTCATATAAACAAATTTAATCATGTAAACACTATTCTGAATAATGGTGTAACAATTTGTAGCGGCGCCTCAGAGTCGTCATTCGAGTGCTAAGGGTTAACATGAAATTATTTGGAATTTCGTTCACAAAAATTAGTCAATCTTTTGTATTAGGATTTTGCACACACAGAGTGTTTCGTTTATCGAATACAATTTATATTTGATATATTTGACGCACTGAAGTTACATAAAAAATTTATTTCGAAAAATTGTTCGGTACGAAGGGAACAATTATATGGTGTCATTCTTTCGGCATTTCGATGGTGGGGAGGGGGGGATTTCAAAAACAAAATAAGTTTTTTAAATGGAACCATATATTTTTTTGTCATACTACAATAGCATTTTTCGAGACGAATTCAACGATCCCTCACATTATGTAATTTACTGTTATAAAGCATTAGAAATTATATTCAATAAAAGTACAAATGACAAGATGGTCGATCTTTGTTTACAGTGTGCAGCTAACAGCCGGCAACCAGATACTACCATTGCCTACTTAAGAAGTTACAAGTTTATAATATAATTTCTAATGTTTTGTAACAGTTAATAACATAATGTGACATATCGTTGAATTCGTCGCGGAAAATGGTAACATGACAAAAAAAAATATAGTTCCATTTAAAAAACTTATTTTGTTTTTGAAATCCCCCCTCCCCACCATCGAAATGCCGAAAGAATGACACCATATAATTGTTCCCTTCGTACCGAACAATTTTTCGAAATAAATTTTTTATGTAACTTCAGTGCGTCAAACTTGTTTTTGAAATCCCCCCTCCCCACCATCCTAGTCTCGAAAAATGACACCGTATGATTGTTCCCTTCATACCGAACAATTTTTGTAAATAAATTTTTTTTGTAACGTCAATGCGTCATGAGATATTTCCGTCCAAAGATAAACGAAACACCCTGTATATTTACTGGTACCTCAAGTACATGTGTGATTTTTTTCAAGTAAAAATAGCAAAAATTACACGAGTTATGTGTATTTATAGAACATGTTTTGAAAAACATGGATCTTCGATTGCCACGAGTCCAGTCTTCCAACTTATCGTAAACAAAAAAATGAAGTTGTTTATTAATTAGTATGAATGTAGTTATGGTGCGAACCAGAAGAAATTGAAAATCTTGATTATTGACAAAACGGCGGCATTTAGCGGTATATCGCTCTATTTTAATACGTAGTACATATATTTAAAAGAAAGTTGGAATGAATTGAAAATTGAATCACAGACGTGTAAGCGAAGAACGAGAAAGAAAGAAACGTTTGTAGAGATAAGTAGAAACAGATAAACAAATAAAGAACGTGTACAAGGCGAGATTGAGTCCAAAGAACTAAAACAATCTCCAGAATGTCTATCACTTCAAAGCAAAAACTGTTCTGCTTTTACCTTTCTCCTGCATTCTCTGTAAAAACGAAATTTGCAAGAACAAGCGAGAATAAGAAGACAAGAATTTCCGGCTTCAATGTAAGAAACGAATTTTATGAAAAGCCTCACGACGAAATTCAAAATCCGAACTTCTTTCACACAGCGTTTTGTTCGGCGCCGATTTTAATTTCAGCTATAAAATGTCTTTCGTCCATCGGACAATTTCTTATCTGCGAACGGGCGCTGGCTACACAAATTGTCATTGAAATTAGGTTTGTACAATAATACTCGACCACGTGCTTTTATTATCCTTACACGCGCGTATCGTTTGAACAAGTGTTGCGTTCCGATGATGCGGCCATTTATGTGCCGAGCACCAGGGGTCTGCCATGATCGTAAAAAAGCATGCGAAGGGTACCGGTGGTTTCGTGATGGCTTTGCATGCCGTTCCTCTTTGCTCGACTGGAGCCATTCGAATCCGAGAGAGCAATTTTTTCAACCTGTCATTTAAAAGTTCGGGCACTTTTGCGACGGGCTAACAGACGGTGTCGCTTTCATCTCATTTTTTAATCACTTTCTATTGTCCCGTAATTTGTTCGCATACTAGACAAATATTGAAACTTCTAAACTGTGCAAACCTCGCGCAGAAATTAGCTCTCGCGTGATCTTAATTTTCCAGCAATTAATTCTCTAGAACAAACACGATCATTTCTAGAAGAGACGTTCCCGAAAAATGGGTTTTAACTGTCAGTTAAAAGGAGGGAAACGCACAGGTTTTTATAGCGAATAAATTTTTCCAAAATATAAGGATGTCCCTGCACAGTCAAGGACAAACATATTTCAGTTGAGACAGGGTTGAAAAGGGAAACGGTGTAGTCGTAAGCTGATGGATTGCAAGGAAACTCCTCGAGACGTTAATCGCATTAGTTAGAAACCTGGAACGCTAATAGTGTTGCAAGAATAATTACATTGTTCTGTCTAAACCAATAGACTCGCAGAAACTTGTATTTATTTCGTACTTGTCCCGACACAGGAGACCGTGACGTTTAAATCCGCCTGCGCGTATCTTTTTCACATAATCTATCGCTAATGTTAGGATATATCAATTAATAGTTTTTTAAACCATGGTAATTTATTAGATTTTGTAGACCGATTTCTACGTTTCGTTTTATTATTGTATCTTTCCTATTTTATATGTAACAATTTAAACAGAATTCTGTGCTTCGTATGAATGTGCAGTATATTTTTCCTCTGTCACAAAAGCTTTGCGAGCGTAATTAATTTATTATTGACTGTCGTATTATTTACTATTACTCGTATATCGATGGAATCATTTATCCACAAAGAAAAATAATTTTTCCTGCAACTGTATTCAGTGTAACAAACTCAATTGAGATCTACAAATTACACAAGGATTAAAAGAATACGTGCATCCCAATGTTTCGATTTTTATTTGATTAAGTAAATTGTTTTAATTTTATTGAATTTTTCAGAAGGCTCGACCAACAAAGAAAAACTAACAAGACATGCCGCCCGTCTTCTACAGGACCAAAAGAGCTGTAAGTTGCAAAATAAACTAATTTACTAATATTTTACGTAGATCCATAGGGGTGAACACTGCGAATCTTCGTGCGGAATCCTTGCTCGCGAGAGCTCGCTCGATTTAGATCTCCAGGCCGCGTTTCGCTCTATGAAAACAGGATTTTTACAGCAAATGCCCCTTCCGTTTGGACTAATTAATTGCGGGGGCATTATCATTCAAATTCGGAGCTAGTTTCGTGTCGGCAGCGCGTGGAAGTCTTATTGTTATTCAACGGCGCACCGGTTCCACGGTGAAATCGCACCGCGTGATTAGTATCCCCTACCCCCTTTTTCTCTTTCCAACAGATAAAGAGGGAGTTTATCTGTGCGGTGCCGGGCCCCAATAAATTCAAGTCGAGTCGCTCTTTATCGTCGGCCGATTATCGCGAACTCTGGCCGGGAGACTTCCTCCAACCGTATCGCGGTGAAATTGTGGCGGGAATTAACAGCGCAAATACTCTTCGACCATACCACCGTCGCCAAACATCGCTGCGGATTCAGAGATCATCATTTAATCCTTTTCACTACGAGTTTTCTTATAATTTTGTCCCCAGCAATTCCCCACAACCCCATCATTTTAAAATTCTTACATAACATGTAGTGTACGTGTAATCTTAAAGAATTTTTTTTTGAAAGAATTATATTCAAAATAATTAAATATACGTACATTGCTTATTTAAATATGAAAAGAATTGATATTTTAAAATATAACGTAACGAACCCCGCTCTAATCATATGGTAAATCTATCCCGGTAAAATTAGTTGGGTTTTTCATATGTTGTAGCTTATGATCTACTGAACAAAAGATGTAGTGGGCACAAAGCTTAATAATGGACAGTTATCGAGTTATAATCAGTCAAACATGACAAATTCGAACTGCCGAATACTCAAATCTCGGGAAGTACACATGCTTGCCTCACCCCCACTCCCACTACCCCACTCCTTCGATTTTCAAGTTGCGCGACCTAAATGAAGTTGGCAACATACTAGCGTTATTGCTGCCGAATGCTATTACTTTCTGGCATTGCTACTTCCTATATTTATATTATTGATATCAGTGTATTCCATACTTTTTGGTCTCCATACTGTTTGGTAATACATAATAAGATCATATTTTTATTAATCCACACACACACACACGCACGCACACGCACACAATCACACACACACAGCAGAGAGGGTTTGGAGTCAAAAAATACTACGAGAGTGACGAACCGTGGGGTCCTTATCTCTGCTGTGACACGCAAAGATTTTTGTGAAAGATTTATGTTCACAGACCTTTTCAAGGTCATTCAAAATTCAAAAATAATGACACCACCAAACAGATTTTGTGAAACCCCACTATTTTTGTTTCAAACATTTTTCCAAAAAATAAATACTTTCCCAATTTTTGAGTATTCAGTAGCTAGAATTTGTTATGTTTGACTGATTATAACTCGATAACTGTCCATTATTGAGCTTTGTGCCCAGTACATCTTTTGTTCAGTAGATCATAAGCTACAACATATGAAAAATCCAACTGATTTTACCGGGATAGATTTTCCATATGATTAGTGCGGGGCTTTAAACTGGCAATTTAGAAATATCTCTCATAGGTTTATTTTTATTTTGTTAATATCCTACACTACAAAATTATATTGTCAATCAGTACATAATATACATATGATACATACTAAAAAGTGGTACTGTAAAAGCGTACCATCCGTTTCATCATACTCAACTACTCAAAAATGATTAGGTGCAACTTAAAGCAGAAGATAGGATAAAACGATTAAACTATGGTTAAAACGGTTAAAGTAAGTATGAAATGCCTATTTGGCTCCAGCCTCTTGCAATGGATGCAGACAATTTTTATTTTACATAAAGATCCATAGTCTGCTCATCATTGTTAAAGGACTTTTCCCGAAATTCAATTCAATTAGAAACTAGAAAAGAATTGAACAATGCCTACACCCCAGAACTTCACAAAGATATTTATACAATATTTATACAATAGTTGTGGTTACGAATTATCTGCATCACGTGAATTTTTGGCTACAAAAATTTCAGAATTAACTGAACACGATGAAAAATTTGGAGCGTCGAGGCTTCAGACTCAGAACATATACGCCGCAGCAAACGCAAAAGAAATGTCTGTTGAAAGCACAAACGTAAAAATTAGGGAACTGTATCATTTTCTTTGAGTAAACACGTCTTTTGAATATTTAAGTTTGTAGCTCCGTAGAGGTACCGAGAAAAAAAGTGTAGAAAAATTGTTCAAAGGTTTTCCCGGAAGTTAGAGCGAGAAAACGGAGAAGATTATAATTAACGCTTGCGAATCTCCGAAAAACCGGACCTGTGGACGAATACCATTTTGGTTTCGTTTGCGGACCATTACGAGTTTTTTCGCGAGCTGGACGCGAGAAGTCACGTTCACGTCGACGAACGACCAGTTCAAGACTGGTTTTATTTCGAATTCTTCCCGCCGCGTAATATATCTTTCCCCCCGTTCTTTTACCGCTTTCTTCTTCCTCTTATTTTTTTATTTTCGCGCGCCACGTCGTCGTCGTCCGTGTATTATATAACAATCCGAGGGACGTCGAGTAATTATAAATCGTACGCTATCGAGGATAACCTCACTATGCGGTCGAGGCTCGACATTAATGACGTAAACACCTTTCGGTGCAGTTACTTAGGGGTGGATACCGTTTTGATTCCATTTACGGTACGTTAATGTTCCCGCTCGATGAAGGGTCACGAGATAGCACAGGCTACTGCCATTAGCAAATTCTTCTATACAAACTAACACTAAACCTACCGGCACCGGTCAGATACACGGGCTCACATTTTTTATTGTATAATTATTGAATTTATAAAGATGCTTCCGTAGGAAAATATTTAATAAATTTTTTTATTCGAGCACATATTGTGTTAAAGATGTCACGAAATATAAATAGATGCATCTTTGCCATTTTTATAAGGTAAAACACATTTCAGTCGCTTTGAACTCTTTGCGGTCGTATTTCGAGCCACACTCGACATTAACTTTTGTACCAATAATCACATACACTGGTCCCTCAATTTACAAGGAGTGCCACGTGGTGCATTCGTTATACGCGAATTAAAATCGCGTAAATAAAGTCTGTCGGTACAAATATTGGAAATAAAAGCTAGGAAGGAAATAAAAACTTCTAGAAGAAAATATTTTCTGGTCGCGTCAATTAAGGTCGCGCATAAAAATTACCGCGTAAATGATGGTATAATTTATAGTGTAAAACAGAGACTCGCGTAAAAAAAGTGTCGCGTAAATTAGGGGACTAGTGTATTTCACTGACTTTTCTTATAATCATCAGTGATGTCACAATTTGATGGAATGTAAAAACAATTGTAGTATTTCTCAGTTGTTTTGTATAGTTTAGGGACGTTACATATGAGAATATAATTAAATTATATGATACTGTAATAAATTCCAAGATAGAAAAAACACTTCAGCCTGCAAAGGGTTAATGCTTGGCAGGTTTAATGTTAACACATTCTTTATCGGCAATTATGTTATAATTTTCGAACATCTATGGTCCATGGTTAAGAATTTTTTGCCATGCAATAGCAAACGCAATTTCAATCGTGCACCAACAAGTCACCCTCAGTAACGTAATGTAATTGTTTCGTTTGTGATTATTATGTAAAAGAACATTTTTAAAGATTTAAAATTCCTTTTAGTACAGCACAACTATTGAAAAGCCGATTAATAGGCTTCCGGTAAATAAAGTGTTAACAAAGGTTTAAAAACAGTCTGGATATGTACAAAAATGTTGCACGTTAAAGTAGTTGATCATTGGATAATGACGAATTAAATGAAAATTCCATAAAACACAATTTCGGAGGATGTTACGTTTGTCTTATGCTAGCCAAGTTAAAATGACATTAAAATTCTTATATTTCATTCAATGACGATTAGAACCTTGAGACGTGGTGTTAAACCAAACAAATATTGACTTACACCATTCTTGCATTGAACAGCTCATATGTGAATGAAGTGTGCACGATATTTTTGAAAAATTTATCCTCATTATCACAGAATGTGGCCCTTGGGAGGCCCATGAGATTAGATACAACCGTAAGACAATATGACGATTTGATGGCAATACTTTTTTGTGCTTAACCATTTGTTTATGGAAATACAGGGAAAAGTAAAATTGAATCAACGGATTCATTTCTACAGGCAATTCTGTGTACTATTTCGAACCGATTGAAATGATTAAGAAAAGAAACAAAGATCTATGGAGCTCCTGTACCTTGCAATTAATACAATTCTTGCATTGCACAAAAATTCGAAGTTCATTTATCACGAACAGCAAACACTTTCCCTATAGAATTTTGTTCTTCTGAAGTCATTAAAATTCACACATATGTCCTTCCTCTGTAACTTACAACCAATCAGATAGCACGAAGAACGTTGGCTTTTTGAGTTTCAGTGTCTCACAATTGACGCACAGAATGATAAAAATCCTGGTGGAGAGATCCGACCACGAAAATTGTTCATAAATTTTCAATCTAGCCGATTTGCACGTTACGAGTTTCGTTTTGGAACGAATCGAACGGTGGACGATCACCGCTCGGACTGTCCCCGAAGCTCGTGTTGCTGGCTATCGACACGCTGGCAATCTAAATTTTCCGTTCCCGTTTTTACACGATTCGCCTAACGAATGGGTGGCGAGCGTTTACAGCTATGCTAAGCTAAGAAAACGAGGGCGATACCGTGCGCGCGAGACGAGCACACGAATCCACTTTGCGCGGCAGTAAATCATTCCGGAGGTGCTCGTCCCGCGGGGGTGGACAACACGGGATGTGTTAAACTTTGAATTTCAGATCGGGATTTCTTGTTGTTAGACCTAATACAGGGGACAATCGTGGAAACTTGCAGCGCAATAAATCATCGGTTATCGCTTATTAGCTGTCCGGAAGTTTCGCGTCAGCCGCCGCCGCCGCCTGGGGTTTTAGGAACGTCCACCATGCGGCTGTCGGGCATCGTTCGCGATCGAGCACCATGATTTACGGGGCCCCGATGATCAACGACGAGACGTAATTAAAATCCCGACACAGATTGCCACGTCCCAGCGAAATATTCTCCAACGATTCGACTCTCGTGTTCCTCAATGACGTGGAAATTGTGTTTCGAAATGGGCTTCGGTACACGGTGACCGATTCAAGCTCGGAGGAATTTATTTCTGTTATTTTGGAGAGATAAGTAAAATATGTAGTATTGTTGGACACTCACTAACACTATCTTCCTTATACAGAGAATTAAAATGTCACCTCGAAGATTTGGCTCCAGTGATGCCAGATCGGTTAAATCGAGAGGAATACAGTTTACCACCTCTCTGATGACCATAATATGTGATACGTTACGCGGCACGTCACGTGACCAGTCTACGGTCTTAGTGGGGGACGTTGGAGTGTGCTCAGGTAGTGGAATGGGATAGTGGAAGGGGAAAAGGAGGAGAGGGGAAGAAACATCCAGTTCTGGTTGTTTCTGGCATCACTGTTTGGCTCCCGTGTTCCTCAACAACGTGGAAATTGCGTTTTGAGAGAGCTTCGATACTCGGTGACCGATTCAAATTCGGAGGAATTTATTTCTATTATTTTGGAGAGATAATTAAGTAAAACGTGTACAATTGTTTCACACTCACTTAAACTATCTTCCTTATACAGAGAATTAAAATGTCACCTCGAAGATTTGGCTCCAGTGATGCCAGATCGGTTAAATCGAGAGGAATACAGTTTACCACCTCTCTGATGACCAGAGTAATATGTGACACGTTACGCGGCACGTCACGTGACCAGTGTACGGTCTCAGTGGGGGACGTTGGAGTGTGCTCAGGTAGTGGAATGGGATAGTGGAAGGGGAAGAGGAGGAGAGGAAAAAACAACCAGTTCTGGTTGTTTCTGGCATCACCGTTTGGATCTCGGTGACCGATTCAAATTCGGAGGAATTTACTTCTGTTATTTTGGAGATAAAATAAGATAAAATATGTGGAATCGTTTAACACCCATTTACAGTACCTGCCATTAATAGATAACGGAAATGTCACTGGTTTGTAATTTACGCACGTGAGAAAACATTTGTTGTGATCTCTTTTGATCTGCATTATCGTCATTAATGCTAAAGGATGTGACATTAAATGTAAAAAATGTTTGGTCAATACAGGAAGATTGGTGACATTATGTATTCGTTGATAACGTGAAAGTATCACACGCAATTTTTTATCTTGAATAGTTATTTTCTATGAAGTGAATTAATAGGTATGTAAAACGGTCGTTCGGTATAGATAAAGTACAGATAACGAAACATACGAAAGTTATTATGTACGTTCGGTTAAATAATCGAAGTCGATTGAAGTGTATTTAATTTTTTACGAATTTTATCGTTTAACGTTTATTAATACATGTTGGCATTATTGGTTATTTTTATGCGTTGTATATATTTTTATAAGTTGTTGTACTGCTAAATGGAACTGTGGACACGCGAACTATATTTGAAATTTGTTATAAACATTTTTCGTCTCTAGTCGGTCGGCATTGTTGCAGACCAATTCTTTACAAAAAGAGCAAACGTGTTACCCTATCGACTAATGAATATTCCCTCCTTTTACAACAGTTATTCATTGTTAATCGTCGTCACCATATTTCATTTCATAAAGATAAGGAACGCACCTGTTCGAAAGATAACTGTTTCGCAACATTTTCACAGCGGGAAACTTGTTTCATCATATCTATCGACTTCGATATAAACAGTATGAATTAATGGCGGACAAGGGCTCTGCAGCATTTTCTCTAGACTCGCCATTGTTGCGAGCAAACCCATGAAGTTTCGAATCTGATAATCGTGAGAAGAACTTTAAACATTTTTCATGTCCCGACCTATCCACTTTACAACGGTTAAAACAGCTTAGAGTATAGGCGCAAACTAGTACACGCACGTGTCACGCGTTAATCCAAGGAATCTGTAAAATAAGTATAATACGAAATAAACCTTTACGCCAGGGTGTAGTTTTTTCGATTACACAGAGTCGCTGCCTTTGAAGGAGGAACGGTTAAAAATAGAAGATAAGAAATTCCTTCCGGAGTTAAGCATCCGAGGGATAAGAGTTAACTCGTTCTTTACACTCGACTTAATATTCCCTTTATCTTTCATTCTCACAGTCATTGAACCGAACATTGTTACATTTATTTATACTATAATATCTCGGATGGAACAAAGAGCACTCATTATTAATAACTTAAAATCTCAGATCACTTGAAAATACCACAGTCGGGGTGCACTGATCCGTACTCACCGGGGATCCTCTTCTACATACTCCAGTGCTAACGAAAATTTATAATCCACAGCGTAGGGTGGCCTACGATTTTTAAAATTGTCACTTGGTATTTAAGTCCTGACAAAATACCAAATCACTATATTTACATCTTATTCGATCAATGATCTATATTTACCAATTCATACTCATTGGAAATCTTCTTCTACATATTTCAACTTTAACAATCATTACAATTCACTGTGCAAAACTGTCTACAATTTTTAAAATCGACACTAGGTATTTCAACCATCCCAAAATAGCAATTGACTACATTTACACGTTATTATAACAACGTTCAATATTCACTGATCCATACATATCAAAGATCCTCTCCTACATACTTCAACTCTAACAAAAGTTACAATTCGCTACATAGGGTAGTCTAAAATTTTTCACACTTCCACTTGGTATCTTTACCCTTTGAAAACACGATCCACGATGTCTACAATTTATTCTAAATAACATTTCTCTTCGGAGCAACAATCCTCAAGTATTCTATATTCAAGGATCCTCTTATTCATATTCCAAATCTAACAAACATTACATTCTCTACACCGAGCAGTCTACGATGTTACTAATCGTCATTGGTAATGACTCAAAATGATAATTTACCGTTTCTACACGTCCCTCCAGTAGCACTCACAACATAGCCAAATCCCGAAAACAAGGTCTTTTACACCCTCGAACTCAAACAAAAATTGCAATTCACCATACAAACCAGTTTACGATTTTTTGAATCCTCACTGGGTACATCAACCATGTGAAAATAATAATTCACCGATCCTATACGTTCTTCTACTAATATTCAACGCAACTAAGTACCAAAAGCGAAGTTCCCGAACGAATTTATCAGTTTCCCACCGAAGCAACGTATTCACCAAGGAACCTGTTTTATACCCTCCAACTCAAACAAAACTTGCAATTCACCATACAGACCAGATTACGAATTTTTAAATTCTCACTGGGTACATCAACCATGTCAAAATGATAATTCACCGATTCTATACGTTCTTCTACTAATACTCAAGGCAACTAAGTACCAAAAGCGAAGTTCCCGAACGAATTTATCAGTTTCCCACCGAAGCAACAACATATTCACCAAGAAACCTGTTTTATACCCTCGAACTCAAACAAAACTTGCAATTCACCATACAGACCAGATTACGAATTTTTAAATTCTCACTGGGTACATCAACCATATGTCAAAATGATAATTCACCGATTCTATACGTTCTTCTACTAATACTCAACGCAACTAAGTACCAAAAGCGAAGTTCCCGAACGAATTTTCCAAAGTCTCCCACCGGAGCAACAATCTCCAACTATACTCGTCAATGAACCTCTTTCACACTGGAACGAAACATGCAACCCACAACACAGAGCTGTTTACGATATCTTAAATCACCACTACGGACTCCAACATTGCCAAAATAATAATCCACCTTATCTCCAAGTTCTTCCAATAACATTCAACACAGCTGAATCTCGAAAGCGAGGTTCCCAAGCGAATTTTTCAAAGTTTCCCACCGGAGCAACAACCCCCGCAGGGCGATCGCGCGGACTGCACCATAATTAACTCTGCACAGCGTGTAATTGCGCGATGCTCATTGCGTGCGGGGGCGGTATAGTCCGACGAGGAGCATAATAATCTCTCGGCAGCACAGGTTCACTCGGTATGTTTGTCGGGCCCGGACGGAAGCACGTGTCGCGATTATAGGACGCGCGAAGAAGGAGGTGAGCCGCAACTCTGATAATCGCGCGGACACAGAGCACGGGGAGTCGTTTTGCGGCGACTATAGACTAAACTATTTCCAGAGGCGGCGAGAGGAGGCAGGAAGCCGCTGGAGAAAGGGAAACACCGCCGTGGCGTCGAAGGGCGAGGGAGGGTCTCGCGCAATAGGGTGGCCTGCGCGTTTGAAAAAGGGTGAGGGAAAGTGTATCGGCTTGGAAAATGTGTTGCGAGCGGGACACGACGCATGCCGGTGTCGCGCGTCGTCCCCTCGTTCTACGATCCTTTCATCCCTCTTCGTTCTCTTAAACGTACCCCGCTATTCTTCTTCTTCTTCTTCAACATCGTTGATTCTTCTTACTTTCGCCGCAATATCCAGAGGATCGACCAAGATCGCCACGCGCAACTCGATTAAAATTCATTAGTGCATGTTAACATTTTGATTGCTACCATATCTGGGTGCATGTCTACTGCCGAGGTCTTTTTACTTGGAGTAACCATTGCATTTGTTTTCAAAACTAATCCTTTGCACTACAATTTAGTTCACGATTGCAGTGAGTACAACTTCTTTCTCGTTTGTAATTCCTTAGAAGAAGAAGCAAGTTTATATTTATTGCATGTCTGTGCATTCTCCAATGGCTGAACAATATCATCAATCACAACAAAACTTTCAATCAATCCATTAATAAAATAATCGTCGAGATCATGTTACATGGACCACCATGTGTAATATTTCTTTCAATTCTCGAATATTATACATATACATATGTACAGGGCGTACCAAAATTTCTGTTACACAGGATATCTCTTTATCCATCGTATTTAGAACAAAATATTTCGAATGTATGGTTGTCAAAGCTCTATAGAAAGGTGCGTTTTTTAAATACTTCATTTTACGTGTTGAAGGTCATTTTAAGGTCAAGTTCACTTTTTTAAATAGAAACATAATTTTTTATTGGACTATTTTATTCTATGAGAGAAAATAAATAAGTTTTATTCGAAACGTTTTTTAATTCGACAACAACTTTTTAAGTAATTCAATGATGACGAAACAAGAAGAAGTGCCTAATAGGTCAGCGTGCTTTCCTGACTTGACGCCATTATACTTCTTGTGTATACTTTTTAAACACTTCTTTTTTACTTTAAAAGTGCTCTAATTGTGCTCCTCCCGACTGTACAGAGGCCTCATAATGTCGCATCAATTTCCTTGTACATACTGATGATATCATTATACATAGGTGTTTCTACACGACACGCATCTGAAATTTGAGTTTTGAGGTATTCTAAATTCTCCGGACGTATTCTCTACACAATTTCTTTTAAATAACCCCACAAGATGAAGTCTAATCTCGTCAAGTCAAGAAAGCGCGCTGACCTATTAGGCACTTCTTGTGTCGTTATCATTGAATTACTTAAAAAGTTGTTGTCGAATAAAAAAACGTTTCCAATAAAACTTACTTGTTTTTTCTCATAGAATAAGTTGGTGTAATAAAAAAATTATGTTTCCATTTAGAAAAGTGAACTTGACCTTAAAATGATCTAGAACACGTCAAATAAAATATTTAAAAAACTCACCTTTCTATAAAGCTTTGAAAACCATACTTTCATTGGAAGTATTTTGTTCTAAATACGATGGATAAACACATATCCCGTGTAACAGAATTTTTGGGACACCCTGTATATCGTAGCCGAAAAATCATTACGCAAACTCGTCACGATAAATCGTCGGTAAAAATCGACGTTCCTTCCACATAAATTATAAGAATTCGTTTTAGTCCAGGGATTTAGTTTTCTTCTCTTTGTTCATTCTTTCTCCGTCTCACCAAAATTCGGATTCGACGAAGATCTCCAGCGCGGTCGGATGAAAATTCATACGCGAACAAAAGCGAACCCCTCGGCGACATTGTTTGGCAGAGTAATCGAGGGTCGAGAGTGGTTGATGCGCGGCTCGGGGGTTGCTCTTCGGACGTCAACGAGCGTAATTGAGGCACTCGATCCAGTGAACGGGCATGGTAATTTCGAGGCGCGAATTCGACGGCCCGGACCGACCTGCGTGCTGGGATCAATTGGAATTGTGCGCCGAGTTTTTGGGATTTCCAGCCCCGAGGGCCCGTCGAATTTTAGCCCCCGAAGTTGATTAATTGCACCGAGACAATCTATTTTACGATCTGTTATCTCTCTCGACTTTCCGTGAATTTTGAATGCAATTTCTCTAACCATTCTCTTTTATTGTGCCTAGCGCTTGCAATAAACGAATACGTCCAAATAAATTCACACAAAATTGTCTTTTTCCATTCATAGACCAATAAAAGAAAGCATCGTGTCTAATATAAAGCAACAGATACTTCATCGAAGTTCCCTTAACAAAACCGAAAAATTTGTCTCATTACATAGTATACGGAGTGTATCTAATAACTGTGCCGCATTACGATATGGTTGTTATCGAGGATAAAAAAGAATTGTAAAAGTAAGTTTTGCATGGTTTAACCCTTGTCCTACAACAACGAGTGAGACTCGTGATGAGAAATTTGGGCCAAACACAATAAGGACGAGCCTGGCTCATTGTACTAAACGTAAACAACACGAGCCTGGCTCGTGGTACTTCATTCGTGACAAATGTAAACAACACTAACACGAAGATTACTAATTTTCTACGAGTTTTCTGAAAACATTATTAATTTAAATTAATTATTAATTTACAAATTGTTACTGATACATTATCCACTTTCTAATTATAAATCATTTTTGTTCACCGATGAATTGATCATAATTACTTCCCAGACATCTTAAAAGTATTAGTTGTGCCCAAACGTGTTTATTATTTCACAATTCCTTTCGTTGCGCCGAAATATACATGTCATAAGACGCATACATTTTGCGCAAGTTCGAGCATACGGCTAAACAGCTAAATGGCTCGACGCGTGACCGACCTTCTTGTTTATTATGGCCCGAGAAATCGGGAGTTAGCGGATAGGACAAGGGGTTAACAATCTGTATTGTCCCGTAGTGCGATTTCTTACGAAAGTCCATCGGTGCAGTTGCTAAATGCAAATCTTCACACAATAATAGAACATTCGACCACGGTGAAGTAAATGCTTTTACTACAGATACTGGAGAAAGTTAAATATTTTGAAAAAGTCCACGATTGTACACTAATACTTTTTTTAAGCAAACAAAGATCATATAATAGCGTTAAAAGATCGCATTACAGTTCGATGCAGTTTATTAAATCATGCACAACAATACTTTACAATTTTGTATAACTTCAATAACAACCGAGTTTAACCCTTTGCAATCGAATGGTGACTATGAGTCACCAGTAAAAATTGCCATAACATTATTCAAAACAGTTTCCATATTATTAAATTCGTCTTTATAGAGAATATATGTATTCTATAAATTGCTAAGAATTCAACTGTTGTTTAAGAAAACAGGTTTAATTTCAGGTGCACGATCTAAAGAAGATACATAGAGCAACAATGTTCTGGGTTGGAAGAAATATCTTGATTTTCGAATTCGAATTGCTTCGAGTGCAAAGAGTTAGTTCGGCCCAGTTACTAACAAGGAGAAGACGCGGTCATCGGGTCTTAGATTTTGTCGAAACATTGCATACTGGTAGATTTCGTTCTCCTGTTTATGAAAATATAGCATTATAGGCGTCGATACTGTATAATTTTTGAGATATTTATAATTTAAATTTCATTATACCGGTTAAGCCGTTAAGTACAGTTTTGGTTGAAGTTTTTGTCAAGTGCCAAATGGCGTGATGGTAACGTACTAGATTCATTACCTGGGAAGGCCAGTATTCATATTTTGTTCAGTTTATCTATTTTAATTAATTGTATTTTGCACATGAAAAGTACACTCATAATATCTATACGAAATAAAATATACAAATTTTATTGAAAAGGAACATAATATTAAAGACACACTAACTTCATCGATCTTAACGTATCTCAAAAGTTGTTTAGTATCGACGCCTATAATGCTACATTTTCATAAACAGGAGAACGGAATCTACCAATATGCAAAGTTTCGAGAAAATCTGAGACCCCATGACCGCGTCTTCTCCTTGCAAGATACATCCTGTGCAGTTTTCCCTAAAAAGACTCACGAAGCTCCCATATTTTTATACGATTTGGAGTAGTCCAAGGGTTATAGAATAATTTACTGTCACAGTGCGGTCATTCGTCTAGCCGAGTGTTCCACGGAATATTTGAACAATCGTCCATTGAAACGGAAAACGGGTCCGGTTCTTTTCCCGGTTTGCCTCGGGTAATCCTGAAAATCGCGGTGCAAACAACGCGGGAACATTAAGCGCATTTATACGCGTAAACATGACGAGGACGGGAGAATCTGGCTTGCGCAGTGTCGCTTGAATGCAGGCGATCTCTTTGTCTTGTTTCTTTTGTGTTTACATCTGGCTTCATCGACGGGCATCCATCGAATCGCGACGGCCGGGCCCCGAGTCTTCGGCATTCACTTTGTTGCGCGCCGCGCGTTTTCTCATTTCCACCGTTTCTGCTTTTTAAAAAAACATCAGCGAATAACCACCCTGTGCTCGCCATTGTTTGGCATAAATTCCGCTCGGATGTGTCGTCTCGATACCGCCGGACCTCGTCGATATTCTACTTCGAACGAAATTAATTAGACCGCGGCCGTTATGCAGTTACCATTATTTACCGAGCGTCGCGATTAATGAACGAGGAAAATATTGGTGAAAAATTGACGGCGAAGATCGATGCTACTGTCATGTAAATTTTACGCGTTTAATCCTGCGACGATGGTTTTACGAAATTTACACATTCGATATTTGCGAGACGATCGCAAAACGATAATTTACTCTTTAACACTTTCGGTAGAAGCATTCGTTTCAGCCGTAGCCTTCGTAGTCACAATATTAAATTCCTATGTATTCTCTTGTAGATTATGGAAAGAGATATTGTCACAGAACATTTATCAATTCTACGAATATTATGCTATGCAAATGTTATGTGCTGTTTTAGTTTATTATTTCAATTTGTTCAGGTTTAAAAATGATTCTTTGATTGCTAATGTAATCAGTAGACTGTGGATTGTATGCGTTTATGAGAAAAATGGATGAATGTGGTACTAAACTGTGATGACAAGACTGCGGATTTCATGCATTTATAGCAAAAATTATTGAAATTGTAAAAATTCGTTTATGTATAATAATGGAATTTTGTTCAAGTATAATAATGGAACTTGTCCAAGCATCTATTATATTGGAAATTATGGACAATCGGAATAAATCTAAGGGTTGCCATTTTTATAAGGCACGATTCACCGATAGTTTTAATGCTTGGTAGACTTAGTGTTAAGAACGCCAATGTATTATTTTCAACTTGTTAAAATTGTTAAAGTAAAAATCAAATATCTATCTGGCTCCTGTCCCTTGCAATAGAAGCAGACAATTTTTATATTGCATAAAAATCCACAGTCCAGTGACAATATTACGAGAATTTAAGAATATTGTTATATGATTCTCGACTGATCAAAATAATTAAAAGATGGAACACATTTTTTCGTTTAATTTGTGTAACTACTAATCCGCTAGAAAAATTTTTATTTTGAATAATGATCCGCGATCTAGTAATCAGTGTAACGAAATTGGCTAGCGAAATTATATCATCATACATCTTAATTTTACAATTTATACTTTATGAAATAAATTACATTGATTTTGCGAGATTGCTTTGACGGCTATCCCATCAACCTCAAACATTAAAATTTGAAATAACGACATGCACAAAATTAATTTAATTTTCTTTACACGATATGTAAAATCGTGATCGTTGCATATGTATAACGCTTGCAGCGAACGTGTTACTGATTTACATTGTGGTTTTTTTAGCCGGTTGTCAGTCAGATTACGTGAAAGATAATTATACATTTTTGAAGCCTGTTAATATGTTCGAGATGTTCGATTTTGTTTTTGTTCGTTTAGTGTCGTAGTATTGGAGATTATTGTAAAATATGCCGGCCTATTGGCATCGTGTGGCGTAACGTCGATGTATGTTGTATATTGGCGTAGTTACGTCGTCTCTCTCGCGGATACGGGTATCGGTGGAAGATTTCGCGACGAACGCGCGTCGATCTCTCTATTCGAGAGCAAAAACAAGGAACGATGTGCAGTGCTTCGTCAGTCGTTCGAGTACCAGTTATGTAAAAGGTTGCAGCAGCACTTTACACGCCCGAATTTCACGACTTTCTCGCCGTGGTTTACGCAATCCGCGTCGAAATGTTACGCATTCGTCGGCGCATACATGGTGACTGAAAATAAAATGTGACTTTGATGACGGGCTCTTGAAATCGGTCCACGAGCGAACAGTCAGTAACTGTCACGTCGATCTCAAATAATTAATCACTTAATCATCAACGGAAACAGATTACTTACAAATTCTGTACAATTTACTATCAAGATACAGCACGAGTTTTAAATCTATAGAATTTAAAATAGAAGAAAATGACAATTAAAAGGAGAAATGTGAATTTATTCCGGAACTATTTAGTATGACTTGTATCGAACACAATGCTGAAAGGTAATCAATCAGATTAATAAAGAGGCAGCTTTTAACGAAAATTAGGAAATGTATTTTTATATCATTCGGCGTTAATCGAAATTAATTTAACTTGTTGGAGATCCAAATCATATTGATAATAAATAAAATTTATAAAGAGTCAGTTTTTGATAAGAATTAGGAAATGCATTTTTATATCATTCGGCGTTAATCGAAATGAATTTAACTAGTTGGAGAACCAAATCATATTGATAATAAATAACATTTATAGAGAGTCTGCTTTTGACGAAAATTTGGAAATGTATTTTTATATCATTCGTTGTTAATCGAAATTAATTTAACCAGTTGGAGAACCAAACCATATTGATAATAAATAAAATTTATAGCGAGTCAGCTTTCGACGAAAATTAGGAAATCTATTGTTTCATCATTCGGTGATAATTGGAATTAATTTAACTCGTTGAAAAACCAAACAATATTGTCGTTGTAAAAGTGCATAGAGCAGGTTGCCCATTAATTACATACTGTAACTTTCATAGCAATTTATTAACCCAGTACAATACATCTTCAAAAGTGTTCAAATACCATCAATAAAATATAATGGTAATAACGAGACTGCAACAAAATAACGGAACAATAAGAACATTTAAATAATTTAAAAATATTGTTGTATAGTTTCCAACTCTATATAATATTAAAAATATATAAATCTATGTAGTTTCTGTGTTCCGCAATTAACACAGACAATGTTTAGTTTGCATGAAGTTCCGCTCCTAATAATAATAATTGAATCAGCAAAAATGACGAATGACTAGCAAGAAATGCAACATTTTCGCACATTTTCGTCGTCCATAAAATCATGTATAATAATCGTGTATGATAAATTCGCTGTGCAGGAATACACGATAAAATTGCAATAAGTGGCCCTCAAACGGGGGACGGCAGCGTTCAATTAGGGGACGAGAAAATAACGAATGGTTGTCTGCGGAGATGGAGAAGAAGAGGAGCCGCAAATCCAATATGATGGTTAGCTCACGTGCGATTGACGAGGCGAAGGGCAGTGGTACATGACCACGTTATGACATATTTCCGCGCTAAAATAGCAGCCGATCACTATTTCTGGCGCGGAAAGTCAATACAGAACACGTGCATGACACAACGTGATACATAGACTCATATTACATATATTTTGTACCGTTTTACGATTAATAGTCCCGTTTGTTGAGCGGGGCTAATTTAATTGATAAACGCAGTGCCTGGAAGTTACAATGAGTTTTCAAGAGCTTACGAAAAGATTAATGCCCAGTAAAGATAGAAAAATCCGAATTGATATACCAAAAAGAAGAAAACATCTCGAACTATCAAATGAATGCATTGGATTAGTTGAAAATGGAAGTAGTGAGTCACAGTGTCACAGCATAAGCAATTAGAGTCTCCAAGTGCCTGTATGTCCCAGTTCCTGGCTACTGTTAATGTTAAATTCTTCGATGATAGGGGTGCATGGTACACATTTAATTCTTAGTCCTTCAAAAAGCATAATAATTACACACTTTCACACATTTCTGTTTTATTAACTTTATATTATTTTATACTCCATATACAGCTATGAAGGAGCTAAAATCCTGTCCTTAATTTAAGAAAGATTAGTCCCTAAACATGTTAGAAATTCAACATGAAGAGAATGGCAAATTTTAATAGACTCTTGACTCTTCGATCCTTTCGTCTTTCAATTATTTGCTGTTAGATCTCAATTTGAATTCTTATTTGTTATTTCACACGGTTGCAGATAGATATTCTCACGTGAACATTTCCGAGCTACTAAAAACGAATTCTATTTTCAGCTACATAAATTCGAAAAGGCTGTCAGGTTTCTAACATGAGAATTTGAATGTGCTTCGAGCAGGTACATTTCAAGAAGGCGTCGAGCCTGAAAAAGGCAGCGAGTTTCGTGCATTTCCAATTTAAAAATCCTGTAAATTTCAAATATATGAATTCACAGAACGAAGCTCGCGTATTTGAATTTCAAAGCCTTGCAGATTTCTATTATTCAAATTCGAAACTTTGCATGTTCAATATCAATCTGTCTATATTAAAATTTAGTAAGTTCCAAAATCTTCTCATCTTGTGATGAAATCGAAATTAATTTCTACATCATCTTCAACTTCTAAAACAGATGTAAAAATTCATGAATTAGATAATACAACATAATTAGATAATATAACACGAATCTCGTGACATCGATAATGTACAAACATTGTAGAAACCACCAAATGGACTTAACATTCTTCAGAAGTTTATGTATAATATTTGCAAGTATACAAAAAGAAGTTAATATAGCATAGTATTTTGACTAGATTCTTAAAAAATCCGCTGACCCCTAATTTCCGCAACAGCGCAGAGAATTTGTATTCCCATAGAAATCCGCGACTTAAGTGAAACGGTGCTCGACAATTATCATCCAAGATTATTTACACGTGGAAGCCGCGGCGTCCAAAGCGGAACCGCCCCGATTAATTTCCACGTTAACGACCGGGCTGTAAAATATCTTTAACGATGATCTGCGCGAATAATCGAGGAGTCTGGAAACACAGGGGGATCGCGTGCAATCTCTCGGTGGCCGGTTGTTTTCACGCAGCCCGTTACATAGCGTCGACGAATTAAAATCAGCGAGGCGTAGCTATCGCTCGCGCGAGATTCGCGAGGATACGCGATACTCGGGGTCGCCTTAAGCTCGTTTCACTTTCTCCTTGCGTTCTGAGCTCCCTTCTGCAGCCGCGACGTGAATTTTAAACGGGAGAGACCGGAGGAATTCGCTGGTGAACCGAGCCGACGATTTACTCGGCCGTTAAGGGATTCCATACGCTCGTTTAGGGGATTCTAGTGCAACAGGTCCGAAGAATTAATTTTTGTTCACATAAGTTGACGGTACAACATTGTAATAACATGCTGTCCAAATTTTATAAGCGTGTTTTAGAAAATTACGAATTTATATGTACAGCACTTTGTGTAACGCGTCGAAGACTGGCGATTTAAACGCGTTTTTCTCGAAATCGTGTTTTTGAAGTGAAACTTCTCTAGGCGCGGTAGGCGTAAAACCTAGGCGCGGTACGCGTAAAACCGATCTGGCGATGAAACGATGAAACGAAATTCTATTCTATTAACATATACGGTGGAGGGTTCGGCATTGCTTAATAAAGATTATGATAAAATTCCGATGATACTAAGTGGAGATATCAACGTGAACAATCAAAATTGATAATATAATTTTTTAGAAGTAAATTAAGATTGGAAATGGTAAATAATCCTAATGAAGCGACAACAAGATCAGGAACAACTCTCGATGCAGTATTTGCAAGACATTTAGACAAAATTGAATCGAGAATATTTATATCATATTTTAGCTATCACAAGCCAATTGTTTCAATAGTAGAATCATAGAAAATTAAATGTCATAAAGTGTTAATAAAAATTCGAAAAAAAATTAAGATGGCGATCACGTAATTGTCGCACATATGGGGAAGGATAATGGTTGTTATTATTGATAATGAAAGCTGCAATTAGATTACTGGATATGTGTCCATATGAAAACCTGATACATTATGAAATTATGGTTACACAGGTTGAATTAAATTATACATTAAAGGACAAAAGATTCGTAAAAAAATTAAAGAAAGAAGTTTCACTTCAGCCATGTGGTCTAAGCACATACCAATTTTTTAAAGTGATTATGAAGTGATATCTCAAAAAGTACAGTAGCAATCGAACTCGAATTTTATAAATGCTCTGAGCACAGAATATGTTGTTTTATAAGTTTGACAGCCGCTTGAATGCAAAAATAGTCGAAGAAATCGAAATCTTATTATGATATAAGAGATAATATAAATCTAAGGTACAGAAGGGAAAAGTGTCATCGTTTGAAGTATTAAAATAAAGTACTAAATCTTCACTATTGGAAGTATAGACTATTCTAATAAGCTATTCTAATATTTTATCATAGAATTTAAACATCTTTATAGTTTCCTCATAGCGATGAACAGTTTCTCACTTTGTACTTGGTAAAAGGACAAGACCATCCACCATTTTATTAACAATTTTTATAAATACTATTGACGTTTCTGCCATGTTTGTTTAATACAATATGTAATTTCATTTTTAATGAACACTCAAATAATCCTCTCAACAATCATTTTTACGACTTTGTTAGAAATCTTGCTATAGATTTCTACTTTCTTGTATAATCATAAATTGATTCACACGTGAGACCTAATGATACACGTTGGAACAGTGAACTACACTGTGTTATTTGGGTATTGACCATAAGGATTGAGGGGAAATATTAATTTTTTTATTCACCTGAAAGGAGACAGATCTTTCTGCGATCGTAATTCTCAGAAACAATAGAATGGCTGCCATGGTCTTATAACTCGCGTGTTTTTTATAAACATTTTCAGGACTCGTTTTAAAAATGCGACTTTACGAAACGAGTTCTTGGTTATTAAACGAGCTGTAATTTCAGCCGCGTAAAAGTTTATCAAGTTCGACCTAGTTCGAGGTCCAGCATGCGTAATGATCGGATGCTGGCGACCGATCGGTCGAAATAGATCCGTCTGGAGTTACGCACCGGTCAATATCGGTAATTTACGCGCGAACGGCAAACATCATGCGGGTCTATTTGCCGGGCGATCGATTCGTGAGTTCGCGGATTTCCTCTTTGAAGAGGACGGACACTGCGCGTGCCTCCTCCTTGATGGAATTTGGCGAGCTGTTTGGCGAAACCAACTGTTTGTTATGGTGTTGATGGTTGTATCGATTCCGTTTACGGCCAAGAGAACGGGAGACGTTATCTCGGCTAAATGCGGATGCTCCCGTAAATGAGACGAGAAAATATAAAACTTCTTCATCCGTGAATTCATCGGTGAATGACGGACATTATCTGCGGAAGCAGATCACACTGAATGTAGAAGGGAATGCTGGAACACAATGAGTATGATTCATGTAAATTTTAAAAGAGAATTTGTTTAAACGCCGCGAATCCTTAACCCTTTGCACTCGAAACTATTTTAATCTCAAACCAAATTCTATTTCCTGACATAGAATATTTCCATTTTATACGAATTTTTTTCATTTCATACATACGAATCTGATCCAATTTATACGTACAATACTTAAATGTTTAGTAATTGATTAAGTAGACATTGTATAATGCCAAATTTATTTTAAATAAAGGTATAAGAGTTTTTAGCATGTTATAATTGTCTCAACAGCGTTAGCATTTGTTTCTGTGATAATTAAGTAACTGTGATAAAGTTGAAACATTTATTTACATCCATAGCAAGGTATACTACGAGTACGCAATTAATACGTATATGGTACCGAAAGTATTCAATATTTAATAATATTGCAAATAACATATATTTACTTAATTGGAAAAGTTTGCTCGGTTTATTCATATATGTATTACATGTTTTATCGACGAAGTCCTGTGAACGATTTATATCATACTTTTCGAAATGAAATGTATTCGTACAACAGTACTATGGTTGAATAAAAATTCGCTCTTTTACATGCTGAGAATTTTAATTAATTATAACTTATGCATTTACGCTCTAATAATTATAGAACACGTTTATAGTTCACCTATGCGTTGTTTGAATAATCTCAATGTGGTTTCTCACAGCACAAATAGTAGTTGCTTCTAAAAAAGTAATAGCAGCTATGAAAAACAAGAGTTCAGCTGAGACAGTGCTTAAACTACAAATTTTATCGTTAAAATAATTTTCTACAATCATTCGAATTAAAATGAATGCAAGGAATTATTTATTTGAACCCACCAAGAGTTTTAAAACATTGAACAGAGCTAAGAACGTGAATGCTATAAATCGTTTACTTCATAATTTTCCTGTCACTTTAAAAACGATATTCCTATCAATCAGTAAAGGACATTTATACAATAATTCTACCAATGAAATATTAATCCCCGAAGCTCGAATAAATAAAGACATTATTAGCGTTTGATTAAAGTTGTATTATATTTTTTATTAACTGCATTGTACTCCACAGTTTTCCATTCAATTATCCTGCGTTTCGCGGTGCAGCAAAGCCAATATTGTCCGTTACAGTAACAAATAAACGTATTACAGAATTACAGACCATAGCTGGAACGAGAAAATTTGACACGGATACTCGACCGTTAATAAACGCAAAATGGCGGGCACATAAGGGGGCTGACGCTCGTGTTACCGCCGCCAGCGGTTACGTTTTTTAAATGACGAAAAATTTACTAAAAAAGAAACTCCTTACGTTTTATCCGTCCGTGCGGTACGGTGAGTGGGTTATGAAACGTACGGAAAGGTTAATTAGCTGGGGCCGGTTTTCACGCAAAGATGGAACACCGTACAAAGCAGATGAAAGTGAATCAACGTCCGCGCCCGGGACGAAAATTCCGATCGGCTTAAAAACTCGTTCTACCGAAAGAATATCCTGCGAAAAATATTTATACAGTAATTCAACGGATTAGAACACGATTATAATAATATTAACGCAACTATATGGTCTCCTGAATTTATTTAAATCTCTTGTTTGATTGAAAATGATTGTATAATTGTTTAATAGAAATGTTTAAATTGCTGGTTTTATTTCCGTATAATGCTTTGGATTTTTTTAGATCTTTTTGTACGAGAACAATTTTAAGAGACGTTCTCATTGTAATAAATATTGGAACTCCAACTAGTGAAATATAGAGTTATTCGTTTAAGGATTCGTTAATCTAAAAAGTAGTTGTTTTATTGTTCCATAGAAATGTTTAAAATGCACTTTTTATTCCCGTTTAATGGTTGCGAAACATAGTTGTTTCGCGCTATTTATTTTTAGTGGACGTATGTATATTGTTTGTTACAAATTAATCTCTGAAATCGCTGGATTTTACACTTTATTTTGCATTGCTATTAAACTGCGAATGTTTATATAAATTTATACCGCGATGAAAGTTGATCAAGCCCTTCACTTTGCTTCGTACTGACTAAAACTTTTAATAAGAGAAACAAATTACTTGCTGTGTAGAGAGTTTTTATACAAATCTGTTCGTACTAGTGTATCACAAATTGTTTGACACAAGGAATTTTCTTCATGAAAAATGTTAAAAACAGATATTAAACATCTCGCAGAGCTTCTTACATTTTGAAATAAAATAAAAGTATTAAAATAAAGTCGGTAAATAAAGTATCAAAGATGTAAACAAGATATGAACAATTCGTTTATTCTTGCGATAAGTGAAAAATAGCGATCACTGAATTCACGAAACATGAAATATTAAATTATTATGTACTGGAAATATTCGATCATTCTTTTCAGAGCTGTATTGATCGATCCATTATGTTATGGCATCCGATGTTTTTGAATTATGATCCCCATTAGCGTGTCCAGATTCCGCAACAGTCCCATTGTTGCGGGAGGCGTTCCGCTCAAATTTCGCCCCGTCCGTTGTTCGACTAGGGTGCACGATGTAGTCATAATTTAATAGCAAAACCGTGGACAGTCGCTAATTAATTACTTGCACGTAATCGTGTCGCTGGCAATAGCGAAATGCTGCCAACTAGACAAACCAGAACATTCGCGTTCTCCCATTTTGAAATACGATTACATCCTCCGTCACAGCAATCTAAATACTGCGTATCTTTCGCCTACTTCTTAAAAAATTAAATCAAATTTTCTGACTGTACTGAATTTCAGTATTAACCCTCAACTGGTCACGTGTCTATTCTATCTACAAGACCATTTTACTTAGAAATAGAAAAATCGGTAAGCACATAGTGTAATAAATAGATTGCGGATGTTTATGCAAAATAAAAAAAAATTGGTGTGTGCTTTAACCACATGGCTGAAGTGAAACTTCTTTCTTTAATTTTTTTTTCGAATTTTTATTAACACTTT
Organism: Sphecodes monilicornis; assembly: GCA_913789915.3. Lineage (NCBI taxonomy): Eukaryota > Metazoa > Arthropoda > Insecta > Hymenoptera > Halictidae > Sphecodes > Sphecodes monilicornis. Next base: position 12,818,889 of record OU565291.1, on the reverse strand, counting down.
ATGACAATTAATTTTCTATGATTCTATTTTTCAAACAATTGCCTTGTGATAGCTAAAATATTATATAAATATTCTTGATTCAGTTTTGTCTAAATGTCTTGCAAATACTGCATCGAGAGTTGTTCCTGATCTTGTGGTCGCTTTATTAGGATTATTTGCCGTTTCCAATCTTAATTTACTTCTAAAAAGTTCTATTAATAATTTTGATTGTTCCGATGCAAAGTTCACGTTGAAATCTCCACTTAGCATCATCGGAATTTTATCATAATCTTTATTAAGCAATGCCGAACCCTCAACCGCATATGCTAATAGAATAGAATTTCATTTCATCGTTTCATCGTTTCATCGTTTCAGCGTTCCAGCGTTTCACCGTTTCATCGCCAGATTGGTTTTACTCCTACCGCGTTGAGGTTTTGCGCCTAAAGAAGTTTCACTTCAATAACGCGCCTAAAGAAGTTTCACTTCAATAACGCGCCTAAAGAAGTTTCACTTCAACATTCCAATTTAATTTCGGGGAACAGAAGTTAATTAAAAATGTATTCCTCCATTTGATAATTTGAATAAGTCGAAAATAATGTAATAACATTCTTAAATACGTTTAATGTCTTCACAGATTTGTATCTGACCTATTCATTTGTCTGGCAATGAATTTACAAATTTTTTTATACAAAGTAGATATAGAATTTTAATTTTAATAAATTAATTTAATAAAGAAACGAATTGGGAGATCGAAGACATTTTTCTTTGCTAGTAGAACTATGAAAAACTTTAACTGTTATTTACGGATTCAGAGATCTTTAGAAGAGTGCGAGATGTTTGCAGTCGAAGGATTGAAGGAATGTTACTAGATGAGAAAGGTGATGTATTTAGCTTTATAAATGATCGCAAGTGATACCCTGTGCGATCGATGATCGTTTTGTCCGCCTTTCGTGCGTGGATACAATCAGGTCCGAGGAAAATCGCTCGACTTCCGCACGGCCTTTTTCCCCGAGAGATGAAAGAACTTCGATCTCACTTCCGATCGTTCAAGTCAGCTAAGGGTGAGGACAGGGGTGCTGGGTCGTTGACCAGAGCTGGATAAAATGTGTGTTTTAAATAGGAAGTAGCTTGTCTCGCTATAAAACCTGCGTTCTAACATAAATCCATTCGCCACCAGCTGCCACGAATATTTAACCCTCGTACGCTGCTCAGAAATAATTGCATTAAAGATCCTAGGGTACTATTTCACCCATTTTCGATTTCTCTTTTTATACGACACATTTTTACATAAATAATATTTATACGAGTTTCTAACACGACACATTTGCTTTCACATGATTCTTCAAGTACATTTGGATTGGCTTTGACGCCGATTTTTAAATGGGGGGAGTACAAATTCCGTGGCCTCTCGTTTTGAGGTTATATTTGTGTTCTTGGGGTTATTTCAAGAAAAAAATGTATATACAACATGGTGTCAAATTGGCCTGGTTTAGCCGGTAAAGTAGATTTCCTGTTTTTTATAAATTTGCAAATATCTCGGTAACTATGCGAAATATGGTAAAATATCAAGAGACCTTTTTTGTAGAAAATGAAATTTTACTCGCATAATCTTTGCATTGCAGCTGTAATCCAGAATTTGAACTGGTAATGGAAAAATCATGTGAATAGAATGAGTTGTGGTTAGGTCGTGGAGGGGGCGGAAATCGTACGAGGGGCCACGGAAATCGTACACGTGCCTTTAAATGTGTTTTAATTATTTTAGCGCGGCTTGCAATAACGTTTTGCACGATAAGACACCCGGGTGCATTCAATTTTGATTTCTATTCCTTTGCATAATTGTTCCTAATGTTGTTTCGATGTCTAGAATATTGTGGAACGTTCAGGCCACTGTAATTGAACAAGCCAGAAATACGTCAGTCGATATTTGGACACTTAATATCAATTTCATCGAAGTACCTTTACCGGCTGTAATATCCGATTTTTCTTTAATTATTTCAACTAAATGCTGTGCAAAATTTATACTTCAAGAATCGAGTTGGAAGCCGATATTTCTCGTTAAATCTTTCTCTGAACTCCGGTTGTTGATCTTGTCGGACACTCATCAGTCCGTCGAAAACGTTCCGAATACGGTGCCGTCCATTTTTCAACGAGCATTTGTTCAACCCTCTTCGAGGACCCGTCTCGGGATCGGGATACGGTAGAATAGAGGAATAGGACGCCGTGAAATATAGTCGAGCTCGATCCACAGGCGAATCCCCTGGATTTACGAAAGAGGAGCTGCCCGATAAGAGGGTCAGACACCCTGGCGACGACAGTCCGATCGTTTACTGCGCGAGACCACCCCCAAATTCGGACCTCGAGGCGCCGAAGAAACGGGGACATCGTCTTCGGGGTGGATAGCCGAACTGGTCGGTGGATTTTGGGTTGTTCCATGCATAATCAATTTCATTCCTAAGCCTGACACTAACGCTTCCAGTTATTTTTAACTTTTAACCATTAACCCTTGCACTGTAAGATCGAATCAGACTGGTGATAAAGATTACGAACAAAATCTTAATTTCCTTTAAACCCAAACAAAATACTATTTCGCTGTTATTGAAATATAGGCATTGAAGATTGCGGAGGCATACAATAAACTTCCTGTTTTTTCGAGAAATTACAAAGAACTTCTGATCATTGCAATCGTAAAATAAATCGTAGTGCTAGAAGTGGCCCAGAAATGACGGAATTTTCTAGCTCTTCTGGGTCCCTCGAACTTTCAATCATCGAATTTAATCATTCATGTAGTATTAAGACGTATGGTCACATTTTTTCAATGTAGTGTACGTAATGTTTGGCAAAAATGATAATAACAAGTCTTCTGTTTGTGCATAGTCGTGGTTTTGTATACACATGTCGTTTAAAGGGAAACTGGAGTAAAATTAAATACAGTAGCTCCGTATTTAACGTGTTAAGGGACGCCTTGATATTGGCAGCAAAAATTAATGTCAAAGAAGACATGTATGTATAAAACGACTAGATATGTCGATCAGAAGGGCGAGGAACTAGTTGAGCCTAATTCGCTGACATCGCTTTGGCTGATCGTAAGCGGATGTCGGACAATCTTCGCGACAACACGATCCCGCGGACGTCAGCGGAAAGGGTCAGCCTCTGATTCGGCCGAATCCCGGAATTGATCTAGTTAACTTGTCCGAATCCCTCGAGTCTTCGCTAGCAGCTTATTCGGTCCAGCAAATCGCTCTCGGACTTGTTGTTGCAAGACTACTGCCGGATTAAGACCATTAGAGGCCCTAAGCACTTAAAAGTTTCTGAGGCCCCCTTAGACTGGATCACTTCATTGCAATGTAGAGTGGACCTGTATGGTTACGTACACAATTTTGATCGTTTGACTAAAAGTGTTTTTAACAAAAATTAGAGTTTTGCTCGCTCGCTACTGATTTTCATCTTTCCAGTATTCTTTCGATCTTCCCACTTGCACACGCACGCACATAAACGCTTTTCAATATTATTACTATGTGAAAGATGTAAAGTTCAGAAAATTTCTATGGCGCCGCTTTTTCCTGCTGCCCTAAATACGTGCTTATTCTGTTTATTGGTTAATCATGCACTGCGTGAGACAGAGATTTGCACCGTTCCTAGAGACAGACATTTGCACCGTTCCTAAGATTCCTACTTAGAAAATGGCCGCGCCGAACCCAATTTCACGACACGAATACGTCTATTGGTTTGTTCGGAACGTAATTTCGTTTTTACTTCAAGGGGAAAATGAATGACGATTTTTCACTATTAATTTATTTACTCAAAGTAGCGTTTACTTTGGTCTATGATCTTTTGCCATCTCTCATGGCAACTTGGAAATCCTATGTTCGTAGAAATCCTGTTTTCCATTAGCAAAAATTTGAGTTACATTACTTTTGATGATTTCATTTAAAATTCTATTTAAGCCGCATAAAAAAAGTTGCGAAAAGAACGAAATAAATAGTAATCAGATGGTAAAGAGCTCTCTGTAAAGAGCAGATAACTTTTCCTTGCTTGCATTGCATTTGTGCCCTTGCAGCAATCAAAAAGCAAAATGCGACGGATAAGCTTACTTTGATTTTCCGTATCTGATGCTATGACAACAAAAATGTCTGAAAGGTTTTAAATCGCTATAAGGCACGAAATGGCGTCTGAAATGTCACCTATCAAGTTACACCATGATTTCGCGACTTGGAATAAGATTAAGTAATAATAAATGGAAGCAATGCCATTTATACACGAAAAACGAAATCACTTTTCGAACAACCCAATACGTGCACCGTTTTCGCCGATTGGACGCGAAATTGTATTCGGCACGAGCGTTACCGATATTAGATCCGATCCAAGATTCGCTTTCCTCGCTCACTTGTGCTCTAATAAGGATATAGCGAGTTTCTGGGGGAAATCAACTCGTTCCAATCGAAATCGAGAGAGATAACGGGGAATCTGCTATTTGTTTTCTCAGTTAACAGTGAATTTTAATGCGGAATACAGAGAGTTTAATTTCATTACACAGTTCGTCTAGATAACACGATGTGCGGGCAAAAATGAAATTACACGGTGTCTCGGATTTCAGATTTTGAAATAATTACTGGGAACATGCATCCTTCATTGTCAGAAAGTTTCATATTAATATTGTATCGTAACGTAAACTTGTTGGGTCATCTTCAATATCTCTTCATCTATTAACAAAGTCGTGCATTACAACCATTCAATTGTAAAATCGTTAGTTATACATAGTTTTTATTTAATCGCAATTATCTGCATTTGCATTGAGGCACAATCAAATAATTATAATTGAATTATATTTATATGTGTAGTCGAATCAATTTATATTACAATCCAATATTTATGCAAGAGACGGGGAATTTATTTGATTCGCACGAATTCATCTTCATGCCCTGCCGTATAATTATAAATTAAACTCATAATGAAGATCTCAAACAGAGTCTGAAAAATATGAAAATTACTCCTTTCCTTAGGTCGAAATAAAATTCTATTTTGCTGTAATCAATACTTAAACATTAACAGTGAATACAAATAGAAGCTTTTCTTTTCATACGATCATGGGTTAATTTCGAAAAAACACAAAACACAAGTGTTTAATTTATCCTAAATCAAATACGAAAAAACAACACATAGTAATTTTCATACTAGTTTGCTTATTAAACTGATACAACGCTCAAATGGTGTTAACTAAGTTTTCCAGTTTGCAGAACATAGAATTTTAACGAATTCCTTCGACAGAAAAATATTTATTTAAAATTTCAATTTACAGTAATGACAAACGAGCGAACATATACGTCTCAGTTTCAACACATTGAACGCGGAGCATTTTTCCATTTCACATTTTATTTAAGTTCAAATACAAAAATAGAACTGTGCGTAAGCAAAAGACTTGCTTACCCCATTATTGTTTAATCTGTTTCAATTAAATCGGTTAAGATACTGTGATCTTTTTTTAATACTAAACGAATTATATAAGGTGTCCCAAAAATGTTGAAACTCCCTGAAGTGGGCAGTTTCTGAGATTATTTAAAGTAATTTTTTTCTTTACAAAAATGGCCGCCTCGCCTTTGTTAAGATGGTATTAATCAAAAACATGGACCAATCAGAACACCGTTACAGCGGACGTGTTCCAGCTCGACGACAGAACTCGCGCTGAACGCGATATTACCATTGGCTGAACCGGAAACCATCCGTTGTAACGGTGTTCTAATTTCTGCGAGCTTTTCGCTAATAACTCATTAACAAAGCGAGGCGGCCATTTCTGCAAACGACAAAATTACTTAAATAACCTCAGGAACCGCACATTTCAAAGATTTACAACATTTTTGAGATACCCTGTTATATTGTTTTGTAAATTCAATGCTGTCAGTCTTTACGGACTGACATAGCGTTTAACATGTTAAACGAATTCTATGCCCGTGCAACTTCAAAGTCTGACTATAACTTCGTTCAACGCAAAACAGTCGAATTTCCACACCCCGAAACTAACGAAACGCCTGAATAATTTAAAGTTTGTTTACTCGTTCAATTTACATTTAATGTGTCGCGAAAAGGAGGTACGAGGTTACAAGCACCGTTCATCCCCTTCCTCGATCACCGTCCCGTGAAACCCGTGCTCGCGACTGTTTTATTAACTTCAGAGAGAGCTAACGAAATTGCTTTCGCGTGGAATTGCGCAGAGAGCAATCACTTAGTTCTCAAAATCGATTCAAATATCGAATTCGAATGGTTTTCCGCCGCAATCACCCCCTGAAACAAAAACCGCATTCCCGTTTCTTATAACGTTCAATAATGTCTTTCGGGGGTTCAAATATAGCTAGCGTGATAGCGTTTCGACAATTTCTATATACCAAATTGGCAATGTCCAATGCAATATCCGCCGGCGCAAAATGAATTCCCTGGAACGTTTCAGTTTGCTAAATCAATCGGCCGCGGCCAACTGCATTTATTTACGTAATAAACTCGTATTTACCGGAGCTTCTTCTCCATTTTATTTTCGCGAATGTTTACTCGCGTGAACAGGATCGCATTGAAATTCGTTGACTCGATCATGCTGTACCGTTTTGTCTCGTTGACTAGTTACGTCTCATTAGTTAACGAACAATCACAATAAGGAAGATTGAATTGTTATTATTATCTGTGCAACTGCTTCTGAAAGTATTTTCGCGCGATGGTCAATGATACATTCACTTTATATAATTTGATGTTTCATGCTTAAACGTGGATCAAGCATTCTGTAAATTATTTTACAGTCCTTCAATTATTTTTAGAGACAGATCTTTTTATGTGTTCAACATAGAATTTCTTTTCGCTTTGTCTAGAATTGTCTAGAGCAGCGGTGTCCAGCTTAGGGGCCCCTCTTCCGCCTGCTTCCCCTTCCTACTGTTACTTTGCGCAGGCGCAGTGTGTTCTCACCGACCAAGAAACAGTAACCGACCCGCGTGGCATAAAACAATCGACGATCATCTTTTCAATGCGGGAAGCAAGCATATTGGAAATCGGTTCGCCACGTCACGGCGCTATGGAAACGGCGAACGGTGGTGGGGATGGTGTTCAGCTCCCGGAGCCAGTGATGGTATATGGTCTCGGTTTTCTCACGCATGCGCGACGATTTTAGCGTCAGTAAAGTACAAAGTTGGGCTAAAATGGGGTACCTTGGTCACCCCGCATAGTTTCGCAAATTTTTTTTCGATTTTCAAATATGAATTGACAAGTAGCTCCTTCTTCAATAGTAGTTGCCATTATGAAATCGAATATATTAACATTAACTTACCAAAATTTCGAAGTACGGTCGTCGCGTCATGTCGTCTTGCACTCTTCTGCCCGGTTTCCCGCCAATTACAGTTCTCCCCTACTTTCCCCACAAACATAAGACGTACTGGATTTAGTCGCGCATGCGCGAAAAAACCGAGATCATATACCATCACTGTTTGGACATTGCTGGTCTCGAGTCTAAACATCGTGTTTACGGGTCTGTGCAAGATCGAATGGGACACTGTCATTTTTTAGATATTTATTGGCGTGCTTGGCCCTAAGGATTCATTACGGATTTAGGTAAGGCTGGAAGAGAATTTTTCGTTTTGAAACAGGAAAACAGACCAGCCGTATTCCGCGCAATAACAATTGATGCGGCAACGCCAAGTTCGGAGGAATGATCCTCGGACAAGGCATCTCTGTGCAACGTCCTACGAGCTCACGTTTGAAAATGTAATCACGGGGTTAGTAGGCGTTGCACAATTTTGGATTACACCCCGAACTGGTGGTTCGCCCCCCTTTTACCCCTACCAAAGGAATTATCTCTTCCCGAGTTTTGAAATAGGGATAGGGATGGGATCAAGTACCTCGCAAACAGGTTCGTACTTTGGTTAATTGAATTCGAACACTCTATAAGTACTTCGAAAAATGGAAATACTACTCCGAAGTATACTCGAACCTATGCCAGATAGTTTCGAACCGTTTACAAGTACTTTACATGTTTACGGTAAACGGAAGTAATACTTGCAATTATATTCGAATCTTGGTCGAACAGATTCGAAACTTTTATGTATATCGTACCCGAAATTCTCTGATTTTTCTAATTTCTTATTATTTTTTACTTTTAAAATAAATTATGCTGTCCTTTAATGTATAATTTAATTCAACCTGTGTAACCATAATTTCATAATGTATCAGGTTTTCATATGGACACATAACTAGTAATCTAATTGCAGCTTTCATTATCAATAATAACAACCATTATCCTTCCCCATATGTGCGACAATTACGTGATCGCCATCTTAATTTTTTTTCGAATTTTTATTAACACTTTATGACATTTAATTTTCTATGATTCTATTATTGAAACAATTGGCTTGTGATAGCTAAAATATTATATAAATATTCTTGATTCAGTTTTGTCTAAATGTCTTGCAAATACTGCATCGAGAGTTATTCCTGATCTTGTTGCCGCTTCATTAGGATTATTTACCATTCCCAATCTTAATTTACTTCTAAAAAATTCTATTAATAATTTTGATTGTTCCGATGCAAAGTTCACGTTGAAATCTCCACTTAGCATCATCGGAATTTTATAATAATCTTTATTAAGCAATGCCGAACCCTCAACCGCATATGCTAATAGAATAGAATTTCATTTCATCGTTTCATCGTTTCATCGTTTCATCGTTTCAGCGTTTCACCGTTTCACCGTTTCATCGCCAGATTGGTTTTTTACTTCTACCGCATCGAGGTTTTGCGCCTAAAGAAGTTTCACTTAAAAAATCCATTCGTTTCAAAATTCAATATCCAAGAATCGATCCGAAAAAATTGAAAATCGCTTTGAAAAAATCGATTCAGAATCGCCCAACCCTAGTTAGAACGCATAGAACATATCGAACCGTCGCGTCGGGACGCACAGAACCTACGGAACTACTTTGAACATCGAACTATTCGGAACCTTAGAACATTGGCACCTTTTAACACACTGTACTCCAAACTTTGAACTTTAAGTGTATTTTGCAAATGTGAAATATATCCTTTTTTTACTATTTAAACTAGAGCGTTAATTGCCTTGAACCAGCGGCAATATTTAATAGAACAACGCTCGAAATACGCTTGTTTTCCATTATTTTCCAGTTCCACGCGAACAACATCGTTCAACGATAGCAATGACGATTAAAAATCGAATGTTAATGGATTAATAACGTCTCTTAAACCGAAAAATTTACAAAGGTAAAGATATGCGCCAACCGGATGGACAGGTTTCGAAACCATCGCGGCGGATTGTTTCATTCGCACGAAACAATCGAGTTTACGCATCGATAAACGAATTCTGCACAGCTTCGCGATAAAATTCGCTGGCCGCCTGGCGTGATCGGAAATCTATAGTAAAGTTATTAGCAAAATTTGACCAGGATTTAATCCCATCTCTGCATGTTTGCCTGTAGGTTTTCCGCGCTCCTGCAGTTTTTGATATTTTAAAGCTCGTGGATTGATCTGTAAATCTGCGAACTTTCATATGTGCTGTATATTCACGTGAAAATTGTAATGTTTCAAGAATACGATCTGCTCTATAGAATTTGTTTGACAACATAAAAATCAAAGTTTGTGAGAAGACTTACTTTTGAGGATGCAAATCGGATAATTGTTCCTTTATTATATATTAATTGCTGTTTGTATTTATTGCTTAATAATGCACGTAGATACGTAAAATTTTATTCCCTGCATCAAGAATTGTGTTGTTCTCACAGGAATATTTACGCGGTATAAAATGTTATAAAAATTGTATTATTATTAAGAATATTATGAGAATTTCTTATAACTACATAAACATCTGCAAGTCGATTATTTGATGCTTTTAATAGTGTCATATAAATTTGCAAGTGTTACTGTATCGATATAGAAAAATTTGCACATGTACATTTAACATCAGTATCCATCTAAGAAAGTTAACATTAATTGTTCATAAACTAGTCACAAATTGAATGGCCAACAAAACAAATATAAACCACTGTTCCTACTTCCAGCACCAAACAAATCACCAAATAAAATCATTTCCACAAGAATTCCGCGATTGTCCCTTGAATTCGCCGATCCGGATGAACCACAACTAACTATTTAGTTTAGTTGATTGTGTCTTATCGCAGTGATGAACTTCAGGCGTTTAAAACGAGTTGCAGATAAGAGCTTTTGGTGCTTGATTGAATCTAATCCTTGTGTAGCGTTTGTTTAAAAAAAGGATTTTCTCATCTTTTGTCTGCTTTCGTGGATGTTCGAAAGTTGTTGTGGCTCAAAGATAGCGTTAGTCGATAGTGGATTACGGTTCAACAAGGGGAAAAAAGTATACCGTGATGAGATTGCTCTCCGTGGTCCACCGTTTCGCCTAAATCCCCAACTATAGACGAGGACAGCTTCACGCAGCAAACCTTTCCGTCAGCTTGTCACCAGCTTGGCATTCACACTGTGGAAACGTGTCTGACAAACGATCTGGCCCCGGTTTCTCGTGCGATACGCGTCATTTTACTCTCATTCATCGTCGCGGAACACAAAAGGAGGATGAAGATACATCCGCTTGACTCTGCCAACGGTCTCCCGATACCGTGCGCAGCCTGTTAGGCTGTTTGTCAGTTGCGAAATGAATCGCGACTGCCACGCGAAGTTGCTAGACATGTGAAACATCCGTTAAACGAGTTCTATGCAGGAAAAGTCGATTGAAATATTCATAGATAAATATTACGTTGGCCGAAGTGCTTCTAACTGTGCCTCGCATTTTAAAGTAGCTATGCACATTACGCGAGCTGAGAATCATGGTGGAGTAGTCCAAATTCTGAAAGCTAAATTCTGGCTATTCCGCCAATTTATTGTTACCTAGGTGTAAATGAATGCGAAACTCTTAACATTTGGCAGTGTAATTTGTACAATGATCAAATGACTTTTTTAAAATTAGACCAAACGAGTTCAGTTATTTTGAGATGTTAAAATGATTAGTTTACTAGGTAATGTGTAAATAATTTTTTCTCAAAATTGCTATTGGTCGGAATTGCAACGGAAATAGTAATGATCACAATTTTTAACTTTTTTATCTGTGCCGTTTGATCCAATTTGAAAAAAGTTATTCGATTTCTAAAGCTGTACGAATACTTTGTACATTCACTGTATATCATTGCACAATCTCTAAACACTTCCGTATTTGTGGCTGTTCCCAATGTTAAAGCCTGCTTCCATGCATTGTCTTTCTTAAATAACTGTAATTAAAAAAATTCCAGATTCTTATTTTCGTTTGTTTTTGTTCTGTGTACTTCTGTTTTGTTTATTCTTCATGCTGTAATAAATCTCTTATGAGATTAATTCAATAAAGAAGTAGTAATTGTTTCTAAACAAAACATTACCATAAATGTCAGACGCGAGCGTTCTCTTAGTGTGTTCCTGCACGATAAGAGGACTTACGTTGTTTTGCTTAATGAGTCTGAATTGAACATTGGTCTTCGGTTAAATTGCATAATTTTTTCTGGTAAATACGTAAATTCTATATTCTATATCTCAATTAATGAATAAACTAACATTTTTCGAAATTATAACTTGCGGATTTTCTCCTTGCAGACACAGAAACAGTCTCAAAGAAGAATAGCCAAATGCTGGTGGCCAGCAAAATGGCGGTCCTAGCACTTAGCCGATCAGCGATGATCGAGTAGCTAAATTGGATCCCACAAAAGGGAGCTAAAGGCTGAACCGAAGGGCTAAGAGTAATACACAGAGGATATTCGATACGGTCTAGTTTGCCATTGTCAACGATGTTGAATTAGGATAGGCCCTACAATGGATATTCTTGCCAAAGACATTCTATATACTAAAATTTGTATTGTGCGACAGACTTCTCCATCCAGAAGATCTCATTCATTTGCATAAGATTCGACATACATACCTGCTGCCATTCTCTGGACCGAAATTTACTCCCTATGTAGTCTGTAAGTCCGGTACTTTGACTATTCAATGCAACATGAATATTTAATAATTAAGGATCGGTAGCAACCTCTACAACTATAGGACTTAATTATTCTCAAGGCTCGTAAATACGTAAGCTTTCCGATCTTAGAGCTTCTTAATGCATTATATCAAACCCTTCTTATTAATGTTTCATTAAATAATTACATCGTTCCCTTAGTTTACCTCTCAATGACTGGATAATGTAAGAATAATAATTATTAAGCAGCGCAGTTGATGTATTTATGATAGAAATGGATTGGAGAACATTAGAAGAATTTGGAACTATTGTTATGTTATTTTTAACCTATTGCAACTGGGGAACAGCATATTTATTTTGCAAAAACATCCGCAATCTAATAATAACCGTAGAAATCCAAGGAACACAAAGCTACGTGAAACGATGCCAATTACAACTACTCATTCATGGAATTTAATCAGAGATACTGAGGAATGTCTATAAAGGATGAATATTAATCTGTTATTTAATCCAGTGCATAATACAGATGCCGTAGAGTTTTTTTGTTATATTTTTCACTGCTTAAACCACGTTTACTATATACGCATATCGGAGATTATAAGGAACTTCAGTTTATCATCAATTTGAAATTTTCTGAATTCTAGTGTTTACATAATATAAATCTGTACATTTTTACAGTATACTCTTCCATACTATATGTATAAAAGTAGAATGTACTTCAATTTCTTTTTAACTAGTCTTGTAGATTAAAATACCATGAAAGTGGAAATACTATAATAACAATATAATATAATAAAATATAATATATCTATAGAAATTATAATTTATCATCAACCTGACATTTTTTTAAATTACAGCATTTAATACAGATCTACAAATATTACTTATTAAATTTTTTAATATGTAAGATTAAAATATACAAAACTGTCTCTTTAATTCTAAAAGTAAATCCAAGCTAACAACAGTTTCAAAAATTGTCAATAAGTATTGGGAAAATCTATATAGATTTTTAAAATTGCTTTTCCAATTGACACACAAATTATGGAGCCGTAATTTGTTAAGAGATAAGAAATTGTGCATTTGAAGGCGAACAAAATTACAAAGGATGTAGCGACATTTATTGTCAGGAGAGACAGTGCGTAAACATTCATAGTTTGCTCGACAGGATCCAAGAAGAGGAACTTTCACAATATCGACCAAGGGACCAACCAGATTCTCGAGCAGAAGCGTTTGTTCAGCCAGTGTGAACGGCTCTTTACGTCACTTGTGAACCGAGGCAGCAGGAAGTCCTCGCGATAATAGGTCTCAAGGCGACTCCTTTTCCGCGTTCCGATTTCGTGGCCCGAATACGTCCGGCTAAAAATGCAGTTTGCCGCATGATACGCGTTGCCTGGCTTGCCACCTCTAATGAACCAGTTAATTAAAAGCCGATTAAGGGCGACGCCTTGACGCAGTCTCGGTTACCTGGCCGCCGACTAAAGACGCGATCTACTTTGCATTAATCGTGTCACGATCCACGCGTTCCTCCACGCCTCGACTTTGTCACTGAGGAGCTCTAGATAACACTGTGCAACAAAGCTTAACTCAAATGTCTACTTCCATTCTGTTCGAAAAAGTGTGTTCAACAGAAATTATATTTTTAATAATTAGTAGCCTGCGGATGTTTATGCAATTTTCAATTTTTCTAGACAAATTTAAAGAAAGTGGAATCAAATACAAACTTATTTTCGGTAGTAATAGCCATTGTAAATTCAAAATAAATAAATATCGTTGTAAATTCTATCGAATTTTGCATTGCAGCTTCCTTTTATCAAATTTTCATAAGCCATAAATGCATAAAGATCCGCCATCTAATAATTAGTCTATAGATTGAAATAAAAATTGCCTGCCCGGTTTGCAAGAGGCAATAGACAAGCTCATGTTCCTTTCATTTTGATTTAATAATATTAATACGTTAAAAAAAATACGTCATGATTCTTTGAATCTTTTAATACCTCCAGTGTTCTAAATTACGTCGATCATAAGTCATTATATTAAATGCACAAAATTCGCAGTGTGTTAATAGTTAATCTTAACCATGTCTTAACATTAGCATTACCGAATGTATCCAATTGGCTAGTAGTATCTGATTCCTCTGGTCATACATATTTATTGATATTATACAGATATTTTTATCAGGCATTTTAGAATGAAAATGCTTTATTTCAGCACGATGTCCTATAGTTTCGTTGTAATTAATATGCAGTTACCTTTTACATAAAATTGTTATATGGACTCTTCTGAACAAGATAATATGTCGTTTAATATTACCATAAAACGCGAATACGTAGGTATATTCAAACAATTTGAATAATTATCATCGTGTAATGGATCCTTTTATCTCCTTTAATTTTTTCTGCATGATTCAGGAATAAATGCAATGCAAATGGATAAGGATATTAATTAAATTTGAAATTTACTGACAGTTTAAAATTAATTTCAATTTACTGATATTTTGAACGTATATTTACAAGAGATTCTATACAGGGTGTCCAAAAAATGTTGCCAATCCTTGAAATGGACGATTCCCGAGGTTATTTAAAGTAACTTTTTCCTTTGCAAAAATGGCCGTCTCAGCTTTGTCAAGGAATTATTAAAGAAAAACATGCACCAATCAGAACATCGTTATAGCGGATGAACTCCGCATCGGCGACAGGTCCCGTTGAGCGCGACGTTACCATTGGTTGAACTGGAATCCGTCCGCTCTAACGGTGTTCTGATTGATGCATGCTTTTCTTTAATAACTCCTTCACAAAGACGAGGCGGCCGTATTTGCAAAGGAAAGAATTACTTTAAATAACTTTAGGAACCGCCCATTTCAAGAATTTATAACATTTTCAGACACCCTGTATAGCGAAAAATCACGATGAAAATTATTCTAACGATTGAGAAAATTTCCTTCCAAACAATCCTTTCCTTATAATAATTTCTAAGCATATTGGAAAAAGTCTAATATTAAAGTTCCATTAACACGTTGACGCTCGCTCTGAAATCGGTAATGGACGACAGAAGCAACCTTTTTTGTTAATTATTTGGGGAGTTCGATGAACTTATAGAATAAAATTATTATTTTTTCTAACAAATTCTCCTAAAAATTGGCGGACGTCTATAGCCGTCATTTGCATCTACAATCCCAAGCAATGGACGTCTGTAGACGGCATTTATGTCAAAGTGTTATTCAACAGGAATAACGTAAAAAATTAATTTCCTCAAATGATACACGAGCGACTTGTTGTGTCTGCAGAGGAAGGTAACAGCTTTTCTATCATTAAGTGCTCATTTATGATCCACAAAATTCCAGGATCGAGATCAAGAAACTACGAGAGTTAACGAGCGATCCAGCGACAGAGATCGAATAGTTAGAGAAACCCGGCAGAACTGACTCCCGCGGTGACTTTCGACAGGGCCCTGGCGTGCAGATCGGGTACACGACAATAATTGTTTCAGCTAATTACTGCAAAATTCGAGTTCGTTAGAAGGATCGACGTGTTACGGCGGTGAAAACATGGGAGAGCGGGTCGCGATCCGCGATTCGCCTGTTTCCGTGAAAGTGTTCGATGCTCGGTGCTCCCGTGTACACCGGTGACACGATTCAATTATTAATCGCCTTAACGAGCGACATTTAATTATTCGACGCGCGTGCAAGTTAATTCTCGCCGGCGGCGCTCGTCCGTCCGCTTTGCACGTTCGCGGTGCAGCTTTCCAATCGTGAACTCATGCCGTGAAATGATACCACTTTGATTTCAATTTGTCAAACTTGCCCACATGATATGGCGAGATCGATCTCATAAATTATACTTATCAATAAGCGAGCCGTTAGACATTTCATCGGCTGTAAAGCTCGTTCTTTATCGCGTACCTATCCAATTTGATTTCCTTGGCAATACGCCGGGGAACTTTATGCACGATCGCATTTTTATCGATGGATTTAATCTTTGAATTTACAGTTCGTCGAAAGTTAAACATTTTGAATTATAGAAAAGCCACGTGATTTGTCTAAACCTTTTTTGATAGTTCCGAAAACTCTGCTGTTATTTTTCTTTGATTTTGATGCATTTTATGTTCGTCATATTGGAAAACAATAGTTACCATTCAGCGATGGGTTCGATTTTATTTTGTCATTAATAAATTATATAATTTTATGCAAATCTATATTTCTATAGAGGTACTCAAGGTAACCAAAAATTAATTTTATCCTATCTTGCTGTATTTTATATTTGGAATGTTGGAAACAATAGTTATCATTCAGAGAAGTGTTTAATTTTATTTTGCGATTAGTAGGCCGTGGAATTGTTTGCAAATCTACATTTCTGTACCCGAATTCATTCGCTAACACACCGTTTGCACGAATGGAAAATATGACCAAATCTTGTCAGATTTAATTTGAACTTAAATTATATTAATTTTTGTAGATTTTAATATGTCATAGTTACATAATGATTTGCAAGGTATTTATCAATATCAACTAAACCAATTTCGATACAGTGAACCAAAGTTGTTCAAATCTCAATATAATTCACAAATCAAATCGCAAAGTCGTCAAGTAATTCCAAAAATCCACGGTCAATCTCGTGCGCCATAAAATTATAATCGTATTCGAACAATAATAAGTAATGAAGATGGAGATATTTGTTTTAAAGAGAACAGTAGTAATGAAGATGGAGATATTTGTTTTAAATATTCATCCGAGGTGTAACAACCATTACTCCGCACATCCATATTTCATCGGTCGAATGGCGCGGCGCACAGTGGGGTATTTGCCCGATTTCAGCGGCCAAAGCTATTTCAAAATTCGCTCAATATTTAAACTGCTGCAACTTAGCTCAAATTTATCCAAATTTGATGAAAAAGCAACCACTTTAAAGATTGAGATTTATACTTTTTGCATTATATACCGTTTTTACTAAAATGGATGTTTTGAGTGCAAAATCTGTCCATAAAGAGGAGCATATCAGATTGTAAAGTTTGAAGCTATTTTTCAATCAAGTACGGGGGATTATAATCAATATTTTAACGTTATTCCTCTATTTTATGTACGCTATCGAAAAGTGTAATCATTTACATTCAAAATATCTTCTTAAAATACTTATTACAAAAAATGCTGTTTTTGAAAGAATTCTGAATTGCATGTTCCATACACTTGTTCTGAGGCTCCGTAATACTACGAGACCCATCGAAGGAACTGTTTAGATTACGAACTCGCGAGATGTTTATGTTATGTACAAGAAATAAGCATTCGGCTAAAACTCTTTCGTTCTGATCGAATTCAGTTGGAACCATTCTGTCAAAGAGTAACGTGTGTTGTGAGAGCCACCCAAGTGTTTTTAAAAAATTCATATATATATATAATTTAAATTTCATGTGTGTACTGTTTTCTTATTTTAGTGTATATTGTGTGTTTATTATTATTATTTAGTATTTACCTAAGTTAATTAGTGCAGTAAATTTTTCAAGTTCTATTTTGTTTTATATTCTACTTGATTTCACCTATATTCAGTAAGTATAAAGATGGTTTATTAGAAGAACTAGTTTGCGCATTCAGTATATTCTTTTTCGGCAATCAGATGTAAGTTGATGACAATATACATATGTCCATGTAGGTAGTAAAATGTCATGAAATACTGGAGAATCATCTGGGATGAAAGTTATGACGCGAAAGCAATTATTTAATATTATGCAGGGGAGTAAAGCCAAACAATTTAATGAAAAAATGGAGTATCTCGAAGATTATTTATTAAACTTCAGTTCCTTCAAATAATTCCTTAGTAGGTACTTATTTTACGGAGATATATATTTTCGCGCGCGCGCTGGCAATTTTTTCATAAATCAACTATAAAACACGGAGTCGGACGTAGTCGGACCCAATTTTTCTTGCATCTTAATCATAAAACTTCAAAGAACACAATGTCACAGGAATGAACACCGGGACGCATTCTGAAGTATAACAAAATCATTACCAAAGTCTTAGAAACATAAAAAAGATGACTGAATCGTTGGTTATTTTTAAATATTAATAAATACAAAAATATATATGGTACAAAAGTGAATTTTTCTTAAAAGTATAACCTATACTTAGCTAAAAAAACTTCTATAAAACAAAAATCTATTTAATTTATATAAATAAGGTAAAAATTACTAATAGGTGAATTCGTTGAGAAATGACAGCGTGTTAACAGAATTTCAAACTTCTGACAAATTTCAGTGCTTAATGGATACATCAAGGGGAAAACGATAGATAGGAGATCAAGCAACAAAAATTTTACAATTTATGTAAAAATTTAAAAATTGAGTTTTGGCCGCTGAAATCAGGCAAATACTCCACTGTGCGGCGCCGGCTCGCGATCATCGCGTTTCATAGCCGAACTCGAAAAGCGGCAGGGAATACTTCTCGGAAAGGTAGCCAGGGTGTTACGTGACGGTGAAATCGTGTTTAACGTTTGATAAAACGATGCTCGCGTAATCCTCGGTTGCAGAAGTGGGGAAGCTAGAGAGGGAGAGGGAGAGTGAGAGAGAGGGTAAGTTGGAGTTCAGGCAGCGCGAATCGTTCTCCAATTAATTAACTCGGACGATTGACAAAACGAGCACCGACAGCCGGCCGGCCGGCCATTGAGAACGGCCGAGGCCGACGGACCCGGCTGCACTTTCGAGCAATTACCATTTCATTAGCGACTTAATTAGTTAGGCGGAATAGATGCGGCCTGCGTGACCGGATAGACCGTGGCGATGCTCAAACGAGGAAGGTTGCTTATTGGGAGCCGGTCGAGAGAGCCGGGATTACCGCTTCGGATGTAATTGAAATCGTGTTAGACCGGCAGATACTTGCTACTGGAAAGTCGGCGGCTGCTATCCTTCCCTGGGATCCCGACGTCCCACAGCGTTCGATGTATAGGATAAAGGTCAAAAATTCGAAATGTAAGATTGAACTCTTTGCGGACGCGTGTTTGCAGACAGTCGCCCAAGTAAAATTGCTACTCCGTGACTAAAAATTACTTTTTAAAAAATTATTACTCTCAAAAAACACCAAACAAATTTTTACCAAACACAACACTTGCTCCTTCATTTAATTCTTATGCGTAGCTTTTAGTACACCATTTCATTTCTCAAGGAAAATTGTACATTCGAACCGTCGATAAGTACGCTAAATATAATTCCCGTCCGCAAATTGCTAAAATGTTGTGTATCGCGAAACATTCATGATGAAATATAATTTTTAAAGCCACCCACTGTTTTTGCTGAGTATACCAATTTGTTGTTGAAATTTAAACTAGAAGTTGAATGCATTGTGCCATTGGAACAATATTTGTTTCTTCAATCTGATCTGCATCTGATTTTAATAAGTTGAATTCAGTACTATAGAACCTTTAAAACGAGTAAATAATTTTATAAGAATAATATTACATATTTATAATTTTTCATATCGAATATTTATAAACTTTAAGGAGACTTTTAAAAAGAGTACCGAAAAGTACCTCCGTGAATTTTCGTATGCTACTTATGGACAAATTAAACTTTTATATTTTTTTGCGTACAATCCGCATATGCAATAAAAAAATACAATGTCCCATTAAAAATAACGATTTCCGGTTTAAAAATCCAATTTCCGGTTACTACCGGAAATTGCAACTACCACCATTCGATATAGAGCGTACTCGAATTAGTTACTAAAATTTTTTTACTTTTCAATAAAAATCACTCTGAACCATTTTACTAGGGGTAGACGGGTGGTCTAGGACACCCTGTATATACACAACAGTATATATGGAACAGTAATAAATAACAAAAGTTGATTTTGCAGGGGAAGAATTTCTTTTAGGTGTTATGTTGATTAGATATTTTTTACTCCTAACACAGAGTATTATAAGGCAAATAAGTATCGAACTCTGTTTTTATAACCCTGTGTACATACGTGAAAAATATTTTTATTATCTTCAACTCACTAAAATTAGTCAGAAGAGGAACAGATCTATCTATGTATATGTATCTTCTACATCTTGCAATGAATGCACACAATTATAATTTTACATAAAAATCCGCAGTCTAAAAATTATCAAAAAAACATGCAGATGTGACGAAAGATTTCCGTCACTGATAAGGTCAAATTTTTTGTCGTCTTGTCATCGGATAATCTAAGTGACAGTCACTGGTTAGGAGACTGACATCAAGCGTCTACTTCATTAGTGATTTAAAGCTAACCGGTGGCTAGCTCGAGCCCGATGGATAGATCGGATAATCGATACACGATGTCTGTGAACTGGAAAAAATTGGGTCCAGGTTGCACCCGCGGTCGAAAACAAGCAAGTGCACACGAGTGCACGAGGGTTGGTCCACAACCCCCTTTACACCCTTGTAACGTCGCGGTAAAATTCATGGCCGATTTCACGCTGAACGTGACACCACACCATCCCCGGAAAGTTTTGAGATCCCAGTTCATTATTTATTCCAATTATTATTTATTCTGTTTATCGTTCAACCACGAATCTCTATGGTAATCCTAGTCGAAAGAATTCGTGCGGATTTATTTTTTTTCGTCAAACAATACCGTGTTCGGTTTTATAACTTTTTACCTATGCGAATGAAGCGGTTCCCTCTCGTGCAGGTTTAAATTATGCCTTTAGGTAACTTTTCGACGAAAATTTTTACTGTTTGAGACATAAAATTCTATTTAATCTTTATGTTAATATTCAGGCGTTTCTAGCTATTGTATTTCTCTGCCATTTCTGTTTAATATCTTTTGCATGTTCTTAAAAACTCATTTAGATTCATACTTTTTTTTAATAATTATATGTTAATCACAGTGCAGAGGTATACATAGAAAGTTTTAAGTTTGATAACTTGAGTGTGATCGTTATTAGTACCTATCAATTGTATGAAACAGGAGTTAAAGCAACACTGATTCCGTCTCTTAATCATTTCAATAAACTGAAGATGAATATTATAAATGCATGAAATCGGTGGAATAATTATAACTTCGAGAGAAAAGCTAAAAACAATTTTCGCAGATCATTTCAGAAAGACATGAGTAAAAGGAGAATGTACGTGTTGTTAATAAGATTTCTCTTGTGAAGATAATATAATAAATGCATGAAATCGGTGGAATAATTATAACTAAAAATTTATTAAACATAAAGTCTAAATGTATCTTCGAGAGAAAAGCTAAGAAAAATTTTCGCAGATCATTTCAGAAAGACATGAGTAATAGAAAAAAGTATGTGCTGTTAGTAAGATTTCTTTTGTAAAGATAATGCAGAAACTTCATAACTATTTGTTAACGTAAACGTATTCCTGTGCTTCGCAAATTCACGAGTATCACAGTTGTAGACCAATTTTTGATCTATTGTCTTTAGAGTCGACATTGTTTCGAAATATGGCGACATCGGGGTACGATTCGCGGAAACTTTCGCGAACCTGCTCGATCGACGGTCTGAAACTCTCTGCCCGGGGGATTTATTAGACGGCAAGGATATGAACAGCTCGCGATGTAAACAGGTTCCCGCGCAAAGAAGTGTGTAGCGTGTTGTTTTTTCATTCCGAGCTGAACCTCGGGGGTTGGTAATTCAGTTGCTCGAGTTACGCGTCAGTTGGAAAAATTGCGAGGACGAAGCGGAATTATGAACACCGGAGATGAATAATTCTGTTTTTGTTGTCTCCATTACTGCGATCTCCATTTTTTTATCCACCGGAGCTTATGTTCGAGACCCGTTTCATTGGTGGAAAACACTTTCGAAGAAGAAACAAGAATGTTCGTGCATCGAATACAAAAAGTCAGTCGAAACAACCCTTTTCTCGTTCTTTATTGACTGTAATTTCGAGTGTTAATTGTCTAATAGCCACAAGTATATCATTCATTAGAATAACAAACACCATTCTTCGCCAACTAAGTGATCAACATCTTGAAATATTAATAATGCAGCAATTAATACTAAAATTACTGGACGGATCAAAATGACTTGTTTCAGAATTTTCTTCTACTATTATTCAGATTAGAATCAAACACAATGGGCTCAAACAAAATAGTATTCAAGCAACAGAACCTACGTAGACATTTATTTCTCTTCTTAAGAATTTCATAGACTACAAGAAAATGCAACAGTACTTCTAAATTCCTTAGATGTTTCCATTAGATTGTGGGTCGTTATGCAAAATAAAAATTGTTTGTATAAATTGTACAAATCAGAAGCCAAGTGGAAATTTCATACTTTCTTTAATTATTTTAATCAACCGAAATTAATAAAAATTTTTAAATTCTTGTAATCTGTCTACTGGTTTAAGTTATAGCTACTTATTTTTATCGTGAATGCACCAAATTCGCAGTCTAGTTATTGTGAATGCATAAAATCCGTAGTGTAGTTATTATTATAATGCAACATACAGGCTGTCCCATTTAAGTTGTGATTGTAAATAATCTCGAAGACATATGATTAAAAAAAAAACAAACTGACACATGTCCTTTAGTGTTTCGAGTGGGGAGTCAAATGGCACTACTAGTTTTCTAATTCGTGGGCGTTTTCAAGGTTATTTCAAGGTCATTTTGTCTTTTTCATTATAAACCCATATTTTTTATTTCGGAATCATATTCTACGTAAAAAAATGCACAACTTTTGTTTCAATCATTTTTTTGTGAGTTTGTAAGAACTTTATTATGTATTCATGAGTCTTTTATTAAACGAATTACTAAGTGCCTCAAAGCTGAGGGTAAAAATTTCGAGCATTTATTATGATGTTCTTAAATGAAGTAAAAAGTCTTCCAAAAGAAAGTAACGTTGTCATTTTAATAGAAAAACAAAATTATCCTTGACAAAAACATGACAAATCATCTAAGTATCTTAAGAAATATTGAACTTACAAAAAGATATTTCAAACAAATATTGTGCATTTTTTTACGTTGAATATGATTCCGAAATAAAAAATATGGGTTTATGATAAAAAAGACAAAATGACCTTGAAATAACCTTGAAAACGCCCACGCGTTAGAAAACTAGTAGTGCCATTTGACTTCCCACTCGAAACACTAAAGGATAAGTGTTAATTTGTTTGTTTTAAATCACATGTCTTCGAGATTTTTTACAATCTCAACTTAAATGGGATACCCTGTAGATCAGTCACGGTTTATTATTCGGTAGATCCAATGTCAAGCCCAGAGTTTAGTCTCCTCTCCAAGAAAATATAACTAATTACAGGCAATCTGTAAAGATGTACAAAAATATCTATTCAAGAAAATTGAAAAAAGAATGCAACCTGAAGTGGTTACACAAAATTTTTCTTTATCAATTTTACCAAACAGGAGCCACATAGAAGTTTGTTTCTTGTTTTAATCATTTTAGTGAGATGAAAATAATGTACAGATATTTTTTAATTCTTTTCACTGTCTACTGGTTTCAATTTTTCCCACTTAATTTTATCGTAAGTGCATAAAACCTCCAGCGAAGTTATTATTATAAAGGAACACGTATCAGGTTTATTATTCGGTAGTTCCAGCGTCAAGCCCAGATAAATTTAGTCCCCTAATTGAGAATCCACTTTGATCCAGATTAGCCTATATCATATTGACACAACGATTACCGGTGCACAAAGGTTAATGGACGGTTGCTTAGTAGCCGAGACGGTCTCGAGATTCAGGAAGCTCCTTCGACTGGAGGTTCATCGGCGATAAATCAGGGAAAGCCGATTTATTGGCGGTGGATTACAGTAACCAGGCAAAGGAAGTGACGGTTCACATGATCGCAACCGCTCGGCCCGGCCGATAGTCATCGAGATAAAGATTAATCACCGCAAGGAAGCCGCTTGTTTCGCGTTATCCTCCGCTTGTAACCCCATCGACAACCGGCCGCCGATCGAACGAATAATTAATTGGTAAAGTTGCTTGGCCAGAGCCGAAACCTAACCGAGCTTGATTAACCGCAATCGGTCGTGATCATAATTTGTCCGGGAACCGAGAAAATTGGTTCTCAATGGACCGCGGCATCCGAGAAAGATACCTGGCCAAACGTTGCTACATTTCATAGCAATCTTTAACTTGTTATTGTTCCCCAAATGGAACAAAAACCCAGTTAATAAATTATTCTTTTAATTTATTTGTTCAATGTTGTTTCATATAGGTGGCTATTAGTGATCATTAGAAATTTAATAAAAAACTGGAGTTAAATCATAATGCATTTCTTCTTTTAATAATATGAATAAGTGTAGAACAATATAACAACATCATCAAATTTTCTCAATGGACCGCGGCATCCGAGAAAGATACCTGGCCAAACGTTGCTACATTTCATAGCAATCTTTTACTTGTTATTGTTCCCCAAATGGAACAAAAACCCAGTTAGTAAATTATTCTTTGAATTTATTTGTTCAATGTTGTTTCATATAGGTGGCTATTAGTGATCATTAGAAATTTAGTAAGAAACTGGAGTTAAATCATAATGCATTTCTTCTTTTAATAATATGAATAAGTTTAGAACAATATAACAACATTATCAAATTTTCCTAATGTCTTCGTGGCTTTGTATACGACCAACCCATTTTTGTCACAAATGCATAAAATCCGCAGTCTAGTGATCATTTCGGTTGAAGTTTGTACAACCAATAGAAAACATCTTGTTCATAATTATTTCCGAGAAGCGTACGTGATTTAACAAACGCATTTCGGTAAAACTAATTAACAATTATACAGGGTGCTCACGCTATTTCTAGCCAGCCTTTTTCTTGCAAATAATAAATATTAGAAAAAAATGAAAGAGGAAAAAGTAAAACTGTTTTTTGCAAGCAACGTAATGGCGTATGTAATTTTTTTGTAATTGCACTATTTTCATGAAAATGTCGGTGACTTCCAATTTTTGTAAATGGAATGCTATACATTTTTTCATACCATATGAAAGCCTGTGTCAAGACAAATTCATTCGTATGCGACACAATGACCTTCAGGATCATACAAGGTCAGACATGGAAGAAACATTTTGACCATTTCGTACTAATGCGTTTACAAGTATACTTTATTGACGAGGCTATAGTAAATGTTCAATATAACTTCCTTGTGCATGACTACATATTTCGGCTCCATTAATTACATTCTTGTTAGCTTCTTCTAACGGTGTCCAAAATATTACTGCACATGATTGTTTTAGTTTCCTTTGCAAGTCGTTCACATTTCTGGCGTTGTGTATCGTGAATGATATCTTTACGAAATATTACGTACAAAATATTCAAAATTTTCCTGCCATTTCTGACCTTGTATGACCTTGACGGTCATTGTGTTGGATACGAATAAATTTGTCTTGACACACGCTTTCATACGATATAAAAAAATATATAGCATTTCATTTAAAAAATTGAAGGTCACCTTCATTTCCAAGAAAATAGTGCAATCACAAGAAAATTGCATACGCCGTTATATTACTTAGCAAAAACAGTATTACTACTTCCTCTATCATTTTTTTCTAATATTTATTATTTGCAGGAAAAACGCTGGCTAGTAACAGGGTGAACACCCTGTATATCCATACAGAGGTATGGTGAAGACAGCAATTTTGCGCAATTATAGAATAATCGAATATGCAGAGCTCAATAAACCAATAGCCGCTGAAAAGTTCGAAAATATTCCCACATTACTTTTATTTATTCGATTAAAATGTTCGGTAGTAAAAGCATATTTTTGCGAGCTTTTGTGCTCAGAGAAATCTAGAAAAATTCTGCAAACATTCTGGAATGCAAAAACGAAATATTTTGTTATGGGATAGTGTTACAATTGAGTTGCGTAGAAGTTTCGTAGCAAGTTAGTCTTTGTAGTTCTATAGTACTAGGTATGATTAAAATCAAAGTTCCGCTTTCTAGTCAAATTGACCTGTTCGGTGCTTCAGAGTTAAACGATACTGTAGCTCGCAATTCGGATCAAGTGGATCGTTAAATAGATGGCGAAACGTTCTCTAGAATTGTTGTCGTGCTTCACGCCGCTGTAAATTTCACTTTACAAAAATTGTTGCAGCTACGAATGCACACGATATTTTTCGACGGAATGTTTTTGTCCGAATAAAACCGTTCATTCGAGCGAACCTCTTCCCTTTACACCTTAACAACGGATGACGCATTGTTACGTCAAATGGACATTCAGGTGAAATACAAACATTTCAGCGGAATTTGCAGAATGGCCGACATTTCGCGCGTTTTTGAGCGTTTGGTCTGAACGGTGATTTTAATATGACTGTGTAATGTCTTCTATGAAACTTCCCTGGATGTTAAATGAAAGGGCGACAATTTTATTAAATAATATTGTAAAGGTATCTCTAATGAATTTTCTGCAACATCGTACTTCCACTTTTCGCAGAATTTTCAATAACTTGCAAGGATTTTATAGAATGAATTCTGATTTTATAATGTGCAGGGAATATTACCTAACGTGATCACTAGACTGTAGATCTTTTAGTGTGTTTATGACAAAATTTCGTAGGGGAAATACAAAACTTCTAATTCAATTCGAAATTCCATTAAAAGTTTTTTAAAAATATTAACTAAATTTGAAATTCCTCTAAAACCTTTTTAAAAATATCAATTAAACTTGAAATTGCTCTAAAATTAAAATTTTTTAATTAAACTTGAAATTCCTCGATGAGTGTTTTAAAAATATTAATTAAACTTCATTCCTCTAACATTTAAAATTTATCAATAAAATTTTTAATTATACTTGAAATTGGACTGGTCTGTGGTTCAATCTGGGCAACTTGTACAAAAATTTTAAAAGATTTTACTTAACTTTACTTTCAACTTAGGTTAATAAAACTATCATAGCAATTCATATATAAATAGGTTTGCTTTCTGAAGATAGAATAATATATTTTGTTACTTACTTTTAAATGGTACGCGTACTTCTTCGCTTTCAATAAAAACTTTAATCAATGACTGCTCAAAAACTAAAATCACTTTATTAACCGTAACCACAAGGTGTTTGCTCGAGAAGATGCAGCAGGCAAGTATACTTTCAAGCAACATATAGTTCCTATTTTACAAAACAAATATCTTATACCGGTCAAGTTAAAATGGTGGTCTAATTTAGACAACGGGCCAAATTCGGCAGCTCTCTCCTGTATATTTTTTGTTTCATTTACCAATTTGAGCTAAACGTCGAACGACTATTGTACGATCAACTTTTAGTTCTTTTTCAATCTCTCGAGATACTTTTCGAGGATCTGCTTCGCTAATAGCCCTTCGTTCATTATCAATTTTCATCTTCAAGACATTCATCTCTGTCACGGAATTTTTTGAACCAGTGTGCAGTTGTATGCGCATTAACAGTCCGCTGACCAAGAGTTTTATTAATATTGCGAGCAATTTCTACCGCTCCGCATTCTAATCCTAACTCATATAACAAGATTGTACGAATTTCTCGCCATTTTCACTATGAACAGCAAACATAACCCAAAAATAAACAGTTACGACAAAAGACTGAACACAAATCGATAGATGAAGTTTCGCACTTTTCATTGATTTCTTACAAGAGTGTAATGAATAGGCAGCGGATCTTATGCATTGATGACAAAAATGAATAGGTATAATTGAAAACAGTAGAAACATTAAAAGAATGTAAAAATACTGTTCTATTACTTTCAACCTGTGGAACATATGAACAAAGAAAATGTTGTATATTTTACTTCAGTTCGTTGCAAATCAGTTAAAAAATGTCTATTTCGCATAAACCTCCGCTGTCTAGTAATGAGTGGATTTTTATGCAAAGTAAAAATTCTGTGCTACAAGGTACAGGAGTGAAACAGAAATTAGTTTCTTCTCGTCATAATTTTAGTAAGTTGAAAATAATGTAACAGTATCTTTACATTCCTCAAATTCTTTAACCCCTTGTCCTACAACAACAAGTGAGACTCGAGGTAAGAAATTTGGGCCAGAAACAATAAGGACGAGCCTGACTCGTGGTACTTCGTTCGGACCAAACGTGAACAATGCAAGCCTGACTCGTGGTACTTCATTCGTGACAAACGTAAACAACACTAACACGAAGATTACTAATTTTCTACGAGTTTTCTCAAAACATTATTAATTTAACCCCTTGCCTTACGATTTATTTTACGGTTTTAGAGATTAGAATTTTTTTGTAGTTCATAATTTTTTAGAAAAAGGAGAAAATTTACATCTATTGCACGTCTATATGTTCTTCAATGGCTGTACATTAACAACAACAAAATAGAATTATATTTCGGTTTAAAGGAAATTAATAACATACATCTTTATTAGACTCTGTTCAGAATCTTCATGACGTCTCTCACGCGATATTGTAAGCGAAGGGGTTAAATTAAGTATTAATTTACAAATTGTTACTCATACATTATCCACTTTCAAATTATAAATCATTTTTGTTCACCGATGAATTGATCATAATTACTTCCCAGACAGCTTAAAAGTATTAGTGGTGCCCAAACGTGTTTATTATTTCACAATTCATAAGACGCATACATTTTGCGCAAGTTCGAGCACACGGCTAAACAGTTAAATGGCTCGACGCGTGACCGACCTTGTTTATTATGGCCCGAGCAATCAGGAGTTAGCGGGTAGGGGTTAACAGTGTTGTATTTTGATCGACTCATTTTTCTCACAAATGTATAAAATCCGCAGTCTAGTATTGTGATAAAATGTCACTCCCGAAAAATCATTGTAGCTTAACCCTTAGCACTCGAGTGGTGACTCTGAGGCACCACTAAAAATGGCTGTCCCATTATTCAAAATATTGTTTACATTACCAAATTTGTATTTCATAAATTAGGTACTACACATTTTAGTATTGTACAAGGTATTATATCAATTTTATATCTACAAAAAGGAAAAAAAATCATGTAAAATGGAAATATGATTGGCCGGAAAAATATTTAGTTTTGTAGTTAAAACAGCTCCGAGTGCAAAGGGTTATTAAACTGATGAAAAAAACAATTATTCTTGCATCAACCTAATACTAGATTGTCGGAAATAACAGCATTTAAAAGTGATAAATTTAGACCCACCTCGAACGCATTAGAATACGTAGATACTTCCGAGGGGCCGATTGCGAATTCACAGAGGAGAAATATCGGATTAGCGGTCGCGCATAAAATCTGTCGAATTTATTCGCAAAGAAACGCTCTGGGCCAGCCGTGACAGCATCTTTTAATCATTAACGCGACCTTAATCGACAAATACGAGCGAATCTAGCTACCATTTGCATTCGGCCCGACACAATATAACGCGACCGGCCGCTCGTCGCATAAATTTTCCACTACGTAAGTATCCGAGAGTAATATTTTCCTCCACGAGTGATCGTTACCGGGACACGAAAACACAGCTGTTTTCTCCGGTGCCGGGGGCCGATAAAAACAGGAGGAAAACCTTGTCGTGCCTTGGAGGCGCGTCGGAGAAACGTTTTATGGGACCCTGTAAACCGTTGCCGATCCATGAATTCCGATAGAAAAATTCCACCCTTTGAGGGAAAAAAACCTGTCGCGATACAAAGCGAGATATCGAGTCGATCTTCATAGTACAGTTAAAACAGTTTTCTATGCGCCTCTGAAACCAACCAAGAATCTCTTCCAATCGCTCGCTCGATAAAAGCTTTCATAGCTCTCCTTCTTTATGGTAAAGAGGCTGGATATTTGATAACTTTCCATCAACGACTCTGAGGTTAGGTTCAACGGTGTGGCGCCCTTCGACCCTTCGATCTTGCCCTTGCAAGACACATTTACTTTTTGAAGTGAAACGGTAGGCGTAAAACCTCGACGCGGTAGGAGTAAAACCGATCTGGCGATGAAACGATGAAACGATGAAACAATGAAACAATGAAACGATGAAATGATTTAGTAAAACCTCGACGCGGTAGGCGTAAAACCGATCTGGCGATGAAACGATGAAACGATTTAGTAAAACCCCGACGCGGTAGGCGTAAAACCCATCTGGCGATGAAACAATGAAACGAAATTCTATGCTATTAGCATAGACGATTGAGGTTTCGGCATTCCTTAATAAAGATTATGATAAAATTCCGATGATACTAAGTGGAGATTTCAACGTGAATTTTGCATCATAACAATCAAAATTATTAATAGAATTTTTTAGAAGTAAATTAAGATTGGGAATGGTAAATAATCCTAATGAAGCGGCAACAAGATCAGGAATAATTCTCGATGCAGTATTTGCAAGACATTTAGACAAAATTGAATCAAGGATATTTATATCACATTTTAGCTGTCACAAGCCAATTGTTTCAATAATAGAATCATAGAAAATTAATTGTCTTAAAGTGTTAATAAAAATTCGAAAAAAAATTAAAGAAAGAAGTTTCACTTCAGCCATGTGGTCTAACCACACAACAATTTTATTCTCTTCGTCACTGCATAGCCACATTGCGTTCCCATGTACTTGATCAAATAATATTGCGTTCGTATTGTTTTATTATTACTTTAACGTCGCGTTTGTATTCTTGTTCCACCGCGTTTTTGTTTCTATTGTTTCTTTTCTTTATTGCGAAAGAATGGGATATTTTTATTATCGTTTCACAATTTTTATAGTCGTTAACTAAAGAGAAAATATACCTGTCAAATTCGCCATGTTTAAAATGGATTATTAAAAAATGTTGAATATTTTATGGACATTCACGCGTTGAGTTACGGTATAAATTTAAAAGACAAGAGTCGATTTTATAATTGCTTTTGAGAAGCGTAGGAGTGTTAACCTCTTGCACTACAATAGTTTACGATTTCCTTGATTACAACTTCTTTCTCGTTTATCTTTCAAGTTTATATTTATTGCATGTATTCTCCAATGGCCATATATCGACAACAACAAAATAGAATTTTATTTCGGCTTAAAGGAAATTAATTATGTTCATCTTTAATAGATCTTGTTCGAAATCTTCGTCACGAGTCTGACTCGGTGCTATAGTGCAAGGAATTAAAACACGTGTTATGTAAACAATGATGGGGTAAATATTACAGTTAGAAATTGTGATCATATAACTTAGACCTCACAGTATTAATTAGACAGCGTAAAAACGTAATGAAGAATGTTCTTGAACGATAACCGAAATTGCAGGTTGATGTATTTATTTAAAACATGATATTATGTATGCTATACACATGATAAATTTAAAAGCAAACGAAAAATGACAGGATTTACTGCACAACTATTCTTTGGGAACATGTGCGAGTTAAGAATGGTGTTATTCGATCAATTCTAGAATAAAAATTACAGTTAAATTTGAGAATTACATAATTTAAGCATCAAAATGTTAATCGGACAGTGTACAAACACGATGAAAATGTTTTTGCACAAAAAAATGAAATCACAACTTGTATACATACGTCATGTATATTACATACAGATGCTGAATTGAAATTTGAATGAAAAAGACACAGCTATTTTATTATTGCTTTTGCGAAACGTACGAGGTTTAAAACACGTACAGTCAGGATAAAAAGTAATCGTACACCCTTTAAAAACGAACAACTTTTTTCAAATTGGATCAAACGGATTGAGTTTTTTTATGTTAGAGGAATTAATTTACTAGGTAATGTGCAAATAATTCTTTTAAAGAATTCATATTGGTCACAATTCCGAAGAAAAAAGTAAAGATCACGATTTTTAAGTTTTCTATCCATGCCTTTATGGAAAATTTACGTGGTGTCGTTTGTAGATCTAAATAAGTTATATGCATGCACAAAGTTTCATCGAAATCATAACAAACTGCGATTCATTAAAATCGCAAACCCTAAATTCAAAGATTTTCCACGTCTTACATATTTTCCACTTAACGGATTTCGACAAAGCCTCTTAAATGTACACAACTTACTCAGATTTACAAAAGGTATGTTTTAATTCTTAGAGCACGGGAATTATTTTTAACATATTTCTCGACGAGTAAAATATATTTTCCCTGTGAAACAAAATTGGGCACTGAGGAATTAAATATGTGAATGAAACGAAAGGGAAAGTGTTGTGTTCGGTAAACATTTGTTTGATATTTTTTGAGAGTATTAATTTCTTTAAAAAATATTAACAATTGCAGAACGGTAAAACTGCTTGCGCGGCTATTTGCCGACACTCGTCTACAAAGGGTTAAATTGTCACTACAGGTGCAGGTCAAAACATTTAAAATCGTAACCTTTCCTTTTTTCTTCGTAATTGAGGCTAATAGCAATACAAAAAACCAAACTCGTTCACACATTACCTAGTAAATTAACCCTGTTAACATCTCACAAAAACGTGTCGTCCGGTTCAATTTTTAAAAAGTTTTTAAAAACTTTCAAAGCGTGTACGAATATTGTTTAAACTAACTGTATTAATTAAGTAGTTTTTGAATACAAATTGTCATTGAAAATTGAGGATCAAAGAATTAAGGCGACAAGATATGAATCGGACAAAGTAGAAACAAGATGAACAACGTTCTTTCGTCAAGAATGAAATGGCAGCTTCCAACTCATCCAGTTGTCCCGGTGCTTTCGCGAAAGCAGGCGCGCGGAAAATCTGCAATCTGAATTCGCAGGAGAATCCTCGTGATAAGGATATTGTGCGCAATCCTCTAACGCGCATTATTTGATTTCGTTTCGCGTAGCACAAGCGTCGTTCGCGAATCAAAAGCTCCGAGCGCACGGCGACAACAGTGTCGGATCGCAGATGTTGTGAATTTTCGAAACTAGAAGCTTTGCAAAACTGCGCTCTTTGAAACGTTACTCCCCGAACGTGCCGCGGAAACACGAGTCACTGGGAAACAAGAATCTGTTTCGGATCAGAGTGTCTAATTCGAGCAATTTGAACGCGGCGTAAGTGCACCGATGCAAGCCGCGGTACACGCAGTGCATGCGAACTGAACGGCATTCGATGGCTGCAAATTAAATAGAATAACGTCCGTCTCTGTGTACCGAAGACCACCGTTTCCCAGGAAATTTGATTCCTAAATCATTTTCCAATCAAATTGCATCGGCGCGCTTCTCTCTCATTTCTCCCAGCAAAGAAGTTGACTTTCTTCCTAAATGTTTATGTAATGATAATTGCTCTGTTTGAGGTCTCGGGTGAAACATTATAAATTGTCTACCATAAGAAATGTCGTGATAGATAATCTCAACGTAACATTAATCCTCCATAACTCTGTGTGACTTTGGAAACATATATTTGTTATTTCCACGTTTCGTTTTAGTTAGAATTCAACGCAATATTTGATTGTTTCACTAACCATTTGGAACTCAAGAATTTCTATACTGTGATTTCTTCAATTCCAATCGTATTATTAGACTGAGGATTTAATGTATTAATCATAAAACTGATTGAACACAAAACGGTGGACACATTTAAAAAATCTAAAAATCTTATTGTATTACTATGAATTCTAGGGGTGTGCGGGTACCCAAACCTCGGGTCGAGTCGGACAATGATCGGGTCGGGTCGAATCGTGATCCCGAAAGTTTATAAACTTCGGGCACCCGCGATTTCGGGTACCCGAAATGGTAGTCGGGTCGGGTCGGGGTCCCGAAAGTTTGCAATATTCGGGTACTCGAAATTAAAGTTGTATTTATATAAGCATAATGCTGTTTTATGATTTTTCAGCTCAATCTTTTATTTTCAATGGCAGATTCCGAATGATATTTGTATTTTTAGTGTAATCGGTTATCAAACTTCGCGAGGAAAAAATATTTTAGAATACATTATGTGAAATAATGTACGTAAATGAAGTTCCTGTTTCTAGTAAACACTGTTCCTACAAGACAAGAACTCCTCGTCCGCACACTGATCGTATAAGAGCACTGTTTCGTAAACAGTATTTACTACAAATCGAAATATTATTTCAACCGATGATTGGACGTCTTAATATGCACAGACTCACAGAGTTATTTATTGCTGATTTGACCGCAGACTTGCCCCAACTTTAACTTAGAGTACCTGAATATTGCAAACTTTCGGGATCCCGACTCGATCCGACCCAACTACCATTTCGGGTACCCGAAGTTTATAAACTTTCGGGATCCCGACCGATCCCGTACAAATTTCTCAACCCGACCCGAACCCGAAATTTCGAGTACCCGCACAATCTCGTATCTTGCAATACATTTAGACAATTTATATTTTGCATAAAAATCCGTAGTCTACACATTCATATTACATATCAAACACATTCGTTTCAGGCTTGAAAAATGGGTTACAAACAGTAATTTTTTGTAAGCTAATGTCTCTATGAAATTTCATTGCAGTCGGTCAAATCTGTAGTTAGAAGTTGACGTCCGAAGTTCGAAACAAAATATTCTTGCGTCTCAAATTCAAAGTCGACTCGAACACTGCTCTCATATCCGAAAAGCACACAAGAGATACTATCGAATTTCTCAAAGAAATCAACCTCTTCCACAAAATCTAAAGTCATGCGAAGTCATGAATGTTGATGCGACATTAAACCTTATATATATAAAAAAAATATTCTTGGAGTTTCTAATTCCAATTAGAAGTACACACGGTTTTCTATTTATTTCTAATATTTATTTTGACGAGGCATAGAGTGCTATATAAATTAATGAGAAACACATGATCAACAACACGAGTAAAACTCTTGGAGCCCGCGGATACAGAGGATCTAGCGTATCCTCATTAGAAGCACACGTTAGACTATCAGAAATTTAATCGTATCTCATCATTAACATAATCAGTATTACATTAAGAACCTACTCGGGCACCGTAAATCCTTCGTTTACACGCTTCACTAATACATCCGGATGCCTCTGGCTCTGGCAGGGGGAAACTATTAGCGATAAAACTGCTGTTTTCAATTCTTCTTAATTATTTTGCATTGTGTGGTCGCGTGCTTCAGCAGAGATCGCGAAAACAGGCAAGATCACTATTAGTTTTTTTTGTCAGAAAAAAAAAGAATCTTAACTGTTGTGTGAAAAATAAACGTAACACGAGTTTAACACAAAAGTGGTTATGGAGTTTATTCACTTCACTACACGAGGATATAATTGATACAGTTAGATTGTTACTGACTTAGTTTGTTACGTTGCGACTTATAAGGAGAAGACGCGGCCATGGGGTCTCAGATTTTCTCGAAACTTTGTATATTGGTAGATTTCGTTCTCCTGTTTATGAAAATGTAGCATTATAGGCGTCGATACTCAACAACTTTTGAGATACGTTAAGATTGATGAAGTTAGTGTTTCTTTCATATTATGTTCCTTCTCAATAAAATTTTTATATTTTGTTTCCGATAGATATTATGAGTGTACTTTTCGTGCGCGAAATACAATTAATTAAAATAGATAAACTGAACAGAAAAAAGAAGAAAAAAATGGAAAAAAAGGAAAAAGGGGTTTGAACACTGGCCTTCCTGGGAATGAATCTAGTACGTTACCATCACGCCGTTTGGCACTTGAAAAAAACTTCAACCAAAACTGTACTTAAAGGCTTAACGGGTATAATGAAATTTAAATTGTAAATATTTAAAAAATTATTGAGTATCGACGCCTATAATGCTATATTTTCATAAACAGTAGAACGAAATCTACTAACATGCAAAGTTTCGACAAAATCTAAGACGAGATGACCGCGTCTTCTTCTTGTTAAATCTCGTTCGCGACTGTCTTATGTTCGCTTAACGCATAGCGAACGTGTGAGATGGCTCATCCTGCCGCACTAATTATTACCTATAGTTATTTGCGTCACACGTCACTACCGCGAGGTTTAAATTCACGCGGACTACATTAACAAATGAGGTATTCATTTTATATGTACTCTGTTCGTACATGATCTTAAATACTTCAGTCATGATTAGACTGCGGATTTGATGCATTTACGACAAAAACAAGTTGGCGCAATTTAAACAGTGGAGGCTAGAGGGGTGCGAGAACCCGAAAATGTTTGGATCTCGATGGTCGGGACGAGTCGGGAAGATATCGGGACGAGACGGATCGGATTCTCGAAATTTTCGGGAGTCTCGATTATGTCGAGATTCTCGAAAATGTCCGAGATTCTCAAAAGTTTCGGGATTTACAACCCTCTATACTAATGATTTAAGGAAGAAAAAAGAAGATTCAATGAATAAATTTTATAATATGGTTTTCGAAAACGCCTCAAATATCGGAAATCTCATAACGCGATCGATTTAGAATCGAGTACTGAGCACGCTAAAATTTTCGAGAATCCCGAAATTTTCGAGAACTCGTCCCGATCTCGAAAAAAATTCTCGTCTCGTCCCGACTCGACTTTTTCGGGTTCTCGCACACCACTAGTGGAGGCATTAAAAGAATTTAAGAATGCAAATATATTGTTTTCCACCTATTAAGATTGTTAAAGATGAAAAGAAGGGTCTATACGTCTATTGTTTCATGCAATTCATGCCAACAATTTTTTTTTGTATGAAGATCTGCAGTCTAATCATGATCAAAGAGGTTTGACATAGCACTGTGAAAATATGGAGTGTGAATCTTCATAAATATGTGAAGATAGTTATCGCGGTTTCCATAAAAATTAACCAAAATTATATCATACCCTCGTGAGACTATTTTTTATTTAAAATGTCAATTTATCAATCTGTTCTTCCATAAAATTCGATAAAAATGTATGTAGCTATTAAATTACAAAATGGGCGTAATTTTGCAGTGAGATATTAAATTCGGTTCGCTTTTTATTTTGGTTATTATAATTATAATTGAATATAATTATATTTGATAATGCATCTATAAAGAAAATAATAGTTATTTTTGCAAACAACACTAAACTATAAAGAAACGTAACTCGAACACGTCGTTCAACAATTTCATAAACGTCAGCCTCCAAAATGAAATTTGAATGCAGATTTGTAAAAAAAAGGCATCGTTCGAAACGCTCAAACCGAATCGTGTAAAAGATAATTGGATCTGTTTCCCAAGTCTCGTGAAAATCTGTTAAATCGAAATTGAATTTTCCAAGTGAATGGATGATCATCCATTTCTGATTCTGATTCGACCCTCTTTGTTCACAATGTTAAATCTTTAATCGATTTCAACGGCAACGATGACTTGTAACACGAGAATATCAATCGTCGCGGAATTCAATCCACATTTTACGGGACGGGAAATAGTTTTCTTCGACGGTGATTGAAAGGTGCATCGTCTTCGGCGTAATGTCGCGTAATTCGACGTTTTTCGATCTAAGAGTACCGATTTCGAGTGCAGAGCGCGAAAAATGAGCACTGCTTTCCGGTGGATCGCAGCGTTGATTCGCGTTATCGAGCCACCATCATTAAAGTTACGCGCGTCGTTTATGAAACCGTCGACTCGCTCTAAGACGAATCGGTCCCAAAAAGACGTTCACTTTTTCGGTGAAAAATCTACGATTTTAGATTTAAACGAAAACAGATTTTTTCTGTTCTGTACTCTGGACGGGAGACGTCGAATTTCACATGTGAAGAGCAAACTGTTTCATTAATGCTAAACCTTCCGAGCTTGAAAAGCAATAAATCTATGTGCTACATTATAACAGTGAAATTAGCTTTCGTGCGATTTTTATCATGGTGAAATATTGCAAAAGTTTGTGTCAAACTTTCGAAGATCTCGAGACATATTTTAAGCAAAGCCACGTTAACTAGTCTTCTTCAGTTAACGGGCGAAACTGTAACATGTTCTGGTATGAGCAGAATTTAATTAACAGAATGCAGCTTAAAAATTCATAAATATGAATATAAAAAAATAAAACAAACGCGTTCGTAAAGCACCAAGAAGGAGAAGAAAACTTTGAAGATCCCGTATGTTAGACGGTCATCCTCGATCGCAATACTAACACACAAAAAGAACCACACCAAATCGAATCATCTATTCTTTCTTACTCCGTGCAAACCTTAGAGAAAACAAAAGCCGAATGAATATCAAAATCACACCATCAGGCGGGAAGAAAGATGTAGCTGATCACGTCATATCGCTGACGACCACCCCCGCACTTGAAATCCGCACGATCAACGAGAGTGCACTCCTATAGATCTCTCGATATCTCAACCACCGTTCTTCCCCCTAGAATACCAAAAACAATACTAAGCAAAGCAGCAAAAATTTCACACAAAAATCTCCTAAACTTTTTCGAGATCCACATCTAACAATCCATGTATGAAAATTCGAGTTTTGTTTAACAACAGACAAGATACAAACGATTTTTCTTTGAAAAGATACAAAGAATAGCGACAGTAAGAAAACAAAAGCGATCGAAAGAGACACAGCAGCGACAGCACGAGCGAACGTGAAAACAGAAAAATGAAAAAAAAATTTGGAAGGATCCATCGTGATAACTCACGAGAGAAGGGACAACCAAAACCGTGTGCGCGTTCGGCGGTTTCTCGCGGAACGCGGCAGAGAGAGATCGGACCGACTTGGACAGTTCGGAGAAACTGTCGGCACTGTGACGCTGAACGAGGGGTTTTCTACCCCCTAGTACCGCCACCTGAAGCCGCAGGGGGTCCTTCGGGGTATCCGCCACTGTGTGTGTCGTTGTATAGCACGGACGCACACGATCGCACAGCCGCGCGCTGATCTCGGAGCCGGCCAGGAGACTTCGGCGTTTCCATGGCGATTGGTGCGCGCGTGCCGTGCCGTCCCACGCCGGTGCATGCGCATCCTCGATGCAACCACGCTCGCAACAGGTTTTGTCCGGCAGCCCTGGAACAAGATAGCTGCCGCCGGGATGCGCCCGGATCCGGACCATCGATCTCGATCCCGTTTCCCGAGGAACTCCTGTGTACGCCCGCGGATTTTCAGGGACGGTCGCGAAATCGCGCGGTCCATTTCCGACGTGGTCAAACGGTTCCGCGGATAGTCACCTTCCTGCGTCCCTTGATTTGGTACCGTTTTCGATAAAGGCCTCTTTGTGAGACTGGAGGAGGTTCAGCAGTTCCGTGTGGGTTACATACAGTCACTCCCATTAATATTCGGACTCTCTTAAAAACACGATAACATGTTTAATATTGGACCATACGACTTGGACTTCTTTGAGAAGTTAGAATAATTAATTTACTACATGACGTGAATAAGAAATTTTAAAACAATTTCAGTTGGTCGGTATTGCAGAGAAAATACTAAAAGTTGTGTTTTACAATTTTTTTATGTGGCTTATATTGAATATTTAAAACATCCATTTTGTAGATCTCTATCAATTGTATACATTTTCAAATTTTCATCCAATTTGAATTACGTGGAAAACAGCGACAAGCATCGAATGACGTAAGAGTCCTTCGATTTATTACAGTTTAAGGCCGAAAATTGTGAAAAGCTGCAATTTTTACCATCTTCAAACAGTTGTAGCTCACTGCAACGTTTGCCGATTTTGGTGAAATATTCAGAGTGTATACAGTTGACACAGATCTACAAAACGTATTTGTTGAATTTTCAATATGGACCCACATAAAACAGTTATAAATAACAACTTTTAGTATTTTCTTTGTAATTCCGACCAGTCACAATTCAAAATTTCTTTCTTTCAACGTGTAGTAAACTAATTGTTCTAACTTCTAAAAAAAAATCCAAGTCACATGATCCAATATTAAAAACGTAAACGTCTTTTAGAGTGTACGAATATTAATGGGAGTGACTGTAGCTGAACAAGTTTTAGTTAAAGTTTAAGAAATAGGAGTTATAAAGGGTCATAAAAGTTTGTTAGAGCATTGGAGTGATTGGTTTTAGAGTGTAGCTTCATTGATCTTATTCTGGACTTTCTTTCGTAAGCAGCTTGATTTTGCGGTTTTCAGGTCCAAACGGTTCCATTAATAGGCAGCTTCCTGCGTCCGAATATCATTAACACTAGGTTTACGGGCGTTTCTTATGTACCTATCTCTACGAGCACCCGTAAAATTGTCGGGTAAACGAAAATACGCATTTTTTTTTAAAAATCAATTTATTCAAATTAAGTCTGAATTGAACAATATTAGGCTTCACGTATAAATAAATAATTAATAAGTAAAAAATCTTTTTTTTAAACTATCACGGAAATGGTAACAATAATATTAACGGTATAGGGTATCCTTCTAACTCTCCACTTTCAATATACTCAGAACTTGCACTGTCAGCTTCGCTTTGGTCTAATTCATACTGATCTTCTTCGGGGGTATCCTCAGAACAATCTTCAGAGATGTTGACAATTTTGTTCAATATTTTATTACATCTCCTGGATTTGCTCATGATTGCTAGGAAAGGGGGATTGGTCAAAATAAAAAAATACTGTGCCCAAATTCAATTACCCTATTGTAAATACTTACAATAAGCGGAGACTGTCTACAATAACTGAAACATTTGCACACTGTCTTTGAAAAACGTTCTTACACTGTCACTGCAGCAATCATACTGAAGATCGCTCTTGCTTTAGAGGTCTCATCGGCAATAGGCATAAGCGATTTCGTTGAAGACCCAAATAAAGACTCAGGCCATACAATCCGCTTTAGTTTACATTATCGAGGCGCGATTGATATAACGAATTGGAGGAGGAGAAAATAAAGACTTTACTTTTATTCTTATATTTATTATTTGATGAATTATTTGACGAACGAAGCAAACATATGATTGTTTATGAAATAAGCTTGCCCGTCAATTTGATGGGTTTCGTAGAGATAGGTATACTACATAGAAATTTCAAAGATTAGAAAGCTTTAGGAAAAAATAAATTGTGTGTATAAATTCTTTGGATGATGTGATTAATTTACTTAGTATAGTATTGTATATAGTATAGTATAGTATAGTATAGAATAGTATTTATTAACTGACGATGCCAATTGGTACCTTGCGCCACGAACAAGGAGAAGACGCGGTGATCGGGTCTTAGATTTTGTCGAAACTTTGCATACTGGTAGATTTCGTTCTACTGTTTATGAAAATATAGCATTATAGGCGTCGATACTCAATAATTTTTTAAATATTTACAATTTAAATTTCATTATACCCGTTAAGCCGTTAAGTACAGTTTTGGTTGAAGTTTTTGTCAAGTGCCAAACGGCGTGATGGTAACATACTAGATTCATTCCCAGGAAGGCCAGTGTTCAAATTCCTTTTTCCATTTTTTCTTTTTTTTCTGTTTAGTTTATCTATTTTAATTAATTGTATTTCGCACATGAAAAGTACACTCATAATATCTATAGGAAACAAAATATAAAAGTTTTATTGAAAAGGAAAATAATATGAAAGAAACACTAACTTCATCAATCTTATCGTATCTCAAAAGTTGTTGAGTTTGACGCGTATAATGCTACATTTTCATAAACAGGAGAACGAAATCTACCAATATGCAAAGTTTCGAGAAAATGTGAGACCCCATGACCGCGTCTTCTCCTCGTAAGATGTTGGTGATCTGGAAGCACGATCCATTTCATTGAATCCGCTCAACAACGTGTTAACAGCTTGCGTTTGGAGTCTTCAGGGCCAACGACAGATTTCCCAGTTGATTTTCATTGAGACAAAATATTGGCATTGATACTCGGCTCCTTAGGTTTCCTTCATACTGCTATATTTATTATACAATAATGCAAGAATTATTCTGAAGAACAAGAACGAACGCGCTGCTCCATTTTTGTCGATTCGCTCCTTTAAAATCTCAGCTTGGAGATTCGTTTGATAGTCTTTAGGGGTTCCAGAGAGAACAACAGTTTCAGAATTGATGACCCTACTGTCCAATTTTTCGAGGCTCCGAAAAAATTTGCCTCGACATCTAAGGTTTTGAAAACGGCTTTATTGAGGCAGTTTGGTTTACAGAATTTTCGAAACGTTTTCGCTGGTGCGAGGGTTGTGGTCTCTCGTACGACAGTGTTTTTAGGGGATTTTGAAGGGAAGAGCTGTTTGTTTGGTAATTTTCGAGAATGCACAGACATTCTCATGTGGTTTCGTTGACTGCTTTCGAAACTGCTCGTATTAGCAGAGCTCTATCTGTCGGGCACGTTTTTGTAACCACTCTATCGTTTTTAACACTAAACCTACCACGGTCAAATGACCGGTCTTATATTTTGCAATTATTGAAATTATAAAAATTCATTTATGAAAAATACTGGAATAAATTTCTCGATTTAAGCATCTATTATACTGAAAATTACGGAGAATCTCAGTAAATTTAGTGTTCCTATTTTAATGGCGTCATTTACCGATACTTTTAATGCTCGGTAGATTTAGTGTTAATATGTCAGATCAGTTCACTAATAATAAGGCCAAGAAAGTCTTAACTTGCTTTTTACACGTTTCACCAATTTCTCACTTTAACCAATATGTTAATACCCAATATTTCCTACGACATTCAATGATGGTACACTTTATAGTTCAAATGCATATTTTATGCCACGATGTAAATTAATCTGTGATTGCTCCAGTACATAAAACGCTACAATAATATTGCCATTGATCAACGAAAACGTTAAAGAAGTTTTAAAAGGGTAATGAAAGTGGGTACCTGGTTATTGGCATAGGGTTACGAATCACAAGAATGGGAAAGAAAAGAGAACAATTCGAAATTTTGTGCAAATCGAGAAACCCTCGACACGGAGGGTTAAGTAATTATAGCGAATGCGACGCGATGAACACTAACTGTACCACGGCCGGTCAAATGATCGGTTTCACATTATTTATTTCATAATTAGTGAAATTACACAGCTGCTTCCGTTATAAATTGCTAAATATACAGGGTGTTCACGTTATTACTAGCCAGCGTTTTTCTTGCAAATAATAAATATTAGAAAAAAGTGAAAGAGGAAAAGTAATACTGTTTTTTGCAAGCAACCTGATGGCGTATGTAATTTTTTTGTAATTGCACTATTTTCATGAAAATGTCGGTGACCTTCAATTTTTTTAAATGGAATGTTCTATAGTTTTTCATACCATATGAATGCGTGTGTCAAGACAAATTCATTCGTATACAACGCAATGACCTTCGAGGTCATACAAGATCAGAAATGGAAGAAACATTTTGAACATTTCGTACTAATGCATTTACAAGTATACTTTATTGACGAGGCTATAGTAAATGTTCAGTATAACTTCCTTGTGCATGACTACATATTTCGGCACTATTAATTATATTCTTGTTAGCTTCTTCTAACGTTATCCGAAATATTAATGCACATGATCGCGTTAGTCTCCTTTGCAAGTCGTTTACATTTCTGGGCGTTGTGTATCGTAAATGATATCTTTACGAAATATTACGTACGAAATATTCAAAATTTTTTGCCATTTCTGACCTTGTATGACCTGGAAGGTCATTGCGTTGTATACGAATAAATTTGACTTGATTTCATTTCAAAAATTGAAGGTCATCTTCATTTCTAAGGAAATAGTGCAAACACAAGAAAATTACATAGCCATTATGTTACTTACCAAAAAATAGTATTACCTTTTTCTCTATCATTTTTTTCTAATATTTGTTATTTGCAAGAAAAACGCTGGCTAGTAATAGCGCGAACACCCTGTATATGTATTGTTTGAAAATAAATTTGATATTACATTAAAGTGAAGCATAAAATTTTGCATAAACATTACAAATTCAGCATAAACATTACAAATAGTTTACGATGTTAAATGGAAAAAAAT
This sequence comes from Sphecodes monilicornis, assembly GCA_913789915.3. Lineage (NCBI taxonomy): Eukaryota > Metazoa > Arthropoda > Insecta > Hymenoptera > Halictidae > Sphecodes > Sphecodes monilicornis. Next base: position 12,775,401 of record OU565291.1, on the reverse strand, counting down.
TAAGTTTATCCATCCATGCAGCATATAATGCAAATTCAACATAAGCTAGTATAATATTTGCAAGACGATTGCAACCAGATGCTGTTAAATAAAGAAAAAAGATTATTAATTACTTCCAAAGCAACCGTGCTCGTAAACAACGTCAGAGACGCATAAAAGGGAAGGCGATCCATTGAGTCGTTGATAAATCGATGAAGCGACAAACTCGGGTGGAAAAGCATCGATCCGAGGGCGTTTAAAGCCGAGCCCACAAACAGCTGGGATCGATAGCGCGGTGGAAGAAGAACGTTGGGACGAATGATAACCCGACAGAAGAAGAATGTGCCCGATAGGGAGAGGCTGCAGCACGGCTCGTTCGACGCGAATTGACGAATTGCCCGCAGCCCGTCGGCTTGGAATGGAAATCAAATCGTGCCGGCTCGTTCCCCAGCAAAAAAGCCACCGGTTTTCACCCCCCTAAGGGGGTGCTTCGACAATTTATCCGGTTTCCAAGAGAAAAAGTCGTGAATCTGCTGCCCGGGAAGTCCCGGCCGTCCCTTCGGGGCTCGCGGTTTCGATGGCTACGGGTCGCTTTTGCTTCAACGCAAACCAGCCTACCACCCTTCGAAAACCATCCCCGGTGGCAGGGGTGCGACAAGGAAGTCTTGGAAATATCGCGAACCATTTAACTTGTCGGGATTTGACGATGATCACCCGTCCAACGCGTCGCATATCTCGAGGGAGCCCGCGTGTTGTGTTTCGAACGTGCGCGGATCCGCGGGAAATATAGATGTCTTCTGGGATCCTCAGCTTCGGATTCTGAGAGACACTTTATTGCAGGGGTTCCCAAAGTTTTGCCTAGTTGGTCCAAATTGTAAATGTCAAAATATTTGGCGAGCCAAAAAAAAGTATTGTAGAAAAATATGCTCACATCGATAAAAAGTTAGACAAGAGGGAAAGATTCATACGAATTTTATAACATAGTCGATCCTTAGTTATGACAATAATTACATTTTATTGAGGACTGTTTATTAACACATTTCAAGAATAATTAAACGAAAATAACTAAATAATTTTAAATAAAAATAGAAAATGATGAATTTATTATTATTATTTTTCTATTTTTTCCATTTACTATTAATCTGATGTGTGCGACGCATGCAGTTGTTGTGTTCTTTTAATAATAAAGGAGACAATGTTCTATTTAATGTTGTTTTTGCAATGTTGTTTACTCTAGACAGGCAATTTTTCCTCGTATATTAGACTGGTGCAAAAACAATGGCCGTCAACTTAGACCTAACCTCATTGAGCGAAATAAGAACCATTAAAAGTGGCTAAGTTGAAGAAAAAATAACCTTTAGAAGCGATATAAGCAGAGGTTTGTTAAGAAAATTGTTTATAAAACAAAGTAAAAGGATCCAGTCATTATTATTATTCCGAATGCATCAAAACATTTGAATCACTCACTTAATTTCCTTGGCTGTTGTTTGAGGTAATTGAATGTTTTGCTCCGCCGCGGCGCATTGAAACCAAGAGTAACGCACGCGAGAAACTCTCGCTTGAAAAGTACAATTTAACGATTGTAAAAGCGAGTTTATTAATTCCAGGTTTTCTATCAACACAGTTTTTCTGCATCACTTAATATATCGTTATACGAACTTAATATCAAATTGCACTGGTGGATCACTTCATTTAAATAAGAAATTCTCGACAATACCACAATTCCACAAAACGTAGAGGACCGATAAACCATTTTCATAATTTGTTATATCTAATACAGTTTTTAAAATATGAATTAATGATAATTTGGAAAAAAAGCAAATAGTTGTGGAAAAAAAAATTTGCCTGAGAAGCAACTACGAGTAATTAATTTATTTAAGAATTAAGGAACTTATAATTATAAGTCCCAGATATCCGATAGTTATTCTAAAAAAAAGTCTGAAAACTTGTTTCCATTGCCTTTACAGGAGAAGCCCCCATTAAATCCTAATAGAATCTGTACTACACAAATGAAATGAAACTGTACTACTAAATTCCATTAAAACTTACTACTGCACAAACGGAATGAAGCCGTATTAAATTCCTTTCATATTTTCTACTACACAAATGATGTAGAACTATATTAAACTCTAGTTGAATATCGTATCATATAACCTATTCAAAATGTGTATGAATTTGAAATGAACAAAGTTCCGAAATTCGCTAATAATTCCACAAAATTCAGTTCCAACCCCTCAGAATTGAAAAAAGCATTTTACCCGAAGTTTCCTGGCAATGATTCGAGGTAGAAAGGGTTGAAAAGCGAGTATGACGTTTTTTGTTTAGAATCTGGAAGAAATTTTTGAAATTCTCCTTTCGGAAACGAAGCTCGAACCCAGTGGGACCCGATCCAAATAATTCAGGGCGCGCTTTGCATACCGCGAACGTTCTCTCCGGTATCGTTTTATGAACGCACGCAACTTTAAACGGTAGGATGTATTCCCATCCGCGGCGATGCAGAAACGGACGTACATAAATTTCCGGCCAGTTTTTGTCATCTTACTCGGCAAGGCTGAAAGTTGGCTGTCCGCAAGGCGAGCGTCTTTATGGGGTCGGGGCACGAGCGAGATTCCGCGGGGGATTAATTAAATTGCAAATTCTGCGGACTTAGTATCGCCCGACAAGAATGCGAACGATCGGGGAAAATTTGAATCTGGGACTTTTTTATCCGCCGCGGAAATCTACAATTCTTCATCTTAATTTTTAGAGGCTGGGTTTTATGCATTTTGGGGCAGCAATGAGTACGTCGAATGTGAACCGCTGAAAACATTTAAATAATTTTCAAATAATGTTGTGTCTAAGATATTGACGCTGAACCTATCAGCCTCGGTCATAATGACAGGTCTGGAAGTTTTTATTTGACAATTTCTTAAAACTATAAGGATGCTTATTACATTGGAAATGATTAAATACTGTTAGAACGCGAACATTCTGGACTATACTAATCGCGACATCTCTGTAGATTGACTTGTATGTTTGTTATTTGTACCGTATCATAACACGGTGGCGTTCATTATAATATGTGTGCGTGTGTGTGCGTGCCTCGATGAGGTACCAGTGTCGCCAGATCAACCCAATACTGGGTTGATTTTCCTCCCCTCCTTTTCCCCTTCCACTATCCTATTCCACTACATGAGCACACTCCAACGTTCCCCACTAAGACCGTAGACTAGTCACGTGACGTGCAGCACATCGTGTTACACATTACTCTGTCATCAGAGAGGTGGTAAACTGTATTCCCCTCGATTTAACCGATCTGGCGACACTGTGAGGTACGCGTGTCGCCGCTGTACGCGGCTCTTTCTTCTCTAAGTGAACCTCAAAGTGTTAACAAGAATATTTCTATATATTAAAGTATATTTCCATAAAGTGCAGATAGATTATTTGTATTACTTGAAACTCCAAAGCAAGCTGCATAAACTCCAACAAATACATTTCTTCATCCAAGCACATATTACAGTAGAAATCGCACAAACATTAAATAACTTCAATCATTTCATTTTTATAAGGCATCATAGATCGCTTCCATATTTTGTAATTAAAGCAGACAATTTTATTTTGAATACAAGTTGACAGTCCAGTAATTATGATGTTCTGATGTTGTTATCAATTGGAAATGTTCACGACGGAATTATTATGATACACATTTCGTATACATTTTTGTCTAAAAGTATCACAGATATTTATATATTTAAAAGCATCACTGACACAAGTTATTAAGAAATCGCAGCGATGAAAGAAGAACTTCGATAATTAATACATTGATTGATGTGTCGGTCACAATCGAGTCACACAATTTTATATCTAGACTTACAAATTAATTTTAGTTATAATAAACTTGTATATATTAAATTTGATTAGGGTCTGAAGAAACTGAAGGAGTCGACGGAGGGTTGACCCCGATAAATATTAATCTTCCATTTAATGTTTTATGAAATGAATATTCGTGAATATTCTTAAACTGGTTATTCAGCAGATAACACATTTAAAAAATCTCCTATGCATTATCGGAAACAAACTGAAATGAATGTTTAACGATAACACTCCCGGAAACGAGAGCGTCACTCGGATGTTTCTATTATAAATGACTAGAAAGTTATGTTCCCAACCTGGCGTATTAATTAGAAACATTGGTATCATCGGGAACGAGGAGGCACTTTAAATAATGCATTAGACCAAATCAACTAAGCAAACCGAATAACAATCGAACCGACGACAACAGTCCACGGCGAAGCTCCTCAAATTGCAAATCTCGCTAATCGGACAGAATAATGTTTAAGGGCGATGTTTCGCGACTTTTGAATATTGCAGGCCGCCACGGTGTCTAGATTTGATCCGACGGCTTCCTGCGTCCATTATTCACGCGAATCCGCACGAAGCATTGTCCGAATAATGCAAGGCGTGTGCGAAACTGACCACATGGCGGCTCCCGGGCCCTTCGAGCTGCCAATGGAGGGCTCGTCGGGAACGAGCAGATAATACAATCGAGTTGCCGGTTTTTATCGTTCCATTATTCTTATTTAGACTCTTCACAGTTCGTCGATTCTTCTTTTTATAGCGGTTCTCGAGCGGAAGCTCTTAAGACAAGCAGAGAAATTGCGCTTGTTTCAAATTTGCGACTTCAGAGATCTTCGAGTCCTTCGAATTTATGCCCTTTTGTGTCCCTTTAACTTGACAATCGAATATTCATTGATCAACGAAGATTTACGTGTTCTCCGGTGCAATGAAGATCATTTTGATGGTTCAGAATGTTTGGCCCCATTCATCTTCTGGTTCCTTTTAGAGAATGAATCGTTATTTCAATGACCATTTTAATGATTATTTTAATGATCGATTCTTTCTCTGATCAAGTTTCTCGAGAGATGAATGGAATATATTTTCAACTGTTAATTTATTTTTCTTTAAGCAGAAGCCTTTAAGCTAAAGATACTTCACATAGTGCTAACTTTCTTTCTTCTTAGTGCTACTTCCTCTAATTTCTATTACAACTATGAAATAAATAATTCTATTTTTGTAATTATTCAACTATGGGTGCTCATATAAATACAAAACTTTATGGATTAACATAGAAGAGTATGGTCCAAAATCGAACAACAAATTCTTGAATCTGTCCTGAACTTCTTCCTTTACAATTATTGGAATTATAAAAATGTGTTCATAAGCAGTTCTTTAATCGATTCCATTATTTAAACACATAGACTAAAGATCGTTAGGAAATCTAAATATATTGTTATGGATGTGGCACAATAGCTACTTCCGTTATGTCGTCGTTGCCTAGACGACGATATAACAAGGACAACAGAAGAGTCGCTTCACGAACGTGCTAATCTTCTCATAGTTCACAGCAATATTCACCAATTGCGTTTAACGCTGGGTAGTTCTAGTATTAAATACAAACAAATTTACTAAAATTGCAATGAATGATGGTACGACAATTTTTAATGATGCTCCCGAGCCACCATTGCAAAAGAATAATTAAAGTGCAACTATTTTTTCCTGTGCAGAGTGTCGCCGCAGCAAGAATCCAAGTTTCACAGCTACATTCATCGATGTACCTTCATTTTTGCCGGACTTGGCCGAGTTTTAATTAACTCGGTGACGTCTGTACGTGGTCTGCAGCTAGTTGCATTCGCTTTGTCGCGGATATTTTAAATTGCTTCTTCCATGAACGCGTCGTTTCGCGAGCCGAGTCTCCTTTGTGCGGGAAACGTGTTCCCGTGCGAACTGTGCTTTTATTATCGCCGTACTCGCTGTAAAATTCCGTTTCCGCAGCCGCCGCCGCGAATTCGACGACCATGAACAGCACCTACTCATTTCCCGGTTATCGTATCTCGCTTATCGGCCCGTTTCGTCGTGGCATTCGCCGTCCTTTTCCCTCGGCGCCGCTCGCTCCGCGGAGCTCTTCGTCCCTCTTTTTCTATTCTTCCATGTCTCGTCTTGCTCTTTCGAGTTGCCGCTCTTTTCGGCTATCTTCGTCGGGCTCGTTTGTTCGTGGCTTGCCCTCGTGTCGCGTGTGTACGAATTATATCCACACACAAGGGAAGACAGAGTGGCTAAAGCCTGCTATCGGGCGTCCCACTGCGAGCGAGCCCCGAGGGCCGGAGTTTATTAGCACAACCCCCGGTTAGCGATGGCTACGAACCTCCCAACGTCGTGAACAATCGTCACTGACTCATAACGTGGCATCAGAAACTCCCATCGTGAGAGTAATTAATCTCGGTAGAGGCGAATCGAGCCACATTTAGTAGTAGAAGTAGTAGAATCGAAATATTTTGAAGGATGCCCGCTTGGCACCCTTTCGTGGCAATGTCGCCAGATCAAGACGTGTATCCGACTCTAACTTTTGGGGTGACGTAGCTATCATCTGACGGATGAACAGTATCCGCTGATCTCAAGTAGGGATGTGTATTCACCGCTTTATACATACTTTGTCCCGAGAGAAACATGTGTCGAACGATTTATAGAATTTATAGAATTTGATATCTTACATTTTTATCACTCCTTTCTTTCAACTTCTTCGAGGCCATTTCCTTCGATTTGTGGGGGTTATCCTATAAGCTATACTTCTGAACCTTTCCTCCCCTTATCGTTCCTCAGGATTGTCTCCTTAACAGAATACTCCTTTTGGATCCTGTGGATACTTTAAAAGTTCTCAAGATCATTTTACATACTCTCATCTCGCAAATCTTCTGAAATTATTTATGATTAGACTGCCGATTTTATGCCGTTATGAATAAAATGGATACGTCAAATACAAAACTAAAACGACAGGGAAAAATTCAAGAATATTCTCGTATTAATTTTCACTTTTTAAGATGATTAAAAGGTTAGATATATTTCCATTTAATTCTGGTTTTTACAAGTGGTTTGGATAATTTTTATTTTGCTTACAAATCTGCAGCCTACTCTTGATTATTTACGAAACCAAGATTTCTTTCAGGATCCTTTTAATATTTGGAATTTTTAGATACAAATATGTAATACCTCCATCAAATTTGTTTTTAAAACATGCTCCAATTGAACAATATCAAAAATATTTTGCACTCCTATTTTTTCTGGATAATTACAGATCGCTGTACACTTACAGCATGAAAATATACGCCAGAAAAATTAGTTATGACGAGTTGACGCTTAATGGACATTACAAACAATACTGTACAACAATGAAAGAAGAGTTAAAGTTCCTCGGAGGATTCTTAGAAAGCTTTAAAATCCTCTTGGACAGTTCAGGGTTCTTCAGAAGAGCATTAGGAATCTTCTGGAAACCTTTCCGTTCCTTTAGCAGGCACCATTAACGTCTTACTTTCCTCCACATCTCTTAGAAAAGGTTTGGGTCCTCTAAGGTATTTTCTATCTTCTCGGAAAACTTCAACTTGGGTCTCCCAAGGATACTTTGTAGAGTTTCGTTTTGACTTCTTGGTTGTTCTTCAGGATTGCATTACAAAACTTTCTAAAGACTTGAGATGTAAGCTCTATGAAACTTCACATCTTCTTTGTTTTTGACACGAGTTCCTGAGACTGATGGAAGCTCTACGAATCTTGGCTACTTCTTTTCTGACTTACAGGCCATTAAGAATTTATAGGTCCTTTGACTTGCTTAGGTTTCTAAGACTGATGAGAACTCTATGGAGTCCGTCTTCTGGACTGTTCTTCTATTATTATAAAATCTTGTATAGACCTTTTCACAGTAATCGAAGACTCCATTAACATCTCGCTTGTTTCCACAACCTTTGGATTAGCCTTGGTCTCCCTAAGGTTTTCTTTACCTTCTCTGGAGGCTTTGAGTTAGTCCCCTCAAATTGATTGAAATCTATGAATCTTCGCATCTCCTTCTTGATTGCAATTCAGAAATTTTGAAGACCTTCCTTCTATCTTCGAAGACCTTATTAATGTCTTCGACTTCTCAGGATCCTTTCTATCTTCCCTAGAAGCTTTGCGTTAGGCCCCTCAGATTGATTGAAATTCTATGAGTCTTCGCATCTCCTTCTTGATTGCAGTTCAGAAATTTTAAAGATCTTCCTTCTATCTTCAAAGACCTTAGTAATGTCTTCGACCTCTCAGGATCATTTCTATCTTCTCTAGAGGCTTTGCGTTAAGCCCCTCAGATTGATTGAAATCTATGAATCTTCGCATCTCCTTCTTGATTGCAGTTCAGAAATTTTGAAGACCTTCCTTCTATCTTCGAAGACCTTATTAATGTCTTCGACTTCTCAGGATCCTTTCTATCTTCTCTAGAGGCTTTGCGTTAGGCCCCTCAGATTGATTGAAATTCTATGAATCTTCGCATCTCCTTCTTGATTGCAGTTCAGAAATTTTAAAGATCTTCCTTCTATCTTCAAAGACCTTAGTAATGTCTTCGACCTCTCAGGATCATTTCTATCTTCTCTAGAGGCTTTGCGTTAAGCCCCTCAGATTGATTGAAATTCTATGAGTCTTCGCATCTCCTTCTTGATTGCAGTTCAGAAATTTTGCAGATCTTCCTTCTATCTTCGAAGACCTTATTAATGTCTTCGACTTCTCAGGATCCTTTCTATCTTCTCTAGAGGCTTTGCGTTAAGCCCCTCAGATTGATTGAAATTCTATGAATCTTCGCATCTCCTTCTTGATTACTGTTCAGAAATTTTGAAGACCTTCCTTCTATCTTCGAAAACCTTATTAATGTCTTCGAGTAGGTCTTGTTCGTGTTAGGTCTCTAGGACGTCTATGGAGTTTAGATTCTGCATTGATCTTGTAGAGTGCATTATAGATCTGCAAGATACCTTTCCGCAATCTTTGAACACACCATCAACGCCATTGCATTTCTTCACAACTACTGAGGAAGGTTTGGCTTGTCTAAGGTCTGTATGTTCTCTGGAGGTTTTCAACTAGGCCTCTAGCGGAAAGTCCGCAGAGTTTCGATTGTTCTTTCCGATTGTTTGTCGAAGTTGTCGCTAGTGCCGGTTCCATCCTCCACCCTGAGGCGCCTCCGTTCCCCCCGGAACTTCTGACGCATGATACAGAAAACACATAGGGATGCCTTCGGGCCGCAGTGCAACATCAACGGCGCATAGTGTGTTGACAATGAACAAAAACCAAACAATCAACTTTCATGTTGGTATTTAAAATTTTTATAGAACTCTTCCTAGGTATCTATTACAAAATTCAGTAATGATATTAAAGCTAACAAACAAGTATTAACTATGCCTGGATATTTCATCTGCAAATAGAAAGTTTCCATGAAAATCCATTTACCAATTGTGCTAGTATGTTCGTTTTATAAAATTGAAAACTTTTCACTATCTCCACATGTGTTTCTGAGGGGTATATATTTATTATATTGACATTAGTTTGTTCGTCTTTTCCACTTTCTCGGGAACAAATTAAAAATGTAAAATACACTACCGATAACTTAATTAAGGTTTTAAAAAATACTCTTCAAAACTCCTCCGTGACTTTTGGCGAAAATATGCGTGGATATATGCTGTAAAAAATTATGTAAGATTTAGCTGCCCCTACCTTTCCGTTAATATTTAACCATTTTTTCATGTCAGCGTCGACTTATTACGGATAAATCTATCTTCGATATATGGTTTTCAAACACTCGAAAATTCTTTTAAATCTCGTACATTCATTAACTGTTTACAGAAGAAAGTTACAATAGAGGAGAGTAGTACCACGCTAAGCCCAATTGAAAAACTGCGCGATGTACATTGCATAATGCCAATGTCGGCACATCTACTTTGGACGCTTATATCTCTATAATAGTTTATGCAAAGACAAAAGCAATCTAGCGTTTTGAAAACTTCTTGCTGTCACCTTCAAAAGATATGTAATCAAAAATATAAGTTTTCACATATAATTTCAATTATAATCTCTACAGAGCTTTTCAAGGTTACTGCAATGTCAAACAAATACAATTATCATGTACTCTCTTCTATATCCTACAACTTTCGTCTGAAATATTTTTTCGTATCAGCTACACTTTTCGAGTAATGGAATTTTGTCCAGACAACGGGCTTTTCAGCACACTGCGCGGCACAGCGGCAGTGTCGCACAAACGGAGTGTGTTCCACAGCCATTACGGGGGAAGCCGGGGTGAGGCGAAAAAGAACCACGAGAAGGAAAGAGGAAGAGCTTATTTGCACTCTGCGAGCGGTCAGATGACTCGGCCCGAGACACCCTCAACCTGGTCGACAGATGTTGGATGTTCCCCTGATACAGGTCCGTCCATGGGCCTCCCACTTCGTTCCGCCGTGCTCTTTTCAAAATGGCAGAGGTGCTATGCTCAAGGACAGGTTCGCCTCGGTTCCCATTGCTTCTTTACAAACTTGTGGAAAACATTCACCAAAACGGCCCACACTAATCCTTCATCTTGATAGAACAATCTTTACCGTCTAACAAGTCGGACGCCATTCGATACACTACATAATTGTAATGCAGAAACCTTGTATTTTTACGCGTTTAACCTGTAAAGACATAAGAGAAACTTCAAATTCGTTAGTTGCGAAACACACTGTAGAAGTATCGTTTTTCTTATAGAAAATAGTTCAGATTATTTATTGCTGTGCGCACCTTTAAAATCGATCTAAAAGAATTGTTTTCGATTTAACACCTATGTTGCAACCAAATAAGCAAGTTTTTTTAAAGAATCAGTATTTAAGATTCATTGTATGTATACATCTTCTTCTTTAAATTATAAGTTGAAGTAATATATGTATATAAAGCTATAAATTGATGTAATAAAGGCGGAAGATTGAACGTTTCTATGGTTTTCTTCTACCATACGACAAAGCACCGGTAGAAAAGCAACCGAGCATGATGGAGACTAAACAAATAGACACTTTTGAGTACCATTGAGTACCATCTTGAGCAAAAACCGAGTGGTTCATTTTATGTTAATATGGTCCTACTACTAACAGAGGAAAAAACATCTGGAGAAAAGTAACCAAAAATGATGAAGACAAAAACTAAGCCATTTTTGGTATAAGAAAATCAGAAGTGAACACTTTGGAGTACCATTTAACACTAGCTTTACGAGACCCATCATTTTGACGGATTTCGTACTTCATGAGCAAAATTATAAAAATAATTACGATTGATTTTTTTCCAATTTGTGCTGACAATTATTGATTTAGTAAGACGAATATATACCCAAATTTATGTCCCCCTCAGCCCTGCAATTTCAGAATTCTGTGTATGATGTATACCTATCTCTACGGATACCCGTCAAAATGACGGGTAAGCTAGTTTCACAGTTAATCGTAATAAACCGTCTTTTTATGAAATTATTTTTCTGATGACAAATGTAAAGGTAGTTAGAACGTAGATACTAAATAAAAATCATAATTCAACGGAGATATCCTTCGATGGCTTCGAATTTGTCAAGTGTGCTTATCTATCAATACTACGTAAATGTAAAAAGAACGTTTGCGGAAAATGTATACCGACAACAGAATATGTATGCAAAAAATGCGCGGAATAAATGTATGAGTACTAAAAGTTTGTCTGTGATTATTTATGGAATCCAAACAGATCTAATTATTTTTAAATTATTCTTTTTTTTAAAGAAAATTCGTGGTTTCCTTCAACCGTCAATTTTCTAATTTCTTGAGCAAATACCCGGTGATTCATTTTATGATAACTACTTCATTTTATTATACTACTATTATACTACTTATACTACTACCAGAGAAAAAACGCCAGTAGAAAAGCGACTAAAAAATGGCGAGCTCTAAAATAAGACACTTTTGAGAAGATATCGAACCTATTCATTCACGAAAAAATTTGGACTCAGTAAGTACTTAAAGGAAGCGATTGGTCGCATAACCGACTAATTACCGGCAAAATCGGACTGGTGCGTTGGCTGGATCGATGAGAGATCCACGGGGAAAAATGGGAAAGTAGAGCAGCGATTCTCGTCTGAATCGAGATAAGGGCCGACAACCTGTCGTACACACTCGGTCCGTGAGAGAATTAACGTGTCGCGGTTAATGCACTTCCGTACGCAGACACTGCCGTGAATTTCCAATGTAAATAGTTCGGGGAGAGAAGGGGGTGTCGAGCGGAGAGGGATTTACGTAAATTCCCGGCGCAAATTCTCCGGGGGGCTGTTACATAAATCGAGGCCGACGATCTTAGCGCGGATCCATCAAAACGACAGTTACGAGAAAAATTATGTAACGCCGGCATGGAACTAGCGAGCGTTTATCGTGGTAAGCCGGGAATTCATTGTTGGTAACAAGCGGACTATGAATCTTCATGCAAATCAGCAAGTTCGACCCATTGAAGTGGTCGCGCTGCGAAACCGGAAATTTGAATTTAATGAAACCAGACAGGATTGAGGACGATACAGCAAAAATTCAATCGGAAACAGTGAACTCAGGGTTTTGAAACATATAAAACGGTTGCATGTTTCAATCCTACCAAAATTCTGTAATTTGAAATTATTAACCCAGCAGAAATAACTTGCTATGAACTCTTGCTATGAAAATTTAATTTGAATCGGAAAGTCAAATGCTGCGAGTGCAGCGTGTGATATGCAATTGTTATACGATTGCTTCATATATTCCAAAATTGTTTTCAGCACACAGTGCTTTGTATAGTGCACAAAAATGATTTTTTTCTACGGAAATTGGAGTCTGGGTGGGTAAATTGAATTTTTCTAGGTGTTGGTGACTTCGTAACTTTCTAGTGAATTTTCGACGAAAAACGATCCACTATGCTTCACTCTCCAGCAAACTTTCATTAAAACCATCAGTTTAAAGTTGTAATTGCTTTTTGATCATCAAAGTTTGAAGTAACAAATATTTTATTGTTATATAAAGATATGAGCGGATAAAGAATGTTGTTCTGTCGCTAAGAAAGAGATGCGTATCAATCATTTTCATTTTTATCGAATACCTAGAAATTAATTTTAGATCTATTAAACCTGACGTTAATTGGTAATTCTGTACAATCATAATTTTCTGTCACTGGCTGCATCTGGACATAATTAAACAATGTTTATCTCCCAGCGTATTCAATGACAGCACAATAAGAAAAATTATAATTTTATTCAAAAATCGAATTACAACATAGTCAAAACAAACAAAACAATTTGAACATGTATATACATATATTGATATTGACAATTCAAATATTGTTAAGAATTTATTTAACCAAATAAACAAACACTCAATTCAAACCAGTATTGCTTTCTTCGTGTGCCACGCATCTCGGATCAAATGCGCTCAATAAAAGTTTGAAAGGAACACTTATCGCGGACTGTATGAAAAAAGAAGTTTTGAGGACTACTGAGCACTTCGATTCCCGGACTCACTAAAACCTCTGTTTTATGTTTCAGGTATTTTAGTGTCCCTGTACTTCCAATTAACGTCATTCGTAATACACGTGATTCCACGCGACCGCTTACATAAATTCATCGTTCGCCAGACTTTCCAATGCATTTTCGTCGAGACAACGAGCTATCGGCCGGTTACGCAAGGTGAGTCGTATATTTCAATAATTTCAAGCCGACAATTTTCGATTTCGATAGGATCGTTTGACGATTTTGTTCCTCTGCTATTCGCAATTAATTAATTTAAAGCGATTGCGACGAGCACGGTGCGCAAAGAGACTGTTTGGTCGCGTGACCGTTTTTACAGCGGATGGACGTTTCGTGTACATTTTTGTGAATACGTACGTAATTAAAGTGAACTCCAAATTGAACAAGTCAATAAGAAAAAGTGAAAATAAATTCTGCTGTTAATGGCTGGATTGACAATTTTAATGAAGGGTCGATAAATTTTCTACGTATATCAGAAACTGTACGAAATTGTGGTGGCAATAAGACCACTTTGAAGTTAGTACATTATCTTTAAGTAATCACTATGTTATCTTTACACAGATTATCTAATATATTGTGATGCACTATTATACATAATTAGACTGCGGATGTTTATACAGTTTGCAATATTTTTAAACAAATATCAAGAAAGTGGGATAAAGTGAAACCTTATTTTCAGTGGTCATAGCGTTTAATCACAAATAACCGTTAAACTTGTGGCAAATAAACTAAACGAATAGCTGTTAAATTGAGGATATTAAAAAGACTAATGTGTCTACAAGAAATATCGTAAAAAATTATTAATTAAAACAGTGAACGGTTCTAAGTATGATAAATTATGTCGCTATAAGAACGGTCCGCCTTTCGAGGATTAAACCTAGTCTTTAAACGTTCTTCAGACGAAAGCAAAGTAAAATGATCAAAGCAATAACAATTTGAAATTTGAATTGGCAGAGTGGCTTTTTCCCACGGCAACAGAACTGACATTCCCAGTGACGTTTACGGTGTCTTTACGGTAGTAACATCATAAAACGTACAAATTGTCACCTTCAACGTGATCAGTATCTCGACAGCAACTCCATCATTCTCAAATTGCGAACTGCCATCGCCGACGCTCGTTCCCGCTGAAAAATCGACTCTGCGTTTTCGCAGTCTAGGAAAATGTTTTCGAACGATTCGCAAATAACCGAGACAAGTTTTGATAGGAACATTTGTGCGAAAAAAATAATAATTGCTCCAGGCGAGTACGCTTTGACTTTATCGCCGAAATATTCGCCGTGCTCGCGAAAAGTAATCTGTACATCGTTGTCGCACGATGTTTCTACGGCGGTGAAAGATATTAGTCTTTTAGAAAATTCTGCAGATGGCTCATAGAAAGCTCTGACCTACAGTAGACCACAAAAAGATTCGAACACTTTTAGAAAGACGATGACTTTTTGAGATCGGATCTAACGACTTAAATTTTTGTGAGACATTAGAATTAATTTGCTATGTGACAAGAAATTTTTTTTTTTGAAAATTCTGCAACTGGTCGGAATTGCAGAGAAATTACTAAAAGTTGTTGTACAACTTTTTATGTGGGCCCACATTGAAAATTTAAAAAATACATTTTGTAGATACGTGTTATATTATACATATACATTCTCTTGGCTGGGCACGGTTTGGCTCCTCAAACGCTTAATTTCTCCCACCAACCTCTTTTTCATACAGCGCGCACGTTCGTCGCGTTCACTGATATCTCGTGTGTTCGTTGCCTCGCCGTACGGCACTTACTGGAAGGGAATACTTAGCGCTACGGTGGGGACGGCTTTACCTCAATTGAGGCAAAATTTCCCAGTTCTGGGCTAAGATGTTGAAAATCGTAGTTTTCACGCTTTTTGGCTCCTAACCATAATAAATCCAAGGATTCTTACATCTTTCGATATCTGCTGTTTCTTCCGCATCAACCAATTTCGATGCAATTTTCAGAAGATATTATATAATTGACGCAGATCTACAAAATGTACTTTTTAAATCTTCAATGTAGGATCACATAAAAAAGTTGTAAAAACAATTGCAATCAATTGCAGTTTTTTCAAAAAACAATTTTCTTGTCACATAGGTTTGGTTCGGTGTTAAAAAAGTTACCGTCTTTTTAAAAGTGGAGAAATCTTGTGACTGACTGTATATGTATTATGTAACTCATCTACGTGTTTGTATTCAACGTACTGTTATACATATACGTATATAAACATTGTTTAGCAATTTTATACATTCGGAAAACGTTTCGTATACGCCTCCGAAGAGATTGGGTTTTTAAACATTCTATAAACGTCCAAAGAACGCTACTTTCGGACGTCTGGAGAACGTTCCGAAAATGTCGACACAAGGTGGCGCACAGTGGTCGGAAGCAGGAAATTACCCGAATTATGAAAGTCGTTATTTCAAATATCGACCTCTATTTCTTGATAGGCCATGAACCAATGTATTTTTCTATGAAAATGGATGTATGTTTTTCTTTTTAATAACGGAGAAAAATTGATCTAAAATAGACCTCTCAGATTGTAGTTGGATTCTTACAGATTTCTAACCACACGTTCGACGTTATTTTTTCATTTTTGGGGACATTTATAACCACATATGCTATATATTATAAATGTATATAGTCTCAGCTTATGTCCGATGTAAATAATTTTCGGAAACTCACAACCAAAATAACAATATAAAGCCCGAAAGTAGGATACGTATAATTTCATATTGCAGCTGCTTTCTTTAGCTCTACAAAAAAAGTTATACGTTCCTACATTTTCTGAGTGGCATCTTTTGAAAGAAGACACCATCACACAATAGTCCTGCAAAAATCAGCTGCGCGTTTTTGCACATTTAGCTGATATTAATGTTTAAAGTTTGAGAGCGCATGAAGTTTCAGCAACGAGGTTCGAAGGATTATGATCCCTGTACCGAATTGTTATTCTCATAGGAATACATTCCAACAAAATGATCAATCGCCATGATAAATCTGTGTACAGATTTATAAAACAAATGAGGACATGTTACACATGCTTTTAATAACTTCGGATCCATACATTAATCTTTTAATACCAGAACCGAAGACCAAATCACTGCCACTTAGTGAACAAGCGCAGTCTCTATTGAAATAGTGTTCATGTATATTTTTTAAATATTATTATACTAACATAATAATGTATGATTTACGTATGTTAAGGTATTCGTTAATAATATTATTAGTAATATTATCTATACAAAATTATATTAAGCTTTTTGTATTTCTAGTTTGTTTGTTTAATTCTATTTCGAGTTTACTTAATACTATTCCAAGTTTTCAATTTTAGTATGCTGAAATAATAGCTCGTATTGTAATAAACAATATTATGTATAAACAATTATATTAAGTTCATTGTTTAATATGTTGTTTAATAATATGAGAAGTTTGAAGATTAAGAAGTAATGTAAAAAAAGAATTATTTAAAAATATTGAGAAATGCCGAAGTTATGAAGTTTTATCCATCTTCCCTATACGTTCCGACCACTGTGGGACGTCCCACTTCCTATGACGAATAGGGGACACGTGGACGTTTTCGCGACGTTACCAGAACGTAGAGAACGTCCGTCGCGTACGTACGTCGAACGCTCATCGAACATACATAAAAAGTCTTAGTGCTGTCTGTAACGTGGTCCCTGAAGAGTAAGCGAGCATATTCGCAGAGATCGACAGAGTTTTTGGGACAAATGCGGTCAGGAAACTCGCGGAGAGGACAGAAACAACCCTCGCGGAAATGCTAGGCAGTTCGAAGAGGATGTTTCGCCGATCGTAGCGGACGTGCGGTCACTGCGGCGAGTCTGCAGCCGATTCGAGACGGCTCCGGAGTGTTGCTCGAATCGCTTTTGGACCTTTTTGCTCGTACGCGAGAGAGCACGAGGACCGGCCGCTATTCTGGTCACGAACTCGGGCTCCCTTTCTCTTTCCTCTTCCAGCCAACCTCCCGTTGTGTCCCGGCCTTTTCCCTCGTCCCCGTCCACGGCCGCCGGTTATCAATATTTATGTCGATTTGCTTTCGTCGAGTCTAACCGTGGAACGGCGACAAAAAGTCGCGAATCCCTCCACCACCGGATCGTTCGCCGATCTTATCTGCTCCCCCGTTTAATTTGCCACGATTTTTAACGACCCCGCCGATTCCTCCGCGCGTATACCCGCAGCACGCGACGATTTATAATTGAACCAGACCGGTTCGTTTTCTTGCGCGTAACGTTCACTGCTATCGCCGATTCGAAATCGCAACCGATGCTCGATTTATAACTTATTCCCCCGCGATCATGCCAGCCCCTCCAGCGGATTAAGTATTCCTCGCGTGGTCGTTCCGCCGAGTCGATCCGGAGAATTTTATGATCGCGATATTATAACTTGGATGCTGTGACATGTATGAAGATTCAACGATACTACTCTTTGTTTTATGAGCGAGATTCAATAGGTCGCGTTACGTCGCATTTTGACGAGTTGCTTGTGGCTCGTGATGAATACGATGGTTTTGTCTGCGCGATGGAAGCTTATCTAAGTTCGCCATTTTGTAATTCGACGGACGATTTCTTAGGGAACTTAGTCTTTATTAATTCTTAGCACATGAATGCCGAGCAGGGACGAATCGCAAAATCAGGAAGAAATTGTGTTTGTTTAATGTTACTGTTAAAAATCAGACATTTCATATGCAACAACATATCAGGTTCCTCTTAATTTTCAATACTTAACCTATCGTGATCACAGCAAAATTTCATTTTTGCATATGTCAGAATATTTAAAAAATATGCTCTTAAAATTTGTTGGTTAAATTCGCAAATTCTCAATCCATACAGCAATAAATTCGAAACACTAATTGTTACCTTCAAAATGTTGGTATTATTCAAGAACTAATTGTCCTATCAATTTTTATCAAAAGCCCATTCAATTCCTTATAATTGTCTTCGCATATTGAATTAATTATATTAAATTTATTTTTTATTTATAACATTATTTTCTAGCAATATAAAATTAATGTTTCTGAAAAAAGAGGACATTTCTCTCCTCAAAGTCAGAACTCGTTAAATTTTTCCCTCTCCATCTCTTTGTGTTTCCCATAAAACTGCATGTGCATGTTATACATATAATAAATTCTCTATCAGTTAACCATTCAATAGCGGATAGATAGGGTTCCCGTAGATAAAGTGTTAAGTTTCCAGTGTCCGAGCTTCCGTGCAAACAATATTGCGAATCATGAGCATTAATCACGTCCGGAGAAGGAGTAATAATTCCCTCGTGACTCACCCCTAAAACGTTTCGAACAAAGCGCAGGGTTGCAGCGCATACATCTTGGAACGCGCTTATCATCTTACAGGCGGTAAACTTGCAGCCAATCGTTTTTGCGAATGCGACGCGAGGCTGGCCACAGCGAAATCGCTGATCTGATTCCCCCATTGTGCATTTACTATGGGGTAAATGTTTGTCGAGGATGCACGCCCACCCCTGCGTTGCTAGCTCCCCTTGGGACACGTTGAGGGTTCGATGCTCACGCAAGGAACTCTTGAAACCTCGTCTAAGAAACCCCATATACTCGTTTCGAATCAATAACATTCATTTTGGGGAATATCCGGTGTACAAATTAATCCGTGACCCATTTAGTCATTGGATGTTTGTTTCATATTCAAATTTGTTTCTAGATTCGTTAGTAACCTGTAAGATTGAATGAATGTGTCGTAAAAGGTTGTGGAGTGTTTTTAAGACTTGCATGTATTTTAGCCAGTTAGCTGCTTTGACGAGTATACTCGTCATGAAGAAATGGCACAGTTTTTTGTTATGACGAATATACTCGTCATGCGTAAAAAGTAGCTACAATTTGCTTTTTGCATTGCAATTTTAGTGAAAACTAAAATACAGGGTGAGCCACCTAACGTTTGCACCTCAAATATCTTTGTTGTTTCTAAAGATACGTAAAATATGGTAACCACAAAGTTGAATGGTACAATGGGGCTGACACGATGCCAAAAAAAATTTTGTTCTTATGTCATTTTTTAGAGATATCAAGGTCACCTTGCCTTTTTTAAATGGGACCACCCTTCTTTAAACGCCTACAATGATAGTCCCTTTCATTACGAATTCAGTGACTATAATTACTCAAGGTCATTCAAGGTCGCCGATAGAGATAATGTATAAGATTTAACATCAATACATGCCTGTAAACGGGCTTTTAAGGAATGTTGAACCCTCTCCGTGACCTTGAATGACCTTGAGTAATTATAGTCACTGAATTCGTAATGAAAGGGACTATCATTGTAGGTGTTTAAAAAAAGGTGGTTCCATTTAAAAAAAAAGTCAAGGTGACCTTGATATCTCTAAAAAAAATGACATAAAAAAACTTTTTTGGCATCGTGTCAGCCCCATTGTACCATTCAACTTTGTCCTTACCATATTTTACGTATCTTTAGAAACAACAAAGATATTTGAGGTGCAAACTTTAGGTGACTCAACCTGTATATTCTTAAATTTCAAGATGTTTTGAATATTTGGAGGCCAAGACGAAATAAAACACAAATACGAAAATATGAATAATTATTATGAAAAAACTGTATACAGTGTGCACAATGTAGTTCGCTTACTTTTTGCGACACATTTTAGGTACACACTTATCAAAGATGTCGCAACAGCTAACTGGTTAGTCGTTTGTAAACAAATAACAGAATAAAGAATGAGCTACTAATTAACAGTAATGACTCGTAAAGTAAAGAAAGTATTAAACTACTTTGAATATCGATTAGCGTCAAGATACATCAGGTGAACAGTAAATTCAATTGTCTACCTTTTCGCGTTTCTGATGTATTCTTTATTTCTCAAGTGTCAAACCGACATTACGGTATGCTTCCTTATTCATTGTCTGTGCTTGATGGTTTTCATTGCTACGTAGTTTTAAAACGACATCATACAAATGTCTCGAAACGGTTTCCGACACGCTGGAACCATAACTCGGTTTTTTTTTTGCAAAAATGTTTCACGAGCTCACCGCAACTGTGCACACACCGAAACGTAAGTATCGATGATTCACGCGTTCGATTCACACATTACGATGATCACTTTCTGCCGAGGTAATTCGAGACACCGTGGACGTTCGTTCGAATCTATGTCGTCGATGTTTCACCGGTGACGTCTTTATTGTTTCGCGTTCCATTCCTTCGCTCGTCGTGACGTCGAGCGTGATCCATGATCGAGTCGAACGGTCGTACTTCTTTCTTAGTTCCGATATGTCGATCAAATCAAGTCCCATAAATTTGCACACCTTTTCTCTAACCCTCGTAGGCTGCTACTAGGTGCATGCAAGATTCTAGGATAATATTAACACCCATTTTTGCTATACACGTTAGATATCAAAATTATGTTTTAGTTAGAACATCACATTTTAAATGTACATCTTACAATACAGACGAAAAGAAATCAATCGTTTCACAATATCTAAAAAATGTAAATGGATGTATTTTCATCAAGGAGAACGTGTGGGGTTAATGAAGATAGTAAATTACGAATATCACGTTCCCAGGTTGTTCTCATAATTTTAATGTTCGTGTAGACACTTTATTTGGGATATAGGTTATATGTGTAAGATTCAATTTCACTGTAACAGGAGAATAGATAATTTTTATGAAATATTTATCAATCAAATAAAATCCCATAGGTTTTGCACACCGCTTCTTAGATAGAAGACAGTAAAAGACGAATAACGTTTGTGCACAATGTTTGTGCACATATTCTTCTTAAAAGAGGGATTCCATGTGTGAAATTACAACGATATTTTTAATGAGATATAGATCGATGAAATAAAATTTTATAAAATTGCACACCTCTTCTTTCATAAAGGCAACAAGAAAAACGTATCCACGTTCACAAAATAATCTCACAATTTCAATGTTTGTGCACATATTCTTCTTAAAAGACGGGTTCTATGTGTGGAATTACAACGATATTTTTAATGAAATATAGATTGATGGAATAAAATTTTATAAAATTGCACACCTCTTCTTTCATAAAGGCAACAAGAAAAACGTATCCACGTTCACAAAATAATCTCACAATTCCAATGTTTGTGCACATATTCTTCTTAAAAGACGGGTTCTATGTGTGGAATTACAACGATATTTTTAATGAAATATAGATTGATGGAATAAAATTTTATAAAATTGCACACCTCTTCTTTCATAAAGGCAGCAAGAAAAACGTGCCCACGTTCACAAGATAATATTACAATTTCAATGTTTGCGCGCATGTTTCTTTTAAGAAAAGGACTCCACGTGTAAAATTCCAGTTCGATTTAAACTGTCCTACGATAAAAACTTGTTTGGGTCAGGTTATTGGATTCAAAATGAATTTCTGACGAAACAAGAGACCGCCCAGTATTAAATTTCCGTCGAAGCCGAAAATCCGCTCGAAATCATGACACGGTCGTGTGTCGTGTACACACTGTATCGAATCTACACGATTAATCTACTAGTTGCACGGGCTTGAAATTTGCCCACGCTAACAATTTCGCATGCTTTTCAACAGAAAATGAACATTTTTTAACAACGCGTAACAGATGATTTGAGATTCAATATAGGGTCGACACATTTTACATATTTTTTGCATTCGTAACATGTAAGTTTACAAGAAAATACAAAACAGAGGTATCACAGAGATACATGCTTCACGTTCTACACTTGAGAATTCACTACTAGTCGTAAAATAAATCTTCTCGTAGATCAAATGGAAATCAAACGTACGAAAAAATTTACCTATTAGAGAGAACAATAAAATTTTATTTGTCATCACTAGACTGTGGATTTGATGCATTTATGACAAAAATGAGTAGAGGAAATGTAACACAGTGTACAAATTGAAGGCATTTAAAAATATGAATACATTCTTTTCAACTCACTGAAAGTATTAAAGAAATAATGACATTTTTATCTGGCTTCTGCTTATCGCGATTAATGAAGAAAATTTTAATTTTGTATAAAGATCCACAGTCTAGTCATCACAATTCTTGATTACAAAAATGTATTTCTAACATTTTACTATAGTAATTGTGTGAATGAAACATTAATTTCTGAACAGTTAGTTTGCATTAGACTCAAGAAATTAAATTGTAAAAATAAATAAGATTTTAACGTGGCAATTTAACACAATTTTCTTTGCTTCTTGGAAAGTAGTATATTATGCAAATTATTTTGGTATAATTTCATATTTTACCATAGATTCGATTGAAGCAGTTCAGAAATTTAACTACTTATTTTTCTGTCATATTAATTTTGCATCATTGCATCAATTTGATAACAAAGGTTATTGAAAAGCTTAGAAAATGAGAGATGGTGAAGGTTAATATCCAAATAGCAGGATTGGAATTATTTATATTTGTATAAGTTTTATTAGAATTGATGCTCGAATAAAGAAATGTGTATACTCATTTCTAATGGAAGCATCTTTATAATTTCAATAATAATGAGACAAAAAATATGAGAACTGTTATTTGACCAATGGTGGTAGATTTAAGATTAAATGGGCTGAGAAGCTGGATTCAGGGGCAAGATGAAAAATTCTAGTCGAAGGGAACGATCTTTTTATCTGGGGAAAAGGATCAGACCGGTAGAGTTTGAACGATTGGCGGGGATGTTTCGCAATCGGCTAAATCGACTGTCCGCGATCCACCTTGAAACTTCGGCACGTGGGAGGAAAGGGGACGAGAAAGAGAAAGCTGTTGGATGGAGGGGATGGGGTGCGAGCGAAGCGGAAAAAGGAGGAGAAGCATCGAATTCGAATCCGCCTCGTCACGCGGCCCGGCCCCACTTTGCACTGTCAGCCCCGGCTGATTTATTGCTCTCTGCCCCTTTCTCCGTCAACCCTCGAATAGGTTGGCGATTCTCGATTCTCGAATACCCCGTGGTCGATCATCGCGAATGGTTATTTTCTTTCCTCGATCGTTCGAACCGCTGACAAAGATTTCGCCCGATGTTACAATGGACGTTGATGAACTGCTACTATGATTTCATATAAAAACTCCGTTATCTTTTGCTTGTTTGTGTTTTTGTTCATTATCTTTTGAGCCGAAGCAAAAGCATTCGAAATTCGAACAGTAACAGAGAACAATGCAGCGATGTAGAATATCGATAGAAGAAGTACCGAGTAGTTGGTTTATATTTTGTTGCAGAAATTGTAAAATGCTTTCATCGAAGTCTCGATTGACTTTTACTGCTGCCGGAGCATCGATAAATCAATCTTTTGACTCTTCTTTTAACGGAAGGTGTCTGGAAATAGTAATATTGGTGCGTCTTGTAGCTGCAATGTTTGGTGAGACGATTGCAAAGACAGTGACTTAATAGTGTTTCAAAAATCGATGAATGTTCAAAGATTTCGCGAAAGGAAAATGTTTTGACTCGTTTGCGTTTCACGCACTCGTTCTTTTCATAGATATATAACATCTGCAGTCTAAGAATCGTTTCCTTCGTAAACTACTCAGATGTCTGATAAATTTTCGTCTTCGAGGAACATGAATTGGAAAAGCGGATTAGCTATTGGCAGTTCTGATACTTTTCGCAACGATTCTGTCGAGTTCTCAAGATTTTGGGAGCGAACCAATCGCGAGGCAATCTTCTCGCTGATCCTCTGGAAATGCTCGGCTAACCTTTACTCCACTTGTCAAGCCACTGTGCACACATTTTCCACGTCTTGGCAACCATCCTTCTCATTTATTTCATTCACCGCAGAGATCGTTAACCTCTCCCCCGCCGATTTTGCAGGAGCTTCCCGTCTGCCACTCGCGATTGATCGAGAGTCCCCTGCTGATAGCTCGACACAGGTGCCACCCGAAATTACCTGATAATGGCCACTCTGCCAATCACGTTTCGCGAGTTTCTAATTTGGGGCTCGCTCTTCCGTCACGTATATTGCTGGCTGGGCGTGAACGTCCGGGGCGCTCCATAAAACAGGTCTTATTAACGATGACGTGCTCTTGTGTCATCCTGCGCGCGGTTTAGAAGCCGATGATTTGTTGTGCGGATTAACCCCTTGTCCTATAACATCGAGTTGTAATCGTGATGAAGATTTTGAACAGAATCTGCTAAATATGTGTGTTGTCAATTCCCTTTAAATTGGAATGTAATCCTATTTTGTTGTAGTCAATATTTAGGCATTGGCGAATATTTGGGCATACAAAAAATATTTCTTCTTTCCTGGCAAGTTAGCATCAAAGAAGTTCTAATCATTGTATCGCAAAATAAATCGTAGTGCAAAGGGTTAAGACCTATGGACGCCCTAAGCGTTTAAAAAGTTTTAAGATCCCTTTATACAGGATCATTCGAACGCAATATAGGGCGGACCTGTACGATTTCTTAGGGACTTTCGATAATTGGACTAAAAAATGTTTTTAACACTAAACCTACCAAGCATTAAAAGTATCGGGTGAATGTTGCCTTATAAAAATGGCAACACCAAATGTATTGAGATTGTCCGTAATTTTCAATATAATAGATTCTTGGACACGGAAATTTATTCAATTATTTTCCATAAATGAATTTTTATAATTTCAATAATTGGAAAATATAAAACCGGTCATTTGACCGTGGTAGGTTTAGTGTTAACCCCATACACTGTAATATCGAGTCAGATTCGTGATGAGAAATAAAATTCTATTTTGATGTCAGTATATCATGTGATTCGCGAGAAAAAGATCGCACAAATATCTCCGTTAGGCTTGAAGAAAGAAGGAAATTTTACAGAGAAAAGTAGTACTGTTCGAGGAGGCAAATATGGTGATATAAACAAATTTTCTGATTGTTGTCATTTCCAAGGTCTTTTGAAGGTCATCGACGATTTTTAAATGGCACAATACATTTTTAACTTCATACTGTTGTAGCTGATAATCAAAATAGAAAAGATGAGATTTATCATAGGAGTTGCTTTTGTAACCCTCTTGGGCCTTGTAGATCTTGCAAAATGTTTGTCAGTCTCTACAAATTTTATCTTCCTTAACACTAGGTTTACGGAGCTATAAACGTAACTATTTTAAATCACTTTACAAAATAACTAGAGTGTATCTATTCAAATTTTTAATCATTTTTTAAAAATTATACATACCCAAAGAAATAAATTTGTTGAATAACTCCTCACGAATACAGCTTGACAATTTCAATAATCGTAAATTAAAAATATTAGAACCCGTCATTTTGACGGATCCTGTGAATTTAGTGTTAATGAACTGTAATAAAGACTGATTACCGAATTTGGTAAAAAAAAGTTGTGTCGCCCATATATGATGTCTAGACTGCGGACTTATATGCAAAATAAAGATTGTCTGCATTTGTTACAATCTTTTTCTTTACAACTTTAACCCCTTGTACTACAACAACGGGTCAGAGTCGTGATGACGATCTCGTACAGAATCTTCTAAATACAGTTATAAATTTTCTAGAAACTGAAATAACATTCTGTTTAGTTTTTAGTATACAGCCATTGAAGAACACCTACGCACATGATAGCTATAAATTTTCTTTTCCTTCTGGTATATTATGGACGACAAAGGAGATCTTATCACTGTAACTGTAAAATCGATCGTAGTATAAAAGTTGCAAATGATACAACAGAATTTTTAAATTCTTGGAATATTTTCACTGATATGAATTTGAGCTACACATTTACGTTATAATTGCATAAAATCCGCAGTCTGATAATGCCAATGCGTTAGCATAACAAATTTTTATGAAATTAGTGTTCTTAATTGCCGTGAGTCACCACATTGGATGTAAAGTACCTTCGATTGACATCTAAAGGACGCGGCACTTGGTTTGCGTGGACGTTCGACGTTTTCTTGCGATTACCGGCCTCGTTCGCATATCGGACGTAAATATTCGACATTGCATATTCACGGTGCGTCGAGGCAGCATGCTACTCCATTATGTAATTACCGGGCCGAACCGACGCGGCGCTTACCTCAGCGCCGCGCTCGATCTGAATTTCATTGACTCCGCGTCGACGCCGCTTCTAATAATTACATAATTCCCAGTATACCCGTATCGGCTGGGAATCAAGGCGGCGGCTGCTCTTGTTCGAGATCCACCGGCTCGATCGTTCGCAAGATCTTAATCCCGAACACAAGCGGTTCCGAGCAACGAACCAGCGCAGAGTCAAACGCGAGCTCCAATAAAAAGGAAACCGTAATCGATCAGTTTCTCCGAATCGGCATCAGATATTAATTAATGGCATTACAGGTCGCTTTGCTACACCCTTGTGCACCAATCTGTCAAATTTTATTAAATTATGAACATCCTACTGTGTGCAACGAGCAGAGCTGGGTGACATTGAGGAGAAAAAATATTTCAAATACTATTTTAAATAGTCGTTCTACAATTCAAATAAAATACTATTTTAAATAAACAATAAAATTTACGCATATAAAATATATCTATAACATAAAATAAAATATTTTTATTTTGGTAATCTGAAACATACATTTGAGTTTTGTGTGAAATAGAATTTAAAATATTTCTTGAAGATGAAAGTAGATTGAGGAAACTGGTAATATTAAAATGCAAGAAACCATAATATTTTCTAACTCAATTTTCGCGAAAACGAGGTGTCAAATAAAAAAAATTTATTGCACATTTTCAATGCATTTTCTCATGCAAGTTAACCCCCTAAAAAAATATTCACCATTTTTAGAATCCTTCAAATGAAATACTATTTTAAATACTATTTTAAAGATTGTTCTATCAAATAAAATATTTTATTTTATTTACTATTTACTATTTGCTATAGTATCTTACCCATCTCTGGCTACGAGTAGATGCGAATTTGATGCATTTGCATCCAAAAAGTCATTGGTGCAATTTAACCATTTACCTACGGGAAGCCATTTAACATTAGTACTACGCACACATATTGTTTTATAATAATCACAAGATTATATTTATTCAGACTTCGTACGACCTTTATCATAATATACGCTTTCATAAAGCAGTTTATTAAGAAGATTCTCAAGGAAACATTTTTATAATTCCAATAATTGTGAAAGAAAAAATCAGGAGCAAGTCATTTTGACACGTCTGGTAGTTCCCATAATTGCGCTGTACCAAAAAAAAATTTGAAAATCATCTTTCATATTATAATACATTGTTGGTTCAATGAACATACATTGATGGTTCACAACTGAAATTGATGTTGTTGTTGATAGATCCATTAAAAAGTCTTTGGCTATGACCGTAGACCAGGCAGTTCCAACCAGTAGCTCCAGAGCTATTCGAAGCACCTTCCCCCACTCTTAGACTTCATCATTATAATGTATAGTAGTGGGAAGCTCCCACCACGAGAGCCGCGCGGCGCGCGCAGTTCTCACTAACTCTACGGCTGTACGTAGTGGGCAAAGGTTCGATGGTGGGGACCTTGCAGTTCTCGGAGGGGAATACGTTGGAACTTCCTGCCATGGACTTTTAAAAATTATGAAATAATTGCTGCAGGGTAATGTGTAAAAACATCACAAAGATTAAACGAGTTTAAAAATGCCAATATATTATTTTGAACTTATTAAGATTATCAAAGAAAGAAAGAATTTTCTTTATAGCTACTGTTCCTTGCAATTGATGAAGACAATTTTCATTTTCCATAAAGATCCACAGTCGACCTATGAGCAATTTACTATTAGTCTCAGGTGTACAAATCGAAGTTTTCATAAGTTGCTCGAAAATTGAATTTAGTTAATTCGATGAGTAGACTGCAGATCTTTATGCAATATAAAAACTTTTCAAGTCAATTGTAGGACGAAAGTTAAATCAAAGTGTATTTCTTCTTCGAATGACATTGATAAGTCTACAATAATGTAATAACTAGACTGCGAATTTTATGCATTTATGATCAAAATGGGTAAGCACAATTTAAAGCAGTGATCACATTAAAACTAAAATAATTAAAACTAAAATAATAAGATAATTAAAAGAAGACAACACTTTCTACTTGGCTCCTGTGTCTTGCAATCAATGCAAACATTTTTTATTTTGCATAAGGATCCGCACACACACAGTCTAAGTAACAACATTCTAGTCTATTCACAGTCTAGCGAGATATAAAAAACAACAGAGAGTGATTGAACTGAGAAAATTTACTGTACATTCGTTTAAAGAATCCCTCGAGTTTCTGTGGAAAAAATGAATTGTTCATTTGTACATCTAATATGATCGCGTGGCTTTGAGATTTAACGATGGACCTGAAAAAAGCGAAATGTGAATTTGAAGATTTTGTCGAATTGCAAAGATCGGCCACAGGAACATTCAAAATGCGTCAACATGCCATTTTCTTGGGACTTTTTCAAAATTCCGAAAGTGTAACCGAAATTTAAAGGATGGCATTTTAACACTGTAGTAAAAGATATGGTGAAAGTTGCAGTAGAAGTATTCCGAATGATGATTTTTCCTCTTGCGTTAATATTGTTGAACAATTTCAACGGGGAATCAATAGCGGGATCTCGTTCCAGTTTGTTTGAAACTCGGTTTCCTATTAGTTTTGATTCCATCGAGTTCTAGGAAACTCAACTGGAAATTTTTCCAGGAACTATCGCTCGAATCGGGTCCACCTTACAGAGTTTCGCGTAACTTTCTCGGGATTCTCGCAATTCCCAAAATCCACTCCTCCAGAAGTACCCATTACAATTCAAAGTTTGCGACGGAGTGTATAACATGCACTTCGACTAATGCATTTATGAGAAACGAGAATCCTGTAATCGATAAAGCGGGCGCCTTTTGTACGGA
The DNA here is from genome assembly GCA_913789915.3 of Sphecodes monilicornis. Lineage (NCBI taxonomy): Eukaryota > Metazoa > Arthropoda > Insecta > Hymenoptera > Halictidae > Sphecodes > Sphecodes monilicornis. The sequence goes on along the minus strand of OU565291.1, from coordinate 12,746,300 downwards.
TTGCAACGAGTTGCGAAACAATGGCCGAACGTTTCTGCATCTTAATTTACTGTTATTACTACACACTACACTTAACTGTAATTTCGTATCATTATCGTGAAATCCTAGGTCCATTTTCAATTTTAAATTGTGTCTGCATATTCAGTTTCATTTTAACACGTTGATCTTTCACTCAACAATCACAAAAAATTAAACAAAATGAAAGCAATTTGTTTAACAAAACAAAACCTGAGAAGTTTAGTTTTCTGATATTAACACTAAACCTACTAAGCATACAACATATAAAAATGAAACGGCTTATAGAAGTGAGAAGATTGGATTTACTTAAACTTTCTGCGGTTTTCATTACAATATGTGTTGAAATAAAGACTGATAATTCAGTAATTTCCTATGAAAGCGTTTTCATAATTTTAATAATATTGTCATAAAAAACCGCTCATTTGACCGTGGTAGGTTTAGTTTTAATTTTGCAGATCGTAGGCAAATTTGGTACACGCAATCTACTAACGTAAATTTAATTCTCAATTCTGTGTAAATAGTTCCGTCACCCAGATATGGACGACATCAAAATGTTAATATTCGTGCTGAATGGTCTCATATAGAGACACTATTTGTTTTTAGAAATGAACATAATTTTCATTCTTCTTTATTTCATTTAATCCTAACACTTTTTATTTTGCACAAAGATGTGCGGTCTATTTATAACTGTGAAAACTGCTACAAAGAAGAAACGCTGGCAACAGATACGCTAACGACTGTCTACAAAAGAGTTCCTTTAATTCCAGACTAAAAAATTTGAAACGGGTCACGTTGATTCGTGTAGTTCGCTGGTTCTCGCGCGAAATCGCGAATAGAATAAGAAAAACGGAACGCCAGACAGAAAGGTAATGGCTGTTCACGCGCGATCGATAAACGGTGTCTCTCTCGTAATCGAAGCGTTACGAAACTAATTCGCAGATGTGTTAAGCGATGTTACGGATCGCGTGCCCTATCGCGAATAGCTTGGCCAATTAAATTGCGGATCAGCGTCGCCGTTCGCGTCACCGTTCCGATCGTTACGGAAAGGGGCATTACGATTAGAACGCGATTTCCCGTGCGCGGGATGTGCTCGTAACGAGACGAAAGTTTCGCGGGAAAGCCGCGTCGCGGGACGAGACACGGCCATCACGAGACAGACACGTGTTACAGGAGAAATCTGCGACCGGCCGGCCGCGTGGATAGAGCAATTTCAACTTTCTCGACGATACGGCACGCCGCCGTCGCCTTCGAACCGCCGACGTCTGTCTACCAGGACTCGAAAGTGCAGTAGGGTACATGTCCCTATTAGTGAGCCTGTCACTGTTAATGTGCTTTCATACCTCAATAAGTAGTCAAAATTAACTTGAAAAAATAAATAGAGAATCTATTTTGGCATATTCAATGAAACTTATAACCGATGTTCGTCTGCTTAATAGTTTTTATTTATTACATTTACACTTAGAAACATAGGAAATAGTTTTAGGTCGCGAATGTCGAGACTTGTTAAAACTTAACGTAGAAGTCTAGGTAACGGGATATAACGCGACGGGAAGTAACGTGACTAGCACTGTGTCCAGTTGGTCCGCACAGGAGCGCTCTGAAGCAGAGTCTTTCCGTCAAGTTATCGTCCGGTTAGCTGTCCTCGCCAGTGAAGACAGAAACACCCAAAACTGAGTGGATTTTCCTCTCCTCATTTTCCCCTTCCACTGTCCCATTTCACTACCTCAGCACACTCCAACGTCCCCCACTAAAACCGTAGACTGGTCACGTGACGTGCCGAGCAACGTATCATATATTACTCTGGTCATCAGAGAGGTGGTAAACTGTATTCCCCTCGATTTAACTGATCTGGCATCACTGGTCCTCACAAGGGAGCAACTAGTCGGAGCGAAAACTCTTGAAAATTAGCATTGACTTTTTTTTTCTTTATATTGTTCGATGGGTATGCAGTCGTACTTAGGGACAGAGAAAAGCTCCCTCACCGACTAGAAATGAATAGTTAAGTACATAATTAATGTTACCAGTTTGAGGTATTGGGGAATAATGTAAATGCATAGGAACGAGTTTCATGCAGGGTTTAGTTAGGGAGCATGTAGTGGGGGGTGTGGTACTTTGCCAGAGTGGCGAGGTAAGTCGGAAAATTAGCATTGACTTTAAAGGTCAGTGTCTTTTTATCCTACGCTGGAGGTCGTCCGCCAGGGGTAGGGGTAGGTCCCGATAAGGTGAAGATAGTGGGGGTGCGACCGAGGCGCTACTCTGGTGGGCGCACGGGGTAGTGTAACGGTCACACGCTATAAGAGAGGTGACGAATTTGGATAGTTGCCTAAATTGGACCACCACAGTAACTTGACATTTGTTTTGTAAAATAGGCAATATACCTTGCTCTGAAGTATACTAACCTGTTGCATCCATTTCTTCGAGCAAACACCTCGTGGTCATGGTTAATAACTTTAGCTTTCGAGACGTCATAGATTAAAGATTTTATTGAAAGGGAAGAAGCACTCGTGCCATATTAAAGTAAGTAACAAAAAATATATTATTACATCTTCAGAAAATAAACCTATTTATATATGAATTGCTATGACAGTTTTATTAAACTAATTATAAGTTCAAAGTAAGGTTAAGTAAAAACTAACAAATAGAAAGAGTTTGAGAATGAATATAAATTTTGTACAGATGGAATTAAAATCAAATAATTCAGTAACAAATTCAGAAAGTAACAAGTTTACCTAATGGAACAGTAATTAGGACAAGTACAGTGATGCCAGAAACACCCAAAACTGGGTGCATTTTCCTCTCCTCCTTTTCCCCTTCTACTATCCCATTCCACTACCTGAGCACACTCCAACGTCCCCCAATAAGACCGTAGACTGGTCACGTGACGTGCCGCGCAACGTGTCACATATTACTCTGGTCATCGGGGGGGGGGGGGTGGTAAACTGTATTCCCCTCGATTTAACCTATCTGTCATCACTGGACAAGTACCCTATGCATCGTAACCTGTGAGCTGGGAAACGAGACGAAATCGATTCACGTCGAGCAGATTCGTCGATCCATTTTAACAATCGTGTGTGTATTTAAAAACGTTTTTAACGTCTGCATTGAGAGCGATCTTGGCTTTTGTTTAGCTTAGTAGCTCAGAATACAGTAATCTGTACTAAAATAGACTCTTATAAGTTAGTGCTGAGAAAAAGTGGCTTTATTACAGGTGCTTAGGGTCTTAGATTTTACAGCAAATGAATGTTGCTCATACACAGTGACTGAGAACGCGACAAGTCGTGCTAATATAAACTCTTTATATCGATGCTGAGAAAAAATTGTTTTAACACAGATGTTTAGAGTCTTGTTTACAACGGAGAAATACGACCATGCACGATGGCTGAAAACGCTGAAAACTGTTCTAAAGTACACATTTTATATCTATGTTAAGAAAAATTGGTATTAATGGACATACTTAAGGTCCTAAATTTTACAGCAACAACTTTTGATCATGCACTGTGGCTGAACACACTGAAAAATGTGATAAAATGGACTTATTTATACATATCTATGTTGTGGAAAAATCTGAGGGTCCTGAATTTTGCAGCATTAAATTTAGATCGTACACAGTGGCTGAGACGCCAAAAATCGTGCTAAAATAGACTTTTCAAATTTGTGTTGAAAAAAAAGTTGCTGTAACACCGATTTCTATGATCTTGGATTTTGGAGCGATGAAATTCGATCATGCACGGTGGCTAAAAACGTCGAGAACCGTGGTAAAATTTTTGTTTTTATATCTGCGTTGCGAAAAATTGGTTTCATCACAGATTATCAGGATTTTGGATTTCACAACAATGAAATTCTATAATCCACGTTGGCTAAGAACGTGGAAAACTGTGTCCATATTGATTTTTTTACGCCTGTGTTGAATAGCACTGATGCAGGACTGATTGAAAAATTTTATCATTTTTAATAGAACTTTATTTTCCCGTTTCGTTGATGGAAATGGAATTACTGAAAAAGTATTACGTTTCAATTTAATTGTGGCTGCGCAAGTATCGAATTTTGTATGATTAGATTAATTGGCATGATTCCGCCCGAATGCTGCACGGAACACGATACTCGCAGGTTGAAATTGTCCGCTCATTATCTCTTGCTATTGAATTTTTTTACGGGTGCGGATTCAAAAGAACTTATTAGTAATATTACTAAGACTAATACAACCTCGGTGCATCGAATATAATTTTACAAATTGAAAACCGGCCATTATTCGGCCGTATCCGAGTCGTGTATGCCAAAGAAAACCGCAATAACATTGATTGGGGCGAGGGGGTAGTAAAATTCGATTGTAATTCATGACGGTATCACTTCCTCGTTAAACACATCGTATCGAATATTGCAAATAACAGGTCGACAACCACAAAAGCGTCCGGATCATTAATAATAATAATAGACCAATATAGAGCACCATCCACGAAACTAAGGCAAACTTGACGTTTCCGTATAATGTGGACGCACGTGCACGCTGTATAACGGGATAAATAAACGTATTATTGGAACAGCATTACCGATATTGAATATCGTTTTATTGCAGTTTATTACTCGCCGAATGCAGCCAATGTCGATCTCTTTTCCATAAAGTCCGAGTTTCTATAACGAACTATGTATCCACGATACCAAAAATGAAACTCGCGCGAAAACCGCGGTGAAATCGAAGATCAACGATTATGGGAGATCAACAGGAACAAAATGCGGCTGCTCCCTCATTGAGCTGCCATCCTAAAATAAAATAGCACCCACTTCGGAGCAGGTACGTGCGCGGAATCGCGACAAAATCAAACGGCCGACTGACAGGGAGGCGACGCGAATGAGCTCGCTAGCACATAAATTTGCCACGACTGTAAATATCAACGGGGCCGGCTGTAAAAGCAGCTCCGGGCAGTTGCAGCTTCGTACATAAATGCATTGCTCGCATTGGCAGACGCTGATACACGCGGTCGTCGCTCGCTTCTCCGCGACTTGTTATCGCGAGCGTCACGATCGATTCAGAATTCTCCAAATTGTTTGTCGAACTAAAATTCACTTTTCGCCCGTGCATCGGGGATCAACAAAGTTCGGCGTATCCCTGAAACGGTTGCACCGCTTTGAATATTTGAAAATATTGTATTTTACGAACGCAAATGCTAGTTTGCAGGCGGTGTGTAACTTGTTGAGTTTATCCACACGTTCGTCCTGAAACGGCTCTTGCACCGCCATTTTGTTAGGAGAGAAAAAGACAAAAATATTTTTGAGTATCTTACGATACGTAGAACGAAAAGTATGTAACGAATTTTCTGTTTATATTGTGGTAATCTTTTTAAAAAATTGTGGAGTGTACCTTCGATCTTCTAGGATCGAAATGTTGTCATCTCTTAAGAAGGATTCGTATGTTATTTAAAAGAAAATTTTGTGTTTCGTAATGAAATTTATTCTCGACACTTCAGGAAGATTTTTTTGAATGATATAGTAAATCTGCAAACTCTGTAGATTCGTACAAGATTCAATTTGAAGAATGCTGTTACCGACTTAAGAAACTTAAATATGTTTTTTGCATACTTAACATGAAAATTTATATGAATGTTTGAAAAGGCGAAAGACATTTTTAAACAACAGAGAATAGTCTACCTTTACTGAAAGATAAAATGCTATGCTTGACATTTGAGAAAAATGTTAGCTAGACTGTAGATTTTGTACATTTGTGACAAAAAATGAACAAATTCAAACAACAATTTAATTCAGTAAAAATATGAAAATAATTTATCAAAATTGATGTACTATTTTTAGCTTGTTAAAATTATCGATAAAGGAATTAAATGTCAACCTGGCTGGTGTTTCCGGCAGTTTAACCCAGAAAATGTTTATTCTGTATAAAAATCCGCAGTCTAGTTCTAACTTTTGGAAAGTTTTATACAGCGTTTGCGAGGTATTTGTCAAAGGTTAAACGGCAAACACGAATTCAAAGGATCTCGATCGCAACACAAAGGCTCGCGACGCTGGCAATCTTTCGCCTAAACAAATGACTAAATATTAAACGTTGGCTTTGTACGTACCGTGAAGCCAATACCAACAGTGGCTGCAAAGTTCCCATGCTGAAATCTCCCGGTATCGAACTGGACCAACAGCGACGTCTTGCCAACTCCGCTGTCACCGAGTAGAATCGTCTGCAAATAAAACACATGTGTAGGTAGTTTGCTCGACGATACTCTGGGCAGATGAAAGCCAATCTCCAGTAAATGCCACCGTTTTCTCAGTAAACGTTCATCCGAACTCGTTGATGGAACACTAAAATGCAATTATACCGTTATCGGCAATTCCACGAAGCAAAATAAAGGTCTTTGTCATTCCATTTAGTAGCAATAATTTTTCAAACACAATTCCGACATTTGAGAAGTATCGAATGTCTAACAATTACATGGAGAGCAAACTTATCTAGAAATTGCCTGTTGGAATATAACGATACCATGCGTCTTAGTATTAGTGCGTAGGCTTAAGGGGAGGTTTTTCTCAGAGACAGAAGAGCCCAGCCGAGGGCGTAAAGTTAGGACCGTCGTCAGTCACGTCACAGCAGCTAGCCTGAGCGCATCTTGCAAAGTAGTAGTTTTTTCACATACGATTATACAGTCGAACTATATTCGCAGTTTATTACATTATAAATTATACATTAAATACAGAATACGTGGAAACACTGTTGTAGATTTATTTCATTTCCAAAATTGCCTGAAAAGAAATGCTCTAAAGAGAAGATTAGAGCATAATGATTCCATCGAGAAAGTTGAAAGAAAATTTTGTATATTAATTACCTTTTTTAATTTATATAACGCGCAGTGAAACAGCCAATCGGGCAATTAAAATGTCCATGGAAAGCATAAAGTTCCAGGAAATGAAAAATGACAAGAAACTTGAATAAAAAAAAATTCTCTCATTCGTTTCTAGGTGGGTGAAAAGTTCACTTTTAATATCCCGTGCTTTTTGTCATTTCTTCTCTAGTTTCAAAGCACTTTTGATAAAACATCGTAAATAAACGGCGTATAATGACTGGAATATCAGACTCCTGTATTTTAACACTAGATTTACGGGACCCGTCAAAATGACGGATTCAAAAATTTTTAATTTACGATTATTAAGAGTGTAAGGAGGCATTCGTGAGGAATTATCAAATAGATTTATTTTTTTGTATACATATTACAATAAAAATCGCTGAAGATCTAAGTAAATACAATTTTATTATTTTTATAAAGCAATGTAAAATAATGAATTTTAGTGCTCCGTAAACCTAGTGTTAAATGAGTGAAACTCTCCTGTGCTGGAAGGGAATGAAGAATAGTGTTTTAAATCCTTAGTTTACATGATACGAGTCAGACTCGTGATGAATAATTCGAACATAATCTATTAAACATACACATGATTAACCCTTCATCTCTAAAGGGGAGGTCACTCATGTCCGAACGATTTCAAACAGTTCGTAAAATTCATATTTCTACAAATTATTTGTCAAAATCATTGTAATAATCTCCAAGAGGATGCTCAAAGGTACTTTATGAGTTTTTTCAGATTTTTTCAAGAACTATTGAAAATTTACACTTAATTCCTTTAAAAAGAAATAAAATTGTTTATTTTGCCATTCATACCTAGCTACTAGAATAAATGTAGGCACACTACAAGTGTCCATTTTCTTCTAGATAATGGTTAACGATCAAGAAATTCTACTCATTCTGAATATTTTCCACTACTTTTTCAGTTTCAATTTTTCTGATAAAACCAAGTGTGAATAAATAAAGGGAGTACAATTGATTAGATTTTATTATTACGGGGAGCAATAGGTGGCTGCAGGTTCAAACAGTTAAATCATCTCGTCAGTAGCGAGACGATGAAAGGCCATTCCTCGCGGTATATTGTAGCTTCATTTAATGTTGAAAAATCGCCAAGCCACAAGATTGCACTTATTATGATGATTGTTGTTTCTCGGGTTTCCTTGGAGGATGCAGGTATGTCGATCTCTCCCGTTAGCCATCGAGCTGTGTGGTCCCATAAAAGCTGCGGTCGGAAGCCAACTTTGTTGCTGGGGCCTCGCCTTTCCCGATAGTAACACCTGTAGCCGGTAATAATCGTTTGACCTGGCCACGGGCTGCGATGGCACCTGCTTCGCCTACAGGTAGCTGTTGTACGACCGATTGGAGGCGTCCGCGACGTGAAAGGCACGGTTAATTGTCATTATCGGAAGGATGAGTTACTATGAAGCGCAGAAATGACTTTCCCTCGGCGTCATCTTCCGTGAATGACCGAGACACGCGTCACTCGACTCTCTGCGCTGACGATAATTTATTTGACCCTATCCACCGCAGCCATTCTAACCTTTAATACATCCGGCACCTTCGCGTTACTCGAGAAGTAATTAAGGCTGATATTAAGCGCATTGCTTGTCCGACTAATTTTCATTTTTGGTGATTTATCAAGCACTGAACAATTTGGTAAATTGCTGCGTGGGACAGTATGCTATTTATCAGGTTGCCGGAAAAGTTTCTTTCGCAAGATGTACGTTCAGTCTTGTTAGATAATACGAGTATATGCACACAACGATCATCTTGCTTACTTAGAAGAAATTGTTATCAGAATTTACATAAGCAGTTCATAATGTAATAAGCAATTTTAATCAGTAGACTTCGGATGCATCTATAGAGACAATGGGTAGGTGAAATTTAAAACAGTGGAGTATTTATAAAAATTTAAGGATGTCGGTGCATTATTTTCATCTCTATAGAATTTTTAAAGCAAGAAAGATGTATTTTTCTCCCGCTTCGTGTAACCAATGAATACAACTTTTGTTCTGCGTAAAGATCCGCAGTCTAGTAATCAGTCGTACCATGTTGCTAACGTACAAAGCCCGAACAGTTACAGCAAAGTTAACCCCTTGTCGTATTTTAACGAGTCAGACTCGTGATGAAGATTTTAAACGAAGTCTAACAAATATGAATGTTATGCATTTCTTTTTGGACGAAATAAAATTTTATTATTCTGTAATCGATATTTAAACATTGAAGTAAATTTAGCCATATAAAAAAATATAAATTTTCTTTCCTCTTTTGTGATATGTCTGGGATAAAGACGTTCTAATCACTGTAGCAGCAACGACAATGATACGACAAGGGGTTAAAAATGGTCATAAAAAATTTCTGAAGAAACTTTACGCTACTAATTTTCAAAACGATAAATTAATATAGTATCAAATTTCTTTAAGTCAATTCATAGTCAGTACATTTGACATTTGTACTTTTTATGGATCACGAGACAAAGCTTTAAACTACAGACACATTTGTGAAATGTAAAACTGTGTGCAGCAACTCTGTATTGCTTCCCCATTTACCGGAAGTGTCCAATAAATTCGCAATCTATCGCAGTCTGTCGACCAAATTAACAACTACAGCAGAAGTACAGCTGATGAGTATTCCGACGATATTTGATCTGCATGGAAGAGTGGTAATTTGAAGAACAGGAAAGATAATGTTCCCTTAAATGACCACCGAATGTACTGTCGAATTACTGTCAATAATTCTACCGTACCGAAAGGAAGTACTCACTTTGTAGCAGTGTTCTGTATTTATCTTAACAAAATCTTGATCGATCGATCGACCGATCGATCAAGGAGACTGGATATCTTGCCCTCAAGGTTTAAATTGATCGCAGCGAGGTTCCCAAAGGAGGCTAAATTACACAGCTTGGATTGGAGACCAGCTGCGACATCTTCGCACAGGTGTATTACAAGAAACATGGTCATTGTTTCGAGGACCTGTGAGTAAACTCCGGAGAAAGGAAAACAATAGTCGATTCATTCTCTCCTTTTCCTCTTGCCGTTTGTTCTTCACATTTTCTCTTTCGATATGGTGTGATATTGTTTGAAATTTACAACACGGATGAACTCGATGCTTGATCATTTTTATTCCTGTTCGAAAAGAATCTCGCACTAATCATATGGAAAATCTATCCCGGTAAAATCAGTTAGATTTTTCATATGTTGTAGCTTATGATTTACTGAACAAAAGATGTACTCGGTACAAAGCTCAATAATGGACAGTTATCGAGTTATAATCAGTCAAATATGACAAATTCGAGCTGCCGAATACTCAAATCTCGGTAGGTATTTATTTTTTGGAAAAATGTTTGAACAAAAATAGTAGGTTTCACAAAATCTGTTAGGTGGTGTCATTATTTTTGAATTTTGAATGACCCTGAAAAGGTCTGTGAACAGAAATCTTTCACAAAAATCTTTGCATGTCACAGCAGAAATAAGTACCCCACGGTTCGTCGCTTCCGTAGTATTTTTTGACTCCAAACGCTCTCTGCTGTGTGTGTGTGTGTGGATTAATCAAAAAATGATCTTATTATGTATTACTAAACAGTATGGAGACCAAAATTTATGGAATACACTGATATCAATAATATAAATATCGGACGTAGCAATGCCAGAAAGTAATAGCATTCGGCAGCAATCACGCTAGTATGTTGCCAACTTCATTTAGGTCGCGCAACTTGAAAATCGAAGGAGTGGGGTGGCGGGAGTGGGGGTGCGGCAAGCGTGTCAAGTAAATATGTATACTTCCCGAGATTTCAGTATTCGGAAGCTCCAATTTGTCATGTTTGACTGATTATAATTCGATAACTGTCCATTATTAAGCTTTGTGCCCAGTACATCTTTTGTTCAGTAGATCATAATCTACAACATATGAAAAATCCAACTGATTTTACCGGGATAGATTTTCTATATGATTAGTGCGGGGTTCTTTGGTGGATACACGAAATTTGATAATTCTATTAATCAATTCTTTTTCGATCCTACTCTGCCAAATTAAATTTTTTTTTAAATTAGATTTAACCTTGCACCAACTACAAAACTATCGCTTTTGCAAATACTTCAAAATTGTACCAATGCGATCAAATTTCGATTCACAGTGTATTTATATTATGCAAATCTGTTAACGAAATTGATTTCTTACACCTTGTTTCATCGGAAACATTCCTTCGTATTAAAACTCAATATATATTATATTCCACAGTTGAAACAGTAATTGTCGTACCAACATTGAAGCAGTAATACATTTACTTCCGTCGTTTCCGCGTGCCAGAGTTTCCAGGAATCATCGTCGCTAACTGTTAAATTCTCTAACAAAATGTGCAACCATACAATCTTTTTTTCTGTAGTTTATTTTAATGTGGTCGCATTAACAGCGAAGTCATTAGCGACCACATGGTTTACAGTTTACAATTTGCTATAGTATAATTAGCATGTACATTAATTTATAACGGTTTAAAATTAATATTGGCACTTGGATAGAAAAAAATAAAATATGTTTATAATAATTTATATGTGTCGATGGATTTAAAGAAGAGACGTTCTTGATGTTATCTTCGTTTAGATTCGACTTGAGGTCATTTTCAATAGAGAATCTGGATCGTTCCAAAGAAAAACTCGGAAATTCAAGTAGTATGTGTTGGATATTATTGGTCACACCACACGTGCATACAATATTATTGGTCGATAAAACGTGTTTTCGTAGCTTATTATCTGCTAACAAAAGTTACCCGCATAAAGGCATTACAAGAATGTACAAAAGGAATCTTATTACTTGAATACTTTTGTTTACTAATTTTGCCAATAAAGTCATTAAGCGACGAGCCAACACAGTCTACTAAAACCTTGAAACCGCTGTATTTCCAACGATGCAATAAACTTGAACAAGAGGATTAACGCCCCCAACTATCCTTTTACGAGAGTCCCCTAAAACTGATCCACAATTCTCCCTAAGAAAGGCCTGAAATTCTATGACTGGCCACGGAGACCGGCATCGGTAAAATCAACCGCGGGACAATGATCCCCGAGATGATTGGAGTCGAATTCACTTTGCACCGCCCTTTTTGAGTCGTGCACGAAAGGAAAGGTGAACGGGAGGGGAAAAAAACGGAACGGAAGCGGCCGAACGCGGAATCACTCCGCGCGGCCGTCTCTGTCCATAAACCAGCGGCTCGTAAAAGTAACAGGATTAGTCGGCCAGGACTTTTATTACCGTCTCATAAATTTCCATCCATCGGCGGACCCGAAATTATCCGTCTTGTCGCTTCCTCGCCTTTCTCTTTTCCGCGCGCGCGGGCTGCGAGATACCACACTGACACCTGTGATACCGTTCGCGGTTCTTAGGCCGGACGGAGTATGACCCGAGGCACGGATCAAATTAATACATTACACGGTGTTGCTTCCACCTGCACGGACCCCGGGATACCCGCAGCTGGGTTCCAATTCGGTGCCGTGTAATTTAGTCACCTCTCGATCGTCCATCCCGCTTGATTTCCGTCGCGAGGCGTGCCCGGAGGATTCTCTGTTGCGTTGGAAAATCAGAAATCGGGCTGTACAGGTTTTGCATTCCAAATTAACCCTCACACAGGCCAAATTCATGCAAAACTCACCCACTCATACTTAATAAAAATCCAAGACAAACCCAAGTGCATTAGTTGCAACACAACAAAATCAAACGAACACATCACATCTTGCCAAATATACCAATAAGATAGAAAAAGATACAAAATCAAAGGAAACATTAACACTAGGTTTACGGAGCACTAAAATTGATTATTTTACATTGCTTTATAAAAATAATAAAATTGTATTTATCTAGATCTTCAGCGATTTTTATTGTAATATATACACACAAAAATAAATCTATTTAATAATTCCTCACGAATGCCTTCTACACTCTTAAGAATCGTAAATTAAAAATTTTTGAATCCGTCATTTTGACGGGCTCCGTAAATCTAGTGTTAAAGATGCCATCGAGTTCAAAGACTCTTGCAAAAACCTAATCAACTTCTCGGAACACATAAAACTAATTAACCAATGTGAAGAAATCTGCAGATAAAGTCAACTGTAAATTGGTAACATCTTAATCTAACATATCGACTACACCAGTATACAGGGTGGCCCACATAACTCTTAACAGCAACATCTCGAAAACTATGCCATCGATTTTAAAGTTCTTGGTCTTAAATTGCATGGATCTGAAGGGCCTTTCTAACAACATAAACGTGAAGTGGCCCCCTCTCCCTTCCCCTTTAAGGGGGGCGGGGGTACCTTTATAATTTTAAATGGAACCCCCTATAAAACGTTACATATTAAGATTCTACAGGAAAAAACAAGTGAATTATGTCTGAAACATTTTTTGTCAGATATTTCCATGATGAGATACAACAATTTGAAGTTTCGACTTGTACATAGGTACTTACTTGAAGCGCTCGGAAATTATAACGCTATTTCCGAGCGCTTCAAGTAAGTACCTATGTACAAGTCGAAACATTAAACTGTTGTATCTCATCATGGAAATATCTGACAAAAAATGTTTCCGACAAAATTCACTTGTTTTTTCCTGTAGAATCTTAATATGTAACGCAGGGATGGGCAATTTTGCCTCAATTGAGGCAAAATCGTCCACACCGTAGCGCCCTCTGTCCCCTTCCAGCAAGCACGGTACAATGGGGCAACGAAGACACGAGACATCAGCGTGCGCAACGAACGTGCGCGCTGCATGAAAGAGACGTTGGTGGGAGAAGCAGGCGTTTGAGGGGCTCCACCCGTGCCCACCACTGATGTAACGTTTTATAGGGGGTTTCATTCAAAATTTAAAGGTACCCCCGCCTCCTTAAAGGGGAAGGGGGGGCACTTCACGTTTATGTAGTTAGAAAGGCCCTTCAGATTCATGCAATTTAAGACCAAGAACTTTAGAATCGATGGCATAGTTTTCGATATATTGAGCTGTTAAGAGTTTTGTAGGCCTCCCTGTATATAAATGAGTGTGTGTGTGTGCGAGGATGAGCGTAGCGACACGAGCGGTATGAGTAAGTAGTCTGTAAGAACATCTCCATTTATAAACACGTCTGAACTTGATTATAATATACCAGTAAAAGTAATAACCAGTGATCATAAATCTAAAATCCTTTCCAAAGTAAAATCTTATCAAACCTTTGCACTCGAGTGGTAACTCTGATTCTGAGGCACCACTAAAAATAGTTATACCCTTTTTAAAAATAATGTTTACATTATTGAATTCGTACTTAACCTTTTGACCGAGTAACTTTTTAATCATAAACATATAGAGATGCGTAATATAAAACAAATAAAATTGACATTACAGAAGTTGTGCCACAATCAACGTAAATACGATGTAGTTTATACCAATTTGGATATTATAACACAATAATGTTAAAGAATTATTTGTCGAATTTAGAAGAAAGCAAAACATTTCGTGCAGGTAATAGCGAACACGAATGAGTTATCTCGGCATCCACGGTTAAAAGATTAACAGTTTACCAAACATCTAATTGTAAGTATTAAAGTTGCAACAGCTTCATATGCATAGAATGGAAATATTGTATGTCAGAAAAAAGAATTTGGGTTTGGGATTAAAATAGCACCGAGTGCAAAGGATTAAATTGCAAAGGCTCACATAAAAAAGTTGTAAAATATAAGTTTTCATATTTTCTCTTGAATTCCGGCCAATTGCAAATTTGAGAAACTTTGTTCACGTCACGTAACATACTAAAAAAATTTTCAAAAAAATTCAAGTCGTTCGGTCGAATCATAAAAAAGTTATCGTCTTCTTAAGCATGTCTGAATATTTATGGGAGTCACCGTAACACTACAATTTCGTTGTTATTTTATTTGAAATTGTATGAATCCTACTGACTTTGCACTCAAAGGGCAAAGACTTTACGGTTACTTTAACTATTTTTGCGAATTTCTTTAGGTGGTTACTACAAAATATGTAAGTTTCACCAACATATACGAAGAATTGCTCGCTAATAGGAACACGATCAGAAAATGGGACATTTACAAGACTCGTCAGAGCGTCTGTCGCGTATTATATTCTTATATAAAATCCCAGAACCATTTTCTAGACAGTCTGCTCACGGATCCTCGAGGAAACGATTCTATCAGAACCCAAATTGTCCTCTCCAGCGGCACAAAACGGCACCGATCAGCTACCGGTTACTTGTTCGCGGTCAATGAAGGTCCAATAAGAGTCGACTAGCTCTTTTCTTCGATTGCGATGCTGGAAAGTGTGCTGTTGAGTCGGAATTTCGTGCGAGAACCATTTGACCTGGGCCGTTCATGCGGGAGAGCCAATACTCCGTGAACGAAAAACGAAAAACGAAAATACAGCGACGAGACAAGAACTTTCGATGGCCTGGTTCGCGCGGAAAGACCGATGCGCCCTTTGCACAGGTCACAAAGCCGCCGTTTCGCTTTACGGGCCTCGGTGTCTCTTCTAATCGGGAACTTTTTCCCCGTCCCGGAGGAATGATCCTCATTTGTCCGCTGGAGAACCCGCGGAGCATGTGTGCTTGGGAAATTGTGGCTCCGACGGGATCCATCGGTCCCGATCGATCAGGACGGGCATTATTATCCTAAATCCGAGCGTTTTCACTGGTTTCATTGCGCCTCGATTTTTCACATTGATACTCTTCTTCTTGGATCATACTGTTGCGGTGGATTCGGTATTTTCTCGCTGGTGAACGCATATGACAAATACAGTGACTCCAATAAATATTCGGACACTGTTAAAAAGACGATAACATTTTTAATGTTGGTTCCTACGATAAAAATACTAAAACTTGAATTTTACAACTTATTTATGTGGGCCTATATTAGAAAATTTTAAAATACATTTTGTAGATCTGTGTCAATTATATTGTATTCTGAAAATTTCATCAAAATCGGTCAACGTTGAAATAAGACAAATGTTTAAAGATGGCAAATATTGGAGTTTTTCGCCATTTTTGACCTCTAACTGTAATTCTACATATAGCTGCAAGGAAAAACGCCGCATGTCACAATTTCAAAAAAATTGAGTTTATGCATTAATTGAGCTTTATAGTATAGGATTTACGTATTTACCAGAAAAAGAGTCATGAAAACAAATTCGAAAGGCTCAAAAAAATAACGCAATTTAACCGATGTCCTATGTCAATGCATTAGTGATCAAAACTTCAAACTACAATATCTCGAATATGAAAGTATGTGACATGCGGCGTTCTTCCTGACAACCACAAAATTAACCCCTCGGCCTACAACAACGAGTGAGACTCGTGGTAAGAAATTTGGGCCAAAAACAATAAGGACGAGCCTGACTCGTTGTACTTCGTTCAGACCAAACGTAAACAACACGAGCTTGGCTCGTTGTACTTCGTTCGGACCAAATGTGAACAACGCGAGCCTGGCTCGTGGTACTTCATCCGTGACAAACGTAAACAACACTAACACGAAGATTACTAATTTTCTACGAGTTTTCTCAAAACATTATTAATTTCAATGAAGTATTAATTTACAAATTGTTACTGATACATTATCCACTTTCAAATTATAAATCATTTTTGTTCACCGATGAATTGATCATAATTATTTCCCAGTCATCTTAAAAGCATTAGTTGTGCCCAAACGTGTTTATTATTTCACAATTCGTCGCGTGACCGATCTTCTTGTTTATTATGGCTCGAGCAATCGGGAGTCAGCGGGTACAAGGGGTTAATCTAAGGATTCTTATATTTTTCGACGCCTTTCAACCGATATTGATGAAATTTTCAGAATATGTCTAATCGACAAAGATCTAAAAATTGTATTTTTCAAATTTTTAGTATAGGCCCACCAAAATAAGTTGTAAAATACAACTGTTATTATTTCCTCTGCAATTCCGACCAATTGTAATATTTCGAAAAAAATGTTCACTTCATTATGTAGTAAACTAATTGTGCTAACTTTTCAACAATAATTCTTGTCCCAGAGTTCAATATTAAAAATGTTATCGTCTTTTGAAGAGTGTCCGATTATTAATGGAAGTTACAGTATAAACACTTAATGAAAACGGTATCACTATTTACTTAGCGGCAATTCTTCGCAGAATGAACATTACAAATAACGAAAAATTAAAGAGTTTTAGTATACAATTAATTGGCTACTGTTCAGTCGTTGTGTTTAGAATCATGAGTAATGAATAAAACAATTTTAGATTATACTTCTAGATAAAAGGCACTGCAGATGGTAACAGGAGTAGGATAAGAAAGAAACATTTGTTAGTCGTTCATTTAATAACAAAAGCTTAGAAAATCGTAAACTTATACACACAGCTGGGAATTTGTGAAAAAATGATCCAATGGCAATGGCAATTATTTGTTACAACCAACAAACCACCCTGAGGAACGTGATCCAATCGTTTCTTCCAAAATTATCTTTTCGAAGAAGATTTTATTATAAAACAACGTTAATAAGGATAACAATGTTAATAAGAAAGATACAATTGAGAGTTCGAAAGAAGAAAGATAAAAATTTTTGTTCGTCTGGCATAAAAATATTGTGGTAAGCGTAACTTTTGTTCGCTAAAGGGATGCAGTGTCGTAAATTTATTTGAAAGCCATAAAAATTCACTTTACGATTGAAATGTAACTGAGCAAATAAGAAAGAAACATCAACGACATCGACAATTAAAAATGGAAGAAAATATTTTCGTATACCTCAGAAACTTCTCTAAAATCCTCAATAAAATCAGGACATTCTTTTCTCCTTTAATAAAGTGAACCACGAAGACATGCATTTGCTTTTAGTTCATTTTCGTGTAGAAGCTATACCTATACCGTATAAAATACTTTTAACGAACCCACAAAGCAAACTAGGGAAAATGAAAGCGAAGCAAACATTTTTAAAATAAAAAACTCAAGAAAAAATGAGATTGATCAACCAAATATTCGTTAAAAATGCACTAAACAGTATTCGATGCTTCTATACATCTCAAAAAGCTGTATTTTCATTCATTTACTGTTCCAAGGATCATCTTTAACATTTTCTCTGCAATAAATCGTCCAATTTAATTGGATTGCTATTACTTAAACTTACCTCGAAATTTTCCACAATATTTTCTACAACAACCCCTGAAACACTCGAAACACGATTCCCATCCATATCGTGATCATTTTAGCACAATGCATACGCTTCCATAATTCATGAATCCCGCGAAAAGAGAACTCCGCGAAAAATGGGAGCGACGAGGAAGTTCGCGCGTGGGGTGAGACCCACCCCGTTTCCAAAATCAATGAGCCAGGGAGTCTCGTACGTTTAATTTCTATATCATTTAGGCGAGGCTCTAGGCGGCGTGTCCCCTTCACGCAAAATTTCCATTGAAAGATTCACAGGACCCCCAGGGGGTGGTCGTGACGAGGACCGGCGAATGTGTCGGCCTCAGGGGCGGAGAAACTTAATTCACTGCCCTCCCTTCTCTTCCTCTCCTTTCGACTCGATCTCTGTCCTTAGCTGTCGCACGAAACCGCCTCTCACTCTCGCATTCTCTCTTTCTCTCTCTCTCTCTCTCTCTCTCTCTCTCTCTCTCTCACACACACACACACTTCGGTTCTCTCTTTCCAAACATCCTTGTTCCACGAATTTCACCCTCGCTACAGCACGTAATTCTTTTTGCGCACAAGTCTTCGCGGACTGTTTTACGAAAGCTCAAGAGAGGCTTCTTGTGTAACGATATTGAAAACTGTGATTTTTAAGAATTTTTCTTAGAATAACTATTGGATACCTGGGATAGGCGTTTTTGGTGTGTGAACAGATAGTCTTGAAGTACAAGTGTTTTTTTACGTTCAGTTCTTCTTATTATTTATTGTATGTATAATGTACCAGACTTCTTAACCAGTTAGCTGTTGCGACCTCTTTAATCAGTGTGTACCTAAAATGTGTCGCAAAAAGTAAGCTAACTACTTTGTGCACACTGTATACAGTTTTTTCATAATAATTATTTATATTTTCGTATTTGTGCGTTTTATTTCGTCTTGTCCTCCAAATATCCAAAACATCTTGAAATTTAAGAATATATTTTAGTTTTCAATAAAATTGCAATGTAAACAGCAAATTGTAGCTACTTTTTACGCATGACGAGTATATTCGTCAGAACAAAAATACTGTGCCGTTTCTTCATGACGAGTATACTCGTCAAAAACAGCTAACTGTTTAATAGCTTCGGCACTGCAAGCATCGTTGGCATGCAATACATACATATGTATAGCGCCTAATGATCAAAACTCAAAGAGTGAGAAATCGTAATATTTTTGCACAATTCTCCATCGCCTATCGATGTAAACAATATTCCCTCCAGTTCTTAATTTTATTCTTTGAATAGCAACAATCATCAAGAAATAATTTACTCGTATTTCGACGGGTATTATTTAGTTTAAGGTTAGGTACTTTATGGTGGGATTAAACCTATTTTGAAAGAAAAATATGAAAATTTTGGAAGGTTCTAAGGATCGCAAAAGAAGTTTACCTTCTTCGGCCGATTAGTTAAATTAATATTGTTAAAACAAATATTATAAATGACAAATCAAATATAAATTTTAGGTCCCATCCCTAAAGAAATATCAAGAAATGAATGAGCTTCGCCTGAAGTTGTTTACCTTAGTAATTCTATAGTTATCGTGCACTTCAGTGTAAAAAACATAATTCCGAGAAACATGCGTATTATACAATAAATGATTGAACTGAAAAAAATACTTGTACTTCAAGACCATCCCCAGGTTTACATCTCCAAAAGTTCTAGTCGCATATGTCCATTAGTTATTCTGAAATAAAAGTTCCTAAAAATTACTTATTCTCGGTGCCCTTACACTAGAAGCTATCCTTAAACACGCTACAAGCTACATTTTTCGATAACCAAATTTTTCTACAACATTAAATGGTGTTGTAGTTCACAGTTATGCACGCATATTTTTATGTCTCAAATGTAAATTAATCCGTGATCACCAGACTGCGGATTTTTATGCAAATATAAAAATTGTCTGTGGCGATCACAACATGCAGAAGTAAAATAGAAATTCATTTCTTCCCTCAATAATTTTAGTTAGTTGGAAATAATGGAACAGCATCTTTACATTCTTCAAATTCCTTAACTGTTTTGTATTTTATCGACTTGTTTCTGTCGTAAATGCATAAAATTCGGAATCTAGTCATCATCCAAGAACATGCAAATCTACAGTAATCTTGATACTGATTGTTAATTTATAACTAGATAAAGTATTAATTGCCCTCTAGCTCAGTAGATCAAATGTAAAATGGAAAAAGTATTTAAAGAATTTAGAAACGTTTTATTTTCATCCGTTATCGAGAAAAGAAATTAATGTCTATGTAGCTTCTGTGTTTCACAATTAATGTAGAGAAAATTTATTTTGCATAAAAATCCATTCTACTGATTACAGAAGAGTACAATTTTAGTTCGACCTAAAAGAAATTATCATCAAAACCAATATATCGATGTCAAAAAATTCTTGTAATCCTTCCAGTCTTTTAATTTTTATTATGATTGCAGTCTAATAGAGAGATAAAATCAGATCAATTACGACGAATTATAGGAATGGCAGATATAGATTATATTCAGATTAGGTTCGCCGATATTTACGGTGCAGGGTTAAAGCAGCGACACACTATTTTGTAATCAAGATTCGACACGCCGGGAGACTATCATTAGAGCTAAGTGATAAAAAGCGCGGAGCCGACGATTAAGAGAAGCGATTCCCGTGGAGAAATAAGGATCGGCGAGCGTCGGTATTAAATCGTGTAGGGACCATCTTACGGCTAAACCGTGACGATAAATCAAACCAAAGTACACACTTCCTTTCACGCATCATGCAAATTAACGCGCGCGGACGCGGACTGATTTAAAGCCACGGTGAAAGTGAGGACCACTTTCCTGCGTGCGGATTTATTCTGCCTCGGAACCAGCGAACCTTTATTTATGCGGCTCTATCGGAGTGTATCGGACTCCATAAAGCCAAAGCCGGATCCTTATGCATGCCGTGAAACGAAAATGGAGGAACACTTGTATTACTATCGCGCGATCGTTATTAATCTCACCAAGAGCCTTTCTCCGGCGTTATTTGCAACTTTTTCATCCCCGAATGCATCGAATAATATCAGGTAGTTCACAAAGTCTTTGCGTTTACAGTACGCCCCTGTGCAACGCGAACAAAAAATTATTTACAGAGACCATGCACATGTATCTCCTATACCTAATCTTTTTAAGCAATCCTTTCTACATTTATTATACACTTACTGCCACATTAAATGCATGTACAGTGACTCACAGTAATATTCGCACACTTTTAAACAGACGATAACATTTTTAATACTCGTTATCATACTTCCTAGTTGTTAGATAATATAAGCATACACAAACAGCGCGATTATGTCTTTGTTAATGTCTTATTAGGAGACTGCGGATCTTTATGCATTTATAATGTTTACATATTTTTAAAATGCAACAGCACATGTATAGTAATAAATATTAATGACATCTCTACTCTATGCCTACCATAAGACAATTTTTAGTTGATAAATTGAGCCTCATCCTGATTTTTATAAAATAAACCATGAAAGTTGGAATTTGCATAAAGATCCGTAGTCTACTTAGTAGTTTCTAAGCCAGCGGTGTCCAGCGTAGGGGCCCCTCCCGCGCCTGCTTCCCCTTCCTACTCAGTTTGCGCAGGCGCAGTGTGTTCGCTCCCCACCGACCAAGAAACCGAGTCACCGACCCGCGTGTCATAGAACAATTGACGATCATCTTTTTAACGCGGGAAGCGAGCATATTGGTAATCGGTTCGCTGCGTCACGGCCCTACGGAAACGGCGAACGGTGGTGGGGACGGCGTTCAGCTCCCGGAGTCGAGTTTGGACATCGCTGGTCTAAGCCTTTGAAAGATTATTTTAAATTCACATTGTGCACATTAGTTAAAATCGAAAAGAGATTTTTGGAACAATCTAATGAAACACGCTTGTGATTTTGTTTTTGTATTTTACCTTCACAAGAACGCGTTGGTAATATCTCTGCAAAAATTAATGTATTTCGAAAAAATGTAAAGTGAATCGAAAGTACATTTCAAATACTAATACGCTCTGATACTGGATTAAAAAAACTGGAAGCAAATGGATTTTGTAAACGAATAATAATTTGAAACATCAAAACCGCGTATGCCCAAATTGCACGATAGAGAACGTATCATTCTGATTGACTGGCTATCCCGTTCACCAGATACAAATTCCATAAAAAATGTTGGCCTATTAAGAAGTAGAAGGACAAAGAAAAATGCATGTTAAAATTCAGAATTTTTAAAATATAGAGATCACTGCCTGTTACGTGCTAAAGAAGTTAGTAGAAAGCACACCAAAACGTTGCCAAACTATGATCGATAACTGAGGAAATTGGTTTCATTATTAATTAAAAGTGTATTAGTGTTTTAAGTGTAGATTCGACTCATGCAAAGATTTTTGCAAATATATACATATCTACAGAAATATCGCCGACACGCTCTTCTGGGACAGACTGTAGTAAAAAATCGTAGTCATTGTGACTACATAAGTAGTGATGGGCATAGAATACTCTGTCTTGCAAGTTTTCGAACAAATCAATCACCACAGAGTTTCGAATCAATTCGATATTTATTCGAAACCAGAAATTCTTAAACCTCTTGAAAGTCTTGAAGTCTTGAAAATTTTAAAAGTCTTAATAATTGTAATAAATGTTATACTTTTGAGAATCTTGATAGTTTCAAATGTCTTGGAAGCTTGGAAAATGTAGGAAATCTTGAAGGTATTGGGAATTTAATTACGTCAAGTTGCATGAGAAAATAACTATATTTTTCTATGTAACAACAGAAATCATGTTTAAGGTGGTATCTTTTAATCTGTTTCTTTTGTTATTAAGAATGGTTCCTGCTTTAGAAAAAACTCTTTCGCAAGGAACTGAAGTAGCAGGACAACAGAGAATTTTACGCGCTAATTTTGATAGATTATAGGATATTTAATGCTATTATCTGTCCAATACTATAAAGGATCGGAATGTCTATTAATATAGCTTTCCGCAATGTAACATTCCAATTCATTTATCGGTTCAATACTTTTAGCGTTAATTGAATTTTGTCTATATACTTCGCTAACATTTCAAGAGTTTCAATTCTTACAAACCTTCCCAAGTGTTAAGGCTTTCAAGATTTTCAAGACTATGAAGACTTTCAAGACGTCCAAGAGTTTCAAGAGTTCTAAGCTTCGAATTATGTTGCAAGCGATTCGAATTTTTTGTCGTAAATATTGAATCGAAGCGATTCGAAGTGATTCAGATCCCATCACTATACATACGGTCGCTCACAAAAGTATTCGCTCGCCCTTTAGATCAGAATAACTTTCTCAAAATTTGAACAATCTACTTGACTTTTTTTTAGCAATTAGAAGTATTGATTTAGTAAATCACGTGCAAAAAAGATTTTGAAAAATTGCAATTAGTAGAAATTACATGAAGAGATAAAAATGGCACTTTTTCAAACTTCTTTATTTTAGACCATAGTGAATATTTAAAATGTGCCTTTTGTGGATCTATGTTAGTTATACATATGCTGAAAATTTCATCTAAATCGGTCGCAGAAAAAAGCGACGCTCATCGAAAGATGTAAAAACTATGGATTTTAAGCAGAAACTGACCAAAAGTCGTGAAAAACTGCGAATACCACCACTTTCAACCGCTTGTAGCTCATATGTTCGTTAACTGATTTCGATGAAATTTTCAACATATGTGTAAATAACACAGATCTACAAAACGCACATTTTGAATTTTCATTACGGGCAGAAATAATAAAGTTTTAAGAAGTGCCATTTTTATTTTTTCTTGTAATTCCTACTAATTGCAATTTCTTAAAAATATTTTTTGTACGTGATTTACTAAATCAATGTTTCTAATTGCTCAAAAAAAGTCAAATGGATTGTTCAAATTTTGAGAAAGTTATTCTGATTTAAAGGGCGAGCGACCGTAGGTACTCGGATGCCCGAGTATTCACATGAGTGTTAATTGGCATGGATTTTCCGTTACCAATAAAATATTTATGATGTATTGAGAGTCACTGAATAGAGTTTTGTTCGGACGTTTCCCCGTTCCCGTGACGCACATGTTCCGAATTCGATGCACACGTAGGGCAGAGCCGTGTATTCTCCGGAAAGGTGCGTGTAACGCGATATCTCGTGCGTTTTCGAGCGCGCGTGCACGCACATGGCGCGCGGCGTACAATGCAAATTATAATGCAGCCCGTATAAGTGCACGTCCGGCATTGTCACGTCGCGGGCCCGTCGTATACATGCGCGTTCCTCCGCGGCGGCATCGGCCGGCCGTAAATTTTACGACGACTTTCGACTTCTCCAGTCGTGACGTCGACGCGATCGACTCTCGCGGATGAATTCCTTCGCTGGCCCATCCACTCGGTTATGTCACTATTACTGCCCAGTAATTCTTTCCTTTTAATTATTTACAAGCTCTTCTAAGAGCTTGCACATTTTTATACAGCTTCAAATTTACACTACCCCACAAAATTAAAGGAACACTGAGTTATTAGATGATTGCAGAAGTTCGTGTCTGCAAAGCTCACCTAAGAGTTTACACATCTGTAAGCAGCTTCGAAACTGCATTACACCATAAAAATTAGAGGAACATTCAATTAATAAACTGTGTCTGAAGCAACTTTTTAATTCATAATGCATGTACCTTGAAACAGTCGTCGTTCGCTCGATGTTACTTCAGTGTGGATATTGCTTTATGTAACCGCAATAGATCGTGTCTGATTTGAAAATAAAACTCAAGCGGTTCCATTTTAAACTGTTTCCTTAATCAATAGACTGCGGATATTTATGCAAAATAAAAATTATCTGCGGCAAAGACACAGTAGTCATTCAGAAGTTTCTTTCTTTAACAATCTGAAATACAGTTGTGACGAGTACATCGGCATTACCAAATTCTTTGACTCATTCTATTCTTGTTTTTTTTTTTTTTATTAAGCTATAAAACCCCACACGGGATTATTAGCAGCATGCACATGACTGTGCATGCTAACATTACAAAGATCACTTAGAATCTAGGGTTGACAATATAGTGAAGCATATCCGAGTACAATTCTAAAGGTACAAGCAATGAGACATTAGAAACTTATGTAATATAACGTAAGGGGCAAGGAAAAGGTCTATACAAAAAGGCATCTACATATTTTATAAGGTGGAAAGTAACCTTTGTTGCAAAGTTTGTGGATCAAAGCATCTCATTAGTATAATAGATCGGACATTGCCATAGCACGTGATCAGGATCCTGTATCTGACAACCATATAGGCAACTTGTGTCATCAGAAAATTTAATCTTGAAGAGGGAGGCCTTCAATTGATAGTGACCAGATCGAAGTCTGTTAACCCAGCAGATGAATTCTCTAGAAAGCTTGAGATTAGCAAACCAAGGTTTAGACCGAGAGTGGTAGAAGGATCTGAAAAATTTAATGCCCTTGAACTCTGCTTCTTCAAGCATAGAATTGACTGTCAGCGTCCTAGCTTGTTTTCGGAAGCTATGGGAAAAGTCAGAATAGGGAACTAGGATGTTGGAAGGAACGGCCATTAGAGACGCTTCTTTAGCTAGGGCGTCTACTTTTTCATTAAAGGTAATGTCAATATGCGCAGGGATCCAGAAGAGAAACAGTTTCTTGGAATCCGTACAGTAGGAGTTTATCAGATTATGGATATCAAGTAGAAAGGGGTTTGATTTAGCATAGCCCGAGTAGTTACCTAGTGCTACTAGAGCACTCAGACAGTCAGAATAGATGTAGATGTGTTGATAAGACCAGCTAGAAGCAAGCTCAAGGGCAGTCTTGATTGCAATACATTCTGCGGGAAAGATAGACATATCCTTGTGTAAGCATAGTAGGTGGGATTCATTTAATTTGGGTGAAAAACATGCAGCACCAACAACTCCCATCTCTTCATTTTTACTTCCATCAATTCTATTCTTGTTCTCATAAATGTATAAAGATGCGCAAAATTCTGCTAAATCAATCAGCTCCTTGAAAAAATATTTGCGGCGTCATAGCCGGAATTAATTAACTATGAATTATTAACTAGGTCAGGTTGGAAGCCTGTCTTCTACACAAATAGAAAGAACGTCGGAGAGTATGGTACTCTATTTTCACAATGTTAATTCGTTATGAAAAATTTAGGGTACGGGGAAGTTTTCTAATGAGGGACCGTAGAGGATCGAACGCTTCCAGAATATATTACTGAAAAACTCAATTACGGCCGAACAATAAGAAGGATCCATCCCCCTTGACTCCCTTTTTGCCGGGCCCGATAGTCGAATGAAATTATTACCCGAAGGCCGTGTTTCTTCGGCCATTACCGGGGCGAACTAACTTCGGATTCTCTTCATTCGGAATTGCAAATCCCCCGGCGGTCTTTATGTATTATGGATCCGAGGTCGCTGGATGGACCGATTGATTCATGAATGAAATTTAATTAATTGACTTCTCGACGACAAAAATCCGACGCTCGACGCGCGTGCCGCTGATAAAAGCGACCTTTGCCACCAAAATTTGCATTCAAAAGCCATTCCGACACAAGCTGCAACGACAAAGTTAAAAGTTTAACTCTTCATTTTTATAGTAAAGATCGCGAAGTTGAAAGATCTAAAAATACTTAATGTAAGTGGCAATAATCACCTTTTCTTACTTTCCTAAAGCTGTAGTTGTTTTTTTTCATTTCGTACAATTTTTTGATCTACTTGTCACTTTAAAATGAATAGCAACGAATCACATTACAGTGTATGCGCAAAAATAATATGCTAAAACCTGTAATAGTCTCCAATGCTGCTATAAATTATAACTATCATAACCAGACTGCAAATGCCGATGCAAAATAAAAATCGGTTACAGCAGTTGCGAGTCAAAAATACCAATTAGAAATTTTGTTTTCTCTTTAATGGTATCAATAAGTTAGTTTAGTATTGCTGTTAATATTAAACAATATTATATTTCAACGTATACAATGTCGTAAGAAATACATAATGTATCCAAGACGTTTTTGTAAAGCAAAAAATTAATAATTATAATAGATTGAAATTAATAATGATTGAAATTTCACCCACCCATTTTTGTCACGAAAGCATAAAATCCGCAGTCATTTTGTAACATAACTATAAACATTTTTATGTTTGGAAGTTGGTGTACATTGTATTTGAGCCTGTATTAAGAACACATTATTAATGGATCTATTATTATTATTACAATATTTGAGAACGGTCCGCATCATCTTTGGTCTCAAATGATAACATTATTTAGTTTTGAATGCACAAAGTCGTACAAGAAGGATCGATAGACGAAGATTTCGGGTAAAAAATAAGCTAGGAGGTCGATCCCTTCTTCTTTATCGTGAAACGCGGCCGAGCGTTTATCAATTTACAATTCCCAGTTCGGGGAGCAGACGGTTGGAATACCAATCGGTCACGCACGCGAAAAACGCGGCTTGAATCCTCCATTCGAGCTTGTCCAGTCAGTTGTTCGGATTCACGATAAAAGGAGAGTCAACCTTTCGATCGGGCAGCGCGCCGGGTGAAATGCCTGTTGCAAAAAGGAGCGCGGGGACGTTGCCATTTTTAGGGACATTATTTGCGAACCGCCGCACCCATCTCGCTGTCGAAACATGGAAAATCTTTCCAGATAAACTGTCACCACTCTTGAAAAACTTTTCGGATCACTCGGGCACCTTCTGTAACAACTATCGAAGCGAAATGAATTTTCGAAGTTGGACTATTTTAAAAGATGATTTTCTGGGAGAATCTGAACACAATTGTGCGAGAGCAATGTCGATGATGAAACTCAGGAATTTAAGCATTAATAAAATATTTTTTGTGGGATAATTAATTCGATCTTTAAAATCCTGATTTATTTCGATGGATCAGTCGAAAAATTCTTTCGAGAACCAAATTTTATTTATTATTCCTTTAGCGTACAATAGCGGGTTAAACTTGTGATGACAATTTTCAACAAAATCTTTTATGGACAAGGATTATGCCAATAAAATTCTGATCTTTTGTTGTCAATATTGAAATATTGAAGTCAATGTAGACATACGATAAATATAAACTTCAATCTTCTTCCATGGAATTATTAAAGATGTCTCTCTAAAGATTTTCAATCAATTGTAGGTATGGGGAAAATCGTATCTTGAAGATATTTTACACAGATATTTCGAAACAACAGTTGAACTATAAGGAACACTGTCCTAAATGTTTTGGATATGTTTTTTTTTTATTGAGAAAATCTCATAAGAGATTAATTACAACATTGGGTACAAACAAAAAAAAAGTGTAGTGTCAAGTATATTGTCATTTTAGAACCTTATTAAAATGAAATCCTTTCAGAAATTGGTATGCTACAAGAGAAAAGTGAAACAATTCTATACAGACAATCTCTAATATTTCTTGTAGATACACCACCTGCGAATTATGCGAAACCAGGCAAGTTTTCCGGTGTTTAATTCTCCTGAATGATGCTGGTCAGACCATCTTATCCCCATTTAATCCCTGAGCTGTCAGCGATTAACACTAGAACTACCAGATCATTCAAAATAACTGGTTTCTAATTTCTCCTTTTCCAAATATTGAAAATATAAATATGTTTTCAGGAGTAATGTCTTAGTAAACTTCTCTATTGAAGTGCATACTTAAACACAGAATGTAGGAAATCTAAACAAATTAAGTCTTGTCGTTGTTATAAAGCAATATAGTCGCCTTTAGTACTCAGTAGTTCTAGTGTTAAATTAGATATGTTTAATCTGTTTCATTATGTACAATAAGTAGTTCAATACTTCAACGTAAAATACTTTTAAATATTGTGAGACAATTTGAGGTGGGTGCCGGTATATAAGAGAACGTGAATTCAACATACACACACACACACACACACACACACACACACAAATAATACTTTATTGCAAGATAACTATTTATAAATAAGCGCGTTCCACGTATACGTGTACTCCAGCGTCCAGATAGAAGAGACCAAACACACAACCGCAAACCCGTGAGTTGGTATGAGAGCGCAACGATCGCACGAACGCAAGGCCGATTTCCACTAAAAATTAATGAACCACCATTTAAGAGGAGCTAAACAGTGCTATCAGTAGAATGATCAAAATCATCCGTCTTTTGAAGGGTTAATGAAACAATTTGACTAATCGTCAAGCTTAAGTGGTTGAATGATGCAAATCGATGTTTAACTAGGTTTGACAAAGTTTCATCGAACAATGACTGTAAGAGAACAATATCGAAGATTTCTCTGGTCTACTAGAATAGAATCTGCTGGCTTCTTCCCTCGGATACAGTTTCTTTGGCTCGTTCGTTCGTGTTTCTCGTTTGCCTCCATTACCACGAGGCCGCTAACTCAATTTGTATGCGACTGCACGAGCCTGCCAAATGCGCGGCCGCTTAAGGTTTGCGCAGTTTCTAGCCAACGTTCCAACGGCTTGACTTGCGGAAAAAATCTGCTCGATCTTGCCTTTCCCCCCTGGCTGTAACCGCTAACGAAACTAGAGAGCGGAATCGAACACGAGAGACCGATCGTTCAAGACCTTTCCACCTGCAAGACAATACTCTTCACCTGAGAATTCTCATCCTACTTATATTCTACTCACGTTGCTTTGTCTGTTATTAATAGTTGGGCTACCGAGTACTCAACAAGAATTATTTATTAGGTGTTCAAATTAATTCATAGTCCTCGATCAGTGGTATTCTTTGTTTTAAATTGAAATTTTGTATCCACGAAGTTTGAAACTCGACTTTACGTTGAAAATACGTATTGGAAATGTAGAAAAGGAAGAAAAATATGTCGGATACAATAGGATGCAAATTAAGGACTTTTAGTATTACGATCGGACACCCTGATAACACAGTTACGATTGCAACCCATTGTATTTTTCAAACATTTTGCAACGAAATTGGTAAAGTCAACTCATAAATCCTGTTTGTGAGGAACACGGTTTGTAAAAAATGAAAGCATTCCTGAACAGTGTACAAGGGTTAAAAAATGGGTGAATACTTGTCTGAAGATGGCTAAACATTGTCGTCTGTCCAATCATCAAACTCGTCCGGCATTAACCCCTTGTCGTGCCCGCTAACTCCCGATTGCTCGGCCCATAATAAACAAGAAGATCGGTCACGCGTCGAGCCATTTAGCTGTTTAGCCGTGTGCTCGAACTTGCGCAAAATGTATGCGTCTTATGACATGTATATTTCGGCGTAACGAAAGGAATTGTGAAATAATAAACAATTTGGGCACAACTAATACTTTTAAGATGTCTGGGAAGTAATTATGATCAATTCGTCGGTGAACAAAAATGATATATAATTTGAAAGTGGATAATGTATCAGTAACAATTTGTAAATTAATACTTAATTTAAATTATTAATGTTTTGAGAAAACTCTTAGAAAATTAGTAACCCTCGTGTTAGTGTTGTTTAAGTTTGTCACGAACGAAGTACCACGAGTCAGGCTCGTCCTTATTGTTTTTGGCCCAAATTTCTTACCACGAGGCTCACTCGTTGTTGGAGGCCAAGGGGTTAACACGTTGATTGCCGAACAATTACCCCTCGAAAATTCCTCAATAGATCAAAATAATATAATCATTGCATACAAAGTATAAATAAGTTAGAGCTTATTGTAGAAGTTGCTCATGAGCTATTTTAGAACACGCAAATCCCAATGAAGTTCGTTTCATGCAAAATTATATGATAAAGAAAATGAATTTTTAAAGATAGACGAAAATTTGTGTGATCCATGACAGACGCACAGTAAACTTCGCCAAAAACGAATGAAAATGCCAATAGCTTCCTAAATATACAGACTAAGTTTTAGCATAAACAAAAATTGCTATAAGTCACCCATTATTTTTTGAGAAAAGTTTGAAAACAATATAAAAAATGCAGGTCTTAGAATGACCGCACTTCTTCCTGAGATCAACCTTGTTTGCCTCATCATACTTTTTTTATGGGTAACAATTGGTAACAAAAACTAACTATACATATAGCGTTACAGAGCTTTCCTTCAGTTATGTGTATGTGTAACATTTAAGAGCATATATTTTAACACTTTGAAAATTGTCTCTTTCGAAGCAACTATTTTCCTGTCTTTTTTTTGTTTAATGAGGATTACAAAGCGATCGTCACGCGTCGCTACGATGAATTTTGCAAAGAAATATTTGCTAGAACCTCTTTTCAGATGACTCCATAAATATTGCTTGCTCATACTTGCAACAATAAAAGTTACAACAATAAATAGCCAACGCATTGATAACGACCTAAATCGCCAAAACACGAGGAGTAATCTAATTTAGTTAAAAATTAATACTCCAGGAGTTTTCGGGTTGCTGATCATGAACTTGATTTCAAAATTTCAGAAAACAATATGAAGGATGAGTGACAAATAATTGTTGGATTTCCATGAAAATTAGTATTCCAATAATTACCAGGTCACTGGAAATGAATCACATATCAAAAGTAATAATTATAATAAATTTAAAATATGGGAATACCAATTTTCATAGGAATATAATAACTTTTTTAATAACATATCTACCATACTTAATCCGCGATTTTGTTTTTTGTAATTTTGACATCAGATTCATATTCAGCGACACAAAATACCCGGAATACCGATTTTCAACTAAATTGGAGTATTTCCTCGTTTTTTGGTCACGTTTTGGCGATTCTGAACCACTGTGAGACATGGCGGTCAACGAGTTAATAAAACAATTTGATCTATGGTATCGTTTTAATCGTCATACTCGAAGGCTTAAAAATTTTATGCGACCAAATTAGAAAGATCAACTTTAGGAGCAACAGTTTGAATTTCTCAAAAATGAAGAGTTATTTTGAAGAACTCCCTGGAATTTTGATAGTGCTCGGTGTACTCTACCTTGCGTCTACATTCCGAAAGCAATTCCGCCGTCCAGGCGGTGGCCTAATTAGATTGAAAGTAGGTATGTATTTGCTGGTGCAACAGGACGTCGCGGGTCTGATTTCCAGGGATGCGAACGCGCAAACAGTACACATCGAGGAACAGCTTAATCATATCCCGATTCTAGCGCCATCCGGCTTACGCATTATGGCCTGAGAGTAATTGTATGGACCCTTAATCCACCTACGCGGCCTCGCTTCGAGCGGCGACGCTTCGCCTCTCGGGCCAACCAACACATTGATCGAATCCATCGCGCTGCGGGCACTCGGAATAATATATTCGCTAGTAACACAACCGGGATGATCCATCTGGATCGAACCAGCAACAGCTTACAGCCTATTTTGAGGATCCTGCTGCGATAGGTGGCCGCGCCGCGAAGCCTGTAGAATCGCCGCCATGATTAGATTGCGATTGTGTAAGTGTAAACTGTGCTGGTTCTGGTTCACTGGTTCTCCAGCGACCTGTGTTTCAAAGGAATTTTTACAATTAGGAGGATATAATTAGTCATACAGATCTTCGTACACACTTTAAAATAGTTTAACTGTTTTAACACGTTGAAATAAATACCGTCTATAGACGCCCAATACTATACTTTAAAAATATGTTTAAAAAATTGTTAGATAAATTTGTAAATCGGTCTTAAGTATCATCAATTATATGTATAGTTACAAAAATGATCTGCCGTCCAAGGGTTAAATACGGAGATTATGCGTGAAAATACTGTTTCAATTTCTTATATTATGTAACAAAGCTAACTTTTTCTAGAATAGTTATATTAGTCAAATTTTATTTTTAAAAATTCAATAATTGCGTCAGAAGCTGACCACCCTTGAAAACGAGAAAACTAGCAATTGGCCATACGTTAGTTAGTAGCTGACATTATATTTATTGAATATAAAACTATGACAATTTCACTAATGAAATATTCTCTTATAAAAAATTACAAGCTTAGGAATTTCTTGTCGTAAATTATACACCGTATTTTAACGATAAATACGGTGATTATTTAACATTTAAAAGTGACTATTTAACATTAATTTTAGCAATTTTTTAAATAATATCTACCCAAAGAAAGAAATTTGTTGAATAATATCTCATGGGTGCATCTTTGCAATCTCAATAATTCTAAATTAAAAATATTAGAATCCGTCATTTTGACGGGTCCTGTAAACCCAGTGTATTAAGAAAATGACAATAAGGAGACATACGACCAACGTCAATGAAATAAATCGTCCATTGTTACAATATATAATTAAATTTAAGTAAAAATGTTTTGTAGTTGGGTCGGTAGATAGTACAGCATATCTATCGCGCCTTTTTTTCGGAAGATTATTATTATTAATGATAATCGATTATAAATGTGGGGATATCTG
The DNA here is from genome assembly GCA_913789915.3 of Sphecodes monilicornis. Lineage (NCBI taxonomy): Eukaryota > Metazoa > Arthropoda > Insecta > Hymenoptera > Halictidae > Sphecodes > Sphecodes monilicornis. The sequence continues at coordinate 12,713,017 of OU565291.1, read as the reverse complement.
TGGTGCGAATGAGGGAGAAACATTTACAGTCAGTCAAAAAAGTTTCCGTACACACTTTAAAATGAAATAACTATTTAAAATGAGTTCTGGCGACCTTAGATTTTTTGAGATCTTAGAAGGATTAGTTCACCAACTGCAGCACCAAAAACAAAATTTTGAAAAAATTGAATTTTGTCGAAATAGCAGAGAATACGAAAAGTTGTTTCAACAAATTTTTTATGTGGGTCTACATTGAAAATTTAAAAAAATTCATTGTGGAGATCTGTGTCAATTATACACACGGTGAAAATTTCATCGAAATCGGTCAACGTTCCTATGAGCAACAAACGTTTCAAGATGAGTGCTTAAGTGTGAAATACTCTAACACGATCGAAAAGCTGCAATTTCATCGTTTGTTGCCCATAGGAACGTTGACCGATTTCGATGAAATTTTCACCGTGTGTATAATTGACACAGATCTCCAATACGTATTTTTTAAATTTTTAATATAGACACACATAAAAAATTTGTAAAAACAACTTTTCGTATTTTCTTTGCTATTCCAACAAAATTTAATTTTTTCAAATTTTTTTGGTACATCGGCTGGTGAACTATTTCTTCTAAGATCTCAAAAAATCTAAATTTGTCAGAACTCATTTTAAGAAACTTATTTCATTTTAAAGTGAGTACGGAAACTTTTTTGACTGACTGTATGAATGAAACAAAAGTGTATGAAGTGAATTTGGTTGTACCTTAAAATGAAATCAATGGACATGAAGAAGCGATTTTTGTTATTAAAAAGTATGGGTATGATGTAGAATGGTTGTCATTAATATGTTGTGTTAAATATATAGTTATTTGTTGAGATACATGATAATTCCATTCACTACCTGAACAATAAAAACCCTATATTTCAAAACCCTATGTTTTCCTGAAAAATGGTCAACTACTGATACGAAGTCAATTATTGGTGCCCTAACCTCAAATGCTTGAATTTATTCTAAATCATTAGGTAAGAATAGTATTCTGAAGAGTCGATATTCCGTAGATAGGATAGAAGCGAAATTTCATCGAAAAACTTATTTTCAACGACAAAAATACTAACTTCTCCATGCGGGTCCGAATGGACCCTGTACCCGCCGCACTGTATCCGTCGTGCGAGGGTTAAGCAGACGGTGAAATAGAGACCTCCGCGTATATACCCATATGATCCGCGAAAACGTTCTCAGAATGTGACGGCAATTAAGGTGGGGGCCCTTAAGCCGATTCGAGGGAAGGACTGGACTGGCCGAGACTGATCGGGAGGGCGAAGTAAAACCGGTAGGGGGTCCACGGTCCCGAGCCGGTTCTTGCCTCGCATTTTCTTCAAGCGGAGTACTCACTCCTATAAGGGATAATTGAAGAGCTCGGTGCTGCTGTTGCTGCCGCTCTGCCACCGCTCGCAACTGGCTTCACTGTTGCAAATCTTTCGGCAAGAAGGCAGAATGGTACGCGATCCACGCTCATGCTCTCGTGCGCCCAAGAAATCCTGCCCTCTCCCTCTCTCTCTCTCTCTGGCGCGCGCGCGCGCAAACCGTGCGCTTCTTTTACCCCAACTCGATCTCGGGTTTTTTTTCAAGCGAACGCTCGTCACCGGATTCCCATCTGAATCGATACCCTTCTTCTCATTATTTCTTTGCCTCGCCCTCCGGATCCAACTTCAATTACCGCATTATACGGTAATCGGTTTTTCTGCCAGCCTCCGGACCATCACCGAGAAAGAGGATAGTCAAGGCTTTTGGTTTCATTTGTCGATTTACGAGTCTCTCGATTCAATTTTCCGTACTTCACACTGTTAATTAATGGGTATCCTTTCGCTCGAGGCGAGGCTGAATAACTTTGTGCAGAAGTCATTTGGATTTTTGTAGTCTTATGACATCTCTTATCGTGATTTAAAGTTACTGTTTGCGTTGTTTTCCTCGTAAATAAGGAATTTCTTTGTTACTGAAAAGCATACTAAGTACTGTGTAATATTAGCTACGGCAAATATAAGTGTAATGTTAAAATATTCAGCATGTATAATAATATTAAAAATTGACATTTGCATCCTTGATTAGGAAAGAGAACTAATTGTAAATCATGTCTTCTTGATACTTAGATATTTTACCATGATAATATCAGATGACTGCAAAAGTTCAAACATAAAGTAACGTAATTCTATGATAACATAATACAAAATAAATATATGCAGTGGTACAAAAATACAAGTTTCAGATACAAAAGCATAGGGAATGCTTTCTATTATAAGCAGACTGCAGAATTTATGTATTCACGAGAAAAATGGGATGAAACAGGAAACCGCAGAGAGATAAAAGGGATTTAAAAATACGATCTATTGTCACCAATTTGTGAAAATAATTGAACTTAAAAACAAATTTTTATTTGCTTCCAGTACATTGTAAATAATTAACGTAGAACATTTTTAGTTTGTGTGAAGATCCCACAATCCAGTTATATGCAACGTTGATTGATCTCAAGAGGCTCAATCCTTAAGCCTCAGCTAGCTCAATCGTTTTTGAATTTTTGTTTGGATTACACCGAGTGCTCAAGACGTGTTCAAACTAATTTTTTTTATTATTGTGCTGCAACGTGTGTCGCGTCGGGTCGCGTCGAACTGGTTTCACATTTCGAACGAAATCCGCGTTTATCGGGTCGATCGCTACGCTCGCGGTCCCTCGATCCTCCTCTATCGACGGGGATCCAATCTGAGGCTTTCGAACGGCGAGAATCTTTAACGATTCCATTTTACGGTGATATTAACCATAGCTACCTTCTCGCCATAAAGACGTCGAAAATTCATTCTCTGCCCGGATCGAACCAGGGAATGGAACACAATTTAACAACGTGGCTGATAGACTTCCAACAAGATTCCTTAACTATTCCGTTTCACGAGAGCGGCGAACGTCTTTTCTTTGGTAGAGGATTGCAGAAAGTTTGCGCGAATTTATTGTTCTCAAACGGCTTCTTCGTTTAGGGAAGCGTAGACGAATTTGGACTAAGATTGAATCTCAATTGGCGGGCTCGGAATCATAGTGGTGTAAGTCAAACTTCTGAATATTTGAGTTAATATTGCTTTTCGAATCTTAAAGACATCATTTATTAACCGGAAACATCAATTCACGTACAGTGACTCATGAGATTATTCGAACGCAATTTAAGTCAGAATAATTTGTTTAAAATTGCACCGAATGACTTGACTTTGTTTTGAACAACTGGAAGCATTGAATTACTAAATGGCGTGTAAAAAGGATTTTGAAAAAATTTCAATTGGTACAAATTACTAAATAAATATTATTCCCAGATTATTAGTTCCTCATTGTAATCGATGGAAGCAATTTTTATTTTGCATAAAGATTCGCAGTCTACTAATAAATCAACTATAAGATCGCTTTAAATAAGTATTGTTGATGAGCAAAGGTGGGAATAACCTTTGCAGATCTAAAATGCATAAAAATCGTCTAAATTGGATCAAATTTTATAATTTCGGGTATTTCAAAAAATTTTATAAGCAATAAATGCATAAAGATCCGTAGTCTATTGTCGATAGTTGAGGCACACTTTGTGAGCAGAAGAAGTGCGTTTATTGCACGTTTTTATCATGAATACGATAAAACAGAACGGATGTTTGTTCAGAAAAGTGGCTTTTAGCCGCAGTGTGTGCCACGACGCGGACGCGAAAGCGTGCAGGAATCGGTTATCCGAATGAACCCTGACTAACGATCCTGCAAGAACAATCCGATCGCAGGACGATATCGCGTTAGGACAGGATCCTTGGCAGTAACCGCCTCGGTTACGATCGTAAAATGTGCTCGGTCTCGTTACGCTCGGAGGCAAATCGGAAAATCGCTTCCGGTCGATCGTAAATCGGCGGCCATCCGCGTCGTGGGCGAGAAACGGTTTGAACCCTGAGGTAGGTAAGCTAAGACGCTGCTGTCCATGAAAAATTCGAAAATCGAGTTAATCGGCGAGAAAGCTGCCGATTTTCACCCGGGTTTTATCTTGATCGCCGTCCTGAGATATCTACGGATCTACGGGATAGCTTTCTCGCGGAGCTATAAACGCTTGCGATCCCATTAAGCATTCATGGAGCCGCTTGCGCCATTTTGTCTCCTGGGAAGAAATATTGTTGTCGCGTCTGGTCGAACAGAAGGATTTCTAACTATTAGGTCGTCCCGTAAGTTCGTGCTGATTACTGTTCTACTATCTAAATTAATATTTAAAAGATATCTTTAAAAAGTTGACTGCCATGTCACCAACATATGGGTGATGGAATTATTTGTACAAATTTAAAAATTAATTTTTTCACTTATGTATTCACTGTACCAAATTGGCGTGTGCAAAATGTAAAGAGGTTGGATGAATATTATATTATACATCTTAATTCTTCAATCTGTATTTCATTAAATAGATTACTTTAATTTTATAGAACTTTTGAGATTGCTGATTTGGCAGTCAAAGTGTTCAAGTTTACGAAAAATTGAGATCACCCACTCGTTCCAAAACCTCTATGGATATTATGCCGTCACTATAAAATTTCTATGGGTTTTCATTAAGAAAGAAAAATACATACAATAATAATTATAATAATACATAACAATTTTACTCGACCAATGGATACGTTTGATCGTTTATCGTTCGTGCACGAGCGATGTCATGATTGGTGCAAATTCAGAAATTTATTTCTTGTTTACTGATATAGGGATTCATACATCTTCCATCGTCCAAATAAAAAAAGTGGATGTAACAATCGCTACGCGACACCTATTATACTAGCTTGTTTTTGTTGTCTCTTGTTTCAACATTTTTTTAGGATAATTTCGCAGGATTCGAAAAGCGAGTGAGAGGGTGCGCAACATGAAAATCAAGGTAAACCGAAGAAAATTGAGTAGCATTAGAGACAGAAGGACCCGTAGAAGATAAAAGCCAAGACGAAGAGGGGGTCAGGGGGGACGAGTGGAAGGGGGCAAGAGTAAAAAGAAGGGACAGGGAGCAGAGGGAACCGAGAGTCTCGAAGGTAGAGAGAGAAAGAGAGAGAGCAAGATCGTCGACAGAAAAAGGAAGAGGGGTTCTCGGGTTCGACGGAGAGAGGACCGAGATGAATCGACGTGGAAGAGGGAGAGGGCAAGGGACCCGACCGAGGGCCAAGCAGAAAAGGAAGAAGCCGAAGGAAGGACGTAGGAATCGTCTTGGGGGCCGTACCACGGGTATAGTATGGACCTCGACATTCCCGATCATTATTCCGCCGGCTTGCCACAGCGCGGGGGGGACCCGGAGAGACCTGACCTTGGCGGGTAGGCATGACTGACCTTGTTGGTCCTACATCCGAGGAACACTCTGTGTCCCATTCATCATGCAAATGAGCCGGTAATGAATATCAAACAACGTTCTTACGGCGGATATTTTCCCCGGACGGATACATGCCGGGAATACTCGGAATATCTCGCGGGGGCCCCTTGTTCGGGATACATCGGAGACGAGACGCGGATTCGACGAACCAAGAGAAATGCTCGCTGGCCTCCGAGGCTGGCCAGCTTCTTTCCGACTCCCAGATACGGAAACTGCCACCTTCTTGCCTGCTTTTGTGACCGACGTTTTGTGAACCCTTCCTCTCTATGTCAAACTCAGGCTAGAAGCTACGAAATAGACCTTGCGTAGTCGAATCTCCTGCGAGACGGTCAACTCGTTCTGTGTTGTGTAGAAACCCTATTAACACGTTGAGTGCCAATCCAGCAACGTCAAAAAATTCATAAAATCGAAGTGATTTATTCAATGGAATAAATATTGAAAAAGTTAAAAGTATAACACTGAATAGTCCATCAACCTTCTTGCTTTTTTTGAATATTAACACTAAACCTACCACGGTCAAATGACCGGTTTTTTATTTCACTATTATTAAAATTATGAAAACGCTTTCAGAGGAAATGAGTAATTTGTCTTTTTTATTTCAACACATATTGTAATGAAACCCGCACAAAGTTTAAGTAAATCCAATCTTCTCACTTTTATAAGTCGTTTCACTTTTATATGTTTTATGTTTGGTAGGTTTAGTGTTAATCAAATTTGGTACAATGAATATATTAAGATAAAAATTTATTTTGAAATCAGAATAAGTAATTCCGTCAGCCATATATGGTTGACATGGCAGCCAACGTGTTAAAGGAGTACAGCATTGGAAAGCTAGAATGAATCCAGGCGGATTGGTATGATACAGTTTAGTGAACGTATTAATGCTTTTTACAGTGGTGTGTTTTAAGCATTTTGCTACAGCGCGCAGTGGGACGAAACGACTCGACGGCGATCAAAAATTTGTATAGAATTTTTCCATGATAGTGTTTTGTTTCTGTGCCGTCGAATAGGAGCGAACGTAAGAAACATGGAGTGCGAGCGAGACATAGACATGAGATACCAGACAGCGAAAGTTTATTTCAACTGTCATTTTCATAAAATGTAATATGAAGTAACAGTCATATCTTTTCATTTCTAAAAGGCAATGGTTCAATCTTTCAAATGGTTTCAATTACATTCTTAATGGTTGCAAGTCTTTAAAAGTTTAGAAGAAGTTGAAGCTTTTGTTAAGCAGTAACTTCTTTGCCTTAAATATCGTTATTATTGACATTTTATCCCAATTTATGTATCTAATACGATCGATATACATATAAGAAACTATGTAACTAATTTTTTTTTTATTTAAGCTACTGAAACCTAATGGAGGTTTATTTTAGCTACATAGAATCATAAAATATTGCAATTTACAAAAATAGCGATGAACAAAATAGGATAAAATAAAGTTAAACATAATGTAGCATAATAGAATTAACAAATTAATCATATTTTAGTCAGGAGTAAGTACATTATCCTTTATCTTTTTATGAACTAAACAAAGAGATAATATACTATAGTAGCATGAAACGTTATGTATGTACAGACATAGACGCCACTGTGAGAAAATCTGAACAGAATTAAACGCAAGAGTTGCAGTCCTTCAAGAATCGATGAATCGATGAATCGATGAATCGATGAAGGCACGCATGATTATTAGGTGAAAAGAAAAATATACCGGCATTTGAGAGAAGGTAGAATTTAAAATTACGTTAGCTGACGATTAGTTTAACTCTATGCGAGTTATACGAACTGCATTGCCATAAAACATGTTCAAAATCTTCAGAGCCACACTTTCAGCTGTAACTATTGATAATGCCAACTCGAAAGAGAGAGGCAGTAAGATGATAATAATTGGCTCCGACATGATTGATAGTGGATACGAATACTCTTTTGAGACTGACACAATTCTTATGAATGAACGAAGGAGTTGAATTTGGATTATAATAATATTTGAAATTCAATTTGTCTTTACAAGTAACCTGCTCGACTAATAAGTTGTTAGTGCGTGGATTGACCTGTGTTTTAAAATGATTGGATAAATCAGAGAAAGGGATACGAGGAACGTCAATTTCATTACTCTTAGTAGCAGATTTAGCAAAAGTGTCTGCATCTTCATTGCTGCGCAATCCTGTATGTGAGAGGAGAAATTGTAAATATTTCTTCTTGGTATTAAATATGTAGGAATCAGTTTTGATTTGAATATCAACGAATTGTCAACATTGTAGGGCGCTCAGAGAGTCAGAAAAGATAATTTAATTATGTAATTAATTTAAACTACACCTTGCAAAGTAAGATTTCTCAGAACCATGAATTAAAGTTATGGAATAATAAGACCTCTTCGGTGATGCTTGTTATATTCTGCTGACTTTAAGCATCGGCCACAAGAAAACGAAAGCAAAAATTAGAAAATAGAGTGTACCATATCGTAATACAATTAATTCTCTCTCAAATAACATCAATATTTTTCTAATTTACAATATTACGAAAATCGATTTTTGATCGCTGTCAGATCGTATCTGAACGCTGTCTGAACGTATAACGTTACCAACAGTACAGCGAGACATTTTCAAATTTTTATTTACCCTTCTATGAAAGATTTAACAAATATGTTGAAATGGAATATGTATAATGTACGCGGCTTTCAATGCAAAGCTAACGAATGAGTCACGATAATGACGTATCGTTCATGACGATGATATACGATGAAAGCCACTATGTACAGTACAGTAGCATGCAGTAAGTATACAGTGTCCACAGAATAGTATCCATTCAGAGCGATTTTGTAACGTTCTTAGAAGAACGTAGAAAATTGTTAACAGTACCACTACAAGCACCAAACCAGTCAAAACGACTCGTTCCTAATTTTTTCATGCATAAATACTGACATTGTAACCTCTTTATTGCAGCAAATATTACAATAAAATTGCATCAAGTCTGACTAGATGCAATCTTGCCAATTTTACAAAGCCATAAACATCCGGTGCATTTATTACTCGATAGTTCTAGTATTAAAGGGATTATAGTAAATGCTCACCCGGACCGGTTGCCAACATAATGATTAATCACAAAAAATACGTTCAACAATATACAGTAGAACCTCGTTAGTTACAACCTCGTATATTCCACGGAATCCTCGTTCTTTGCATACTAACGACTCCCATCACGAGAAATTCAAAGTTCTGGAACTCGTGGTGGGGATTGTGCTCTACGTGGAAACAGAAAAAGTTCGACACTACGAATCATTATAATTGGTTACCTCTTTCGATGCACAACCTCTTTTTTTTGCACACGTTTTCGGTCCCGTTTCGTGCAACAAGCGAGGTTCTGCTGTATGTCAAAACTTGATGGCCAACTATTGGAATAGATATAGCCACAACTACTACGAGATCGTCAAAAACATCTTCCTCGCAATAGAACTGGGAAGAATAATCATAAATGCAATGCCAAATCGCAGCATCAGCTCTGAAAACTCTATACATATAATAAACCGAAATCCAGGGCGGGGATTCTAACCTGAAAAGGCCCGCTACGTCGAATGGAGCATCCCTCGACGACAAATCCACTTTTAGTATATTTTATTTTGAGTACGTATGCCGCGGGAATCGGATTCCCTCTCCGCGGATCTAAATTCAATTCTGCGCCGCTGACAAGAGACGCGAATCCGAGAAGCGAATTGGCTCACCTTGTGTGCTATGCCGGTATCCTCTTGCTTGGTCCTTTTCAGGCTGTCACGGATGTTGTAGTCCCTGGACCCGGCCGTGGGGTAACCGTAATTTTCGGTGAACACTTCCGCCGGCGGTTTGTAATCCCGATATCCGGTTGGGGATGGAGTTGCGGTCTGAGGTGGTTCCGCGGTTCCTGGTGTTAGACCAGAGTACATTGCGTCGCCTGATGTGCTGTTTTCTTCGGTATCGAACACGTCGTCGTTTACGTCCTCGCTGGTTATGATCTGGCGACAGAGAACGACGGGGATCAGTTTTAACGGCGAGGAAAATTAAAATACTAACTATAAGTTGTCCAGTAAGTAACGCGAATTTCATTGCATTTCGTTAGGCGATATACTGAAAACAATTGCAACCTATTAATCTTCTTAGTAGGTGCACAAATTGGCCCCGGTGATTGGACTGCGGATCTCTATGCAAAATAAAAATTTTCCTACTAAATTGCGATGGATTAGAGTGAGATAGAAATTTATTTTTTTTCTTAATATGTTTAATAAGTTAAAAAACTATAACGGTATTTTTACATTTTTCGAATGTTTTAAATTACTGTGGGTCCGTAAATTATAAGAAGCACCGTTCATACCATAATAGTTAACAACATATATTTTGGCTAAACAATAGATTTAATATAAAGATATAGTAATAATACTGAGAATAAACGCACCTTCGTCTGATATGCGCATAACATTAGTGGAGTTATGTTCGATCGATCACATGGATCGATAATAATCGATTCTCTCATCATGCGGGCACACTATGTGCGCCAGAATTACACATACTCATGTCTGTCATAAATACATAAAATACGCTGTCTATTTTTTTATATTCAAATTTGTTACTAGATCTGCTAGTTAGCTGTAGGCCAACGGGAATGTAGGTACTGTAATAAATACATATCAGTTGGAGGCACTTAATTTGTGATAAACGTGATAATGATGTTATATGTATACATATATAATCAACGATCTTTCTTTTAACCTATACATTAGAATAATGTTATTATTGTAATATTATCTATGTAACTATCACGTCCATCACAAATTAAGTGCCTCCAACTGATATGTATTTATTTTTATTAATTACATTACCTACACATTAGAATAAGGTTATTATTGTAATATTATGTATGTAATACAGACTGTAGAATAACCTCTCATTGGTGGTTACAACTGTATAATAATAAAAAAGAACGGGAATGTACAGAAGTTGATGGGGATTATTTTCGGGACATGCATGTGTTTTGGTTGTTTTCAAATAAATAAGTTTACGAAGAAAGGGCCACGAATTAATTCTGCCTCTAATAGTTCTGCGGATTATAAATAATGAGGAAATATGCGTAGAACACTAATGGTTGTGGCTTATGTTTTAGTATTTTACTTTCCAAAAAATTAAAAACAAAATGGCATTGTTTGTGCAGTGATATAATAGACGTAAAGCTTTGTGCATTTGAAGATCATAATAATGATCAATAAACTACTCGATGTAGTGTGGAAACTTGATTATTATATTAGGTTGCCCTAAAAGATTGCTTTATTTTCTACCAATGAGCACAATGAGAATTCAGAATTTTTTAGCCCTTCCGTCCATATTTATAATTTTCAAAGATGTTTTCAACGACATTGCAGTCATAACTTCAGCGCATGTTTGTATGGCCTGAACGAAAGTTAATTTATAATTCTTCAAGAAAGTAAATCTATGGAAATTTTGCTGTTTGTCAATAGGAATATATGAAAAGTTTCAAGACAAATTGAAAATAGGTATCCAGGCACCCGAGTATGGTATAAGGATTAATCCAGCAAATGGCGTGGTTAAATTGGCTCATTTCGTTTAACATTAAGCGCGCATGTTACGAAAAGAAGTTTTGGAGTAACTTAATAATATATTGTATCTCAATAGTATACTTACAATGTTTTTTTAACTGACTTCATTTCGAAAGTAATTGCGTCAATTAATCGATACTCCGGCTACCTCGTCGGGCGAATGAGAATTTTATTTTTAATTTGCTGAAAGCCTCGCCGGAGAAAAGAAAATTGTATTTCATTTCAACGTCGTCAAACTTATCGATGGAAGGGTAAATAAAAAAGTAAATGAGTGTAACAGTGTAATTATATGATGATAAAAATGGTCAACAATTGAAATAAATACATTCATATCATTTTTACAAGATAATATAAAATAGTTGCTTTTAGTGTTCCATGCATCTATTGTCAAAGTCGGTCTCTTACAATTAATTTATCAACTTTTTATTCCGCATGAATATCCACGTTCTACCGACGAATATACTACAACTCAATAAACTAAGTTGGGTAAAGTAGCCTAATAAAAGACCTCTCCCAATATGAAACCCCTACTTATTTCCAATACAAAACTCTTGCATCTATTGTAGCGATACTGTTTTGTTCAGTAACTAAGCATTTGTTACTTGTTTTATTCGTACATTAGAGTTCAAAGCAAATAAGCGGTTTGAAAGAGCATATTGTGAAATACGTTACTGAATATGTTTTTAAGTGTTCGATTAAGTTTGAAATAACTTACAAAATGGTAAGTGTATAATCATTTTAAGATTTCATTTACCATTAAAAATGAAAACATGACCTTGTAACTATTTAATAGTTATCATGTTATTAATTCCCTATATGGTGCTCTAGGAAGTTCTTACTATGAGACCGGTCCCATATTAGGTACTCAATTTTGTATTACATGGTTATTATTAAAAAGCGCAAACTAACTAAAGCAGTTCCATGATTATCATTAAAAAGCGCAAACTAACTAAAGCAGTTAAAGACTGTACTATAAGAAAAACAATATTATCAGACTGGGACTGAATTCACTAATAGAAATGTACCAGAATTTCTATTAAGTAAGGGAATCAAACATATTTTACCCGATTTACAACCCACAGTTATAAAATTATTAAATAATTATTTTTATAATTATTTAAGTATCCTGATTTAAGTAAATTCTTCACCTAATTTAATTCATTTAGATACCTAAAAGCTAGTATAATATCCTCAACATAAATCACCATAATTATTCTATTTTCACCCTTTCCGGAAACGTAAGCACATGGATCAGTTTCTGCACAATGCGCATCCTTCGTCGTAATGTAATTGTTTCATTTCTTATATCATTTACGGAATAAACTGTGCTTGTTTTGCAGAGGTCTTTACTCTTCAGATGTACAGGGGACACAATGGATTATGGGATGTTACCGGTGTGTCATCCGCGAACACAACGGGGCTGAACCAGTGGATTTTATGTACCATAAGTATAATGTATTATCACGCTGGGTCTCATATCAGTAGTCCATCTTTTAAATTCGTGTTTTCGTCATTTATTTCATTATTAACCGCTTGCACTACGATTTATTTTGCGATTGCAGTGATTAGAACTTCTTTATACTTAATAATATTCGACAACTAGAAGAATATGTATATTTATCGTATGCCTATATGCTCTCCAATGGCAGCACATTAACAACAACAGAATAGAATTTTATTTCAGTTTGAAGGAAATTAATAACATACATATTTATTAGACAATGTTCAGAATCTTCATCACGAGTCTGCCTCAATGTGATAGTGCAAGGGGTTAAGAAATCGAATCATGTTTCCTTTTCTTCCAATAGGTTTCATAAGAATACATATTGTACCTTTAAAACATGTAGTAATTTTCCATAAAAGTGTTCTTAATCGAGATTTACGTTTTTCTTTTAATGAGGCTCGTATTAGGCTTCTTTACTATACGTAAGAAAGGCTAAAAAAGACAGGGTTAACCCTTAACAGTCGAATGGCGACTCTGAGGCGCCGCTACAAATTGTTACACCATTATTCAGAATATTGTTTATATGATTAAATTTGTTTATATGTAATAAATTACTAAACATTTAAATGTTGTATGAGGTACTATATCAGTTTCGTACGCATATAATGAAAAATATTATTTACTATGGAAATATTCTAGGTTAGAAGAAATATTTGATTTTTTAGTTGAAATAGAGTGCAAAGGGTTAATCGAGCGTGTTGAGTATCTCGATGGTTAACAGTCGATCCAATTCCGCGGCAGGATCGGCAATTTGCAGTGGATAAGAGGAGGACAATCAGTCGCGGTGAATCGATTCCCAGATCGGGGTACGTATGCCGTCCGGTTAATATTTTATTATAATCTCAAGGCCGGAGAGACGGTGGACGCGACGGTAGTCGGGGAGACAGCGTCTCTCCCGGGCACAGTGAAGAAATGCTCGAGGTATACGCCCGGCCGCGATAATTCTCGGCAAAACGAGGGCCGGCTGTCGCATTATCAAAGCTACCGAGAAAACCAGTTCGTAGAAGCACGCCACTCGTCCGGCCGCGAACGCTGGAATAACTGTCCTTCGATCGGCCGACATCTCCATCGGTACGGTGCGGCTTGCCGCAACGACAAGCGGCCTTGTAGCAGTTAATGCCAATTAGTAAGGCGTTCTGACTTCGACGCGCCACTAATTCCCCCCCGCGAAACCGTGAACGATCATCAACAGTAATAACCACCGGCCCCAACGTTCTACTCGCGAGAAATAGGGTACACGACTACTGCCCGATCGCGAACGCTATACTGATGCTCGTGATCGTCCACGGAACGCACTACGCACGCTAATTTCGATGAAATCGATAATGGCTCTCACAGAAATATTCATGACGTACTTTTCCGGACGATGAACTTGGTTGAAGAGATCGTTTGCAGTCCATTATAATACTTTGTGCTTCGTTACGCGATCGGTTCTGCTCGGTTCACAACTGTGCCAGATTGACTTAAGCTGGTGTCCCTTTGAAAGTAAAATTCTAAACTTACGTCTAGAAGATTGTTTCTTATAACGGTCACAGCTTTTTTATCGAATTTATAACCATTTTTAGTTTGTGAAATTACTGATTAAATTGCAATGTCATTGGCACATTTCGGCAGATTTTTGGTGATGCCCGAAACGTAAATTATATTTTGAAGGAGTGGACTGCAAAGTCTAACCTGAGGTAACCTCTTATAATTTTTCCTCCCTTAGAAACTTAATTTTGACCAGATTCGATAAAAAATATTAGAAAGTGAAACATCGCTATTGAAATCACCAAAGGCACCACAAACATCCAGAAGAGCTGCTAAAACCTCTTTTTAATTTGTCATAGCTTCATCTATTCGTAATGTTAAATTCACTAAATGCTTGAGCCGCCTTTTCGAAAACCACTTTGCTCTACACGCAAAAGATAAATGTGCTGGACCCTTGTTAATCCTCTCATTACTGAGTATCACACATTTCAAAATTTCAAGTTATATTTCATTAAGTTACTTTTATTTTACAGAATTTTTGAGCCTGCTGCTTCGCCAGTCAAAGTGTTAAAAGTCACTCTCAAGTGATTTGTGAGTGCTGAGAGTGACTCTATCAACACAGTGTCCAATCGCGAAAAATACTATTGATCCATTTTACTCTCAAATGGAGCTTTACAGAATTTCGGCAAGAATTTCGTGACTTTCAGAATTCGGATTTTGAATCGTGAATTGTATGTTCCTAGATCCCACAGTAAGTGAGTAACGTGGAGGTCCTGGAGTCGGGAAAAGGGCTGTGGAGTCGACAATCAAAATCCCGACTCCGAAAAATGTTATTTTAGGTACAAAAAAACTTCCGGTCGAACCGCTAACACCCTGTATGTATAAATAGCTTTATTACAACTTTTAACTATGTTGAACACATTTTTGATTTTTGTAAAATTTATTAACGCGGAGTCGGAGTCAGCATATGTTCTTCCAACTCCAACTCCTACTCATAAGCCCTGATCGAGAGTCCCGAAAACAATTGACACACTGTAGACAGTCAGACTTGATGGGTGGTCATGCAACAGAACTTCTCGGCATCGATAAAAGAGACTCGAAAGATCGTGCAATTTCTTTCAATTCGTTTGCAAGTTAGCAGTAACTCCTACGCCCCAATAGTCCGCCACAAAGCGGCCATTGAAGTCGCAGAAACGCCTCGTGAACGCGGCGAACGTGGTTGCCAGAAAGTCGGGTATTCATAGGATTAAAAGTTGATTATCATATTCCGCCCGGTCCTGTCTCACGGTTCCCCTTGGCCGATTTTCTATTTGCACCTGAATGGATGCAAATTTAAACTGTTCGTTTCATAGAAAGAGATGACGATCACGGCAAAGACGAAGAGGGGAAAGAAAGAAGAAGCGTAGGAGGGAAACAGACGTCGTTTTGAAACATTCATACGTGACTTGGAAAGCTTCCCCAGCGCGAAAGAGAGATTACATCGGATTTCTTCGGCACCACTCCGCGGCAACAATACTATCATAAATCATGCATGACTCTCGTCCTCGTCTTCGCAAACATATCGATCTTACAACTGTATTTCAGCCGATATTCTGAACACCGAAGAACACGCACGGAGTCTCCATCCACAGCTTTGAAATTCTTGTAATTTTTCGGCAAAGAACATATTCTTTGAAGTTACTGCATGATACATAAACATTTATGTATCGTCAATTTTTATTCCATATATGGACCGTTTATTTTGAAAGTGGTGTAAGTCTATTTCTGGAAAAAATTGAGTAATCGCAAAGCAAACAAATAATTTAGAGTGAACTTTTAGTTTATAAACAATTCACACTTAGTATTTTAAAACATCTGCATGTCATGATCAATTTAAAATTCGTCGGTAAATGAAATGGCCTAACAGTTATTTCAATTAAATTTTAAATTCACATAAAAGTTATTTATGTAATCAATTTAAATATTTATAAATTCATAGAAACATTGCCAAACCTAGTACACTTGTGATTTAAATTATTGAATCATTTAGTTTAGTCTGAATTTAACAAACCATTTTTACTTTAAATACTCATAAGTGGATTTTATAAATCAAATTCCGGGGGATGAAGTTAACAATTTTTTGTTTCAGCAATTCACATAAACAGTTCCATACGTGTACTTAAACGCATAAAAATTTTATTTTATCGGTAATTAACAATCTCCACTTCAATTTTTCTTTGATGTAAGGATCAATTACGTTAATTATAGGAAACGTCCGCAGTCCTCCGACGACCGCACAGTGTTCGTACGAATTACAAATGGCGGATCGGTCGAACCCAGCCACTTTGCCGCGCATTCCCTTCACCAACCCGTGCAGTAAATAAAAGTAGAGAGACATTTAATTAACCGCGCCATTAATTAGAACGGGAAAACAATTTAAAAGTTCCCGGACTCGAGTTCATAACCGCCATTAAGCGTTATATGATCCCCGGCACGACGATTATGAATAGAATTATAACCTGCAATTTCGCGAGACGAAGCGCCGGCAAATAAAGAAGCTCTTTTCGCGAGCAACGATCCGATTAGTAACCGTGAACTGCCATTGTTTCGAACGAATCAAAACCGATTCACCATTTCTCCTGATAACAGGGACGGAGAATCTTCTTTGAAATTTTCATTGGAAGATGAAACCGACGCGACGCGACGATCTCTATTGATAAATCGTATGGTTTCGCGGGAGAACGCGTAATATGATTCTTGTTCGAGTCGACCCAGAAAATTCAATTTCCGCGCCGCGAAAATGAAACTCGGTAGACACTCTGCAGGCTTTTCATCGTATCCACAGTAGTTGATATTCGCTCTGATATTTCCGGGCGCGATACCAGATTCGCGATTCACCTAAAAAATGGTTCGTCGATTTCAGGCGGTTTTCATTTAGTTTGTTCGAGCGTTTCCTCACGGTCCTCACTATAAACTTTTATGCTAAAGTTCTTTTCCAATCACGATGAATTATACTATTTCTTGTCGGATTGTTGAAAATAGTGGATTTACAACGTTCATTTTAATCGTGTATCGCAAAGACATTGTCGACAAACATTTACAGATTTACCGAATCTATGATCTTTTAACACTCGACAAATAGAAATATGTATGGAAAAGGTCTATGACATTTTTTTGCTCTACAGAATATACCAAAATCCTTCGCAATTTTTAGTACATCTTTTCTTATTTTTGTTTTTATAAATGAATCGATAGATCTGTATAAAAATCTATAAACTGTTTACTGGATAGATTGTCTTGGAACATGAATTAAGAACGACTTTTCTGTTAGCCCTTTCCTGTATTTCATTTACTGATTCGGTCTTAAGTAATCATCCAATTATAAACGAATAAAAATGCTCAAGATTTATATTTCTATAACAAAGGAACTAATATAAGAGTATAGTCTCGATGGAGAAACTAAAATAAGAATAAGATGTGGTTATTTTCAGTGAAAAAGTAAGATGTTACAAATAAGTAGACAGAGTACTACATTTTTCTTTTATCAAATTGAAATTTTAATTTATGTTCTTAATGGAGTACTACAATGTTACCAATAAAGGGGGGCAGACTACTTCACAATTCTTCATTAAATTCAAAATTTAATTCACATTTTCAAAGAAACACTATAATGTTCTAAATAGATAGAGGCAGATTACTACAGTATCCTTTAATTAAATTCACTTGTCCCCGACATTCTACGTAATTTTGATTAAATAGACGAATGAAATAGAGCTTAGAAATGCTACCTCTATTACACTTAATTATTATCGCTTGTTTCACGTGTTTATTTTCCGATGCAGCAGTCTGACTTCTTTAGCGTGTTTATTCCTTTCCTGCAGCACGGTGCAATCTGTTTAGAATGACTGTTATTATAAGGTAGTCGAGAAGCAGCGATCGAAGATGATTAATTCCGCGTTCCAGCGAGCACACGCCGCTTGGAACACGATCAATCACGCCGGAAGCACGACTCCCGCCGCAATAATTTAATTAAACCAGCACTTCCGCCCTCACGAGCGGTTCACCTGCGCTCCTATCCCTGTCCCGTTCCTCTGGCCCGCCGAGAGAATGCTAATTCGTCGCTTTGCACGCCGCGCCTAATTGGTACGTCGCCTGTATCGGAAGCGAGTCTGATAAATTCATGGGGCATGAGTGTCGTTTGTAGGCCGTTAGGGGTGGGACTACCCCTTGTTCCGACGCGCTTTGACACGGGGCGGTCTGCACAACGAACAGAAATGGAGGGCAGATCACCCACCTCTCGACATTCTTTGCCCACTCACCTATTTCCCGAGATCTCACCGATGTTTTGTAGTCTTTCCAATCCGCGATCGTCACGATCAGTAAAATCGCATTAATTAGGTTGTTGCATATGAAATGTCGGATTTTTAATATAACTTTTTTCCGAATAAAACTTATTGCTCGAAGTAAATACAACGGTAAACAATCTATTCTGTCAATGAATTACAGGTTTCGCGATTTTCGCAAGGAGTGGTTCATGTTCTTCATTTATGAGATGGTCGTCTTCATTTTTAAGTTTTCCGTACCATCGACGAATAGTACGTTTGCGTTCTACCATATCTTATGGTAAATATCGCATAGTGATATCGCCAGTGGGTTTATCTTCCACGCAGCTATAATGTCAAACAAATATAATCATCATGTACTCTCTTCTATATCCTACAACTTTAGTCTGAAACATTTTTTCGAATCGCCTATAATGTTTAAGTAATGTAATTTTATCCAGAAAACGGGCTTTTCAACGCACTGTCCGACGCGTCAACGATTTCGATCACGGCGACTCCTCGGGACTCTTTCCGGCTGTCATAGCGTTCGAAGGGATGATTTCGCAGGCCAATTAACCCCTCGTCGTTCCCGCCAAGTCCCGATTGCTCGGGCCATAATAAACAAGACCGTCGGTCACGCGTCCAGCCATTTAGCTGTTTAGCCATGTGCTCGAACTTGCGCAAAATGTATGCGTCTTATGACATGTATATTTCGGCGCAACGAAAGGAATTGTGAAATAATAAACACGTTTGGGCACAACTAATACTTTTAAGATGTCTGGGAAGTAATTATGATCAATTCATCGGTGAACAAAAATGATTTATAATTTGAAAGTGGATAATGTATCAGTAACAATTTGTAATTTAATACTTAATTTAAATTAATAATGTTTTGAGAAAACTCGTAGAAAATTAGTAATCTTCGTGTTAGTGTTGTTTACGTTTGTCACGAACGAAGTACAACGAGCCGGGCTCGTGTTGTTCACGTTTGGTCCAAACGAAGTACCACCAGTGATGGTATATTGTCTCGGTTTTTACGCGCATGCGCCACTACATGCAGGAACGTATGTACGTCTAATGTTTGTGGAGAAAGTAGGGGAGAACTGTTATTGGCGGGAAACCGGACAGAAGAGCGCAAGATATATTTATATATTATATGTATATACAAATAAAATTTTAATATAACATACGCATGTTAAACATTTATATTTGAAAATCGAAAAAAAAATTTACGAAACTATGCGGGGTGACCAAGGCACCCCATTTTAGCCCAACTTTGTACTTTAGTGACGCCAAAATCGTCGCGCATGCGCGAGAAAACCGAGACCATATACCAGGCCTGGGCGCGGTTGGCTCGCGGAACACATGTTGCTGCTTCTCCGCTTCGCCTGGTCGGCAAGCCAGTCCCCACCACGGCCACTCCGACTCTTCCCTTAGCGTTATCCTTAGGCTAAGGCTAATGCTAAGGGAAGAATCGGAGTGGCCGTGGTGGGGACTGGCTTGCCGATCAGGCGAAGCGGAGAAGCAGCAACATGTGTTCCGCGAGCCAACCGCGCCCAGCCCTGCCATATACCATCACTGACTACCACGAGTCAGGCTCGTCCTTATTGTTTTTGGCCCAAATTTCTTACCACGAGTCTCGCTCGTTGTTGTAGGCCAAGGGGTTAACAGTGGCGAGTTTATCGTTGAGCTATGTGGAACCGACCGGTCGTTGAGCAATACGCCGTGGAAACCGGTGCGGCAGGTATTCCATGCGTCGACAGTCGTAGGTCGACGGAATCGATCGAACGGTGGATCCATCCTCGACACGTACGCCCCTGGACATTTGTGGCCCTTAAGAGCTTTCGCGGATCCTCGATTTTCGTGCCGTTTTTTTGCTGGACTCGTGGCGAGCAGCGTTCCTCGCTATCGCGAATCATTGCGGCGAAGTTTGAATATTTCCGTACGATTTCCAGAAGAACTCCACATTTTCCTCTTCTTACTCGCGTTCACGTAAATATGTAAATCAGAGAAGAAACTGCAAACGGGAATTTACTTTCTATGCTAGAGGTACTACCTCGGAATTGTCTCGTTAAAGAAACCGTTGTTCCGGACGGTCACGTTTGTTTATGCAACGCTTCTAAAAATAAAATTGGACATAATTGTGCTGCTCTTCGGATCAAGCGCATTTCTCGAGATAGCCTCTTTCTCCTATTTGATCTACAAGGGTACATGATTACTAGACTGTGGATCTTTATGAAAAATCGGAATTGTCTGCATCAATTGTACGACAGAGTAAACATATCGCAGCTTCTTTCTCTCTTTAATGCTCTTAATAAGTTAAATATAGTATATCGACAATGTGAACACTTTGTATACCGCATGCCTATTGATTTGTATTTCAATAATTGTGCTGTACCAAATGGGAGCTTAAAAATCGCCTTTTACATAATAATTTCAAACAAAATGATTAGATTACGTTATTGAGAGTTCTGGTTTATGATTGAATTTTCTGCTGCCGTTGAAAGATCTATTAAAAAACTCTTAGCCATGGGCCATAGACTTCCAAAAATGATGAAATAATCGCCGGTACATAATATGTTAAATGCTTTCAGCTTTTCGATTATTATAAATGACACCAACTCGTTTTTGTCATACATACATAAAATCCGGCGTCTAATGATTACTAATGATGCACTGCAATCGTACAAAATATAAAAGATTCTAATATAATAATTCACCCATTTTGCTCTCAACTTTCAATCAGCAAATTGTATTTCATTATGGCGTCACATTTCAACGCTAAACTTACCAACGCCGGTCAAATTGACCGGTCCCAGATTATGTATTTTAGAATTCGTGAAATTATAAAGATTCTTTCATAGGAAATGATTGAATAAATTTCTTAAATCAAATATATCTTGTCATTTTTATAAAGCCATGCATGCCAGTCATTTTTAATGCTTGGTAGGTTTAGTGTTAAAGAAGTACGTCTTACACCACCAAAAGGAAGAGATCAATCATTTTACAGTATGTAGATGTAGTAAATGAGTGAATTTTCACCCTGAGAAACGTGCAAGGGTTAAATATGCCCGTGAATGACGTAGTGTTAGCCATTCGAAAAAATATCGACATACAAATAGGTATGAATTTTCCTTTTCTTATAGGAAATAACGAACGACAAAATAGTTGTAATCATAGTTGCTGTAAAATAAGCCATAAGGCGAAGGATTAACGCCTTAAGTTAAAACAAAATTGCAACAGTGGTCGCTAAGTTATTTTTCCAATAAAAATACGGCCTCGCGACGCGTCGCTTTAGAAAATTCACCAACGTAACGGCAGTCCTCAGAAAAGGTCGCAATTGTTCATTCTTGCGAAAAAGCACCGTGAAAATCCCTCTGGCAAGGAATGTTTAATGCAGAAAATGCCTTTTAAGGGCGTACTTACGTTAAGAGACGCGGAGGCGGGAACGGTGACCATGGCAGGGACATCGTTGCTGCCACCCCTCATTTCGTCCCCTTTAGCACACGCGCTCGCACACTGCCAGCCCAGAGTCAGTGGGACGGTGCGGCGTGTCACATCAGATCTCTGTGAACAGAGAAAGCATCACCGTCAACGAGAGCAAGCTTGTAATTTCATTCGAGGGAATTTGCCAGCGTTTCCGCGAACAGCGAAACGTTGCGCGCCGCAGTGTTTATTACGTGCTAATTGATTCTCTTTGTACATTTCTGCGAGCACACGCGAAACTCAATGGGACGCAGCTACGGGAATAATTACTACGTTACCCCGGGGCTTTCTTTTTAATCAGACAACGGGAATTTATTTTGTTCCACACCCTCTCTTTCCGATTTGTAGCGACTGAATCACGGGACACGATCGGTTTCGATTATTTCGCTGTTGGCACGATTGAACATTTTTTGGTCTCGTATTACAGAGTTCAAACGGAGTGTTAGGATGTTTATTGTAAATTCATTCACTCTTTCTTTTTGCAAATTGTCTAGCATCAACTTGTTCAGGTTTTCTACTTCTGCTCTTTCGATTAAAAATAATTTTGCATTGCAAAACCCATTTGTGAGATCTACAATATTTCCGGTTTTTACAGGCTCAATCATGGAACATGATCGATTTCCATTATTCTGTTATTAACAGCTCGATTGGACATTCTTTTATTTGGTATAGCATGGTTCAAAGAGGGCTTTAGGATGATTGTTAGACATCGGATTTTATGCATTTATGTAAGAAATGAGTAGGTGTAATTTAAAACAGTAATAACATTAGAAAAATGTAAAACTACAGGTAGCCCTCATACAACACGGCATCCTATAACACGGTTTCTCTCTAACACGATAAGATAAATTGTGGGAACCCTCGTATAGCACTGCAACCTATAACACTGTTTCGCTCTAACACGATAAGAAAATTGCGAAAACCTTTGTACAACACTGTACTTCTACAGTACTAGATAACATGATTTTTATCTAACATATTTAAAAACTAAATTACCTTAAAATAATGACGGGAAGGAATAATGAACTATAGTACCTTTACATGAAAATATATAAGTAAATTATAATTTACTCATTTATAGCTCTATTCAGATGTTATAGCGGAAGGTGTCATGCACAGTTTACGCGCCATCCGCGGCGATATTTGCCGTCTCAGAGATACAGTGTTACGGAAAGTCCCGCCGCGCCGTATCTAAAAGGATGAAGTGCAATGCGCTTTAAAACAATTTTTAATAAAAATTACGTTGCTTATATGGAATTAAAGAAAAGAGGTTTGTTTTTAATAGGTTTTCGGAACGTAACCCCCCTTTTTGTACTGATTCTGGGTCTCGTGTAACACGGTTTCACACAACACGGCATTTTCTAGGAACCTATCTACCGTGTTATAGGAGGGTTACCTGTACATCCAAAATTTTATTTACTTCGTGTACTAAAGAACAAGTTTAAACGTGAACGCAGCTAAACTTTAATCATTAAGTCACAAAAATTAGTATATGTAAAAATAATTAATTTAGTTACTTCAATTACCTTGTATTTTACAAATAACAAAGTATTTAAAATAAATCATTATTTCAAATGATTATTTGCCATCTTATTTGAAACAAAATGTGCCCAATACGCTGCTCTAAATTTCTCATAAAAAATTCTATTTGTACGATCTCAATGATCGTTGATTAGAAAACTTGGAACCCATCATTTTAACGGTCCAGTAGCTCCAGCGTCAATAAATCGATTCTCCATTCTAAAAATTCAGACAAGCCAGCAGCTCTGAATGAAATACACACGAAGCCAATACAGCCTGATAATTCAGTTAATAGAGAAATATCGATGACGTTCCCGATCCAGAGCCACCGTGGCGACAAAAATGGCTCCTTCCGGTTTTTTCCCGGCCGGTAGCCACGTATTTCCGCGAGTCTAGGCGTAATTTTTAACGATGTTTGCGGAACGCCGGCGAAAGCTTTTTCCCCACGCTAACGAACTTTTTTCCTCTGGAATCGCGAAACCCGTTTTTTTTTTAGTTTCATTGCCAGCAGACCGAAGCGTTTAATTTATGCGATCGTGCCTAGGCGTCGAAAAGATTGTTCGACGACCGCGCCGGCAGCCGTGGAAACATCGGCCTGAGCTAAATCCGATCTGTTTATGCAACCCTATTGCGCGCACACTCTCCGGGATTTTAATCGTCGATTGTAACTTTTTCAATTTTCATAGTAATCCGATTCCGCTTCTTAAACCTCCGCGCCAGAAGCTTCCTCGTATCCATTTTAATGAGAGACCGCCCCGACAAAAAACCCAGGATCGAAAGCGAATCATCTCACGAACCCAGAATGTAAGGTAAAAATCCATCTGGCCTGACACGCTCGCCGACACGTTGATTTTCTAATTTAATCGATTCGCCACGGAAACGGAATCGCTGTTTTGCCGATCTACACGCGAAATCATATTTTCATGGATTTTATGAAAAACCGCAGAAATTCAATTTGGCGACTAAAAAGTTTTCTAAAATGAAAATTAAGTAAAAACTACATTCATTCTTGTTAATTTAAGTGTTTTTTTCATACTGTTGCGTAAAGTCGCAGTGGACACTCCACGATAATACAGATTTATTTTTTATTTCAAAGTTGCTTCAACCTCACAAGGGTTATTAGCAGCTACAAGCTTACAATTAGTTGGTCATTTATAATTTAGATTCGGTTGTATAATTCTGTGTGCTTCAAGAATTATACAATGTTGCGACGTGAAGTCATAATTAAGATTCCACGATCGATATTACAGTATACGGCCAACGGTGTTGTTGACAGGAAGACAGCAGAAAATTGAAGCGAGACGCCAAAAATCGTAGAGACGTGTCGCGAGATCTATTGTATATCTAATTGCTTGTATTAATAAATAAGTGTTATGTTAATAATGAGTACATCGTCGGAACGTACCCTCCGGAACGGTCGCAAAAATACTTTACAAATCTACAGCTACCATTATATGCTTTATTAATAGCAGCATGTTGTGACTTCGAAATGAACGTCAAGCGTCTTCAGCAAGTAAGTCTTCATCAAAGACATTGTTTCGAGTTCAAAGTTTTTTGAATGACAATTCACTTTGCTAATTAAAACTTCCCTATAGCGAAAATAAACTAGAAATGTGGTTAATTCTTGTTGATGGAAACGTTTATTTGTATTTAACAAGCTTACGAATACCATATAAATACATGAAAATTCAAAGTTTATTAATTAGAAGATGCTGTGCCTTTGAAAGGAACGTAAATGCCTTCAGCAAATAAATCTTGATGAAACGCATTGTTCCGAGCTTGAAACTTTTGAATAACAGGACGTAATCTGACTACATTGTTTTACGATCGTTAATTTGCCATTTTTATTGTTACATGTGATTACTTAAAGCCTGCAGAATCATTCTGTGTTAAAATATGACCACACATCTTTTATCAGCAGCGTATATTCAAAGCTACCACCTAGAAACATTCGCAGGGACTGCTTAACGCAGATCTTATAGTCATTATAAATATTGGCACGTTACATAAACGTCCCAAAATAGATACGTGAATGTAAATCTTGGGTTTGAATCCAAATTTTAGGTCAATTTTAAATAAGTCACAGGCTGAACACGATCCAACCACCTAATATATATTTTTTTTATTGTACAGTTGTAACCTCCAATGAGAGGTTATTTTGTAGACTGTATTACATACATAATATTACAATAGTCTTATTTTAAAGGGGAAGGTAATGTAATAAATACATAATTATATATGCAATCCGCAATCTTTC
The DNA here is from genome assembly GCA_913789915.3 of Sphecodes monilicornis. NCBI lineage: Eukaryota > Metazoa > Arthropoda > Insecta > Hymenoptera > Halictidae > Sphecodes > Sphecodes monilicornis. The sequence continues at coordinate 12,687,536 of OU565291.1, read as the reverse complement.
AGGAACGAACATAAGATCTTACATAAAATGCTTGTAGGTCTGTAGGTCTGAGGATCATTGCATGGCATGGGAAGAAAAGAACCCTGTAATTTCAAATGTATATAAATTTCAATCTGTGAGTGTCATGTATAGGACACTGCCAACCACCTAATATATTATAATAATTATAATAACAGCATGAGAGTAAAAGGTAATAATTTTTGAACAGGTGAATTTTGTCTCACTATAGAAAAGACCAAAGATTTTAGTAAAACATCCAGTCTTGAAACGGACATATCAACACCAAAACTATCAAATATGATGTATTTCAGATATTTCAACCTACAATTACTGACATTACAATCCTGTTTTTATAAGACGACAAAAACTAACCACTCTCGTCAGCGTGCAACAGATCCAGTTAATATAGCTCCTTCCGCTCGATTATCTGAAATGAAATTGGTCGGCTGTGCAGATTTCCGGGGACACTAAAATGATAATTAAGTTGTAAATGGAACGCCCACGATAGCACTGAAATTATATCGATCAAAGTTCCAGATTAATCGGGGTCCACTTTATCGATTTGTATCGCATGTGAGGAGGAAACTCTCCCTCCCCTCTCTTTTTCTCTCTCGGGAATGATTAACCTTACACGCGAACAAACGCCGGCCGAAAGACAATCGTTAATTAGGTTGGCCAGTGGCTGAGTCCAACGAAGCTTCATTTAAGCCGTCGAAATTGTTCCGGTTTCTTTGGTCGGCTGTCGGCGTCGCCATTATCTCGCGGCAATTTGCGTATCCACGCCTTCCGCGTTTTATGCGCGAAAATTATAGGGTTAATTTTCGTAATTACGACGCGCCCGGTCGCACGATTACCAAGCCCCGCGCCTAATTTCATTTATATAAATTACCAGGAAATATCTATTTGCACAAGAGTCTCGCGCATCCCCTTTGGGCCGCTGCCTTTGTAATCGCCAGCCAATGAAATGATCATAAAATTCTGCCCTGTACTCCTTGTAATCGGTCTGGCAGCCCTTGGATAATGCAATTGCCGTGAAAACGCATATAATTAACCGGCAATACAAACCACAAAAAAGATCTTAAGTGTCTTCGCGATACACACCTTCAATTTCTCCTTTTACAAATTAAAAATGCAAACGAACGTCTCCGTTGGACGAAAATGATACTGGCGCGGTTTTTGTAGTTGATAATGATTAAATATTGTAAGTTGCACGACAATTTTATGGAAAGAATAGGATTAATATTGGAAATTATTTACGGCGACTTGAAAATTGTTGCTAGTTACCATTTGAGGTACCCTTTTCCAAGTAAATCGTTGAAGGCTGTGAAGAATGGATTGTGTATAATAATTTATAACGAGAATAATATTCGAAAAGCAAGAATTTCTTCATTAACCAATCTAAACTAATAAACCACCTACAGAACCAGCAGATTAATGTCAAAACACCATAACGAAAAATCCTCGACAAAAATTGAGGTAGCTAAATTCGGAAGTTCGTCTTCAAATACACCAAAGCTTGCACGTCAGATTATTATTTATTTATTTGTTCACATGATGCTTGTATAACTTGCTTAGTGTGAAAATATATTCCATTCAGTCTCTTACCACCTGCAAAATACAGTCAAGGTTTTCTACCAAAAAAATGCTGATGTTTGGAAGATTGGTGTTCCTTGAAAGATGGCCGGAAATTATGAATGAAAATTGCTAAATAAATAGGGTACATATTATTTATAGGTATATTCAAAATGATTTAGTTATGTTAAAATGTTACTGTTTTTCAATATAAGTAAGAAAATTTCCATTTATTCTCTAATACTGCTTATTGTACATAAGCAAAGTGCCATTTATTGAACACAGCATTGCCTATAACATTGGGTACAGTATTAGCATTACAAAATTAGAGTATTTAAAATCTGAACAAGGAAAGGCAATAATTTTCCCTAAAAATTGCGACGCATTTTGAAAAATTCGATAGCTACAGGAAGGAGATTTCAACGCCTTCCAGTTCGTTGAACGGTTTCCAGTATTTTTTTCTTCGCTTTCGGACTGTCACCATGAAATAAAACTTTACTGGTCCTCCAGCAATAATTTCAGTCCGAAAAACTCTGCAAGCTGGCACGTAAATCTTCATCGCGACATGCCGTGCCTGATAGACTATTCTAGCATCGCGGCGCTTGTTTCCTCCTCGATGCACCGATATTCTCCCTCCTCGCTCCGAGATCTCACGGCGGAGGCTCTTCCTCGTTCTAGATCGGATCGATGGCTGTGTTACCGTTCCCTGCTGCTATCGCGATTTCTGTTTCCCTCTGTGGTCGAGAGATTGTTGTTTTCCAGCACTCGCCGTTCCCGCTTACGCGAAACTTACTTTATTTGTTCGGCCACCCCGTTTCCCACCCGTACGAAAAAGTAGATTACAGTTTGAAAATTCGTTTCTCGCCCATTTACTCCTCCCCTCTCTGTCTCTTTCTCTCTTTCTCGAAGCAGCTTCTCGCGGTTTCCTCTTCCGCCGGATTTCCCATGAATTTTTTACTTTACAAGTCCGCGAAATCAACAGCAACAGAGTCTTCGCGAAGATTAACGAGCTTTCCGCATTACTCGAGTCAACACACTGTTTCTCCGAGAGCATGGATTTTCTCTGCTCGTTAAAACGGGGATTTCGTCCGGTGTTCACAGTCTTTCGGTTACCATCTTGATTTCGCAATCTTTTCGGCACAATCTTTAATACTGTCCTGACCTCATCGTGCTCTTCCTCGTTGAAATGTAATCAGCGAATCTTCATTCTTCTAACAAATTTCCATGTTTTCTTTCTTTTGTTTGCGAGTATTTTAAACATGAAGAGTGCATCCTTTTTCAACATCTTGTAACATTACACTTACCGCTGCAGGTCGAATGGCCGGTTTTAAATTTGTTTAGAATTATTGAAATTATAGGAATGCATCCATAGAATATGAATACACAAAATTTCCTTACTCATCCCTTGCTCAAAATTGTACAAACTCTAAATAAATATAATGTTCTCATTTTGATAAGTTGAATGTAGCCGCCTGTTGTAGCTTTAAAAATCCAATCAAAAGGACAAAAATGGACGGTTGTCAGCGAAAAATTTTTAGTTTCGATTCGAATCAACTCGAAATTTTTCTGAATCGGCAAACGAGGTACAAGAAAATTGTCTGGTAACCCCTTTTCTCTCGTGAGCAATCTCCTCGATGACCAGCGAATTCGTTCCACGTAAACATCCCCCGGCAACATTCCGAAACAGGGCAAATTTACTCAACACTCGGTCGGTTTAATACCGTTTGTTCAGCACGCGTTCGCGCACCATCGTAAATTCCCCGTAGGGACTAATTTTATCATATTCCTTTGTTGTCCAATTCCGACGGCTCTCCGGCCAACTAGCCACGCGTTCCTCTCGATATTTCCATCTCTATCTATCCAGGAACCACCAGAGTTCATCCCTCTCTGACAGCGGAATGTGCTATCTATACCGTTCGTTGCGTCCTTCTCGCTCCATCGCTAGCCGACAACTCTTTTCATTCTGCACACTCTGCTCTATCTTCGTCGAGCAGCACCTTGTTTTCCTCGCAACATCTAACACTGTCTATTGCTCGGTAGTGCCTTCAGTGCATCCTCTTTCCTCTTGGCCAGCTCTAGCATCAGCCTCGTCCTTCCCAAAGGTCTCCCTTCTCTAGCCAGTGTGTCTCTCATTCAAGCACCCGCTCGCTTCCGTCTCTCTCGCTCCGGTCTCCTCCCATGACACCCTCTCTCTCCGATCGTCCCTCTTCATCCAGCGAATAGGTCGCTCCTCCTCCGACAGGCTTGCGTGAACACTTTTTTCTCTGCTCCCTCGTAGTATCGTGCATCGTTCCCTCTTTCTGGCGTCATCCTTGTCTATTCCCGGACACTGGCATCGCTCTATCCTCATTGGGTTCCTCGGAACCACTCGGCAAACCCGTCCCTCTCGTCACGCACGCTCTTTTTTGCCTCTAGAGCAGTCTCTCGCTCGCTCTAACCATTCTCTTTTCTTCTCCGTGTCCCGCTGGCGCGCATCGCGCTGTCCTCGTCCAGGGAGTTAGCGTTCCAGCTCCCCTTTTTTTTTCTTTCGTATTCCGGTCTCTGTCGCTCGAGCTCTGGGTTAGCTACCTCGCTGCTTCACCGACTCTCTCTTTCTATCGCTGGGTAGCCGGTTTCTCACACCCCCGGCTCGCAATACAGTGCCGAGAGGAACGGGTTCCGTTGGCGGTCTCTGTTGCACGCTCCCTGCGTGGCCCACCCACCGCAATAAGTTCCACCCGCCCACGTTACCTCTCACGCACTTCTGCCGCGCGATCATCCGTTGCGAATTGGAAAGCAGGCGCGTCGCTTATCTCGCCTCTCGATCAACCCCTCTCTTTCTCTCTGTCTCTCTCTTGCTCCCTCCCTCTCCTTGTCTTTCTTTCTTTCTTTCATGGTATCCCTTATCTTCTCTTGGGAGGCTCGTTATGCACGCGCGAGCACTTCCCTTCCACGACACTGGGCTCGTGAGAAATCTGATGGACAAAAAGCAAACCGGGATTTTTCGGTCGTCCTATGCATGAAAATTGAGAGCATTTTAGGCTTTGTCGCGGGACGCTGGGAATGCTTTTGTCTGAACCATTTTCGCCATTGTTGAAATGCTCAATTTAGAGAACTTGTTGCTGGTATCTAGTTATGTGGACTATCTGCTTACGACACACTGTACAAATAAATGAACATCTTGATACGAAAAGCAAGGAGTAAGTCCATTTTTTAGTAGAATTGTACTTGTTGAAGTTTTACACGTTTTTATATATTGTTGACTTTTGGGAATAGATTGTTCCAAAATCTGGACTTATCTGGTTTTTGAACGGTTTTTTACATAGTCTTCCATTGTAACAAATCTTCTGTTTGCAACTGAATCGTCTGTGCTTGAGAAGCAGAAGATATCTGCCTGTTTATGTATTAAAACTGGCGATTGTAAATCTAGTTATACGAACGAAGAAACGATAGTGAAGAGGAGAGTCGACGGACTCCTATTATCCGAGCAATCCAGTTCTCCGAATTGTCTTGCTCTCCGAACGGTTTGGAGAAATGGAGTCACGCGAATGGTATCGTACAATCATTGTTTTAACCCGCATTCGTTGAAGTTCTAGCTGTAAGACTGTTTCATTGGCAAGCTTTATGATTATTTCTATTTGTTCATCATCCATACCATCATCCGTCTCCCGTTTTCTGAACTGTTTGTCCCTTACAATAGAATTGACACGATGATACAAAATCAATGTGATGGACAGATGAATAAATTAACGTTAACTCTGTAATGCCGAGTGCTCGGCAAGATAATTTTCATTGTTCTCATAGCAATCTTACTTGAAACAGAAAGCAACGTCGATCGCCGGGTCTCGATCAAGTTCTGCAGAATTTATAAGTATGTAGCAAAACAATGAAGGAAAACTCGAAGACACCATTTGCATCGGTCGTATTGCCAAGATGAATTCGCAAAGCCACTCATGCGAGTGCTCCGGTTCTTTTATAATCGGCTCTCGCCGAAATCCTCGAAGTTGCACGAGACCGTGCAGCCTCTGCCGGCGTCCATTCTTTTGCGGCGTTAATTGCGCGACGTTTTTCTCGAAGAGAACGAACGGGAGGGCCGATTTGCAAGTGAGATTCCATTGTCGTCCTTGAACCCGCCGCTCGTCTACTTCCTCGGTCGTTGTTTCCTCGACTTCCACGGCCAGTCAAGCGAATCGTGCTCATGGTCGGAAGCTTTATTGTGATCCATCGGTGAACAAAGGATCCTCTCATTGCCTGCCCGTGAACCTTGACGGACCGGTGACGTTGATGCTCCAGCCTCGATTAAATTCACTACTCCTGAATTTCGCGTTCGAAGCGGCTCTAAACTAAATATTAATCTCGCTTTATTCCCCGTTGATTCATGCGTATTGATCATCCTATTGAATCATGCGTATTAGTCCGCGAAGCACATAAACTTTGCGCGATTTAACTAAAGCCTCAAGATTCCCCGCGTCCCACGTTCGCCATTTATTTTCATTACCGAATGTCCTTGACGATCGCTATTGCTTTGCATCAAAGACTTATTAAATTCTAGCTTCTCGAGCGCTCCAGATCGACGAAGTGGCTGTCCTACCAAACTATCAAAATGGCGAGTCTGACGAAATTGGTGCAGTCAGAAGATAAAAGTATGCAGCAATCTTTCAAAATTTTGACGGTAAAATTATTACCCTGGTGGAAGATTATTCGCTTAAATCATTCCTTAATTTCTCGTTAAACTTCTGGGAATGGTTAAAAGGGAGACGAACTCGATGAAGCGTTTATTCGAAAACTAAATACCTTTGCGTCACTGAAAACTCTATTGTAATTTGGAAAAGTAATTTCGAAGTTGATAACTATTTTATGTAAAAAATTACGAAAATTTGTGTTGAGATTACTTGCTAATATTAAAGGCACTACAGTATTAAACGCAACCTATAAAAATCAGTTTGAAGAAACCAATAATTAGCCAGTGGTGCATGTTTGAAAGGACGCATTGATTTTTACATTGAACTTTGCGCTTCAATTTTAGTAACAATTTCAGCAAAAAATGCAGTAAAAAATTCCTGTAGCTAGTTACCAATATAATACTCTGCCGATACTTAAGTATACTTCCTACCTTTTTACCGCTTAAGTACACTTAGATTTAATCATCTTACACTTCGAATTTTTTATTAGATTGCCTCAAAAATTCGCTTCGATTTCGCTTAACCCTCATTTCAACACCAAATATTTTCCTACAATGTTTAATAACTTAGTATATTATAATTTTTGCGCATCGTTTTATGTCTGAAATGTAAATCCATTTATAAGTATCCAAAGAAGTAGAACACTGTAGCAATTCTGCTATTTCAATAAGCGTTGTCTATAAGAATACTCAGAAAATTTAAAAATCAAGCTAGAAGATGTCACTCATGTACCTAGGTGTTGACATAAGCTTTAACACGTTGGCTGCCATGTCACTTCTATGTGTATAGGTGAAGGAATTATTTACGCCGTACCAAATTTTATTAATATCCAGAAAATGCAATAAGGTTCAAGGACTGTTCAGTAAAATACATTTAGATTTTTCAATTTTTATTTCATTCAATAAGTTGCTGGATTGCTATTCGACTTGTCAATACGCACAATGCGAACACAGAGCAATTTTCTAAGCAACCACATGGCGTCGTCAATTGAACGAACGCTTACGAAATAATAAATCATTAACAAAAGGACGAATATGGTTTTTGTACAATTCTCACGTTGCCAAACAATATCGAACGCCCACCCCAGGAAATGAACTTGACCGACAACCAAATATTTTTGTCAATGAAACACCGCGTGCCGTACGAAATTACCAAAATGGCGGTCCTGGGAGATCCAGAAACACCGGAGCCGGGGTTGAAAGGCCGTTGTTTGTACCTCTGAAAAGCATCGGGGAATATTCCGAGAGGGATGTTGGGGAAGGAAACTTCCTCGGATGTTCCGTTCGCGAAATCATGGCGATGCGCTCGATAACGTGGCTCTAATGAGAGGCTCGGCTGGATCGGGTAAAGGCCATCGGGTTCCGTGATCGTCCGGGTCTCCGTGGCCCCGACCGCACGCCATAAAAGCGCTCCCTATATTTAGCCAGGCTTCCTCATATGTGTTCCCCACCTACGTGATACGCTACGTGGGCCAGCAACACGCTAGCACGTGTTTTACGACCCCGGCGCAGACGTCATCCGGACGCGTGCATGCGTGCACACACGCCGATTCGTGTTCCAAAAGCTCGTTTCAACCCTCCCGCGTTCCACCCCGTCCCTCTCGACGATTTTGGACCGATTGCGGTCCACGGAAACTAAACCCCGCGTTAGGCGAGCTCATTTTACTACCGCGGTTAGCCGCGTGACAACGTTCGCCTGCATCTTTTTCTGTCAATGAGGTACAAAAGCGGGCACAAAAACTGACTCACCTGTATAGCAGAATAAGGCCCTATGTCCACGATGCGTCGCGTCGGAGACGCGTACTCGACAAAATATTGCTTTCTGTAAGGTTTAGTGCTGCGATCAATGTAAAATAATAGACGTCTGTCCACGAAGGGTCATCGTCGCGTAAACGTGGCTGCATGCAGTTGCGATTACACCTAGCGTACGATGCCGCCGATCGTTTATACACGAAACGTAGAGGAATAATTCTTTATAATTATACATATTTGACGCAGAAGAATAAGAAGAAAATTCCGGTTGCACCTTTACATCCGCAATAATATTAACTGCAGAAGTGGCTGCAAGAGAATTAGCAGAAGGTGATGTTAAATTTCAAGCATTTTACAGAATGCGTAAAATTACGTACAAGAATCTTATACGCAATTCGTACGAGTACGCGTCTCTGATGCGACGAATCGTAGACAGAATGAAATCGTGCCTCACACGCTACGCGTTCGTGTTTCTGACGCGACGCATCGTGGACACAGGGCGTAACTAAGAATGACAAGATTGATATTTCGACATTTTTATTGCAATCTACGATTGCATTAAAAAATGTATTTAACCATTTTCTATGAAATGAATCTTTACAATTTGAACAAATATAAAATAAATAATCTGGGACGGTTTATTTGAACGGCGCTGGTATCTACAGTGTTAAGGGATCACTGAATTATGGCTGAGAATTTGCCGGTCTTTAACAATTTGCGGACGCGTGTCTGCAGACAGTCGCCCAAGTAAAATTGCTCCTCCGTGACTAAAAATCACTTTTTAAAAAATTATTACTCTTAAAAAACAGCAAACAAATGCTTACCAAACACAACACTTGCTCCTTCATTTAATTCTTATGCGTAGCTTTCAGTACACCATTTCATTTCCCAAGGAAAATTGTACATTCGGACCGTCGATAAGTACGCTAAACATAATTCCCGTCCGCAAAGGGTTAAACTCTCGTAACTTCGTGATAGAATGTCACAAAGCATTCTGTCTGGGCTCATTTTAAGTTGTAGAGCTTCTAATTTCGCCTGATTTATTCCATTTTCTTCTACGATTTTTTCAATTCACGTGAAAGACGAGAAGGTAAACGTACATTTTCTTTTTCAAATTTTTAAAAATACAAATGTCCCTACGGCCATCAAAAAATATTATTCCAGACTGAATTTAATGAAAATTTGAAGATTAGAGTCTCTCCTGTAAAATGAGTCTTGAAAAGTTGCGGTATGACTTTGTTGCCGTTTCATTCAAGGTTTAATGAAAAGTGTGAATTCTAGTTTATTGTAATTTTCACTCAACATAAATATTCGGTTGGCAACTAAGTGATTGCGGATTTTAAATAAAAAGGAAAATTCAAAATTTATACCTGAAAACATAACTTTATTAAATTAGATATATTGTCCCATTTTGTCGTTGACCTTTTGCCATCTTTCAGGCAGTGTCATAATTCCATGTTCATAAAACTAAAAATAAAAAAAAATTTGGCAAACCAATTTTGACACTGCCTTTCTTTCAAGGCTTCATCCCCATATACGGTTCATAACTTCTTGTACGCTTGCGATGCGTTTCTGCCTTTTCGGAAATAATAATAAAATATGTCTGAAATGCACGTTTTGTTCTTCCATTTTTAAAGTGGGTTAAAAACGGAACTAAATAACTAATCGATACAATTTTCTTACTAATTAAAGGTGGAAGTCCAAACAACAAGAAAACAATATAGGTTAGGTGCTTTGAACACGTTGATAAAACAAAAGAATGTGCTAGAACATCTATCGACAAAATCCGAAATCATTTAGTTGCCAACCCAATACTTCCATTGGAAAATTCTCGAATTATCGATGCATTCAACTAATTAATAATACAGTTAATAATTAGTTGAAGAAGCATGATCAGTAATGATGACATTAACCATTGATCGTCGATGCGGTCCACAAATTACGAGGTAAACAAACGTTCCGATGGAAGCGAAGATAATTTCCAAGCGGTTCGGATTAATTAAGGGAACAAACATCAATAAAAACCGACCGAAGCAAGTGTGAAAATTCGCGGGATCCGATTAGTGCGTCGAAACGGTTTCTCGATCGCGGACATTTGACTTTTCCCGCGATGTCGATCCGCTCCGTTTACTTTCGCGCAAAGGCTCTTTATTATCGATCATGATCGGAATTACACGGTGCCGGGGGATCAAGATCGCGATCGAGATCGGTACACACAAGTCCGATCATTTGCTCGATCACCGAACAGTAGCAGCCGATCGCGATCAATTCGAAAGCGATCGAGGGCTGCGCCGGAGATCACGACTGCGCTCGAGCGTGGAGGTCGATCGTTTGCCTCGTGATTAATTGAAAAATACAGTATTTTAATGATACCGTTCGAGAATTATTTATTGGCTCTTTCATTCAATGATTCGGGAAATAAGAATCAAAAAATCAAATCTTGAGGAACGATTCTCTGGGGAACTATTATCCTTTGGAGAAATTGTTTTCGCTCTTCTGCTGAAAATCTCGCTGGTCTATAAAACCATTTTATAGGGTAATAATACTTCCTTCCTTCAATGTAGTTTACGCGTGAAGTCGTATTTAATTGCTTTGGATAAAAGCTCGAAGGACGCTCGCTGTTTAGATAATAAATTAGAGAAGAATACATTCTATTTTTTATTATTATTTAAATATGTTTCGTTGGTTTCACATATCACCTTTGAAAATGTAGAAATTCAAGCATCGATTCATTCATCCATTTTTCTAATATTTTTAAACATGCTTTGACATAAACGTTGCTTTTCTTAATGGACTTAAACAACCAGAAAATTAGAATTTAGATGGAACGTTTGTAATTCCGAGTCTGAATAGACACAAGTCTCGTCATCCTGAGGTTAAACAATTACTTTAAGATTGAAGGTTCACCGATTAATTTAAATAACTCCATTAGTTATTAAAACTCCATTAGCTTTGCATGCATAGAGAAAATTAACGTTGCTCTAACTAAACTAAATAAGTCAGTTAGTTATTACACGTAATAAATGTATGATTTTGTTTGAAACTTTCAATAGAGTATGATTCTAATCTGTCTTTGTCCTGCTGTCTGGCTTAGTAAATTGTTTAAGTGAGTTGCGAGCATTTTCGAACTAGATCGAATGTCTCGACAAGATCGAACAACTTGTCGTGCTCGGTCGTCCAATATGTCTTTTCGATGCTATAATAAAATGCCCGGTACAGGTCTAGAGTCTGTCGGGATTCGATGGTATCGCGACAGTCCGATAAAATTGACGACACCGCGAGCTTAGGCGAAACAATGTCCTCGCCGCGGGTTGGATCGACTTTCGCCATTGTTGCCGAACTAACGTCACGTACACGACCCGCGATGGTATGCGACCCAGCTTTCTAATCGGTTGATTTCGCGGTTGGTCCGATGATTTTTCTATGCGGCGACTTGTACCATTGATATTCGGACACTAAAGGAAATATCTAACCCCAAACTTTTACCTAATCAATCCTAATAATTCATTAACCCCTTGCCATACCATTTTCTTTACGGATACAATAATTACAACGTCTTCGCCCCCAAAAATGTCACAGAAGAGGATAGAAATTTGATATTTTTGTATGACTACATATACTTCAATGCTTAACACTAGATTTACGGGGCCCGTCAAAATGACGGATTCAAAAATTTTTAATTCACGTTTATTGAGAGTGTAAGGAGGCATTCGTGAGGAATTATTAAATAGATTTATTTTCTTGTGTACATATTACAATAAAAATCGGTAAAGATCTAAGTAAATACAATTTTATTATTTTTATAAAGCAATGTAAAATACTCAATTTTAGTGCTCCGTAAACCTAGTGTTAAATATTGATTACACAAAAGTAAAATTATATTTCGTCTGAAAATAAAGGTATGACTTTCAACTTTGTTAGACTTTATTTAATATCTTCATCGTGAGTCTGACTCGTTAGAATACGGCAAGGGTTTAATTTCAATTCAACGAAGTAGTACCTGTTTGTAAACATTAGAACCTGTGATACAACATTTTGACCAACCTATTATTTCAAACATTTTACTATGCCGAGTCTGATAAAACCAAATTTTTCATAAAATTTCCCTTCTCTAACAACTGCCATTTAATTTCAGGAAAACGAAGAAGTTACAATAATCATTGTGAAGCCATAAACCCCATCGTCGTTCAAAGAAAATTATGTCCGGTATGTATTCTATTTTGTGTCGAATTATTTTCACGCGCTTAAACGATTCTGCGAATGCAATTCACAGAAAGAAATTGAAATATACAAAAGTTTAAAGAAGTTTAAAGTTGGAGCAGGAAAAAGAAGTTTCATTAAAGCAGGATACCGGAGGTGACCGTCAACATTTTCATTAATCAAAAGAACGGAAATAGTGATTCGTGGGAAATAATCGCGAAGAATCGACCTCGGTTGAAGAGACTTCGAGGCAGAAAAATTTGTCCGATACACAAGAATACAAGTGTGCGTATGTGTTGATGTGTATAGATGTGTGTTCGTTGGAGGATAGAAGTGGCACACGTCACGTTTCTGACGTTATTATTAGAACCCGCGTCCGGATACGTCGTTTGATGGATTAATAGAAAAAAAAATGATAATATCGTTAACGATAATGGCGCACGGACACGCGAGAACGGAGTAATACAGTCGAATCCTATACCGGTTTCCTTTGGAACATTTCCGTGAAATATTGGCAACGAATCGATGATTAGCCGAAATAATAGGTTACGTCCATGTGCAGTCTATGAACTCGATAGTTGTGGAAAAATGATTAGCCAGAGGAAAAAGATACTTTGCCAACATAAAGACGAATTTTCTTTGCGGGACGTTTCTATAGAATTAATGATTAACGATTATATAGAAATATTGCACCTATTCATTTTTGCTATAAATGTATAAAATCCGCAGCCTAGTGGTTAACAGTTGACTGCTACATTTGTCATAAATTAGACTGCTGATCTTTGTGCAAAATAAAAATTTTACGAGTCGATTCTACGAAACAGAAACTAAATAAAAATCAATTTTTTCCTTTAATAATTGTAGTAAGTTGAAAGTAACGTAACAAACTTTTTCAATTCTTCCAATGTCCTCATAGTTTTGTATTTTTTCAATTCATTTTTGTTAAAAACGGTTAAAACGTACAGTCTAATCATGTATGAGTGACACTCTTCTTGAAAGAGGAAAATTTTATTAAGATTGGAAAATGCTGGAGGTTTATGGAATAATTAGGATGGGCAACTTTATCGTCCTACGTTTGATTTTATTAATTAAATTACTTTTGGTGTTGTAATTTGGCAATCAACGTGTTAAGAAAAATCAGTCAATCATTAATGTTGTAATTCAAAACGTTTACTACTGATCGATCCAAAATTCGTGCAGAACATCCAAGCAAATACCGGTGTAATTTCTTTCAATCGAAATGAAATATATTAATAAACTTTATGATTTCGGCGCAAGGTTCGATCCTATTGAAAAGCAGTAAATTTGCAATTAAATTATTCTCGACGTTTCGATCCTGAAAATGAAACAAAAAGAAGAAAAAATTATGAACAGAATATTAGGAGTTACGGAGGAAAGTGATTTAACCCATGGTGGCAGATACGTAACTCTAGTTGGTCGTGAATAATTTAATTGCAAATTTGCTGCTTTTCAATAGGGTCGAACCTTGCGCCGAAATCATACAGTTTATTAATATCCAGGCAAATTCCATGAAAATCCGGGATAGTGTGGCGGCTGACATCTCGGAAAATGGCAGATAAGCTTTCATTGCCGGCATGATCAGCCTTTGAAACCGGTATAGAGGCCTCGTCGCAATTTCCACAGGCGATAATTATTGTCACCGGTGCGCGTTTCCCAATGGCAGCTAGGTGAAAAAACAGCGCCCGCGATCTTATGTAAAACATAAGCGAAATAACATTCCGCACGTGATCGGGTGCGTGTTGAGCCGGCGTTTCGCACGGTTGCACAATTTTCTGCGATAATCACGACCGGCCGAATCACTTAATTAGTTTGATCGTCGAGCGATCCGTGACTAAATGTCTACGCGACCGCGTTGCGTAAGCGAACGCGGAATTTTCAGCGTGCTCGAAAGTTTCACGAAACGTTTCGCATTTCTCCTCCCGGCGCGATGGTGTTCAGCGTTTACTTTTTTCTCCCCCCGTTGCATCGCGTTACACCCAGCGGGGAATGCACGAGCCCACGACTTTGAAACCGCGGTTCGATATCGATTAAATGCCACCGCGAAAGGTTAGCCCGACCTCCATCTTGAAATGCCTCCTGGGTCTCGGCTCGTCCGTTCAAGGTCACCGTGAGACGATTATTTATTGAAAAACTTGGCCGTAACAATCCTGGACAATTACCGTCTATTCGATAAACTCGAGTTTCCAAGCTATATCCGAATGAGTAGAGTCTGACGTCAACGGTCGACGCTCGACGCTTTCGCTCGCGCCATTTTGAAGTTCGTGAAGTTTTAGCTTTCCGGTTGCACCACTGTCTTCAAGGACTGTAATTATGAACAGCGATATTTGGTAGTTGTAAATGTTTATTGAGTGTCTGAGTGCGGGAATTTTTAAAATGATAAAAACACATGACATAACAAACGCTTATTTCCAAGATAAAATTGTATTTAAATTACGAACGGCAGGGACTTATGCACTAATCTCACACAAATAACATACTACTGCACAAAATTAATCACACTGAAATATAATCGAAAAATTGTTCATCTTTTCACTCCTACAAGTTTATGAAAAAAAACCTTAGAATACTCTACCTGTGCTCATTTTGAAGGGTGAATTATCTTCTTTTAATCCGCTTAAACTCAATTGTTTACGTTCCTAAACATGTCTTTGAATTCAGATTTTTCTCAGGTTACCCGTTTTCTTTTTGTAATAGAACAAAATTCAACCGAATCGACACAATGTAAACAATTTTTCCCACGTTGATTTCAAAGTGATCTTTCGGAAAGTAGTCTCCCCTTTACGATGACCTCTCAAAAATTGATTTGCAGTTTTGTATCACGATTTTGAAAAGTGTGCTGCTATTATTAGAATAATCCAAGATATCTCGTGGATGGACAAGCATGTTGCATACAATCAGTGTTTGTATTTAGCGTGTATGTCCAATATGTGTCTAATGCGTGTGTTCAGTGCGTGTAGAGTGTACGTACGTCTCGCGTGTGTGTCACGTGTGCTTAGGAACAAGTACTATGTCTTCACTGCCTTATAACTTTTATTTTTTTCATTCTAATTCTAACAGCGAAGTTTTTAATTCAACTACAATAAATTCGTAACAGAAAGAGGAAACTCATCTTCACAAGTTCGCATTGAAATGGCCATGTAAAAAAATTGTTTAAATTCCGTCGATTCGTTCGAATTTGCAAATTTTCAAATGAAGAAAGGCAACTTTAGTTTCTCTCGCAGCTTTTTAACAAACGAGGAACGTTGCAAAAATTGAGTTTTCGAGTGCGAAAGGTGAGTATTCACCTTTTAAAATAAATAGACACAGTCAGAACATTTCATGATTCTCTACACAAATTTAAAGAAATTCAAAGATCTACAGTTTCCCCGCTTACAACTCATCATCCCCTTCACTTCATTTAAGGAGCAGAGCATCTCCAAGCAACGAACCCAATCAAACAAGTAAACCATCCCAATCCGAAACACCACTTTCCCCCGGCTCCATCCGCGGACGATCGCAGACTCTCAACAGTCGAAAAAGGGGCCACGCGAAAACACTTGGCAATTTCGTTCTCCGCGCCGTTGCACCCTTTTTCCCACCCTTTTCCTGTGGGTAGGGTGTGAAGCCGCTGCCGACAACTGACCTAGATCCAGAGCCTACCGCACCATCCGAAAAACATCAACATCTCCGGCAGGCTGTTCCGATGGTGGACAGCAATTAGCCTCCCATTACCCCCGAAAACCCACCCCTCCCCGAGAATATTCCCGTACCTGGTCGGATCGAAAGTTTCGCGGGAAACCAGCGCGGCGGATCCAATGCGCATCCCCTAGCCCTCAAAGCGAGAATAGGGGGGTATACAATCCCCATGCGCGAGAAGTTTGACCCCCGTGTGCGAGAAGGCAGGTGAAAAGGGGCTGTTGGTCGCGGTGCTCCGAGATTGTCGCATGTTCTCTGGGGTGGAAGTGGACGCGGAGAAGCGAAACTGAAACCGAAACCGGAAGCGGAAGTGGAAATGGAAGTGGAAGTAGAGGAGCCTTGGTAAACTGCTCGCTTGACTCACCTTCTGGTTGCTGGTCCGGTATCGATCACACACGGGTTTCCACCCACACGGGGGCCGGTTTCGGCGAAAATGCCAAGCGGAGAGGACTCGGGGCGGATTCGCGCGCGTGTCTCCCTCGCGATCCGCTTCGCCGGCTCTGTGTGTGTCCCTCGCGTGACCGTCGGAGGTGGCCGACAGCAGAGCAGAAAGTCTCGTGGAGGTTTCCTTCTTGAAGCGGAGACCGTGCGCGGATTCCGGACCGGGAATCGAGGATTTCTCGCGAGGAGAAATCGTGGCGTAGCGACCGACGAATCTTTGTGTATGTGTGTTGCTGGAACGAACGGACGAACGGATGGAAACGAGGACGCACGCAAGCGCAGCCGGCCGACGTCCTAACCTCCACTCGATAACGTCGTCCTCGGTCAGCTCTCGTCGTCAGCCTGTGCTCCGTGGCGAGGAGAGGAGAGCAGAGAGACGCAGCGTCCGCGTTACGTCACTCTGTCATAGTATACATATACGTGTTGCGTCATCGATAGACGCTTGCGCGCACGTGGTCGACACCGGAGGAACGAGCTACACGTCGGCTGTTACACAGGGTGCACCGATTGCCAACCCCCGATCATTCGCTGACACGCCGACAGGCTGAAAGGGAAAGGGACGGGACGGTGAAAGTTCCACGGGGTGGGCTCGGGGACCATGCCAGGTCTGCGATTGCTTGCTGCCCGCTGGATGGTCAGGGCTTCTCGGTCTGCCAGGTCGATGGTTACTCGTGAATCTGGATTCGGTGGTTGTCGTAGCGTTGGACGCTGTTTGCTGAATTAAATTGATAAAGGGGATGAAACCGAAGGGTGGGGGTGCATTGTGGCCGTGGTAAAACGTCGATGATTATCTGCGACTACTTGGTGTTTGATTATTTACAACCTAGAGTTTTATCCTTTAACCCCTTGCCGTATTTTAACGAGTCAGACTCGTGATGAACATCTTAAACAAAGTCTAACAAATATGAATAGTATGCCTCTCTTTTTGGACGAAATAAAATTTTATTCGTTTGTAATCAATGCGTAAGCAGTGAAGTACATGTAAGCATACATAAACTATACATTTTATATTCTTTTCTGTGATATTTGCGGAAGTATAGACATTTTAATCACTGTAGCCGCAAAGGAAATGGTACGGCAAGGGGTTAACTTGTTCCATGTGCCATATGTACCATCGACGGTACACGCGTTCAAAACATATAATTTAATATAATCAATCAGGTCGGCGATTGCATGTTACTTCCTGGAGGATCAGGGCTTCTCGGTATTTCGAGGTATTATATCGATAATTTATGGTGGTTGTCATAGCGTTGGAAGCTATTAGCTGAATTAGGTCGACCAAGGGGGCGGAAGCAATGTATTGAGTTGCAAAATGGTTATGGTAAAACTACAGTGACTTTCACATTTTGTTTTTCCTCTGAGTTTAGAGTCGCATCAGCAGCTCCAGTTGTTAGCGACAACTTGGTGCTAAAATTCTTTACAACGTAGACTTTATCTTTTACCACCGATGATACACGCGTTCCAAACATATAATTCATTATCAATGGATAAAGTAGTATAAAATGTATCAGTCTTAAGATAAAATATCGAATAGCGTGAATGAAAATGGGCTTAGAGGCCATGCCAAATATACACTTGTTTGTTGCCCACTGGACGATGAGTAGACTGCGGATGTTACGCATTTATAGAAAAATGAGTAGGTGCAATTTGACGCAGTGGACAAAGTAAAAGAATTTAAGATCATCAATGTGTTAGGCTCAGCTTTTATTAAAATTATAAAAAGAAGAATAAAGCTTCTGCTTGGCTTCTGTTCTTTGTAATTGAAGCAAACAATTTTTATTTTCGCTAAAGATCCTCAGTCTAATGACGAGGGCTTTTCGTTTAGTGGTTGGTCTAACGTTGAAAGCTGTTTGCTGAATTAATTTGATGAAGGGAATGGAAATTAAGGGGAGAGATCCGCAATTTAGGGTGCAAAGTGCTCGCAAAGTTCTTGAATGTGCTGTCCCATGTGAGGTGTTAATAAAATGGGAAAATGTGGTTTTAACAGTAGAATCATGGTAAAGTCCTCAAAAATTGAGTGTAAAATGTTAGCTGATCAAAGTATGACGCTCAAAACTCATGTCGTATCTGAAACTTCATTTTAAGGCAAGGGGTTAAACCAACCTTCACGGAGCGCAGCTGAGACTTATTATTTCGTTTGAATGTTTTTACTATTTAGTGTGTTGTAAATTGTTAGTAGAAGTGCAGTTCTTAAATGTGTAGTTATGTATCGTTCACTGTACTGATCTTAATTTTCAGATCATTTATTCAGTCATAAGTCATCGTTTTAACAGTGTCGTAGTCAAGCTTTGGACACCAATGCATTTATAGCACATTACAATATGCAAAAAGGAGCATAATATTGATATTAACGCATTGGTAGCCATGAAGTTTACCTACCTGAGCTTCAGTAAGAGTTTCTCACTGTGCCATGAAGATCCTGTGTGCTCATCAACGATTATATGAATATTAATATTCTCTAGTGGCGTAGCTTGCACATAAAGTTTATACATAGTACGGCACACTACAAATTCCCATACGATATTGTTTTGTATCTGTATATGCATTCAGTCGGTACAAATACGTTCAGTTCGATATTTCTTTTCATTTGTTAATAAAGCTTTTAACAATGTTAGTAAGTACAGATGATAATAATTAGATTGCGGATTTTTATGCATTTGAGAATGTTCGAAGTCGATCGTTCGAAATGGAACTCGGATGAAAATGTATATCTTCTGTTAATAATTTTAAAAAGCCGAAAGTAAGTTAACAATAATATTTCACTTGTCTAATGCCTTAACAGTTTTATTTTATATTAACTGTTCTGCATGCCTAATGATAATATGCACGTCAATACTCTTAAATTCCTTTTATATTTCTACCCATTTTACTCATAAATGCATGAGATACGCAGTGTAGTTGTACTAGATCGTATAGCACAGCGGTAAGAATAAGAAATGTCATGAAATAATTACTAACGTTAATTTGTGAAATTATAATTCCAGTATAGTGGTTGTACTTGGGTTTAGTGAACTACGAACTCGGAAGAAGGAGCCAACGAAGTTGCAGAAAGCTGAGTATGCGAGGGGAACCACCCCCTGCCAAAGAAAAGTATGTCGGTCGAACTTGCGCAGAGTGTTCATGAATTTTATGAATGAAAGCTTGTGTTGCCGTTCGAGCGGATGTACTATTCCCGTTTCAGAGATTTGGACACGTATTTCGGTGAATCGAACGATTAGAGAACGGTCCGTTGCCAACAATGTGCATTTTATCTTTCTTCAATGAAGCTCATATATGCTTCGTGAAACTTCCGCGAACAAAGGAACGGAATAGAACCGAAATTTCACTGAATACCCGCGAACAGGTCTGGACACCAGAATTTACCGCCGGATGATCGAAATGTCGCGCAAACTGTATTGAAAATGGCTGTAGATCAGGATACGGATTGCGTGACTTTTCGACCATTCTGTGAGCACGCACCCCGAAGAAACGATGCTCTCCTCGCAAGATATCTGGGAACGTTCGGGGACAGTTTCCTGCGAACGCCGGATGTGACGTGTGAAATATGGGAAACGCGCCTGAATCGACAGAAGATTACATCCTCGTGAACTGATGTGTGTCGTCTTCTCGGATGATTCTTGTGATAATCGCCCTGAACGACGAATGATTACGAAGTGAACGTAAAAATTCATTTTAGGTTCAACTTTTCTACCATTGCAACTTTTGTTTATTACTTAATTATTACCATTCATCCTCTTTCTGAAACGCCAGTCCCAACCCTCGTACGGTCCTCGGGCGCAAATTCTCACATCTTATATTTTAGATACTGTCATTTTAGAGACATCGATTTTTCTGCGATTAGATTGTAATTTGATGTACCTATTTAATTTATGCTTAATTCATATTTTAATCTTATACTTTCAATTGTAAAACAAAAATGAAAAATCACACGAAAAGTGCAACTACTCTGAGGAATGTAAGGGAGTTCAAGACATAGTCCAGAAAATGTCTGCAGCGACCTTATAAATTAACCCTTAGCGCTCCGTTGGCTCCGCTACGGAAACATTTGTCATTTGTTCCGTAACTCCGAAGGCTCCGCTGCGGAGCCAAATGTTTTTAGCATGCGTTATCGTCGGCGTTAGCAATTGTTATCTCTAGTTAAAACGTGCTAAGTCTGTACCATTGCGATTAAACCATTTTTTGACCTTTTCTATGGTTAGCAACATGGAGAAAAATAAATATTATGATGAGAATTTAGAGCTGAGTGATACTGAAGACGTATTTGATTTTGAAGAGTTAAAAGACATTGTGGAAGACAATGTTGGTTATGATTCTGACACTTCAAGTAGTAGTAGCGAAATTATACTACCAAAGAGACGAAGAATGAGAATTATTGAAAGTGAAATCGAAGATTCGTTACAGGACTTAAATGAATGGCGTGATGTTACGGAAGAATTACATATTCCAGATAGAATACCTTTTAGTGTATTGCCACAGGTCATTGGACCACAAGTTCCTACAAATATTGAACAGCCGATACAATAATTTAAATTATTTTTCACGGACGAATTGGTAAATGAAATTATAAAAGAAACCAACAATTACGCAGAAAATGTTCTAAACTTGAAAGACATATCTAGTAACTCTATTTGGCAAACGTGGCGTGATGTGGAAGAGGATGAATTTTGGGCTTTTATTGGAGTTATTGTCAATATGGGTACGATACCTCTGGCAAATATGCAAGAATACTGGTCGGTTAAGAACAATAGTAGGATCCCTTTCTTTAGTAACATATTTATAAGAAAGAGATTCAACCAGATATTCTGGATGTTGTATTTGAAAACACCTGATCCTGCGAAAATTGATATTAGAACACGTATTCAACGAGCAAGTAATTTTTTAGAATATATAAATTCAAGATTTTCAGACTATTTTATACTTGGAGAAAATATATGCGTTGACGAATCCGTAGTAAAATTTAAAGGAAACATAAGCTTTATTACATACAATTCCAATAAACCTACCAAGTGGGGCAAACCTACCCTTGGCGCTCCGCTCCAAAAATGTGCCGGAGTTGCTGGTAGGCAGTACTCGAGAAACGCGCGGAGCGCTAAGGGTTAAAAGTTTCCATTCAAACTTTCAGGAGATATTCTCGAATGATCCCTCTACAAGACATATCTGTTGTATTTTAATAAATCATGGTGTTGATCCCACAAAAAATTGTTAACCCTTCAATACCCAATCAGCTGAAATAAACGTGGATTCCTGTGTGGGGACCTTGAAGACCATCCACTTGTATATTGCATTCAAATGTTTAGACAAAGTTAACTCGAAACAGTTCTATATTCCGTCCAATTACTTGTACTAATTACTTGAGTGCTACAGAGTAGGATTAACATTTTTCACACAGTTAACGAAATACTTGAACGATCTCTGGGGACACACACTTATCTGCTCTATTGCTAAGATATTATAACCAGCTTTTTCTCGCGGTTCGCTTGCACAGGAAACCGTTTAATGCCCTCGGAAATTTATATTGTTTCTCCATAAAACCTTTTAACCCCCCCTTCACCCCTATAGAGTTTTAATCTTATGTCATGTCGTCATCTTAGATTTCATAATTGATGCCATTTCCGTAATTAACGTCCCATGTTTGATTAATTATATCAAAGAGCATTAAGACCAAGTTTCAAGCAAATCCGAACACGAATAAAATATTCCTCATACAAACGTTGCCCTTAGGGGTTGAATTTCGAAATATCCTTTCTTATTGCTTGTATAGATCATAAAGGAAACCTCTGTGCAAAATTTCAGCTTTCTAGGTCCAAGGGTTTAGCCTGGGCGTTGATGAGTCAGTGAGTCAGGACTTTCTTTTTATATGTATAAACAAAATATCGTTGCGTGAGCGGCCGCGTAATTTGTGCATTTCTAACTAAAATAAACGAGGCTGTTATAGAAAACCGTATTCCCTTTATTCGGGGAGGAGAAGAGCACTTATCTTTTGCACGTCTAATAAGTTCGACGTCCCTCAAGAAGCTCGTCCTTCGTCCTTGTTGTATCGTCATTTGGTTAACGACGAGATAACTGGTACCTTGATTGCGCCGTATTTGTAACAATATATTAAAAGAATCGTCGCTCTCCAGGGTCCCTGAAAGAACTCGCTTATTTTTCACGGGTTAAACTCGAGCAAGTATCAGTCCAATTAAACAAAATTAACCCTCTTTAGCGAAGGAAGGGGACGGGGGTGAGTTTCAGCGGGATGCGAGAGGTCGAGCAGAGCGCTCGCGAGATTTTCCGCAAGCCGCTGGTCCAATTCCTCCGCAGCCGATAAAATCGCAACCCCGTCACGGGTTTACCAACCCCTGGACGCGAAAACCCAAGCGGAAAAGCCTGCGATGTGTTTTGTGTCGCCTGCGGAACGAAACGAATATGTATCAGCCTTGGTACGCGCAAGCGCACCCCCGAAAGCTTCGTAGCGAGCTTCGAAAGCTCGCCACAGGATGGCGACGCTTCTCGGGGAACGCGGGAACATAGTCGTTCGACCCTTGCAAAAAGCTAAGGACGAATCGGCCAATCGCGAAAGCAGCCGGGCTCCGTAGTTTCTGCAATTCGGCACGTAGACCGCCATTTTCGGCCGGCCCTCCTAGATCGCCTGCTCGCCAGGCAACCGATGATTAATGACCCCGGACCCCCTCGATCCCTGGGATCTCTCGCGATGATCGTAACTAACGGGCAACGTTCGCGAGCTCCAATTTTAATGAGACTTTCCTGGCTCGTGAAAATAAAAATAGATAAATATGAGCACTTTTTGGTTTTGGTTTTCCGAGACCGAAGGATGAAACCATCCCTTAAATTTCGATCTTTAACACGTTGATTGCCCACTCGACAATCACAAAAGTTACACAAAATCTAAGCAATTTAGTTAACAAAACAAAAACTGAGAAGTTTAGTTTTCTGATATTAATTGCTAGAAATAAAAATCGTTTGTATTCATTTCACAATACAGGAGCTACATAGACACGCGTTTCTGTATTTAGTAATTTTATCGATTCGAAAATAATACGAGTATTTTTAAATTCGACAAATGTTTTTATCATAAATGCACATAATCTGCAGTCTATTAAATACTGTTTCAATGCATCTCTATTTCGATGATCGTGAGAAAATTTTGTACACTCAGTGTACCAAAGTAAAAATTAATTTTAAATTTTGTATAAATAATTCCGTCACTTAGATATGGGCGACATGGCGACCAAAGTATTCAAGCATTAACAACGTAAGGCAGAAATAAAACAGTGTTATTCCGCAGCTAGACTGCGGATCTTTATGCATTTATAGTATTTATACATTTTTTAAACACAAGGAAACAGGCATAGTAATAGTTAATGACATGTCTATTCTAAGAAATTTTCTAGTTGATAAATTGAGCTTGTATATAAATTTCCTCACCCTGGTTTTCGTAAAATGATCCACGAAAGTTGAAATTTGCATAAAGATTCACACTATAGTTGTAGCTATACTAATATTGGAGAGACTTATTGCAGTATTTCAATATTGAGCACATTCATATTTAAAGCCTACGATGTTTCTTACGTCTATGTTTCTTACACTTATATGTATTTCCCGAAGCTTAACCCATTCGTATCAAATTTATTTCAGCGGAAATCGTCAACTACACATTTTTGCAACGAACACCTATTCAATCCACTTTACAGTAATAATTATACGACAGGTATTACGTTGGAGATGTCTGATAAGTAATATTAACACTAAATCTACCAAACATGAAAATTGAGTGGTATATATTGCTTTCCAAAATTAGCAAGCTCTTTAATAATTTTTCATGAAAACGTTATTATAATTTTATTAATTGTAAAATAAGAAACCGGTCATTTGACCGTGGTAGGTTTAGTGTTAACCAAACATAGCTTTTTCCTAAATAAATCTTATTCATCAAATCAAGCACCATTGTAATAAAAATATTCTGTCAAGGAACTCCAAGTTTCTCAATAGCATTACGCTAGAATTTGAATTTTTTTATCTTTCACCTTCCTCATTTACAAAACTGTCATCTCCGTTTTTGAATATTTTCTACTATCAAATTCTAGGCGTTCATTCACTACCACATTTTGATCAAACATCTTATAATGCTGTAGTCAATACGTTTATTTTTCCACTGATATAAAAAGCATACACGACAATCGATTGACGTAAAAATAAACTTTATTTAAAAGTAAAATTAGACAGATTTAGACAATGTCAAATCAAAATTGAAGATGCTACCTTAAAGGCCAGCTTCGTAGCTTAAAATGGTGTATGGTAAACCTGTAGACCCGGGATGGGCATTTTTGTCTGAATTGAGACAAAACCGTCCCCACCATAGCGCCCACTGTCTCCCCATCATCATCAGAGATGGTATATGGTCTCGGTTTTCCTGCGCATGCGTGACGATTTTAGCGTCAGTAAAGTACAAACTTGGGCTAAAATGGGGTACCTTGGTCACCCCGTATAGTTTCGCAAAGTTTTTTTTCGATTTTCAAATAGTTATATTGTGTTGTATGTTATATTAAAATTCTATGTGTATGTACATATAATATATAAATATATCTTGCACTCTTCTGTCCGGTTTCCCGCCAATAACAGTTCTCCCCTACTTTCTCCACAAACATAAGACATACATACGTTCCTGCGTTTAGTCGCGTATGCGCGAAAAAACCGAGACCATATACCATCACTGATCATCATCCGCTGTTACCATAGAGGAAGGAAGTGCTTCGCCCGTTGCGAACAGTGCGCAAGCCTCGCGCATGAAAGAGAGGTTAGTGGGAGAAGCAGGCGTTTGAGGGGCCCCTACCGTGCCCATCCCTGCTGTAAACTATAATGGTATTTCTTGATCAAAATGCTTCAGAATATTTGCATACTAAAATCAGATATTTCGGATGCAGCAATCTAATATAGACGACTAAGATTTGTAGTGTAGTAATAAACATTTCTAGTACTATGAATATTTGCATTCATATTGAGCAATGCAACGTAGCGTCGCGAGTTGAACTGGCCGTATGACTCGATTGAGTTAACCCCTTGCCCTATAATACCGAGTTAGATCAGTAACGAAGAATTCGAGCAACATTAATTTAACATGTTATTAATATCCTTTAAATCGGAATTGAAATTCTATTTTTCTGTCGTCGATATTTAACCATTGGAAAAATTATAGACACACAGTAGATATGAATTTTCTCTTTCGTCTAGAAGATTTTACATAATGAAGAAGTTGTAATCGGTGGAACCATAAACTAAATCATAGTGCAAGGGGTTAAAATTGAAAGTCGCGGTTCTTTGATCTCACGTGTTCCACTAGTGTTCTGAAAATCGAGCGACTCCCCCTGAAATATGTGGGAGTTGGCTTCCGCATATTTTCACAGTTAGTGTCGTTCTTCGAGGAAAGCCGGCGTGCCGCGGCACTCGTCAAGAAGTCAAATTACGTCCGAATTACCGGTATTATAACGCAGCGCGCATTAAAGACTTAACTGTTTCGTCGTAAAACGTCCTTGAGCATGCAAATCGTCCATCGATTTCGCATCCAGCGTGCCGACCCTTGCCGACGATTATTAAGTTCGTGCGCAGAAAATGTCCGAATTTTAAGTAAAACCTTCGGCAGCTATACTTTCATTCATCATCATATTTCTCAGCCACTTCAAGGATACCGACACGTACATGCATACATTTAATTTTAGCTTCGTGGAACGCTTAATGGCCACATACGCGAACGTTACCCCTTTTTCAATGCATTCGCAATCATTTTCATTTTTGTCTTGTTATTGTCGTTCATTATAGTGAATGAGCAAAAACAGCCTCTATTTATGAGTGCTGGTACTCCTTCGCATACCTTATTACGCATATCTTGCGACTGCACACAATGTCCTTTTACATTCATTGTTTCATCATGTTGAAGAAAAAAATAGCACATACTGCCTGGTTCAAATTAACAAAAACTCACTGTAACTTTTTAGTCTTAGCCGACTAATGAACCGAAGGTTTCTAGTTACGATCAGACTGCGGATCTTTATGTAAAATAATAATTTTCTAAATCAATTGTAAGATAGAAAACTCATATAAAATTGGTGTGTGCTTAGACCACATGGCTGAAGTGAAACTTCTTTCTTTGATTTTTTTTCGAATTTTTATTAACACTTTATGACATTTAATTTTTTATGATTCTATTATTGAAACAATTGGCTTGTGATAGCTAAAAAATGATATAAATATTCTTGATTCAATTTTGTCTAAATGTCTTGTAAATACTGCATCGAGAGTTGTTCCTGATTTTGTTGTCGCTTCATTAGGATTATTTACCATTTCCAATCTTAATTTACTTCTAAAAAATTCTATTAATAATTTTGATTGTTCCGATGCAAAGTTCACGTTGAAATCTCCACTTAGCATCATCGGAATTTTATCATAATGTTTATTAAGCAATGCCGAACCCTCAACCGTATATGCTAATAGAATAGAATTTCGTTTCATCGTTTCATCGTTTCATCGCCAGATCGGTTTTACTCCTACCGCGTCGAGGTTTTACGTCTACCGCATCGAGGTTTTATTAAATCGTTTCCTCGTACCATTGTTTCATCGTTTCATCGTTTCATCGTCAGATTGGTTTTACGCTTACCACGTCGCAATTTTACGCCTACCGCGTCGAGGTTTTACTAAATCGTTTCATGGTTTCATCGTATCATCGTTTCATTGTTTCATTGTTTCATCGTTTCATTGTTTCATCGTTTCAGCGCCAGATCGGTTTTACTCCTACCGCGTCGCGATTTTACGCCTACCCCGTCGAGGTTTTGCGCTTAACGCGCCTAAAGAAGTTTCACTTCAAAAATATGTCTCCACTTCTGAACATTTTGTATTTCACCTATTTATTTCACAAGTGTGCAATAATATCGTGCTTAAAAGCATATTATTCGTCGCGAGCATTCAAAGAAATGCATAGCTTCAGGTAACATCACTTTTGACTGTGCATTATTCAATTTTGTAACTATTCAACCATTGTTAAGCGATCAACAACTGTCGCGTGATGCTCTCCTAATTATCGAGCAACGATTCGTAACTTTGACTGACTTCGCCGTAAGTTTTCACCTCGTCGTTATGGATCGCTTCATTATAAAATCGAACGTGTTTCATGCATCGAGCTAATGTTATCCCCGGACCCCGGGCCCCGGACCAAAGGTACCGCATACGTCCCCCGTTCGGCAACAACATGGTCGCGTTTTGTTGCAAATTGTCGGTTACTCGGCCGTCCGGCTTCCGCTGAAGATTTCACCGGGAACATCTGCTGGCGTCGATGTCTTTCCTCGAACAGGTGAGAAGGTGCCATCCGCTCCCGACTTATCGCTCCGTTATCTGCAAATTGAATTTAATTCGTCGAACTCGCTCGACTGCCGAAAGTAATTAACAATCGAACACGGTTGACCTGCCGCTTGACTGCGATCCAATCGAAAGTATCGCTTTACCGTAAAATCGATTCTCGAAGCATTCAGTATTATCCTATAATATTTCCAACACTTATATAACATTTATACGGTTACGTAATTTTATATTTATATATTTTATTTTATTTGTACACGCTGGATTAGCGATTGCACTTTTCTGGTCGTACTTAATGCAAGTATTTTATTTTATTTGCGTACAGTGAACATTTTTCTGTGCATACCCAATGCATCTACAGTAGAACCTCGATTATCCGAACTAAACAGGGAAACATTTATAACTACACTACAGATCCTTATGCAAAACACAAATTTTCTGCACAAAACGCGAAAAATAGGAGCCAAATGAAAAATTCGTTCATCCTGCAATAATGTTTATAAACTAATACATTCGTGTACTCAATTTTTGAAATCTGTCTACTGCTTTAACACCAGATTGACGGAGCATTGAAAGTCACTATCCTACATTACTTTCATTATAAAAGTAACGAAAACGCGCCCATACAAATTTTTAACATTTTTTTTTATAATATATAGCCATTGAAATATATTTGTTAAATAATTCCTCACGGATGGATCTTTATAATCTAAATAATCGTAAATACGAAATCTTAGAACGTGTCATTTTAATGCGTCCCGTAAACCTAGTACTAAATTGCATCTACTCATTTTTCTCACGAATGCATAATATCTGCAGTCTAGTTGCAACCCTAACTTCAGTGTCGATTAATTTTTTTACAATAAACAGTGTTGCATATGGATCGCCTTAGACCCAGCTATTTACATCTGCAGCCTGCTGGGACACTAAAGGTCCTACTGTATTTTATTTCAGTTAATTATACTACATTACGGATGGCATCTTTCGCCTACGGACTTTATATACTTTGCAGTATTTTGTATTGATTGTTACATTTTCATATACAATTCAAAGACAGCTGTATCAATTATACGGCAAGGCATAAATAAATTGGGAAAATGGATAACATCAATTAAAATTCAGAGTACTGAATCACTCTTTCGAGCATGCAAAGGTTCATTCATGAGCTCCGTGTTGCGCAATCGAGAAGAGAAAATTGAACAGCAATTTCCAGGCAAATGTATGCGAAAATGAAGTAATACTGTAGGCCGCTATCGGAAATAAGTTCTTCCTTCGGCGCGATACTGACATCCGCCGTATCAGCGTCCACCACCGACACGTTCAAGAATTTATCGGTATCTCGCCGATAACAGTGCGTTTATCGTAGTTTGCGGGACGGACGGCAGCATTGATACACGGTGAAAAAGACACGACACGCCAATTACGCTGTTCCACCGTGCGCCGTTGGCAATTATGCAAATCGTTACGCATGGCGGTCGACGTTAGTTGCGACGCGGGACGGTCGTTTGCATACCGCGATGTTCATACGTACTTGAGGAATGGAAATGCTGAGCCGAATCGCGTCCCGAGGACGTTGAAACAGGGAGTAGTCGAATCGAAGAGAGACAAAGAGCGAATGAGAGAGGGGGAGAGATGTTTGGAAAAACGCAAGGGAAATCCGCGGGGCAGCTAAGGAATTGCCAATCGAGTCGGTCGACGTATTTCCGGTGAAAGAACGACCGAATTCCAGCTTTGATTCACGTGGTAAACTGCCAGGCAACTCGCGATCATGAGATTCGAGCTATTTCATTTGTTTCTTGCGCGTTTGAAGTTACATTTCTACGAAAACTCGATTTCACCTTTTCAATTCTTCGATTCACTTCAACATGCTTTCTAAAAATTTCTCATTGACTGGTTCACTGCAAAAGTGATGTCTCTCAAAGTGACATCTCTTTAGCTTTCATTAACTCCTTGACGTACAAACATGCCAAAAGCAAAGTATGGTTAAACATTACCTCTTTGTGGACGAATGTCGACATATGCACGACACCGAGATTATACACCTAATTACGGAAGTTGCAAACATGTAATTAAATTGTCTACATAATAAGAAATCAGTAACTACGCATTGTTCATTCTTCCCATTACTTTAAACTTTCATACATAATATGGTTCTATAAAGAAAGTATTGTTAGTATTTTAACACTAGGTTTGCGGGACGCGTCATAATGACACATTCTAAGTTTGTTAATTTCCGATTGTCAAAATTGTAAAGATGCATCCATGAGGAATTATTCAACAAATTATTGTAGAGTGGAGGTACCGATGATGTATGAATGTTCGCGTGTATATTAACAGACAACCATAAATGTATAAAAATAGAGAATCGATGATAACAGAAGAATTGGAAAATAACGATCGCCCGAGTGGCTGCAAAAAACACGTCGGTCGTGAACATTTTGGTTATTCGTGTGCCCAAATACGTTAAATAAACCCGCTTTTCTTACGGCTTTTCCTTACATTATTACATGGGTTAACAATTTGGATAGACACATCTCGTTACGTTTATAAAGTAAAATCTTTTATAGTGCTCCAAAAACTATAGTGTTAAAAAATCATCATTCACAAAGGACTAATACTGCGGATATTTATGGAAAATACACATTTTCCAAGTCAATTGTAAGACACACAAATTAAATAAAATTGTACTTTGCCCTTCAACAATTTGAATAAGTCAGAGATAGTGTAATAATATTTTGAAACTCTTTTAATGTTCTCACAGTTTTGAGATTTACGTATTCATTTTTGCTATAAATACTAAAATCCACAGTCTATGAATTAACAATAAATATCTTAGGAACATGTCTGTTTTAATTTATACGAAAATACATTGTTGAGCTTATACGAATGATAAGTTAAATGATACATCGTAAATACTATAATTGTAATTATGCAGTAGCCTGCAGTACAGAGATTATAGCATTCTTTAATACAAGTACGTTTTACAGAACTTTTAGTTGATCGCTCATTATGCGGTAACAAAGTTTTATATTTATACAACTCTATTAGTACAGGCGAACGTCTTCCTGTTATTTTTCGGAAGAGGTGCGTTGGATAGTTTATCGATAGTATGAATTCAGTCGACTTCATTTTTAGTTTCTTAAAAAAAGCATAAATGATTTCCTCACCTATAAATGTGGTTCGACGATATTTAGCAATTAACATTTAATTTCAATTGATGACCGTAAATCTGACTAATAACCCGTACGTGTATTAAAAATGTCTTTATTGAAATATTAATAACGTAGACAAAGTACGTATGATTTGATTTTTAATTTGATCAGCCGTGAAAATGGTGGCCGATGCCGGCATAAATTATTACAATTGGAATAATACGCACATGTCGAACATATCAAAACACTGAATTATATTACAAATACCAAATAAATTATGAATTCTTAACCATTAAGTGGACCTTCAAAATGTACTTTAATTAAATTATATTTAATATTTATCTCTATCGCAATGGTAAATAGAAATGTAGTGAGGTAGTAAAATTTCACCTAAATCTGCAAATAATTATATTATTAATAGTTACACATTAAATAATTATTATCATAAATTTGAGTGGAGCTGCATCGGCACCAATAATTTATTTTAGGGTTTAACTAATTTAAAATTGTTAGGAACATAAATTCTACATTCTTTCTGCTGCTTTGACTAGCTCAATCGTTATGCTGTCTATGAAAGTGATTATTGTAATATTATTGCGATATGTATAAATCGCATACTAGTCTCAACTTCATCTTCATAAAAGAGCATTCTCTTTAATTTTTCACAACTAATACACAACTATAATTAATATAGTTGATCGAATTATAGATTAAACCCTTTCCGACATCCAGTGCTGACTACCGGGCGTCGTCTGTCGATGATAATGACAACGCAGCGCTGATAGCGCTGATTGTTTCGTCGCGACTGAATCGCCGCGTGATTACGTGAACGGATTAACGTTGTCGCTGAGCGGACACGACGGGAATTCGAAAATGAGCATCATAATACTCGCGGACGAGCCGTATTTAATATTTTGATTCACGTGTGTCGCTCGCATTGAAACTTTTAGACGAAACTAGACATAAAAGTTTATTAAGCTTCGTATCTTATTAAATCCTGGAAACTGTTATTTTACAACACAGAGGTAAAGATGTTATAATCAGAGCGGACATCTTCATGCAAAATAAAAATTGTCTATTGTGAGAAACAGTATTCAAAAACATTACATTAAGTCGGCGTGCTATTTAATAGGGTTGTGATCAGACACGCCAGCCGATTCCTCTTCTTGTAAAATACTAATGCCTGAGGACATGGCAAACTTTTAAAGTTGTCTTCCTCAAAAACGAACTCTTGTCTGCACCAATTTTATCCTACGTCTTCAACATACTACTTTCTATAATCTTCTTTCTATACATCATACTTCTTCATCCTTTTGCAAACTGTATCATCAGACCGGAAATGTACAGGAAGCAACCTGTGTATCTAAATCTAGTAGCAAGTGGAATTTTCACACGGAAACGTACGAATCGCGAGTCACGTATCGCATACGTAACAAGATACGCGAATCGTGAATCACGAGCTTCGTTCACGCTAAATGAAATACGGTCGGGGTGAAGTGTTCTTGTATTGGTCATTTTTTCGTGTATCTCGTAAGGCCACCACATACGCTCCGTCTTGTCGTTCCTTTTGCTTCTGCAGTCAGAAGTTGCAATGCAAGATGGGATAAAACAACATTGTGGTGATTGTATTCATGTCGGAAATTTGCTAGAACGCACACGCCAAATCGGACAATTTCACCACATGCAATATTCCGTCTTTCATTGCAATTTTTGACTGCATAAGCAAAAGGGACGACAAGAGTGTGTGACGACCTTTACGCGAATCGCGATTCGCGTTTCTGTGTAAAAAGACTCTTGTCGTCAAGCGCGGAATAATACGCATGTACAACTGTAAATTGAGGATCTCGAATTTAATAAGTTGGTTACCTATTTGGAGCTATGATAAAATTGAGTTAATGCTCTAAGCCTCAGAGTCTAAGAGTACGAGTACAACGGAGCTGCGATACTAGCAAAGAGAGCGTCGTCAGAGTTGCGCTTCTGATGGTAGACTGCTAACCGTAGCTCTACTCGCAGCTCCAACTTCCATTAGAAAAGTATACGTTCTTTTTCAACGTTTCGCTATCTTGGCTAGTATCGCAACTCCGTTGTACTCGTACCCTAAGTCCGAGAGACCAGTGATTCTGCAGATAGCAGCCCTACCGAAGCAACGGCCGAAGTTCAAGTGTGTCTCGCTCCGTTCCCGGAGCTCGGCAGCCTTGCTGTCAGACTCGGGCTTCCGGTTGACCAGACTGTCAAGTGGACGCGTAGCACATGCGATCCTGCTTACGCGTCGACAGCCAGCGACGACGGCGTCTGCGTGGCGACAGCTGGGCGTGCCATCTTGCACGTCTGCGTCTGGCTGCCCATGCTACCGAGCCAGCAGGAAACACGAAGAGGTCTTTCGAGAATCGCGGTGGTACTCAAGGCGCGACGACGCGACGCGACAAGAACGAACGGGAACAGGAACCACGCGAGCGGGTGAACAGACAAACGAGGGACCCGAGACGACGTAGAAGCTGCTCGATGCGCGAAACAGTGGGGCCGAAGAGGTGTTTCGTTGGAGAAGATGTTCGTCCGGGACACAAAGAGGAGAAGGCTCTGGCGGAGGAGGTGCCCGGAACCGCGAGATAGAGGAGATACGAACGACTAGGAAGATACCTGCAAACGGTAGAGGTGGCTCGTACGGGGAAGAAGATGCTCGGAGATAAGTAACTCGGGAGAAGGTGTTCTAGACACGGATGGTGGAGGTATTTAGAGCATGAAATAGAGGAGATCTCCGTGATCAGGAAGATGTTCCGGGGACGTAGGAGGTGTCCCGGGCCGAAGCAGAAGACGCGAGACATCGAGGGAGAAGGTGTTCTAGAACAGGAAGGAGCAGGTCTATTTGGAGTTTGACGCCGAGAATGCTTTCGGTTGGGCGAAGCGAGGGAGGAGGTATTTGGAGCACGAGGTGGAGATTTCCGCGATCAGGAGGATATTCGCGATCGTAGCTGGTATTTCGGACGAGAAGGAAGACGTCCAGAAACGCAGGAGGTATTCCCAAATTGGTGGAAGGAGGTGTTCGAGCGGCGAAGGGGGATTCAATTGTACGCCCGGAGAGAGGAGCTATTTAGAACAGGATGTTTAGTGTTAAAGAATTACGAGGGGAGAGTTGAGGGAGTCGTCCGGGATACAGTATGCACGCGGAATGTGACGCTGGTTCTCCTGAACCATGCGAAGAACAAAGAAGAGAGAGAGAGAGAGAGAGAGAGAGAGAGAGAGAGAGAGAGAGAGAGAGAGAGAGAGAGAAGAGAGACGAAGGGAGACCTTCTCGGTCGCTGGCTCCGATGAAAGAGCGAAGGGGTAGAAACAGAGAACCGAGGGGGAGGTCACCGGTTCGGGGAACCAAACCGGTGCTGCCGCGGCGAGGAGAGAGTCACGCTCTCTCTGCCGTGCGTGGAAGAAACGAGGAGAGGGTCGCGGTTCGACCAAGGCGACAGGAACGCCAGAAAGTCGTTGGACGAGGCTGTTTCTGTTCCTCGGTCCGGTTGCCGCTTCTGGGAGGTCGTCTCGAGCTCCTGACGAAGTCGGGGATACGTTGGACGCGATGCTCTTCTGGGTCGCGAATCGAATTAGCGACCCTATTTGGAAGCGCGCGGCTCGCCTCCGCGACGCTTGCCGCCATGCAGTCATCATTTACGGGGTTGCATTAATCCGTGTCGTTTTTTGGTTTAATTTATTATTTTCATAATATGCAGTAATCGGACATTGATGAGAATAATTGCCATTGCTTCCCAGTTAGCACCGTACAACCATAGAATGTACGTTTCACGTTCTGTTTATGTGCGAACGTCCTACGTCCATTCGGAGATCATTAGGACGTTCGCAAGACTTAAATTTTGTACCTTCTCGGATGGTCTATTTCTTAAGTCTTATGGATATTCTTAGAACTTAAACGTACGTTCTAGGAACGTTTATTTCTGAAGCCTTATCGATGTCCTATATTGTAAAAACGTCGTTTTGGAAGTCCTACCGATCTTCTCACAACGTACATTTCGAAGTTCGAATGTTCTAGAAACGTCTTTCTCGAAAGTCCGACAATAATAAAGTACCATCGTTTCGGAAGCAAACGATCACGAACTCCGAAGAAAGCAATTTTGTTCCAGCGATTGAAACGTTCAAATTAATCGTGTAACATTTATATTTCATTTCATATATTGAACTATTATTATTGATTAAGGTCAGAGTTAGACTGCCACCTATCTCAATCTCACGTATACATTATACATATGTATAGTAGTGTATTACATGTATGTAATTATATGTATAATTAGCGTCATACTACGTATATGTAATTATACTGTGGTATGTATCGAATCTGCATGCTTGCAGATTAAATGAAATTTGTATATTAATACGTTAATATTAACAAGTTTGTGATATGTATATTAATACTATTTAGCAATTGTAAATATTCGGAAAATGTTTCGTATACGCCTTTGAAGAGGTTAGGTTTTTAAAAGTTCTGTAAATGTTCTGTAAACGTCCAGAGAACGTTACTTTCGGACGTTCGGAGAACGTTCTGGGGGTGTCGACACAGGACGTCTCAGTTTGCAAATAGGACCTTTCTACGACGTTTACAGAACGTAACGAAGACATATAGGGACATACAGACCTTATGGGAATGTCCCTAGAACATAAGGAACGTCCGGCACTGGCGTACATCGGACGTACATCGGACGTACATCGGACGTACATCGGACGTACATCGGACGTACATCGGACGTACATCGGACGTACATCGGTCGTACAACGAATGTACATCGGTCGTACATCGAATGTACATCGGTCGTACATAAGACGTCTCTGTGGGATTTGGGTTTCGACTACTGTTTGCCATTTTTCCGGTAAAAGTTAAATCTCTCGTCGAAAAAGGAACTTCTCTTTCGATGCTATTCAATCATTAACCAATTTTCGGAATTCCCCGAGGTTGGCGAAGCATGCATTTCTTCCAAGACCCAATGAATTGAAGGTGCAATATTGGAGGAATATGCTGATTGCCGAAGAATTTCCCAAAGCAGGTTTATGAGTGCTTCTTTAACCACTTTTGCCATGTACGGTCTATCGTTGTCATGCTGGAAGATCATTTTCCACCTATTACTGCATACCGATGGCCTTTTTTGCATTTAATCTTTTAGTTTTTGCGTTTCTTAAAACGTTGAGAAACTTGACGTTCGTTCTTTAACACTAGAACTACCGAGCAATAACTGCGACTGATGTATAACGCTTTATAATAATAACAAGACTTCATCTATTCAGACGTCGTACAATTTTTATTCTAATGTCTGCTTCAATGAAGAAATTCATTCGAAAATTTCTGCTGAAAATATTTTCATAATTTCAGTAATTGCGGGAAGAAAAAATTAGGAATCAGTCATTTCGACTGGTTCGATAGTTCCAGTGTTAATTTATCGGTGCATCATCCATGAACTCATCCTCATCAGTCTTCTTGTTCCAATATGATTTCGTTAAAGATATTGAAAGAATTTAAGGATATTATATTATTGTCGACTTTTTGAAATGATTGAAGGAGAAAGTGCATTTTTATTTTACTTTGGTTGAACTTTGCCCGAAGATCTGCAGTCTCACTATAAATTATTAGGAGAAAAAAGGGGTTGCAATTTAGAACATCCGAAATTGTAAGGAAACCGATTGAGGTATTACTATACGTAGAAAAGGTAGTGAGTGGAAAACAGGACGAAAAAATTATAGATTCGCCGGAATGGCTGCGAAAGAAAAAGAAATAAAGGAGGGAAAAGCCGAAGAATAGTAAAGTGTGCAATAGATAGATTGGTTGTACAAGGTAATTCGGAATAGAAGAAAAGAGAATAAGGTAGAATGGAAATAGAATGCTTGGGTTAAGTTAGTTCCATTGTAAAACCAAATCCGATTCATAGCCGTGAGATTAAATAAATAAAGATTATTATTACATTACTTATATAAATGATTATGTATGAACGATTGTTCGAATGAAAGAAGACATTTATTCTTAATGGTAGGAACGAGTTATATGAAAGAAATCAGCAGATTCGAGGACTGGAACGCGAGAGGTAGCAACGGAAGAGGAAGAGTCAAGGATGAGCGACTCCAGGGGTCCCGGAAAGGTGTTCCTCGAGTAGACGGTACGGCAGGAGGTAACCTGCGAAACCTGGGGGCCAGGAACAGGTCGTCCAAGTGAGTAAACGGCACGTCAGCGTGGACTGCGGGCAATATCGGCGGCGAACGTCAGAAGGTTGGCCAACTTTTTTTCCTAGCGAACAGAGACAAATCGATATCTACTCGCGCAGCGGTTCCACGTTTTCCTGCTGCAGCAGCAGCCTCGACCACAGGGTCACTGACACCCTCGGCGTGTCTTTGTCCGATGGAACAGCCCCGAATCCCGGTTTCGCGATTTTTCGCGGCAAGTATTTTCCTATCAATCGATCCCCACTTGACCGTCCTGCATCGCCTCGATCAGATCCAGAGAGAAATTTGACGCTTAATCACTATTTAATCTGTACTTCTGTCTGCTCGGAATTGATCGAGATGAATAAACGTACTATGTACTCCAAGAGTATGAGATCGTTAAAGGCAAATTTAGACTTTTCATGTTGGATGTGCGTGCTTGGTATGAATAATCCACAATGAACGGTATAATCATTGTGTTCTTCTAAAATGATTCTCAAAAGTGACTATCTCTACGACGGAGGAGTCGGGGTCTATTTCGACCCGGAGTATTGAAATCGGTATTCAATTACTCAGTTTCTAGCGAATTAATGAAATGAACAACTGCTGCGTTAGGTACAATAGAAGGATTAACGTGACCATGTTGTATCGCAGTGCAACTTATACAATGAAGAAATTAATTGAAAAGCTCTGTAAGATTAACTTTCAGTATCTATGGTTGCTTCACTGTTGATATCCAAGCCTAATATCAAGGCTCGCCTTTATATGTTGTTATTCTTTAAATGCTGCTGTCCTTTTAACTGTTATTACACTAAGTTATTCTCATATAAGTATGTGTGGTGGAGTGTCTACATTGTGTCTTTTATACATGTGTATACTTAATATATTAACGCTCATATACAGGGTGAGTCAACTAACATTTCCACCTCAAATATCTTTGTTGTGTTCAAAGATACATTAAATGTCTTCAGGACAAAGTTGGATGGTAAAATGGAGTTCACACGATTCCCAAAATATTTTTGTTTTTATGTCATTTTGTTAGAGATATTAAGGTCACCTTCATTTTTTTAAATGGAACCACCATTTTTTAAACACCTACAATGATAGTTTCTTCCATTACGAATTCAGTGACTATAATTACTCAAGGTTATTCAAGGTCACGGACAGAGATAACGTATAAGATTTAAAATATGAAAGCAGAATACCTATATTTCATAAATTATCGAAATGATGGCCGTCTACCTCGATACATGCTTGTAAACGGGCTCTGAGGGAATGTTGAACTCTGACAAGTACATCCGAGGTAATATTCGAATATGCTGTGATGATACGCGGATACATATCTTCAACTGTTGTTGGGGCATTCTTGTACACAGTCTCTTTTAGCAGACCCCACAAAAACAAATCCAGTGGATTTAAATCAGGCGAACGTGCTGCGCAAATAAATCGCAGCATAATCGGCTAGGGGATGTTTGAAAACAGTCAATATCATTGAAGGACCTTAGCATGTTTACTACAAGTGTCACTGGTAATGAACGTATTCTGCTTTCATATTTTAAATCTTATACGTTATCTTTGTCCGCGATCTTGAATAACCTTGAGAAATTATAGTCAACGAATTCGTAATGAAAGGAACTATCATTGTAGGCGTTTAAAAAAGGGTAGTTCCATTTAAAAAAATGAAGGTGATCTGGATATTTCTAAAAAAATTACATAAAAACAAAAATTTTTTTGGTATCGTGTGAGCCCCATTTTACCATTAAACTTTGTCCTGAAGACAGTTCATGTATCTTTGAAAACAACATAGATATTTGAGGTGAAAACGTTAGGTGACTCACTGTATATTCTTGTTCTGTGAAAATTTCCCTTGTTTGTTAATCTTACATTGAATTCTGTGTACTGTTGAAATAAATCTCTTATGAAATTTCCTATAATAAAAAAAAGGATTACCGTGTCTACGAGAAGTATCTTCGAAAATTATATAAATGTTCCGCTGTCCGAAGGTTAATGAACATAGTAGGATCAGTTTCTAGTTTCGATGAATCAACTCTTCGATGATGCAGATATAATGAAACAGTGACAAACCTTTCTAAATAAATTCACGATGATCATTATCATCGTCCAGTTTCAATGCACCGTTTTGACCGACATTTTGAAAATTAGTGATTCGATTCCAATCATCGACGAAATATAAATAGTACGGCTTTCATCTTTCACACTCGTTGCGGGTGATCCATCCGCGATGTACATACATCTAAAGTGAAGAAGTGTAAATTCGCCTTAAATATTAAAACATAATTTAGCTTTTGAGTTAAATTGACCATAATAGCACAACCGTAACAAATATTTCAACGGTACAGCGACCAGAAAAATTCCACAGAGTTGGAGTAATTTGTTTCATAGAACGGAAACTGAAAGGGTAAGATTTATTACATTAAATAAATCCATGATGGAATATGTATATTACCACAGAATTATATATTAGCAATGTCTATTTTAGAGGTAACGATAAATTCAATGCCAGAGATAAATAATTATGAACAATCTTGGTACAGAACTTTAATGGCTCACAGTGTATAATTCATTTTGTATTTAAACAATTAGTTAACATATTCATTGTGTAGAAATGAATCATATTATTCTTTCAAGTGTTGCTCTCGCTCGCGGTGAATGGAAAGAAATTGGAATAAAAGTTTCTGGATTCTTGTATCGGTCTTCCTACCTAATTAAATAGTTTAAAAACACGTCAGAAATGTATAGGTTCGTATAATTAACTTCCGAGCTTTGATCTGTTAACTTGGAGATG
Source organism: Sphecodes monilicornis (assembly GCA_913789915.3). Lineage (NCBI taxonomy): Eukaryota > Metazoa > Arthropoda > Insecta > Hymenoptera > Halictidae > Sphecodes > Sphecodes monilicornis. The sequence goes on along the minus strand of OU565291.1, from coordinate 12,647,728 downwards.
TTCCGAGCATCAACACTTACGAACGCACAACTCAAACCAAACAAAATTATTGAGAAGACAAGAATTGTTTAGCACGTTGATTGTCACAAAAGCTACCCATCGAATCACTTCAAGTTTATAACACGTGGCTAATAGGATTCAATATAAACTATAGAGGTTAAGGTACCTCGGGTCTACATTTTCCATGCAATTCAATGAAAAGGTAACATTTATTAGATGTAAAAATTAATTCGTCACAACTGACCAGTTGTAACTTTCGTTTGAATTCAATTTTTTTGTGGGTCGATCAGTTATCTGTAATATGATGTAAACGTATAGACAACTATGGGGAGTATTTGCAAGATATGAATGTGTTTCGATTATTTCTAAATGAATAAGAAGTCTATGAAGACTATAATATAAACTATAGAAATTAAGGTGCCTCGGGTCTCTATTTTCCATGCAATTCAATGAAAAGGTAAGATTTATTAGATATAAAAATTCATTCGTCACAACTGGCCAGTTGTAACTTTCGTTTGAATTCAATTTTTTTGTGGGTCGATCAGTTATCTGTAATATGTTGTAAACGTATAGACAACTATGGGCAGTATTTGCAAGATATGAATATGTTTCGATTATTTCTAAATAAATAAGACGTCTATGAAGACAAAGCTACGAATTAATTTGTTCACCTACTAATTCAGATTTTAAAGATCAGAACAGCTAAGAAAAATGCCTAATTTTATCAAAGAGCAAGTATGCCTATTTAGAACCAATATTTCCATAATTTAGGACTTTACTGTAACTTCTACCGGGCAGTCCCAATTAAAGCAGTATCAATCCGCGAGACACCGTCCAATTCAATCAAATGAAAAAATAGCGTGGCTAGGACAAGAGAGAGAGAGAGAGAGAGAGAGAGAGAGAGAGAGAGAGAGAGAGAAAGCAGGAGGAACTAGGTCGGCGCAATTTCATAAAACCCCGTCGTGAAACAGCAAACAACGCTATATGGCTGCTTTCATAACGTAGCATCGACCCGTGCTCTATCACTCGTTTCTCACAGCTGAGTTAAAAAACTACGTACGATTTTCAACAGAAGAGAACAATTTCAGATGTGATCGTCCATCTGGCTGATCAGAACACTCAATAATATCCATGAAGGATCGTTTCGAGTATCGCGAATGACTTTCTCACTTGTCAGCACTTCCAACAAACTTTCAAAAACAAAATGGTAAGAGTATTTTTGCGTCTACTCAAAATGTCGAATCTCTTGACGCTCTAACACAGTGGTGGGCACGGGTGGAGCCCCTCAAACGCCTGCTTCTCCCACCAACCTCTCTTTCATGCAGCGCGCACATTCATTGCGTACGCTGATGTCTCGTGTCTTCGTTGCCCCATTGTACCGCGCTTGATGGAAGGGGACAAAGGGCGCTACGGTGTGGACGGTTTTGCCTCAGTTGAGGCAAAATTGCCCATGACTGCTCTAACACATAGAATCTAAGCAATCGAGTCTCGAGCATCATCGCTACGTTTCAGCATGATTTTGAATTGATAACATACATCATCTTTAATTTCATTGATATCGAGTAAATAGTACGTTCTACACATTGAATTATAAATTGTGTATTGGTACGGATAATTTTATTTTAAATTCATCTCATATTATCTTCGATTTTTCATTAGTTTTTCTGCCATACAATTTTTATTTGGCATAAAGATCCGCAGTCTAACTGCGATAGTTTAGTTTTTCATTTAATGAACTGTACTGTACTGTAAATGTTCCATGATATTTTCACACGGATCAAAATTATTGAAGAAAATATAGGAATGGATTACCTAGTTGTCAACACAAGGGTTAAGCTCATATTTTCCTCCCCCATTGTTTCATTTCCAAAAGTAAGAATTTATAAATGTAACGTCAGACATAAATGTAATATCAGGAAAATGTAGGATGGATAAGCGTTAAAAACTTCAGAGTTTGACCTCGTTCGGAGGAGGATAAAATCCTGCAAAATTGACAATAACGTCAGCAATTCTTGTTCAACTAAAAAGTCCAAGTAGCTCCGTCTGCTTTCTCCTTTCTAGATCCAGAAATTCATCTGGTTGCAACGCCACAAAGAAACATGATGTACGATTTTTTTCTAGTTTTTTATTAAGCCTTAAATGAGAGGTGTACAGCCAAGTTTACAGTGAAAGAAGGTAAATTAGGATTTTACACCACTAATCTTGGTCGCCATTCTGTTAAACAAAACAGTAAAAAAAATCGCACATCAATTTTTAAGGAGTCGTTGTAAGGGGATGGCTTGAATCTTCAAATCTGTGGAAGATACATTCACGAACCAAACTTTTTAATGCTTTTACAGAGGTTTCAATGTATAGCATTTTATAGGAAAAATGGGTTGAGTTTCTCATCTGCTAAATCGTGTAGAAATATCTTAGAAAGTAGAATCTTCAAGCTTTAAAATGTGTCCAAGTTTATTGTTGTACGATTGTATTTCACGAAATTGGAACCGGTTATATATATATATATATATATATATATATATATATATATATCGCTAATTTAATACCTTATGGAGACACCCTCGGAATTAAATAGTTAAAAGAGTTAATGTTAACGAAAGTTACGATTTTTACTGATTGCGAGTTTGACACCCCTAAACAAATTTTAAATGAATAGAGACTTAAAATTATACAAAAAAACGTAATTTGAACAAAAGTTAGCATTGAAATTGCTGTCAAATTATTATTAGTTGCATCACATATTCTTCTCTTAACTAGTTAAACAGCTCTTTTCTATTTACTGCGACATTACTTCCTGAAAAAAATTGTCTCACGGTTTCGGCTGCAGGTTGATGCACCTCAATTTTAAACTCATCTCGACAGTGGTGTTTCCTAAAAGCAATAATGTAAAATTTTTTATATACCTAACTGTACTAAAAAAGCTACAACATTTCTATTCTAATCCAATATAAAGAATACCGAATATTATTTCATGTGATAGTATGATAGTGAATTACGACTTTAGTAGGAGACAGAAATATAAAAGTTGTTTAGTAGAAACAGATAAATTTCTGTACTATAAAAATCAATTCTAAATTGGCAAGAAAATATTCTCGTAGAAACAAAGCGCGGCATTAACACCCGAAACTGACTGATGCATTGCTTCAAGAGACTTGAACTTGACTATTATTTATTTAAAAAATGAGGACAGATCTATCCTCTTCATCTGTCTCAAGATCTGTCCAGTTCAGTCTACAATATCGATCAAGTGTTAGCTTGCGAAAAGTGCAAGTTTCAACCTATTTCGTGACATGAAAATTTTTTAATTAATTCCACCAATTTTATAGAAACGACCCACTGTGTACTGTGCGGCGTCCGTCGATTTTCGATCGTTCGATGTGCACGCGGTTCGCGTCCTCCCTGATTCCCCTTGAACAAGAGGCAGAAGAGGTCGCGACAGGAAAAAGGAGGCGAATGAAAGAGGGCAGGAAGGGTGGCGTAGAAGGCGAGGCAGCGACAGGAAGAGAAGAGAGTCGGACTCTTTCCTCCCATGATTCCCTCGAATTTGCATGCGAGCCGCCTCGGACCGGTCGCGATATCGATTCGCAGGTGGCTACCCGAGGGGATTGCTTACAATACGATTTATTACAGGGGACCACCTGCTCGTAGAAATCTCAATCGTGCCGACTCGATGCCGCTATAGTTGGGGATGATGGAACCGCGAAGGAAGCGCTTCCCACGGATCTTCATTAGGATCCTCGAGGTTGCCCTGCTCGATCCTCCGTTTCCTTAGATCCTCCGTACCCTTAGATCCTCCTCCGGTTGCGACTCTTTCGTGATTCTCCCAAGGGAATGCTAGAAAATTCGTCTCATCCATGAGATTTTTATCCTTTCTTCGGCGTTAGTCAGTTCTTCGTTAAACGCCGCTTTTCCATGATGTGAACACTTCTTTATCGTTTGTTCATTGATTTTATCCTTATCTGCTTGTTTTCTTTTAGCGTATTTTCTCGATTTGCTTCTCTTTTGCAGACACTTGGGTTTTTCGTTCTTCTATCCTTTGTTCATTTGTGTTATCTTTATCTACTTGATTCCTTTCAGGTTTTCCTCTTGAGTTTCAGTTCAGAGTATCATTCTTAACCTATAACAGGATCTACAAGTTGGCCCAACAATAGTGAAATCCTTGAAATGGGCGGTTCCTGAGTTTATTAACATTAACCTTTTCCTTTGCACGAATAGTCGCCTCGGCATTGTTAAGGAGTTATTAACGAAAAACACGGACCAACCAGAGCGCGGCTACAGCAGACAGATTCTCGCTTGGCCAACGACAACGCCGCACTCACAAGGAGAAGACGTGGTCATGGAGTCTCAGATTTTCTCGAAACCTTGCATATTGGTAGATATCGTTCTCCTGTTTATAAAAATGTTGCATTATAGGCGTCGATACTTGACAACTTTTGAGATACGTTAAGATTGATGAAGTTAGTGTTTCTTTCATATTATGTTCCTTTTCAATAAAATTTTGATATTTTGTTTCCTATAGATATTATGAGTGTATTTTTCATGTGCAAAATACAATTAATTAAAATAGATAAACTGAACAGAAAAGAAAAGAAAAAATGGAAAAAAAGGGAAAAAAGGAAAAAGGGATTTCAACACTGGCCTTCCCGGTAATGAATCTAGTACGTCACGCCGTTTGGCACTTGACAAAAACTTCAACCAAAACTGTACTTAACGGCTTGACGGGTATAATGAAACATAAATTGTAAAAATCTCAAAAATTATTGAGTATCGACGCCTATAATGCTATATTTTCATAAACAGGAGAACGAAATCTACCAGTATGCCAAGTTTCGACAAAATTTAAGACCCCATGACCGCGTCTTCTCCTTGTCAGTGGAACCTGTCGTCCGTTCGCTATAGCCGCGCTTTGATTGGTTCGTGTTTTCCTTAACAACTCCTTTTCAAAGCCGAGGTGGAAATTTTCGCTAAGGAAAAAGCTACTTTAAATAACCTCAGGAACAGCTCATTTCAAGGATTTTCACTATTGTTGGGACACCTTGTATATTTTTCGAAAATTCGTTCTGTTATATATTATTTTTGGCTGTGAGGGTCCATGTACACCAGTGATGGGCAATTTTGCCTCAATTGAGGCAAAACCGTCCACACCGTAGCGCCCTCTGTCCCCTTCCATCAAGCGCGGTACAATGGGGCAACGAAGACACGAGACATCAGCGTACGCAACGAATGTGCGCGCTGCATGAAAGAGAGGTTGGTGGGAGAAGCAGGCGTTTGAGGGGCTCCACCCGTGCCCACCACTGATGTGCACCTACAATAATGATGAAAATGACGATTTTAGGGGATACTATGATCGAAATGAAATATCTTATTGAAAATAGCCTAGAATTGTGAATCTGCATACATAATGAAGTCGCATATACAACGATGCTCTTATTAACTTTGAACTATGTGTATGTTTGTCTAACAGAGAATTTTTTGTACATTCTCTTTCTTGTTGACAAAGTAGTCGTTAGATTTTCATGCGTGTACAGGGCTCATTTAATTACGAATAATTTATAGATCTTTCCTTAATCGAAGGTTTGATGTGATCCTAATCCCTAGTCCCCAACAGGGAAAGGGTAGAGAATTTGGGGGACGGTCGAGATCAGCACAAAGATTTGATACTACTACCCCTAATTTTGATTTCCATACAGAACCGAGTTCACTTTCACTGTAAAATTTCTTTAAAACAAACATAAAACTTCAATGTGACCGAAGTGCTTTGTTTAATGAAATGACAGTTGACAAAATTACATTTAATTACAGTGATTAGTCTTTAAACCAGTTAACTGTTGTAATAAGTATGTACCTAAAATGTGTCGCAAAACGTAAGCGAACTACTTTGTGCACACTGTATACAGTTTTTTCATAATAATTATTTATATTTTTGTATTTGTGCGTTTTATTTCGTCTTGTCCTTCAAATATTCAAAACATCTTCAAATTTAAGAATATATTTTACTTTTCACTAAAATTGCAATGTAAACAGCAAATTGTAGCTACTTTTTACGCATGACGAGTATATTCGTCATAACAAAAAACTGTGCCATTTCTTCATGACGAGTATACTCATCAAAAACAGCCAACTTATACAATTCCATTTAAACAGAATGTATTAACAAATTACTTTAAAAATGTCTGTAATTTGAATTAGCCAGATGCCGCGTGTACATAACGAAACTTTTTTTGCAACCAAATATGATGTCACTGAATGTTGGCACTGTTCCACAGCAGCTCAGACGACTTCAAGAAGACAGTAACTGCTAGTCCTATCCGGGTTTTAATCATTTATTTTAAAATATATGATACTATTGAGTACCGTCAAGTGTAAGGAGGTTAACAGGTTCATTGCACCTCATCTCGTATGTAGGCCATGAAAATTTTAAATAAAAGGTTAATAAGTCGCACGTAAAGAGACAACAAGTGCTACAGGTAACATAAACTCGAAAGCCTGCGTGAAGACAATAAAACAATGAATCATAATCTGCTTCAGAGAAAACTAGTTATTACCACTAGAATCACCGACAATCGTTGCGGTAGTAGTATCGTCTTATGAAAGTAATTACCATTACTGGATATTCAGATTTTGAGCGATTTTTATCAATCCTGAGCAATGAATTAATTTATATTAAACCTACGGAATATGTTAATTTTTTACAGCAGCATCTTTTAGCCTGTTAATCAGGGAAGACGAATCAACTCATCATTCGTGTTCGCCATCATCCATCAGTAATTCAGTTAGTTCATATTCTTTGCGATTCAATCATTGAATCTTTTAATGTACTCGTATAGGTTCATTTATTCAATAATTTCTGGCAATAGCACCTTTGCAATGTTAACCGAATAGTAACAGGAATTAATTCATAATCGATATTCGCTATTACCTGTCAGTAATTTTTCATATTCTTTATAATTGAATTATCAATTTATAGGATTTACTGTGTTATAGTATTCATATCGGTATAAATGTTATTATGTGTACATTGATAGTATTCATCGAATTAAATTAAATCATTGCGACGAACAAGTAATTCTTGTTACCTCAATTTCATATGTCTTGTGCTACTCTTTTGTAAAAGAATTGAAAATCACTCTAGGATGATTAGCAACGGATTAAATGAGTGACCGTTTCATTGGATGCAGTAAGAAGTACTCGTATACGATCAATAGACTGCGGATTGTATACATTTCTGACAAAAAAAATAGATCGAATTCAAAACAGTAAAAACAATTAAAAAATGTAGAAATACTGCTGCATTATTTTGAACTGTATAAAATGATTCAGAAAATAAGTACATATCAACGGAGCTTCTTTATCTCGCTTTACCCCTCCGACAGCAGAGTTTGGGTCTGTTTCGACCCATAGTATCAAATTCGCCATTCAGTTTCTAGTCAATTAATTAAATGAACAGCTACAGCATTAAGTACAATAGAAATATTAATATGTGTACGAGAAATACCTTCAAAAATATGTTATTATACACAATTAATTATACAGTTATAAGAATGGCACGCCGTCCGAGGGTTAATACAGACAATTTTTATTTTTCATAAAAATCCGCACTCTAATGACAGACATGGTAGTTAAGGGCGTATGCTAGTTTTCCACTTTCTAACAATCGACATTTTGTTTTTCTTTTTGCATTTTCGTTAAGCAAAGGTGTTGCAGAATATGTGTGCAAAAGCATTTGTTTGAATCCGTAAAATGTACATAGTTATAGCTATTTGAAGAATGCAACTCGCATCGCGAGATTATTGACAGTTGAATCTTTAAAAATTTTTTTTAAACGGCGTCTAAATAATTCCAAAAGCTTTGTTTATATCGCGAGTGGTTTCCGCAGCATTGCTGCCAAATAGAGTAGGGTACAAATCAACTAATAATTAAAAATGACTAATTATCTCATTGATTGGTAGTCATAGCAAAGAAGTCATTAGTCAAAATGAAATATGCAGTACTTTACATGTATGCAAAATTTCAAAACTCGTATTACGGAAATGGTAAAATAATAAATTTCATACTTAGTTTTGACTAATGACTACTTTGCTATGACTAACAATCAATGAGACAATTAGTCATTTTTAATTATTAGTTGATTTGTGCCCTACTCTGCTGCCAAGTTCATATTCATATAAGAAAATTACACGTATATCATCAGAATCCATGTTTCGCGCAATCTATTTAAAAATGGTAAAAATATACAGTTCTGTAAAACTTTTCAACGAAATGTCACACTAAATGTAGACATTCAACCCGTTTAAGAGGAAAGTGAAAAATAAAAAAAAAATGAAACCATGGAAACGAGCTCATGAATAAAATGACATCTCATGTGCACTAATCTAATACATCGGTCTTGTATAGGACTCGCGGTAGTTCTAACGTTACGAACGAACAACATTTTAAACTAAGGAGTCTGTTACCCATCGTTTGAACAGGTCTCGCGCTAGCAGCCTCAACAAACTCGTTATCCCCGGCCGCACTTGAGCCCAGGTGTTCCGGCCGCTAACGTGTTAATTAATAACGGCTGATGTTAATGAGCGTTTCGACGCGTGCGGAAGACGCGGATGGGCGTTCGACGGACCGGAGAACAGGAAACAGAACGCGGAGACGGTCCCGCACACAGTGTGTACCATCTATGGTCACATCGTCGAGAGGGTTCAAATGAATGAGAGGCGAATGGGTCTGCGGACGAGCGGGCGAGCGGGCGGCGCGGTGCAATGCAAAAGGACGAGCTCCGGGGAAAAATAAACGAGAAGTCGTCGGTGGCAGCCGGTCCAGCGAGTTTTTGACCGTCTGGCGCTAACTGTTGGCCCCCGTACCACCTTCGCAGGTACCACGGTGCCGTCCCACACGCGGTCCCACTCCAACCGCCGCGCCGGGGTCCTTCCGACAGAGAACCCTTCCTCCTCCGTTCACAGAACACAACGGACGCCCACAACTCGCAATCCCCTGGACCCCCGTGTGATTTATGAGACACGCGCTCGATCGCCCCGGAGCGGAAACGGTACCGCTTCTGACCGAAAAATGGCAATCTTTGCATTAACCCTAGAGGAAGGGGTGGTATTATGATCCCTCAGTGTTACATTTCTTCCTAAAATCTAATTCATAACTTAAATTCATTTGAATTGTTGCTTAAAATGTAGGTAAACTAATAAGGTTACAAATGAAAAATAATCTCATTGAATTTAATAAGTAGTATGAAAATAAGTCACATTCAGACATCGTACTAAAGTGAAGCTAATATGGCCCCCTAACAAAAATCGTACAGTCATTGTTTGTAGTAACATTTTGACGTCAACAGGTAATAAATAAAACAAATTCTTTTTGGTGTTCTTCTTCCTAGCTCGAGACGCGCTCAGTATGTCCCCATCATTAACATATGAGGCAGTGTATCTATATTTCTCCATGCTGCTCAAATGAATATCGTCCTCCACGAAATACACAATTATATTATTAAAATGTAAAATCATATCTAGCCTCCTTCGTTACAGGGGGCCAAAATATCAACGCGCATAATTTCAGAAACTTTGAATTCATTTTTGAAAATATCGATGATAAGTAATTTCACTTATGAATATCGATTCTACGTACCTTTTATAGACTGTGTCCCAGCGCACAACAGTTTAACTCGTTTAAATAGTTTAAATAGTTCTTTTATGAGACGACAAGAAACTTTCCGGTTATGTCACCTATACTTCTTAATTGCAGAAGTAATACATTATCTAGAGTAAATCTGTTTCCCTACATATAAATCCAGTAGACACAACAAATTATACCGTTCCACGCTAAAGATTTTTATTGTAACATAAAAAATTACAAACGGACCATACTGCCAAGTTTTCTTCTATGCATTACCAATTTTTTCTCAATTCCCAACAACTCTATATTTATTTTACAGGCCATCACACAAGTACTGGCGATATCCCTGAATATCACAATAAAAGGTACATCCAGAACACTAATACGCTTTTACTTAATAATTGGTCCCACAAATGGAAACGATTCCGCTTCTAACGGAAAAATAGCAATTTTCCATTACCCTCGTGCACTATGAATTTTTTCTCAATTCCTAACAACACGTCCCTTATTTTATAATCTGTCACACAAAAACGTACTGGTGGTATCTTCTGGATATCATATTAAAAAGTACATCCAAAACACGAAACGAGAAATTAAAATTTTGCATTAACCCTTCGCACAATTGCTTCTCAATTTCCAACAACTATTTTTATGTCTGCGTGTTTTACATCGTATCGGCCTTCTGGTAATTAGCGAATGTCTATGATTAGCTTGGTCTATGTATCATTGAAGATTTTTGTTTCTTTCAGAAATTATAGGGTGGCTTCAACGTGATCTTGAGGCGTGATCTGAACTCCATTATCACTAAACCTACCACCGCCGGTCAAATGACCGCTTTCACACATTTTCTTTTACTATTATTGAAGTTATAGAGATGCTTCCACTGGAAATGATTATGCATACTTTTTTATTCAAGTATACATTATGATAAAACGGGCACAACATCTAAATTAATTCAATCGCGCCATTTTTATAAGGGAGCGCGTACTGGTCACTTTTAATGGTCGGTAGGCTTAGTGTTATATTAAGTCGTCCCATAAGTTCGTGCCGCGGATTGAAAAGTATTTTAATAAAAAACCACAGAAATTTTATAGTGACGGTATAATATCTTTACCAAAAAGGTGGAAAGAGGTTGTAGAACGAGAATGTGGTTCCATTTTTTCGTTTCTGAAAGTACGTTTCAAATATTAATTTAAATAGTAAAACAGTAAACAGCACGAACTTATGGGACGACCTAATACATATCCGAATGGTATGTGTTATTTGTTGTTGGAAGCGAAAACGGTACCGCCTCTGACTACGTTAACAATATAAACTGTTTGCCGATACGTTAGAATAGTACATAACGAGACCCAAAATACTGACTTTTTATAAATCGGGAAGTAAAAGGACGCAGAGGTTGTAAATTATCATTGCACCGACTTCGTACTGATCCCGTTCAGAGCTACAAGTCAGTGATGAATATTATAACGGCAATGATGGCAGACAAAGCGTTCACGACCACAGTAAACCTGTCGTCGTTCCACTTGTTGATACTACTAACCACTCCGTATATGCACAGTGGTAAGCGAATTGTGACAGACTCGCGGATATTTGTGCGAATTCGCATGACTACGAAACGATGTAAACAACGAGAATCGAACAGAATTTACATCCCAGGAAATACGCTATAAACGACACCGGAAGCCACCCATCCGATATGAAACATAACAAATCTGATTACGAAATGATTCAATACACATTTTCGATCGAGAAAGTTCCCGTTGAACACGTGAAAACAACTTTTCAAAATGACGGCTTCAGGTACCTGCTTTCATAATTACTAAAATTACAGCGTCACTTCCGACGGGATTTATTAATTGTATTGGCCCACACGAAATCTGCACACTTAATAATGAATAAAATTAACCCGTAATTACAGACGAGCGGGCTGCGAGATACTTAAGAGGAACAGAATCATTTATTTTATCCGATCCCGTCAGGCTATGCACTCGGACGACTATGACTTTCTCTTGTGCTGCTTTAATTTAGAGTAATCCGTTACAAAAGGATAATTATCATACTTTTATGTAACCAAAGAAATTGTGGCCCGATCAAAAAGAATTTGTTTAAACTCATAAATTGCTACATTTAACACTTTATTTACCGGAAGCCTGTTAATAGAATTTCCAGTAATTGTTTCGTAGAAGGCAGGTGAACAGATAATTCTTACGCAATAATCCCCAACAAAATTATTGGCTTACGTCACTGGGAATGACTTGTCAGTCAAGATTGAACTGACAGAAGAAAAAAATCTTTAGCCACGGACCATACTAAAAATACTGAAATAATCGTCGGTAGACATTATGCTATATGTATAGCAGCCTGTAAAACCGCATATTTGTGGAAAAGCGTTTCAATGTTAGGGATTACGGTTACTAGTATTTGCTGCTTAACCCTTTGCACTCGGAGCTATTTCAACTAAAAAATCAAACATTTCTTCTAACCTAGGATATTTCCATTGTACATAAATTTTTTCATTATATGCGTACGAAACTGATATAGTACCTCATACAATATTTAAATGTTTCGTAATTTATTTCATATAAACAAATTTAATCATGTAAACAATATTCTGAATAATAGTGTAACAATTTGTAGCGGCACCTCAGAGTCGCCATTCGAGTGCTAAGAGTTAACATTAACACTACCACCGCCGGTCAAATTTACCAGTTTCACATTTTTTATTTTACAATTACAAAAAATTATAAAGATGTCTTTATGAGAATTGATTCAATAGATTTCTTCATTCAAGTATATGTTATAATAAAGTCGTGCAAGAGCTAAATAAATTCGGTCTTGTTATTATTCTAAGACAATACATGCTAACCATGCTCGATTGGTTTAGTGTTAAAGAGAATAAAACTTCACGCTCCATTCTACTTTTATAAAATCCCCTACAACAACGTAGACCCGTCAAAGATCCGCGATCTGCCGACAGTTTTCCCAAAGAAATCCGAGCGAGTCGTTTCAACGGATCGTTTGATCGCCGCCGAGCCGAGGCATTTCATCCGGGGCGAATTCTTTGAACGTCAAAATGAAGCGGCGCGTTTCCTTTCCCCCCCATGAATTATTCAAACGAAATCCCGCGGATCCCGGACAGAAACAAATTCGCTAAAGAGAGGCAGAACGGGTCGGAGCGGAGCCGCGCGGGCTCGGTAATTACCAATCTCCCGCGCGGCACGATCTGCGCCGTGCCCAGTTATTAACCATAAAATCACGGGAACGATCACCTTGGCCAGTCACTCGGCAAGCCAGACAAACTGACAAGAGCATCGAACATATTAATGGCCGCCGGTTAACAGCTCTCCGTGTGTACCGTTCCTCCATCTCCATCTCCGACAAAGACGATGACGAAGAAGAACACGACACACTCTCCATCTCTCTCTCTCGCTCTCTCAATCTCTCTCTCTCGTTCTCTCCCCCCTCCCTCGCCCTCTCTTACCCCGATACCGGACCGGGTCATCTCAATATAATTAATCGTTGATTAACTATCAATCGGACTCCCACGAGGCTCGCCTACGTGTCTCTCCCACCGGCGCCGCAATTAATTACCAATAAACGCGTCGGTACCCGGTGCATAAGCTCCGCTAGTTGATTACACCTGCCATCCGGAAATTGATTTCCACGCAGCGCGAGCGGTGGCCGCCGATTACTTTTATCGCGACAAATTGATCGTTCGCCGTGCCGTCGCGAACGCGGACCGACGGAGAAAGCCAAGAGAGGACGCCAGTTTCTCCGCGGAGGGCTCTAACGGTGAGGAATCCGAGATAATCGGCCACCGTCGGAGACGTTCTCCTTCGCGTTTACGCGAGGATCGTCCCCGCGGGGACGGCATTAAAAGTCACGCCGCCTGGTGAATTATTGTTATATGCACACCGTTGCGCGCCGCCATTACTACCAGGGGCTATTAGCCGAGCACCGAAAGCACGTGAACCCGAACATAACCGGTGTGACCTTTTGTGCCTGCGACGCTATTTCGATCTGCGTGGGCCGTGTAGCCCCGACTGTCATCGAATCCGGCGAACGATCGACCCGGACAACCGAACGTTGACTTTACGACGGGACTTCCGGTACTCGGACTGGCTAACCTACCACCGAAGTCGAAATTGAATTTGCAAACGAGATCCGCGAAATTTTCTGGAAATTCTAAGGGATGATATACGATTAACAATTTGCTGATTGGTGGGATTAACGTAAAATTGTACGCACAGTGCGAGCTGTATTTATAACATGCACAAAACTGAGTGCGAGGACCATTTTGGGAAAAACATTGAGAAACACAATTTTTTGGGTTACATCGTGCCAGTAGAGTATTCCAATTTTTTAAACGGTTGACAAATTAGGAATCCAACAATTTTTTTACATGTAAAATTATGTTTCTTGAGAAAGCAGTATGCACACCTTCTTAGGGACTGCTTGGGTAGCATTTACTGAAAACTTGGGCTAAATGTCTTGAACTAGAAAGACGTGGCAGCCATTTTCACAAAACCACTTCTACAAAACACCGTACATGGTACCAAATATATGAATCGTTTACAGGCCATGGTAATTAATCATATTCGTGTATGATGCGTAACTTCTTTCATTTCAAATAAATTTCTTTAGTAATGCAATTGCAACAACCAAGATTTACATAGAAACGAATTTCCTTTCTTCACAGTTTTAATAGTTGGAAATAATGTAACAGTATGTTTAAATGCTTCTCGATTTACTGTTTTATATTCCACTTACTCACTTTTGTCATAAATGCATAAAATCCGCAATCTAGTAATAATTATAAGAAAAATATATTTTCCGTCCACAAGTTACATTTTGATATTTACATTGTGATTTCCTTGACAAGCATTCGGAAAAATTCTCGACGCTTTTCCTAGGGAAATCGTGGAAACTTCGGTGAGAAAATCGGCGGAACAGAGCGTGGATATGCGGTTCCCGTGAAAAACGATATGCTAAGTTCCCCTGCAGGCTCGCCGAGCATAGTGGAGGACGTATTTTTCCTTCGTTCGTTACAACGACGTCGCAATTCGCCCGATACCGTATTCAATGGCCCGACGTCGGGAGTCGATGAATCGATTTTCGCCGGGATGGCATCAACGTAGTCGCGACGTGGCATGCGATGCGACTCAATAATTCATTATTTGAACAGGAGACGGAGAGTCCGAAACTATAACTGGAAACAACCGCAAAAATTCGCTCCACGCGGTAATTGCCACCGTTATTTTCATATTTTACCTTTAAACAAGAATCGATTGTTTGTACGAGCTACCGAAAGCGGAATTAAACAGATAAGTATTAAAAGTGTTTACATAACTTTAAAGACCTTCGCTTCCTCGCTTTTCTTATGCTCAAATTGTTCTAAAGAGACACAGTTTCCTCTCGTTGCATAACTTGAGAGACACAGTCGATACTATCGAGTGATGGAAATTGTTTCCTATTGGCTGACGATTCAACGATTCAGTGATATGTCGTGTGTAGTGGGGATAGACAAGGTCGCGATTGGACGACCCATGGATTGGTGGGGATAAAGACTCGACGCTTCGAGGGAAAACTGTAGGCAATTCCATGTTTGGTAAATAACGAAGATATTAACCCTTTGCGGACGTGTGTCTGCTGACAGTTGACCAAGCAATTTTACCGTTCTGCGACTGCGAGTAATTTTTAAAGAAATTATTACTTCCGAAAAATATCAAACAAACTTTTACTGAACACAATCCGTTTCCATTCGTTTAATTGATACTCTTCAGTAAACAATTTTGTTTCACAAGAATAATTTAACCCAGACACATCAAGAAGTATGCTAAAAATAATTCTCGTCCGCTAAAGGTTAACACACATTTTCAGTTAATTCTTAAGAGCACTTTACAAGTTTTTCTTGTTTCAATACCGACTTACAAATGTTAAATACGTTAATCCTTAATTCCAAGACGGTGGTCTTTATGTATTGGCCCTTTTTAACTTTGTACTTCAAAAGCATCTTCTCTCTACGTATCTCTGCAAATCTCTGTACAAATCATTTAAAGTAGTACTTAATTGTATGTTAGAAATTTGATGAGTGTTATAATGTAAACTTGTGTAAACTATTGTGGTATAACGAGACCTCTTCCTTTCCACGATTCTGAGATTCGTGCTGCGCGAAAGAAGGCTGCATATTCTCTATATACTCCATGAGAAGAAGAATGTTAACGAACGTTGAAGATCAACTCTCAGTTGAAGACTCTCCCCAACAACCTCGACAGGTCCTCTTTTATAAAACACTAAAACTGTTTACTTCTTTTGCAATAATCTTATGATTTGCTACTTGTATATAGAATTTCAAGACATGGTAGAATTTACTGTTTAAAATCCTAGAGAAGAAGCCGCATCGTTACAGCTGGCGATAAGCGCGAACGTTGTAGAGGAATCCGGTATTTTTCCGCGACAATTTTCACTTTCAGCCGAGACTCGGCCAACGCGTAAAGTATAAGCTTTCGAAAGGACTCTCTTAGGGCGTAATAAATATTCATTAACGCTCGTTCGCGGATAACTAAGCGGGTAACGACGTGGCCGAGCAATCCGAGCCACGAGTACCGATCGAATCGAAGGAGGAACGGTGCACAAGTACTCTTCCAGCCTGTGTAACGTCCGTTTGGCCACGTGCGTGCCGCATATGGGACTGATTTATCGATCAGCCGAGTCCCATAATTCTGTGATCGAGCACACAATTTCGCGGCACCGCAAGAAATCGTAATAGTGCCATTCGATGCTGAATACGCATTGTGTTGTCCCCTAAGGAGACCGGGGAATGAATATCTTTGCGAGTCGCCGCGCGAGTGTTGTTTTAATCCTGGATATACGTAACGAATGTATCCTCCTCTCGGTCTTGTACACAATTATTTCCCGTTTACTAAACCATATAATTGTTAAACTAGCGATTTTACGCGGGCATGTCGCTTTGGGAGATCGTATCTTTTTGAGGTCTGAGTTAGGAACAATTTAAGATTAAATCTACCATGGTTAAATGGCCGGTTTATATTTAAAATTTACTGTAATTACAGACGTGGGAAGTAACGGAATAGATTTCTGTGTACAAACATCTACTGTAAGAATACTCCTAGGAAATCTAAATACATTCTGCATCCTTAATAGTTTTAAAGGGTAACAACACTTACTATAAGTCACATTCATTGCTTGATAGTTTTAGTATTAGGTTGTCCCAAAAGTTTGTTTCGTTTTCGATTAATGCGCACAAGTAAGGTTAGAGGCATTAGGACGCACTAGGTAAGAGTTATCGAAGAATGTAGATCATGCGCGTTGCGGAAGAAACTGTTGGGACAAACTAATATTTGCAAAAGGACACGTTCGACAATCAATGATCCTTGCGAGCCCAATCCCCATCCACAATGTGTTCACGGTAACGCATGAACGCTGTTAAGTCGACCGAGAGCATGAACTCGCGCGCCGCTTAACAAGATTTAGCAAACCCTCGCGAAATAAATCTCGGTTATTTCGGTCCTGGATCCGGCCGGAGGGCAGCTCTAGCCTCGTCTCTCTCTCTCTTTCTTTCTTTCTTTCTTTCTTTCTCTCTCTCTCTCTCTTTCTCTCTCTCTCTCCCTCTATCTCTCTCGCTCTTTCTGCTTAGGGAAACTCGCGTAAATTCCCTCGTTAGCTCTGCCCCGTTCGCGACTGGTTATCGTTCTCGGCGTCCTTCGGATTACGATGATAGGGAATTACGATCGCCCGAGATCGAGAGACGCGATTTATACTCCTTCCGGTGAGGCTGAGAAACGAAACCGTCCTTATATCGCGCGTCTGTAACAGACTTTATGTAAGTTAGTAGACCGCGGAAGTTTATGCGCGTTTACACTTTCACAAACAAATCAAAGGAAATTGAAAATAAAGGATATTTTTGAGAACGAACGATAGAAATACATTAAACCTGCATTAACCCCTTGGCCATCAACAACGAGCGAGACTCGTGGTAAGAAATTTGGGCCGAAAACAATAAGGACGAGTCTGACTCGTGGTACTTCGTTCGGACTAAACGTGAACAACGCGATCCTGGCTCGTGGTACTTCATTTGTGACAAACGTAAACAACACTAACACGAAGATTACTAATTTTCTACGAGTTTTCTCAAAACATTATTAATTTCAATGAAGTATTAATTTACAAATTGTTACTGACACATTATCCACTTTCAAATTATAATTCATTTTTGTTCACCGATGAATTGATCGTAATTACTTCCCAGACATCTTAAAAGTATTAGTTGTGCCCAAAGTGTTTATTATTTCAAAATTCCTTTCGTTGCGCCGAAATACATATACAGGGTGTCCCACATAAATGGGAACACCGAAATATCTGTCGTATTTACAGTCCTATCAGAAAACTTCACAGGACAAAGTGACACTATTGCAGAGGGCAAATATGTATAATGGTAAAGAAAAAAATTTTGTATGTCGTGTTTTTTAATGAAATTTTAAGGCCATCGATGTGTTTGTAAATGGAATATTATTGTTACGAATATGGCACAATAGATACTCCCGTTATATCGTCGTTGCCTAAACGACGATATAACAAGGACAAAAGACAGAGTCGCTTCACGAACGTCGTACCGGTCGGACGTGCAATTCCCTTCCTCTTTTAATAAAGAGATTAATTGCCTTTTTATAACGGTCTTTCATTGAGTATGCCTAAATTACGCGGTCGCTCGCGTAACAGTATATTTTTTTTACGATAGCATGATAGACAATAAAAAACTGAATTTAGTAGATACCACCTTTTTGACCTTGAAATGACCTTGAGCAAGAATAATCATGTTGGAGCGGATAAAATGTGGAAGTTTAAAACTTACGTGTTTCAGCAAAGATTACGGGTTGTTTACGGCGGGTTGACCTTTACATATCATAATAAATGTTAGAAATGTTGACCATCCTCATTTATGTAATATTGCAATCTTGCATTAAATGATCTGTAGGCATTGTCGATTTCTTGAAAAGTAATTGAAGCACATGCTGCAGTAATCCTTTGCAGCATATCCTCTGGCGTTGTGGGTTTATCTTTGTACACAATACATTTTATCTTGCCCCATAGATAAAAGTCTAATGGTGTCAGATCCGGAGAACGGGCTGGCCATGGAATTGTTCCTCGTCGCCCAATCCAGCGTCCAGGAAATTTCGTATTTAGCACCGTTCTAGCAACTTTAGAATAATGCGCTGGACAACCATCATGTTGAAACCACATGCGCTTCAGATCGAATAACGTAATTTCTTCTAAAATGCCCGACAAATCCTGGCGTAAAATGCAGCATACCTTATAGCAGTAAGAGTTCCTTGTATAAATTGTTCCGACGTTCAATTACGTCTCAGGAAATCGACAATGCCTACAGATCATTTAATGCAAGATTACAATATTGCATAAATGAGGATGGTCAACATTTCGAACATTTATTATGATATGTAAAGGTCAACCCGTTGTAAAAAAACGCGTAATCTTTTCTGAAACACGTAAGTTTTAAACTTCCACATTTTATCAGCTCCAACATGATTATTCTTGCTCAAGGTCATTTCAAGGTCACAAAGGTGGTATCCACTAAATTCAGTTTTTTATTGTCTATCATGCTATCCTAAAAAAATATACTATTCCATTTACAAAAACATCGGTGACCTTGAAATTTCATTAAAAAACACGACATAAAAAATGTTTTTCTTTACCATTATATTTGCCCCCTGCAATAGTATCACTTTATCCTCTGAAGTTTTCTGATAGGACTGTAAATACGACAGATATTTAGGTGTTCCTATTTATGTGGGACACCCTGTATATGTCATAAGATGCATACATTTTGCGCAAGTTCGAGCACACAGCTAAGCAGCTAAATGGCTCGACGCGCGACCGACTGTCTTGTTCATTACGGCCCGAGCAATCGGATGTTAGCGGGTACGTCAAGGGGTTAATCTGGAGAAAACTGAATGGTATAAAACGGGGGTTGTCCAATTTTTTAGTTTCCCTGGGACACATTGGAAAAAGACGACTTATGTCGGGTTGATAAGTAGAGACACAACATTACGCGGCAGTTACGTGGTACGAGAAGACAAGCAATTTCGTTTGTTGTTAATTCAAGGTACACGGTGGTCAAATTTTTATATATTAAACAATATAACCCTTTTATACCAAGCTTGTTCAACCCGCGGCCCAGGAGGACTATTAATGAAACAAATTCATGAATTAATGAAGTACAAATTACTCAAATATGTTAACTATATATTGTACGTTTTTATGCTCATCAGCTATCTCGTTAGTGTTAGTGTATTTTATGTGTGACCCGACATAAGTCGTTTTTTCCAATGTGTCCCAGGGAAACTAAAAAATTGGACAACCCCCGTTTTATACCATTCAGTTTTCTCCGGATTAACCCCTTGACGTACCCGCTAACTTTCGATTGCTCGGGCCGTAATGAACAAGAAGGACGGTCGCGCGTCGAGCCATTTAGCTGTTTAGCCGTGTGCTCGAACTTGCGCAAAATGTATGCGTATTATAACATGTATATTTCGGCGCAATGATAGGAATTGTGAAATAATAAACATTTTGGGCACAACTAATACTTTTAAGATGTCTGGGAAGTAATTATGATCAATTCATCGCTGAACAAAAATAATTTATAATTTGAAAGTGGATAATGTATCAGTAACAATTTGTAAATTTATACTTAATTTAAATTAATAATGTATTGAGAAAAATCGTAGAAAATTAGGGTAATTATATAGAAACGGTCTGCGTACTCCGATGTTGATGAAATTTTAATATGTTATGGAGCAACACATTCTGAACAACTTTTTCCTTTTCCAATATAGGGGGGTAGCTTTTAGTTTTCGAGATATTTTCAAAAAACTATCGGTAATGTTAATTTCAAAACGAAAACCTTCTTTTTAGAAACACTGGGTGGGTGTGTGTGGTATTGTCGCTTCTTATCTCCACAACATGTTTACAAACAAAAAATAAACATATGCGGCCCGAAAATCCAGGAAATGGAATAACAGAAGAAACAAGCAGAATTAACTACTGCAGATAACTCTGATCATACATAGATAGGCTGAGCTTTCAATTTTCAAAGACATTTCCTGGATTTTCGGGCCGCATCTGTTTATTTTTTGTTTGTAAACACGTTGTGGAAATGAGAAGCGACGATACCACACACACCCACCCAGTGTTTCACACGCAACCAGTGTTTCTAAAAAAAAAGGTTTTCGTTATGAAATTAACATTACCGATAGCTTTTGGCAAATATCTCGAAAACTAAAAGCGACCCCCCTATATTGGAAAAGGAAAATATTGTTCAAAATGTCGAAATCTATAATATAATTAAAATTTCATCAAAATCGGAGTATGCAGACCTTTTCTATATAATTACCAATTACCATTCTATATAATTACCTTGTTTACGTTTGTCACGAATGAAGTACCACGAGCCAGGATCGCGTTGTTCACGTTTGGTCCGAACGAAGTACCACGAGCCAGGCTCGTGTTGTTTACGATTGGTTCGACCGAAGTACCACGAGTCAGGCTGGTCCTTATTGTTTTTGGCCCAAATTTCTTACCACGAGTCTCACTCGTTGTTGAAAGCCAAGGGGTTCATTGTTTGTTATCCTTAATCAAGCGACAGACATGATCCACCTTATTTGCTTCGTTTATCCTATATACGATTTGCAAAATATCATTGTTGATCACTTGGCTGAAACAAGATCTACTCGAATCCCATTCGCAACACGACAAGTGGTCGTATGAAGATCGAAACCATAATCGAGCTTCACCAAGCACCGATCGCGATACGAGGCTCTAACGACCAGCGAAACGTTGCTTTACATTTTCAAGGAGCTGTTCATCTCGGGATTCAAAGCACGCTCGCCAGTAAACCGAGCAAATTGGCCTGTCGTACGGCGGCATACGTGCAGAATTACCTTCAGCTAGCTCCACCTGGAATCATCGTCCGTTTCCCACTTCACCTTTGCCCGGCTGTCTTCGCTCTCCAACTTCTTCCACGCTTCCTAATCCAGCCGAGCGTCAAACGAATAGAAATTGTTGACACGTCCGCAGTCTCGTGACCTTTGAGCTCATGACGATTAATAAACGACACGTAATGGATGATAACAAATGCTGCGAGCACATGATGGATCAAAAGTCACCTCCGTAAGGTCCATCAAGCGCATTTTGCAACATTCTCAGTACTTTCGAAGAAATCGAACGGAAAATTTGTAGAAGAATGTTCGCATTTGTATTCCAATCTCCTTTCTGACGAAGCGAATACTAGCACGATAGTATCAATTTTAAATCCAATGTGATGCGAACAGTAAGAATTATAATTAAAGAAGTGATTTCTGTAGATTGTACGACATGTGTTTATACGTATTATTAGACGGTGGACATTTATGCAAAACAGAAACGTAGTCCCCCTATTTCATCATTTTAATAGGCTGTAATTAATGTAACAGCAGTTTGTTCTAATGTGTGTAGTATCCGTAAAAATGAGTACTTTATTGAAACGTTTACAAGCTTCGGGCGTAAAATGCAGACTGCCGCGGCGCGTGGCCGCACGCGTTATCGTAGGAGTCTTCTCCTCTAAATCGCGATCGTCTATTCTCTATTCGGCCGAGGCTCGCCGATATTGCCTTATATGGTCATAAATGAGTAAAAATGTCCATATAAGGCTCGGACGATTTCCCCCGCGATTTACCGTCGTCTTGACAACGCCTGAACATACGGCGGCCGCCGAACGTTCTGGATCGCGGATCGTTCTGGAACGCGGATCGTTCTGGAACGTTCCTACATGTGTATACTATTTTGTGTTTCATCTACTCACTTTTGCTATGAATGCCTCAAATCCGCTGTCCACACATATATTACCAAAATTCGAATGGCCTTATTAAAAATGTTTAATTTGTCTCGCAATTCTTTATAATTCTTTCGCCTTTGATGAAAGTTAGACTTAATAGACTGTGAACTTTACGTGTTTATAACATAAATGATAGCATGAAATATGAAGACAATTATATTTGACTTACTAAAATTATTAAAAGAAGAAATACATTGTCGACTAACTTATGTTCCTCACAATTGACTCAGGAAATTTGATTCCGTACGAAGGTCCACAGTCTAGTTATTAGATTGAAAATCACACGGTGGAAATGAATTCGGAGCGAAATTCGCCAATCTCCGAGGCAACTCCGTCAGTTTCGCTATCGAGGGCCTAGGATCGAGAAGCCGGAAGAGTCAGCGATCGTTCTTCCGCCTCGATCATCGTAATTAAGGATTTTCCCGCAGGAGCAAGCCTAACGAGCTGCTAACGAGCAGCCAACTCGCTCGGTCTGCGATGAATGCTCAAAAAAAAACGATCGCTCCAAGTCGATTCTTCCCCTACGATGCTTTTAATCGACGATCCGAAAAGCGCGTTAGTGTCGGTGCATCTCAATTTAAGCATGAAACGTGTAGTTTGTCTGCGAAAGTCAATCTTTCGTCCCTTTAACCCTTTCGTACGAATAGAATGATACAGGACGAGAACAGTGCCCAGCAAGCTGAAAGCCAAAAGAGTTTGCCAGAGCCAGACATCACCAGAGTAACAACAGAAACATGGAAAACAAAAGAAACCGTAGACTCTGAAACGGAGCACGTCAATGCGAATGCGTTTATGAAAGACGTTAACATTCAAAGAATAAGGGACCAGCGTCGTTTGTCTAAATCAAAAGGTGACACGATCACCGTAAGTTACGCCACTGTCCCAGCCGCTTGCAAGAGACTCATTAAAACCGTGCACCGTCGAGTGTCGCGGCATTTCCCGGGGAAAAGGGGAAATAGACGGTTGAAAAGGCGAACTCTGCAAGTCGATAGACCGCGAATAATCGTGGATCGACCGTGGATCACTAGAACGACGAGAGATGAACGCAAAGAACATCTTTTAACCCTTCTGTTCAGAAAGTTTGTTAAAATAAACTGCAAAGAACTCGAAACACTTAAAATCCTTCGCCAATCCAAATTTTATTGAACAAGCACTTAGGGACTAAAGCTGTGGCCACACTGAAGCAACATCGAGTAACTTTCTGTCTCTTCTTGCTGCTTTCTTCTTCTTTTATTTTAACACCCATTAAAAGTTGCTCGTTGTTGCTTCGATGTGGATATCTTTGTGCGGGTACTCATTTGGGTACTCATTCTTCTTTTATTGCATCATCCATTCAAAGTTATTCATTGTTGTTTCAGTCTTGTTTCTTTGTACAGGTTCCCATTTGGGACTTTGATCTAGAAATTTTGTATGATCCTGATGAAGTATCTTTACACCCGTTCGGACCCTCATTATTTAACTCGTTTCACTTCTTCTTTCATTGCACCAGCCATTAAAAGTTGTTCATTGTTGTTTCAGTGTTGTTTCTTTGTACGGGTTCCCATTTGGGACTTTGAGCTAGAAATTTTGTATGATCCCGATGAAATATCTTTACACCCGTTCGGACCCTCGTTATTTAACTCATTTCACTTCTTCTTTTATTGCACCATCCATTAAAAATTGTTCATTGCTGTTTCAGTGTTGTTTCTTTGTACAGGTTCCCATTTGTGACTTTGAGGTAAAAATTTTGTATGATCCCGATGAAATATCTTTACATCCGTACGGGCCCTCGTTATTTAACTCGTTCTCAATCGATTTGTTGTTTCAGGTAATGTACGGAGGGTTAGAAAAAAAGAGGGCCAGTTACATTACTTTCGGAGTGGACTGTGTATGATATCCTAATTACTCGGAGCGCGGCGTACTTAACCGACTCGCCAGGCCTCGTCAAGCTTCTTGGCACGCGCTACGACACTGTCTTGTTTCGCAGTCGGTCCCGTTCCTCTTTCCTCTTCTTCCGACCCCGCCCTCTCCGCGCGGCGTCCAACGGAGCTTTCAATATTTACGTGGCTGCTCACCGTGGACTGCCGTGTCCCGTGGAAAGTCTACGTCGCGCAAGAACAAAGTGGCTTCGTTAGATGCAAATCACTTCTGGAAACGATCCAAGGTGGAGCAGAAAGGACGGCCGCGGGAACAAAAGCTGGCCTTCCCCGTCGTTTCTGCTTGACAAATTCGTGCGACGGCTCGCGGCAATCGACGGGGCGACGATACGATCGGACCCGTACATCTAAATACTTCGAAATTCACTAGAGGTCCCAATTTCACGTGTACGCGTATAATAAACGAATCCGGATCAGTATCGCCAGATCAACCCAAAACTGGGTTGGGTTTCCTCTCCTCCTTTTCCCCTTCCACTATCCCATTCCACTCCTGAGCACACTCCAACGTCCCCCACTAAGACCGTAGACTGGTCACGTGACGTGCCGCGCAACGTGTTACATATGAATCTGATCATCAGAGAGGTGGTAAATTGTATTCCCCTCGATTTCAGCGATCTGGCGACACTGATCCGGATCTAAATCAGAGTAATATTGACTCCTTGCACTCAAAGCAATTTTATTTCCAAAATCAAGATATTTCTTTGAATCTAGAACATTTTTATTCTATGTATCTTTTTACATTGTGCACCTGAAATTAAACGCGTTTTCTCATGCCACAGTTGAATTTTTAGCAATTTATAGAACAAAGACGAATATAATAATATGAAAACTGTTTTGATTAATATTATGGCAATTTTTCTGGTGACTCAGAATCAACATTTGAGTGCAATGTGTTAACGTTAAACGCTACGTCAGTCCCTGGGGACCGACGGTATCGAATTTACAAAACAATATATGTATAATTCATATGATCTCAAAAAATGTTTACACTCTCTTGATAGATTTAACTGCTACATATTATACAGAAATGGGGTAAGTAAGCATATTGCTTATACACAGTCGTAATCTTGTATTTAAATTTAAATGAAACGTGAAATGGAATAGGAGACAAAATTGCTCCGCGTTCAACGTGTTAAATACACGGGCACCTATGTATGTATTTTAATTTCACGAATATTCCTGTATGTATACTAAACGTGTATTTTAATAAACGGTGATATGACTTCATATGTTTAGCGTGAATTAATTGTTGTTTCGCTTGCGTCTAACCTCTAACATTAGCAGTCGAAAAGAATCCGATCGAAAAATAAAAGGGGCATCAGATGCCGGACTCAAACGTGCTGAACGACTCCCTATACAAAAATACGCGGATATCTATATCCGTGTACACAGAGGATATAATTCATAATCATAAGTGTATTAACACCACGGATACTTAATTCGCCAATCCACAGTTCACGAATTCTATGCACACGTGTTCCTTCAGTATACATCTAAAATCGTGGACTCTAAAATTCATCCACAATTCTACCTTGAATTTTCGCAACCCACCTACACACCCCTATTCTTCCAAAAATCTCACAGCCTTTTTCATAAGGATGATTCTCGTAACGCGACGACTTTCTAAGAACTCGCAAATTATTCATCGTTAGACTGCGAAGCTTTGTGCAAAATAAAAATCGTGTGTATCCATTGCAAGAGAAGGGAACGAAATAGTAATTTTTTTATTTCATTGTAAAAATAACAATCTTGTATTGAAAAATGAAATCCGGGTCACACGACTAGGCGCAATTTTATGTTTATTACTGTAGATCATGTTTCTACACACAGGTTTTCGATTTTAGACGTTATTAATTCGATATGCCTAAACGTATATAGGTTGTTTTAAAGTTAAACGATTTTCATATTATTTAAATGTCACTGTTAGTGGAGAGCTTGACTGAAACGTTTGCATAAGCGAAGGTTTGGAGAACAATTGGTCTGCACATTACCTTCTGTAGGATCATCGGTATCGCAAGGGTTGAACACGCAGTGGACATGAACGAGGAGCGGGAAAATGAAAAGAGAACGCAGGAGTGGGATACAAGCGCCGGCGCCAAACGATTCAGTCGATAAACACCCCAGCGGATTGTCGGACAACCCCCCTCGGCCACTATGAAACCCCCGTAAAGCCCAATGACACAAAACGCAACAAGGGTGACTGGCAATCGTGGGGGCTGACTGACGAGGATCTACAGAGAAGACGTGTATTAACTAACCACGATGACTCTAACTCCCTGGAGGGCTCTCTCTCTCTCTCTACTACTACTACTACTACTACTACTACTACTACTACTAAGTCACTCTCAAATAGACCACCAACGTTTTGTAATAACTAGACAGCAGATGTTGATGCAAAATAAAGATTGTCTATCTCGATTCGCAAGGAACAGAAGCTGAATGGCAGTGTGTGTTTTCTTAAAATGTTTGCAGCAACTACAGTACAATAATTCGTGTGTTATACCATTGTAAAGGGCACAGTTCACTTTACTAATTGTAAAATTACTTTTGCAAATAATCTTTGCTTTCACTGTTCCCTGATGTCCACGCCAGTCTTTTAAACTTCCTCACCTACTTATTGCCCAGAAACCAGAAAGAAAGAAGATTCAGAATCACACAAAAGAAAACTAAATCTCTATTCCCGGAAAAGAAAGCCAACCAGCTCGAGCGCTAATCAGTTGGATCCACGTTTGTTAGGCATAGGCCCGTGACGCTAATAAGCGACCTATCCAAATATATCAGTTAGTTCTGGTCTATCTTTCGATGGTTCGAACATTAGTGATTTTTCATTCGATTGCGCAGCGACGAGTTTCGAATCTTTAATACCTGGATAGTTTGCTGAATATGGTATTCATTTAAATTTAAAATTATCACGAACGTGAAACTAATAACTATCGATCCGCTCCGAATTGGAATTTCCGATGCATGTCCGGCTTATGTGAGTTTCATCTTTATAGGCTGTTTCGCCAAGAACAGAACAATGTACACGGTGTGTTAAACGTTCGCGCGAACGATTTCAAGAACAATAAACTCGTTCGTTGTTGAGTAATGTTAAAGCAGCATGGTTAAAATGTCTGCAAGAATCTTTTGTTGCAAAAAGATGCGAATAAAGTTTGCAATTTGTGCCAAATAAAAATATATACCTACGACTGAAGATAAATAACAAAATAATAGACAATGGTGTCTCTTATCTGCTTCTGTTTTTTAAACTCTAAATTGTGTAAATGATCGAGTACTTTTTAGCCTTACAGATAATAAAAAACACAGTCCGTCTATCAAGCTTAGAAAGAAATAACACATTTAAAAAGTTTGTAAGAATTTTTACTTCATTCTACAAGATTGCTCGTTCATGCATTTAGAATTCCCTGGAAAATGATGCGAACGAAGGCTGTAATTTCCATTAGATAAAAATATGTAAATAAAGAAAAATAATTATCATGAAGTAATAGATAAAGATGTCTTTTGTTTGTCTCTGCTTTTTCATCTGTAAATTGTGTAAACGATGGAATATTTTTGAGCCATACAGTACATCCAAATCCCAGTCCATCTATCGAGCTTGCAAAGAACTTTCGTTTGAAGTTTGACGTATCGGCAACACACCGTCGCGTCGCAATAGTATAAAATCGTTAATTAACGATTACAGACCTCGCGAGAGAACAAAGGCGAGTTCCCAGGGAGCAATCCCTAGAATATAGGCATAAAATCGAGGCTCCAATCGACGGGTGAGCCGGTATTAATAATTTTTCGCGTCGTCGAGCAATATCGATCCTCGAGGCGGCGTGCATCCTTCCGCGGGATAATTCTCTCCTCCCACTCGAAAATCCATCGTGTCCTCGACCTTCCTCTCTCCCAGCCTTCCACTTGGCTTCTCGAGACACCGACGGGGTGGATTTACTTCATAAATAAAGTTTCCGTGCAACAAACAGAAAAACAGAACCGGTTCCCAATTACTCTACCTTTAGAACCGTCGGGGGAGCACCGATAAAGTGGTCCACTATTTGTTTGCGACAAACTGCCGGTGCCGTTTCAATTTGGAATATCTTCTTGACCTTTTGGATTTTTAAAAATGAAGAACGACCCAGAACCAGAATATATGTCATCGTTTCCGATTACTTTTCCCCGCCTCTCATTCCTTTTTTCTTTCTTCTTTCTCTTCGTTCTATTTTTTTGTTCTGTTACTCTGCATTTTCTTAAAATGCAGATTCTTCTAATAAAAGCGTTTGCACAAGAGATTCTCTCGTGATCTTCATATGTTCTCATTTTACGTTTTGATTCGACCAACAGTATTTTATTCATAGACTTATTTTTGAAAGAAGTATAGTTAAATCATAATAAAATTACAGAGAAATAACAAATTGTACAGTATTTTTAACACGAAATGGTGTAAGACGAATGTATAAAGTTTTCAGTGGAGTTTGTGTTTTAGCAATTTTCAGAGCAAAATTCGTAAAAATTAAGATTCGTAACCTAGGCATCGTGAATTATCGCAGCTCTGTTCTGGAAATATTTCTTACCGCACTTGAATATGAAGCGCATTGTCATTACACTACTTTGACTATTAAGAATTCAGAGCCTATTATTTGGTCACGTTACAAACCTACATGACATCATCTTATGAATGATATTGCAATGAATAATGTGCATAGGACTACGTGCTAGTAATACAATACATCTTTTCAGCAGTGCACAAAGCCAAATAATGAAATACATTCCACAGAGAAAAATCATTTTTATATGCAAATAAAGCGATGCACAGATATTTCTAAGCAGCATCTATACAACTTAGGTATACATTATTCAAATCTTCGTCTCCCAATGTGTATTATTCGTATGATGTCCAAGGCTACCGATAAGTGTTACAAAAGAAAAATAATTTCATTGAATTAAATATGTATTACGAAAAGAAGTCATTTTTGGATCAGTTACAAAAGTGAAGATAATATGGCTCCCGAACAGTTTTTGGTAACATTTTGACATCAACAGGAAATAAATAAAACAAATTCTTTTCTTCATATGCAAAAATCTCCTTTCTCGCACGATATGCGCTCACTATGTGCCCCTCATTTAGATATGAAGCATTGAATCTATGTTTCTTCATGTTTCTCTATTGAATAACGTTCTCCACGAAATATGCAATGATATTATTAAAATATAAATTATTTCGTACGTCGGACACATTATTTTATTCTTTCATATAATATTTAGTTATCTTCGTTATGAGGGTTCAAAATTTCAACACGCTTCCCTTCAATGAAACTTCAACGTCATTTTTGAAAATATCAATGATTAAATCATTTCATTTCTGAATATCGTTGCTACGTACTTTTGTTCTTTATGTTATGTTACTTAGCGCAAACAATACATTGTATAGAGTAAATTTGTTTCTCTACATATAAATCCAGTAGGGAACATGAGGCTGGAAGGTATATGATGAGTGATGATAGACCGGAAGAGGGGGTCCGCGGTATGGAGTAGCTTATAAGGTAGTTATTAAGGTATTCTTTTGTATATAGTTGTTTCTCTCTCTCTCTCTCTCTCTCTCTCTCTCTCTCTCTAAATAGTTCATAGTTATAGTTAGATTTAAGTTAGGCATATAAGATAGAGTAAGTTAAGTTAAGATATTAAGTAAGGTTAGGGTGAGGAGGAAGGGAAGGAGAAGAAAGGAGGTGGTTGTAATGGAATTGTAACCCTTAGGGGAACAATAAAGCTTTATATGTATACGTATACATATAAATCCAGTAAACGCAACAAATTACACCGTTCTCCGCTAGACGTTTTCATCGTTACATAAAAAATCACGAGAGGGCCACATTACCATCTCTTCGTCTACGCATTACGAATTTGTTGTCAATTCCCAACAACTCCCTCTTATTTTAAAGTTCGTCACACAAGTACTGGTGATATCACCGGACATCATAACAAAAAGTACTTTAAAATTACTAATGCGATTTAATGTAATACTGGGACCACCAAGTGGAAACAATACCATTCGGACGTAGAAAAAAGTGCAACAATAACGATGATCGAAACGAATCTGTGCCAGAGGCGGCCGGTTTCGGTTCACTCGAGCGCGAGCCAATATTTACCAGGAGACCACGAGCCAGGAATATTTCCGTCGGAAGGATCCTTCGCGCCAGGAGAAGGATCCTTCGCGGATGGTGGGGATGGAAAGAACGAGGGGCGGGAGGCCGGAGGATAGGCAGGATACTTTGGTTTTCGGGACGAAGGCGTGGGAGTCGAGGAGCACCAAGGACAATAGAAGGCTCGTGAAAGGATCAGAGGAGCAGGACGAGGCTGCTGGTCCACGTGAACGTGTGCCCGGCGATTTCGTGCCCGGCCCTGATTGGTCGGCCGGCGGGTGGATCTTCGATTTACGATGCTGCTGTGCGTCGAATGACACGCGACTTCCTCGCGTTGGAGCGGATTTAATTAATCGCTCGGCCGACTTCCTTTTTACTTTCGACTCGGCCCACGATGGATTTCGACAGACCGCTCACAGCCGAATTCTTCCTCTGTTCTCTTCTTTCTTCTCTCTCGCGCACTCTCTCCTTTTTTCTTTGTTCTTCGAGCGCGAACGCAATTAGAACCAGACTACGAATTGTATGCATTTATGACAAAAATGGATAAATGTAATTCGACACGGCGCACAGTGCGGCCTACAATGGACAAAAATCAAATAATCATGGTTCGATACTAATCTAGTTATCCAATAAAACCATCATTTGGTAAGTAAAGAATCTGTATGTGAAAGTATTAGCCGAGAAAATCAATAGGGGGTCAATTACAGCCAAAAGTTTATTCAAATCTAAATACTTGAAGGTTACATTATTCGTGCCTCAGTTGCTCTTTTAGGTTGGTTTTTCTTTTAAACTATTTGTTATACCTTAGACATGGAGAATTTGACAAGAGGTATGCATAATTTTAACTTTCAAATTAGAAATTTGGTTTTTTCCTTAAAATGCAAATTACAAAAAAACGGTACAAAACATCCTGCAAATTTCGTTGTTCTGTATCAACAAGGTCTTGTAGTATATTGCTATATAATTATTTTCTGCGACAAATTACAGCACCGAATGTTATTTAATTTTTTAACAGCGAGGTGCATACGTAATCGCGATTTGGTTAAAGTGTGGATGTCTCAACACATTTATTCGGACAAATTATTGAAAGTTAGACAAAATGTTTGTCCTCTATTAAACGTGAGTACTATGTTTGATGAAATGGAAAAGAGTACAAAAGCTTTTTATTTGTCACGTGCAAGAAAGTGGAGAGACTGTTACCGAAACGCATAGAACAATATATTGATATTGTGTCTGAGACGGAAAATATTTTTGAAAGCCTGAATTTAGATAACGTAGAATGTGGCGGGAGCGATAGTAGCGAAGAAGCAATTAGCGAATAATTTAATTTTTGTATAGTTTTTGTTTATGCAATTAAATCTTTTTATTTACGTGTATATATTATGTTTATATTAAAACTATTATGGTTTCTGAGTAGTATGCCATTTAGTTTATTTCGAAATTCGCAGAAAAATGAATTTATCTAGCAGTCTGTATTAACCCTTACTTAAGACTAGTAAACAATACGGTTTTGTATATGGTCAAATAATTATGTATTATCGCAGATATAATTAAATTTAATCATATAACAAAAAAATATTTCGAACAAAAGTTATACAGTATAGAGTTGACAACAAATTTCAAAAACAACTAATCAAAAAAAACTTTTCATTAAAAAAAAATTAGGACAACCCTTTTTACTAATGGAACTGTATATTTTTTGCTCTAATCGATGCATCTTTGTATTCCCCTTAAAAAGGTATTAGGGTACTTAGGTCAAAAATTGATTAGTTCAGAAGTTATGATTTTTGTCCCGAACCTCCATTGACAGGCCGCACTGTGCGGCGGAAAGACTTGAAAAATCGGACAGTATTATCACATTACTTTCGATCTACTCAAATTATTAACACATTATCTACCGGCGATTATTCCATAAGTTTTGGAAGTGGTTCATGGCTGAGGATTTTTTAACACGTTCAGCGCCCATGCTGGGTGCCATGCACCCATATCTGGGTGACGGAATTATTTATATAGAATTGAAAATTAATTTTTACGTTGGTAGATTGAGCGTACAAAATTTCCTTACGATCTGAGGAATAGAAGAGGTTTTAAACAGTAATTAATATCACAAAACTAAACTTCTTAGATTTTGTTTTATTAAATATATTACTTTGATTTTGTGTAATTCTTATGATTGTGGAGTGGGTTCTGAACGTGTTAATAGAGTCTTCAACAGCAACAGAAACTTCAATCATAAACCATCAACTCGCTCTCAACAATGAAATGTAATCATTTCATTTGGGATTATTGTGTAAAATAATATTTTTAAGGTTCCATTTGGTACAGCGCAATTATTGAAAAGCCTATTAACAGGCTGCCAGTAGATAAAGTCTTAAGAGAATAAAAACATTTCGAAATAGCTCCTGTAGCTTGTAGTGAATGCACACAATTTTTAATTTGTATAAAGATTCGCACATACGGGAATACTGAACGGATAACAGTAGAGTTCCCTATAACGCGATCAAAGAATTGTTTAACTCTCAACAACTAAGCTACCGCTAGACTGCAAATCTCTATGCAAAATAAAAATCATCTGTATCACTTGCAAGAGACAGGAGACAAACATAAGGACCTTTCTTTTTTTAATCATTTTAATAAGTTGAAAAGAATGTGTTGACATTCTCAAATTATGTTAACCATTCATCTGATTCGAATTACATCTAACCAATTTTATCATAAATGCATAAAATCCACCGTTTAGCTATCACCCGTGGGAATGACGACGCTAAAAAAAGACGAATATAATTGATCTCTCTTTATCTAATAACAAACACATTTTATGTTATAAAGAAACAGGATAAATGAAATACAGAAGTTATATTTAACATCGCATGTATTTGTTGAAACGTTTGACGAATCATCTGATGTGTCAAGATCCAAATGACGTGATCGTCATTTTTACAAATGGGTAGTTATCTTTTAGCAAGAGATTAGTAATGAGTATGCAAAATAAAACTGTTTTACATGTCGATTGTAAAGAACGCAGGTTAAACGAAGACGCATTCCTTCTTGTAGCGGCCATCGGCACGTACAATAAAACATTTAGTCGGGTCAGTTTATGAGGTGAGCGACAGCGAAGTTATTGTTGAGAAAGCCGTTACCAACGCGTGCAATTCAGATGTTGTAGACAATGCATGTCACTTTCTTTAGAATCTTTCGTTTACGGCTTCAATAGCAAAAGCTGGTATCATAAACCCACTAGTTTCCGCAGGGTCTCGACGACAAGGTCCGATGGACCCACAGCGGTCCGCGGTATATGTCTCGCGGGTCCGAAGGAAAACCCGCTATTTCATGAAACCTCCACGGTTACACCTAGCATCCTCGAAAAAGCGCGCCTCCAGCGCAAGGAATAGTAGAGGTGTACTGGCCTAAGTTAGCAACCCGATTGGGAAGGGATTGTCATCGATGCTGTCCAATTAGCGTAATTGTTTGTCGAGGAACCGCCCTGCGGAGTTTTCCTCGAGGTTCGCGGAAAACGCAGAAGACAGAACCTCCCGAGACGCGATCGAGTCTCGAAGTTTGCTATACGTAATAAAGTCTATATTCTATATTAACTCGAATTTATGCCATTATTGAGTGGACACGTATCCAACCCAAGTTTCTTCATTCTTTTACTAATTTTAATAAGTCGAGAATTCATATAACAACATACTAAAATTCTTGTAATATTGACACAGTTTAATATTACACCCATTCATTTTTGTCATAAATGTGTAAAATTCGGTGTCTAGTAATGAGAATAATAAGAATGACACAATACGCGATAACTAAGTACGACTGCTGTAATGAATCGATCATGGAAATTATAATATATCTGACGGCTTCAAAATGTAATTGTAATTTGTCATAAATTCCATGAATATTGTCGATGGGATTTATTTAACGTTTTTAGAAAGATCGTGGTGAAATCCTTTATTTGTCTCAAAATAATTGCCACGAGTAATTGCAATCAATTTATATGTGTCCTGTTTGCGCAGTGTAAAAGTAGGTTTCCAGAGTAACGATGACAGTAATAAAGATGAATAATTTAATTCAGAATATGTAGAGTACATTATTGTTTCTTGCATGAAATTGCATCAATATGATTGATGTAAGTTTGTAAATATTTAATAAATTTATAGGCTGTTAGTCACGTTGCGAGCGCATAGATTAAGGGGTGGTGTTGGAGGGTTTCTCCTCTTTGCTTGTGATTCCTGAGCCGTTCTTGGCCTCCTTGTTGCTACATTTTTAAATATAGACCGCCTATTTCCGTGTAAGCCAACTTTTTCATATAAAATCTATTTATAATATCTACAGGAGAAATTTAAAGGAATTAAACCACACGCGATTATCTACATATTGGAAACTTGGAAATATTTGAATGAATTAATTAAGAAAAAGAAACATAAAATAACCTTATTCGCGATGATTACTGCAATTATGATAACTAGACTGTGGACCTTTATGCAAAATAAAAGGTTTGAAAATTGCGTTCCCTTCAAAAGCTCTAATATGCACCGTGTATTTTGAACGTGATAAATCCACTTTTGGAAACAATTGAGAAATCACAATAACTTAGAGTGAATAACTTAGAATAACTTACCACTTTTAAAATAACCGGTCCATATTTTGAAAATAACACATCAACATCTTAAAATTATTTTAACCTGTTTATTATTTCAAAATCGAGCTATTCAGTTTTGTTATAAATAGACTGCGGGTTTTTATGAAAAATAAAAATTGCCCAAGTCAATTGTAAAAAACAGAAGTTAGGTGAAGATGCATTTCTTTTTTTAATCATTTTAACAAGATGGGAACAATGCAAGAGCATCATTCCTAGATTATCAGACCTAACCCAGACCTATTATTATTATTTATTATTTTCTTAATGCTCTCGGTCAGCCGAACGGTTCCGACATGCAAGGATGCAATAGACCAGTTTGGATCTTTTCTGCCTCATTAACCCAGACCTAATCCAAACCTAACACCATCTTGAGGTCGTCCAATTTTACAGAATGTTTTCAATAACGTATGTCAAATCCAAAATCACATTCATGTAGATACTGGCAAATTTCAATATGGTAGCATCGGTATATTTTTGTTCATAACTTTTTAATAAAAAACGAGCGACAACTAATACCTCGTGGGGGTTACTTATAAAGGTGACTTTGATAACAAATGTCAATACATTATATTATTTTTGCCTTCAATAGTTAAAATAACTGCTATATTTTGAAAACTTCTTTTGTTTATAACTTTTTAATAAACAACGAGCGCCGGCTGAAACCTCTTGGGGGTTACTCAGAAAGGTGACCTTGATAACATATGTCAAGTCGAGGTCATCCGAGGTGCCTTCCCTAAACGCAATATTTACCCATTTTTGCCATAAATGCATAATTATAAATGATAACCATATCAAATTTTACATCACTTACTTCGCTATATTTGGAAAAATAAACGGATAAATCTTTTTAATCTTTTTAACTGGGATGTCAGATTTCATTATTTTCTGTGAAAAATTTTAAAAGTTAAACATCTGCGTTAAAATTGTTAAATGTGGGTTTGAAAATGTGCGGAATTGAATCTAAAGAAGTGCTTAGAAACTACGAGTACTGTCGCTGAACTGGTAATATAAACCTCAATCAAATAGAAACCAATGTTCAGTTTGCTTGCCCGAGTTATTCAAATTGTTGCTCTGAATAATATGAATAATCGATTGATAGAATTTATTCATGAGAAAGGCGCGCGCAGTCGCGAAATCCGAACCGGCCACAATGATCGACAATCACAATGTTTCCGTGGTGTAGTGGTTATCACATCCGCCTAACACGCGGAAGGTCCCCGGTTCGATCCCGGGCGGAAACATTCTTTTTTTTTCCCATTATTAAACTTTCCTTTTGTCTCCGTAAAAAATTGTTAATCGTTACGGCAATTTAATAATCTTTTTTGTTATAAATAAATGTATGATAAAATAAAATTAGAAACAATATCAAAAAGCACATAGCTTTAGCCGTAGTACAAGATTAATAATCTATTCGATGCTATAACGTAATTTGATTTCCTAGTGATGTGTCGCAATGAATATTTTAAATAACAGGGTACATAAAAATAATTTTATAAAATTGTTATGCTTTGTTTTATATAAATTTGAGACACTTTCGATTTCGAAGTAGCATTGTAGTACTTTAAATGCTTAAATATGAATACACTAAACATCAAATAATCTTTTCAATAAAACTATATAATATATTATAGCGTCAAATTACGCCACAATGTATAATATAATTTTTTTATTTAAAATGTGGTACTATGATGAATATGAATTGTCGAAGAAGTAAGAAATTAAGAATACTGCTTAGCACAGTGTTTCCGTGGTGTAGTGGTTATCACATCCGCCTAACACGCGGAAGGTCCCCGGTTCGATCCCGGGCGGAAACATTTATTTTTTATTAAAAATATTCTGTCGTTTTATTATTAATATCTCTCGTCCATTATATTTATGTGAAAAAAAGATAGATTCAAACATTACAGCGAAATTAAAAGTGAGTTTCCGATTATTAATTCATCATAAGTAAAATTATCTACTTTTTATTCTATATTTCTTCTGAAAAATTAACTACGTTCGCTATTTTTAATTGGAAAGGCTATGACATTATTTAATCAAAATTGAAAACTACATCTCCTCAATTCTATTCACGAGATTCAACCTATTGATCTTAATTTTCACTAAATTAACTTTCACTAATTTTTCTCTGATATTTTACAACCACTATTCAAGGTATTAAAAAGTGATTTATTCTAACAGAGGGTTCACAAACATCCACTTCAAATTTCTCATTTTATTAGTTTCTGTAAGAAATCATTAAATAAATTACCGTATTCATACGTATGCTGAATCCACAGCTACAACTACGGAATCTCGACGAAATCACTTTTGCCATTTTTATCAAAAATTCTAAACGTGTCAGTACGTGTCATGATCATGCTACGTTAAGAGTTATAGCAAATCTGAACGAATATAATTTTGTCATTTCTACAGAAAATTCTAAGCGCGTTATTTTGTCTATAAATTCTTCTGCTAGAGTAGAAGCGCATACTGATTCTCTACACAGCATCAACTTCCCCGAGAAATTAGTGTAATCTTTCAGCGGCAGAGCTCCGGTATCTTGTACAAAATAAAATGAGAGCGTAGCGAGAGAAAAAAAAGAACCGTTCAATAGGCATGGGGCATGAATGACTCGGAGAGCTCGAAACGAGACACTTCTTTATTATCGCGAGCCAATGCCGCGCAGAATACGGGGCAGCATTTACGGGAGCTTCGTTTTCGGGCGAGCGTGCAATCGCAGCGAACAACAGGGGGTGGTTTTCGAGGGTGCAGCGGAAAGATATCGGAAGAGAAATCGGGCCGCGAGCCAACCAGCGAATCACCGGCATCGCCGGCTCTGGCATATCGAGGTCATCACACGTTATTTCGAGACCTCTTTCGCTTATGCTGAAGATACGGGCCGTGCAATGATTAACTATGACTAAAGCAGCTGAATTTTGGAAAGTATCGAGCCAATGGAAAATAATGCAACACGGAATTCCAATCTTCTCGGACAACCGATCGAATTCAAACCGATGAAAAACAAGTTTTTAGAAGAAATTCAAACGAAAAATAGATACTTGCGATCCATGTACTAGAGTATAAATTGATTTTGAACGTTTATTATTCACAGCTTTTATTAATTAATATTAGACATGAATTACCGCAGAACAACATCCAGAAACGTAATCCAATTGTTCAATTTACCCAAAAGAGATCAACAGAATATTCACGTAAATTTAGATACTGTCAGTATCTTCTTCTTTAGTAACGAATAAAGGATTTATATTATATCGTTCAAAATAATATCTGTTCGAGAAACTGCGCATCAAAGTTGCATCACCTAGAAACCATGAATTATTCAAGGGAAAAACTGGTGCTCGTCAGGCATACGTTCGATATCAAATATTTATTTGTTTTTACAGAAATTCACTATTTTAAACAGCAATTTATAAAACGATAAAATGGATACAATTTTATTTGATATATATAAAGTATTTAATGACATTTGTAAACATAAATATGCAAACCCATTTCAGGGTGTTTCGTAAATGGTGGGCAAAACTTTAGGAATAAATTCCTAATATTTAGAGAAGAAAAAAAAAGTTGTATCAACATGGGTCCGAAAAAGATTAGTTTCTGAGTTTTTTGTGCCACAATTCTTGTTACATCGTCCTAAAGGCCCGTTTAAAGATATCAACAATGTTTTTGAAGTAATCGCTGTTCTATGTTTACGATATCGTGATGTAGTATTCTAGTTTACAATTTATACTGGATTTCATGTACAGTGTTCGGAGTTCAATGAGACGACGAGCTGAGGGTTGTAATGACATGGAGAAGACGCGGTCATCGGGTCTTAGATTTTCTCGAAATTTTACATATTGGTAGATTTTCTTCTCCTGTTTATGAAAATATAGCATTATAGGCGTTGATACTCTATAATTTTTAAGATATTTACAATTTAAATTTCATTACTCCCGTTAAGCCGTTAAGTACAGTTTTGGTTGAAATTTTTGTCAAGTGCCAAACGGGGTGATGGTAACGTACTAGATTCGTTACCGGGAAGGCCAGTGTTCAAATCCCTTTTTCCTTTTTTTCCATTTTTTCTTTTTTTTCTGTTCAGTTTATCTAATTTAATTAATTGTATTTTGCACATAAAAAATACACTCATAATATCTATAGGAAACAAAATATCAAAATTTTATTGAAAAGGAACATAATATGAAAGAAACACTAACATCATCAATCTTGACGTATCTCAAAAGTTGTTGAGTATCGACGTCTATAATGCTACATTTTCATAAACAGGAGAACGAAATCTACCAATATGCAAAGTTTCGAGAAAATCTGAGACCCCATAATCGCGTCTTCTCCTCGTAAGACAGAAGGTGGACATTTTGAACATTTCCTTTAATTGTAAGACGATGTGACCGAGAATTGTGGGACAAAAATTTTAATAACTCAGAAACTAATCATTTCCGGACTTATGTTAATATAACATTTTTGTCTTCTCTGAGCATTAGGAATCTATTCCTAAAGTTTTGCCCACCGTGTACGAAACACACTGTATAATGAATAAACCACCGATTTTCTAAACACTATAAAATCTTTCTGTGAAATGTATCAAATTAAATTGTAAAACAAAAATGGGTGAAAATCAGGGAAGAACCTTCCATGCAGCTATATCCGAGGGCCGTACGAAGATTAAATAAGTCATTTTTAATAGAATAATGCAACACCTGTTCTTTTCTAAAACATACAAAAATTGTAAAACAAAAACGGGTAATAATCACGAAAGGATTTTTCACGTAGCAATTTCTGAGGGTCGTACGCGTACTAAATAAACAATGTTTAGCGGGATAATGAAACCCGTTCGTTTCTAGAAAATCCATCAAAGCACGTGCTTTCTCTCCCTCTCGCTACAAAGACAGATGAGTTCCCGGTGAT
Source organism: Sphecodes monilicornis (assembly GCA_913789915.3). Classification (NCBI taxonomy): domain Eukaryota; kingdom Metazoa; phylum Arthropoda; class Insecta; order Hymenoptera; family Halictidae; genus Sphecodes; species Sphecodes monilicornis. The sequence continues at coordinate 12,607,621 of OU565291.1, read as the reverse complement.
TTCTCCTTTGAGGAGACGAGGAACAGGTTCGATTATCGAGAAAAAGTTCGGAGAAGCGTACGAGGCAGCAGCATTTATGAGGGAAACGTCGACGATCCGGTAGAAAGGGAACAGTCTCCTCTGGATGCGTTACACGAATCCAGAGAACGTAATGCATGGGCAGAAGACCGAAGTGTGCACTGGTCTCTCTCGCTTATCGATTTCCTCCTCGCGTCGCGGAACGTTCCCTCCTTATCAAAGAGTTACGCGCTCTTCGGGGCTCGATCACGCCTCCGATCGTTTCGACGCGGCAGTCAAGCCACCCCGTAAATATCGGTGCCCGCGATCTTAATAAACCAGGCAAATGGCCCTGTTTTTATCAATCCGTGGTCGACGATTTGTGGACGCCGATAGAACGCGAGGCGCGCCAGCCAGGAGTACGATAAAACGTGAACTTACGGAGTCCGATGAACTGTTTCCGTTTCTTGCGCCGCGAGACCGAGAACACGATAAAGAAACGGGAGGATTTGCTTTTGTACGCCTTCCAACAAGATTTGAGGACGTTCCTTCGATTGCTGTAATTGATGCGACGAGGGAACGCGGTTAAACAGAGAGTTACAGATGAATTAAACTTTTACTTTACATGACAACAGTACCGCGTCCTTAGCACCGGGAAAACGGGGATCCGCACTTATTGTTAGTTACTTCGACAATTGATAAAAAATAAATAAATGTAATTGTAATAGTTGAGACATCCAATTTCTTACGTTTCCTTATATTGTATACAGGGTGTTTCGTCTAAAAGAGGACACCTAAATATCTCCTCTACCTTTGAAAATACAAAAAATGTTTCTAACGTAATCTAAATGGTTTCAAAAGACGAATCAGATGGAAGAATCGTTTTTTATAAATTGTAATTTTTTAATCGTTTTTTCAAGGTCACTCGTGTTTTTTTACATATATACACACATTTTTTGTCGTTGTATGTTATAGGAAACATTATTGTGCATTCGTCCATGTTTAATAGCACGACCTTGAAATGACCGTGAACTCTAAAATTTGCTAATTAATGCAGAATTTACTTTCAGCGACATTTCAGATTTCAACGGTAACAGAAATTCGCCCATGAACTTGAATTTGTAAATAAACACATTGTATCATTCCTCTGTGTACATAGAGAGTGAGAGAGATATGTATTTAAGAGTTTACTCACTGCTAGATTTCTCAGTGTATCGATAAGCGATCCATAATGCGTTATTCAGGACAGGAGAAAATTGAGATGCTTTTAATTTACGGTGAAGCTCGAGAGTGTCTAAGAGAAGCAATACGAATTTACAAAGACAGATTTCCAGAACGTTCTTGTCCATCACGTTCTGCATACTCAAGTATTGTTAAAACATTTTGTGAGACTGGTAGTGTTAACAGAAACATTCGTGTGTGAACAATATCATCGCTAAAGTTAATCAAAACTCGCATATTAGTATAAGGCAACTTGGGCGTGAAACCGGTATTAGTGTGACAAGCATATTCACCAAAATTTCATCCTTTCCATTTATCTCTTCACCAAGAGCTCCATGGAAGAGACTTTGAAAACCGCGTACACTTTTCTCAATGGGGTATACGGAAATATGAAAGTGATGAAATGTTTGTCCAAACAGTATTATTTACGGATAATAATTAATTGGGCCAAAAAACACATGTTTTGTATTTTCAGAGGTAGAGGAGATATGTAGGTGTCCTGTTTTAGACGAAACACCCTGTATATCTATACATATAAAAATAAAGTCCTGACTCACTGACTCATCAACGCCCAAGCTAAACAATTGGATCTAGAAAGCTGAAATTTTGCACAGAGTTTTCCTTTGTGATCTATACAAGGAATAAGAAAGGATATTTCGAAATTCAACCCCTAAGGGGGTGAAAAGGGGTTGCAACGTTTGTATGAGGAATATTTTATTTGTGGTCGGATTTGTTTGAAACATGGTCTTAATGCTCTTTGATATAATTAATCAAGCATGGGACGCGAATTACGAAAATGGCATCAATTTTGAAATTTAAGATGGCGAAATGACATAAAATTAAAACTCTATAGTGGTGAATGGGGGGTTAAAAGGTTTTATGGAGAAACAATATCAATTTCCGAGGGCAAAAGCTAGGTCATACTATACATATGTAGGCATGTCTTTTTGTCCAGTCTTGCCCCGGACCCCGCAATCTTTAGGAGCGTCTGTGCCTTGAGGCAATCAATTTTTAAATAAGAGAATAACTACACCGAACATTTCTTACTTTTTTCAAATATTCGCGTTTACAAGAGGGTTGAAAAAGATGAAAGGGAACCGTATAGTGAACCACGAAAGTAATCGAACGGTTCCAAACGAAATGTTTGAGGCTATCAAAAATGTACTTACATTACGAATTCCATAATGCTTTAATTCCAGTAATAACTTGCAAGTGTCGTGATTATACATGCAAATTTTGAAGACGATACACTAATGTCAACGATAGTTATCAAATATTTCTTGGAAACATCGACGATATGAAGGTCACAAAAGTATTCGAACGACTATACATTTTTCAAAAAAAAAAACACGAAATTTTAACACATTGTTGGTCCACCATGAGTGCTGATTACTTCTTGCAGATGCCGTTGCATACTATTCACCAAGTTTTCAATGATATTTTTTTCAACACTACCCCAAATTTCCATATTTTTGTTTTATAACACTTTTGAGTTTTAACAATATTAATATAGGTCTTGTAACTTTGCAAATAGTCACAGATCCTGTCAATACATCAACTGATCCTGTCAAAGTTTACAATCTGTCCTACTGATGCAAGATATGTGTAGAAGATCTACGTCTTCGAATACTTTTGTGGCCTACATATCGTCGACGTTCCCAAGAAATAGTTGATAACTATTGTTGACATTAGTGTATCGTGTTCAAAGTTTACAAGTATAATCACAACACTTACAAGTTATTACTGGAATTAAAGCATCATGAAATTTGTAATGTACCTACATTTTTTAAAGCCTCCAACATTTCATTTGAAACCGTACGAATACTTTCGTGGTTCACTGGATGTTTCTGTGAGAAAAAGAAGAAGATAGTTCCGTGGAAGGATCAAAAAAGCGTCGAAGGAGGCGAGAAACGGCGCAGGGGCGCGATCGATATCCCGACGTCCTGGCCCACGCGTGAAATCAATGCCTGTTGGCGCCGGTGAGGGCCGGTCACCATATTGCGGCCGGTCGACGAGCCGAGAAGCTCGGGTAATAAAAGTGCTGGTAGGCGCGGCTGTTCAAACCGGTAGTCGCTCGTACCGGATAAGATTAGCCTCTCTCTCTCTCCCAAAAGGCTCTCGTTCGTCGGTTCGACGGTTCGGCACGAACGGGAACGTCCTGGTACCAGGACCCCGGACTAGGGCGCCAGGACCACGAAAAACCAACCCCTTCTCCCTTCTTTGAACTCCAGAAAATAATTTGACGGACAAATATTAGTTAACCCTTTGCGGTCCAAAGTGCTTGCTCCCTTTTAACTCGCTTTGACATATCACATAATCCAATCATGTTCCCATATGTAGCTTTGCTAGCCTGCGTAAAACATCTGAAAAATATTACAGTTGTTGTTACGTATATACCATGAAAATGTGGCTTTATTGATGAATGTTACTTGAATCTTTAAAATAACTATTGGTACTATTATGTGAAGTGTATTAGGATTGGAATCTATCAATCCATTTGATAGATTTCAAACTTTATGATCGATAGCTGAGAATTCCTTAATATATCATGTCAGAGCAATGGCAATTTTTATCATGCACTAACAAGCCACCTTCAAAAACCTAATCTAATCATTTCTTTCGGGATTACGTTTTAAAAGAAGTGATGTAATCGAATTCTTGAGATCGTCTGATTTGCTCCTATTTCGTGTTTTACCAACTCATTTCTCCTACAAATGCATGAAATTCGGAATCTACTAATAAACTTTCTACAAGTAATTTCTTAATAAATGGCATCGGCAAACCAAAAGCGAAACGAAGTCATAAACGCTTGAAGTTCCGAAATCAATTTATAATCTAATGTATGAGAAAGTTTAACAAAGTTCAACAGCGAATTCATTCATTTCCAATGAAGAAGTTCCAGTTTGATCCCAGTTTCTCGAAGTCTATTCAGGAAAATATTTGCACAACCATCCGCAGTCAAATCGCAATATTGCTTCGACTCATGAACAACGCAATTCTATTAAAGCTAATAATGTGCATGATAATATTACTAATAACAATTTACGGATCAATATAAATACAATCAATCAAATACATATAAAATTAACCCTTAGCACTCGAATGGCGACTCTGAGGCGCTACTACAAATTGCTACACTATTATTCAGAATATTGTTTACATGATTGTTTTTGTTTGTATGTAATAAATTACGAAACATGTAAATATTGTATGAGGTACTATATTAGTTTCTTACGCATATAATGAAAATAACTATGTACAATGGAAATATTCTAGGTTAGAAGAAATGTTTGATTTTTTAGTTGAAATAGCTCCGAGTGCAAAGGGTTAAACGTGCCCTCGGAGTAATGCTGTCACAACAGCAACTGTGCACTCGCAAATGTGCCTTGACGCAGGCCCCGGCAATCGAACAACGAAACATCGATAATAATGAGGTGAAAATGAACGAGACAGAAATTGCACTTTGGATCCTGTGATACCGGATATAGTTGCACGCTCGCATGGCGGTGCGCGAACTGCAGCCAGCCGTAGACCGATTTCCTTGGCCGGTCGCCAGAGGATAATGTATTCCTTCTTTTGAAGTCGGCAAAGTCCTGCCTCGTCCCACTTTGCACCCTACACAGGAACGAGCGAAAATTCGCGAGCGTGTATCAAGAAAATCATTCTTCTCCCGCGGCGATCCATCAGAGCAAAATGGGGCAAACAGGATTATTTTGGGAGATAGAAATAATCATTCGTCTCTTGACGTTACCGTATTTTCCACTTTGATCCGCAGAAAATTGTTATCTAGTATATTAGTGATCGATAAGATAGATGTTTGTTAATTACACTGCAATTACTATAAAATCTTTCGTTTTTGCAGAAAAAGAAAAATTCAAAAGGAAAGCATGTTGATCTTTGGAAAGTGGCCGCTTTTTTGATAATTCTACAGAAAAAATGTGCAATGTTTAGGTTCGCTCAGGCAGTTGTTTATCAATTAAGAAATCGTATTTTTAGAATTATGCACTTTTTTACGGGCGGGCTGATTTCCTCTTATTACATCCAATTTACTATTGCACGCTCTTGAAAAATAGTTGCACATAAGGATACAGACACATTATTATCACGTTACGTGATATTCACACACTCTTCGAATGAGAGCCAGATGTACGCATTATTATTTCCTCTGCATGTATCGTAATAGCACGTGATTTCACGGGGCATGATACTAATGTATTTGCATCTTAAACTTTTTTTTGTAGCTTTAACCCATTTTCGTTTTACACTTTAATTTAGACTATTTCATTCACGATACCATATTTTAAAGAAACACATCAAATTGTAACGTAATCGTAGAAAAATAGAAGATTGCACAACATCTGAAACGGAAAATTGGCGAATCTTCACTCGAGAATCGTATACGAATTAAACAGCCTTCAATTTATAATAAATTAATTACCAGGAGCATAATAGCTAACCGATGCCTTCACATTGTTGAGTCAAAATGAACCTGCGCAGTCTCAATTAAACCTGATGTAATAATGACAAAATTATCCTATGTCTTAATTGAACTAGAATAAATTTCTTTGGTTAAGTTTAGTCGCTACCAATTGTCGCGATAAAAGACAACGGAACCGATAGAGATTGTTTAGATAAATGCCAATAAATTAACGAAAAAGACAGAAAATTAGGTTCATAAAATTGAGTGTACCTTTTGTAACCGCCCTTTGAAACCGATAAAAATGAAATATAGTGCAGGAAAGTGAAAGGATCGAAAGATTTCATGTTTTATTCATTAGTGCGAGTCACGCAGGCAGTATATTCGTAGTGGCAAGAATGGGCCCGGTTCGTGCATACTCGGATGATTGTATTTACTTATTTGTTGTTCCCAATATTTCTGGTTGTGGCGTGGAGAACATGTTGGTATTTTATCGGTAAGATATGGAACGTTTGAATAACAAATCGAAAAGTATTCAGAGACGAAGCTTCGCTCCACCGCGTTCCACAGCCGCCATGTTGACGGAATGGGGCCGAGATTCCTGCATAAATTTCTAGGTACTCTTCATCTCGACGGCTCGTTTTCTACATATGTTTAAACGTGTCACAATAGAACGATGAAAATTAACGCCTCGTGGGTGATCGCTGTCGATTAATCAGCATCGAATGATTGGGAGAAAGAATCGTCGAATGTTAACGCATTATGTCCCAGCAAACATCATTACCTCCTATGTGACTTTTAGTTAAAGATTCACTTTAATCAATTTCTTAACAGCAATAGTCGATTATAATGTAATCTAATTATTTCTTCTGCAATTACTATTTAAAGAAACATTTCGCAACCTCTTCCAAATGTAACACAGCGCTTCCGGAGCCAGTTAATTGGTTTCCGGTAGATAAAGTATTAACACATAACCGACCAGTAGTTTTTCTCTGTTCATTTTTTTATCTCTCTTATATTGTCTAATAAATTATCACTCTATCTTCCGTTAATATTTATGAATTATTTCTGTTCATTTCGATTTGAAGAAACTAAAATCACTTATTTAACACTGGGCACAAACAACTAATATGCTTAATATTAGCAATTTATTCGTTGATTAACAGCGGTAAAATGACTAATTTTAGTAATTTGGATATGCCATTGCGTTGCAAACGGACAGCGAAATATTTTACTACTATTTTGTTATGTAAAAGTCTATAACTAAGAAAGACCATTGTTCATACTTGTAACGTTCTGTCTTCAGAATTCGTGGATTCGATAACGATCGATGGATGAATTAAAAGTACAAAGAGTTATCAATAATGCGTGATGTCAGTGCTCAAAGACCGCGTTTATAATTCACAGTTAATTAGTAATTTACAATTAGCTAGCCCAAGGATGTTGGAAACGAAGGTATTCTTGGTTTAAGAAGCCGTTGAACGGATGTGGACTGACGGAAAAAGAAGCTAAGAATCAACGTTATCGACAGCCATTACACTTTTGGAAATTAAATACTGCCAATCAATTGATTAAAACGAATTCATACCGTTGCTATTTTCAGAACGATACTTCCTCGAACTTCGAACGAATGAGACAAATGTAGCATAATTTCAAAGGCTGTCTGCGTTTTAATTGGAAAAGAAACCGTACGATTCTCTTTATTGACAGCTTCTTCATTGCTCTTTTCACTATCAAACATTGTTAAGCGCAATCTATTGAACCATCTCGGAAACGATCGGTATTTTCTTTACGGTCTCTTATCGATTCAATTCATTAATTTATTTTCGATACCGTTATCCTCTATCTAGGGGAGACCGGAACAAGTGTATACATTTTTCAGGTTTTCAATTCTGCAGGTTTTGTTCGAATCAATTACGTAAAAAAAGGATGCTAAAATATTTTTTGAACGTTCCTCTTTACATATTGTAAGCAGCAGTTTGAGAAAAATGCATACAAAATAAGTTATAAACTGTTTATTTGATAGATGTAAAACACATGAACTTGCCCCACCGCGGGTAAGTTGATGCATCTTTATTTTTTATTAATATATCTTTTAATTCTATTTCTTTTAGTAATATATAATAATATTGTCAGTTTATATATATTATATTATGTTTGCACATTACATTAGTGCCAACGAATCTTCTTTCATTCTGACACAACCTTTCACAAGGCGATCTCGCATTCTTTCTCCACGTTTTGTTTTTTAACCATTTCCCATACCATTTTCTTTACGGCTACAATAATTATAACGTCTTCATCCCCAAAAATTGTAACAGAAAAGGAAAGTAAATTAATTTTTTTGCATGGCTACATTTACTTCAATGCTTAAATATTGGTTACACAAAAGTAAAGTTTTATTTCGTCTGAAAAGAAAGGTATAACATTCATTTTTGTTAGACGTTATTTAAAATATTCATCACGAGTTTGACTCGTTAAAATATGTCGAGGGGTTAATATAATTTCGAGCCATTTTTGTAGGAATAGAAGAAAAGAATCCAGTTAAATAAAGAAAAATAGTAAGGGAAATACGCTGTGCCATGGTGTTACAAATAGGAGATGTATCAATGTACCCCACCAGAGGTTATTACATAAATGTATCTCTATAAAAAAATATCGACCATATAAATAAAATTACAAAACGTAATTATCTTCTCTTCAATTAACTTAAAGCTGGATCACAGTAGTTTATAATAACGTTTTGTATAATAGCTCCAGTCTGATCGAAATGCCAACACGATTATTTACTTTGCTGCTACAAAAACGAAAAAGATTGAATAACAGCTATCTACATTTGCATAAATTCCATCGTAAGGAACAGCCAACTAATAATCTCAAATATCTAGCGATAATTGTGAAACACATACACAGTGTCCACATAATTGCATTATATCACCCTGCCCCTGCATCAACTCGCCCCGGTTTCTCCTACGTATAGTTGATCCGAGATATGCGAAGTTGAAGTATTATCTTTATGAATAACTCAATTGGCTGTACTCAGCTTCGATTCTGTCAAAGCTAATGGACCGAACGAACCAAGAATCTCTTTTGCCATTTGTGTTTATTAAATTTTTCATTTATACTTGCGAAATCAGTCGATACATTTTTGTTCGGCTCCGTTGCCATTTATGTCTTCTCGAAGTCTTAACTGGAGGAAAATCTTACTTTTATTTTTGCAAATCATCTTACTTCCATTTGTAAAATTTCCGGTTCTATTCTACACTGAGTTCCACTAATGTTATTATAATACGCTCACATTTCTACTACAATATTGTAAAAGAACCGATTCTTATTACTGTACTTTCCAATAGATTTCAAACGAAGACATATCTTGTTTCTAGAACATTTATGTAACTTTAATAAAATGTTCTTAGTCGACAGTTAAATTTTGTGCGAAGAAATGGGACGTACATTAGACAACTTTATCCTATTTTTTGCGCAACTATTTCTGAGGAGTGCGCGTAGCTTAACACGTTCGCAACTAACATTTATTTCAGCGACAGCCTTCATACTTGATAGTTCTAATATTTAGTTCCACCATAATTTGTTTCGCTCCTTCCCTTTCTTGTAGTGCTGTGCGTTATGACTTTAAACAACGAAATGTATAAATGTAACTTGACTATCCCCTAACAATAAATCTACAGAGCACTAAAAATGTTTGTACTGCACTACTTAATAAAATCAACGAGGTAAATCTAATGTTGGTAATTATTGCGAAAATTTCACTATACTCCTATTTTTTATGAAATTTAAATATGTTATGCAGCAACACATTTTGAAGAACTGTTTTCTTCTCCAATATAGAGGGGTCGCTTTTAGTTTTCGAGATATTCGCAAAAAACTATTGCTAATACTGTATTGAATTTTCTCTCTTGGATTTTCCTGACGGCCGGCCCTCTTTGCCCCCTCCACGAACTAACCACAACTCATTCTATTCACATGATTTTTCCATTACTAGATCAGATTCTGGATGACAGCTACAATGCAAAGATTATGCGAATAGCATGAGTTGTGGTTAGGTCGCGGAGGGGCCAGAGAAGTCCGGCCCGACCACGTATACGAAAATTCAGGAGTAGTCTTTTAAAATTGAAAACACACTATATAGAGTGAAACCCTGTTTTTTCTGTCATCCCCACAACTTGTTTACAGAAAAAAGTAACTGACGTTGCCACGGAGCGTCCAACAATACGGAAAATTCAATACAGTATTAGCAATAGTTTTTTGCGAATATCCCGAAAACTAAAAGCGACCCCACTATATTGGAAAAGGAAAAAGTTGTTAAAAATATCGAATTAAATGAACTACGAGACTGTGAAGGTCACATTTCACATTAAATAAGAACGACAATAATGTCACAAAATTTATTAGTTCTCGAAATACAATACTATTAGTTACAATCTTAACTAACAATATACACAAAACTAATCTGATGTTACGTTAGACTAAATACAAAATCGCAATTATCACAAACGTGTAACACTGACAGCGTTAAGCAAATTAATCTCCCTGAAACTGCATTCATCAGAAGAAGTCAATATGTTGGCGCACGCACCTTGGCGCTTAGTTCAATTAATAAATTCCAATCGACCTGTCGAGTCATTTGCATAACAATGTCAGCCCGAAGTTCGCGAAGTAAAGATCAACGGGGAAGAGAACGAGGAGATGAAGAAAGGAGAGGCTCGGAGGTATGCGTGGACGTCGTATCTCGAATCGCCGATATTTTTCACGGCGCGGCTTCGACTTTCGAGCAGCCGCCACAACTGCCGCCGGAAACCGGTTTTTTCTCACTGCGGAGGACGCGGACAGCCACGTGGTTATGCTCGCGGAGGATAACCGCTGAAAATTCTCGATGCAATGGCGAGCGCGAATCGCGTGACGGATACGCCCGCGCGGGACCGCGTCTCTCGGGCAAGGACATCACGTAATCGCTATTACGCAAGCGATTATGTTGGCCACGGGTGGGGCCCACGTGCAGCCTCGGCTTCACCCTCCCTCCATCTGTCACCGCTTTGTTTTACTTCATTTCTTGCTTGCTGCATATTCACCCTTCTGCTATGAAAACCATGTGTACTGCAAGAAATTTCCGTAAGACCATACCTTTTTTTGATAAAATGATTAAATATTTTTTTCAACAAATTCCATGTAGCAAAATTAATAGGAAGGGAAGTACTGTAATATCCCGTCTGAGGGTTGAACACTCAAAAACACTTTTTGCAACAAATTCCATGTAGCAAAATCAATAGGAAGGGAAGGACTGTAACATCCCGTCTGAGGGTTGGCCACTCAAAAATAACCCGTGAATAGTTACTGAAAAAAAACAGCGTCACTGCAATGCAAGCTATGCAAAAATCAGACATTAACTCATTTGCATCATTACCGTATTTGTATGCGATATTTTCCTGGTAACAAGCGCAATATTGCGCATAATAATATGTATAACAAATATGTACAAGTTACTGAAATATGAAGTTCCTTTGAACTGTTCGAAATTATTCTTTTTAAATATAATAAATAAGAAATGGTCCTTAGGGTATTATTTTTCATTCTTCCTTATGATGAAAATGGGTTAACAACTGACCACATATGGGCGCAGTAAAATTGCATTAAACGGCGCTCAACCCAGTTACAATTTGAGTTCAAAGTGCCACCATTTTGTAGACAATCAAGTCTTGTAACTTATTTCGGTTCAGGCCATAGACACCATAGACTTAAGATACTTACAGACATTGCATGCAATGCATTTTTCTATCCACGGTTCTGAATCACTGACTCTGTAGAAAATGATCTAGTACGATAGCGCACTCTACCGAAATGGAAAGGTCAGCAAATGAACTAAATGAAAGTTCAACAATGAAAGTGTGTGGTCGAGGAGGCTTGATTTTGCAACGTTTCAACTTTGAAAGTGCACTTTTTTGCCGCATTATGTATTCGTACAAAAATGATCGATGATCTTATCGGTTCGAGAGGAATCATTCATAATTTTATTTTCACAGCTATTAGCTCAATATGGCTGCCGATTTTTAATATTTTATAAAGCAATTGAGGTTTTATATGTTTGCCAAACAAAATATTATAAATATAGAATCACACCGACAATCCAGGTCTCACCACGTGGAGGTTGCTGCGAGGAAGACCCACCCACCCATTTGGAATTTCTTTATCCTCCCACCCGACAGGAAATTACAAAATTATAAAATAATGTGTAGACGCATATTGGAGATCTTTTACGTTAAACCGATCGGATTTTGCGAATTCTTATCGTAACACGCGACTGGGGGGACTATAATTCGCGGTCCCGACCATTATTACATATTCGGACACTGCAAAATCAGTTTAACATGGCGCAATGATTACAAAATAATGTGTAGAAGCATATTGCAGATCGTTTACGTAACACGCGACTGGGCGGGGGGGGGGGGGACTATAATTCAGTTTAAAATGGCACAATGGACACTAAAATCCATCGATAAAGCTATGCGCGGCGCACGATTAACGTAAAGATACCCTGTCTTTTACCTTACGGGCCGAAAAGGTGTTCGATACGCTGTACATACACATCGCGTATGTCTCACTAACGCGAGCGAACCAGTACTAACGAACGTTGGTTAACAAAATACATGCTGCTGAAACGCAGTGGTACGTTCCTTTACTGAGCGCTCACACACTATCAAATGACCAAGATACACGTCGCTACGTCCAGATGAAGCTACAGCGTTACTCCGCCATCGCAAGTCACGTCAATATCTATGGCTCCACCGCAATAGATGCTAATACGATGGTTACCGTGGTATTTTCCTGCGTACCTCTACAGGTGACATAACTTAATACAGTCACTCCCATTAATATTCGGACACTCCTAAAAAGACGATAACTTGTTTAATATTGGACCATACGACTTGGACTTTTTTGAGAAGTTAGAATAATTAGTTTACTACATGACGTGAAAAAGAAATTTTAAAACAATTGCAATTGGTCGGTATTGCAGAGAAAATACGAAAAGTTGTGTTTTTCAATTTTTTTATGTGGCTTATACTGAAAATTTAAAACATCCATTTTGTAGATCTGTATCAATTGTATACATTTTCAAATTTTCATCCAATTTGGATTACGTGGAAAACAGCGACGGGCATCGAATGACGTAAGAATCCTTCGATTTATTACAGTTTAAGGCCGAAAATTGTGAAAAGCTGCAATTTTTACCATCTTCAAACAGTTGTAGCTCATTGCAACGTTTGCCGATTTTGGTGAAATATTCAGAGTGTATGCAGTTGACACAGATCTACAAAACGTATTTGTTGAATTTTCAATATGGACCCATATAAAATAGTTATAAATAACAACTTTTAGTATTTTCTTTGTAATTCCGACCAATTACAATTTTTTCAAAATTTCTTTTTTTCAACGTGTAGTAAACTAATTGTTCTAACTTCTAAAAAAAATCCAAGTCTTGACCATGATCCAATATTAAAAACGTAATCGTCTTTTAGAGTGTACGAATATTAATGGGCGTGACTGTACGTCTTATTTTTGCGTACGGTATTTTCATACGACAATGGAGACACTTGTTCCATAGCTGGAACGGCAAATGAGTCGTGCGTTGGGTCACACCGCGCGGAATTGAACGTAGCAACGTGCACATGGTTTTGCGCCAACTGCCGTGGCAGCCAGGCCCGAGAACGTATCAATATTTTTCTGCTCTACACGTAGTAGTCCGCTGGACGTATGCTCCACGTCTTGGCTGGTGCCAAAAACTCTAAATCCAAATATCTCCAAAATTCAATGTTCGTACGCGCCTTGCGTTATTGGTTATACAATGTTCATCTTCTACACCGAAACGCGGTCGTGAGTCTTAGAATTAAATCGCACCTGTTAGGTGTGTTCAATATTTGTGTAGCCGCATTGCGACGCAACGAGTGTCTACACGCACGAGTCAATCGCGATTGTATCGTAATTAAAAAACATTCAGGTCTGTATTGATTAGCAACGCTAATTTGATCTATTGTGATCCTCTCGCAACTCTAATAAAAATCGCGCATGCCTACACTGCACCGGGCAGACGTTGCAACTGGAGTATCGGCGCCTGAAACGTCGAAACAATCCAATGCAAACACGATCCTTCCGATGCGCAACGCTAATTCGAAAAATGAAAAGTCAAAAGGCAGTTTAGATAGAAAATTTAAAAATCTAACATATGAAGTGGAACATCAGTATCTCTAGAATTACTTTACATCACGACTATTTATTTGCAACGTTAATTTGAACTTTAATCAAGTTTTAAAATGGATACTATTACAAAGCGCGCGTCAATTTGTTTCGCAACATTACTCGAAATCACGGATATGTCCATCTCACAGCTGATCGTTGCAGCTCGAGCATGGGAGCCTGAAAAGTCGAAACACTCTAAACTTTCGGTGCGCAACGCTAATTCAACGAACAGAGATCCAAAAGAGATTACTCTGCTGCTTCTGCAAAACGAGTCGCGGTTATTTGTTTCGCAACGCTATACTAATTATCATTGGAAGGAAGGCTAACTTTGACCTCTGTTCAAAATCGATTAATGCAACGTTTTCTCACAACGCTAGTGCAAATCGCGGACGTTCCCATCTCGGCTGATCGTTGGGGCGGCGAGGCCTGCCCATGCATGCAACTAACTACTTTTACAACAGCTGTATTTCTACGGACGAGTTCAGTGACAAGGTAGTAACGGAATGACTTTTCATCCGAAGATGCGAAGCCATTGCAACGATTGCCCTCTTGAGCGACAGTTTGTCAAGCATCTTCGGCATACAGCCTCTTCTTTTTCTTCGGCGGTCCGCCAACAAACTGAAACCCTAAACGTGCTCAGAGCGAAAACGATCGGCGACTTTCAAGACGAATCACAAGTCTCGAGAGAAGCTGATACTTCCGCTGCTGCAATCGAGCAGGTGCGCAAAGTTTCGAGACCCTGATCCGCGCACGTTCGCGTCTGGGTTCGCGAAAAGCTACGCGAGCAAGAAGAATCGAGCACGAAGCATCCATCGAATGTTATGCCTCGTTCGATCTAGCTTCGAGACGAAAGTTCAAGCTCTTCCAGCGACTGACTATCGCGCGAAACGCGGCCTACCCGAAAGAAAAAGCGATAGTCAGCCCCGGCCCCTACCTACTTAGAATTAACCCTTTGCGGACGGGAATTATGTTTAGCGTACTTATCGACGGTTCGAATGTACAATTTTCCTTAGGAAATGAAATGGTGTACTGAAAGCTACGCATAAGAAGTAAATGAAGGAGCAAGTGTTGTGTTGTTAAAAATTTGTTTGGTGTTTTTTGAGAGTGATAATTTTTTAAAAAGTGATTTTTAGTCACTGAGTAGCAATTTTACTTGAGCGACTGCCTGCAGACACGCGTCCGCAAAGAGTTAACAGTCACACCAAGAAGGTAAGCTACCTATCCTGCCTAGCCCTATATTTTAAAAAATGGCAAAAGACACAGACTCTCCAACACACTCGTTATACGGTTTTCTCACACAGACGCCAGGTGCAATAGCATAACACCTAGGGAGGATGTCCCGGGACGCCTCCGACACCCTAATGTTCGATCTCACTCAAGCACACTCTAAGGTACGTACCAGTTATCCTGAAATCGACTGACAATGGCAGCGATCATTGCGAAATAAATCCATAACGTACTCTAATTGTTTTTCAAATTTTTCAATTGTCCGCTGCTGTGAAAATATTTTCATTAGATGCTTTTGTATTTTGTTAATTCAACCGTTATAATTTAAGGACAATAAGTTGACACTTTATTTTCCACATCTGTGGAACCAACAATCTGTAAAATAGCGAAAAATTCTTTTGACACATTCATACGATTTATTCGAATGCAAATTTATCCGTTTAAACTGTGTAAAACTATTGCAATATACTTTCATTAATGCCACGAGTTATAAAAATAATGTTACATATAGAAACCAAATTAATTTTAGTTTAGTTCATATTTTTGTAATACATTCTTCATGTATACTATTTTCACCGTTCAAATACACGCGCCATATGCATTTGTTGCTTCCAAATCATATTAAAGCACACGTAGTAAAAATAATGTATACAGAATATTCAGCTCTTGCTGATAAACCTAAATTCGTTAACTATCGGCAATATTGTGCGTGACCCCGAAATAGTACGGGGGCCACTGGGCCCCCCGAGACCTAGACAGAAAGGCCGTAAGGTGCAATGACTGTAGTGATCTTGTGCAGCCACATTCATACTGATTAATATACTTCCTCATTCACTTGTTTCCGATCAGCAGAAGGACCGGAATCACGGAAACAGTCAACACGTGTTTTTCAGAACATACTCTTAAAATATATCGATGACTAATGTAATTTTGATAATTTTTATTTTAAAACAATTACTTATGTACACCAGGTACTCGTAAATACGTGTGAGAAATCCTAATGTAAAAAGTTTGACAGTTCTTCTTCTTCTTTCCTGCTGCATCCATTTTCTCCAGCAAGCACCTCATGGTTACGGTTAATAAAGTGATTTTAGTTTTTGTATTAATAAATTTTGAACTTTAAAGAAATTTTAATTTCAATTAATATTTTTTAAAAACTTTTAGAGGAATTTCAAGTTTGATTAGAAATTTTATCAATAAATTTGAAACATTAGAGGAATTTGATAACACCTGGTCCCACACGCAATGTGCTGGAGCAAGTCCAAAAATAAAGAAATACCTTTGCGTCGATTGTGGCTAACGAAATTGGTGGTCCATCTTGACATACCATAGATCCAAATTAGAAAAACAGTTTCTTTCATAGGACCAATGACCTTAAAATAAATGGATTCTTGGTATTTTAAATTGTGTTTATTATGAAACAAAATGTATTACTTTTAAGATTGAAATAGTAACATTCTTCTCCACTATTTCGTTTTTATTAAAATTATTTCCATCTCTATATGTATATATCAAAAATTGTTTAGAGGGCCCAAATTTGGCAACTCTACCTTATCATTTGAAGGTTAAGCGTAGATGCCGAGGGAGCTTCTGACGGCGAGGAAGTGAGAGAGAGAAAGCTTTCGCAATATTACTCGCGCAACCGACTCGAAAAGTATCCTAAAGAACGTGCAGATCAAGTGGTTGATCGGTGTCCGGAAGGAATGAGAATGAAGTCGAGGTGACCGAAGGCTGTGTCCGAAAAGGAAAAATGGAGAAGCCGGTCGTAATTGAACCAGCGAGGCCTGGGTCCCGTGCACGTTGGTACACACGCATTAAATTCGATCGAAGCTACTCGGTAAGCATCGGTTTTACCTTTTCAGGCCAACGAACGTTGGCCACGGTGGTTCGAGCGCTCGTAAAACCTTGACGAGGAGCGAGCCGAGCCACGTGAGCCATTATTTCGCTCGCCGAGCCGAGCTGCGCCGGCCGCCGCGCCGGTTGCTATATTGCTCGCCAAATCGTCGATGCGTCCCGTTTCTATTGGCACCGACACGACGTGGCCGTGGGCCACCCGGTAGAATCCCGTTCTCATGTCGATACTGTTATCGGCTACTATAAGATAATCAGCCACTCGACGCATCGACTCGAGTGGGCGTGCGACCGGCTGCATCGTCGCGGAATTTATTCAGCTGTCCCCAATTGCGGCGGAATTGAACGTCCACCGACCCAACTGCGGCTCGCATTTTTCGTGTCATCGATACGGGATCGTTACCGTATACTCGCCACTTCACACTCGATTCCTACCGATGTTTCTAAAACTTCGATACAATCGTTATCATTCAATGAACGTCTAGGACTGCGATTCTCCCGGATGCACAGTGTTGCGATTCGAGACGCTAGCTGGACAAAACCTTCTTTCACTTTTCTACCACCTTTCGCATTTGCGTTTGCAGAGATGGGAAATATTAAGCTGTATAGATTCTTCTGCTTCATTACACAACACTTCTATGCACGATTTTTCCAAAACATATTTAAACAATGGATTAATACGATTGTCTTTTCGAAAATTCTTCCAAGCGTCAAAAAATTCAGATCGTGAAGTAGCGATCACTGTCACTAAAAATATAAATATTGTTCATTTTCGCATAATAAAATTTACATGAACAGAAAGCTTAAAGTCTGCTTTAATGCTACCATAAAAAAATTTTTCGTCTTTTAGCGATCACTGTCACTAAAAATATAAATATTGTTCATTTTCGCATAATAAAATTTACATGAACAGAAAGCTTAAAGTCTGCTTTAATGCTACCATAAAAAAATTTTTCGTCTTTTAGCGTTTATTACCTACTTTCAGATTTTTGAATATTGCATACATAACTATAGTGATAAAAATAATTGACGGAATTAATTAAGACAATAAAACGTACCTTCGCCGTTAGTTTCCATTATAAAAATTTACTCTGGAACATAGAAAAGTAGATACAAAACTTATTTTAAAAATATCGATTGACATTAATTAGATATAAAAGCTTGTATGGACCTTACAAAATGTAGGAACATATGAATTTAAAATGCTTGCACATTTCTGTCGATAAAAGGGACTTTGGGAGTAATACCAACAGAGAAATGTTAATATTCTTACTGTCTAGACATTACTTCACATGACTAGCATCTATTTTTTACGAAATTACGTAATGAGATTTGTCCAGCTAAATAGCATTGACCGCAACACTGTGTGACGGTCAACAAACTGGAGGAACATCGGCTCGTTTTATGAACACTTTATCGTATAACGTGATAAGTACAGTGTCTACGTTAACTTTAACCCTTCCTGTACCGAGTAATGAATGGACTGTGAATTTTTAGGCAAAATAGGAACTTTTCAAGTCAATTGTATAGAACAGAAGTTAATTAAAGATGTGTATCCTATATTGATAATTTTAGTATGTAATGCTTAAATTCGTTTAACAACTTCACAGTTCTGTATTCCTCATATATTCATTTCTGTATTAATTTAATAAAATCCGCAATCTAGTAATGATACGTCGTCGTTAACTAAACGATTTGACTACCATTTTATTTGTAAACCGAACTACTAATTTAAGTGCAGGAACTACTTAAATCTTTTATTTTTTTACTGGAAGTACGAAAATAGATAAAGCCTTCCCTCTTTATAATTATGTTAATTAAGCCGTTCATTGCACAAATCGATTAACTCCATAAAACAAAAAGTTGAGAAATGCAATGAAATAATGTACATTGTTTTTTAAAATTCCCTTTATAATATTAATTCAAATAAATATTGTAGAATGCATAAATACAGATGTAGCTTTCATCTAACGGAATATAAAATTAATAAGAAAGAATAGCCAAAAAATAATCGTCAGTAATGTTACAATTTTTATGTGACTGGTGAAATTAATCGATTTGGCAAGTGAAAAAAAGTAATAAAGTTATATTCAGTGTTTAAATTTTTAAGTTTTTTATTACAGAAAAAGTTAATTATTATATAATTTTTACTACAGATTTGCCATAAAAATGAATATTAACAGTTCTGCTACAATATATTATTTGTGATTAATTCATCAGCAATATAAATGTTGTTGTCAAGTTTTTATAGTAATCATGTTTAACAGGAGGAATGAATTTTAGCAGGACCATAATGTCTCTCCTTTTTCCCTTGTCACAGTTCTACCTTTAGTGCATTTGAGCTGCGTTATTGCAACGATTTACATTGGAATACGGAGTTAATAAAAATGGCCTCTGAAATAAGTTATTTATTATTCAATGGCCAAAAAAATTTTGTCGTTTAATGGTGTTAATTAAACGACAAATTATGACAAATTAATTATTCAGAAAAGTTATTATAAATATAAAAAGTTATGATTATACCAAGTGCTTTGACACTTAAATTTAAGATTTTCCAAAAAGTGGAGTTAATCGACATGTGCAGTGAACGGCTCAATTGTCTGGCAATATCACCCCAATTGCAGTATTTAATCAATTTGGATCTTCGCTAGATTGAAACCATCTTTCTTACGCGTTGAAACATGTATAAATCAATGATTCTCGAAGTCTTCATTTTATCAGTCTCGTCAGCTTTTCGTTTCATCAGGCTCGGCTTGTTTAAATTCATTCGAATCATTGAGTTGAATGGTTTCTACTCGATTCGAAATCATGAGGACACCCTCGAGATTTGTAGATTCCGATCGCTCGTCCGGAAACTCGAATCTGATACTTAATAAGAGTGGCTTTCGTTTACTCAAGATGAATCGGTCTTTTCAGCGGCCCTTTACTAGCTTCCCTGTTTAGCGGCTGTTTATTTGTCGCCATCGAGGGTTTCGCGAGAGGGCCGACGCGATTTATGACGGCACTTCGAAAGAGATTCTCGTTCGGCCCCTGTAATGGCCTCCGCGCCGCGATATTTCTTCGACGGAACTAGGGGCGCGCTGTAAAACGCTCCTCGGGACAAGTTACACCATGCTTTGATCTCGTTCTAATTACAACCCCGTTATTACTGCCCTGAATTACTTTTTAAGCAATTCATAAATAGACTCAGAATCGTATGCTGCGATCCCTGCATTGGGGAACACGGGTTACTCGATTTTCTGTCGTTCACTTTCAATTTACTCTTCCGCTATTGGAACTTCTATTTCCATTGTTCGGTCGAATTTCAGGTTTATGTAAGAACATTTTAACAATGGAGATAATATCAAATATTCTTTCCTCATAAATGGACTCCTACTGATTCATAAATATATTCGGGATCCATTGTTTTGATCTGTCGATCGGGGAACATGAGTTAACTCGATTTTAACTTGTGTTTTTTTCGATTTAACCTCTCACTCTTTCTGGTGTTCTATTTTTATTACTCATGCAAATTTCAAACGTGTGTAAATGGATTTTTACGACCTAATTGCAATAAATCTTTACTTTCTAAACAATATCTCATGAAGCTATAGCTTGAGAAATATGAATTGATGTAATGGTATAAAATAGTATAAATAATAGCTAAGTAATACAGGGTCAATCTTGATATTTCTGGTACATGTCATTGAAGATGTGTCTATAAACCATTTCTTAATGGACGACTCAAAATTTTGGAAAAAAATACACAAAATGGAGATAATATTCACTTACCTGTGGTTTTGTCATACGATTCATCCCAATATCTTGCATAGTAATCGAGGAAAATGCTTTCAAAATTGAGAGTTTTTGCCGTTAAAAAGAGAGTGGGGATTTCATATTTTTGACATTAACAATACCTTAGGACTAAAGATATTGTGTGACATGGATATGAATATTAAAAATGGCGCTGAGTCTGATGATTCGGCCAGACTCGAAGAGCAAACGACACTGATTTTCGTCGTGAGAAATGTGTTGTCTTAAAACCCGTCGCCGGATGATTCGCAGCCTCGTGAGTGACATGTGTCACAAGGTGTGTCGAACCCTTATTTAGAGCCGCGTCAAAAGTTAGGCCACTCGCATCCGCACATCCAGAAAGCAAGCGGCAGCCCCTCTGGCTTCATTGTAGTCCTCTAATACGTGGCGTGCACGATCGAAAAAACTTTTCTCTTCTCTCTTTTTTTCGGCTCGTTTTCTCCTCTGTCTCGTTTGCTCCTTTCTTCTTCTTCCACCGCCTTTGTTCCTTCGACGATGTGTGTACGAAAGCGGGAGCCGGGAGAGAGAGAGAGAGAGAGAGAGAGAGAGAGAGAGAGAGAGAGAGAAGAGGATACCGAGACACAATGCGACGTAATTGGAAGTCACCGGATGCTGAGAATTGGCCGTTTCCCATGATTCGTGAATTTATTGGGTAAACGTTATCGAGCGACGACCCAGTTGTCGCTCGGCTCACGAAAAACTGGCTCTACGGTTTTCTTCCGTCGATGAACTTTGACCTGGAAAAAGACCATTCGCTTTTTACTTGCTAGTTACCAATCCCCATGATACGCCGGATAGTTTGTTAAGTAGCAACGATCGAATGGTAACAACGAATAGATACGGACAGTCTGGATTTTCGTTAAAGAAACTGCAACTGTGTATTATCGCTCTTCGATATGCATTTGAAAATCATATTCTTATAATATTTACTTAATGTAGTAGATAACTTTTTCAATGAACTGTATTTTAAATGAAGTTTGCAATCCTTGTTTTATTGGATTTTATCAACTCTGCAATGGATCCAAGTGTCTATCATGACATCAACAAAATTTCTGTATACTAATTTTCACTATGTGTATTGCAGAGCAATTACAATATTTTATACTATTGTAACGAAATAATATAATATATGAAGTTACAGAAATTTGTCATTCACTAGTGAATATTGTTCTCAAAAGTAGGCAGTTCTGTTGACAATGATGCTACTCTAGAGTAGGCGTGGTCAACGTGTACTCTTTGCCCTAGACACGCCCTGGAATGCCCGCGGGGGCAATTGAGATAAATTACATCAAAGAATGAAAAGAATGTTTATCTTATAAGTTCGTCATCAACAGCGACAAAAGATTATCTATCTCACTCTTTCCTTATACAATGTTTGGGGTAGGCGTGGCTTAGCTACTCACGATTTTGATGGAGCCAGGACAGCGCTCCACTGAACTGAACAATATGTGCTGATTCCTTCTCTAAGTTTAGCAAATCCGCGATCGACAACGACAAAAAACTGTGATACCGTGCTCTCCTCTAGATTCTACGAATTTATCACTGACATCGAGAGAAGACTATCTATCGCGCTCTCTCCTTGTAGAGTATCATAAGTAAGCGTCGTTTAATTGCTCACGATTTCGACGGATAGTGTCCTAGAAGGTTCAATCTATGCATATGCCACTTTCACATCTTAGGAATCGTCGTCAACGTTAACAAAAGACTATGCACTTTACTCTCTTTACCTAGAATGCCTTAAGAACGCGTGATCTCATTGCTTTTCATTTAAACAGACTCACACCGCACGCCTAAAGGCAATCCATAGATCTTAATAATCTCCTTGAGAATTGCTCATCGATGGCGGAAGACTTTCAGAAGACTCTCTATCCTTTAGTCTTTACCTAGCACGTCTCTGCGTCTTACAAGTTCATCAGCAACGGCAACAGAAGACACTCTACCTCTCTCTATCTCTCTTCTCTTCTATAGAGAGTCCTGAGTGGGCGTGACTTCATTGCTCCCAATCTCAGCCGAGTCAGTGCCCCCTAGAGCAGCTGCCGTTCAATCTCGCTGTACAGCGAGCCTCGACGATTGCTCTCACGTGGATCCCTGGCGTAATCGTCGAGCAATCCCCCACCATAGCGAAGCTACGTCGACGTTAATGAACCGATCGGGTAAACGCGAACAACACAGGCCATTTCGCGCGCCCTTCGTGTGCGGCGTCCGCCGGTCAAGCCTCTCCTTTTCTCGATGCTTCCCGTTCCTTCTCATCCGTACCCCTCCCGCGTTCTGTTCCTGTTCCTCCTTTTTCTTCTCCGTCCGTCCCCGTTTGCCTCGTCTCTCCTCTCTTTCGCCTCGCGGGCCAAGATTTATTAACGCGCGGCGCGCCTCGCGGGGCTACACGCGCGTTGCGAATTACGAACATATCCCGCGCGCGAGAAACCATCAGGCCGCTGTTTTGCACACAATGCGACTTATGAAAAATATCTGTATTAAATAACCGCGTTTTCGACGTGGCAGTCGCATTGTTCCGCTGGCATCGCTGTTAAATCACCGGCTACACGATTTTTCGCGATCCTCTTCCCTTTCCTCACCCCACCCCCGTCCTCCACCCTCTCGAGATCCATCGGGTCATCCAGTTTTTCTACTCTGTTCTTAACGTAGTCGTTTATATCGTCCTCGACATCCTCTACTATTCTATTATCCGGACTGTTGTATTTTATTCACGAACTCGTGTCGGTTTTCTTCCCGTGAAAGTAGGCGAGCTGCGAACTTCGCGTTTTCTAGAGCTCGCTTTTACAGCCGTTCTAACTGGGTCCTTCTGGTTTCTCTTCCCTCCATTTTCGTATAATATTTATGGTAATGCTAGGAGACTTTCCTCACTCCTTTCGAATCTCTTGTTTCTACGCTAGTTCCTAATGATCCCGCTGCTTTCAGAACGTTCATTATTTACAGCCATCATTATTTACCATTATCCATTTGTTTCCGTTCAGAAACATTTATCGAACTTTCGATTAGCCTCTGAAGTTCCTCAAGATCGTTGGAAGGATACCAGTTACTCCTGAAAATCCCTACAGCAGGGATGGGCAATTTTGCCTCAATTGAAGCAAAACCGTCCACATCATAGTGCCCTCTGTCCCCTTCCAGCAAGCGCGGTACAATGGGGCAACGAAGACACGAGACATCAGCGTACGCAACGAACGTACGCTCTGCATGAAAGAAACGTTGGTGGGAGAAGCAGGCGTTTGAGGGGCTCTACCGGTGCCCACCACTGCCCTACAGACTCCTGAAGCATCTCTAGAGGCACCCTCTTTCGAGATCTCTAGCGATTCCAAAAGTCACTAGACACGTCTAAACAGCTTCCGGGATACCCAGAAACCCCTAGAAACGTTTGTAAGGACTCCAGTTGCCTTAAAAAGTTCCTAGAGATTTCTGACGGACTTCTATAGACAGCGAGGTATTCGAATCCTTAAACACCTGAAAACACTTTCACAGACTTCCTGCGGCGTCTAGAGACCCTTGACAATTCTACAATGGATCCCGAGAAGTCCCTAGAGATTCTCGAAGAGACGCCATCGATCTCTGGATCTCATTCGAGCTTCCAGATCTCTATTGAGCTCTAGAAATCCTCGATAACTTCAGAACTCCTCAATGACAAGGACTTGAATAGTCTATCTACTGGAAGCCTACTAATACGTTTTTCAATAATCGCGCTGTACCAAATGGAAGCTTGGAAATCTTCTTATACACGATAATCCAGAACGAAATGATTAGATTACGTTATTGAGGGTGAGTTGTTGGTTTATGGTAGAAGTTTCTGTTGTGTTGTTGTTGTAGGATCAATTTAAGAATCCTCAGCTATGGGGCATAGACTTCCAAACATTATGGACTATTCATCGGTATATAATGTGTTAATTTAACGCGCACTTACCAAAACTATCTGTTCATCCAGAAGAAATGATTGCATCGCATAAGGGAATATGCTTCAGTTTTTCCAAGTAGTAGGTGTAGGTGAAAAAATTAGTAGGTGAACTATAACACAGCGGGAAAGTGAAAAGAATGTAAGAACGTTGATAGACTACTCTCGACCAGTGTCGCCAGATCAACCCAAAACTGGGTTGATTTTCCTCTCCCCCTTTTCCCCTTCGACTATCCCATTCCAGTACATAAGCACACTCCAACGTCCCCCACTAAGACCGTAGACTGGTCACGTGACGTGCCGCGCAACGTGTTACATATTACTCTGGTCATCAGAGGGGTGGTAAACTGTATTCCCCTCGATTTAACCGATCTGGCGACACTACTCTCGACATGTTAAAATGAGAAAAGAATGAATTATTAATCAGAATTTTTTATTCGGTTCCTATCACATGCAATCGACACAGAAAGCAGTCTACTCATTAAACAAGAGGTGCGCGATCAACATCGATCTTCATCCCACGTCCTGAAACGCTCCGAAAAGAAGCTAACTATAGCACAATGACTGTACCGCAGGGATTCCGGAAGCTTTAGCCCCGTGTAAACCCATTTCCTGATCCGATCGTACGGTAGAAAGGAACTAATCGCGTCTTATCGTGCTCCTCGATAACCAATCGGCCTCGGAGGAGGTCTGTGCTCCACGTTCTTAAATAGACAATCAGCTTTCCTGTCTCCCCCCCCCCCTGTTCTCTCCATCGAAATGTCCCCCTCGACGTGGCCGGGATATTGTCGCGCAATTACAAATTCCCACAGTGAACGGGCCAGGATGCTTCCCCTCTATCGTTCTCTCGGTCCTCTTCCGATACTCCAGGACCAGTGTCAATCTCTCTTATCCCTAGGTGGCTGGTTCTTTTCACTAAGAACACTGCCGGGGCGAAAGATGAAGAGCGCTCGATCGAAAAATCAACGCTGCCACTGTGTCAGAATATTTGGGCACTCGGTCCATTCACCAGAGACATTTAATCGACTATGAAAATTGGGGTAGTCGTCAGGATGATACAGTGATTCTTCCCTGTCGGAACACTAAATTGCAATCGCCAAAATCTGCTTAAATATCAAATTTCTAGAAGCATGCGTACAGAGTTATAAAACACGATAATACATAAATGTAAATCTTTTGAGGACAAATGGTGGTACATCGACAACATCAAGCTCATGCGGTTAATTCCTGAAGTTCTAAACAGATCATTTAATTATTCAAATAACACAAAATCAGTATACATATTTTCCTATTACATTGACAGTGCTTATGTATAAAATTTTATTTTATGTACATACACCAATACCGCAGAATGTTTCAACAGTGACATTATATGTGAAACATAGTTTGTTAATTTAAAGTGTAAAACAAAAATAAATGATTATAGCGATTATAGCATGTTCTGAATTTATTGGGTTGTTCGGAAAGTAGTTTCGTTTTTCCAAGAGAACTTTGTTCCACGATCTTTTGCCATCTTTCTGGCAATTTGGAGATCCCATGTTCGTCATACACTCACTATATGGTATACCTGTGTTTTATTAATATTGTTGTACCTTTGACGCGCTCATTTAAAATGATATTTACACAGCTTAAAAAGTGTTGAAGAGGACAAAATAAATGGTAATCCGATGGCACATCCACTCTGTGAACAGCACACAACTTTTTCCTTGCTTGCACTGCATTTTCACCCTTGATTTTCCATATTTGATGCGGTGACAAAAAAAATGCTTGAAAGATTATAAAGTTCTATAAGGCACGAAATGACGTCCGAAATGTCAGTTCTGAAAATATACAATGATTTTGCGACTTAGAATAATGTTAAGTAATAATAAATGGAAGCAATACCATCTCTACACGAAAAACGAAATTACTTTCCGAACAACCCAATATTTTTCATTCGATAAGAGTGGAGCTGTCAGTGACAATTTCCATGAACGCGTTACCTGCAACATCGAAAGGTCGAAGATAAAACACCATAAACAGCAATAGTGGTACATCGCACTGTTATCTACCGCTACAAATGTGTTTGCCTACAGGAAACGGTCAATTAGCCACGCTAGGAATCTAGTACACGAAATTCGCTGAAAAAAGAATTGGAGCTCCGGTGTCTCAGGAAGCGTGCTCCATAAAAGAACGAAATTGCGGGTTTCATGAATGATAACACGCGTGATTGTTTAACACTCGGAACTGGCGAGATACTCGTAAAAGTTTAAGGGGTTGCTTTTCCCATTTAGAGCCTAATGGGATCGTTAATACGGTAAACAGGTTTGATTCCAGTTTCTCTGGATCAGTCCATAAAACTCAATATTCGCGGAAACATCTGGCGGACTACTTATCAGTAACGATAGGTTTATCTCGTTAGCGGCGATGCCTGCTCCGTTTTCAGATGTACTCGTTACTAGACCAATTGTCTCTTTCTCCTCGCGAAACGAGACAAATGAATGGCTGCCGTGCAATTCCTTCGGAGCGTGCAAACGCGTGGCCGGGTGTGTATTTAGCGCGGTGAAACCTCCGACATGCGGACACCGTTAACGTTCATCTTTGCCCGGCGAACGACGACGGTTCCCGTTAGCTTCTTTTGTGACAGGTTCGTTCGGTTTTTTTAGCTTCGCTCGCCGACGAACCGATGGATTACCAGATCACCCGTGAAAAGCACCAGTGTTCGCTTGAATCTGCAAACTTTGGGACCCGGAAGTCAAATTCTTGCGTTACGCGGTAACGTCTCTCTTGCAGGAATCTACTCAAACACAACTCGACAACGTGAAAGAATGGATATATTGAGAGAAAGGGAGATGGTCGTGATAAACGTGCAATAAAGAAAATCTGAAATTCAGTAATATTTGCTTTACCTTTTCAAATGTGGTATCAGTGGGTCGTTGAGGCTCTTCTGGTTAAAATGAGTCCAAACACGACGCAAATCGGTCTACTTCCATAGACAGTCGTATGTATAGCAATCATACGTATGTTCTCAATTTTTTTTTTCATTTACTTATTTTACGTCGCTCTCAACTCTTTGCAAAGGTTATTTCGCGACGGGCACCACAGTATTAGATGTCTCATGGAATATTTCCTCAATTTTGTTATTTACATTGAGTTTAACAGTAGTCCGGTTTACGCCGTGTTTGGACTCTTTTTAATCAGGAAAATCTCCACAATCTACCGATGCTATTTTTAAAAAGGAAAGACAAAGCGAGACTTATGACAGATGAAATAGGATATATTAGTTAAGATAAAATTAAATGGATAAGTTTACAAAGTGTGATGCAAAACAAGTACACATCTTAACCCCTTGCTATCGATTTATTTTACGGCTTCAGTGATTATCTTTGTGGTTCATAATTTCCTAGAAAAAGTAGGAAATATATATCTATTGTATACCTCTATGTTCTCCAATGGCTGTACATTAACAACAATAAAATTGATTACGGTTTGTTCAGAATATTCATCACGTCTCTCACATGATATTGTAGGTGAAGGGGTTAAGAATCTGTAAAACTGAATAAGAGAGTAAAATACTTTAGGCACAATTTAAGTATTTAGACTGGGAATGAACACAGTATAGTCGACATGCGCGTATAGTGTTTGAATTGACCGAGACGCTGATATTTTCAGAACAGCTACACAACCACGACGCCAAAGTACCGAAAGATTTCGGAAGGCCGAGATGCTGAAACTGCTCGAAATTTTGATAGCAGGTCAAAAGAAGGGATTACGGAGCGCGATTCTCGTGACGAGTGCACCGAACCTGCGTAAAGCGTGTATCATTAATCGCAGTAAAAACAGAGAGCGTAGATATTCCTCAAGTTAATGAGAGAGCACACGTAAGTAACACCATCAATAAAACTGCTTTGGTCCAGCGGTCAGGCCGCTTTAATTAAGCGCATTCGTTTTAAATCGACTTAAAAGCGGCCGTTCCATTTGATTTTTCAGCGCCACGGCTGAATTCCATCGGCGCACGCAATCGTCCCTCTTCGTTCCCTTCATCTTCATTTACTCGATAAATTCAGCCGCCATTCCTGCAACGAGAAGAGAAAAAAAAAGTACACGAACGAAGTCCGCATGAGCGCCGGACTGATTTATTCGCGTTAATTCGAATCGTCCTCGACGCAGTCACTGTCATACGAGGATCTCTTGTCTTATGCTAATTCGACGGTGATTTATGTGGATCTAACCTCTTCGGAGAGTAGACGGGTTTCTTTTAACCTTTTAACTAGGTCACTGTGCAATTATGAATATATACGGAAATGCAATGAAAGACAAATACAATATAGCTTATACTATTGGGTTGGCAAACTAAATGATTGCGGGTTTTGTCGATAGATGTTCTAGCACATTCTTTTGTTTTCCCAACGTGTTCAAAGCACCTAACCTATATTGTTTTCTTGTTGTTTGGACTTCCACCTTTAATTAGTAAGAAAATTGTATCGATTAGTTATTTAGTTTCGTTTTTATCTCAATTTAAAAGTGGAAGAACGAAACGCGCATTTCAGACATATTTTATTATTATTTCCGAAAAGTCAGGAACGCATCGCCAGCATTCAAGAAGATATGCGTCGTATATGGGGATGGAGCCTTGAAAGAAAGGCAGTGTCAAAATTGGTATGCCAAATTTTATTTTTTTTTTTAGGTTTATGAACATGAAATTATGACTGAAAGATGGCAAAAAGTCATCGACAAAAACGGACAATACCAAATTTAATAAAGTTATATTTTCAAGTAAAACTTTTGAATTTTCCTTTTTATTTAAAATCCGCAATCACTTAGTTCACCGTACGCCGTACGGTGTAGCTCAGCGAATTACTATAGCAAACTTAGAAAATAGATTGCTACAATTTTCACATTTCTTGAGGATATTGGAAGCAAGGAAAGTACTGAAAATACCTTACGTTTAACAAATCTAATGCAAAAGCAATAAAACTTTTTTGAAAATTGTGCAGGTTCAAGCATAATTGAACTATGATCTAAAAATGAAACCATGGGTCAATCACCTAAACAACCTAGATTACAAGGTCACATGGACAGGATGTAATTTCTCTTTTGGTGAAGAAATTTATGAGTATTTTGTTATTTTTTTCTTGATATCATAATCTCACGTGTATCTATTTTTACAAATACATTCTCTCATAGATTACAATTAATTTTGTAATTTTGACGTTCCGTGTTAACGCTGCCATAACGTAAACAGTTTGGTTTGGCTTACATGTTTTGGCATAAATTCCAACAATGTGAGTCCACCGAAACAATTTCGTGGGGTACGTCAGTGGTCACGTTCGTTAACAATGGGAATGAATTCGGTGATCATAAATGACTCTGGCGCGACTAGATCACTAGCAGAGAACCAACGGGTCTCGCGGCATGCAAACTTCTCGGGCGAACGCTCGTAAATCGCAAGATTAACGCGTGAAAGTAGAACACCGTGAAAAAGTAGAGTGAAGTAGAACGGTTTCGGAAAAAAAGAATTCGCGTCTGCGCCAGGTAAATGTACACGTCAACTGCACCGGGACCTGTGCAGGAGCAAAAGGATGCACGGGAATACCGGCGTTAAAAAATTGCCAACGTCGTTTTAACAGGAAAAAGAAAATTTCAGCGATGCATAATTTTCAATCAGTTCATTCAGAACTTAACGTTCCCAAAACAAAATAATAAAACATACTAAAAATGTACACCAGAATCACATATTTTTATGAAATCAACAAATATAGAATAAGAACAAGAAAATAAAGTGCTTGCGTCCTTACTCGACGAAAAATTGTAGAAATGCAATAAATATGCTTCTTCAGTTAGATATTAAATTATCTATCTATCTATCTATTATCTATCGATCTAAATTATTCAGATATTCAGAAGATATTAAAATGTAATTATGTCACCACTCGTTTGATCTTATTCAATTTTTATTGATAATTAATTACTGTTGTTAAAATATTTATCAACATAAACTTAGCTATCACTTGTTGGGCTGAAGGAATCACCAGCACTTTGAATGCCAACCTAGCAGCTTTTAAAATTCCATAAAATCGAACAAATTTATTGAATGAAATGAAAATTGAAACGACTACATTTACGATGTAGAGAGCATTCTTCTAATCTTTGTGGATTCAGCTACACCCGATACATTAACCCAAAAATTCATTTGTAAATCGAGACAAATAATTACGTCTCCCTGTTTTGAGATGCGTGGCAGTCGATGTGTTAGAAAATGGTCGAAGGTTGTAACGTGAATGAAAAAAGGACACGAGTGAATGTTAATAGATAAGGGGTGGAGAAAAGAGAAATCTCAAGGACCAGATACGGGGAAAATAGAAAACGAGACTAGAGGGGGCAAGAAGGGATAGAAAAATGGCCGGAGAGGCTAGAAATAGAGACAGTGGATCAAGAGAAAGCAGGAGAGAGACGAAGAGGGGAAAGTGAGAAGATAGAAAAGGGAAGACGCGAAAGGAGAAAGAGAGAAGGAGAGAAATCACGCTCTCTCCCACTTTAACGTGTGGTTCTTATGAATCGAGGGGAGGGCGTAACCCAGATTACTGCTCACCGGACTATAATATTACGCGAACAGATCGGCCTGGATATATAACGGGTGGTCCTCACGAAATCAACCGTCTTCGCGTCAAAATCGTCTTTGCGGACCCAAATCTGAAACAGAAATACATTACAAACTCATTTTACTGGGGAACCATTTCGCAAGAATGAATACACAAGTTTTCATAATGTTTCTACAGTTTAGTTAAGTGCTGATTTTTTATAGCAATTTGAAAAAATTATCGGAAACAATTGTACGTGAATCTATGTTTTTGTGGGGGTAACGCAAAAAAGGAAACTAGACTAACAGGGAGAAGAAGAGTTCTCACGAACCCTCGTTTCAATGATAATGAAAGTTTCTACCCTTAACTCGACAACCCCAGCCAGACGAGACTCTATAAGATTCTTCGTTAACGACGATTGTGCGTGATTTAGGTTCTTTGGGTGGAATGATTCTTGCTATATACAAGATATTTTCCAATAAAATTTTTTGTTTCAGAACATGTCGATTTTTTAGAAATTATTCTAATTGAAGTCCCGTATGCTCAATTGAAACTTGACATTGATATAGATTAAAGAAACGATTCATTTTCTATTCAGGTCAACGAAATTTTAAAAATGAAGAAATTCTCAGAATGTTGTCCAATATATGTTTATTTAAACTCTATGCTGAAAAAGTTTCAACGAAGTTGGTAAATCTCGAGAAAAATGTTTCCCATTCACAGTTCACCTTCTCACGTTTTTCGGGTGAAAATTCATGCATTTTCTGTTTTGTAAACAATGTAAACTGTAAAATCTTCCATGTTTGTTTGTAACTTTATTCATCATTTTGCACTATAATTGTTTCTCAGTTTGTCCTGCAGCAGTGGCATGGACGTCAATAATTATTCTTTGAAATCATAAAGTTTGAAACTAGGCGTAGTTTTTCTCTGGTTTAAAAATACAAAACCGTTAAAAATACTAATATAGTAAGGTAATGTTAATATTAAAAAGAATACAAATATTAGTAATTTCATTGCAAACAGCTATTTATTGACAGGTGTCATCTATGCGACCACAGCAGGATTAAAACTGCGAGGAAAAATAATGTTCTCAATATACAGAAGGAGGAACTATTTTTGGAGAGCGTATGGGGATTGTTGGAAAACAGAGAAGACGGAAACGACGAAGACAGAAAGTGTCCGGTGGTCATCAAGGGACGAGTCGCAGCGATTTCTCTCGGTCCACCCGGTAGGTATTCCCGAAGGATACCTCGGGACGGAATGAGACGGAGTTAGGCCCGTCTCGTTCCCTCCCTGCTCGGCTCCCACTTTCCCTCTCTGTCTCACACTGGCTGGCTGCCACTCCGGTGTTCAGGTGGTGTCAGAATTCTGGCGCAATACGAAGGGGTGGGAACCCTAGGCAGTCCGAATTCCCAACCCCGACGCGACCTTGCGCTCTCGCACATGCCCAAGCGCACACAGCCGCAGCGGGCGCGACCGCGGATCCTGCTTCTATCTGTACGTACGTCCGTCTGCCCGTCCGTCCCTTCCACACACACACGAGAGAGAGAGAGAGAGAGAGAGAGAGAGAGAGAGAGAGAGAGAGAGAGAGAAAGAGAGAGAGAGAGTGTGTGTGTACCGCATGCATGCGTGTGGCAGAAGCATGCGCGCGTGCGCGTGCATCCGTGTTGCGGCACGTATGCACCGCTAAGTATGCACCGCCGCTACGCCGAGCATTCCAGCGTGCACTTATGCGCACGTTCGAGCCGGATACTACATAGTCCCTCTGCTACGTCTGTGTTCGATGACTAGAACCCTGCGGCTCGAGAGATACGAGCAGGATTCGCGGATGTTTCGCCGTTTCTTTTTCACCGGCGAATTCCACATCAGTTTTCTGCAATTTAGGGGTTCCGCGGCGATACAGGAATTCTACGGATGATAGACGATTTTTTTTACATATCTCCATGGTCATACTCAGGGACTACAGCCGGGTCTGCGATGTTTATTACTGTTTTGGGACAATTGTCAATTATTGCGAGGAAGATGGATTACAGTTTTGGATGTTTAGGCGCTTGGTTGTTTGTTGAGGTACTGCGATGTGTCTCTTGGACTCGTGGAACGTTTATTGATCTTTTTTAGCAGACTGGCGAGGTGTTTTCTGAAATTCAACCTGGTGCATTGATATTTGTAGAACCTTTGGAAACTGCATTAATGTTTATGAATAGAATGCATCATAGTTTAGGAGGTTTAAATGCTGGCTTGTTTTTTAAGGTTTTGCAGTGTGTCTCTTGGACTCTTGGCGCGTTTGTAGATTTTTTAAGCGAACTAAATTAGCGTTCTGCGAGGCTGAAGGTGGGACAACGATATTCGCGGGACTTTTGCAATTTTCGTCAATTATTATGAGTAAAATGGATCACAGTCTTGGATGTTTGATCATTAGGTTATTTTATAAAGTCTCGTAGTGTGTTTCTTGAGTTCCTGAAATGTTTGTCATCTTGTAAGACTGTGGCAGCGATATAGGACCGTTGGAAGTCAATTTTTATGAGTCAAATGGATCAGGGATGTTCAATTGCTAGATTGCAGTTTGATTATCTCATAAGATGTCTCTTCCATTTTCGATAGACTCATCTGGTCTTGAAGTAACCTGTATAGTTATTTTCAGGAATAAAGCTGCGGCTGTCAATGCCAATTTAATTCGTCTATAACAAAGTCTCTTTATCTTTCTAATTCTGGTTTTTCGGTGCGTTGACCGAAATAGTAGGTGAAACGCCGAGTCCGGCAGTCGTTTTACAATCGTTCGCACACCTGACCGGCGTAGAACAGCTCTGGCCGAGACATGGGCATGCACGCGCGTTCCCGTGTTATTCGTCGTGTAAGTGGGAACGTACACACGGGTGCAAGTTAGGTCGCCACGGCTGACCCAGATACAAGGAGCGTCGTCGTACCGAGCGAAACGCGATTGAAAGAGCCGCTCTAGATTTCGC